>CM057392.1:29040714-31540714 GCA_030015415.1 Cynopterus sphinx | reverse complement strand
GAGTAATTGTCAATAGCAATGACGAATACAGAGAAAAACTAGGTCCATGGGTGAGTATAAAACAGAAACTAACAGTGGATAGCCTGACTTTTGACAAAATACATGGTTCCCAATCCCTCTTTCCACCCCACAAAGTTTAATTGACCCCCTTTTGCAAGGGTGCAATGTAATGAACTGTTTAAGGATATGAGCCAGAGGAGCCTGAAAGGCTTCGTTTTGCATCTTTATTTTACTAATTTGTGACTTGGAGAGGCCCACTTTCATATTTATAAAATAAGGGTGATAACTGCCTTACATTATATGTTGCCCTACAGATAAGTTATGTGGCATGCTTAGTTACAGTGCCTGGCACATAGTAAGTGTTTGGAAATTGTAGCATTGATGAACACAGAAGTATAGCTATGAGGGAATGTAGTTTCTTGATTAAGGAGAAGTAAAATGATTCCACTAACAGGTTAATTCAGCAAAGCACTGATGCTCTGTATAGATGCTATGCGAGGCTTATGGATGCAATGGCAACAAAGAGCCAGTCTCTGCCCTCATGGTGCTTAGAGCGGTGGATACAGGCATTAAATCAGTAATCACACAAATAACTATACATAATTAGCTACGTGCCTTAAAGAAAATATAACTGATGCCATAAGAGAATAGAACAGGGACCCTAAACTGAATTCCAGGGTCAGAAAATGTCTCTAAGAAGATAACTTTCAAGCTGAAACTTAAAGGATCAATAGGAGTTCGCCGGGTAAATGGGACTAGGCCTGGTGGTGTGTGCTTCAGATACAGAGAACAGTGTGTACCAAAGGACTCATGCAGGAACAAACCTGGCGCGTTTGGAGAAAAGAGAGCAGGCCAGTAGGAAGCAGCAGAGTGAGACAGGAGGAAAGCGAGAGAAAGGGAGGAGTTACAGAAGCAAGTAGTGGCCAGGTCATGAAGAGATTTCCAGGTTTTGTTTTTTTTTAACAATTTCAACTTTTTTTTTTTCTTAAAAAAATGTCAGGAAGTGGTTAAAGGGATTTGAGCATGGTGAGTGACAAAGTCAGACTTGCATTTTATAGAGATCGCTCTGGCTACTGTTTGAGAAAGGATAACGAGAGGAACAAATGGATGTACAGAAAGAAGTTCGACTCTCAGTGGACAAATCCTAGTGAAAGGGGATGGGCTAGGCTGGTAGGAGTGAAGACCAGGAATATTGAATGGATCAGAGGTGTGTTTGGCGAGTAGAACTGGGAGGAGCTGATGGTGAATTGTGATGACTGGGATGAAACAGAGGCAGATTCAAGAATGACTCACAGATGTCTTGGTGTGTGCAAGTGGATAGAGGTGTCAGTTCCTGAGGAGCTGGCTGTTAACAGCATTGCTGTTGACAAGGCTTGTTGAGGTTCAAGCCTCTAATAATCTGTTTATTAGGTAAACAGATTAACGTCATTTGGTCCATGCATTGTCTATTTAAATTTAGGAATGCATAATCAAAACTTTCGTGATAACATTTTGTAATAAGTTGCCAAATGTATAGATCTTTAGTGCAAAAGCTCTTTCCTTTATATACCCCAAGTACAATTTCATTTTTTTTAAGGAATTTTACATGTCAAGTATTTTCTTGTATTTATAAATTTCTCTGTCTTTCTCCTTTTTCTTCTCCTCCTCTTTCTCATTTTCTCTCTCAGGGCATATAGTTGTTGATCATTAACACCTACTTTCATGATAGCTGCCTAAGCAGGAGACATTAATAAGATGGATAAAACTAGAATATTAAATTGGCACCAGCCACTGAAATGTAAGATTGAAAAAGGAGGGGAAGCTTTCTCAATGGCTTTCTAGGTTAGTTGAATTGGGTTTAGTAAAAGGAATATTTCTCAGTTCTAGAAGTTAGGGAGCTTTAGGGCATTCAATATTGCTATAATCTCCTACTAAGGGTTAGATATGGAACAAATTGCTATTTTTCTGCTCCTTTAGTCAAGGTGTCCTGGTGGTGACCATAGCATTTTGAGGTTTTTGACATTATTAGCCAAAGTAATGGGGAAATATGAAACTATGTAACCTCTTTAAGTCTATTTTTGTTCTCTTTATTTTGTCTTTTGTGTCTATTTTTCCTGGAACAGAAACTCAGTTAAAAAACTACATTAGAGCAGCCTCCTAATTTGTTTGACTCTACAGAAATAACTTTGGCACTCTGGGTATTAGTTTATAAATTAAGGGTTCGAGAAACAACTTCAGTTTTTAATAATTGGTAAAATATTACTAATAATGTTAATAAATAATAAACCAATAAGGTGACTGTTTACTGTTAAAAATCAACATATAATAGTTTCAGAGTCATGAATTATAGTAATGTGGCTCCATTTTGCAGTTTCGTGAGCAATACTTACATGATATGTGCTATGGACTGAGTACATTCCCCCAAAACTATATGTTGAAGACCCATTTTCAATATGGTGGGATTTGGAGGCAGAGCCTTTGGGGGTAATTAGATTTAGATTAGGGCATGTGAGTGGGGCCTCACTATGGGATCAATGTCCTACAAAAGGAGGAGGAGGCACAAATCTTTCTCTTGGTCATGTGAGGTCAAGGGTGTCTGTCTACTGACCAGAAAGTGGATTCTCACTAGAACCCAACCATGTTGGCAATGTCATCTCAGGCTTCCAGCCTCCAGAACTGAGGGATATAAATGTTTGCTGTTCAAGCCACCTAGTCTGTGATGTTTTGTTATGGCAGGTTGAGCAGACTAAGACAAGGTGGATCTAATATTTTAACCTGTTTGCTGTTCTTTCTAAACTGAGAAGATACAGATGACATTAAAATAGACCTTGTATTAGATTGAGTATATAGTTTTATGTTGTCTTTGGTTTCAACGCTGTTGCTTTTTCTTTATTCTTCAAGTTATTTTATAAAGGCATCAATTGCTAGGCAATATGTTGGTACAGATGTGTGTGTGTGTGTGTGTGTGTGTGTGTGCATGTGCGTGCACACATGTGCATGTCTATGTCTGTGTGAGATGAAGATGAAGAGAGGGAAATTGAGATTGAATGGGTTCTGGTCTTTTTACTGGATCATTCAAAAAGAAAATGAGAACTGCTATTTATAGAATCCTTACTATGTGCCAGGCACTGTGCCAGACTTTTTACTTATGTTATTTTTCTTGGTCCTCACAAGAACTCCCATTGTATACATATATGACCAGTGGCTCAGAGAGGTTAACTAATTTGCCCACAGTTACACAATGGTCAAAAGTTAAATTCTAATTTCTAACGTTATCCTAGGCTTCAGATTCCAGGTCCTTTTCTGTAATTCTCGTTGCCTCTATTAGGATGTTTATACATGTTCACCCATAATTTCTTATATCTTCACCCAGTTCATCAACTGTGCAAGTTACAGTACAGCTACCACTCAGATCCTGGCTAATTAAGAGGGGAAAATGGGACATGAAACAGTCACATGACATTGTGTTCAATGACCAGATGACTGCATACAGCACGACTGTGTAGGGTATCGATTGTAGGCACATTCATATTTGGAGAAGGGCACTGTGGTTAGCGTCAGTAGAGAACACCTGAGAGGGGCCACACACACACACAGAGACTCACCTTGACAGGAGCTCTGTAATCTGTGGGACGTTTAAGTTGCCAGAGAAGAGAGTGGAGGGCATGATTCAATGCAGAGGTAATTATGAGCACCAGATTGAGAGTGGCAGAAGCTGGCGAGCAGTTTCCACACCGTGCAGGAGAGACACAGCGCTGATGGATACCTTGGGCCAGACTGAAGAGCCTGGCATCGATCCCACTCCAGCTCATGTTAGCACAATGTTCAGCTCAGCATAGCACTCGAAGTGGGGTCTGGGAGCTGCTTGTTCAAGTCCCCAGCGCTAAGGTTATAGGATGTGCAAGAAACAGAAGCAGTTTGGCTAAGCTACACAAAGCTTCAGTGGGGTTTATAGTTAAAATTGGACTAAATTCTGGTTTGGTTTGGGCAAACAAGAGCTCTGTTTCCTGCAAAGCTGATGGTAAATTAAGCATGTTTTCTGTCACAAAAATTGACAAGATTAAGTGTCCGTGGTCATTGCATTTTTGATTATGGAAGGATCATTAACAAGGAAACATCTGGCCATTATTCCTGATGAATCTGTTCCTTGATATCTCTTGACAAGGAGAGTGGGAGGGGGTCAGTGAATTCAAACACAGATGAGTCATGTTGCCCCGACCCTGGCCATCGATTGTAGTCATTATTGTTAATGAAGCATTCTGCATAATTGATTATTTGATACCGAAAGATATATCCGTCATATTGTGCTATTGGGCACTTGCATTGGCTCAGAAGCAGAAAATCTCCTCTGAAGAATATGTTTGGGGCTCTGGTTGGTGACTCGGCACAGTGAATACAGAAGACTTGTTGGGGCTGTGTGTACAGCATTGATTAATCATAGGTTCCTGACACCAAGCTATGGATAACAGAGTGAAAACTATAAGGTTTTCCTGAATACCTAGAAAATTTTATGCTCAAGGATGCTTACTCACAGACACTCTATTCCTGAGGGCTGAGGACAACTCCTGGACTGATGACCCACCAAAGCAGGTGACACCTCAGAGACTTGCCAGGTGAACTGTCAGATAGGGTACGTCCCAGGGCAGCTTCCTGCATGGGGTATGCTATTTGTGGACCTTGCTGCATGAAGATAAGCTGCTACCTTATGTCTTTCTAGAAGCCACTCTGCTACTTCATCAGGCCATGTGTTTAACTTCAGAGTTCATGGAGGGTGATGAACAGCCAAACAGGATTCTCCTTGAGCTCCAACTTCAAAGGTGTTCCAGGAGGAAGCATCTTCCTACCTGGCAGCCCTTGGCCCCTGGGCTCCTTTTTGCATTTGCGATTTAGAACAATTGTCACAAAAGGGTTCAGACATCCCCTAGACAGTGCCTGGTATTACAGAATGGGACAGTGGGAGCTCAGAGAAGGGACTCCCTAGGAGCTGTGTCGGGTGGGCAGCAGATCTGGGATGGAACACAGAGTCCTTCTCTGCTTTGTCTCTTCCATGTACAAAAGGGTAATATCTTGTTCTGTATTGATACAGTAAATCAGAGAATAACAATACTTTGAAAATGGAATTATATTCAGAAAACAATAAATCTCTCATTTAAAATTTTAGTTTTGGAAGATTTTTTTCATGCCATTGGACCATGATTGATTCAACTTGTTATCCCTAAAGCATTTATTAAGTAAGTTTATTAAGTTTCCACTAAATTATTTCAATTTTTAAGAAAAAAGTGTGATCTTAAAATTACCTATTTGGTTCAGACAGAATAAAGGCTGAAGCAATTGCTTATGAGGACTCCATACAGCGGGGTCACTGAGAGGTTAAATAATTTACCCACAGGTTCACAGCTCTCATTGCTCTTCTCCTTCCAGTTGTTTGGCTCTCCTTTCACAGGAAGCCTCGTATCTGTCCCATGCAAGGCATTCCCAGCATCAGTACCCTGCTCAGGACCCACAATCATCAAAGATGGCAACGTTTTGCCTATCTCCCTGCTTCTATCCTCTTTCTTCCTCTGTTGCCCTGGCACAGTGTTACTTAAATCAGATGTTTATATCTCTGACTATGATATTCTGCTGCTTAAAGTTCTTCAGCGTCAAGTCACTTCTTATGGAGGAAAACCAAGAACCTGAATGTGGTATTCAATTTCATCCATTATCTGTTCCCAACTATTATGTAATGGAAAGTGAACTGGCTGGGGAAGCTGAGGGGTATCTCAGCTCAGCTATTAGCTGTGCCACTTGGGGAAGGCACTTAATCTCTCAGCGATTCAGTTTCCTTGCGTGTCAGAGGTTACAAGGAGAATAAACTGAGTTTTCTGGTAACAGTTTAGTTTTATGAGCTATTATTATCATCGTTATTGGAGAATTCAAAGGGTTTCAAACACTTAGATTTTCTGCTGCTGATATCAACTCACAGAATTAAGCAACAGCACAGGTGTGGGACAAGTAATTCGTGAATGCCACTTATATTCTTATTCTGTCAAACAGAGGGATTCTTGCCCAATAGGGAGATTTTAAGTGATCCCGAGTCCATTAGCTTCAATTCTCAGTATACAGTGTGTTGGTTGAAAGTGTAATTTCTGGAGTTGGACTGGCTGGATTCAAATTCTGTCCCTGCCCATCCCTTTGACAAGTTACTTAAATTTTTTACACATCACTTTTCTCATCTATAAAGTAGGAGGTGAAAGAAGGAATTGCTGTCATCTCATATGGTTTAGGTATGTAAGCATTAAACAAATGTTCACCTGAAAATAAAAGGCCAAAATGAGAGGAAACAGGTGCTTACTTAAGATCCCAAAGAGTAGCTATTCCAGAAGCACTGATTCAGGCAGAAACCCAAATAGTGTTCCAATTATAAGATGAAAGCAGGGGTTGTTTATGAGAAAGGGAAGGAGAATAATTACATGACTTGAAGGAAAGAATTTCTATGGGTGTTAACAAGCTAAGGAAGAAATTTCTATAGTTGCACATAAGCTAACATAATGATACTAATTTTAAAGAATGTTACTAATTTTCAGTCCTGTAGTCAAAGTGTCTGCTTTCCTGTTATCTTTGTAGTTATTTGGAAAACAATGCTGTTTTAGGCCCAGTCCAAAGAGTATTTTGCCCAGTTTTAACATTCCAAAGATTTGAAGAGGAAGACGTATAAAGCAGCTTCTGTGGGATGGCGGCTCTGACTCCATTTTGAAGTGGCTTTGTTTATGTTTTTTATATGAGCGAGTCAGTAAGAACAGTAGCAGGCACATAATGAGTGTCAATTACCAGCCATCCCTAGTAACTGCGTGATGGTTCACTAAACGTTTCTGGTCACCAATTCCAGTGGGTGGGAAGGGGTTTATCTTCCCCACACCAACAAACAATTCATGGACACAAACCAGGTATCCTACATTCAACTCATTTCTGACACTATCTGCCCCAGGATAGCATCAGATCTCACAGGTTAAAAGCTCAGGCCTACCCTCTTCCTCCACAACACACTGTTGGTTGTCACCTGTGCTTCTGACCTGGCAATAGGTTGAAGGTTCCAATGACTCCTTCCTTGCGTTCGATTAATTTGCTAGAGTGGCTCACAGAACTCAGAGACATTTTACTTCTCAGGTTACAAGTTTATTAGAAAAAAACA
The DNA here is from genome assembly GCA_030015415.1 of Cynopterus sphinx. Lineage (NCBI taxonomy): Eukaryota > Metazoa > Chordata > Mammalia > Chiroptera > Pteropodidae > Cynopterus > Cynopterus sphinx. The sequence goes on along the minus strand of CM057392.1, from coordinate 31,533,564 downwards.
AAATCCAGGAAAAGCCAGAGGAGGAGATGCGTAAGGAGGTTTGGGGCAATGGTGAGGAGATTTGAAGCCCTGCAGATGTGTCCCTGTCCCTAACCTCTACATGTTCATTAATGGGAAGCTCTCTGTACCCTCTTCTTTGGGGTCTTTTTGGAGGCTTTGTTACAGAGATGTGATTGATGAAATCACTGGCCACTGGTGATTAAACTCAATCTCCAGACCCTCTCTCCTCTCCAGAGGTTGGGACTCACTAGAGGGGACGGTGGGACTGAAAATTCCAACCCTCTAATCACATCTGTTTGCTTCATTGGCAATCACCCTCCATCCTCAGGTGAATTCCAAAGTCGCCTCATTAATATGACAAAAGACACCTTTGTGGCTCTCACCTTCCAACGGTTTAGGAGCTCTAAAGGGGGCAAAGACCAAACAAACCCTAGGATGAAAAAACTGAAGAATAAAGATAGCATGATGTGCCCCTAGCCACAGAGTTTAGAAGGTAGCAACAGATGAACCTAAAGAGTGACTCTAAAGCTTATTCAAGTAAAAAGATAATAATAAAAGTTTAAAAATAATAATTTTTAGATAATCATTAATAGTATAATAAATAATAACAATAATTTTTCAAGTTGCTTTTCATGCTGTGCTGGTCCCCATGTATAAAACAATCCCTAGATGTCTTACACTTGTTAACACACATTTCATGCTACAGTTTAGGAGAGGAAAGTGCTGGAATAATACTAATGGAAGATAAAAAGTGTCAGGATATTGTTTTAGAAAGATAGCAATGTAAGTGAGGGAAAGAAGTGGCTATATAGCGTAGCTCAAGAAAATAAGCAGAGCAGCATGATATATTTTTGGCCAGCCTATCTGAGTTGGAAATAAGTCCAAAAAATAAATAACGCATTTCTTTTCCTGCAAGGTTTAGGATACCTGTTTAGTAAACCTTAAAATTTTATGAATATAAAATCATGGCATTTACTATGTTTTTGCCACATGAAGGGGACCAAAGTTTTGCCCACCCCTCCCAAACTGTGTTTTTTGAGATATTAGTTTAATCTGGTTATTAAGAAACAAAAAGACTCAGCCGGGTTAGTACTTGGATGGGAGACCACTAGGAAGAATAAAAATATGAAAAATGAAAAATAAAAAATAAAAAATAAAAAATAAAAAATAAAAAATAAAAAATAAGGGATTGTAAACCAAGAAGGCCCTTGCATTTGTGAGGTCAACCAAGGGTTGCCTCAGAAAGATCCTTTGACATTCCCCCTTTTCTGTCTTAGAGATTCAGGGAAAGGCCTGCTCTAGAAAGGGAATCTTAACATAGTTATCTAAACGTTAAGTAGGAAGGCTCTTGGCTGGGGTCAGGCAGCTAAGATCCTCCCCTATATCCCATTGTTTCTGGATTACCCAGCAGGAATTTGGCTGCCACATGAGTTCTACTCTTCCTCAGGTACCTGGAAATTGCCTCTTTCCTTCAAAATCTCACATTCCTTCCCAGTTTCTCCTTTGTCCATAATGACATAGAAACCTTAAATGCCCAGTGCATTTGAGGTCTCATATCTTATGACACTCCTGACATGTACATCTGTAATAATCTTTGTACATTTTCTCCTGTTAATCTTTCTCTGTTAATTTGATTAACCCAGCTCGAAAAGCTGAGAAGGTGGGAGGAAAGTGATTTTTTATCCCCTACACATGAAACCCACCACTTGCCCTTTACTCACTGAAAAGTACTAAGCATGCACATTGCTTAGTACAACAAAAAGACAGAAAAATTACTATTTTTAAGAAAGTGCTTTTGACAAAGAATGGCTAGCTGTTGGAGGACATTTTTCTCTTTCTTCCTGAGTACTCCGATTAGCTACATTTGCTAGTTTCTTTTTCAGGAATGTATGGTCACGTGACTGAATTCTGCACCTTAGAATATGGGCAAGAGTAATATATGTCACTTCCAGGCTTGGCCTATGGAAATATCCTACGTGGTCCTTTACTCTTTCTTTCCCCTTCTGCTGAATGAATGAAGAGGGTTCTGAAGGCTTAAAGGGAAAAGAAGCCACAGACAGAACCATCCCAGTTTCCTGGTTCCTGAATGGTGGCATATCCAGAGCAGCCCCAAGTCCCAGTACAAACTGAACTTTACGTGAGACGGAAATGAACTTCTCTTAGACTAAGTCTTTGTTAATCTATTACTTTTAGTGGAAGCTGTGATGAGCTTTCTTTAAGAAGGTTCTTTTTAGGAATGAAGGACTTAATTCATCGGCCACTTTTGAGAATGCCTGGACTGGAGACTTTTATCTTGTTCATGGTCATACTCCCTTCTAGGAGTGGATTTTATCCATTGACTGGTGAACATGCAGGTGCAAAGGCTCGTGGTCCCTTCAACTCAACTACAGATAACCCTTAAACAGCCATCTCAGCCTCCTTATGAGATGGGCTGAGGACTTCATTGCGACTTTATTATAGAACAGTTTCTTCTACCCAATACTTCTTCCCTCCTCTCCCTTTCATAGGTGTTGATGTCAAGAACACTCCCTTTATAGGAATATTCTGCACGGCAATCCCCATTTGAGTCTGTAAGGAGTTAACGGCAATGAAAGCATCTCAGGTACACATTGCTTTATATGTACCTTATACCTTTTTCCAAATAGCATCTCTTCACATAGGAAGGATTTTAATATTTACTCATTAAGACCCAAATCTTTCCTCTCTTGGGCTTCAATTATAACACAAATAAAAAATTAAAATGAAAAAGTTTTAAAAAATATTAATTTAAAATTAATTTTAGACAGTTGAGTGACCTGATTCAAAACCCAGATCTCCTACTTGCTATTAGGAGATGTTAAGGATCTTAACCTCTTTGATTTTCAGTATCTTCATCTATAAAATGGGATAATATTAGTAACTATTCCTAGAGTTATTATGAGGATTGAATACCATAATATATTCAGAACAGTCAGCACAGTGCCTGGAGCTGTCATCTGCTTAATAATGGTCAGCATTAATAATAATGTTTAATATTATAATTGAGTCTTCATTTAACGTACTCTTCATTGTTCTTAATACCTATATGAAAGTCAGACTTCGCTAAATTACTTCCCAACTACATAATCCTGTGTTCTCTCACAGTGGAATATTCTCTTCTTTCACACATTCTACCTGAATTGAATCCTCCTCAGAAATTTTTGGGACCTCTATTTGGGTAAAGTATCTTCCTTTCCTGAATTTTCATTGCAATTAACCTTCATTTCTCACAATATCTATAAGTCACCTGTGCTACTAGATTGTAAGCAGCTCAAAGTCAAGTCCCATGTCTGGCTTTTCTTTATATTTGCTGAAGCACTTGCACAGTTCTCTTCAGAAAGTAAGAGCTTAATATACATTTGTTGTATAATTGCAGGAATGAATTAGGTCGACACAGTATCTTCACCTGAAATATGCAAATATGCAAAATGAAATTCCAACCCATAATTATCAAGAACAAGGTCTTATACCAGTGTTGCCATGTCGAATAAGATACGCTTTCCACCAGAAAAAAATTCTCACAGAAAGAATGCCAAAAGACTACTATTATTAATTTTTTAGAAGGAATCAAAATGCAGCTAAAGTTAGAAGCAAGCAAATAAGAAATAGTAGTAAAATCTCTTTTAAAAAAAACTATCAAATACTTATATTGACTTCTATTATGTGATATTTTTCTAAGAATTTTATAAATATTAAATCATGTTATTGTTATAACAATGCTGTGAAGTCAGTGCTATTGTGAATCTTGTTATATAGATGAACAAACTGAGATACAGAGAGGTTAAGTCACTTTCTCAAGGACACTCAGATAAAGAATGCAGAACCAGGTAGTGAAGCCTGTGTCCTTCATTGTTACCCTGTGTTACCTTCTTCCTCTTTGGAGTTGATCTCATGTCACTACATCAAGATTTGCTGCTGCTTCTCCTGCCTTTGTCTCAGGCTGAAATAATTTTCTATTGGCTGGTGAGCATGATATATCAACCACTGCACACTGGGTTCCTTTGTGTGATTGGCTGGCAGAAGTTAAGTCAGGAAAATTACCAAACAAAAAGAGTACCTGGCATTATAATCAGTGCCAGGTGCACAGTAAGCAGGCTGAAAAATGCTTCTTGAATGAGAAAATTAGACCAGAAGAGATGGTGTTCTGATTAGTGAGCCATAAAGTAATCCCGGATGTATTTGTATAGTTTGCTGCAGAATCATATGCTTAAAACTTTATGCCTTATTTAAAAAAAAAATACATCACTGGGCAATGTGCTTAGAGTTTAGCTTTAACCTTTCTTAAGTCTCAATTTAAAAATATACTAATTTTATCACCATGTAAGTGTTTAGAAGACCCAGGCTTCTCAGAGAGGAGGCATTGCTCTCCTGTAACTGATAATAGAATTACAACACAGTGAATTTCAACCGTCCCAGAAGAAGAAATTATAGCTACAGTAGTCACCCCTTATCCACAGTTTTGCTTCCCACATTGTCAGTTCCCACGGTCAACCTCAGTTCAAAAATATTAAATGGAACATTCCAGAAATAAACAGTTCGTAAGCTTTAAATTGCATGCTATTCTGAGTTGCATGATAAAATCTCACGAATCCTGCTCCCTCCCACCTGGGACATGAATCATCCCTTTGTCCAGTGTGTCCATGCTGCATACACACCACCCCCCAACCCCCCATTAGTCACTTAGTAACCATCTCAGTTATCAGACGGCGTTGTGGTATCACAGTGCTTGTGTTCAAGTAACTGTTATTTTACTTAATAATGGCCCCAAAGCGCAAGAGCGCTGATGCTGAATATGGCCAAGAGAAGCCAGAAAGTGCTCCTTTAAATGAAAAGGTATATATAGGAAGAAAATATAGTATATATGGGATTTGGTACTATCTGCGATTTCAGGCACCCACTGGGGGTGTTGAAACACATTCCTCTTGGGCAAGGGGGATTACCCTATAGGAAAAACAGATATTGGCAGATTCTTCATACTGTAATGCTCAGGGAATAAAGGAATTCCAAGAAGAATATATACAGCATAACATACTTTTTATATAGTTTAAAAGCAAGTAGACATCTATATATGAAAAAGGAGAAAAAACAACAGGGGAATGATAAAAACAAAACTCAGTGTAGAGATTACTCTGGCACAGTGGGGAAGGGGAGGTGTGAATAAAGAAATACTATAAGGATAAATATAAATCACTGGTAGTATTCTATTCTTGGGTGGTTTGATGGGCTCACAGAAAGACATTCAGTAAATAATCAACTATAATGAAAAAGGGCATTAATAACCAATAGTGGTAATACTCATGAATCATAGATTTTGATTAATCCATTCTTATGTCCATATATAATAACAATAAAATGTAGACTAAAAATAAATTTATAAATACATTTTAAATGATATTGAACAGATTTTTAAAATATGTCAGGGACCCAGAAAGCTAAGAGAAGTCAGCCTCTTACCAAGATTAATGGTTAATAACGAATTGAAATGTGTGTGTATGGGGGGTGTCGATAAAGCTAGACATAGGAAAATAGACTTTCTTCATTAATTTACCCCACCATTTATCCGCTCAGCAACCTTTTAGTGAGCACTGCAGCAATTCCGTGGGTAGTGGCTGAAGTGGAAGACATATAAAGATGACTACAACTAATTCATTCATTCCTTCTTCTATTCATCCAATGCCTTTTTAGACTCTCTGTTATATAATAGGCAGTGACTTAGGTGCCGGTGATTTACTGGTTAATAATACAGACTGTCTCAGCTTGCTCTCTGGTAGTGAAGTCAGAAATTCTGTAGGTAATTACTAGACAGTGTGAAGAGTGTTGTGATAGCAAAACTGCAGGGTGCTAACAGAGGGAACTGAAAGAACGTGGCTATTCATCTTAATGCCTATGAAAACCATAAAGGAGATAAGAGTTGAGAGAGGTCTCAAAGGCTGAATAGAGTTTACTAGGCAGAGATGAGAACAGGCATTCCAGTAGACTGACCAGAATATAGAAAGCATCAAAATCAAACAGAAACATACCAGGTTGCTTTAAAAAAAATGTAAATTAGTTTGATGTGGCTAGGACATGGAGCACCTAGGATAGAAGGTTTCTGGTAGAAGACAAAACTGAAAAAAAGAGTTGGGGATACATTTTTGAAAGAGATTAGATGTCATGCTAAAGAATCATTTATGTTGTGCTAAAAATATGAACTTTATTTTCTGGGCAATAGAGAAATGCAAATATTTGTATTGTAGAAAAGAGAAGGTTAGAATGGGGAGAAACAGAAACCAAGAATTCAGTTAGAAAGCAGTGGAAATTATTTGGGCAAGAATTGTAAATAATTCATGTTTCTGGGCCTTTGCTGCTGAAAAGGAAATGTCCACAGAGTGAACAAAATATTTTCTAATATTATAAAAGAGTTGTGCTGTCTGTGAAATCAACTGTATGTGCCCCCATGTATGTGTGTGGGGGTGGGGTACAGTGAAACATTATCCAAAATAAAAAATTATTAAGACACGATGCAAGGCGATGTGTGTCTAAATGCCTCGTTTAAGAAATATAGTCAGTGCTTCCACAGGATTAGGAAGAGAATGGGTTTGGATGGAAGGGGTGATTCAGGGCAAAGTTTGTTTCCAAGATGAGAGAAGACTTGGGTACGTTTGAAGAAAGAGAAAAGGCCCAATGAGGAGACAGAACCTGGAGCTATTAGGAATAATGAGATAAATATGGAAGTAAAGTTTCTCAGGAATTAAAAAAAGTTGGGATTTATAGCAGCTGGAGGAATTAGATAAGAGGAAAGATTTCTGTTTCTGTGAAGATAAAAAAGTATGATGAGTGGACAGGGCTAATGATCAACATTTGGAGTGCATTGTGTGTGGTACAGGGTGATTAGGGAGTTCGGTGTCCTTAATAAAGTCTGAAGTGAGGGCACCTGTTAAGAGGGAAAAGGTGAGATTTTAGATGTTAAAGAATTAGATAACTATGGTGTCAAGGGGTCAGTTATAATCACCTTCATTTTTTGTGCTTGAGAGTCTCAGTAGAGTGGAAAGTAGCAGGTTTGGTGAATGCAGAAGATGGGACAATACATTATAAAGAAGTTGAGGCCCATAAAGAAGAAAACCACATGACAATAAGGTCTGAGATATGGTCAAGCTTACGCACAAGCGATACAGAGTAGAGGAAGCCGCTGGCTGCCTCATCGCAGGGGCCACAAACTGAGACTGAACGTTGAATGGGTCATGACGTGGATGTAAGAGTCATTATGAATCAGGCCAAAAGGGAAATATGTACACAGTTTTACCATTAAAATTAAGTACTGTGCGTTTTTAGGAAATTGTAGTAGCAGATGTAGTAGTAAAAGGAATGGTGGACCGCAAAATTTTTCAAAAGCTGAGAATAGATATTTTTAATCCATGTTCATGTCCAGCTTCCTTGCCCCTCAACATAGATTCTTCAGATAATCAAGATAATGCATCCAAATGAACTTGTATTATTTCTTAAATCAGATTTATACTAATAAAACATGTAAAAATACATAGCATATGGCGAGAGGTACGGTTAACTACTGATCTCGTGGTACGTTATCATCTTTGGTCCACACAAGTTCCCCTCCTTGTTTCATTTCTTTAATGATTTGACAATTTTCCCATTCCCAACTCCCATTTACCCCTTTCCTCTGCCACAGGCAAAACTTCAAACGTACACCACAGGTATCTTTTTGTTGGCATGTACTTTTACAAAATGTGTGCTATTTTGATCGCATATGATTTTTAAGCAGCGTAAATGGCATTATGTGATGTATGTTGTTCCGCCTCTGGTTTTCACACTGAGCGATGCCTTTAAATTCATTTCTGGCACTATGGTTACAAGTAAGTGGTTGCTTTAACCGTGCATTGAACTCCATGCTGTGCACTCAGAACACTTTACCTGTTGCCCTTCCGTGCAGTTTGCCACCACAAATAACACTGCAGGGAATATCCTTTCACATGTCCCCTTTGGAACCCATGTCCAAAATAGAACTGGAAATGCTAAGTTGTGCACATACTATTTTGACTGGGTAGAACCAGATTGTTCTCCAGAATAGCTGCTCTAGTTCACACTCCCCACCATAGTTCCTGAAGGTTCCAACGGCCCCACATTACTGCCGACTCTTTGCATTACCGCCTTTCTAATTTTTGCTGAACTTGTAGGTTTAGATCAACTCCTTATTGTGGTTTTAATTGGAATGTCTTTGATTACTAGAACGTTTAGCATCCCTTCTCATGTTTGTAGATTTTTGGATTTTCTCTTTGTGTTACTTGTATCTGTTTTTCTACTTGGTTTGCTTTTTTTTTTTTTTTTTTTTTCCTCTCCTAGCTTAATTTATAGGAGTCTCTGGTATATTCTGATTATAAATACCTTTGTTGGTTTTGGACACTGTAAATATTTTTTTCCTGTTGTATCATTATTTTGTTTAAAGTATTCTTGTTGGACAGAAGTCTTTAATTTCCATGCAATCATGCTGGGAGAGGAATGGGTCAATAAACTTGTCTGCTTCTCTAGAATTAGAAAAATTTAAGTAAGGGACAATAAGACTGATTTATTGGTGATGGCATGAGCTGTTACTGAAATTCCATGACTCATTCCTGTCCCTTAGCTTTCAGAGGCCTACCTTTTTTTTTGAATCCTTCCATGTAACCTGTGAGATATCTTAATATCCTTTCTATAAATTCTCTTTCTGTTGAAGTAAGCCCGAGTTGCTTTTTATTGCTTACAGTCAGAAGAAACTTCACTAATACAGTAGTAGATGAGAAAACCAAATGAAAAAATAGTGTTCTCAGGATCAGAGTTCAGAAAATGGTCATGCAAACTTTTATTTCTGCAAACTTCCGAACACCAAAAGGTGTTTTCTCATAAACTATTCAAAAGAACGAAGAACAAAATGACATATTCTCACATAGTGAAGTTTCTATTATTGATTGAAAAATAAACTTCTGACCCAGTTCCATAACTACGTTATGTTATATACACTAATTAAAAACATGACATTTTGGTCCTTCAGTAACACTACATACACTTTCAATGGTTGACCTTATGATAAAAATCCCAAAGTCATTCTTAAGAGAATTCTGAAGAAGCCAAGTTTTCTCATTTTTTGGTGACCTATTAACCTGGCAGCACTTGCTTCATTAGCTGCATCTTTCTAAATAAGGATTTACTTAGTAAATATCTCCTCTTCTCAAGGTTTGTGTCCTATCACAGGATCAGTTTTGCTCCTGCCAGGGGGCAAGCTGTTCCAAAATAATGCCAAATGTGATTGCCTTAGAGAATAAAGACAGAACATTGTTTATGTAAGAAGTGCTCAAGAAATGCAGATTTTTTTTTTTTTGAGTTTTTGTTCTTTAACTGGTAATTGAAATATGCCTAGATCCTAAAATAGAGATTCCTGAGAACAGATGTGATGATAATTCTGTCAAGGACAACAGTTTGGATTTTTCTTACATTGCAGGAAATGAATCTTTCAGGTCAGTTTGAGTGACAGTTCTCTTACTCTTTTATCCTAGTACTTCTCAGACTTTGTAGCCATAAGATTTTGATTCAAGAATTGTGAGTGGTGCCCTGGAATCTGTATGTTTCTCTAGCACCCAAGTAGTTCTTAGGAAGCTGGTTTATATCCTGCCAAGGAGAATTAGACCATCAGAATAGCATGGAAAAGAATTGATTGGAGTGAATATCTTGGAGAAGTTTATGATGTAAACTATCATAAGTTTATTTTGATTTTTTATTGTGTTAATTAAGTTTACCTAGAATTTTATAAAATAGTCTTGGCTGATTAGTTGGGAAATTATCAGATGACTCATCTATAAATATAACACAGGGTTTCTGGGGGAAAGCGATGCAATGATATATGTAAAACACTAATTTTTATTCATTTGGTAAAATTTATTGAGTTCCCACAATGGTAAAGTCAGCTTGAAAGATACAAGGCACACAGAATATAAAATACAGTATTTGATTTCAAAGAGTTCATGATATTTAGACAAATACACAAGAAATAATTGCAGTTATGTTGAGTTGAGGATAATAATACCATATGTGATAGTTTTTTTTTTAATCAGAAAAAGCAGTGTTCAATTTATTAGAATGTTAAACCCCTTTTGTTAATTCAATAAATATTTATCAATTAACTTGCTATGTCTGAGGTGTTGTTAGGCATAAGTAATAAAATCATCAATTAGGTAAAGATAACCCCTGTTCTCATGACAATTAGTCTAGTAGGTGACAAGTACTTAAGAATTAACAGGAAATGAAAATAGAGTATGATAAGGACGATGATTGCAGAAACAGTGTTATGAAAGCACATTGTAGGAATAGTCGTTCTACATTGTGAGGTATAAGGAGAGATGTCTAAATCAATAATTGAAAGATGAAAAGTAACCAGGAAGATGAGAGGGAAAGAGTAATTCACACAAAAGTGACATCATCCCAGAAGACCTAGCAGTGAGGGAGAGGACAACATAGTTGAAGACCTGAATGTGTGACTAAAGCCTAGAGTGGGAGAAAAATCATACTGAGAGAAAATGCTGGAAAAGTGAGTTAGAGTCAGGAGTCGTGGCTCATGATGAGTTCTTTGAACTTTATTGATCAAGCTATGAGAAACTCCTAAAAGATACTTTGCAAGGGAGAGACGTGATCAGATTTATGTTTTAGAAAACGACTCAGGCTCCAGTACAGAAATAGTCTTACAGAGGGTTAAAACTGCAGGTGAAGGGACTGGCTAGACTGATACGGTGAGTTGAGAGGAGATGGAGGCCTAGATTAGGATAATTTGGAGGGAATGAAGAGAGTTATTATGCAGATCACAGTGACAATATGAATCAAGCAGAGACCATAGCACTTAGATATTTGTATCCTCAGAGACTTGTGTGGTGATAAGCACACAGTTGGCACTCAAAAAAGTATTTGTTTAATGATTCAGGAAAGTACTTAATGAAGGAGATGATAGAGCTGAATTGAAACAAGTCTTATCTATTTATGAGACATGTCTTCTTGGATTTTGACCCAGGTCTTCAAACTCAGTCTTTCCATAAAAGCACTTCTTTTCCCATGAAATCTACTCATGTTGGCATTTTTATTTGTATTTTTTCTAGGCATGGCATTAATCCTCTTTCATTCACCCGAGGCTTGGAGTTAATAACCTCTGTATTTCCAGTGCCTAACACAGTACTTCAACCCAATAGGCATAAGTATTCAATCATTTCTTTTGGCTGAATAAATAACTCCATGAATTCACCTAAGCTCAAAACCTCCCTGTGAAAGAACCCGGACATCAAATTAGAAGTCAACAAGTTAAGCCTATCTTTGCAACATCTCCTAAATTTACTTCTTTTGTAACTGTTTTTTTCTTTCCCCTTTTGTTTGTGTGTTTCTTTTTGTGGACACAGGCAAGATTCTCTTCATATGTCTCTTTATCTCCAAGTTGTGTTCCCCTTCAACCCCTTCTAAGACAGCCTCAATGATAATATTTCCAAAAGACAGTTTTTGTCATGGCTCTCCTCCCTCTCTTCAAGATGTCCAGCGACTCTTCCTCATCATTCTAGCTTGACCCACATGATCTTTGATTTCCCTTTTGGTCCTCTCTTCTTTTTCTCCTGTTACCCTCCACACAACACCCACACACCAGACTACTTCCATGTGGTTTCTCGAAATGTCTTACATTTGGCACATCTATATCTTGAGTCATGTTGATCTTTTACTTGGAATTCTTGTCACTTCAGACACTATGTGTCCAAGGCCCAGGCCTAAACCCTACCCTCTCCAAGGAACCCTCTGCATCTCATCCCAGCTAGCAATGACTACTTTTCTCTAAACTCCAAAAACATTTTAATTTATACATATCTTATGATACATATCACTTTCTTTTAAATGGTTATTTCTATTTATATTTTCCTTTATATACTGAAAATAAGACATGAACTGTACGCATTTCTTCTTTCAAACACAATGATACCTACTCAATCTGTTGCCTTACAAATAGAATATACCCATTAAACATTCATTGAATGAAATCATTAATAAGCAAATACTCTAAATCCTTTTTGGGCTAAATCCAAGAAACTATTTTGTCATTCACCTTATAATTTCATTGTCAGAAAGGAAATGATTGTCCCCTAGAGAGGATTGAGAAATGAGTAGAAATGCTTTAGTTATCAATTTCTGGGGAAGAGTCACTACTGACATTTAGTGGTTAGGGATCAGAGGTGCTAAATTTCCTGAAGCACTCTGAATCCTGTCCCCTTCTGTTGCAAAACACTTATAGGATTTGAGTTTTAGTGTGTGATAGTCCTATTCTTGTATTTTCTTTCATTTCTTTCTTTTTCTTTCTTTTATTTTTATCTTTTTTTTTTTGGCCTCATTATTATGTTTAGAATTTGATGAAATAAGCTGTATAAAGCATCTAGGTTAGTTTGCAAAATAAAGTTGCAGTTAGTGGTAGCCATTATTTTCAGTTGCTTGTCTGGAAAACAGGGATGACTGTACCTACCTCATGGTATTATGAGAATTAAATACATGAATGCATGCAAAGCTCTTTGAACAATGCTCAATAAAAGAGAACTGTTATGGTTATTTTTCTCATTCTGTTACTAGTATTATTTTCAGATATTTCACAGAGTAAGATTATATTGAATTTACAGTCGACTAAAAGCCTCAGGACTTTTTCACATGAAAAACTGTTAAGTCAGTTCCTTTGCGGTTTTATACCTGAGAACAAAATAAGCTCAGACCTGGCTGTACTTTGGTTTCTTTTGAAGGTTGATGGGAAATTCCAAGGTGAACCAGATTCAATGCCTGTGGCCTTATTCACAGCACTGAAAAAGGAATATCAAGGTGAAGAGAAATAGCAATTCGATTCTAGGTTTTGCATTGAAACAGATCTGGCCCTGTGCTGCTTTTTGCATAGTGTTGGAATTGCCTTTCCACTTAGCATTTGGTTTTCTAGAGAAAGAAATCTATGAAGACAGAAATTTGGTTAAGGACTGGTTTTTTTATTTTTATTGTTGCATTCTTTGGCACTACCGAATGTTCTAGTGGGGCTTAAGGAGCCATCTACTTTAGAAATAAGAATTCGTTTTCTGCTTGGTTTTATGATAATTGTTACCCTAACTGACTCGCAAGATACTTCCACATGTATTACATCATTTGATTTTTCACAACAGCCTTGTCGAGTAACGATTCTTATTTTTTTAATTTTACTAATGAGGAAACTGAGCAGCTTAGGGTGCAAGGTGAGAGTCCACCCTGGACAAGATGCCTGTCCATCACAGGGTCACCTAAACCCACGTTCACTCAGGCAATTTAGACACACCAATTCACCTCACATACAGGTATTTGAGATGTGGGAGGAAGCTGGAGAATCTGGAGAAAACCTACATAGATGTGGGGAGAATGTGCCAACTCCACACAGACCATCAGCAATCCATTTTTTTCCTAATCAACCTTACAATGAAATTACATTGTTCAAGGACCTTCTATAGTTCAAGGTCCTCAGGCAAAGTTTTCACAAAGCCTGTTAACAAATACCATCTTTGACACTAGTTCTGTGAAAAGTGAGCTAATTATAATTTTGAGCCTAGGACTTATAAGAAGAGATTCCCCTGGTAGCAGCTGTAGGGGCGCGATAGGATGGCCTCAGCCAGAGCCACTTGTACCTCATGGTAATTTGAAAAATCTGATAACAATGAATCTAGGGCTACATGTTTTCTTTTTCTTTCTTTCTTTCTTTCTTTCTTTCTTTCTTTCTTTCTTTCTTTCTTTCTTTCTTTCTTTCTTTCTTTCTTTCTTTCTTTCTTTCTTTCTTTTTTTTTTTGTTAAGACTTAGAGGAAGCATAAAAGAATTTCTCTCTGAAAAAAAATTTTTTTTTTCTTTGACTAACTCAAATAATGGTGATCTTTTCTGGGGAAAGAATTATTATGGATCCAATTTATTCACCAATTATTTTAGTGATTCAAAACACAATTAGAATTTAAACAAATATTTTTATGATTCTGATGAAGGCAAGTATAAGGAAAACTTATAAATGAGTTTCTCTTGCCCAACCTAGTATAAAAATTTAACACACTCTTTCTGTGGGATGAGCAGTCTTCTAACTTTTTATTTAAACTGTTTATATATTTTTATGTATTTCAAGATATAAAATTTTGCATTCAGTATATTTGCATATTTCCTCATTTCATCAAGAACATATCAATATTTCATATTTGTGATAGCTTTCTAACTGATATAGTTATCTGGCTTTATCTTTCAGTTATATCAGGTCTATGCACCTTGTCTTTTTTTTGCCCTATTTTTTAAAAAAAATCTGAAGGAAAGAGGAGGTATATCTGTTATTTGTGGCTGGATGACATTAGATGAATATTTTAAAACCAAGTTATAGAAATCTCTTCGAAACTTACACAACAGGTATATGTTTATTATTCAATGCCTTCATAAAAAAATAGATTTTTCAACTCCCGAGGTTATACTGGTGAACATAATTTAAAATAAAATCTGAGAAAAGTAAAAGAGATTAAATAAATATTCATGAAAATGCCCTCTGCAGGAAATAGGGTCATTTGAACAGTCTATTCCATTAAAAATCGCTTTATTTCACTTAAATTGGTTACCTTGCAGGGGAGGAAGACATGAGAATACTAAAGGATTGATTCTGAAATCTGGACCAAAGAAATGACTTTGAAATCTCTCCATTGCACTAGCCAGATGAAATTTATCACACACAAAAATCTACAACCGATCAGTTGTTTTAACCTATATACTTAGAGGACTACCAAGAATCCATGTAAATGCTATGTCAAAATATTATGAAAAATCATTTTTATTAATACGTAAATAGTGATAAACTACAAATCAGTTCGAACTTTTATAGCATTTGGGTTATCTAAAATGAACAGTTGCCTAAATGTGGCTTGCTAACCATCACTAACAGTGATATTAAAATTAATGCACAATCAAAATAACACTGACTAATAGACTGTGAAATTATTAACATCCTTTGATTTTTATTTAGGAAAATCATTAGAAATTAAACCTAATGATCTTTTGCCAAAAGATAAATAAATTTGAGGCTGTAACATTTTCCTTCAGATATTGGTAATCTTACTTATTGATTAACTATTGCGTTGTTTGAAAGTTCAAGCTAAATAGTGTATAGTTATCTGGATGGTTTCTCAGTTGTATGCTTTCCCCACCACCCAGTTTTGCTCGTGCATGCTTGCTGTCTCTTTCTCTCTGCCCTTTAACTGCTGCTTTTAATTTTCATATATGCTATGGTCTGAATGTTTGCATCCCCTCAACATTCATATATTGGAATCATACTGCCTAGTGTGATGGTGTTAGGAGGTGGGGATTGAGGAGGTACTTAGGTCAGGAGAATAGTGTTCTCAGGAATGGGGTTATAGTTCATAGAAAAGAAACTCCAGAGAGCTCCCTAGCCCCTCCCACCATGTGAGCACACAGCTAGAAGCTGGCAGTCTGCCAGCAGAATGAGGCCTCTCACAGCAATCCAGCCATGCACATCTGATCTTGGACTTCTGGCCTCCAGAACTGTGAATAATACATTTCTGTTTTTTACAAGTCACCCAGTTTATGGTATTTTGTTATAGAATCCCAAATAGATGAAGACAGTATGTTAACCAGGCCCCTTGGGAGCTATCGAAAGACTCATGGAAAAGGTAAATGTAGACAGGAGTGTTTTAGACCATTGATATTCAGTGTGCATTCCAGGGTCAGAAATATCAGAATCATCTGAAACTTTGTTATAAACATAAATTCTAGGCCCCATCCTGCACCTATTGGATCAGAATCCCCAGGTAATTCACAGGCTGTAAAGCTGGAAAAGCACTGTTGTAGGAGATGCTGTGAATACTTGGAGGTGGAGTCGGTATAGATGCCTTTTCATTCCTGGCCGAAGCGTGGTCACCTTAAGTTAGAAGTGCTTTGGGATGGGGCCTAGAATGTCCTCTCCTTACTTAGCACATAGGAGAATGTCCTGCTATTTTCAATGCTGCTGCTCATTTAGTCTCCAAAGGGCTAGAAAGGAAAGCAAGTTATGCAACTTTGCCCTTCCCCCAAGAGCCAAATCAGACAAGAGAGTAGACAAGATTAAGTAAATTATTATATAAAAGCTGTTAAGCTAATGAAACAAAGAAGACTCTAGACTGAGGTCATTCCAATACCTTAGCAGCCTCCCTAAGTCCATAAGTCCCTCAAGTTTTGAGAAATCAAAACCTAAGGACAACCATTCACAGATGGCCAACTAGGCTTTTCCAAATAAGGCAAATGCTTAAGCTACAGTCAATCAAATAATATCCTTGCTTTGCCTGCTCCTGTTTCTGATAAAAGTATTTCCTCTAGCTCCTTGTAGGTAGAGTGCTCCTAACCACTTCTGGTTTGGTGCTGACCCATTCAAATAAATATTTGCTCAAATTCTTAAAAAATTTAAATATGCCTCAGCTTATCTCTTTACCAAAAATCTTAACCAGGAAATGTTGCTGTTGTTCTTACAACCTTACTGGTGTGTTCCTCTCAGGACAGACATAGAATGTTGGGTCTGGGAGGGGAAAACGGCTGTCACTGAGGTAT
Source organism: Cynopterus sphinx (assembly GCA_030015415.1). Taxonomy (NCBI): domain Eukaryota; kingdom Metazoa; phylum Chordata; class Mammalia; order Chiroptera; family Pteropodidae; genus Cynopterus; species Cynopterus sphinx. The sequence goes on along the minus strand of CM057392.1, from coordinate 31,516,946 downwards.
AGGCAATAAGGGGGTGAACAGTCTGTCAAGACAAAGAAAGAGAATCTGAGCTACTTCTGTCATCCTAAGTGACAACTTGGAGATTTTGTTTGTGTTTAAAATTTAAAATAGCAAAAAAAAAAAAAAAAAAAAAATGCAAACTGTAAGGTGTAACATTTTTTTGTTTAGGAAGTATAAATTTAGTTTACGTTGTGAAATATTTCACAGAATTTAAATAATGCATTTTGAAATGAAGTTTATTTTTTTTAAAAAGCATTAACCATTTGTTTTAAAGCTAAAAAATGAATCAAGAAAATACAATATTATATCAGTGGTAAATTATGAGCAGAGGTTTTTATTTTATTAAAATTTACTTAATATATACTATAATATCTGTTACTGCTACAGTAATACGTTACATATATCAATAATTTGTTTCTTCTAAAAATATTGTAATTAATATTTATTAAATCATTACTTTTTATTTTTTTGTTCTGTAATACTTATTTTAATTTTTAAATTGTTTTAACTGGCATAATTTTACATACAAAGTTTGATAAAAGAAAATTCTCATTGTATTTCTCTACTGGCTATTATTAGCATTCTTTTTATTTCATGACTATAACTGAAATAATTGTATTCTGTAGAGAAGGGCATGTTAAAAAAAATAATAATTCACTGCTAATTCTAGGTACCTCTGCCAAAAGAGGCTGGGGTTTCTGTTACTTTGACTTCCAGAACGTGAACACTAGAATGATCTAGGTTTTACCCAGTGAAGAATTATGATTATCCCTGAAAAGGATTCTTTATTGGAAGTATTTTATTTCTTTGCTTTTTCAAACAATATATTATGTAATCACATCTGAAGAGTGACGGGGCTTAGTAAGAAGATCTGACTATGAGGGATTCCTAGATTTTACCCTGTCTTATTTTGTATCCAGCACTTACCATGAGGGTGGGAATGGCTAAAACATTTTCTTACCCATATGTTGTTCTCAGAAGACACTGAATGCTCTTAAGAGTAATATTTTAACACTTAGATGGTTTTCCAGAGAGTATGGGACTGTTTGCTTTGTGTTGACCCTTTATTTTTTCTGAAGACTGAAAACTTTGAATGCATTGCTACTTTATTCTCTGCATTATGTCAAGATTGAGGAGGAAAGGAAATTAATAAATTTTTGAAATTCTAGAAACAGAAATATAGTATGTCATGACTAGCTAGGATGACAGAATAAAATAGGGGTGGAAAAGACAGTTACCTCAGAAGGCCAGATAGGTAAAATAAATGGGAGAGAGCATGTCCCCTGTAGGAGACAGCCACCGCTTAGCTCCAGCTGATTGTGGTCAGGCAGTTATCTGGCACAGGGTTGCTGGATCATTTCTGAATTTTCACGTGGCAACTCTCAATGTGGCTAATTACAGTACAAACAAAGAGGGACATGTCTAATGGCCAGATTCAGGCCACTAGTTTGCCACCTCCAGAGAAACAATTTTCCCTAATACATTCCAATAATTATAAGGTGCTTCCCTAAGGAAGTTATACTTTTTAGATGTTATAAAACCATTATGTGCTCATTCTTATTCCATTTTCTTTCTGTTTTGTCCTTAAAGAGAACAATGACTGTCATCTATTTTCTGCATAAAAATGCAATGTATTTAAAAACGAGCAACCCTACCGAGAACTTATTAATCTCCCATTGAAATGGTACTACAATATTCTTATAATATCGCTCGCACACAACTTTCTCAGGATTTTTGCTGAGAGGATTTGATGGGACTCTGTTTGAGACAAAGAAAGAGCCTCATCTTCTCTCAGTGAGGGGTCTTTAAAACACTAAAGGAATCCCTGGTGGGTCTGAAAGCTTTTGATATGCTTAAATTTGCTTATTTATCCTTAATACTGAATGCTAATTCAAAACCTATTGTCATATAGTGAACAGCCTCAAAGACTGTTGCTAATCATGGCAATTGCTTTGTATAATGAATTATCTGAAACTGTGATGACTTCTGTATTCCCTATGTATGTCCATATGGATATAAAGAGGTCTTCAGAAAATGAAATTTGGTTTTTGCAAGTTGGTGAGACTCTAACGTGACGTCCTTCTGAATTAAATATTTTATCTCTGTGTAAAACTCTCTCCTCTGTTAAATGATGATGTCACTATTTACCAGAATCTTTTATTCCTACTCTTTTACCTGTAACAATTAGAAAGTTTACATAGACAACCAAATTAAAATGACTACGAGTTCTAGATATCAGAACAAATTTTAATATGCACTATGTTAAACAAGAGTGCTTAAAACTTATATTCGAACCCAAAGACCCAACTTGCATTATTATTTGAATTGTTTTTTAAATTAAAAAAAATGAAGTTTTTAGTATCGTTAGCAAATGGGGAGAGAATATTGATTCCTACTGAGAGAAGAGGTTGCTAAATTATTAAAGAAAGGTGAGTGTGTTCTTTATTCATGTTTGTATTCGAAGAAGCTAATACACTGACTAGCACTTTGCAGTGACCCAGTGAGGAGCTAAATGAGTAGTGGCAGCTTAGCTTCTCTATGACAAGGTTCTTTCCAGGCCTGGTTAAACCTTAGATAAAGGTGGCAATCTCTTCAGCAGAGGCTGCCTTTCCAAACAAGGAGCATCCTTCAGGCTGACTTTCCCAATTGTGATAGAAATAGGAAAGGGTGGTGAGGTGTGTTGAGATTAAGTATGGGGCGCATCTGCATTCAAAGAGCCCACATTTCGTATTCCCCGTAGGAGTAGGAGTTGTTTTTAAAGAACATATTCACACCCACTCACACATTTATATTAAAAGTTATGTTAATTGCCAAGCAAATAATATTTCAAACTTAGAAATCCTACTCATTTCTAATTATAGCTGTTGGAGTGGCAGGGCTTTGTGAACTAGCTCGAAAACATGGAAATGCCTAGTAAATCAAAAATGTGGAACATTTTGGGAAATATGGACTTAATTATTTAGCACAGGAAAACACTATGCAGCTAGTACTGCGTTTATGTACTCTTTTGCAGATTCTTTTCTTTCTAATAGAAAGCTAATTGTTCTTTTTAAATACCTAGAATACAAATCACTTTGATTTCTAAATGTTATGTCATACTAACTTAGATAGTCAGTGCTTCCTTGTGAATATAAGGTAAATATGGCTGCAGAAATAAATGGAATGGACCATTTACAGCCTTTTTTATAATACCTCAAAGGCATCTATTATGTAGGTGAGCAATATGGCTTAACAGTTTTGTCCTTTAATGTGGAGGCTAGTTAAAATAATAGCCTATTCAGAATATATTGCTCATTCAGAAGTGATTTCTGAGAATTTACAGTAGAATGTAGGAAACTATGACCATAATTTATTGCAAGTTACTAAAGTAATTGCAAATGTGACATTAATTAAATTATGTTCCTGAAATTTTAACCTAGAGGAGAAAAAGATGTAGACACAGAAATGTGTAACATTGTGGATAATATCATGGGCTCTGGGTTCAATTTCTGCTCCCACCATCTATTAACTACAATTTTGTCAGTTGGAATATGGTCTGATAATAAATGATTATATTTGTGGGATGACATGAGGATCACATATGACAATGCATGTAAAATGCTTAGATGGTACCAAGCATGTCGTAAGCACTCAATTGTTTCAAAATTAAACCAGAAGTTGGTAGTATTTCTTGCATCTCAAGAAAATATTTAGTAGTCATTTGAAAGCTAATGGTTCATACTCTATAAATAGTCACAACAAATACCACAAAACACTGTCCTGTTGTATAATGAAAGGCTAACACATCTGCAGAAATTTACATTATGAAAACGTCTTATACTTCCACCTATTAGTCCCTTAGTTGGGTCTTCATCCTTGAATGAAAATCCTAATTGATATAAGACTAATACTTTAGCAATCTAAAAATTTGGCTCTCTAGTAAACTCTCCTCTCTCAAAGATGGCTCAGCCAAGAAACAAACAGGCCACTCTAAACAGAAAAATAGATGTCACAAAATCTATCTTAAATTCTTACTCTTATTGAGATGTCTTTCAGGACTTCGCTCAAAGTTTATTTGTCCTTATTTTACACACAGTTCTGTAAAAAAACAAACAAACAAACAAACAAACAAACAAAAACGTAATTACCAGGATTTCTGCAAAGGAGAGTAGTAAGCAATAAATTAGAAATGGAAAGCATGATCATATCTATATCATTGAGAATTTAGCAAATGGCTTGATGACAACAAAGGAGATAGAAGAATTACAAAAAGCAGAAGTGAAGTAAAAAGATAAATGCTAGATCTTTGGGGACTGTTGTGCATTGAGACAAATCTTTTGTACCTCAATCGATTCTGATGACATTTAAGGTTGTAATAATGCAGAATATAATTGATATTTATAAATAGTCTAAGTCAACAAGAAATAATTGGATCTCTCTAGATTATTTTGTTTAAGAAGTTAGGGAAGTATGTAATATGTTCCAATTCTCAAATTGGTGGCCTGTAGGAAGAATGTGGCTGACGAATGTATTTTGATAGATCAGTTATTTGAAACCATTTAATTACTTGTTAATACTTAAAAATCAGAAACTTTCACTTAAAAATTAGCATCTCTCAATTTCTTGGAAAAATTAGAAGATATGGTGGTACTGAATTCACACCCTCACTTTTCAACAATAAACTGTATAGGAACTCTCATATATTGCCAATGAGATTAAAAATATTGTCACCATTTGGGAAAACATTTTGGAAGTTTACCGTAAAATTAATCATGTTAAGTCTGCGGGGGAAGGGCCAGCCAGATGCCTGCCTGGAGACTCCCCAGCTTGATACCAGGAATCCAGACCTGAATAGGGCCCACCCTAAAGCCTTAGGCGTCACCACCCTAATCCAGAGGCTCAATTAGCATTGAATAACGTTCCCCACCCTATACCTCTACCCCCAGGTAACCCATAAAATCCACGCCCTCCCACCCCAGGGTGCGACTTCTCTGGCCCCTCTCCTCTCTGGACCAGGGAACCTCGCCCAGGAGCCCTCTCCCAATAAATGCTTGCTTTTAAAACTTCTGTCAGCATGTCACGCATTTACCTTACAAATCATATATCTAAAATATGACCCAGAAACTCTACTCCCAGTTTAGCCAATAAATAAATGTATGTGTGCACAAAAAGGCTTATGTAAGAATGGTCATTGCAATTTTAATCATAATAGAATCAAACTGGAAATGACCCAAATGCATGTCAACAGGAGGATTTATTAATCAACTGCGGAATGGTGGTCATACAATGGAATGTTACTCAACAACAACGGTAAAAACAAATTACTGATATACAACAACATGGATGCATCTCAAAAACAGTATATAGAGCAAAAAAATTAAACAAAACAAAACAAAAAGAGCCAGGCATAAAAAGTACATTCTATATGATTCCATATTTAATGAAGTTCAAGAATAAAAAAATTGCTTATGATGCTAAAAATAGGGATAGCAGTTGTCTCTGGGGGGAGTGATAGTGGAATTAACTGGAAGGGGGAATGTATGGGCTGCTAGAAGTAGTATTCATTTTGATCTTGGTGATGGTTATATATAATATTCTCAATATTAAGCTATATACTTATGATCTGTGCATTTTGCTATCTACACCTGTGCTTTAAAAAAAACTATTAAGAAGAAGCAAAACGAATAAACAAGTTAATTAGAGCCGAATAGCTGCCATCTCCTTTAGCCATATTCTATTGCATGGCTTCTGCAGGCCTTAAGTTTGTAACTCTTAGGAAAATATTGCTTACATTTTTAGCTATTTGGAAAACTCAGCTACCCATAACTAATTCTTTCAAGATTCTAGAGAGCTTTAATTTTTTAGCTCTTTTTTTTTTTGCATGTTTTGCTCAACATCATTTTCTGAACTTGCTTTACTTTGGGTTTTCAGTTGGATATCTGTTCTTATATATCAAATGATTAACTATTAGCACTCATAACATTTCAAACATTTCATATAAATGGGAGCATTGCTTGACACAGCAGGTAGCAAGCTTATGAAAAAATGATGAAACTCATTACCCTGAAGACATACAGATTCAAAATAATAATAAAAAATAGCTGCACACCAGCAAATACAATATATTTCAAATCTTAGATTTAAAATCATAGCTCATAGACTCCTAACAATTTTCTAAAAGAAGCTGTGGATGATTTCAAGTGAATGACAAGGTCAACCTGTTCTCTCTCATAATACATTCTTTGTTATTTCTAATAGAGACTAAATTCTGAGCCGAATGGATTAAATCTCTAACCAAGAATGGGATTTTAATATTAAACAAATTTGCTCTCTACTAGAAAAATTTTTTTAATAAAACCATAGCATAAACCTGTGTTTTTCAGAAATTTAAGAGTGTGCACACGTACATATAACAACCCCTTTATCTGCCAAATTTATTTACATTCAGAAACATGTTGCCATTTGAAACAGTAAAAGAGGGATCTACTCAAGGTTGACTAGTATACTTGATAACAAGCATTAAAAGTAGTTTATGAGAAACACATTATTAATTAATAATACACACACAGTTAAATGTTGAGATCAAGCAATATTTATGCCTGTAAGTGTGACTCAGTCTTAATGATTTATGAGACAGAAATTTTATCTAACAGACATATTCAGGCATCTAATCAACCAGAGGTATTGCATTTTCATCAGGAGGCAAGATGTTTTAAATTTAATTATAACACATTGACCTATGATAGTGCTTTAAGTTTTGACTTTCATAGCCACCACCAGCAAGTTGAAGCGGACCACTAATTGCAAGAATTCCAACTCTAAAGGTTTATAAATAGATTATAATAGCAGGCTTTAAAAAAAATGTTTTCCAGCGTTTTTCTTAATGCCCCAAATCTGAAGATGTTACCATGAGGTCACATTGCCATCTAGTCAATCTATGTGCTTATAGACGAGTTACCTATGCTCATATAGAGCTACAGCATGCCTTCATGCCCAGAATATTGTAGTAGGTTCCTACCTGGTGCTCCTGTTGCAAGGTATTTCTTGCCCAGCACTGCCCATATAGGGCAGATTCATCTACCTCCAAGAACATTTTCCCAAGTTGTCCTACTCAAGATGTTTCTAATGTTTGAAAGTGATATAAACCCCTTCTAAGAGTGCAGAGGTAGAGTCCATGTCAGAGTTTGCCACGATATAGATATGCAACCTTATTTTAACTTTCAGGTCATTTTAACTTTTTGACCTCAATTTTCTCACAAAAATAGATATAGCAAGTACTGCCTGCTATACCTCCCTCATTTGTTCACCAGTAAACAGTGTAATCAACTTTGGCTGCTTATAATGAACACCTGGGAAACATTTAAAACGTACCAAAGCTGAACCTGGGATGTTTACAGTATTTAAATCTCTGCAAGTGAGTTCAACATGCAATCAAGATTGAGGAATAACGACATCGACATCGTTTAAGGAAATCACAGAAAAGACTTCTGAAAGTGGTAAATTCTTTGGAAAAAAAAAAAAAACTTAAGCATTTTTATCAAACCAACTCTGAATTGCTGTTCTCCAGATTCTATATCTAGCATACTGCTGCCTTATCCAGAGTTTTTCCCTAATAATCAGTTCTTTTTGTCTCTATGTCCAAAACAGACCCAATTCTATAGAGCACTTATCACATTATCATTCACATTATTACTTTTTTTTTAAAGAATCAGCCTCCTTCCACATCTGAAACATCCCTAAGATATTTTAGTATTTAACTTTATATCTTTATTAGTGTTTACTCCAAAACCTGGCTAAATATGGAACCTGACTGACATGCCCCAACTCACATCTTGATGTTTTTTTATCTTATGCCATCATCACTCTCATCTTCTCTTCTTCACTTATTTATGCACATTATCTCCTCAGTTGGGACTCAGAACTCATTTCTTCCTGCTACGTTGTGCACACTTAGGTGTTCCATTTCCCCTAAACATGTAAAGAAAAATTAAAACATCAAATTATCATTATTCATTGTTTTCTAATTACCTAGTTGCCTCATTGGTGCAAGTAGTTTTCATCTTCTTGAAACTATAAGCTCCTTGGAGGATTCACCTTGTCATAGGGGTTTTTTATTCATATGTATTTTCTACAGATTATTATTTTTTCAGGATTGAATTTGATCTGTAGGAGAAATATTTTATTTGAAACATGTCACATGCACACTTCTAATATTTCCTTAAAAAAATTTATTGCAATATGGACACTCGTGATGACTTCTTTTCTTAAAAGACCATCAACTGGTATGGGCAATGGCCTTTTTTTTTTTTTTTTTTTCCTGATACCAGTAAAGCCAGTTAGAATCTATGATCAAGTGGTAAGAGCTCTTTGGGAATTTTTTTATTTCGGTTATAGCCGCTGAATGTGAGAGAAAATAAAGGTAGGCAGAGATAAGCACTCTAAGGTTTTTCACTGTTACAATACAAAATTCTAAAAGAAATAGAAAAGTCAGCTTGTCATTCTCTATGAGACTCAGAACATGCATAAATCTTATACCTTGAAAAATTTCTGGGTATATGAGTATTCAGTGACTTGATGGATGGATCATCTCTCAGGATCTCTAATCCTCTATCATTAGAGCTGAATGAAGGGCTTTTTGGAAGAGGTGATGATATAGATAGTATCTAATCAAGAAATGCAAATCCCAAGAAGCCAGGCTGCATGAGCTTTGTGATAATATGGGTTTAAAAGAATGTTAAAGGTGTCTGTCTTTTTGACTTCACCTTGGTAGACGGAAACGCCACAGCACTGTATGTGCTAATTCAGACATGAGATAGAGAGACAAATCAGTTTAGATATTTGACAGCTTCACTGCAGCCGGCTGCAGATATATATCTTTTTTCTACCCTTGGGACTTTACAAGGAAAACACATTGTAGAGTGGATTGTAATGCGAGAAAACTACACCTATTAGCAATTGACAGCTGTAGGTTTCTGTCATCTTCAAGAAGGAAAGGTGTCTGGTAATAAAGGAGCTGATCTATAAATCTGCATATGTTGGGGGAAACATTCTGTTAGGATTCTGTACAGATGGGAGCATTTCAGCGCACAGCAGCACAGATTCTCCTTCTGACTCTGTCTCTTAAATATAGTTCCTGTCTCCTAAGAGCTTCAGGATTCTGTGCGGTATGAAAAAACTTAATCACATGCTGTGACTACCAAGATAATGCAATTACTCGGCATCATCAAAATGCATTCTTCTCTTGCAATTTTGGTGAACCTGCAGCAAGCCATTGACACATGTTCACTCAGTTTTCCCACTAATCAAAAGCGAGCACTTCCGAAATGGCTGTTTGGGATTACAGATAACCTCAGGAATGGAAAAGGGGAGTGACTGACTCGCCTGCTTGACACTTGAGACACTTAAACTACATTCTATCTTTTAATGCCAAACTTATTGAATGAGTGGGCTCTATTTATTGCCTCCATTTCCTGCAATCTAATGATTTCTTTCACCACCACAGTGAGATTGCTCTCTGAAATGGCTTCAGATGACTTCTTCATTCGTCACATTCAACAGGCCTTTTTAGATCCTCATTTTTCTTGATGTTTTGGTATATTTAACACAGTTGACCACTTTCTCTATCACAAAACTCTTCCCTTGACATCTATAACAATACTCTGTTTCAAAGTATGTATCCTTACTTGTTTTCTGTTTCCTATTCTACTTTATTTTCTTCCTTCTCTAGGAGATATAAGCGTGAGATAGTTTTTGCCACTTTTTCTCTTCTCTTATTTCCTTCAATAATTTTTTCACATCTCCAACCATCATTGCTAAGAAAACATCTAAGAAAGGGAAAGAGAGGCGGGGAGGGGGGTGGAGATGAGAGAGGGAGTCTTTCAAAACTCTCATGGACTTTATCTGCTGAATTTTCACGTGAATTTTTGAATGCATTTCAAAGAAGATCTTCTCAAAACTTTAGAATTTTCACCTTCAATTAGTTTCTAATTCTTATGATTTTTTTTTCTTTGCAATCTTCGTCAATTATTTTTTTCTGGTCTCACTGCCTCTAATCTAATCCCAAATCTCTTTCAATAATTTTTGAGTCCTTTCAGGAGCATTCCACAAGAAAACTCTTGTCTTTACATGCTTTTATTTCTTCTGATCATGATTATATAATCGATATTTCTAAAATATAAATCATATTTCATTGTGTCCACAATATCTTTGTACAGTGTAAGCTCCACAAGATAGGGTCTTTATCACTCTCACTTATTCTTATATCCTCAGTTATTAGGTGACTGTTTGGCAAATAGTAGGTTTCCAATAAAATTGTTGAATGAATAATAAATAAATGTAGCCTATATTCAATGTTTTCCACAATTTGTCCCCAATCTACTTTATTAAACCTATCTTTTTTTGCCTCTTTCTGTGAATCCTAAATTTCAGACAGGTTAATCTACTCCTTGCTTTCCAGATATGTTCTATACATCCCTTCAATAACTCCCTTTGAGAATTTTCAAAATAGTTTTCTCTTTCTAGATATCTTCCTTCTAGATCCTGCTTTTACTTAACATTCTAAAGTCTAGCTTCCTTTGTTAATCCCGTCTGAAAACTGCAGCTCATATTTTTTTTGTACATTTATGGAAGGCTTCAGCACACCGCGAGCTCTGCTACCTGCTTTCCATGGATTACCATTTACACCTCACAACCACCTGAAAAGTAGGTATCCTCTTCTTCTATTTTGTAACTGAGAACAGCACAGCTTTGAGAAGTGAGGTCACAAAGCATTTGAATTGCAGAGCTGAGACTGAGTCTCGAGCTTTTCAACTCCAGATCCTGGGCAGACGCTCAGACCCCTAGGCCTTCATGGTCATGATATTCTCTGAACTCTTGGTGTGTGTGGTGTGTACTGCTCATTTGGCATTATTCATATTTCCTTGCATGATTGTTTAATTTGTCGTATGTATTAACCTTGTCTCTCGAGTGAGGAGAATATATATTATACATTATCTCTCACCCTCGCCATTTATAGATCTGAATAGAAATATGAACAATAATTACTGAAGGATATCACTATCACCTTGTGGCTTTCTTTTGGATCAAAGCATACACTTTTGGCCTGGTGAACTAACAAGCAAATAGGTATTACTTGTTCAATGCTTTATACTAACATGAGCATTAAATCCACTTGGTAAAAAAATATTTTCGCAACTGCAGTAGGTATAAAATAAGAACACCTCTTGGTTTATGTAAATAATTAAAAAATAAATGTCAGACATGCCCCATTACTACTCATTTAAGTCATTTTAATGATACATGAAATAAAAAAAAGGAGATTTTGTTAAAGGTCTCTAAGGAGAAAAGGGCAGCACCACTAAATAAAGAAGGATGATCATGCTGGGGCAAACTTGAAAGGAGATGGCATTTATACAAAATGCAATTTACTTTGACAGTAATTTTCCGAATTTCTCTGGTTATTATTGAAGATATATGTGTGTTTGAATAGGAACGCTTCCTCTTTTTTCTCTAGCCAGCTGCTCTGTTTGATCCTGCAGTGAAGTCACCATCCTGTGTTAATGGCTTCACAGTTTGTTCCTGGGGAAAAAATGATTATGATGTCACAAATTTGTCATCTTGACTTCACTGCAGGGCCAGGTTGGGGGAAGAAATGGATTGTAAGGGATAAAATCTTTCAGGCAGAAACTTTTTTTTTTTCTCTTTATAACCAGAAATAGTGTTAAGACAAGCACTTAAAATCAAGTAGAGGAACAGGTACATGGCTTTAAATGTTCGCAAGTATCACGTTAGCAATAATCTATCTGAAATGCTCTTACTTTTAATGATGCCAGGATTACTTTTTCCCTGTATATCCTGCCAATCTTTCTCTTCTCTTTGCTGTATACACCCTAAAGGTCTGATTTCAAGAAGAAGAGTTTCTTTTTCTGGAATTATAATATCTTCAACCTCTTAAGCTCTTTGAAGCATCACAATAATACATCACCTCTTTGCATTCCTACCAAAGTTGTACATTGCCTCAGCACTTTTAAATTAATTCACATGATATTCAGGTTTAAGATTGCAGGGTTTAGGTAATTTTATTTCTTCTTTTTCAAATTCATCAAAAACAATGAGTAGTAATTTTTTAAAAGAAAAAAAAAAGAAACTCATAGCTAAAACAAAACAAATAAATAGCCAAAATCTCAAACTATAATTAAACTATCTGCCTGCTCACCAATGTTATAAAATCTGGGCCCAAAACAGGGCTTGATGCTGAGAACACACACATGCCTTCTTGAACATTGATGGATATCGATTTTTTTAAAAGTAAATGTTACAAGCCAGAAAAGCATCTCCAATGATTCTTTGATTAAAGATGACAAGATCCAGGGGGTATAGTGGCTGCAGAAAGTACAGACCCTCCCTGTGGAATATAAGTTTAATAGCATCGACTGGCAGGAGAGGTGGCACTGAAGTAGAAACCAAGCTGACACTGACTGCAGCCTCGCTGGCGCTCTTTGCGAGGGTGAGCGCCAGAGGTGAAGCAGGGCGAGGAGACAGCAGCACAGGGAACGTGTGACATAAAAGGATTGTCTGTGAGTCACAACAACTGCTCATACAAGAAGAGTCATTCACTCAGGGCAAAGGAAATAACTGATTTAGTGTGAGAGTGTTTGAGACCACAAATTTTAGTGTAGAATCTGGACTTCTTGATCTTCTAGCTCATTCCCTCTATTCTCCTATACTTTATTTTCAGAAGGTTGCTAGCTAGCCTCATTCAAAATGAAGTACAACTTAGAAACCAGCAAATAAACTGCGGGGAAATGAAGGAAATGGACATAAGAAAATGGTAGCAAAGTAAAAACATATCACATATCATAAGAATTCTTCCTTAAAAATGCACAGGAAGAATTTAGATAAATAACTTATATTCTCCAACAAGTAAAAAAGAAAGAAGAAAGAACAAAAAGAAAGAAAGAAATAGAAATAGAAATAGAAATACCCAAATAAGAGAATCTGCACAATAGAAGAAAGTTAAAAGCAAGCTATTATTCATCAAAAAAAAAAAAAAAAGAAAAAGAAATGTAAGAGGCAAAACATATTGGAAGTGAAGCCATATTTTAAAGTAATTTAAAATATAATAAAAGTGACTGAAAACACAAAGATATGATATGCATAATGAGGAAAAATGAACAAAATTAAATAGAAAATAATAAAGATACAAAAATAGTAATCCATTAGATGCAAAAGAGATCTAACGTTTCTAATTAACTAGTAAATAAAAATCCACATTTCTTAGCTAGGATATAGTTCAGTGTACTCTGGCACAGTCAGGCTATCTCCTTGTCCTTTTAAAATGATTTGTACAGTCTAATGCTTTTGGTGTCATTGTTCCTGGAATACAATGCCCCCTCCCCCTACCACCACCACATACAGCTGCACATGAGGCTTTATCCTTAATGAAATCCTACCCAAACGCCAAGGTCAGACTTAAAAGTAACTCCTGTGAAATTTTCTCCAATCACTCAGCTAAAAATGTTCTCTCCCTTGTGTGACGCTCAATGTCTGGCCCTCAAAATACAAGGTATTATATTAATTGTGTTTTTTTTTTTTTTTCAAAAGCTTGCATGTGTATATTATAGCTTTCCAATTGGATTTGAGATTACCTCGGGGTAAAAACAATATCCTGTACTCATTTTCCAGTACCTGGATTACAGTAGGGGACAAAACTGCCTGTTGATTTTAGTGGTAGTATAATGACAGGCAAGGAACAGAGGTACATGAAAGGCCGTGATTTTGATGGTGTACTTTTCAAATCACCATTATTAGTAGTAGAAATAAAAATATTTGAAACAAGCATATATTTCTTTATACTGTTCTAAATGGCTTTCTAATTAATTATTTCATTAGACTTTCACAGGAGACCAGCTCAACATTAATAAGAGAATTAAAACAATCTTCCAGTTCATGAAAATGAATTTAAAGATCCCTGTTTTTGATACCTAAGTTAGAAATAATAGTTTTGTTTATTTTTGTTATCGTTATTGTTTAATTGGGAGAAATGAAAATTTTATATCCACTTAGTAGGAGATTCTGCAATAAATTTTGGAAACTGATGAACATGTAAGGATTTTCACAGGGATTACATGATGTCCATGTTGACTTCAAGACTCAAAACTCACCCTGAATCTATAAATACCCTTCAAATCTGAAGGGTCTAGTAGAAAATGGATTATATAAAATCCTAAATTATAAATAAATCAAATCCTAAATTTCAGTATAAGATGAATAAAGGAGAGAGGGAGGGGAGTTGAGTGGATGGGGGAGAAAGAGAGGAGAGAGGGGGGGGATGGAAGGAGGGAGGGAAGGACAGAGGGGGAGAGAGAGAGAGAGAGAGAGAGAGAGAGAGAGAGAGAGAGAGAGGCAGATTTCCCCTTGACTTTTAGCAAACTCTTCAGCCCAGTATCATAAAATTAAATAGCTCTAATAAAAATGTTTTAAGACTACATGAAAACGAGTCCCTTTTGCTCAAATCAAACTAGTTCAAGAAAATTTGACCCCTTTAAAGTTGACCTCATTAATTTCATGATCTTTAGATGGCGCACAGCACCCCAACTGTGCAGATTATTTTGTACCTTTGAAACTCATCAGCATCATATATCTCTGAAGATTTTTTAAAAATACAACATAGAACTCTGAACTCGAATAATTAAAATGCAGGCGTTTGTTCAAATAGCTCTTGCATAGGAGCTATAAATAATCATTTGAAAATCTTTTTAAAAGTTAAATAGGTATGTATAGAGAGCAGTAATTAAGCATTTCTTTGTCAGAGATGGATGCTTCTAAAGGTTTGGATGGTGAATGTTGCCTGTAAAGTTGCTGGGCATATATGTATATACTGCTTTTCCCATGACCTTGACACTAATGCAGAGTAATATCATTTATTCCCCCCTGTACCTCCTATAAGCAAAAGCTGGTGATTTAAACTGTGCTATTTTGGCAGAGCAGTGATAGGTAGATATTTGCTGCCACCCACTGAGTTGCCCCAGCTTGATTAATGTACACCATGTATCCCTTTATCTATAAGGTGAGAATTCATCCCTAAGCTATGCGGTTCCCTATATGTAAACTCATATTGGTTTTCACATTTATCCTACACAAGGCAGAGTATATTACTAGGCAATAGCTGCGGAAGCGATAGTTTTAATTGAACTGTACAGCATGCAGCTTTAAAACATCTCATCAGAAAGCTATGACAAAAGGTAGATTTATAATCTGTGGTACCAGACTGCTTGGGACACAAATTGCAAAACAGCTTTTGCCTTTCATTTCTGGGATGGGTTTGGATATTTTTTCCTCACCATATGTTGAATATAAAACTAGAAACCAACAGGAAATGTAAACATTGCTCATGATTTGAGGCTTAAAAAGTTTGGGAAGCCCTCTGATTTATTTTGCTGGAAAAGTAATTCCACTCTACTGAGCACTGCATCCCTTATAGTCATAAGAAGCACAAGTTGCCTTGCTGGACTTATTTCCCTCTGATGGTTTCTGTGCTCTGTGAACGATTACAGAAATGAGCGAATAGGTTTGGTACGTATGAAATAATGATTCGAGGGTTCATCTTCCAAGCTACGGCTTCAGATGCTGTGTATATTAAAGTCAGACAATTCTCTGCCAGAACTATGTGGTTAGAGCCCTGACATCCCCTCTCAAAATGCAGCCAGTGATGAGAATTTCCTGGTTCATATGGAAAGCTTGGTTTGAGGGCTACAGAATTTTTTATTTTTAAAGTAGAGAAGATATGAAATTATGTTTACAGGCATGTACTACGATAATGAGAAATTATCTCATACTCTGATATCATAAAGAATAAACCATATTTCTCTTCCAAGTGTAGGAAACTATTCATTTCATAACTCCTAGGTAAACAGATGACTGGGAGCACTTCCTAACCAAAAGGAAGAAAGAACTCCAGGCACAGACTTGGCATCATGCTAAAACGTGCTTATATGTTGGAAGGTATTAAATACTTTCTCTCAGGCAAACTATAGATTGCTTTCTTTCCTGATTCAGCAAAGTGCCATAGTTGCTCAAAAGAAAGAAAAGCACATGGCATGCAATTTGAAGGATGTTACCTAAGCTTTGGAAGTGTTCAGAGGGTAATATTGTTACTTTTTTTTTTTTTTAAGCCAGTTATTTGTGAGAAAAGTATGGTAGCGCCGGGATTGCAAGGGGGTGGTTGTCATGAATCTTGTTTGTTGTGCCTTTGTGGTCTTGACCCAGAGAATTCCCTATTATTTTTAAAATTCCTTGGAAGGCTTTCATATATATATATGTATCCAGATTTTAAGCTTCTTTTGAAAAAAGAAAAAGAATATTTGCTAATACTGGGCCTATGTTCCTGCCTTGAAACCTTATGGTGGAGCTGAGTGACCCCTGCTATTCTGCCTCTCCAGATCTCCCCTCTCCCTCACACTCTAAGTCCAGGATTCTCCACTTGTCCCCAGTGGGCACGTTTTATACGACCTTTTTATTAAAGCTCCCCCCCCTCCGCCATTTATTTTGCAATTTTTTTTCTAAATTTTTTGTTACCCCTAATAGTGCATCTAAAAGCCTTAAAATGATGGTTGGTGATTTAGATGTTTTGAATCATCAGTAAGGAATAGAGAATATTGTATAAAGCACATTTAATGTCAAAGTCAGAGAGAGAGTCTTTCCAGGGTAGAGTGGAGAGCCATGCAGTCAGAGCGGCATCTTAAGTGGGAATGACATCCAGAATCAGCAGGGAAGGCAAAAGTTGAGTATCAGCAAACTAGTCCTTGAAAATCCCTTAGGAAGATGCCAAGTTGGAAACCGACACACCATCTCTCAGTAAGTCTGGGACAGCCAATTTTCCTTCTGTCTTTGGAACAGATAGATTTTTTTTTCTTTTTTTCGGTTGAGCGCCAGATGAAGTAATTACATTGACTTTAGGAATCATTCTATATGTAATGCATATTTTTAAACACTAGAATGCTCAGAACTGCAGCAAGATGATCACTGAGAGGCGCATGGGAAGTGAACCCGACAGAGCTTCATGAAAGGCAGAGTCCTGTTTTGCGTCTCATACTCACTCTGGGGCATATGCTCAGTGAGTGGAATGACAAGTAAATGCTTGTACTATTTAATTCTCTCTCCTTCCCTCCCTCATCCCTTTTATGAGTGCATGTACTTGAACTTGAGTACATTCGAGTTCGTGCATATGGTGGAAATGCAATGATTCACACTACAGGATCCCCCGGCACACACTTTGATCACTTACTAAGTTGTTAGAACTTAGGACAAATGAACTAAAGAGTGGGGATTTGATTTTTTAATGAGAGCAATTCACAGATAGAAAACATGATTAAACCAGTGAAGGTATTTAGTGAGCTTCTTTTGCACATGAGGTATTTTTATAGGAGCTGCTTGGGATGAAGAGAAGCATAATACAACTATCTTTATCAGGGCTTTACAGTCTCATACATTTTACAACCTGTAAGTTTAAAAGTTTAGAAATCTGACAGAGTTGCTAACTATTTATTTTGGCCATTGAGTACATTTGAGGGGGAAATATATTTCTACATAAAAACCAGTAAGAGATAACATAAAATATGGTCCTTTAAATTGAACAGCTTTATGAAAAGTCACTCCTGCCTCATATCTTTTGGCTCTGAAGCATCATCAGGAAACCACCAACTTAAATGTGAAGATGCAGTACATGCATTTGAAAAGTTAAACCACCCAGCAAGACAAATGGAAGTTAAGGGTCAAATGAGTAGTGTAAATGAGGTTTTTAAGGGCCAAAAGTAGACTGATAAAGCACTGGAAGTCAAAGAAAGGATTTAGGCATTCCAGTGAATAGTAGTTGCTCCCTAAACATCTGCTGATTGACTGACTGAATGAATATATTGGGGGTGGCCTAACCTGTGAAGACTTTGGAGAAATTATTAAGAATTGAACTAGACTTAGGAAATAAATCGACAATTTGGAGAAAGGCAAGGAGGAAATTTCGGTTCTAGGCAAGGACAATGATAAAAGATCACAGATGTGCTAATGTTCAAAGTATTAGAAGAAAGAAATGAGCCAGCAGAGGGTTTATGTCTCTCTTTTCTCCAACTCTCCCTTTGTCACCAAATGGCAGAGATATATAAATAAAGTAAATTCAAAACCTAGTGATTGTTCACTACATGCTGAGCAGTGGACTACGGTCACGAATGTAGGTTATCAGGTAAAATAATCTGCAGAGACACAAAGAAATACATTTATTGCCTAAACTATTTCACAGTTTATGGCTTTGCTGCCTAGCCATGTTCCTATAGATAACTGGATATATGGGGAAAGGAAATAATATTAATTTGATTTCTTATGTTTTTTGATAACCCTCAGGCAATGTCCCCAGCCAAGGATACGTGTGGGGGTGGTATAGGTGAGGAGAGAATACACAGTAGTAGAAGGAAAAAATCCCAGGACAGGATTATAGGTGTTGGTACTTATGTGTCTATACAGAGGGACTTCAAGATAAGTTTTAGTGTGATTGCTTTATGAAAGCATTCAGAGCATTTGAGAGCTCTTTCTCTAAAATTAAAGTTTTTTAAGAAGGCTGTATTTTTAGAAGACTATAGTTTTTATGCATGCCTAAACCATTTTTTAAAATTATTATTTGAAATATAGAGAAGAAAAAGCATTTTGAAGATGTCTGGTTAACCACACCATGTATGGCAGAAACGGCAAGGCAAAACCCAGAGATTTGGGAACACACTAACAAGTGACTAAAATTTTCATGTTAGCTGTCACTCCTCTTGATAGTGACAAAACAAGCAGACCATAGTATTTGTGGCAAATAAATAACTAGTTATCTCATATGGATTTTGTCCTTTTATTTTATCTTTGTACCCTACCCTTGTCTAAGAATTTACTCAATTCCATGCGAAAGCTCCCACTGAATTTTCCAGTCCACTCTGTTTTTCTCTTATCCCTCTTCTGCCTGGCAGCCAAAGTAATTTTCGTTAAAGCATATTTTCAGCTTTATTGAGATATAAGAGACATACAACATCATGTAAGTTTAAGGTGTGCAACATGATGATTAGGTCCTGTGCTTATCTTGGTTGAGATGTTTTCCATTGCTGATTTAATCTCCGTGGTGTAAACTTTGTATTTCTACGAATTTATCTATTTCTCTTTAGTTATTCAATCTGTTGACACATAATTGTTTATAGCAGACACTTATAGGCCTTTGTATTTCTGTGGTATCAATTATAATATGTCCTCTTTCATTTATAAGTTTATTTTGAGTCCTTTCTCTTTTATTCTGTTACTTTAGCTAAGAATTTTTCAAATTTGTTTATTTTTTTTTCTAAAAAACAATTCTTATTTTGTTAATCTTTTCTATTGCTTTCCTGTTCTCCATTTTTATTTACTTCTGCGCTAATCTTCATTTTCTTCCTTCTACTAACTTTCGGCTTAGTTCGTTATTTGTTTTCTCGTTATTTGAGGAATAATGTTAGATTGTTTGAGATCATTTCTTTTTTATTTAACTTATGACTTCTTTTATGATCCATTGCTTGTATTGAAATATGCTAATTTCCACCTATTTATGAATTTTCCACGTTTCCTCCTGCTACTGATTTCCAGTTTCATACCATTGTTTTCATAAAAAAAAAAAAAAATGCTTGATGTAATTTCCATCTTGTTGAATTTGTTGAGACTTGCTTTGTGGCCTAACAAATAACCTATCCTAGAAAATGTTCGATGTGCGCTATAAAAGAATGTGTATTCTGCTGCTGTTGAATGAAGTGTTCCATATATGTCTGTTATATTCATCTTGTCTATTATAGTTGTTCAGACTCACCCCTCCCTTGTTGATTCTCTGTGTGAATGACCTATTCATCATTGATAGTGACTTTTCTGTTGAGCAAGGTCACTGTCATGATGTCTTGGCCAGGTGGGACCTCATGCTACGTATACTCCATGATTGAGCAGGGTCGCTGGCTGGGTTCCCTGCCTGGGCAAGGCCATAGGCTCTGCAACATTTGGGCAGGGCTCAGTGCTGGATTTGACTGCTGGGTGGGCTTGCAGGCTGGGTTCTGTACCTGGGTAGTACCATAGGCTGGGCCCCAAGGCTTCTCAGGGTCAGAGCACAAGCCCCCTGATTATGGGTGGGACTGCTGGTGTGGCTTCCTGCCCAGGCAGGCTATAGCAGGTGTTTTGTGGCTGTTGGACATTTTGGCCAAGTTTCTCTGAGTAGTTGGACTGGATGCTTGTTCAGCAGTTGGGTGAATTTGCTCCCCCACCAAGGTGGAGTGTAGAATGTTCTCCAGTACAGCCTTGTGGCTGAGGATCCAAATCAGACAGAACTGCTTTGAAGATGTCACTTCTAGGTAATTTTAAAAATATTAACTAGATCATGTCTCATCCCCACTTTATATCCTTCAAAGTCTTCTCAAGGGTTTCAGAATAAAGTTTGGCTCAACTATCCTTACTCTGAATGACTTGCTTCGTACCCCTGGTCTCTTTACCTACCACTCTCTCCCTCTCTATCTATTCTAGAATTTATTGAAGGGTATGGTTGATACATCACATCATAATCATCTTGTTATTTTAGACCTACTAAATAAACATTTTTATGTGTGAGGCCTAGTAATCTTAATTTTAAGCAAGTTTTTGAGGTGATTCTCATATAAACAAAAATTAGAAAACTGGTACACAATTCCCTTTTGGCTTGGCCTTTGCTCTGTTACTCCAATATGTTCTCTTATTTCCTATTTTAGGGTCTTTAAATGTGCAGTGTTCTCTGTCTGGAATGTTGAGTTTTTCTATTTTATTCCAAAACTCATTTCTAATTATGTTCAGCTTCTAATCTGCATGTTACTTTCTTAAGGTTATCTTCCCTTAGGCTCCTAGACTAAATTATATCTTCTTATATATTCTCTTTACTTCCTATAATTTTCATAGCACTTAGATCACTGGTAATTAAAAAGTTATTTATGTATTTACATTTGGTGTGAACTTCTTGAAGGAAGAAACCAACTACATTTTAAACTCTGTTACCACAACATCTATCAGAGTAATTGGAAAATAGTAGGGCCATTAATTAATACCAGATAAATGAAAAAAATTAATGAATGACTGTTATATTTGTGTGATTTATTATGTTTTAGGGAACAGACTTATGATTTCAGTCTTCCAATATGTGAATTACGGAAGGTTCTTTATATTTTTCTAAATTAAAAAAAAGAATTGTCAATTCTTTTAATTACAGAAATCACTGAGATTTCATTACTATAATCTGTATTTTAAACTATGTTGTGAATAATCTGTAGAGTAGAAGATAATGTAGGAGAAAATTATTGTGATCTTGAATTAAGCAGAGAGTTCTTAGATACAATATGAAAAGCACAATCCATAAAATAAAGACTGATAAGTTGGATTGCATTGAAATGAAGATTTTTTGCCATATGTATGACATTATTAGGAGAATTAAAAGACACAGGCTGGGAGAAATATTTAAGATCACATAGCTGATAAAGGACTTATGTCCAGATTACACACAAACTCTTAAAAGGCAGTAATAAGAAAACCATCAACCCAATTTTTAAAAATGAGCAAAAGATTTTCATAGACACTTCATCAAAGGAAATAAAAAAATGGCAGCTAAGCACAAGATGCTTCAACATACCAGTTACTAGGGAAATAAAAATTAAAAACCATAATGTGATATCATAGCACATCTATTAGAATGGCTACAACCAACACACACAAAACTGACAATATAAGTGCTGACAAGGTTGTGGCGCAACCGAAACTCCCATACACTGCTCGCAGGAATTTAAAATGATGCAGCCACTTTTCAAAACAATTTGGCAGTTTTTGTGAAGTTAAACATGTACTTACCATATGACCCAGCAACTCTAATTTTAAGAAGGTTTCACCCAGGCTAAATGAAATCTGATGTTCACACAAAAACATGGATGTTAACACTTATAGTGGCTTTATTGGTAATCCTTAAAAACTGGAACCAATTCAAACTGAGGTATAGTCACACAATAAGATACTGCTCATTAGTGAAAAGAATGTACTACTGATACACACAGCAGTATGGAAGATTATCAGTTGCATTTTTCTTTGTGAAAGACACTCGACTTAAAAGGCTCTACACTGTACAAATCTGTTGATGTGACATTCTGGAAAACATAAAACTGGAGGGATGAGAAACAGATTAGTGGTTGCCAGGGGCTGAGCGTATAGGCAGGGTTGATTACAAAGGGTCAGGAGGGAATTTGTGGGGACTGTTGAACCGTTCTATATTTTGATTGTGATGGTGGTTATGTGGCTGCATGTGCTTGTCAAAACTCACAGAGAGGTACACTAAAAAAGGATGAATTTCGCTGTATGCAAATGATACCTTATTACAAACATGAAAAGAAATGTCAGTGGCAGAAATGTTTTTCGTGAATAATTTATGCTTTCAAAGCCCGTGTGTTATAACCTGCCTGCTTTCCCTGTTCTGAATATAAGCGATGTCAGCATGTATGGGTGCATGCCTGTTTAAGAAAAAAATGTATAACGAATTATAGATTTAAATAGCCTTAACTATTGTCTAAAAGTAGGAGTCCTTAAAAGCTACCTGACTAATAACAGCTTAAATTCTAGATTTGTGCTAGAACCTTACATTGCTGAGCGGCTAGAATCCAGGTGAAGTGATTGATTGCATTATTGAGGAACACATGTTTTACTGTCTACCTATAAATTACCTTTTGCTCCAGGGCTACAGTAAATAGGTTTTTATTTCTGAACATTTTCCTCCATTAAAATTCCGTGATTTCTTTTTTCAGTCTGAATCCATGCCCGTTTCTATCTTTTTCATTTGAAGAAATCATTTCAGTTTTGCCTTATTCTGTAGAAAACTACCATTGTGTCGAAAATGCTGGTAGTAACTACTGTGTTTTTGAATGGCTGATTTCTGAGAGAACAAAAAAGAATGTGGAGGACTTTCTTGGCACATTCTCATTTCAAGGGGAAAGGTCGATAATTCAAGACAAGTCCTATTTCATATCTCTATTAGGGGTCACAAAGAGTCGGTCTTACTCATACATTGAAAAAGCCAGAATTTTGGTTCTATTGTATAGTAAGGAACACAAATTCTTACATATAGCTATGACCTTTAACACTGGAGATGAGTTCATTTAAGTACATATACATGAGCAAGTAATTTATTAAACTCAGAGGTATTTTGTCTTCTAAATGACAAAGTTTCATTCTTCATGTCTCTTTCCTATAAAATTTCCACCGATGTGCTTGCCGGATGGCCTTGAGTTATTTGAAAGAGGGAGACAGTTTTTGAAAGGACATTGACAAACGCGCACTAGCTACTGGGCAGGTAGAATGGCGATTCAATTATCTCCCCCAGGTCCTTGAACACTGACTGTGGCTCTTTTGTCACCAGCTCCGCTTCCTTCAATAGACTCCCAAATTCCAATCCTCTTTTTCCCTGCGTTATCACAGCCTCCACCCTGTATCTCCCTGCCTGCTCCGACACATCCTGATTCACAGACACTTAAAGCAATTTTCTTTATGCAGATCTTCATTTGTTATCAGAAGTCAATATTTGGAAGAAGGTTTGCTTTATGGATTACTATCATTTCTCAATCAAAATATTTTGCAACTGCTGAAAGCTCACAGATATGTTCCGTGTGTGAGCTGACAGGAGACTGTAATCAAATTGTCAAGCCATTGCTCCGACTGTGGCAAAGTGAGAGTGGTAGATTACACGTGTCAGCATGTGACGATAAGGGCTGCACACTGAGCAGCATGCCGAAGGCTTGACAGGAGCCGGGACGTGTATTGCGGGGAAACGCATCTGGGAGGCAGCAGCAGTGCCATCTCAGCATTTCTTCCTTTGCATCAGGAACCCTTTCTGATCAGTGAACTGCCTCCGTGTAACCACTTGGAAAACATTCTGAAAATGCCCAGCAAAGTGTGTCCCGACCATTAATGTGTGTTGATCCGCTACCGGGGGTTACACGACCCATGGTCCCCAACAGGTGAGGTCGGGCCGTGGTTCTCGTAGCATCAATATGTTCATTTCACGTGGGTGGCTGTTGCAGCAAGAGGACAAGTGCTCTTCTGCTAAAATGGACAAGCATCCTTCCTCTGCTAGCCTGCTTTCTTGGGTATTGGGAGATTTATTGCCCATCGCATCTTTCCTGGTTCTCCCCCTCGTTGCTGCTATAAGATCCCTACTTTGCTTCAGCTGCCTCCCCTCCCCCGGTGGTGGCTGACACCCTCCGGAGAGGGTTCCTGAGGATATTCATTATTCAGCGCCTCTTGTGCTGTTGCTGCCTCCACCGCCTCACCACTCAGCATCCGCTCTGTCTTCTCCCCCAGAGGCAGGGCAAGACTGTGGAGTGTGAGGTCAGCATGTGCTGGCTTCTGGACTCCCTTATCCATCTTGGCAGTCAGATATTTTAAGGTGCTGTATTTATTATGCAGCTGCAAAGCCAGGGTGATTTTTGTGACCGATGTGGTGGTGTACGTGGTGTTGACTAAATAAATACATATTTTATGATGTGCATTATTTATTCAGTTAAACATTATTCTGTGTGAGTCTACTTGTTGGTATTTTCTTTTTCTCTCTTTCCCGCCCCCATCCCCCACTTTGCTTTATGACTATTCCTGCACATTGAGCCCAATATTCCAAATACCTAAAATGTTCTCTTGGCAGAGTTTGGCACCCTAGAATCTACTTTAACTCTTTCTGGCCTTTTGGCTACCACTTTACAGTCGCCTGTTTCAATACCCTGAAAGGGACTTTAGCCACCTAAGACTTGATGCAGCTCTCTGGATCATGAAACATTTTCTCAGGAATCAGCTAGGCTCTGTGAGGCAAGGTTTTTAAAGCAAATTCTACAGATCTTAGAGTAGATTTGGATTTGAGCACTTTTTAAAAAATGTATTTATTTTTGCCCATGCGCTGTTAATCTCAGTTGCTGAAAGGGAGTTAGACCTTGGAAACTACTAAGGCTTATGATTTTGATGTCTTTGCTCCAGTCACTGCACCCCATCCCCCGCCCCACCACCACATCTGCATTTTCCCTCAGGTTCCACCCTCCTCTAGCCTCGAGGCAAAACAAGTAGCTTTGGGGAGCATGGGATAATTGCAGTATCTGTTTTCATGTTTTAAAAGTCAGTGAAGGTCTTAAATGAGTTATTAAATAATTTAGGGCTTTCAGGATAACATCTAAAATAGCACATAGATTAGCACATGATAAGTGTCCAACAGAGGTGTGTGAATTTGCAAATACAGTCTTCTGGGTTACCTTCTTATTTTCAATTATTTTTTATGTAAGATAAATGTATTATTTAACAATTGTTAGATTAGCAGTCACCTGTGAAGTTATTAGAGGACATCAAAAAAACCCCAAAGAGTCAAATTTAGTATTTCATTCTTGTGTTTCTAGCCTTCTTCAAAACACCTCACACAGTAGAGCATCTTGGGATTCCTGCTTCTTAAGATGGGTCACAAGAAATCTTGCAACTGTTTTATGAGACCCAGATCAATAACAGGCCCACTCTTAATAGCTGTGGGATCTACCTGAAGCCAGAGTAGAATGGAGGCCTCAGGCGGGCGTCCTGGGTCCTCTGATGCAGGAGTCTGTAGCGGGGACCCAGGTCATTGGCCAGTCTATGGGCAGCACAAAAATTGCCACCAGCAATCCATTATCTGTTGCCTTGCCTTGTCTGCTTGTATATCCTGGCGTATTTTGTCTCTACCCAGTGTCTGAGGTCTTCAAGGTAGCATTCATAGTGCTTTTGCAGCCTTCATAATGCTTGCCCTAGGGCTGCAGACATAGCAATAATATTGATGTAATAATAATTTTACTATAACCATAAAATCAGTTAGATTTTATAAAACTCCTTGGATTTCAAACTTCTGAGATAAATAGTAGCTACAGACACAAAACAATTATATTTAAAAAAGAATGTGTATGACTTAGAAAACCCATCCTTGTCATTTAAATTCATTGTTTGCAATGAAACTTTTTTGAGCTCTCTTCTTCCTCAACTAGGACCCATAGCACCTTCCACTGGGTTTAGCAGCCATTAATCTCTATTCCTTCTGTATTATCTTAACAGTTCATATATCTCTGTTTTAGAATTTTTCACATTCTGTTTGTATTATTTTGTGTGCAAATATCTTAGCTCTCCTTTTAGAGTGTGAGATGTTAGGGCAGAAAGAATCTCACATCTGTATTATCCTGTGCATTGTAAAAACACTTATTCCGTCAAGTAACTCAGTAAATGTTTGTTTGAATTAAAATCTGGGAAACAGTTAATGCAACATCTCTTCATTAAATGCCCATCAGGTTAAGGATAAGTATTGTGCAAATATATTGTCTTTTTGCTTTGTAGATTCTGAGACCGTATCCTCAGAAATACAATATTGTGTAGCTCTGGGTGCTGTCATACAATATTGTGTAGTCTGGGTGCTGTCTTTGCTAAAAAGTGACTTTAAATTTGAATACTGGCTAATTTCATTACACATTGATCAAGGCTGTGGTCTAATTAACTTGATAAAACAACCGATTAATATAAAACCAATAGTTGTTAAAAATTATAAATTGAAAGATAATAAAAGTTTCCTTCTTCGAATGTGGTTTAATAAATATTAGGATCATGCAAAGTCAACGTGTTAGTTTTTATCAGAGTATTCGTTCTCTCGTAAAGTTCTTTAGGATTCAGGAAGGAAGTGGGATAACGGGTTTACAAACCTTCAAAACTGCATAAATTTGCTACTGCAGTAATCCAGTGTGAATAGACTTTAACTTCAATGATGAATTAGAAGATGTCCTGTTCCTTAAGAAAAGACTTTCGTTACTCTGCACAGTTCCCGTCTACCTTTCTATCCACCCATTATATATTTTAAAATATTTTAAAGATATTTTAACAGTACCTTGTAGATGATGACTGAGTAGTGGTTATCTTTTTCTCTGTCACCTGTGTTAAATAATATCCAAATCATATGATAGGGTCTTATAACTACCCATAGAGGAATTATAAGCTAGAAGTGGGTTGCAAATGATGTTCATGGAAACCGTAATTACTGACATATCATTTGTGTTAAATGATTCATATCCTAGGAGAAGCTTAACGTTCTGGAAATTGTATATCCTTGTATTCTTTTTCCCCTGAATATCACCTAATGCTCCCTAGTGATTCCTATACTTTTCTTCTGTTTCTGCCAGATAGGGCCACATCCCTCTTGAAGTGCTACTTTATAGATAATTCTTTTCTAGGGCAAAGAGTGAAAATATGTTGAACAATTAAAAAACACAAACTGTCTCCACAGCTGGGAAATAGCACCGAGGTGTTAATTTTGCTTTTAAATTACACTAGTACAATGTAAACCAGATGATCTATAGCAAAGGTTACCTAATTATGAAAACATTTCTTCCTCTGCTTCTATTCTTGGGAACGTCTGGTCAAAATTTGCTGTCAAGTATGCTGACGGTAAAGGCTGATGAATTTGGATACCTGTTTTCATTGTGATTCTTATCATTTTGCTCTGTTCCTTCCAGTCTCAACTCTAGCGACCCATTCTCAGGTTCATTCTCTATGACCTCTCAGTACAGAGTTACCTGGACTATTTTGAATTTTCCTTAAAGCCAAGTTCTTTTCTGGCTTAGAACCTTTACATGCACTTTTCCCATGCAGTCTAGAATGTTCCACCTTTATCCCTGTTCTCTCCTTTCCCTCCTTCTCCTTCATGCACTTTTTGGACTACCTAGTATTCTGTTTTTAAGCCCGAGCTTAAAAGTAATTTTTTTTCCCCCCAAACACTCGAAGAGAGTCATTAACAAGTTAAAGGGCCAGGGGAAGTTTTTCAGTGATAACACACAAAATAACTATGCACTAGGAACTGAAGCAAAAAAAAAAAAAACTGATCAAACAGATGTTTGGATTTTTTACATTCTGCTTGGGGATTCTTCTTTTCTCCCAAATTTAAAAAGATCTGCCTCTTTTACTAATCCTCCATTCTCTATTGTTTCCAGCAGCTGATTTGAACATCTCAGCCATCTCACATCTCTCTGAGAGAAACCAGTCACTTTGGTGTGTAAATTTTGATGAAATCATCAGAGCAATAGGAGAGTCTACCGAATATATATTTATAATGGGGCTTAAAGCATTTTTGTTATTTTCCTTCTCTGCAGCAGGCTTGGATGGTAGCATTTCTTACACTCCAAGGCCTGGTGATTGCCGTGTAACCAGCACAATCTCCTATCATTATTAAAGCTGAATGTCCTCTGCCCCCTGCTTCTATGCTAGGTATTCTAGGACTTTGCTATGGACTATATGTTTGTGTCTTCACAAAATTCATAAATCGAGACCCTAATCTCCAACATGATGGTATTTGAAGGTAATTAGGTTTAGATGAAGTAATGAGGGTGGATAATTAGGTTTGGATGAAGTAATGGGGGTGGATTCCCCATGTTGAGTACCCAACCAAGAAGAGGGTCCTTACCAAGAACCTGATTGTGCGTGGCATCCTGACCTTGGACAGCCTCCAGAACTGTGAGAAATAAATGCTTGTTTAAGCCACCCTGGGGGTATATTTCATCATAGCATCCTGAACTACATCAGACTCCTAAGGACCTTGGATAAAGGGCTCATTATGATTCAAATGAAGGGTTAAAGAACTGGTAGTTTTGGAAATCAGAGCTTGGAAAGATCCCCTGAGGCACTGGTGTACATTTTGGGAAGGGTTGGAAAGATGGAGAGTGGGGGGAGCTGTGGGTTCAGCGGTGGTAGGGGAATTTCAAGAACTCTAGTAGAAGAGGAAGAGGTGTTCACGGTATGAAGATGGTACAGACCTAGAATGGGTAAAGAAATGATGAGGGACAAAAGGAATGAAAGGACAATTCCAGGATTTTATATTCTGGTTGGGGATACAGAATTTCCCATGAAACCACTAACATATTCATGTAAATCAGTATATATGATTAAGTTCCCAAATAAGTGCTGTAGAGATTCAAACGAAAGCAGTAAGACCTAAAGCAGTTAACAACTGGGAACTTGTTAGTTTCCTTTTCCCCCATTCTTTTTCATTTTTTTATTCTGTACTAACAAGTAAGTGGCTCTGGCACCAAAGGATGGAACAGGGGTTTAACCATAACCCCTCCTCCTGTCGCATACTCTCCATTAGCACTGTAAACAAAAATAAAAATAACTTTTAAAAATCTAGGTTTAAAAAATGATGCTCATTTTGAAAATACAGCTACAAGAAAAGTTTCCTACTCTGAGTTTCCCAATTGTTTTTAATCCTACATATTAGCAATGGTTGTACTTTTTTTTATAAGGGAGGAAA
Organism: Cynopterus sphinx; assembly: GCA_030015415.1. Taxonomy (NCBI): domain Eukaryota; kingdom Metazoa; phylum Chordata; class Mammalia; order Chiroptera; family Pteropodidae; genus Cynopterus; species Cynopterus sphinx. Next base: position 31,487,602 of record CM057392.1, on the reverse strand, counting down.
TTTATACCTTGAGAAAAAAGTTATGTGAATGTTATAAATTTACAAAATTTATTTAATATTCAAATGTTATTTAAATGCTAGCTTTGTTTAATGTCTGAATTTAAGTAATCGTGGCTTTGGTGCCTAAGACTTTTTGTATGTAGCTCCTACTGCCGCAGGCTGCTCTGTGGGGCAGTGCCACCATTCTCCCTCCTTCCTATCTTTCCAGTGAATTACCTCCATTCACTTTAGTTAATTCTTCAGTTGGTAGTTTTTCTTAAGAGCGTAGACCTTGAAACTAAACCACTTGGGTTCAAACTTGGTCTTTGCTACTTGTTAGTTGTTTGATCTTGGACAAAATTATAGAATTTCTTTGCGACTTAGATTTCTCATCTGTAAAATAGGGATAATAATGGTTATCTACTTCATAGGATTAGTGTGAGGATTATATAAACCACATAAAGTGGTCAGAACAGTGCCTGACATATAGTCATGTTCAGTAAATGATAGGAAATGTGATTATGATTATAATTATAATTATTATCAGATATACACAAATAAACCTAATTGATTAAAAAGTTTCCCAAATGTTTTTTTCTTTCTCATATAATAATTATTTTTTATATTAAGAAATCCAAGTCTGATGCTTAGTTAAATTTTATAATAATGATTAGTTTCTCAAAGTAAAAATATTAATTACTCAGAACACATTAATGAATAAAATTTAATTAAATTGATTTTTAAAAGTGATTATAGAACACTACAGTTATAGAAATCAATAAGTATGACTGTATATGACTATCAAAAATATTTTTAATGAATATTTTCAGAATTTTTTTGTTAAAGTAATGAAAGGTAACATTTTATTACTTACTGTTTTGCATAATGTCAATTAAATTCTTCATATTTTTAGAAAATGTCTTTAACTTTTCTTAAAAATACAGATATTATAAATTTCTAAATATTAATTTTTTGAAGTTTTCATGGCCTATGGTGTCTTTAAGTACTTTAAATATAGATAATTTTTGCAGACATATGTGTTCTCATCTTAATGAACAAACTTTTGATTAAAGCTAGAAAGCTATCATACTCCCAAGATAAACCCAATAGTACAAAAATATTAAGCTCTAATTAAGCAATATAATGAGAATTTTCTCAAATATACATTGGAGAGTTCCTATAATTCTTTCCTTCCTCACTTTAAATATCTTTTTGCATGAAATATTGTCAAAGGAATCATTGGTTATAAGCAAATTCTTTGATTTGTGACTTCAAAACTTTTGAATGTTTTTCTCAAAAAGAAGTTGAACTTTTTAAAAATCTTTTACTTATGTATCACTATATATAAAATTATATCAATATTTTATGGCTTAAAACAATAAACACTTATTATCTCCCAATTTCTATGGGTTAGAAACCCAGGAATGGCTTAGCTGGGTCTTATGGTTCAAGGTCAGTCATGAGGTTGAGTGGAGTCTGGCTTTTGAACAGGGCTATGTTTCATCTGCAGGCTTGATGGGGGAAAGGTTTACTTCTAAATTAGTTCTGGTGGTTGTTGGAAGGATTTGGTTCCTAGTGGGTTGTTGGACTAAGACCAATTCCTCACTGGCCGTTGGTCAGAGGCTTCCCTTAGTTCTCTACTACATGAACCTACTGGGCATCATGGCAGCTGGCTTCCCTAAGAGAGGTGAGAGATCCAGGGAGCAAGAAAGAGCGCATTCAAGACTAAAGCCATGGTCTTCCTTTTTATTGAATGTGAGAATTGACTTCCTAGCACTTTTCTCATGATATACAGACATTCTTTGACTTGTGATGCTTCAATGTATTACAGCGAGAAAGCAATACACACTTAGTAGGAACCATATTTTGAATTTGGATTTTTTTTCTGAGCTAATGATATGCACTATGATGCACTTGTAATGCTGGGCTGCAGCAGCGAGCCAGAGCTCTGTCAGCCACATGATCACAACAACCAGTACTCTACAGCACTTGGTCCCCAATCTTTTTGGCAACAGGGACCAGTGCTCCTATGAGAATCTAATGCCTGGTGATCTGAGGTGGAGCTGGGGTAGCAATGCTAGTGGCTGGGGAGTGGCTGCAAATATAGATGACGCTTTGCTGACTAGCCCACTGCTCACCTCATGCTGTGTGACCTGGTTCTTAACAGGCCACTGACCAGTACTGGTCCACGACCTAAGGTTTGAGGACCAGTGCTCTGCAGTGTATTCATTGTGTTAGATCATTCTGTCCAACTGCAGGCTAAAGTAAATGTTCTGAGCCCGTTTAAGGTAGGCTAGGCTAAGCTATGATGTTTAGTCGATTATGTGTATTACTTACATTTTCTAATTACAGTATTTTCAACTTAAGATGGGTTTCCTAGATGGAACCTCATCACAAGTTGAGGATCCTCTGTATTCGCTAAAACAAGTCATTAGATGCAACCTACGTTGAAGGGGAGAGTCATACATAAGAACACGAATGCCGGCAGGTAGGGGCCGTTCAGAGCTCTTTCAGAGGCTGCCTACAGCAGAATATGCTGTAACTCTTCTTCACCAGCAGCCTTCCTTTCTAAGTTGACAGTGACCCCTTCTTTCCAGTTGCACAGTTGAAAACCTTAGAGTCATCCTTGAATATCTTTTTTCTCATCTGCCACTATACTCTGTGAGTAAAACTTGTCAGCTCTACTTCGATATTAATGCTGACATCTATTACTTCTCATGCTTTCACTACGATTATCCTGGCCCTAGACCCCACCTCATGTCTGGATTACTGAAAGAGCCTCCTAACAGGTATTTCTGCTTTTGTCCTTACACATCATAAATCTGCTCTCTGCACAGCAGCTGGGGTGACCCTCGAAAGTCAGAAATCAGTCACATCAGTCTATTTGAACTCTGCCTTGGCTTTCCTTGGAGTAGGAGGCAAACTTTACAGTGGTTTGCAAAGCTTTCCATGAGTTGGTTCTTCATTCTCTGCTGTTCTTTCCAGTCACACACTCCATCACAGTAGAACTGACTTCCCTTCTGTTCCCCAATCTAGAGGGTGTGCTCTGGCCAATAGGCCTTTTCTATAGCAATCCCATCTGCCTAGAAGGCTCTTGCCTTACATATGTTCACTAACTTTCTCAACTTGTAATTCTTTCTTCAAGCTTCTTGGTAAGGTCTATTCTGATCATTCTATTTGAGATTACAATCTGTCTCTTTCACCGTCACTCCTTCACCAGGATCTACTTTACTTCATAATACATGCCATCTATTATGAAATTAATTGTGTCCCTCCAAAAAAAGGTCCTATGTTCAAGTTCGAACTCATTACCTTAGAATTTGACACATTTGGAAATGCAAATGTAATTAGTTAAGATAAGGTCAAAGTGGAGTAGTGTGAGCCCCTAATCAATTATGGCTGGTGTCTTTATAAATAGGAGAATTTGGGACATAAACACACGGAGAGACACACAGACACAGATACACACACAAGAAGAATGCCATGTGAAGATAAAAATAAAGACAGGGTGATGTGCCCTCAAGCCAAGGAATGCCAACGATTGCCAAGATTGTCACAAACCACTAGAAAGTAGGGGAGAGCTATGAGTCAGATTCTCTCTCACAGCCCTCAGAAGGAACCAACCCTGTAGACACTTTGATCTCAGACTACTAACCTTCAGAACTGTGAGATGATGAATTTATGTTGTTTAAGCCACCTAGGTTGTTATGGCACCCCTAGAAAACGAATGTCTTGTCTTTTAATACATTAAGTATTTTAATGTTTTTATGTATATAGTGTACTGCCTGTCTTGCCTTGTTGGAATGTATCATCTCAGAGAGAGAGAGATCTTTGCATATTTGGTTTCTGGCAAAGATCTATGCCTGGCACATAGTAGGCTCTAGATAAATTATTGAATGCATGGTCATGAAATAAAATTACTCTGTGAACTCATTTATACAATATCAGGTTATCGTCAAAGAACTGATTGCAAAGTTCTATAATGTCCAAATAGAAAATGGCTCATTTAACATCCAGCCTTGGAACTGCTAATGCAATACATGGGGCCAATGATTCAAAAGAAATAGAAAATGTACCACTTTTTGAATAATGCAATTAGTGGACACATTGATGACATTAAATGACAGAGATCACCCTAATCCAGCCACACTGATGCATGTTAGATGACAAAGGGATCACACTAATTGGATAGTGCTTTGGTAATGGTGCTAGTGAGGATCTCTAAAGAGAAACTCTTTGAAGAATTTTATTTGTTCTGTAAAATACCAAATATTGTATCTTCTACAGGAGATAAAATATTTAAAGTGACAAGTGACTACTTTTTTACAAACCAGATATTATGAAAAATCTATATAAATTTGTGTGTCCTCATAGTGAGGAAGCAATGACAGAAAGTTGTAAAAGCTTTCATGTACAGCTTATATTATAAACCTTAGTCTTCAAGAATACATTATTTTTTTCACAGTGAGTCTTTTAGATGTAGGCATTTGCTGTAGATCAGAATTCGATATTAAACAATGTTATCAAAATGGTGAATCTAATGAATTCTAAGCTGCTCCATAGTGTCTGCTTTCAGCTTTATGCAAGGAAATGGAATCAGACTCCACTCTCTGCTCCTTCATATGGAATTGTGCTGCTTATGCAAAGAAATAGTTTTTTTGTTGAAAATGTATAAGATATAAGAATCAAAAGCATTTTTTTCTGAATGATTTTAAATTGAATATTTTTGAGGCATAGTTATTGTCTTGCTAAACTTTACATTATTAAACCTCAAAAGGAACTCGTTGAAAATAGCAGGAATTCCATGAAAAATATTAGCTTGTACAGAGTTTATAGATTCACAATTAAACTGAAATCTTGAGAACATGGAGTCAAACATTTCTCTAATGATATTTAGTTAATATTATAATTTGAATCTTAATGAAGACAAGATCAATGTTAAACTCACCAGTGATAAATTATGCTGATATTACGTATTTCCTGAAATACTGTGATGAGGACACTAATTAAGAGAAAGCATTAAAAAATCTAAATTGAGCAATGCTCTATGGAATAACTGACCAGTAATCTTCAAAGTGTCGAGTCCATTGCAAACAAGAAGAAATGAGAAACTGTCACAGATCAAGGTAGACCAAGGAGACATGAGGACTAAATGTAATGTGATACTGTGGATTGCATCTTGGAACAGAAGGATGCTGATGGAAAACTGGTGAAATCTAAAGAAAATGTTTAGTTAATAATATGTTAATTTCTTCATTAAAAAAGTACACCATAGTTATGGAAGATGTTATTATGAGGGAAGCCGGGCCAAAGGCTTGCTGAAACTCTGTAACATCTTTGCAACTATTCTGTGAATCTAAAATTATTCCAAAAAGAAAGTTTATTAAAATGATAATACAGCATAGCATCTGTTTATAAAGCATATTTCCTAATAAAAATACATGCACAAACACACTGATAAATGAAAAGGTAAATGGACTAGAAAGAAATATATCATCAAATATTAACTATGGTTATGGATGGGTTTTGGGTTATGCATTTTTTTCACTCCTTCATATTTACCTACTTTTTTCAATTGCTTATAATGAGCATATTTTACTTTTATAATTAAAATTAAAAAAAAGAAAAAGCAATGTATTATAAGCACAGCTGATAAATAGCATTTGTTGTAGTCCTCAGGATGTTAATTGATGCAAATAAGAATGTTAACTAATGTTCTCAAGTAGTTAAGAACAAGTACACTGAGAGATAGGACTCTAGTTGAGTGAAGCATCTGGAGGATACAGAATTGCTTCCTGTTTTCTAATACTTCATCACTTTTGAGAAAAAGTGTCAGCGCCATTGATGTCGTCTTTCTATTCCTAAAAGATAAATAATTAGCTTTGCAAATTGTTGAGGTTGTTCGAATCTCACTTACCTCTTTGGGACTAAATTAGAGCTGGAATGAAATGTGTAGGTACTTTGTAAAGAGCTGCAAGTGTTAGAGATCGGTAGTGGCGTTGTTGTTGGTGGTGGTGGTGGTGGTAGTAGTAGTAGTAGTAGTAGTAATACAGTGGTACCAGTAGTAACAGGGGCTGTAATCTGCTAGTATTACTATTCAGTATTGCTCAGTGCAATATATCCTGGAACAAAAAAAATCACGTGTGGATCTATCAAGTACACCCATTGCAATAAATGCTTCCTCTACAAATTTACTTCATTCATTTTACTTTGGCTGCTAGCTGTTCTAGAAATAAAGTAAGAGTTTCAAACAATGATGGAAAATTGACCTGCTTAAGTATTTTTTTCCTTTCTACAAGATGGCTTTCCTGCTTGCCCTCAGAAGAACTGGCCAGCCTTTCCTTTGGGCCCTCACAGTCTTCTGCCTGTGAGAGCACTCATTCCATGTGTCTGTTTCATTCATTGTTCTGGGCTCTTTGAGGACAGGCCTTGTCTTAGCCACCCTCTGGGCTGTGATTTCTTACAGAATAATCGAGATGGGCCCAAATAATAAACGTTATTTTAGCTTTTGCTACTTGCCAGGCATGACGTTAAGCTTTTTATTTCATCTTGTTTGAATTTTCACACACTTCAATCAAGCAAGTATTATTACCCTCATCTTTTAGATAAAGAAATAGGTTAAGCCATGTTCATAACTTGCTCAGGGTCACACAAAGGGAAGATCAGTCTGACTACTGCATCCCAAACAAGGGAGTCTTTGCATAGTATCAGTTTCTTATAAACCACGTGTATTAGTGTTTTTGGGCTCCATAACAAAATATCATAGACTGGGCAGCTTAAACAATAGGAATTGATTAAAGTTTCCTGCAGTTCTGGAGACTGGGAAATCCAAGATCAAGGTGCTGGCCAATGCCATTCTTGGTAAAAACTCTCTTCCTGGCTTGAAAATGGCCCCCTTCTCTCTGTGTCTTCACACGGTAAAAAGACACCAAGTTCTCTGGTATCTCTTGTAACAAGGGCACTAATCCTATCATGAGGGTCCCAATCTCATCACTTCATCTGACCCTAATTATTCACCTGAGGAGGCATCTGTAAATATCATCACATTATAGGTTAGGGCTCAACTTATGAAATTTTGAGGGATACGACCCTCCAGTCCATAACACCATAATAATGAATTCAAGGTATTAGCATTTTGTTTTGAGATGCAGTCTAAAGTTTTATGTAGCTACCTTTAAAAGCTTTAGCCTTTTACAAGTCATCTTCCACTTTCTAGTCTAAGATAGAACTGTTTGAATCAGGAAAAAAAGAAGTCCCTAATGGGATAGTAAAATGTGAGGGCTGTTGTGAATTGAGTTACATTCAGACAAAGGAAAACAAAGTTTATAAAATTCTGTTTTTAAAGTTTTTAAAAAATTTTAAACCAACTTGTAGCTGCCTTCATTAGTCAATTTGTATTCATCCTTGTTGACTGTCCTGTCTCTGAGGAGTTCCAGGCTCTATTCTACCTGGCAAATGCACTACTTTAATGAAAATTTGTTGAGTGTTGCGCTTGACAAGTAGAGCACTTGACCACTTTCATGTATTTTCTATGATTAAGTAATTAATTCCCATTGGTAAATCTCTTTGTGTCCCTGTATGAGATGCAGAATAAAGAAAAGTAACTAACAGGACTGCTTTAACCTTGACTGGACGCTCCTCACTGGGATTTTATTTTCTTACTTGTGCCTTTAACTCCGGCATGAAACTGCGGGCTGGAAATTGAATTCTGAATGCTGTGTTACCCTTTAAAAACACATTTACTCAGAGAGGTGGGTGCATGTGTGGGTGGAGGTGGGAGAGAATTAACAAAAGCAAAAACAAAAAATCTTTCCTCCTGACTTTTTGTATATGCAATGAAAGAAGGAAAGGCCATACAAAATTCCCTTACTTGTGTCTACTATACTTCTTTGCAATTTACTCCCATGTCTCAGAATAAACTTAAAGTGACAAACCTATTGAAGGAAAGAAGCTCAAATACATCTTTTATTCCTTTCTTCTTAATGTCTCACCAATGAAAATTCTGTTTAAACACCTTAAATGTATGCTTACAGCCCAAATTTTCACTCTCCCAGCCACATGAACAAGAGGATTCTTTAACAGCCATTTAAAAATAACCAAATAACCTAGGTTGTAGCGTGCACATTTTAAAATGAAAGAATTCCAGAAATAACCCAAAGCAACAAGGTTATTTGATTAAAGAGAAACAAATTATAAAAATTAGACACCTAAATAACTGGTTCAATTCAAACCACATTTGAGCCAGATGAAGCTGTTTTCACACTGGACCTTAAGTGACTTATACGGTACAATCTGGTACTAAATATTTGCCCAAATGTGATATTTGCCTCAAGCTACTAAGCAAATGTGGAACATAAAAATAAAAAACAAACAAAAAAAACAAACAAACATGAAATTGATTGAATGTTCATTGGCCAAAACACAAGCTCCCCATGTATCTTGGTCATATTTTATGACTTAGACTTTCGGTTATTTGCATTGTGTTTGCTATCAGGGTCCTTTTTTTCCCCCTTTCTACTTTTAATGTTCTTAGGTGTCATGGTCCAATTCTTCACTAAGGAAAGGAAACATAGTACAGCCACACTTTCCTTCGATTTGTAGGCCCTGGAATCTATCTGGGTATTTTGTTTGAAACTCAGTGTGTTGCCACTGAGTGACTAATGGCTCTGCACATATGTTCCGCACAGTGGGTTTTATGGAGTAGATTGAGTTAATTAAAAGAGACTCTAATACTTTTAATTTAATACAAAAATAGAACTCTTTATTAAAGCAGCAAAACATTAACCAGGATTCCCAAGGATACTCTTTAAAAGATTATATAAAAGGAATTAAGATTTTGAAGAAAACAAACATCTAGGTGCAATTAGATACCTTTTTCATTATATGTAATTGTTACCTACTTATTCCAAGCCCAATCTCACTGCACACTGATGAGAATGTTTCTTTAAAATTCCCCAATTTCTCTTAATATTGGGAGCAAAGCGAGCCTTTCTGAAGCGCAAAAAAAATGTGTACAGAGATTAAAAGTAGCCTCTCTAAACTTGCTTGATTTTGTTTCTTTAAAGAAGAAATTTATAATTGAATTTCCTCTTTCATTAAGACTTCTATTTGCTTTTTCAATACTCTCAATCAGCCATTTAGCTAAAACTTTCTTCCAAACCAAAGAAAGAAAAAATCATAGTCATTTTTACATGAAGTCCTTTGGTTGTCACCTTCTGTTACATGGTATCTGCTATTTACTGCCTCTTCCTCAATAACAAATTTATTACAAAACTACAAAGCAAAGTCTCTAAAATAAAAAATTATATATTTTTTTTTGAGAAAAAGAGTTTATATCTCTTCAAGTATTGATAAAGAGCGAAGGAAAAACAATCTCATGAAAATGCCAAATTTATTTTCTGGGCAACTAGTTAGGTTGAGATCTTTAATTCCTAATTACATTTATATAAAAATAAACACTGATATGGTTGACAATGTAGACTGCTTCTTCAAAAGTCATCACCTACTTTTCACCTTTTCCTGGATAACAGAGTCCCAGTTTTGTTCGGATATCATGAAGAGATCCTTTACTTAATCTCAAGAGAGTCATCATGGAGGGTGTAGGGATGGAAATGAAATATAAGGAGAAAGTTGGTGAGCAGTGTGCCTGAGTAGAGGGGGCCTGTGCCCCGTGTTTTCTACCTTTGAAAGTAGTCATGTGGCCCAAGATGCTTAGAGCTACTGCAGCCCTCTTGACACCAAGAGGGGAACACCATGAAAATTACAGAAAATCTAATCTAGGAATCAAACTTGGAAGTGACTTCCTCCAAGTCACCTTAGTATGGAAAAAAAAATGTTGTTTATAGGGTTAAAGTATTTAAAGTGATATAATTCTTTTTCCAAAATAAGTCGATGATTCAGTCTACTTTTAATAAAATAATGACATTATCATTTTTAAAAAGCTGATATTTCTAATTATAAAAAAATAACTGGTAGTTAAACTGTATAAAAAATTATCTAAAATATTCTACTACCCAGAAATAAGTATTAAAAATTAATGGTCATCATTCATTATTAATATTTAATAAAATTGTTACATTTAATTTTTTCTTAAATTTCTACTGAAAAAAAATTGGATGAAACAGGAATACAAAACTTTTTAAAATAGGTTTTTACCTAAAGAGACTATCTTCTTAGGTAGTTTTTAAATTGGGAGGTAGAGTTTTTCTTTCTTAAAAATCGAGGTAGGTGTCAGCAACAGTGTCCAGCACCCACTGGAAGAAACAAAGATGCCCTAACCCGGCTATTCCTGGGCTTGTCCTTGGCTGTGGATCCAGTTGTTCAGATTTTAGTGACCCAACCCTATTCATTTTCTTTGTTTTATTCTCCAACATTCCTGTGAATTCTGTCAATGATTAATCTCCTTCAGTAAATTTCTTTTTTTTTTAATTATCCAGAGTTCATTTCTCTTATTATAGTCAATAACTCTGAAGGTAATTTGCATTTTTATTTTTTAATATATATTGAGAGACTATGATTTACCAGAGGATAAGTGATTTCTGTTTCCTATATTTTATTCTACCTTCATTCTCACCAGAGATTATCTCTTTTTAATATTGTCAGTCTGATAATGACCAAAAATGTCTTACTGATAGTTTAGTTGATGTTTTCTTAACTACTGATGAGGTTACATGTCTACTGACTATCATATTTAAATTTGTTTTTCAGTTATTTGCCTTTATGTACCATTTGACCATTTTTCTACTTGGTAAATTGCTGTTTTCTCATTCATTCAATAAAGATTTCTTTGTATACTATAGAAAGAAAAATTTTTTTTCTGCCTAAATGTTGAAATTAATTTTCCCAATCTTTTTGTTTGTTTGTTTATGGTAACATTTTCTACACAAGAATATTTAATTTCTACTTGGTCAAATACATCTGTCTTATTCTTTACAAATTCTGGATTTTTCATTTTAGTTAAGAAAATTTCCCCCACACAAAGGTAAATCTACATATCTATCATTTGCTTTGTACTTTGTTTTATATTTAAGTCCTTGGTCCATGCTTTTATTTTTGTATGAGGTACAAAAGTATGAAGTACCAGTTGAACTTAGTTTTATACCAGGTTCCTAGACAGTTGTGCCAACATTAATCAAATAGACTATATATTTGCTAATTAATTGAAAAATATCATTGTCAAAATACTGGATCTCCACATATCCTGTCATATATTTCTAGACTATCTATTTGTTCTAGTGATCTATATTTTTCCTATAATACTATTAAATTACAGAGAATTTATAATAATTTATAACATCAGGATAAGTCTTTTATTACATTGTTTATAAGTTTTTGTAATTTTGCCACATTAACTTGAGGATAATTTTATCCATTCCTTTAAAAAACTTTGGAATTGTAATTAAAAGTGTGTATTAATTTGGAGAGAATTCACATTTTTGTGCTATTGTCTTCCCATTTAAGATTATATCTTTTTATTTTTTTGTACTTAATTTTGTGCCTTTTAATAAATAGTTTTTTTCTATTATGGTCTTCACATAAATCCCAAGTTTTCTTGGCATTTAATAAGTTTTTGTTGTTATTGTAAATAAATTATTTTGTTCCATTCCAATTTCAAGCATTGTTGCTGGTATAGAAAAAGCTATTGATTTTTGTATTATATCTTGTTTTTAGCCTTTTTACTTATCTGTCTGCTTAATCTTAGTAGCTCTGTTACTAAAGTATTTTTCCATTTCTGTTTCTGTTTATGTGTTTGAGAACCTGAGTAGTATTGTTATAAAAGGAATTTGTAGAGAAATAAGGAGTTAGTAGAATATTACAGTAAGTTATAAGAGAAAACAGTTCTTTAAGTCCTTTACCTTACATTAAAATATAAATTACTATGTTTGATGTCACATCATAGCTTCTTTCAAAGTGAGACGGATTTACCTGCTGATATGACACAGAAAATTAAAAGATATTCTACTTTTTTATTTTTTATCCTGAGAGGATTATGGGTAGAGACAACTGAAAGATGATGAGAAGGAGATTGGAGAGATATTGCATTAAATCTACTGCAAGATCTTGTTTGTCAGTTTTGAAACTGTAGGTGGGGGAGGACTCTTGCTCTATTTCCCACCAGTAAACTGAAGAGACCACTATGCAGAATAAGCCATGGCAATGCAGAATCATGGTCAACCCCAGAGAGGATTTATTTTGTGTTTGAAGACTTCCCTTGAGTCCTATGTGGCATGGACACAGATTTGAGCACCAGCAAGAATGTCATAGGGCCACAGAGGAAGCCAGATGTGATTACAGCAGGGTCAGTGGTAGTACAGGGTTAGGGAGGAGAGGATCAGCTGACCTAGGTGCCAGAAGGAGTCTCATGGAGATTCAGAGTGGTCTTCAGCACCACCAAGGACCCAGCAAAGGCTTAGTCAGCAGAGAGGGTCCACCAAGTCCTAATCAAGCTGAGAAATTATAAATTACAATTTCATCAAAGAGAGTAGCCCAATGGCTAAGGATAAAATAAAGCCAGCCAAACAGTAGTGGACTCAAGAGCCACCTAAGGACTAACACAAAATCAAGAAAGGCCCTCTTGCATACCCAGATAGTATTTTAATCAGAAACATAAAAACAAAGGCAAGAATAGGTGAAAAAGAATAAAAAAAGAACAAGCCAAATCTAAAGAGAATATTTAAATTATTAAATCAGATTCTATGTAAAAGGATTATTAGATTAGGTTATCAAAAGATTTGACTAAAATTTTATGTTTTCTCCTTGTTACTGTCAAAGAACAATAAATTTCACTGGACAATTGTCACAAATTGCAAGGAAGACTTTATTAAAGACTATTTCAGTGAGGATCAAGACTACTGCAATAAGTGAGAGAGACAACCCAACACAGAGTACTTAGGATTTTTTGCTAATACCATGCTCAGAGGGCCACAAGGAAGGAACCTCATCAAGAACAGGGCTTGGAGGAGCCTGACAAAAGTTTGGCCGAGGAGGGAGTCTCCATCACTGCTCCTCAGATGGGAGCTCTTAAGAGATATCAGAGCAATTTCAAAGAATAAATAACAATAATGATAGTTAACAAATGTTGGAGGTTTACTTTGTGTCAAAGATTTTTATAAAAACTTCTCTCACATTAACAGATTTAATAACCACAGGTGACCCTCTAAACTAGGTGCCACTACCACCCTGAAAAATATAAAAATAGGTGAGAGAAATGAAGCACACTGGGGTACGTATCTTCCCAAAATGACACGGCCTGAGAATTGCTGAATTGGGATGTGAACCCAGAGAACCCGTTTCCACGGAGTACACTTAGCTCACCGTCCTCTAGTCAATCTCGAATTCTAGTAACTAGTACAAAAATCATCATCATTGCAATGTTATTTATGACAAAAGATATGTACTGAGCAAGTTAATGAAGAATCTTCTAAAACGAATTGTAGTTAGGTTCAGTGAGAAAAAAGAAGCCAGTCTGTGTATTCCAAGTCTAAAGGGTTTAAATACAAGGAATTGCAACAACTGCAAAGCTCAGGTAAAGGTCAAGGAAGCCATCACAGACTGTTTCTGCCTGGAAGCATTGGAGCTGGTGGTTTTCCAGAGCTTACCCAGAAGTGGCTGCAAACCCCCAGAAGCTCAGGAAAGCTCCCACTAACTCCTAGTCTGTAGCACTGTCTTGGGTGAGTCTTAAGATCACCCATAAACTTTAAAATTTTGAGTCTGCTTTTGCCCAGGTATTTGGCTGCAACTTCCTCTAAGAAATGATGGCTTTGAATTTTCTCCAGCATTTCAATTCCTGCATGTAGGCATCTCATTAGCAGACTGACGGCATTCTGGAACTATCCAGGGATGGAGATGCTGGAAAATGTAGTTCCCAGTTGCTCCTCTGGGATGTAGAAGGCATCCTGAAGGAAGGTGGCAGTGATGCCGATTGTACATCATACAAGCATGCCAATTCAGTTTTTCTTTTAAAGTAAAATTAAATTTTGTTTATGTTGATATAATGCTCTTTCTATAACTGTCATATAAATAGTTTAAAAGGTCAAATAGTTCTGTAAGATTAACAATGAAAATACTAATTCTTATCCCATCAAACCACAAACCTGATTCATAGATTCTTTAACAAAATAAAGTTTATGCTGCTGATCTTAATTTACTTATCTTGAGTCATGATGCAGATAAAATCACATTGTTTTTCTTTCAGAGCTCCTATTTATTTAGAATCACTGTTTATTAGAATTCACAATTGGGAATCACAGAGATTTCTTAGAGATCTTGTGTTCCTCATGATTATTTTGGTAAAAATTACAAATATTTCATTTTTTTATTTTTTTTTAATCTTGAGAAAACTGCATTATTGTAATTTTACTGGTCTATTCTCCCTCTACCTTTCCTCTTTTCTTTCTTCTGGTTCTTTTATTATCTCTTCTTCTTGGCCCAATTAAAATAGCTCCTCTCCCTGTAATTTGTCCGTTTTTGCCCCTACATATTTTTGTGACACTTTCTTCATTATTTTTTGTACAGCTTTTTATGCATTTGCTTCCTACTTTGTGAGTCCATGGACAACAGAAGTTGAATTGGACTTTCATTTGTGTGCAGTGTTAGCACATGTCTGGGCACAAAATTGGTGCTCAGAAATATTTTAGTGAGCCTACAGAAAGTTTAAAAAAACCCATCTCATATTTACAAACTATATCCAGAGATGACATAAATAAGCTAGTTTACTTTGTCAAAAAAAATGATAGATCTCCCAGTTTACAATGTAAAAGGAATTTTAAAAACATTTTGCTCTTCTATATGGTATATTTTGTTATATTATGACTATCTGTGAAGTAAGAAGGGGGGGTTAGAAAAGAATTAAGAAGGAGACAGAAAAGAGGGTTTTTAGAATACCAAGATGCAGGGATGCAAAGAAAGACTGAGTATTGCATTCACCTCAGGGAGAATTTTAGTTTTATGCCTAATTGAACTATTGAATTATGTCAGTACACAAGCCTGCAGAAGTCTGGGGAGCAATATGTTACTAGCAATTAAGAAATAACTACATCTGGAGCTGAATGGCCATGTATCAGTAACATTTTGGAAGACTTGGTCTAACATCAGTTTGCAAACTGTGCTCCTCACTGGAGTTGTTCAGTGTTCCTGAGACATCATGGAGGAGGTGGAATGGACAAGGTCGTCGTCCTCTTCCTTTTTGGTTAGAACAGCTCTACTGTTGTTAGTTTTGCATTTTGAGGCTCCAAGTAAAGAAGTGAAAAAAGTTCTTCACTGATTTAACAACATTTGAAAACTGCTATATTTCATTGATTCTCAGACTTGGCTGCACATCAGAATCCTGTGGAAAGCTTCATAAAAATACTAATTTCTGTGTATTTTTCCATACCTATTAAATCAGAATCTATGAGGCTGGGTTGTAATATCTATATTTTAACCAGGCTCTCCAGGCAAGTTTTGTTTTCAATTGGCTTTTAGAACTAATGACTTCTAAGTCTCTTTCCAAATTTTAAGACTCAATAAATTTTTTCTTAAGTCTAGTTAGAGTTATAATTAAGAAAAAATTGCTACCACAGACAACTTCTACTTCTACACTTAAATATTATCAGGAAGACTGTGTCAAAGGAAAAAGTAAATAGATTTCTAACACCAATAATAACCTAAATTTGGCTTTTGCAATACAAAAAAAAGTGATGGGTGCAAGCATATTACTAGAGTAAATATTAAAATGCCTACGCAATAAGCAATTCTTCTATATACTATTGTGATATTGTGATTTAGAATGAGAAATACATTTCTTACATATATGTGGTCTTCATCCACAGTTCCTGGCTCATAGCTCCCCAAATGCTTGGAAGATATCTCCAGGTAGATAGTATCAGAATTTAGTTGAATCGTAGGATACCCAGATGGTGTTCTGAGAATCAAGGGTGGGAAATCTCTCCATCCTGACTCCATTGTAATAGGGTGCAGAGTTTTTAACTATATTTAGAATCATAAAAAGGAAAAATACAACCTAAATAAGGGAGAGGGAAACAAACTTTCATGGGAATCTCCTAGAGGTCCAACACATTATTAAGATTTTTAAATACTAACTCCCATATAAGCATCATAACAACTGTATAAGGTGAATGATAATAATATTTTTATTTTAGAGATAGGGTAACTAAGGTTTAGAAAGGGTAAGTAATTTGCCCAAAGCCACAAAGTTAATACATACTGATATCGGTTTTAAAACTTGTATTTTTTTATCTTCAAAACCAATGTTCTTTCTAATGTACCACCCAGACCTGGGGTAAAAGATTATAAATTGAAAATGTTAGCTGATTCATTCCAGAGGATATAACAAATATTGAAGACACGGTCTTTTCTTTCTCTCTCATACTCTCTCCCCCTTCTTCAAACTTCCCTCTTCCTCACATAAAAGCCAACAGAAAGAAAAACAAAGCAAAAAAGGGGCTTAGTAAACTACCAATATTAATGTTCCTTTCATTTCAGCTTCACAGATGCCAAAAGGTTCAGAATTTCATTTGAAAAAAGAGTGAGGGCTTGTGGCTTTCTTTATCTCTAAGATGAGATAATGATACCACACTCATAGATTAGTATGAGGATTAAATGAGGCCTTTTTTTGCAGCAATAGAACATCCTTAATATGACAAAAGATCTTAGATATATTCTAAAGGGATGGATGTATTGCACTACTTCCCATCAGGGGGAAATTTATGTCTAATCAAGGCAAATCTGAGAGGCAGCAAATTATGTAGTATGCATGTCAAGGTCTGTATGAGGCATGTATGAATGTATTCCATTGAATCACTCATTCATTTAGTCAGTCGTGTCACAGGTATGTACTGAACACCCCTTCCATGCACAATCGTATGCTGAGCTGCAGGAAAGACAAAGTTCATGCTCTTAATGAAAATTACATTCTGTATGAGGAGAAATAAGTAAAAACAAAACTCTAAATAAGATAGTTTCAGATGTGTGAGAACTATGAAAAAGTAAGCTGGCAATGAAATTAAGAATGTCTGGGGTACTGAGAGAATATCAAAGGAGGTGAAAAGAGAAGGCTTTTCTGAGAAAGTATCATTTGAACTGAGAACTGAAGATAGAAAGGAAAGGCATGCATTGTGTAAGAGGAAAACATTCCAGGCAAGGAACACTCCGAAAGACTCTGTAACTCTTGTTTCTTGTTCCTCTAATTCAGCCTCTTGTCCCTTTCTCACCTCTAGCTCTCCTGAGGCACATGGCTCTGATCAGCTACTCCCAGGATCCTTTGGGTTCCACTTATTCCAATGGATACAATGATCTTATTCGGGTCCTATTTTATTTCTGTATTTAAAATCAGTCCACTTGTTTGAACTGCATTCCTATTTTTCTAGCCAGATAATACTTCTATAGATTCTTAGGAACACATATATTTTTCTATTTTCTTGGATGTGGTACCTGAAAATTTAGATAATAAGTAAAATTTCACATCTAATTGTGTTGTCTTTTCAGGGCCGGAGTATGTATGTATGTATGTATATATATATATATATATATATATATATATATATATGTGTGTGTGTGTGTGTGTGTGTGTGTGTGTGTGTGTGTGTGTGTGTGTGTGTATATACACATATATATAAATATATATATATATAATATATATTATATATTATATATAAGTAAATATTTATATATATATGTATATATATGTATATATATAAATATATATATATTTATATTAATTACAAGGCTGGATAGAAAAAGGTCTTTAAAGTCAAAGTAGCTCATTTGACCCTAAGTGTCTTAGGGTTCCTGGGGCTCCATAAGAGTGTAAGACGGTGACTAGCTAATTGCAAAAGGTGCTATTAGTTTCTGATTTCTACTCTAAGTTGTCAAAGTCAGAATTTCCTGGCGGGGCATATACTCTAAGTTTTGTTTCAATGGCAGTCTTATCGATAGTTAGTTGTTAATTGATGATATGTTGCAGGGGCGGTCCGAAAGCCAGGTCTCATAAATATTCACCAGTGTCTTGAGTGAAGGAAAAGAAAATCAACTTCTTGTGTTAGCAGAGAATGCTAAATATGATGTGGAGAATGGCATCAGAACCAAATTGCACTTCAAATAACGATGAGAGGTTTGTTCGACAGTGAAATTGAATGATCCAAAGTTTATTCTTTTATGCCTTCTTAGAATAAATATCCCGTACAAGTAGCCATAGACCAAAAAAAGAGGAGAACAGAAAAATGCAAAGATTAAACTTTCATCTACCTGGTTTCAGCCTCGCTCCCTGACCGAAATGACAAATTACCTCCTACCCAGAACTCTGATGGCATGAGAATGGAAACAACGTGGTGTCTCTTTAACTTTCAGTAGTTCTGGAGGCAAGAAAGAGAGGAAGAAGATGATGGCAAGAAGTTAAGAGCATTATACAACAACAGGGCTTCATGGGACAGTGTTTGCAGTCTGGGGAAAAAATGCCACCCTTTAAAGAGGCATCTGCATAAATGGTTCCTCCAGAAGAGCTGCTGAGGGTTTTAGGGGCTTGGAGTTTTTAGGCAAATCTATGGATTTTAGATATCTGTGGTTGCTATGAAATACAAAGCTAAAAGTAAAGCTTAATTTCACCATGTCTATAAGCCTTTGTAATCATATTTGCATTTCATTTCTTCAGCGTAAAATTCTCTTTGCTTTATAAGTCTCATTGCATATATTCCTTTAACTCTAAGCTCCCCTCCTTCAGATTGGAAGAAGGGGCCATGCAAATAATTAGGAAATAAATATCTATATTCTTTCCTCCTCTCTTGAGACCAGACTATGGGAAATGTAAAAGACAGGGATAAAAATGAAATTGGTATGCATTCTAGGCTATCTAACAGTACATATTTTTAGTTTGAGATGGTTATGCAATAACTCTCTTCATATTTAGTCATCATTCATTTATTCACTCATTCATTCATAATTATTAAATTCTTAATCGTGTGCCAGGCACTGTGTTAAACCCTGGGGATTTAGCAGTGAACAAGACAAACACTTTCTCTTCTTAGAGGCTGTCACTCAGTGGAGGAGGCAGAAACTTAAACATCGCAAATAGAATAATAAGTGCTATGATGGAGAAATATTTTCTTCTCTAATCAGGGTTGGGGGTAGGGTCAACCCCAGAAAAATAATGTCCAAGTTGACCATTAAAGGATGGGGAAGACTGAGCAGGAGAAAAAGGAGAAATGTGAGAGTATGCAATTATTTCAATAAATGGAAGGCGGTTGTGTATGTGTATGTGTTTATATTCACTGCTGTAACAATTGTTAAGAATCTTACATTCAGCAAGGGCAACTCAGCTCAGGAAAAACAGTGTAAATGCTTTGTTTTGTTGTTTTGATAAGTGTCCTCTGGGACAGCGGCTTTTTATAAATCAGACTGACACTAAGAGATACATTTATTTCACACCAAGTACACATATACATAAAATAAATGTTTTATAAAACAAGGCCTCTCATTGAAGTGTGAGGTTCATATTTTTAATCTTTTTTTTATTCTGATAGAAAATATATAACATAAAATACACCATTTTAATTATTTTTAAGTACACAGTTCAGTAATATTATATACATTCACACTGCTGTGGAACCATAACCACTCTCCACCCCTAGGACTTTTTATCCTCTCAACTGAAACTTTGTACTATTTAAATAATACCTCCCAATCCCCACCCTCACCCTCTACACCTGGCAGCCACCGTTCTACTTTCACTGTCTATGAATCTGACTACTCTAGTACCTCATATAAGTGGAATCCTACAATATTTGGTATTCGTGACTGGCTTATTTCACATATCATAATGTCTCTGTCTACTTGTAGCTTGTGGAGGAATTTTCTTCCTTTAAAGTTTCTCTCTAATTTTAAAAGTTGATGTTCTCACTGTTTTTCATATGCAAACTCATTTAAACCCATTTTTTTTTCTATTCTATTCTAAAAATGTAGTTTTAGACCTACTGAGGTTTTCTTGTTCCACTCATGGGTCAAAACTCACAGTTGAAAAATCCCTAATTGACAGCATATACTGAAGTTAAGTCTGAATTAAAGTAAATGCCAGGCATAAATTCAGGGAGAGCATGAGATAAAGAAAAATAAAGATAGGCAGAAAGGGACCTTTTTATGTGTCTATATCATGAGCGAACTATGAGCTAGAGGTGTATGTTCTGAACTGCTCAGGAGCCAAGGTAATGGTGATATCCTCATGTCTAGGAACTGATGAAAAATCCTAAACTATGATGTATGAAGAACCACTGGAAAAGGCAAGGATGCTCAGTTCCAAGTGTGATCACTTTTTAAGTATCAAGAGTTCTTATAATCATATTCGTTCTAATTGTTATTATTATAGTGTATAGTAAAAATGACAGCCACATTTAAGAGGAGATATATACTAGTCAACACTCAGAGTTTGTAGCAGAGGCTTGCCAAACTCACTTTCTCTTCTTTATGCAAAACCATTTGCCTTCAATTCCCATGCCTTTTATGTCCAAATGTGGCAGTGTGAGAAATTCTAGACAATGGGATATGAGTAAAAGAGATGGGTAACAGCTCTAGGGAAAGGTGGCCAAGAACCCGTGTGCCTTTTCCACTCTTCTGCATGGCCATTATCTCTTGACCAAATGCAAAGGATTCAGCGGAAGAATCTGAGATTCTGATGGATGACGATGCTCTGAGATAGAAAGAGCCTAGAGATACATCTTATTTTCCTTATAGCTAATAAATAGATGAGAAAAGTGAGGCCAGAGTGTTTAAGCAACTGGCCCACTGTCACATAGCTGCCAAGTGGTGAGGCCAACTGGTTCCAGAATTTGTGCTCTTCAGCACTGGACTTTACCCCTTGGCATTGAAATAGTTAATTCTCACAGCACTTCCATGAGGCATCATCTCCATTTCACAGGTGAGGAAATTGAACTTGGGAAAGATTATGTGATTACGAAGTTCCAGAATTATCATTTGAGCCCAAAGCTCTTTTTAATATGTCATATTTAAAGAAGGCATAGAAGGTAGACAAAGGATCTATGCAATTTTGGAGAGCAGAGGAAGCCACAGGAGCAGAAGTTACAGGGAAGTCAATTTCGATTTAACTATAGAAGATTTTTCTAATGATTTTGAGCTGTCCAACAATGATGGAATGAGGCTGGCTCATGAGGCATGGTTTTCATTGCAGGATTGCAACACAGGCTACAATAATCTTTAAGACACATGTTTTAAAGACGATTACTGCATGTGCTTGCTATGTGTTTTACTTGATGATTTCTAAAATGCCTTCAATTCTGAAATTCTGTGATAAAAACTATGAAAATGTCAGGACTTGAGATTGTAGACTAGCAAAGTCTGTACTACAGAGCCATATGGGAGGCGACAATCCATGGAACCCAGACGTGGCAGCTTGGGTGGAGTTAATAATTAACATTCATAAACTTCATTATCTACTTGATACCATGAGAACGAAAGCACCAGTCGCAAGCAGAGACTTGATCATTGCCATTAGACTTCTGTTCTAATTAGTGGGCATAAGAATCTGGTTGTGAACTTGAGATGTTGCTGAAGGCAAGGGAAACCACCTCACAGACAAGTGACAGAAGAAGAACAGATGTAAATGTTTTATGGCCCAGTGGGCCATCTCCTTGCCCCTGCCTTTGTCTGGAGACTCCAAGTCCTGAGACACGTCCACTCCGCTTCAAGGAAGCTGCCTGACCCTGACAGACCACTTCGTCGTCTAATGTATTCATTATGTCTGAGGTTGCCTTTAATTTTTCAAACCCTCCTCTCGCTGCCTGGGGATAAGTGCACAAAAAGCCTGTCATCAAAACATCATGCCCTCAATGCCACAAGCCCTTTTGGTATCCTCTTCAAGATTTCAAAAACACAGACAAAATGCAAGTCACATTTTACATCCAATGTGGGATAACTCTTTTCTCTGCTTTACAGTATATGCCAAATTCAATTCCTGTGACAATTCATATTATGCAAAGTGAAAGGAAGCTCTCAGGCTGTCCTTTTTTCCCTTCCTTCCATGTGACTGATTGATTCATCTCATGCTACAAACTCTTTTTCTTACTCAAATGTGATCTCTGGTGCTTTAAATGAATATATCATTGCTTAAATGGTGCAGCATGCCGTGGTGGTTTCATTACAAAACATACATTACAGAGCTGGAGAGAGGTGGGATTGAAATACAGCCCTGACTAGTTATTAGCTATGAAACGCTAAGCAAGTCACTTAACTTCTCTGTACCTCTATTCCCTTTAACTGAAAAAATGGGGTAAATCTGAAGCTACAAATCCCTTCCCTTATCCAAGAGTCTTCATATCTCTTTTTATTTTATTTACCATTTATTCTTGTGGCAACAAATACTCATTGCACTGCTGTGTGCCAGGCACATTATTAGGCATCAGGAAGACAACAGTGTCATCTCTGATGTCATGGGGCTCAGAGCACGCTATAAAATATGTTAAACAGCCACTACCTACTTAATTGCTTAATTACAATTGTGAGTAGTGCCATGAAGCTTAAAAGAGAGATCAATAGGTAGCACAGGGGAGGAAAAATTCTCCTCTACCCTTTTTGGGTCTCTGGCTGGGTCTAAGAATTAGGCAGACATAAAACAGATGAATAAGAGAAAAGTATTCAAGTTTTATTAAAAATTTACATACGCATGGGAGCCTTTACAAGAGAATGAGGACCAGCAGAAGTAACTAGGGCCATAAATTTTTACATTTTTTAAACAAAGAAACAATAAATTTGTGAAGAATCTATAATACAAGGGGTTTGGGCTAGGAATAGGAAATGGTAAAGAAGTCACAAGGAACATACAGGTGAGTTTAACAAAGTTTTTTGGTACGTATTTCCCCAATGGCCCCAAATTTCCCATCTCTGGTGATAAGAATGCCTTCCTTCCTCCTGTTACAGGGAGAGTACCTTTCACATGGAAGTTCTGTCTCCTGCTTTTAGGAAGAGAAAAAAAGTCAAGTGTTCTTCTTGCTGCTGTTGTTTCTTAAATGTCTTTGATTCAACATAATGACGCATTTGGGGGGTGGGGGTGACATTCTGGTTTCTTTCAGAAACATGACCTATTCTGGAAGACTGGAGAAGGCTGATCTGAGAAAATGACACACTAATTTCATTCATTCCTTCATGTTTTTATTGTTTATCCAACAAGTATTTATTGAACCCTGATTGTATTTCAGGTGCTACCACAGTTTTAGGGATATTTTGTAGAAAATAGACAAAAATTTCTCAGAGAACTTAAACTCTAATGATGCATTTTTCTGACTTCATTCTCAGTACAAAATATGCTATTAGAGACTGAGGAAAATTTATTATAAGACAATAAAATGCAGAAGGCACTTTGAGGTGAAAGTACTGGCATTTATTTTATGGGAGAGAAAAACAGGAAAGAAATTTAAAGTAAGTTAGGGTAAAGCTTTGGCTGAGAGAAATATGGAAAAGAGAAAATTTATGTGTAAAAGTTGGTAATTTGTCTGGGGAACTTAGTTTGATGCCAGAATGAGTTCTGATGAGAATATTACTGAGAGCCATTACTCAGGTCTTTGATTTGGTTGGGTGCTTATTCCTCCTAGAATAGATGGTGATATTGTTCACTAGCTTGTGGATTCAATGACAAAGCAGAGCAAGCTACATAATCTGTGAATTTTGCTGTCAAATTCAAAGAATGCTCTGCTACCTATTTCGAAAACCAGGAGCATTTTTTTTCTCATAATAGGCAATCTATTTTTTCTTCATGTTGGAGGAAATTCGCTCTGTAGTTTGGCAGTGCTTTATTAACATGTAAATGTGACTATGGCATCCATACTTACTGATGCAATAATCATCAACCTGCTTACTCCATCAAAGGGGTGTCATATGCAGGTTGTTCAATTTATCAATAAATTTACCAGTTTTGTTTCTAAATATCTCTCAAGTACACACTCTTCTTTCCATCACTACTTTTTCTAAGTCACAATCATCTCCACCCTGGAATAATTACATTAGCCTCACAATTGGTCTACATTCTATTCATTTTTGACATGCCCCCAAATGAGTCTCCACACTGAGTCCAGAACGACCTTTCTCCCTCCCTCCCTCCTTTCCTTTATCCTTCCCTCTCTCTGCATTCTGTTGGCTCTGTTACTCAGGAGACCCCTGGTGAATATACTGTTCCCTCCACCTGTTAGGCCACTCCTATGAACAATTTATAAAATCCCTTACTTCCTGCTTAATTCAAAATCCAAATCTTCGTGTAAGTGTATTCTTATATGATAGTTACACTGATTGCCAATTGTAATAGCACTCCCCAAGATGTCCACGCCCTAATTGTCAGAACCTGTGAATATGCTACTTTGAATATGATACTTTGAAGATGTAATTAAGATCCTAGAGATGAAGAGATGATCCTGGATAACCCGAGGGTGTCCAATGTAAGTATAATGTCCTTAGAAAAGGAATATAGGAGGATCAAAATGGAAAGGCTGCAATGTGACAACAGAAGCAGAGATTAAAGTGATGTGACCATGAACTAAAGAATGTAGGGAATAGACAAGGAATGGATTCTCTTCCAGGGCCTCTAGAAGGACCAGATCTACCAACACCTTGACTTCTACCCTGCAAGACTCATTACAGGCTTTTGATCTCCAGAATTTTTAGATAAAAAATTCCAACTTTTAGAAAAGCAGAAACTTTGTCTAAAATAAATTATCTCTCCTTCTTTTATAAATGATACAAAAGAAGAGAAATTAAGTAGAAGATAATAATAAAAGTAATATAAACAAATACAATAAAAATTAAAATGTAGAAGGAAATAAGAGGCAATAAATAATAAAAATAGAAGGTACTGAAAGAAAAATAGGAGAGAAAATCAAAAGGTTTTTCTTTGACAATACTAATAAAATTGAAAACAAGTAAAAGTGAACAGGAAAAAAATAATAAAAATTACCAATGTCAATAACAACAAATGGATAGCATTTCAGATTCTGCAAACAATAGAAGGTTTAAGAAATATTATAATATGAATAATGTCAATAAATTTGGCACTTAGATATCATAGATAAATTCCTTGAAAATACATATCATAAAAGCTGGCCCAAGAAGAACTAAAATATGAATAGCTATATATCTAAGAAATAAATTTATAAACTTTTCCAAAATCTTTGCCAAATATAAGAAAGGTAAATCTAGCAATATCCAAAAAGTATAATACATCATGACCTAATGAAATTTCTTTCTCTGGAGTACAAATTTGGTTTATATTTTAAAATCACTTAATAGATTTCACCAAGTTAGTAAAATAAAGGAGTTATCAGCCCCGGGAGAGGACTCTAACTCCATTGAGGTTAGAGAAGAGAATCACTCTGGCAATCCCTAGAAATAGAAGTTTACTCATCTCCTCATTGCACCTTGATATCAGAGTCCCCAAGGAAAACACAACACAGTCAAGCACAGGATGGAACGATGCTGTGCTTACATAGAAAAGAGACAGTGAGATCAGCTTCAGCAATGGGCATCGGTTCCCACAGCCACCTACACTCCTGCCCTGGCTGCAGTGGAAGGAACCCTGCCCTCACCTTTGAGGGCACATACAGCAGTTACCATCTATAATGGAAGCTTAGAAGACTCAACTACATGATCAAATGTTAAAACACCTTTAGCAGTACATAAACTTCTCCAAAATATGTTACTGAAAACCTACTTGAATGGAAAAAAAATTACACATACATTTTATTTTTCATTTTTAGTGACTTAGTTAAATAAAAACAAACAGAAACCTGAACAATTTTTTACCAGCATGAGAGAAAACCTAGTGTATATCACAGTATTAAACATCATGATAGGCTTATTACTTGGCTGGAAACAAACTGAATATCACATTCTCTGGCTTTTTTTTTGCTAAAAAATAAAAGCCTGTCTTGTTGATTCAGATTAAGAAAATTTCTTAGGTTAAGAAGCCAGTACTTTGACTTATTTCATCTACTGAAATTTAGTAGTACATTAAAATTATATTTCCAACTCAAAGGTACATTTGCTTTTTTTTACCCTAGAAAATAACATAGTGACAAAAGGAAAGCTATTAGGCTGAGAATAATGCCGCCAAAATTAGTGGGTTCTTTTACTCCAGTCTGAAAAGGTGAGACTGCCTTCCATTCACGACGGGCAATGATGAGTATACACACTGTCGATGATTTAATATCTTGTATTATTTCAGTTCTTTGAAGAATAAGCTTTTAGCAACAAACTTCCTATGTGAATCTCCTTTGAAAGATGTCCCTCTCAGTTCAATAAGGTTGTGAATAAAGCCCTATTATCAGAAGCTATGTTTCTAAGGCCAGTCTACCCTGAGAGAGGACCCTCTTGAGGCCAGAAAATGAGGTCAGCTCCACACAGGAGAGTTAGACACACAGAGAGAGTCTAATGGTCAGGAAGCACCAAAAGAATAAAAGATTTTTCACTGGCCTCAGTCAAAATGAATTTTACCTTCAACCTCCCAGAAGTCAGATGTTAGCACATTTCCAATAGCCCAATAAGAGGCGGTTTAATCAGTTTCTGGCAAGGCATTGAGGTAGCTTGCTACTATTAAAAAAAAAAATTACCTGCTTGATTGCCATTCAAATTCTAGAAATAGTTTAAAATGTTAGTCCTGAATGTGTCATAAAGCATAGTAGGCATGGATGACAGTCTGCAACTCCAACTTATTAAGAGAGCTACTTAATATAAAAGACATACATGAACCAATTCAATGGGCAAACCAATCAGGGGCTGTCTGGTTTCATGAAAAACAGTATCTTGACTGTATCTGTGGTAATGGCACAAATGGTGAGCATTAAAGGCAACATCCCAAACTCCAAGTATTTGCTAACACGTTACAGCTCAAAAACACGTGGATACTACTGGCTGTAGGTTATTGCCACTTCTGTCCTGCTGTCTCATCACAATGCTAGAACATTGCCCCGTTGGGAGACTAATCAGACATGAAGTTCTGACAGGATGCCCCATTTACAGCAGTGAGTTCACTGTGAGACTGAGTGAAGGCATGAGGCCTCAGGCCTGGGTGGGGGTTGGAGGGGGAATAGGGGTTGGATGAGGCACACCAGAGCACACCTGATTTGATCTGTGTGTTCAGACCAGAGCCAGGCTCTCCTCGGGGAACTCCATGGAGCCACTGCTTTGTATTGGGATGGCTGCATCCAACATCTTCGCCTCCACTAACGGGCATGGGAGTTCTGAGCTGCTCTTGCTTCCACGTGCTGCCGATTTTTGCCACAAATCCTAAGCTTCATCTTTCATTGGCTGAACAGATTTGGTGAGATTCTCCTCCAACAGTAAGTTTTCTTTCCAGAAAGATGTTTCTTTAAATTCAAGGCAAGCTCAAAACTCTTCCAGAAACTTGACAGAAAATTATTTTGCTTGTTCCACATCATCATTTGCTTGTCTATCACTCTACTATGATTTTTTTTGTAATTAATCTTTAATTCTTTTAGTCTTCACAGGGCCACCTTCTAATGCTGAAATCTCATGGCAGATTTCAGGCTGCTGCTTGTCAGGGCAGATTGTAGCTTCACCAGGAGGCACTTACTTTCTGTCTAGAGGGTTCCTGTTTCTACATTTAATTTGTTACCTCTCTGTCTCCCTCACAGTTTTTGCTTCCCTCTGGGACTTTTTTGCAATTCCTCTGTGTATTTTTTGCCCTTAGCTTCTATGTCAGAGCTAGATCTTTTCAATAGCAAGTTTATTCCTCCATAGAGCTGAAAATGTTCTTTCCATGTTAAAATGGGAGAAGAGCTCATGCTTCTTGCTCAGTGTGCAGCTCTGGATGAGTAGTACCTGGGTTTTCGCCACTTTCCTTCATTATGTCCCTCAGAGACTATTTCACATTGGCTCATTTTGAGCTTGTTGTGAACCAACCTTTACAAGAGTTTCCTTTACAAATTGCAGTTTAGCCAATTGTTCTTCAAACCTATACTTGGGTACTTTATTAAAAAGTCCTAACAAAGGGTTGGAAAATGTTACTTATCAGATTTTTAGCTTGATTTTAGAGATAATCTGAATTATGGATTTTATAACTCAATACATGGGCCATTCATTTTTCTAGCTTGCTATCATTCACAGTTGAGTTTCACTTTTACATATCCTTTTAAGAAATGTTCACTATGTGCCATCCATGTTCTAAATATTATACCAAACATAACATGGAGATAAAATTAGGATGAAATTCTTCTTTTTGATGTGGTCAAGGCTAGTGGGAAAACAAGTAAGTCCAAATAATTACAATGCAGTATAATATGACCAATAATTATGATGCAATTATGCATTGTTTTAGAAATGCCCAAATTCGAGATGATTTCCTTCTCCAGACAAGGCCTTGCTCTCATTCTTTGTTAAAACAAAAGGACACTAAAAAAAGAAGCCAATTAAAAGATTAGTGTACGGGGCACTCATTTTCTGTCTAGGAAATGTTAGGCATCTCCAGATATCAACTGGATTTTCAGCACTCTGCCAAAGATGAGGTTTTCTTTATGTATCTGAGCAGTTCCAGGTTCCTCAGTGGCAGAGTTCTCTTGAGGGTAGAAAGTGGATACGAAGTGTTTGTTCAAAACCTCAGCCAAGCTCTGTGTGCGTGATGATGAGATGGCTTCGGGATCAGCACAAAGGTGTTCCAATTTTATCTCTTCTGGAACATAAATAATAGACCATAATGACAACTCATCACATCTTCATAACAACACCTGAGTGAGCTTTAACCAGGAGTTTCTTCTCTGTTTACTAAATAGCAAACAAGGGCACTTTCAGAACAAAGGGAGTTTTTCTCTGAATTTTGAAAATGTTATCTGAGTATGTACAGACATATGGGCAGACACGGGTTGGTATAACTTTCTTAAGAATGGTTTATAACAGCCACATTTTATTAAATTTAGTTTTTTTGAAAGAGGAAAAAAATCAGTAATTGTATAGTGAGTGTTTTCAGATCCTTCAAGGGATATTTTACCAATCATCTCCCCAGTTCATTATTTAAAACTCTGCAAAAATGCAGGGAGTAGTAATATGCTTCCCATTTTTTAACACAAGTTGTTAATTTTTAAAAAGAACAAATTAATTAGACCTTCAAAAAAAATGATGTTATATCAGAAAATGCCTTTTGGTTTGATATAATGCATAAACCAATGTATGGAATACTTATGAAATTATGGATCTTTGGTTTAAATTAATTTTCCAGGTCAGATACTTACAACAGATCATTGACTGCTCAATATCTCTTGCCTGAGTGACCATTTTCTGTTTTTTTCTTCTTTTTTTCTATATGATATAATAATGGTGGTTTGGAAAATTCAAGTGTGAGAATATGGTATTGATAAGATCATTTTAAATCTATTTTAAAAGTTACGTTTTATAGGATCACGTTTTCAAAATAATTTTTTTTTCAAGATACAGTGATTTCTCCAAGTTTTTCTTGTCCATCAGTACTCCTTATTTTGGCTACTTCTTGTTAAAGCTGCAGTTCCATTTTTAACCTTCCGTTATCATCCTGTATTATATAATATCTCTGTTATACAAACTTAGCAACACATTTTGTTTCATTACCATTTATACCTATGGTAGTATATAATGCATGTTATATAATATACTGTATTTATATACTATGCTATGTATGCCATTTGTTCTTTAGACTTCACATGTGTCTTTGGTCATCCTGTTACTTGAGTAAAGAAATATTTGAGCATCTGTAATGTGCTTAATATGTTTCCAAGCTCTGGGGGCACAGCAGTTACCAAAACAGACATACAGAGTATGCATTCTAGTGGAAGTGACAGGAAATATAAAGGTGAGTAAATTAGAGAGTAATACCTGAAAAAAAGGAGAAAAAAATGGAGAAGGGGAATTATAAGGGATGAGTTAGGGGCTACTAACTGTAGATGCAGTAACCAAGAAGGACCTCATCAAGAAAACCATAGTTGAATAAAGAAATGATGGAGGTAAGGGGAAGAGCCATGTGGCTTTCTGAAGGAAGAGAATTCTGAGTCAATGGGGACATGTGCAAAAGCCCTGAAGTAAGAGTGCTTTTGGTGTGCTTGAGAAGCAACAGGGTGGCCTATGTGGCTGGATGAAAAACGGAGAGAGAATGGGGAACCAGATTCTGTAGAGATTTTTTCTGATTGCTCCAAGGGTGACTCTGAGGCTGCCATCAGACAACTAGCCACTACAGGGCAGTGGAACCCCAAGATACAGCATCATTTCAACATCTTCCCTTTTTTTCCCTTCTCTTGTCATAAAGCTGTCAGAGTTTCTCATAAGAACTAATTGATCCTTTTTCTGGGCTTCCTCAGTTCTTCATTTATGTCTGTAGTTTTTATATATATTTTATATAAATATATAATTACATAAAAAAATATATATATGCTAATATAAATATATTAGCAACACACAGGCAGTTTCTTCAACAATGAAGATGCTCAGTAAACAAGTTGCCAATGAGGAACTTATG
Organism: Cynopterus sphinx; assembly: GCA_030015415.1. Taxonomy (NCBI): domain Eukaryota; kingdom Metazoa; phylum Chordata; class Mammalia; order Chiroptera; family Pteropodidae; genus Cynopterus; species Cynopterus sphinx. Next base: position 31,457,145 of record CM057392.1, on the reverse strand, counting down.
TCAAATGTGCTGTCATATCTGTGAGCATTTCAACATTCGTAGTGCTCATTTCCAGATCTTATTGGCCTCTGGGGAGTCTCTGGCCTCCTTCGACCTCCAGTGTTCAGTTTCCTTACAAGGACACATCATCAAGGTGGCCTTAATTTTCCTCTTCGCTTGACTAAATTTTAGGTGGGTTTCTTCCTTACTACAGATCCTTGAATTCTCTTTTCTTCCAACACTTACTTAGGAAATTGAGATTATAAATTCTTTCTCTGTCCCTTTCAGATGCAAATCTTATACAGCCCAGGACAGTCTTTCTCAAGGACCTGGAAGCCATCCCTTTGAAATGTAATTCTCAAGAAAGTTCTGGTCCCTAACTCCTAATATCTGTGGCAGGGTAGGAGCCTAACTTTGAGAAGCATCAACTAGCAAACACAGATAGTCTAATTACCTTGATCAACCTACTTCTGAAGGCTTCCAGGAGTTTTCTATTAGCTTATCTTGGTCCTTACAAATCCTCCTGCCTTTTATTTCAGCTGAGTTCAGTTTAGTCTCTCACCTCTGATGCAATAGCCTTAAATAAGGTTTTCCTTGTCTGCTTAATCATCTTTGACACATGTGCGATGGGTATGGGGGAACCAGAAACCAGGAAAACCAGGACATAGCACTGATGATGAAGAGGAATTCCCCACTCGAATGGCTTACCTTGTAATCAGCTCTTTGTTCTGCTTCTGGAGATAGGCAGAAGGCAGAGTGATCTCAAGATCAATTGAAGACTCACCTTCCCCTTTGATTGTTCTGTCTAGATAACAGATGTATTGTCTAAGTCCCTGTCTGAAAATCTCATGCTCTGTAACTGCCCATAGCCCATAGCAACTCCCATGGTCTGTAACCACTTGAGAACAAATCAACCAATCAGCCCATGCCAACTGTCACAGTGGGGATAAGCTCTTTAAAAGCCAGATTATTCTTCAGCCCTCAGGTCCAGATCTTCAGAGCACTAACTCTTCTGGGACTGCCAGCATAATAAACCTGAGTTCTCCAACTCTCTGAGTGGTGCTTGGTTTCTTGCCAGTCTGATTTTTGCAATATTTCTTCAACAATGAAGATGCTCAGGAAGGAAAGAGTTCTTGTCATGTGTGTGACTTGAGCTGGAAGCCAGGGAATTTTGTATAAACCACTTCTTGTAAAATTAATCTCCATTACCGAAATAACATTATTTGAAACCGTAGAGCACAGGAGCTGAAATGGACTCTTGATATCAGTAAGTCCAGTCTCTTTGATTTGCCAGTGAAGGGAAAGGTCACCTGCTCAAAGTCATATGGTCAGTGCTGTTATTTTAAAGTGTCTTCTGCCCCAGGCCAGCCATCTTTGGGCTGACCTGTGTTTTATATCTATTGCAGATCCATTCGAGAATCTTCACGATACTAGTCACAGAAGCAGATCTTATATACCTGAGATATTGTCACTCCTCTGATAAAGAGTTTGGTAACAATGGAGGGGGGGAATCATATAAGTTGTCATAATCTGTTTCTTACACTAATAAAAGTATTTGAGCTAATGTCTTGGATTTAATATGAAATACTGTATCATATACAGCCTGTTATTTGAATTAAGACCCACCAGTCAATGCCCTATATGGTTTTAATTTTAAAACATTCGATTTTGCTTCAAGCTGTGAGGAAAATTAAAATGCATTATTTTTAGGTTTTATAGCACTTTCAACTAATTTGTTGTCATGAGATGAATACTACGATCTATCAGTTTTTCTAAATTCATGATGCTATTTAAATAAATATCAGGATTTTGCATGTAGTATTTGACTTCTCATTATCATGCAACAAAGTCTTTCCAAATTGCCTGAGGTTAGTGCCTTTGTTAGAACCCGGGAGATTGGATAACATAGCTAAAGTCATGAGAAAGTTAACTGACCTATATTTGAAAGAAAATTATATAATTAAAAAAATTAACATCAAGGTCACATCGCCAGATTTTTCTATTATCAGACTTGAACCAGTAAGATTAAAGCTCATAATGATTAATTCATAGCAATGTAATGTGTCTCCATATGATCATCTGCACTTGGCTCCTGGATCAAAAAGTTGGGCTTGAGAAATGTCCTGGGTCAAAGAGATTGCATGGGGTTGTCTGGGTTTAAAAGCAGTTTTAAAAGAGCACAAATGAAACCCATAAATTATCTCTTATTTTTAATCTAAAAAAAAAAAAAAGAGTCCAAAATGAGATGGCTATGCCACAAAGCTAAACATAGCTGCTCTGCTACTGAATTGAAAGGTTTATGACTCGTTTAAAAGTGTCTGTTGGTGATGACTAGAGTTTAGTGGGAAGGACATTTTGATGATGGGTTTCAAAGCCGTCAGTTCATGTACTTGGTGTTGTAAATGGAGAGAAATGCCTACTGCAGCTGCTCCGTGCGCATAACAAATAGTTAAGCACTTGTTCTGTCACTTGGCCTAATAACTCTTTGCATTTGGAAAGGCAAAAAGATCAAAACATTTAACTTGTTAAGGAGCTGAAGCACAGGGTAATTGGTTAGTCAGATTCGACCTCCTTTGTGGTGGTGGGAGGAGGAGGCCTGGCGACCTCTTCCATATGCCCTGGTAAGTCCTTTGCTCCCAGTTTCTACGACCTATCCGTAGCCCTGATGCAAATTCACAATTTCTCCTCTACAATTCGGAAATCTAAAAGTTAATTCATGCATCGTACGTATTTGGAAAGCCTCTTTGGTGGCAGACTCTGACTTCAACGGATGGGAGACGATTTATATTTTTATTTATCACATTTTAGTATGAATGTTAATTTGTTTCACTACAGAAATACTGCTGTGTTTAATTATAGGGATCATCTCTAGACTCCTAAGTAGGCGTTAAGAGTAATATAGTACAGGGACTGGATTATCTCCCTAAAGTCTGAAAATTTCTGAATTCTAATACCCAACCGGTCCCAGAGTTTTCCTTTAGGAAATTACAAACTTCTATCACTCATGATATATGGCATGCTCTGACAGCTATGGCTGACGTTTGCACTCTCTCCAACAGTGTAGAGTTGTGGCTGGGGTGGCTGCTTATAGAGGCATTACGTTTTCCAGCCTGTGTTGCAGCTGATGTGATCATGTGACTTACTTAGTAGCACCAATAGAATATGAGTGTGAGGAGTGTCACTTCTGGGCTGAAACTTTCTTAAGAAGCCAGGTGGTGCGTCTTTTTCTTTCTCCTTCTGCTAGCTGAAAGCAGAAGACTCAAAGGCCCACGGAGAAGGAACCTGGGTCAGTGAATGATCATAGGGAAGAAGGGTACTTGCAGCCTGGAAACCCCCATATTATGTTGTTAAATGCGTGAGAAATACATTTCTTTGGTAAAACCCCTCATCTTTAAAGTTTATTAGTTATAGTAGCTCGAGTCATATATGATAAATACATATTCTGTCATTGTGTGTTGTTTTCTAATTATTAAATATATGTACATGCTATTTTTGAGTAGATTATACATTCTGTGAAGGAAATTACTGTGTTTTATCCCTATATCCAGTCAATTGTACCAGTAAATTGATACAATAAAAAGGCTGCTTTTAATTAACTGAAAGAATTAGCTGGACTTTGGAAACTGAGAAATTGTGTTGAAATTTCAGTGTCATTTAGCAGGTGTGTACCTTTGAGCATTCCACATCTTTCTGAGCCATGGTTTTCCCACCTGTAAAACAGAGGTAATAGTATTTGTGTGCTGGACTTGTATAAGGATCCCAGCACAGGGACAGAAACCTCTAACACATATCAGATTACTCGGCACAAAGCTGTGCTCCGCAAGTGTAATTCTCATTGAAGCTCTAAGATGCTTTCTGAAAAACAAAACAGCAACCACTAGAAGTATATAGTGATTTATAATTGATAATGTTTTCGTTATTTTACTTCATTTTATTGACACGTTTGAGACATCGCTTTGGTTTGCAGTATTATTTTTGAAATTAAAAACAAAGAGGGTCAGAAGTTCTTGAAACTCATAAATCAGACTATTGGAAATGGAAGCTTGTTCTTCTGATATCAAATCCCATGTTCTTCCTACCACGACAAAATCTTAAAATAGGTTCTATTGTTTTCTCTTTTATTCTTGGGCAGGTACTTGCAGAAAAGTACATCTATGTTGTTGCTTTGCTTATGGAAGACCAGGGATACTGCATAAACTGAGAATAAATCTCAAGCACATATCCACTTATTATTTAGATATAAGTGTATTTAATCAGCCTAAAAAAACAACCCATAAAAGTCACCTCTCTGGGTTACTAGAGCTGGTTTGTTGAGATTCTGAAGACATTACAATCCTTGTATCATCTTTGAGGACTTACCATATACCAGCTACTCTTATAAATGTTTTTCATGCATTAATTTATTTTATATTTATAACAGCCCTATGAACTAGTTAATATAATTATCCCCATTTATATATGAGAAAACTGAGGCAGTTTTCTCAAGGTCACATGGCTATAAGCAGTGGAGCCTGCATTTAAACTTAGTCTGCTTCCAGAGCCTACACTCTTAAGCATCATATATAACATCTCTGCTCTTGGGGTGGTGTATATCTAATTGATAATAATTTTGTGCTCTACTGGACAAATGACATGGAATTTACAACTTAATACCATAATGGAGTGTAAACGGTAGAATGCTTCAGAAATTCTTTGACTATAGACCTAGAAGATTGCAATTTAATTTATTTTTATAGAACAGGTCCTCGTCTCAATGAATTTCGGAGACTCTTATTCAACAGCAAGTGCAAACAAGAGGAGGGGCATTTAATTAAGGAATAAAAGGGGAATGCAAGAGCAGAAAGGCCATGTTCAGAGGTAAAGAGATGCAGAGGTAGGAGATGAAGAGTAGAGTTACTGAGAGACGTCAGATGCCAGAAGAGTCAGTGAAAGGGATGGATGACATATGGTGCTAAGAAGACTGGAAGGAGAGGCTTCCTGAATCCCCAGATGTCATTAAATACTGGGTGGATGGGATCTGGAAAACCACGCAAGTAGAAGCAAGAAAGCATATTGAATGTGTTAGGTATGCTGCAGAAGAGCTGTTACTGCATAACTAATTTGAGTGTTAGTTTCTTTCCTTGAGTTTTGATGGACCTGACTATTATCCCATTCCATATTCCCATGAAGATGTCCTCACAGGAGATCCTCAAGGAAAACTCACAGAATTACTCATACTATGTTGCTCATCTGTTTCTGCTCTTGTGATTTCAGAGTTCTTTTAAGCCTTCAATCACTATATTTTAAAGTACCTTTCTCATGTTTTTAAAATTGACGATTATTTATTTAGAGCTTTATCCATTTTCATGCACTAAGATGTGAGGTATTATAGTATATTAATTAAAGGACAGACTCTGGGAGCCAGACAGACATGGATCATAATCTTTGCACAGCCACTTCCTAGCTTTATGACCTTGAGCACGTTACATAACCTCTCTAAATCTTAGTTACATCATTTGTAAGCTGGGAATAATAAAAGGACCTACTTCATAAAACTGTACTGATAGTTTAATGAAATAATGTTTGTAAATCACTCAATGCAATGCCTGGCCCATAATTAGTGTTCAACAAATATAGACTCATTAAACTGATGGTACGTTGTGTGAAGTTGATTTACCTACCTTTCCAAAGCAAGCAATGTCACTCTCTTCTCGCTGGCAGGAACAAGCTCACCAGTATATTCTAACAGTGCTGCTGTCGCCTTGGCCTAAGGGCAGAGACTGGGATGGAGAATTTACTGAATTGATCAAGAGTCCAGTATTAGACACTGGATGGATGGGATCTAGGAAGCTCCTCCTGGTTGATACTGAGGAATATACTCTCCTTAGTGAAACCTACTCCCATCCCTTCAAATGGATTGACCAAGAGCAATTAAATACAACGAAGACATGAGCCTGAGATTTCATGCTAGTTTACCAAAGAGACTCAGTCTAGGGAGGGAAAGCCACAAGGAAAGGCTCAAATTTAAACAGAGAGAACTTGTTCTCAGAAACATCCCAAAGCCTGCAGTGTACAGAAAAAGCAAAGTGAGTGAGAATTTACCTACCCTAAGCCTTGAATGAACTGAGTATAGTTATAGAGAGAAATAAGGTAAAGGAAAAATCCTTTTAGGTTTTTTTTTCCTTCCTTTAATTGTTAAGTGATGGAGTCACTTTCACGTCATGGTCTCATGGTGCACCTGATAGGCCTTCATCAGTTTTATGAATTTCATGAATCTTGTTGCTTAACCATCTTTCTATTCTCTCCATCTTGCTTCTGCTTGGTGGTAAAGAGCAAAATATGTCCATTCTCAGAAAAGAGATGAATCTAGCAACACGCTTCAGCTGTCTGAGCGCATACAGTGGGGGTCAGTTTTCCTTTGACTTCTCATTGCTATCTTTACTAAAGTGTTTGAAATGAGGGCATTTTCCCTTCCATTTATACAAATTTTTTTCTCTTTAAAACATTTTAAAGTGATATCGTAAGGTGTCCTTGGACACCAAGGGAACATAGCTTTAAAAAAGGTTTGGCTGTGGGTGGGAATAAAGAGCAATCAGTCAGAAGACTGAAAGTTAGGGGTGGGATCAGCAAGGAGGATATTAAGGAATTATCATATTTAGTACTCTTGAACCTGAATGGTGAAAAGCACAAATTTGGAGTTTCGCCAGTTAATTGAGAAGATGTGCTTTAGGCTTTCCTTCATTTATCATTCATGCATTCACTGGAGAACTATTTATTTAGCTCCTACTATGTGCTATGTTCTAAAGATGAAACTGTGAATGATAACATAGAAGTTCTACTGTACAGAAGTTTCATTCCGGCTGGGAAGACAGACAGGCGAATTGCTGCTCTACAACAAGAATATGTAAATAGAGAATTTATATTTGTATATCATTTTATATATTTCTATAAATACATAGCATATTAATTTATAATTTTACATATGTATTTTATATAACATATTTATATAATTTATACATATAAAATACAGATATAAAGAAAGAGCTGAGGAAAGCTAGTAAAAGGAGCAGCTGATTCTCATGAGAAACTCTGAGGGCCTTTTGTCAAGAGAAGGAAAGGGAGGACATTGACGTGATGAGGTGTATTGAGGTTCTACTGCCTATGGTGATGGGTGGGTTGGTGGCATCCTAAGGGTCCCCACTGGAGTAACCACAAGCAGCTCTCTTTGCAGGGTGGCTCCACAGACTGTTTTGTAGGGAGAGCTCTGCTTCGTGCCTTTCGTACTGGTGCCATTGCTTATCCAGCCCTTTCATGCCAGAGTGAGGACCGGTTCTGGGTGACAACTTTGCCTCTCGGGGCCTGGTGCTTCTCTGTCTCCTGCTCTCTTTCTCTAACTTTCCCCCATTCCACAAAGAGAAAAGTGACTTAGGGCACAGCCCTCACCCTTGAGCCCCTATGGTGGGTGCTGTGCGAGAACTGGAGACGAGCAGCTGTTAAGCAGACATCTGGGCCTGGGAAGGTGGCCCAGATCTGAGCAAAGGGCTGAGGGATGGGCACGAGGTCTTCCTTGATAAGGCAATTGCCCAGCATGTCGCAATCTGTGTCGTGTGGAGTATTTGTATAACATATTAATAGATCACAAATAAAAAGATTTTTCTGGTCCTTTGTGCTTACTAAATGTGATATTAAGACAAAATACAGAGGTTTCTTTACTCAGGACTTGAGGTGCTTAGCCACCTTGTGATCTCTACAAAGTACCATGTGCAGACTTAGGCCCCTGTCACTCTCTCATTTTATGGAGCATCGTGCAGGGTAGACACTCGTTTCTGGATGGAGGTTTCTTTACTATTTCACTGGCTGGCTGTTAGTTACATTATTAGACTTCCCGACTGGGATTTCACTTCAGCTGTCACATGCCTTTGCCTGTTGATGCTTTGTTTCTTTTTCTGAATGGTCAGTAGATCTGAAAAATATGTGTATAAGGAATTTACAACATTGTTGTCACTTTTTAGACCCCTCATTTTCTACTTAAGGAACTAGAAGTACAGAAATGTAAAATAAATAGCCCCATTTAAAAAACAAACTAGAGTATTATTTGCCACTGTGAGTTTCCCATGGCTTTGGCCCATGGTGGATATAGGGTGGCAGAAAGTGCCTCACCTGGATCCTGGTACTCCACCACGGGACTTTGCAAGAGCCAGAGGTTTAAAATGTTTGTTTTCTATAAGAAAGGCATCATGGGATTAACTCTGTTGTCTATTTCAGTTCCAAAATTTAAATTTCAATGTTGTTAGTTTCATTTTGTTTCCAGTATGTAGAAGATTCTGGAACAAGGAAGAAGCAGTTTGTCTCAGAGTAAATGAGATGTCAGGAGCAGACGTGAAATCCTAGAGATTACGTTTCCAGCCATTTTCTTAGCCCGCTAGCCCCTTTAGTTAGTTCTCTGTCTTTATTTTCACTTTTTTTTTTTGAAGTTTTGCAAGATACACAATAACTTATAAAAAATTAAGCCTGATGCCACGCCAGCCTTTCTCTCTTATGTGAGTCTCAAACTACACTGAGGATTGTTGGCTAACATTTCATAACATCTCAGTGACCCCCATATCTAAGAAATTCAGGTTAAAATATAATGAAAATAGGTGTAATATTCTTGGGAAGGCAGAGAAGAAACACTGAATATTTTAACAAAAGAGTCCTCTCTACCCCAAAGCCCTCTCCCACTAAAGATCAAGTCTCAGCCATTTTTTTAACATTAATGAATTACTTTCAAAATATCCACAGACAAATACATCACTCAGAGAAATCACGAAACACTGAAAACAGAAAAACAGCAGCCTGACAAACTCAAGCCTTGCAACTGCTTTGATTTATTTTGTCTCTATGCCTGAGGGACAAAATAGGTAATTTTCCTGTCTGAGGGTAATTATCCTGGGCTGGCCATCTTGGGAAAGGACCCCTGGAGCTACAGGCTGCCCTTGACACTGTTGTCTTTTAGTTCATGCCAACATACTGCTGGAGAGAAATCATGTGTTGCAAAGATCTCTTTCCTCTTCTCCCACATTTACTTGGGGGTCACTTGATTTGTTCCATTCTCCATAGATTTCCCCTTACAGAATTAAAAGCAGGTAGTGAAAAGTAAAGAACCCTAAAAAATGGTGGACTCAGTTAAGTTAAACTTCAAACTCTAATGCTGTATTTTGGCCATAGTCAAGCTCTAAATCTGCCTAGAGTTAAAGGTAGCAGCTTTAAAACCCTACAATAGTCATGTGTCTGGTGCTTGAGATCTAAGTGGCTAATACTCAGTTTGGCATAATGAGAAGCAACTTTCTAATAGAGCTGCCATGCAATCAAGTGGACCAGCAGAAGGGATAAGAAATGATCTTCTCTTACAGCTGAAGGGGTATTTGAGAGAGAGCCAAACGCTTCAGATGAATTTTGGAAAGTTGTGTCTCCCAAACACAATTTAATGCTTTTTGTAATTAGTTGGGGATGTGCCAGAACGTTTTATATTGCCTCATTTTCTTCCTTAACTTTTGATTTTGTTCCACTCACTCTTTCTTCGTAGCTCTATGTTACATTTACAAAAATGGAACCATTAGCACATTTGCTGCTCAGTGACCTGCTCACTTCATTTACTAGTGAATTTTGGCCGTTTTGCTCCAAGTATATCTCAGGGATTGAGTGCAAAACTGCCTGGGTTTGAATCCCAGTTCTTCCACTTATGAGCTGTGTGACTTTGAATAAGTTACTCTACGTATCTGTGACTTAGTTTTAGCATCTATAAAACAGGGATGATGACAGTATCTTACCTTTAAGGTGGCTATGAGAATTAAATGCACATAAAGCCTGACATATGAGCACATGTATGTATGTATCTTTTTTTTTAGCAGCTGAATTGTTTTGAAGTAAAAATCAGTATTATCAAGCACCAGGCATTATGATAAATTCTTTTGTTTTATTTATGTTTAATTCTCACAACTTCCATTTTCTGATGAAGAACCAGAGGTTCAGAGAAGTCTAATAACTTGCCTGAAAACATAGTTATTATGACTCCGAGATTCAAAACCATGGTTGCATGACCTTATTTTGAGTTTCTGAGGTTTTTTTTTTCCTATTTTTTTTCCATTTATGGTTTAATTCAATAATTCTTTTTAGAGGTAACATTTTGATGTTTTTGGGAGAAATACTTCAAAAGCAATTATTACTGACCAAATCATAGAAGTTGTTGTTATTTGAGAAATAATTATAGAGTTGACTTTTAAATATACTTTTATTTTGCATTTTAAAAATGACAGAATCTTTTTTCTTTAAGTAAATGGACATTTGATAAGCATTTTCATTTTTTTGTAAGTGGTATGTATTTAGCATGTGTTTGAATTCTAAATGGTTCTCAGTAAATCGATTCCATCTTTATTTTTAATATATTATACATAGTCATTAATTAGTAATTCACTCACTAATTAGTTCAACACCATTTATTTATTTATTTATTTATTCATTTATTTATTTATTTATTTATTTATTTATTTATTTATCTGTCAATCCATCCATCCATCAATCAATCAATCTACCCATCTATCTACCTATCATCTATTTATTTCAGAAACTGACAAATTTCTTTTGATTTAACTTGCCATGTTTATGAACTCCAGCTGTACTCCTCCCTACACTGTCTGTCTTTCAGAACTCAGCTCAAGTCTTATTTTGTTCTGAGAAGTGCTTTTACAGAATCTCCTTCTTTAAAGTTGCTCTGAGGGATAAGACTGTCAACATTCTTTTCTTCTCAGTGTCCGGTACTCAGTCAACTTTCAGGAAAAAAAAAATTTGTTCTTTTTTTTTTTTTAGTGTTAATTCATTTCTGATTAGTTTGGACCACCTATATTTGTAAATAGCAACAGCAACAACAATAATAATAACCAACAGTTACTCCCACCCATAAGGTGTCAAGCATTGTTGTAAGCATTTTAAATGTATAACTCATTTAATCACCAAAATGATTCTATGAAATAGGCTGCTATTATTAGCCCTCAGGTTACAGACAAGAAAACTGCGCCTAGAGGTTAAATGTATTAGCCTAGGTCACACAGCTAATTGTGCTGGAGCTGAGTTTAAATCCATAAATCTACATTTTTAAACAATACACTAGTGATTTTCGAAGTGAGTTTCCCCAGACCGGCAGCATCAGCATTACCTGAAAACTTATTAATTATGCAATAATTATTAGACTTTATCCTAGACATGCTAAATCAGAAATTCTGGATAGAGGGGAGTCCAGCAATGTGTTTTAACAAGCTCTCTAAATTATTTTGTTTTACACACCAAAGTTTGAGAACTACTGCACTATACTATTCTGTCTTACAAAGAGTGATCTAAACTAGCCAAATTTTATGAAGGTTAAGTCAAAATACTAAATAATTCACCCAAATCCAAGGAAATGGAAGTCAGAATCACTCTTAGGTGGGGACTGGCTGCCTTCCAGCTTCTTTTAATCACAGGAGATGAATGAATGAATGAATCTTTATTGTAATATCCATTAGAGTAATGTGTGTGTGTGTGTGTGTGTTGGACATTGTGGATCATTAAAGCAACTGTATGGAGAATAACCAGCTAGATTTTAAAAAAGACATATTTGAAGCTAAGGGAAAAATAGATGACTATGACCAAAGCCTTATATTATAAGCTGACTTTTCCCAATTTCTGCTATAAATTTGGGAGGAATAAGGAAATGTAAGGTGATAGCATTATTAAATTAAGAAAAGCATAATAAGGTAACTGAACTGTGCCAGAAATATATAATGCATTCATTAGTTCAAAGTACATGGGATTTGAAATTTTTGCTCATTTGTATTATTTATGCCATACCTAATCACTTTTTTTAGCTCAGATAATCAAGTCTTGAATGTATGTGTATGTGCAGTTGGGACTAATTGGTGTAATTAATGTATGTGTAATGGCTTTAGCTGGCTAATGTCTGAAGGGAGCAGAAAAAATAAGCAAATTCATGAGGTACGTTTTAGATTAGCATCTATACCCAAGACAGTTTTTTTTTTTTTTCCAGTAAGAAATTCAGCCTTCATTATGGCCTTTAGTTAATAAAGATGTGGTTGGATTTCACAAATGAACTTGCTTCACCCTAAGGAGTCCAGTTTAGCAAAGGCATTGTACACAGACTCTTAGCTGTCCAAAGCAGAAACCTTTGGTTAAATGATCCTCTGATAATATAAGGTAAATAGGAATATAATTACAAAAGTGTATTTATTAATTTTCATTTTCTTCCTCTGTGAAAATGTTGAAATAATCTTTTTTCTTCATTTCATTCTGCTTTATGTTCTGCCTGATTCCAGAGAGGTTATGAGCCTACTTATAAAACAAGTACTCAATAAGAGAAAAGATATCTATATGTATATGTACACACACACACACACACACACACACACACACACACACACACAAAATCTGGGAGAAAGGAAAATGAGAGTTGGTTTAAAAAAATGATACCTTTTCACTTGTCCTAAGTTAATAGATATATATTACAATAGAGTTCAAGTTCAAGAGACTCATAGGGAGCTTCTGGGCAATGAAAGATGCAAAACCAGCCTTGTCCTGAGGAATCTTACAGTTCAGCAAGGGGACGAGGTGGTGGTGGGAGCAGACAACTTAAAATCTGTATTTTCCTCTGTTTTTTTTTTTTTTAACCCAGCTGTGAACATAATCTAGAAATCTTCTTTCCAAATGAGTCAACTGGTGAAAGACACATCTGTCAAGTCACAAAAACAAGGTATTAGGAACTAGACCTAAGATACTAGTTTTTTTCTTTCTGATGATCTACTTTGAATTTTACTTATCAGTTATTCCTTTTTAAGTTTGCAAAATCACGCTAATATTGTGTTAATATTCAGGCTAATCTAAGATCTTGTAACCTGGCGTTCTTAGTAGCACATGTTAATCTTTCTTTCTCTATATGAAACTGTCAAATTTATCTGAACATCAGTCACCCTCAATAGGATCCTGGAGAAAACAATCACAGAGTAGAGGAAATGAGAACAACAATTAATATGCAGCATTAAAGCTATCAGAAGGGTATCAAAAGGAACACTCCGTTATTCCGCTGGATGTAATTTGCAGAGAGAAACAGCCTTCACACCTGAGTCACAGTCACAGCTTAGTTTTCTCTCAATTAAACCCATGCTCATCTGAAGCAACGAGGGCTTGGAGGACAAGAGCAAGGCACATGCTAATGAAATTCCCTGCAGAACAAGGGATAAAGCAGAAAGTGTTGCAAAGAGGAGTCACATAACCCGTATTTAATATTCCTTTTTAAGCAAGCATTTAAGACTTCATTGTACATCAGATATGCCACAGAAAACCAGCCATAAAAATCAGATACTATTATATGTGACAGTCTGAGTGTAGGCCACAGTAAGATTACTGTGAAATGGAGATTTTTTATTAAAACAGGAAAATTCGATAGGACTTTATGTTTACTGTAAATCTGATCTAGCAATTCTCAGCTTAGTGTGTTGCATTCTTATGTTTATAAATGGCATTATTTAAAGGATGACCCAAATGTTGGTCTCTGGTATTAAATACAGCTCCATAAGGCCGGAGCATTTAGGACCAATTTATCTCTAGAGCCAAAAAAAAATTAAAAAGTACCTACTACTTACTGATGCTTTGTAGAACTCCCCAAGAACAAGGATTGCACCTGTTGGGCTGGCCCTGGATTAACTTCTGATACATGACAGCTTTTATAGAGACAGAATTTCAGTCTCTGCCAAATTAGTTTAAAATAATGTTCTTTTATTACTCGCTACTTTATTTGAGCATCGTTGCTTTGTGTGAAATATTTATTACTGTTAACGACGCAAATTTCTTGTGGATAAATGCATTATTCAGTCAATGTGTACCGAGTGTGGACTATATGCCAGATGTTGGTTTATGCACGAGGCATATGAAAATACTATAATAAACTGTCTCTGCTTTTAAGGCTCTTGATGAATAAACCCAGTGTGGCAAATGCTGAGACAGAGGCATGTGAAGGATGCCAGAGCACAGAGAAGGACATAGAAGTTCCGTCTTAAAGGAGGAAGAAGGTGTTAGGAGGACACAACAAGGAAGGGAGATAGCAGAATCGCTTTCAGGCAGTGGGAATACTTGGTACGGGCAGACTTTGTAAGTCAGCATAGCATGCTTTGAGAACACTTGGTTTTATATTATGAAGCATAAAATGTTCATGTGTGTGTGGTGTATTCATCCAGGTGGTGGGGTATTTGGCAGAAATAGGCCTGAAAGTTCATAGTAGTGGTTGGATAATAAAAACTCAAACAAACTCATAGGTTATGAAAAAGTACTTGGGCTTATTCTGGGGTAACAGGAACCCACTGAAAACGTGTAAGCAGGGGGTGATGGAATCATATTGGCACTGTAGAAACCTGAAGGTAAATGAATGAAAGGGACAGGTGAGTCTGAGAATCCTGTTGACATTCCTCTTGCTGTAATGAGAACATTGCTTTCCAACAGGAAGAAAACCTGTGAATAATAACTTAAAAATCTTTTCACTTTACTGAGTTAATGCAATCTGGAAGAAAATTTAAAATCATGATTTTTTAAAAGATCCAATAAATCCAGCCATAAAATTAATGTTAGAAACTTATCCTTTATGATATTATTTATTTACTTATTTACTTATTTTATAATTAAACCTTCATCTGATTTTGCCAATAAACTGTAAAGAACAGGAAGAAAGGTCCAAATAATTTCTTAGATGATTGGAACTGACTTGAAGTTTTGGTCCCTATGTTTTCACTGAAGCATATTGTTAGGTCACCTTCAAGAAAAACAGAATTAAACCACATATATTATTTGTCCTGCATAAAGTTTATACTGAGAACAGTTGGTAGCCTCTCTGCTTGGCAATCTTAAAAAAAAAATCTGGCAAGAAACTAGTATAGGTACAACATCTCTCTCTTCCTTGGAAGTGAGACTCATTGATCTTTCTAGTTCACTTTGAGGTCCTTCAAAGAGCAAACTTTTCACAGTCCTCATGCTGGGGGACAAATGTGCTATGATTTATGTGCTAAGCAGCGTTCCATCAGGCCGGGGGATATTTTGAGGCAGGAAGCCAGGAGCGAGAGAACTGAGGAGAACATGGAAACACAAATTAGGAGCAGAGAAGAAGTGCACTGATCATGGGACGTTCTCAGAAGTTGGTGGTCAAACAGCCAGGGAACGTTGCAATAGAAATGAGAATTAGGCAGTTGGTCATTTCTCTCTCTGCCTACAAGCCTGCTTTCACTATGCACACTTGACTGATAAGCTATGATTTTTCCTAATTGTGTTTACCTAAGTCTCCTTCACCTTCGATTAATACCATTAAAATTAAGATGAGTCTCCTCCAGCCATATTCTTTCATTTCTGATCAAGAGGCTATGAGGTGTGATCTAGAAGCATCTGCACTGTGCAAGGTATTGCCCTATTCAGAAAGAGGCATGCTATCCTTACCTCTAAGAATTTGCATTTTTGCTAGGGAAAAAGACAAGTAGATGAGCCAGACAGGCTATTAGTGGATGACAGAGGTGGCTACATGTTTCTATTAAAGGACAGCAGAAGGACACAGGCCAGAGCGAGTAAGAGTGGAAGTAAGCCCGGAAGAAGATAGAGGGAAGATGCTCTGCCTGGGTAGGTTTGAAATATAAAAGAAAAGAGAAAGCTCAGAGCTCATAAAAACCATAAGTCGAAAAATCAAGTGCAACAGATATTACACTCTTATCCTATTCCCTCTCTTCTCAGCACCTCACCAAGCTTTATTTCTCTTTTTCTGAGTTACTGATTTTCAGTCAAACTGTTTCTATCATTTTGTTTCTGACAGTGTCGTCTGAATCTGTAGTGATCCTGCCTTTCTGTTCTTTGGCTGCTCCTCATTTCCCCCTGTGTCCCTGACATGTAAGATTTAATTGAGGAATCTTCCTTTGGTCTTCTTGTATTCCTGCTCACCATGCTTCTGTGGATTTTCTCATTTATTTCTATGATCTCAGGTACCGTAGAGCAGTGGTCCCCAACCCTTTCTGGCATCAGGGACTGGTGCTCCTATGAGAATCTAATGCCTGATGATCTGCAGTGGAGCTGAGGTGGTGATGCTAGTGCTGGGAAGTGACTTCAAATTCAAATGAAGCCTCTTGGCCCACCCTCACCTCCTGCTGTGCTACTGAGAAGTACTTGTCCATAGCCCCAGGGATTGGGGGCCCCTCCCAGGGAGTGTGGATTCTCAAATCTATATCAGTAGATCTGAGCATTTCCAAGCTTAGTATATCAGCTGCTTCCTGGATATATCCAACAAGGTATTCTATATACACTTTGACTCTAACAGAAATTTATCCTAACCCCGTTCATCCAGAATAAAATCTGCTCTGCTTCCTGTCATCCTAGTTTGCATTGGGAACATTTTTATTCAAATAGCCTCTGATCTGGAAACCCCTCTGCCATTCTTACATCCACCACAGCACTCACTAAAATCCTTTTCAGATGATCCAGTTTCATTTTTCAAATACTAATAACTAAGAACTCCTTCCTGCATGCATTTCTGTAAAAGCTTTCTAAAATGAACTCCCTGACACAAGGAGTTGTTCTTACTGCTTCTGGAATTATCTTCTACCTCTGCCTCTAAAACAATGACACCAAGATCCACATCAGCAAGAAATTTGATCTTGATCCTCCTGTAACATCAGGTAGAAATGTCTTCTTGAATATTCCCTTGCAATTTTCTTTTAGTCTCTTGAATACAGCAAAGAGAACTGGCATATTTTATGTTTGTATGATTTTATATTAGTGGGACACTGGATAATTACCTTTTTTTCTTTTTTTAGAGAAAAGATGAACAGATCTCAGGTTAAAACCTTCACAGGTAAAAATATCAAGCCAGATTTCAGAAACATAATTTAATTTTTAGGATTATTTTAGGTTCTCCAAAACCAGATTTGTTTTTTCTCTTTGAGTTTAACTCTCTCCTTTTATTCTTTCAGTTTCAATGAGGTGGACCTAGGAAAGAGACACACACCAAAGATTTATGTTTGAATTTCTCCCTCCCACCCCCTTTTGTCTCCATCTAAGACAATGCTAAACAACATGGCTTTACCATTTGCACTGCCTTTGTTCTCTGGTTAAAGGTGAAATGGCTTGAATCATCAGTGGGGCCTCTGAACAAGAGAAGTGGGGGGACACTCAGTCCATAGCCCTGCTAATAGCCATCACCACAGTCCTGCAAAGGAGCCTTATGAAGGCCCTGGAAGCAGAATCCACATGCCTGGGGCACATCCCATAACACCTGGTTTCATTTTAGCAGAACCACGGAGTCATCCAGTGTTTTCATCACGAGCAATTACTCTCTATTTCCTAATATCAATATTAAAAAAATGAGAAAGTGTAATTTCTGATCAGGAAAGCTTTTTATAGTGTTTTCCAAAATAGTACATGTTTTCTTTCCTTGCTGCAACAGATGTCTATTGTGTCTTTTGGAAAAAGAGGCATAAATCTTGGTGTAAGTTGCTTAATTGTGATAGTTATTTACTTTCATTTTTTTTTTCACCTCTTAAGAAAGAAAACGGTTTTTATTTTCATGGGATGTCAGGAACCTTCAGACCATCAGACTCAGGATTTACAATGATACTTCAGTTTTATTGAGTGATATACACTTTCCATTTTTGACCAGGATGTAAGTCTTCCTTACGACATAAAATTATTAATTAAAAATAACAAACACACATTTACAGAAAAAAATATTAAGTAATGCTATGGGTATACATGACTTTAGCAAAAATTCTTTAGATGGTAGATGAAAAATGTGAAATTTTGAAAACACTGACTTAGAAGGAAAAGTTTGGCTTTTCAGCCTCGTACCCTTGGCTCTGAGTCCCAGCTCCAATCCCAGTAAGAGCAATTACCGAATTTTATTTATTAGTTATTTATCTCCAGTTTTCTCCCAGTTATTCTTTACTCTGCTGTTCCTTTTTTTCTTCCTAGTTCTCATAGAACAAAAGTAGAGTATGGAGGAAGGTACAAATAAGGGACTTGCAATTACCTTATAATGCTGATTTGGTAAAATTTAGGAGAAATGGAAAGATAGGCAAGGCAAGAAGGAGCCAAAACTCAGAGAAGAAAAAGAATTTCAGAGGTAAATGACATCAAAACTGGGCATGTGGAATGGGTAGGAGTCATCAGTGTGAAGCGGAGATTCAGATAGGACAAAATGTGCCGGACAGAATGAGCAACTTCTGTCATGGGTGACATGAACTGGGAGAGCTCATAACCCTCTTGAGTTCAGTAAGGAAGTGGGAAATTGAGATGTGACAGCAAGAAATAAATTTTAAGAGGGAAACAGGATATATTTGTAGTATAAGCTAATGTTTGATTTTTTATTTTAAGGGAAATGGAGAACTGTTGGTGGATTTTAAGCAGTGAACTGTCAGAATCAGAATTATGTTTAGGCACAAAGAACAGATACTGAAAGGCAATTTGTAGGGAGATCTGTTAATAGGCAGAGAGGTGGTGGTGGCCTAAATTTTGTAAGCAACCGTGAAGATGGAGAATGCTGGATTAGATCAAAAGACATTTAGGATATAGAATCAGTAGAACTAGAACTTGGTGATTGAATCTGTGGAACAAGACAGTAAAGAACAGAACCAGAAATGACCCCAGCAGGTTTCTGAGTCAAATGAGTTGGTATACGACAGTGTCATTCATTGAGAATAAGTATTGAAAGGAGAAGAGGCTTATGGTAGACAAAATATTGGGACTCCAAAGATGTTCATGTCTTCATCTTCCAAAAGGACTTTGCAGAGGCAGTTAAATAAAGACCTGGACAATCCAGGTAGGCCCTATGTAATCATAAGAGAAAGGAGGCTGGAGAGTCAGAGTCTGAGAAGGAGATATCACAACAGAAGCAGAGGTTGGAGTGATGTGAGAAAAAGCTGAAAGCTGGAAAAGGCAAGGAAATCAATTATCCCAGAAAAAACACAGCCCTGTTCGCAAATTGTAGGACTTCTGACCTCCAGAACTATAAAAGAATAAATTTGTGTTTTAAGCTACTGTATTCGTGATAATTTGTCACAAGAGCAATAGAAAGATAATACAGACTTAATGAGTTTTAAGGTCTGTGGGGCACTCAAGTCACAGATCTGGTAGGCAGGTGGACATACTGGAGGCTCTACAACATTGAGTTGTCACTAGATGCAGCGATTCTGGAAGAAAACACATGGATGGGGATGTGGGATGTAAAGAGAAGTGTTCTCCAAACAGAATCCAGGGCACCCCAATCTGTAAGAATGGATGGCAGCCAAATAAACTGATAAGCAGTCCTCAAAGAAGAAGGAAGATAAGGAGAGTAGGGGGTCAGGGAAAATTTAAGGAAGAAAATATTTGAGCTGCAGGGGTTTGGTTCATAGTATCAGATGCTACTAAGAGAAATTAACTGAAACAAGTTTAAATAATATAAGTACTAAAAAGTGACTATTGGTTGGGAAGGAACCACTGAGGAAGAGGTTAAGAAAGGAATAAAGAGAAAACTCAATGAATTTCAGTTTCCTTGGAAGGGAGAAGGGCATTGTGCCCATGTGGAGTTGGAGAGGCAGGGGCCACTCCAACGCAGGAAGAGACCTTGTCTTCCTCTGGGATGGAAGGGGATGTGGCTACAGCAGCAAAGTGGAACACTGAACAAAGCAGAGGCCTGGGCCTTGTAGGTGAGCCAGAGAAAGGGCAGAAGCCCATCCACTTGCTGGAGAAGGCCGTGGAGCAGAAGACGAAAGAAAATGATGAACTGACCAGAATCTGTGATAACCTCACACCAAGATGAAAAGATATTACATGGGGGCCCTCGGCCTGTGCCCACTACCCTCCTGTCATCTGTCTTTCTACGAGTCTGTCTGCAAAAGGTGTCATGTTCTTTTCTCCTAACCTCAGCTCATTTTTAAACTAGATTACTTTAAAAAGCTGTCTAAAGTTTCCCTTGTTTTAAAAAAAGTTTTATAAATGGAATAAAAATTATGTCTTGCTTTTCCTAATTTTTTTGATGCTTGTTATGTTACTGATCATTTAAATTTAGTCAGTGCAATAATGAGTGATTTATGGTGGTTTCTAATTTAAATATTCAGAGAAAAATATGTTAATTTATTAAGAGAGAAAATTGATGAAATAGGTGACCGTAAAATCTCAAGAACAATAGAAGAGTTTAAATTACTTAATTGGACTCTAGATGAGGTTAATAATGCCATAAAGAATCATTAATACAAGAATCAAAACAAAACAAAACTGGTATACAGTAATCATATAAGAAAAAAAATGTAAGATGTAATTCTAGGTAAATGATGAAAGGTTTTAGTTCAACATTGATGAGAACAGATAAGGTAACGTTTTAGAAATTTGAGAGAATTCAGTTTATTCAGTTCCTTATCACATACATGTCATTGGTCTACTATCTGCCAGTAACTGCCAAATAAGGAAAGGTAAAATATTAAGAAATAGAAGATATGAGTCCAGAATGTTATTTAGCAACCACTGAAGCTGTAGTTGACTATGTAATATCTTCATCACATCCTTATCCTATTAGTTCACATTTTAAGAGTTTGTTTAAATGATGAGATATTTTGCTTATTGAGCCATAAACCAAAGGAAATTATGATACAAGAACAGAAAGATACACACACACACACACTCACGACACACACACACACACACACACACACACAAAATAGCTTAGATTACCTTATAGTCAGGTAAACAAATGGCTGGAATACAGGCAATTTTATGAATGTGCAGCAATCTTAGACAGCACGTGTGTATCTATTTGTCTATCAATCAAGATACATATTGATATATCTGTAGATATGGATATGAGAGAGTGTGCATGGCCTATTTGATAAAAGTTGGTATAATCAAAGTTTCTTTTATAAAACTAACCTTTTCTAAATATTTAATTTGATCAATCCACATCTATAAGTATTACATAAAAGCGAGACCAACCTGTGCAATACGCTGTCAAGCATGAGAATATGTTGGTTTGTTCTGTAATTCTAGGAAAGTGCACAGAAGAGAAACGATACGGAAGCATTTAGGATGGTGAATGATAATGGGAGGATCTTGGCCATTTGCTCTGGGAAGCAGTGAAGCAAAGCTACAGGGAAGATTCAGATGATCTCTACCATAAAAACATGAGCTAGTAATCAGAAGTTGAAATTTTCCCCTCTAGCAATATAGACAGTTTCACTGAATCCTTCCTGAAATAATTATAATTTGTAAATAGATGAACTAGAATCATGATAATCAATTGAAGCCAATTAAAAGTGTCATTCTGGCAACCAGAAAAGATGAGAAGATACAATGTATAAATTGAACTAGTTTTAAAAACTGGATCAAATTTCATCATCTGAATTAAAAAAACAGCAAAAATGAAAATGAATTAACTTAAAATGAGAACTTGATATATATCGTAAATATGCATTCTGTACATACACAAGCACGTTTCTATAAAAGTTTCCAGTGTTTTTTAATTCTTAGGTAATATTGAAAATAGAATAGAGCCCTTATGGTTAACACCGTATAATCAATCAGGACACTTAAAGTAGAATTTTTATCCTTGATTTGCAAATTCTCCCCATAAAAAGGATTCGAATAAAACAAATCTAATAATGCAGGCGATCTTGGAATTTTACTGAGCAAATCATAAATATATTTTGTCAAATTTTATGAAGTGACTTTCCCGACAATTTCTCCTAGACTTAGAAATTCTTAAGAGCAAAGTTACCTTTAGCCTCAGCCTATCCCACCAATGGCCTTTTGCACAGAAAGAAGAAATGAGTAAGAGGAAGACTGATAGATCTATTCTTATAATCGCATGTGGCTTTGAAAAGAGAAGACTCGAACAGTAACCCTCATCCTTGGGAAATAATGACCACTTTACCTGCCTGGGCTCATGCCGGCAAGGAAGTGTGCTTCACATAATGAGCTCTACCTGGAGCATCTTCTCAGCTCGTGTTGGGAGGTAGGTGACGAGACAGGGAGCTTTAGTCTCATCGAAAGTCAGTTTCATTCTCCAAATGAGGTCAGCTATGTTGTTTCGATTTGAAATAAGAAGGAGCACTCGGGAACCAGAAATTTCCTGGGAGAATGCTTAGAAATGTATATACAGCGAGTGGACACGTTCCTGATGAATTGCAGCCCCTTTGGAGAAGGCCTGCCTTGACCTCCATCCACCAGTGACAGCTGCACAATGAGAGACACACGAAAGTATTCTGGAATTTGCTCTTTCATACCAATCCAGATGTTGCTTATTGCTTTGAAGCTAAGATAATGGGTATGTTCTGGGAGACATAAGTGCTATTGTACAATCTTGTCTTCTCTTTTAGCAAGTGTGAAACAATGAATAATATAATGAAAGATACGTATTTGAGAATGCTCCCTGCCCTTATCTCACCTTTCCATTCTACAACGTATAATGGTTGGTTTCAAATTTGAATGCAAGCCTTGGTTAATTGAAATCTTTCTTCTAAGTTTTTTCACAGTAAATTTACCACATATTTTCCACTTAAATAATTTTTATCTGGCAAAAGATATGAATAGTTTTTTTTTTTATGAGTGAAAAAGATATTATTACCCTGTCGACAAATTAGGATGGCCATTCTTAGGTTTCCAAATAAGTTTAGAAAAAAAGAGGACTCATCGTTACAACTACATATTTGGAGGAAGTTCAATTTAAAGTGAAAGGTCTTATGAAAATGATGTCATTAAAGGATCCAGAGCTCAGAATTAGATTCATACAAGTCTGTGTGGGGATGGTGTTCACATACATCTTATAATGGCATCTCTTTCTATTTTCCTGTAACGTTCATTAGACTTATTTAAATAAATTATTCCCTACTCTCTAAACTCATTTGTTAAGAATAACACACTCATTTGCCAGAGCTTGTATTAACTCTTATGATTCTATCAGTCTGTACAGAAAGCTTGAATGGCTTAGAAACATTTTGCGTATTTGTATTTCTTTCTCAATGTTTTTACGGTAAAATAGGTAGCATTCTATATAATGTGCATGTGCTGAGGATGGCAAATTTATTTAAAAAATTAGAGTGGAGGTAAAACTTGGAAGAACTGGTAGAAAAAAATAAAAATATGAGCTACTGTGAGATCAATGTGATCATGGAATATACTTTGAAGAATTGATGTCGAGAAAATTAGTTAAGCATTTTTAAAAGAAATATAGGGGACTATAAGTCAAGATAGCTCTCTGATCTGAAATTGAGAAAAGCTTTTGCAGTATCTTGCCTCAGTGTCAAAGAC
This sequence comes from Cynopterus sphinx, assembly GCA_030015415.1. Taxonomy (NCBI): domain Eukaryota; kingdom Metazoa; phylum Chordata; class Mammalia; order Chiroptera; family Pteropodidae; genus Cynopterus; species Cynopterus sphinx. The sequence goes on along the minus strand of CM057392.1, from coordinate 31,433,865 downwards.
ATCATGGCTAACTACATGCTGGATAAAAATATTTTATTAGTTTCCCACAGAAAGCTGCACCAGAGTGCTACCAAAGCTAAACTCAATTCTATGTGGTCAGGCTTTAAAAGCATCATTACAACATGACAAAAGTTCTTTTATTAATGCCAAGTGCATTGTGGTTTAACCACTTACCAAGTGGCCTTCTGTAGTAAAGTGCAACCTTAATCGTATCAGACAGAGAAAAGAATTCATAGCTAGACCTACCCTTTTATTTGTCAATTGAAATAATTGGCTTGATTTAATTTGTTTCCTTTGCTTTTGATGGGATTGCCTGGTGCATTATTAATTCTCTACATTTTTATTGTAGTGCCAACACTATTTATTCTATTTCAGATTCTCTCTTTCTCTGGCAGTGACAGCTGTTATGGCTGCTGTGTCCACTTCTTTTTTTCTTGACTAAAAGAGCAGGCAACAGCAGCTGTTCTTTCCAAGGTAAAGGAGCAGTTTGTGGAGGCACTCTAACGACTGAGAAAGTGTTCCTCTCTCGTTTGTCATCAAGTGCCTTTCCTTCAACAGGTGATCGGGTTCTGCTTGCTTAAGAAGCTGGGGCTCTGAGATTGTTCTTTGACTTGACAATCTCAAATCCTTTTCTGCTTTCCCAGGTGAGCCAGTAATGAACTATTTATAAGTCAAAACATTGACTACTATTTAACTCATTCAATCACAAGTTATCTCATCTGGTCAAAGGTGTTTTCCTCCCAGAATCCTGTGAATGCCAGTGCCCATTTGTGTCCTGCCCCATCGCATTCCTGCATATATTCATGGCATGAATGTCTACACAGATTTAAAAAGGGTAAAAGATCACTTTCAGGTTACCATGATGGATCAAGATGCTACATGACATTTTTGTACCTAGAATAATAATTTTTTTTCCAATTCCAGTAATAATCAGCGACTGTCTTATATAAGCGAAGTTTTCATGCTTCTCATATTTTTATGCTATTGACTTCCAACTCCAGATTACTTTTATTAAGTAATCAATTGCAAACTGTCATCCAGGTTTACAAAATATTGCATTCCTTCCATCACTGAGTCTCATTCAATTAAATATTTCTTTCAGAAACATCAGAACTGGGAGGAACAACTGTGGAAAAATATTACAAAAACAGAGATTTCTTATTTGCCTGTCTTGAGGGTTAATCCAAATGAACTAGATTAAAATGACTGTTGCCGAGACATGTCTTTTCAAAAATAATCTCTGCAACTGGATGAATATAATTCACACTTTTGGTAGAGTTGCACTTAAATATTTATTTTGTCAAAATGTATGATTCAAAGTTTGGTAATGCTTTCTTGAAATATATTCTCATTTCCAGACATTTTGAAGAAGCACTCATGGAGTTTATTTACATGGTTCCTTACACCATAAATTATCACAGAAGTCTTTTGAATTCTCATGTGGAAACTGAGAGAATGAAACCTTACAAGGGTCAAATCACTTACTCATGGAAATACACATTATGTGAGGGGCAGAGATTAAATTTTCAGCTCGATTTTTGACTAGGCATTATTTTTTTTACCTACCGTACTCTAGCTTCTTTGTACTGATTTTAGGGCCATATTCTTTATAATGGTTCTTTAGATGATTGTGAAGAAAAATGAGTACCAAGACTGGGTCTTGTCCCAATCTTATAATTGTTTAACAAATTTTTTCCCAATGATGTAAAGTTTGATTCCTCAGCTTTAAGATTTCCACACTAAGAAAGAAAGGAAGAATGAATGAAAGAATTATAGAAAGTATTTGAGCAGTAGACTCATAGAGGGATTTTTTTTTTTTGTCAATAGTGAGCCACCTAGCCACATCTGAATTCAATACAGAGAAGAATTAAAATGCTTCTTCAGAGAGAGTGAGCAAATATTGGTAAACAATCATATGTCTATGAGAGAGTCTAAGCATATTCAATAGAGAATCTTTTTAAGTTTTTATTGTGTTCATTTTATTTGATTACAAATGTTATTGGCTTTTTAATATTAGTTTTCTTCACAGATTTTGAAATCTTGGTTTTCAAACTCATCTAATTCTTGGTTGGTTTCTTTCTCTCTCTGGGCTCACTACAATTTTAACCTATGCAGAGGTTTCTCACATTTGGAGTTGTATGCACCCAGGTGCCCGGGGTATCCAGGTCATTTTGTGGCTGCCCAACAGTGATATTGGAGATACCATAGATTCCATTGCTGAGCCAATGTCCAGCTTGGCTTAGTCTTGGATGAATGGATGAGTTTGTATTTGGCACATATCAAGTATCAGAAAGTACATAGTAATAGAATTTTTGGTGATTTTTTTTTTTTTTTTTGCCAAAAATGCTTCAATTTTTTTTTTCACCAGAAATGTATGAGGATATACGACACAGACTCTACAAAGTCAATTTATTTTTTTTCCTTAACAGATCAGAATCTATATACAGAGAATCAAATAAATCCTTTTCCTGAGTTTGTGGCCTGCTCACATCATTAGTCCATACAAGGGCTTGTCTTGTTTTATTTTCTCCACACTCCATCAATCTCATTCTTTTTCCTCTCCCTTCCTGCAGGAACCCTTGCCAACGTACTTGAAATATATCCTCTTGAGAACTTTGCTATGTACTTATCTTTTATAATGTCATTTTGTGTGCATAAATTTTTAAGTAATGTATATGATACTTTCTTATAGATGTAATCATCTTACTTATTAAAGAACCCAATGTTATATTTATTATATGCTCAAGTTATTTTGTAAACTTCTAGTTCATTACTGCTGTGAGGTATTCTGGAGTATGCAACTTCTCCCTAGAAAACACTGCAGAGATTTGAGTGTCAGCTTTGTTAGCTCTTTTCTGGCTTCTAAGTTTAAGTCATTTCAGCCTCTTCCCTTTGGAAGATAGCTACTTTTGCAGTCTACCTCCCTGGTACTGTATGTAACGTTTGCTTTCTACACTTTCAATTCTTCAGTACAGCACTGTTGAAATAACTAGTGTGGCTTACATCTCCTGACTGGGTCTTGACAGATTCAGTATTCAACATTGACTCATTTTGTTTTCCCCCTTTTTTGAACATCTGAACACGTCAGACATTGTGCTGGTCATTGTTAATGACAGTCAAGTCCTTCACGCTCTTTGCATTCAGGTTTCTAGGAAATATTAATTGCACATTCACAAATGGTTTTATAGTTTTGTATTTTTATTCATGTGGGGGAAGGTTATATGAGACAATGAATGCTATCGTACATGGAAATGGGAACACTTGACATGCATATAGTGATCTAAAGTTTTAAAATATCTGCATGTTCATTATACTCTATGAAAGCACAGAGCAGCTATTATACACATTTTACAGATGAGAAAACTTGAGATTCAGAAAATTTTGGTTCAAAACTTCTTTATTGCACCTCAAATCCCTGTTTATTATTTAAAAAATTGTTTTAAAATCACTAAACTTTTAAAATGCAAAAGCAACATGAGACTAAAATCACTCCTAAGGGCAAACTCCAGAATTTTTTATTCTTCTGCAATGTGGAAAAATGGAGGTCAAAAATTTTAGGACAAAATTATACATTTGTGACAGGAAATTGACATCATTTTGGTGAGCCAGTCATGTGGTGTGTGTGTGTTTGTGTGTGTGTGTGTGTGTGTGTGTGTGTGTGTGTGTGTGTGTGATTAAAAAGGAGACTCAGGGAAAAAATGGCAAATTGCAGCTCTAAAAAAAACACCAATTTTGAAGGCTAAGACAAAACCATAATCTATTTTGTCTTCCACTGAAGACTTATTCTCTTTAATTCAACTATACTGCTCATATCATGGGTTTCCTATAACACAAAAGTAAAAATATCTGACAGTCACTTCCTGCCCATAAAAAGTTCTACTTTCTAGGCTCACACCCAAAAAGTAATTTTGGTTGTATGTGGGTGTGAAAAAACCTCTTCAGTATAAAAAAAAAATCAAAACTTTCCCTTAACATTATTTGGTAAAATTGATTCTTCAGGGTGATGCATCAGATTTATATCCCTGGCTATCATTTCTACCTGATATCTTGCTGTACACCTCTGAGTGGAGCCCCAGATTAGAAATTCCAGCCTTAAAGCATTTTTTATAATCTGGGCCCAGAAACATTGCAATAATCATATTGTTCATTTATTCTCCAAGTTTTATTTCGAAGACCTACTTTATAGTTTTAGTTGAGATAAATGCAGTAGGAGCAAGGCTTCAGGATTCTCCTAGCACTAGCTTTCCTTTTGAAGCCATTTTTTTGATTGTGGAGATTCTTTCTTTAAGACCTGCATATCTCTAAATATGCTGAAGTGTTTTCTTTGTGTTTCTCTAGCTAGCAACTCAGTGTCAGGGCCAGATAGAGCATCAGAGAGCACTCAGAGGACATTTGAAACACTTTACCTCACTTGCTCTTATGAAGGTAGCTTTTGGAATGACATTGACTTAATGTGGGTAATTAAGAGGGAGAGAATGAGCTGTCCTTAACTTTCCTTTGTCTCAGATTATATTCCTCAAGTGATCTCTCTTTTAAAATGGTCAAAAGATTTTTAATATTCTACATGAAGCTGGATTTTCTTAGTTTCCCTTCCCCCTTTGCTGTTTTGAATATTTGTCCTACTTTATTGTTTAAGCCAGAATCTGATTTCAAAGTAGGACATTACTTTGACATAAATTACAGCATTCAAGAGTGCTTAATCTCCTTGGTCTGATTTTATTGCTGTCCTGTATAAATAACACATAATAATTCTGTTTTATTAATATAGTGATCCATCTTTATTGTCCTATGCTTATAAATGAAGATTGAAAATGAAGGTCTCTAACTATAAATTAGAAATGATTAAACAACTGACAAAAAGTATTCAAGTTTTCAAGTATTAGATTAAGCTCTCTTTTATTGGATATATTTACATATAGCTTTTTGAATGTATTTTGATGTTTTTGTGGCTTGAAGAGGATTATGCCCAGTCGGGTATGTTTAGCAATAAAGTATTCATTTATTAGGCTTATTAATCAATCAACATATATTAATTTCAGGAAAAGGTTCTAAGGTGAGTTTTGCTGAGCCACTAGGATTTCATTAATCCTATTCATGGGTCAAGAAAATTTCAAACTAAACCATTGAGCACGAAGAATAATTAAGAGTTTGAGTGGATCTCTTAAGGTCAGCAATTGAAATAGAAAACTCAAGAAAAGGATTGTGAGAGTTTTGCTTCTTCATTCATCTGTCACCATTACCTTTTTGACTCTACAGTGACAATGAACTACTTGAAATTCCTGGAATGTACCAAGGTGCAGTGTCCATGAGACAAGACAGCGTGGCGGTTTTATAGCGGTTAAGAGTACAGACTCTGGAGGCAGATCGCTTGGGTTTGATTTTCAGGAGTTGGCTTACCTGGTTATGGGGCTAGCAAGCCTGAAACTTGTAGAATCAAGAAGACTGGGAACTCTAGGTGGGAGCTGAAGGTTTAGTCTGCAAATGAAATCTCTTCTTCCTCAGGAAAACCCCTGTTTTACTCTTAAAGTCTTTTAAGTAATCGTACGAGGCTTACCCAGATTATGAAAGAAAAATCTCCTTGGCTTATAATCAATTGTTGCTGGATGTTAACCACATCTACAGAATACCTTTGCAACGACTGCTAGATTACTATTTAATTGAATCACCGAGAACTATTGTCTAGACAAGCTGACTCCTAAAACTAACCATCACAGTCATAAAGGTTTCTTTCAGCTGCCTGACTCTGCTCTCTTCCAGCTAACTCATAGTCACTTCAGGTTGTGGCATAAATATCTTGTCACTTTGGGTGAATAGCTTTCTCTGGGCCCCAGCCCAAGTTCACGCCTTGTCAAATGTCCCTGACAGCACCTTGCACATCTGTACATCACACTCTTTATTACTTAACTAATATCCAAGCCACCTGCTGGATTGCACATTCCATGAATTTCCATTGGTTGTCTTGTTCCCTGCATAGCTGGCACTTGGTGAAGTTTGTTGAGTGAAGGGATGAATAGGTCATAGGTGTCAGGCCATCAGTTCCTTTCCATGTGTGGCTCAAGGATTCAGGGCCAGCTCTTGCTCTTTTAATGGGAGACAAATGATTTTTAAAAAGTTATTACTCATTTTTTTTTTTTTGGTTCAAAAACTTGGCTTTTAAGGACAAAATAAAATCAAATCTGAGAATGAATTTCACAGTTAAAGCTGAGCAGCAGCTCTCTTTTCTCCTTTGTGTCTGCCCCTTCCCTAGGGCTGTAGAAAACTGCTGGTACAGTGGTGGGAAGCAGCCTGATGAGTTTTAGGATCTGACATAAAATCTGAATAGTGTTTTAAAAAGGATTTGAAAGGATAGGTTTTGGAGCTGATATACATATGAATTCATGTCCCAGTTAGAACACATACCATCAAATGATCTTTACCAAATTACTTTCTCAAGCCTCAGTGCCTTTACAGTGTTAGTTAAGATATTCTGGTAGAATCGGCCTATTAGAACTGAATTAAGAGTTCATATATTTGAGGGGATAACTATTCTACCCTGAAATAAAGCAAGGAAACATGGGTATCATATGGAAAACAACTCTGCTTTTCCAGCACCTAGGCTATTCAAGACAATGCAGTGTTGAACAGATTCCAGATGAAAGGGAAATAGTCCAGCAGGAAAGTGGAGACTATACTTATTGATGATGGAAAATAAGAGACTCTAATTGACTACTATTTACTAAACATTTTATTTGGGCCAGGCAAAATTTCTACACTACATTTGATATGCAAAACATTGTAGTTTCTTCAGTTCCACTTAAAGAACATAGAACAAATTATTTGGGATAGTTATACCTATGTTATGTAAATTCCACTTACAATCTTTATTTATAAAACAAATACACTACTTGCTCGACTGATAGTCCAGAGGTTGTTGGGAAAATCAGAATAAAAATGAAATAATATGAAAGTGAAAGATGAAATTGGCTTGTACTCTGAAGAAAATAAAAGGTATAATTATTGAGAGGCTTGTATCTACATGCTTCACCAACTGAACAAATTTGTACTGAAAATAATAAATGAATCAGACTGTTTGTTATTTGGCATCGTGTAGACAAAACAATTGTTCATTTGACAACCTTTCTGATTTCAACTGGTTGCCATGGCATCATGTTGACTGACAAAGAAAAGTGATTTTCTCTCCTCTACAGTTTCCAGATTTCATAAAACATTCAATAAAGAGATCTGAAAATAGAGAACAGTTTTAAAGTCTACTCAGGGTTTAGTCAGAAGATAAACTTTAGATCTTGCCTTCAGTGTGTCCTGAATAAGCTGATGTTGAATATGCCCCATGCTGTTTGTCTCTGGGAGATGCCTGAATTTAGACTCAGCTTTTGACCTTCTGGACAGATGTGGAATAGAAATAGCTATGAGACTGGCCAGAAGATGAACAATGGTGGATTTTTTTTTTTTTTTTACTTAGCAAGAATATAAATCAAGAATGATATAATGTTATAATTTAAAATGCCTTTAAAACATTATTTATTCCAGCCTTTTCCCCCAAATTCACACATCAATTTATTGAAAAATTTAGGACTACAAGATAGTTTTCCTGAGGCCAAGTTAACTATCCCCTACCTTCGCTCCCACCCTCCACTGTACTGTTCTATAAAATAAACGGATGTTAAGTTGGCTTTAATCTACTTTCCTTTTGATTTGAAGCTTATATGAAAACAGCATGGCAGGTCTCTGTAACTCTCAATAACCTCATAAACATTTTGTCTAGAAAAACTTGCTGAAGGTGGCATATACCTCCTCACTTCTCAGCATACTGGACGATTCACACCTTTGGTCTGCTCACTATGACTTAGTTGGAGCTGTGCTTCTGTCACCATTATGTCCCCTGACAAGTACTTAAGAAGGTTCCTTATTACATTAAACAAAGAGACTCAAGGTAACATCTCCTGCAGGCTGACCTAATGATGGGAAGCGGATCACTCCCCATTTCAAAGGCCATTCATCTGGGGCAGTTATTCTGAGTGGATGGATCACTTCACTGCCCAAAATGCTTATTTTCCTTTGACCCAACACATCCTGAGGCAATTGGGACATGAGTCCTTCTTTATCTTTATTAAAAGAGGAAAGCGTGAACCAAATTTAAACACTGTAGTGGTGGCCAGTGGATGTACATAGTTAAATAAAACAAAAAACAATGCAACTGTGATGTAGCCTTATGAGGCTAGCCAATGGCTCTCTGAATGTTTTAAAGTGGATAGAACTGTAAAACCATTTAAATCACAGAAGTTTCAACTAAGACCTGAGATATGATTTTAGTTATTGGCAGCATTGAGAGTGAGAATATGATAGTTTGTTGACACTCAAAGTTAAAGTTAAAAAATGGCTACCATGTTATCTATTATAGAGACCATTCGTCATTTCTTCGGTTGCTACTACTGATTTAAAATCCATTTAAAATCACTGGTTTAAACTCTGTTTCATAAAATTATATTTACAGAATATTTTACAGCATATCTCTCTCTATTTCTCACATGTTTTTAATTCAAACAAGGTTGTGTATGTCACCTCAAAGATTTTTATTAATAATATTTGAGGGAATCTCGGATATTTGAATGGACTGTCTAAAGTTGCATACCCTGTATACAGGGAAGCCAGGCTTTCTGGCTCAAGAGGTCTTTTCAACATGTGACCCAGCTCTGGAGAGTTTTTCCTGGACAATTTGTGTTTCGTTTGTTTTTGTTTTGTTTTGTTTTTTTGTTTTGTTTTGTTTTGTTTCACCATGAGGTGCTTTGCTTTTCCCATTTAACTTTGCATAACTCCAAATTTTTGCATAACTTCATTTTTTTATTATATTCTATCCATCAAGTATCCTTTTATGATGCTCATATGTCTACGCAGCCTACCATTTCACATTGATTCAATTGTTTGCCCCTTTAAAGGATTTCTTTTCAGAGTGCTCATCAAAAGAGTAAAACACGTACGTTGGCTCATGTTAAATACTCCATGGCTGAGCTTAAAAACCCTTTTCAGGGACTCCATGACCAACAAAAGCTATTTTTCAATATTGGACTCCATGTCCAACAAAGGTTATTTTTCAATATTGTGCATAGGATGAAACAGAGGTTTTGGTTGCAGTCCTGGAAACTCCAGAGCTGACATTGGCCAGAATTTAGAATGAAAAGAATTACCTTATTTTCCTTCTCAGTGTGTATGCTCAGGAGAATCAATGATGTTCCCTTTTGTGGTTTTGTGGGGAAGACAGACATTGAATATGTGATTATTGTGTGAGTTTCACAAAAGGGCAGCTGCAGGGAGCATCATACATTGGGTTTGGCCTATGTAGTTCCTCTTTTTAAATTCAATAACATACATATTTCATGTAGATATTTGCTGCCTGTTCTATGGAGCTAGAAAGACTCAATAGATCACAGTTACTGTGCATATCACCTCTTCTCATTGATGTTAATCTATATCTTATTGTTTAAAACCACAGAATTATTTTCTCTAACTTTCCCTGGAGAACATCTTGGTCATCAGACTTGGTTAAATTCTCTACTTTGCCATTTACTAGTTGGGTGACCTTGGACAAATCACTTAACCCATCCAAAGCTCATATGTAAATTTATGTCAAGATTGATAACCAGTTTACTTCACTTTTCTATGAGGCATATGTGAAATACTGTACATGAAAAGATTTTCATATACAAACTGCGAATATTAATTGCTTTAAGGCCAGTTTCAGAATGTTTCAAAGGTTTCAGAGCTTGTATATAGTTAATGTTTTTTTCTGATCTCTCCTTGTTCTTTGTCATAATAGACTTATATTCCAGGTCTGTCATAGCAGAAAGAATTTGGGAAGCATATTTAAACTACTTCTTAGGCAGAGACTCCATAGCAAAAAGAACAGCATCAGAAGAAGTGTTATGAATTCTGAAAACTCTGATGTTTAGCATAAAACAGAATATGGAAAATCCACACAGCCTATAGACTCATTAGCAAGAAAAAGAAAGAAAGAATATTCCAAACTATCACTTTGAAGTCCTGGTAGATCAGAGGGAAAGACAACTATGGAGGCAGAATTCTGAGAAACTGGGAGGAAAATGTCATGGGCCAGCTTCAGAAATGAGCTGTAGGTCTTGAACTAGACTCTTGTCTCCTTACCACCTCTGTTTTGAGTTGTATTTGACCAAATGAACTGACAAGTCAAATATTTGGTGTGACATGGCTGGGATGGAGACAAATATCCACCGAAACACGTGAGACCCAAAATAAAAGTAAGGAGCTACAGAATTAATGCAATATATCACCACTCTCCCATATGTCTGATTTAAAGATGTGGTCTCTTAGAAGAAGGAGCGAGAGGCGGGTGAATTAATGCAATGCATCATCCCAGGGTCCCTTGGTATCTCTCTGTGTATTCTGGCCTCTCAAGAGGTAGGGAACAAGTTTAGTCATGTTAGAGTCTGAATTATATGAGTTTCCCTTAAGCTCATTCATTGGAAAGTTTCAGTAAAAGATAAAGACACAGGCTAAATCAACAGCAGCATTAAACTGGAACCATCTTTAATAATAATAATAAAAAAACTAAAATAAGGAAAGCTCCATTTCCATGTTGTAAAAATAAATTCCAACCCAATTATTTTCTTCTATTCAGTTCAGTTACCTTATCCATATTTTGTTCTTGGGCTAATAATGAGAGTTTTAACTTTTTTTTTCTTCTTTTTTTCTTTTTTTGGTGACTCTGTCAAAGGAGAAGCCCCATGGGAGCAGAAAGTGTGTCTTATGTTTGTGTCTACACACTTCTGTTTACTTCTGATGAGGCTGCTATGTGTAGATTTGCTTTCAATATTGAATACAGTTTCTTATCAAATAATTTCTGTTTTTAATCAGCCAGCCAGCGGGACATCATAGCTAATTTTATAAAAGGGTTAAGTCTTCTTTTAGTTCACATTTATTTGGATTTCTCAATTCAAATAAGAGAAAAAAAACACATCTAACTCTTCTCAGACTGGAGACACTGATGGAAGATGCGATGTTATATAGTCATGAGACCACCAGTCTGAATAAGTGAAAACTGTAAAGCCTACACCATTTGGGCTTGAATAATAGATCATTTGGCACTTATAAAAGAGAGGATCTTGATGATGGAATTTGGCAGAATTTCTAACAATATGTTTATGATACATAATTGTCCTGAAAGTGAGAAACCAAAGCTTCCTTTCTTCATGCATGTAATCCTACGAACTATAGTTTGCTTTAATTTACACCTAAAATTATAAACTTATATTCCACTCAAAATTATAAACTTATATTTATAAGCAGAGGTTATTAGCTTTTACTCTTGGTACTATATTGATAGCATAAATCCTAAGACTAATGTATACTGCATTTTGTGTGTGTGTGTGTGTGTGTGTGTGTGTGTGTGTGTGTGTGTGTATGCATGCATTCATTCCCAAACTGGATGGCCTGGTTATTCGGTGACACTGTTATGCTTTCCAGTGTCAAGGGGCAGTGGCAGCTGTCACAAAGAACAGCAGGTGGCCATGCACTTTGCTGTATCACCACTTTAACTTTTCCCCACTGTTGGAGTTAGCAGTTGAACTGCAGCACAAAAGGTATGCCCAGCTTACTCTCATTTATTTAACAGATTTGAAGAGTATATGGAGTTGAATTACTATCTCTTGTCAAAACGTTCTAATGGCTTCTGAAGTTACCTTTCAAAGGATGGGAGTTCAGTGGCCTGAGGGATTGAGTGGAAACCATGCTGCTTTTGATGGTAAGAGATATTTGCCAAGAAAGAAAGGAGAGTGAAGAAGGATTCATGTGGATCCCTCAGCTAGGTCTTAAAGGCTATGAATGTTCTTATGGCTATTGCAGGAGGTAGAAACAGAAGTTTTTGCTTTTCCTCAGGGCAAGCTAAAATAAATGATATTTTAAGAGGGACGCTTTGGAATGAGATGTTATATGAACCTATAAATTTTTTTGTTTGTTTGTTTTACTTTATTTTTGGATAACTATCTTACTTTAAACACTTAAGGACTTCGTCCTATATCTCAAAATATCATGGTTTTAATTAGTAGCTCAGGACACATTAAAAATAAGGACAATTTTTCTTGCCTGAAATTCATGACTTTTTAATGAAAATAGAGATTCCACATTGTCATTAATATATATTTATGTTGACTAGAATATATTGGGAGATAAATTAATATCTAGGCCCTGAGTACCTGTGGATAGTGATATACAGGCTCAATACAGGCATTCAATAAGGAGTTTTTTAATTTCACTTTATATTTGATTAAAAATGTCATTGTATGTTTTTAGGCTGTTTCAAAATTTCTTGAAATTTTGTGAGTGTATTTTTAGCGTAACAGGCCACTGGTGTTTCCTAATTTAGAAGCAGATGAGTTTTTCAGTGTGGTCTTGAATGCTGTGATTTTTTTCTTCAGTTTCTCTTGAGGTTGGAAAACACCTTTTTTCTCTTGAAAAATTATTTAGAGGCCTGAAAGCATCTCTGACTCTTCCATCAAAATGTATGGTGTCTCTTAGATAGCAGAAAGGAAATTATCTCAGTATTTCTGAGTTTGCATCTTTTTTTGTGCCAAGAACCTACTGTTTCTTTAAAAATTGCTTGATTGTTGTCCTTAAAAGTAGGCTGAAGTCCCTTCCTGTTGTCATATTCTAACCATCAGAGTAGATGGTTAAAAACTAAGATGGGCCAGGAACTAAGAGATTGAGCCAATTCTAAAGTTTCAACAAAAACTTACTACGTGCCAGTACTTTATTGTTAGTGTTACAACAGAAATGGAAGACTCTGTTACACCCAAGAATACTATTAAAGGCTTTTATTTAATTAAGTGCTGGGTTGAGTGATTCAGACTGTAGCTGCCACAGGCGTTCAGAGAATGGAAGACTGAAAATATCCAAGATCGGAATCATTTTCTCGGAATTCCTAACTATAGTGCTTATTTACAACTTTTCAAAAGTTCGAATAATGCAGTCAAATTTGTGACAAGATGAAAAGCTGACACAAGCACTCAGTGTTCACGTGGAATAGTAGGCTAAATAGTAGGTTGCTCTAATCCAGCTGTGATATTGAAAATGTCATTTTTACTTGTTACATATTATTGCCTGTGAATTCTTTTATATGTGAAACCCAAAGGTCACCTGACGCACCATCAGGCAATTACTACTTCTTTCACTGTGCAAGTCAATGGCTGATAAAGTACACATCATTACAGCTCGGAAATGCTCTATTCTTTTCCTCTTCTACCCAGGTACCCCCTCAGTGATATGCCTGGTTTGGCAGGGATGGAGAAATGAAGTTAGTGGGAATAATCACACAGTTGCCAGCTGTGAAGAACAGTGAGCTTTATTTACTGCTCAGTACTCTGATTAGGCTTCAAGAGAATTACATCAACTAAAAATTATACATAATAGACTTGGCAGAAACATAAACTGGTGGTCAGACCTGATTATATCAAAGAGCAACACTTGGAAAATAGTATTGCCAATGTACTGCTCACTCAGATTTATAACAGGTGTCCACAGGACAGTAATCCTCACAGATCCTCAAATGCATCTTAAATGCTAACTGAGATCCTGTGGCTAAGCGACAAAAAGCATATGCTAATTAAGGTATATCCAAGTCTTCTGGTCTAACATCAGTCAGAGCTAAAGGAAAATCAGGTAGTGAACTTATCCTCTCATTGCAACGTCTTCGATTGCAATACATTTTGGAGATATGCTTAAGCTATAGGCATATATATAGATCAAGCTAGAAAAAAATTAAAAGATAATACCTTCAACCAGAAAAACAGACATTGAAAAAAACCTTGCTAACAAATAACTAGTATATAACATAATGACATCGTTTGGGTTAAAGTTGCCACTTTTCCCCCAAAATAATATGTTTAAGGCCTGATATAATTGCATTTAAAGAAATGGTTTTTGTGTGTGAATATACATGTAAACCATAGTTTTGGCAGATGAGCTCTAAAAATAAAAACCTCTTGTTCTTGTTTGCTTGTCTGTTTTTCTTTGTAGATTGCAAAATTTACAAAGGCAAGAAATGTTGTATGATGATGCTGAACAAAAATATTTTCAATTATGTTTCCTCAACAATGATAAGGACATTAACCAAAACAAAAAATAGGTTGAAACTAAAAGTTTTTAAGGCATTTAGTGTCTGAGCAAAACAAAGCTTTATATTCCCTATTAGCATAGTCCCATTTTTCAATTAAACTAAAAATGTAAAATAAAGTAGCAGTGTTATAGGGTTAATTCAGTAATTCTTTTGTTCTCTTTATATAGCAGTAACAGGTTTTTAAGACCCATGTTGGTTTGAACTAGACTTAGTTTTGGATTAATTATTTGAGCAACTTCTGCCACCTTTATATATATATTTACATATTTATGTATATTTAGACTTGGAAATTCTTTTTCAAAAATCAAAAGTATTTTATTTTTTTTTTAAAATTAAGTGTATTGGAATAACATTGGTTAATACAATTACAAAATTTTCAGGTATACATTATAATTTGACATCTGTATGTTCTATTGTGTGTTTACCACCAAAATCCTGTTTCCTTCAGCTACCATATATTTGATCCCCTTTACCCACTTCAACCACCCCTTCCCCCCTATATTTGACCCCTTTTACCCCATCTACCTCCTCCCACCTCCCCCATTTCCTACTCTCTGGTAACCACTAGTCCACGTCCACGAGTGTCTATTTGTTAGTCCTGTTCATTTGTTGCTTTAGGTTTATATCCCACATATAAATGATATTATGTGATTTTCCACTTTTTCTGTCTGGCTTATTTTGCTTAATGTGATTATTTCAAGGTCCATCCATGTTGTTGTAAATGACAGTATTTCATCTCTTCTTAGGGCTGAGTAATATTCCATTGTATACATGTACCACAGCTTCTTTAGCCAATTATCCATCATAGGACACTTTGGTTACTTCCATGTTCTAGGGAATACTTTTTTTATGGGTCAGAATTTTTTTTAAGTTGAGAGGTCAATAATAATAAAGATAAATTTACAACCGTTCAGATGAACTCTTTCATAAGAAAAAATATAGCCAAGAATAGGAAGTTGATTTTCAACATAACTATCAAATGAATAGAGTTTATTAAATTTTTGCAGATTTTTCTATTTGAAAATCTCAGTGATATTTTAGTATTGTCTGAGAGATAGTCTAACCTATTAGAATATAATACAATTCAATGACTAAAATACATACGCACTTCTAAATTGGTACAGTTAATTTTCATTTTCAGATTCCAATCTACAGCATATATAAACTTCCCAGATGTACTATGGAACATCTCAAAGGTAAAATATTTTGGGGGGTGTGAGGAGGTAACTATTTTTCAAAGATTCTGCTATTCAACGCAAGTATAGAATTTTTTTAAAAAAATGTATTTGTATACCCAGCCTTGGCTGTTATTTAGGTATATTATGAAGATTTTATAGATGAGAAACAGAGGTGGAGAGAATATATTGCTCAAGTTCACACAGGTAGTAAATGGTAGAGACAGGATTTAAATTTTGACATCTGGCGAAGTAAGAATACATTTTTATTGTTAAAAAATTAGAACATTATTCAAATAAAAAAGACTCTCTAAAGTTTAATTTGTTTACAAGCATCTCAACCCCGGTTTACTTTTCCCTGATTCTCCTGACAGGTGTCAACTTCTCAGTTTAATACATATTCTTCTAGATGTTCCGCTGTACATTTGCATATAAACAGTTGTACTCCTGGAGAATATGTAGTAGCATGTGTTTTATAGTTTTAGGATATAAGTGATATAATGATGTTTTGTCATTTTGAAACAGTTTTTAACTCAACCATGTGCCTTAGAAAACATCCATGTTAACATGTTGAGTTCCTTCTAAAATGCTGCATAGTGTCCTTCAGTAGGACTCTATCTTCCTTTATTTTAACCATTTATTTCTCAATGAGCAATAGGTTATTTCCACTTGAGGGAGAAAGGATGAATATCTAAAGCGATGACTTGATTCCTACTGTATATTATTTTCATGATATTAGAGTATTGCCATGAAAATTTGAATCATAATTATATGTGATTATGATTCTCCTGCTCCTGTGGATCATGGGGAAACCCTAGGCAAGCAACTGGGACTAGCTTTCTTGTTCTTAAGAAATATATTGAAGACTTTCAGAATCTCAATGTTTTCATCTGTAATTGGGCATTGATATTATTACCTGCTCTGTTATAGTTTGTTTT
This sequence comes from Cynopterus sphinx, assembly GCA_030015415.1. Classification (NCBI taxonomy): domain Eukaryota; kingdom Metazoa; phylum Chordata; class Mammalia; order Chiroptera; family Pteropodidae; genus Cynopterus; species Cynopterus sphinx. The sequence continues at coordinate 31,417,612 of CM057392.1, read as the reverse complement.
CAAAAGCAGAAAATATTTAATAAATATTAGGTAATATTTTATTATATCAATTCAAATCATCATCCATGTATTGAATATTCTGATATAGGTATCATGGAAAGTAAAGTAAATATTTTCTCTAAGAGAACACGATATAGTAAAAGTAAAAGGCATAAACTTAAAAAATTCTGGAAAAGAAGTTTGTGATCTGAGTTATAGGAAAGATGCAAAGTTTAGTTGGGTGTGAAATACTTCTTGAGAGACATGAAATATGTAGTAGAAATTTGAGAGCCACATTAGTTAGCATATAGTACGAAGAAAGGAACAGATTGCTCCAAATTCCCTCTTATATAAATTGGACTTGGACATTTTGTTCAGGCTGGCATTCAAGAGCAAGTGAGTCTGACATGAGGCTCTTTCAAGATCATAAGGAATGTAAGAGCCCTTGCTTAGTCTCAGAGTTATATAAGAAAATCAGACATGCAGGCATAATACAGTGTCAATCTGAGTGTTTTCACATAAGCAACAGCCAGCTCTGATGCAGAGCTCCAGCTAAGGTGAGGCACCCCAAAGGGGATTCTGGAACACAGGTGTGAATCAGTGCCCAGAGAGACCTCATAAAGCTCCAGAATTCAGAATTGGGGATCTTTTTATAGGGTATTTTGGATGTCACTATATTTAGAGGAAGAAATTTCAAGGGTAATGAAAACAATCCAAGCCTAGGTTGCGAACTGGAAAATTTTAGAGCTTGTCATCAGGCAGGCAGTGTGATTAAGGATGTATTTTGGGGTGATGGATAAGGGAGAAGGTCAGGAGGTGGTTCAGAGGGTGAAGACATTGAAAATGTGGATGAGAAGAGCACTTTGTGCCTCTGAATGCCAGGATGAGGTTCTGATCTTAATGATGTATGGTGAAGTGTTAAAGCTTTTCTTCCATGCAGGGACACATGATCAACTCTGTCTTTAAAAGATAGCTCTCTCAGGACTGTGGGTAGATAAAAGGAAGAAAAATTGGAGAGAGAGAAGAGTTATGGGTCTGTTGCAATAGACCAGAAAGTGGTACTATAGTCTTAAGTAAGAAGAGTGGAAGGGAAAAAGAGAACTGAATGCATTGGAGAGACACTATAGAAATTGTCTTCTTGAGTTGATTTTTTAGATGATTTGATGTGGACCTGAGGAAAAGAAAGAAGTCAAAGGTGATAACAACCACAGTGCCAGTGCAAGTACTATTTAGTTAGCTATGTGCAAGGCACTGTGCTACTATGATATTATATTCATTTTATCCAGAAGGAAGTTGGGACTCAAAGAAGTCATAAGTTGCTGAAGGTCATTATCAAAATCGTTGGCCTGTGTTTTTAACCATAGTGATTCAATTAAGACCTACTGATACCATGAGTTAATGTTAAATATCCATTTAGGAAGGCAGTAAATTTTTGTGATTGTTTCTTATTTAATTATTTAATTTTAATTATTTAAATTTTCAAGACTGGTACTACAGCTTATGTCCATGCATGTAATATACACAAATGGAACCTATACATTGATGCATATTCTTATGTCTCAAAATATTTTTCATATGTACAGTTATTTAGTTTCAGGAATATGATTTATAATCAATAAAGTACTTAAATGAGGTGAACTGAAAATATTTCTGGTTTATCATTTTCTTGATGCGTACAATACTTCACCTCAGCTTTTTCAAAGAAAGAAAAAAAATAACAATTATGCAATTTCCTAAATTCTCTTCAGTTTTTGGAAATAAAAGCCCAGTTTCAGATAATGAAACTGAGCATGGTAAGATTTAAATTCTAACCAAATAAGTTAAATTAATTCATAATTATCTATACTAATAAAGGAGAGAGATCCCTGGATAATTGAAATCCATAGATAATTGCAAATCTGCATTTAGTAATATTTCTCAACCTCAATCCATACCAATTTCTTATTGACATTATAATAAAGTAATAAAACCATTTCATATAAATTTCACTTTCTTCCTATTTTATCCTCACTTAAATGGAAGGGAACTGCCTACATACTAAAGAGCAAAGGCAGGAGGTACCTGGTGCCTATTTAGGGGCAGGTCAGAAACTGGATGCCTTAGACACATATATTATGTAAAGCAACAATTAAACCAAAAGCTTTTAAATACAGTTTTTGGTGATAATTTTGGACTCTTTATTAATAAGAAAAATGGACTTTTAATTAGTTCTATATTATCAGTAGAGGCTTACCTTTATGATAATTTGAACTGGAAAAAAAATTCTCATACTGGCTTTATGTTATTGTCATCAGGCAAAATTGTCCTGTGAACATAGTAGTAGGGGCATAACTTGTCTCTGATCGTTCTGAAAGTTTCTTAGCATGTCATCATTTCAGTAAAACCCATTCTTCCCAACCTCTTTCTCTGCTGATAATCACCAGTCTTTTCTCTGTATCTCTCCTGAATCCTTTTCAGTTTAGATTTTCTTCCTTCTTTCTCTTAATTTCTTATATGGAGGTGTAGGCTGGGGTGGAACTGTGGTTGCTAAAGTAGCCGCCTACTTGATCATCAAAGCTATTTTCGGATATGATTTGCCCCTTATTTCCTATCATTTGTGTTTTGTGTTTTGTCTCTCGTTCTCCTCTCCTAATTCATATAGTTCATACAAGTTTGGTGCTCTCCACTCAGTGGATACCACCATCTGAGCAAAGAATTGATTTCTGTGTTCAGTGGGATTTGATATCAATTAACTGATTAATTCATTCATTCTATCAGTATTATTAAACATGTTAAACTTACTTTTCCATTCATCCAGGTTTGATAAAAAGAAATCATAGGGAACTTGATAAACATATTTGAAAATTCTTCCATTGCAGAATTATAACATTATTAAAAATATTATATATTAATTAAAAGAATGGGAATTATTTCTGAATTTAAAAAGAAAAATATCAAGCAAGATACAGCTATGTTTTAAGTATCTATCGTTTTTTTTTTTAAATCATGGAGATCTATACCACAAAGGTTAAAGATTTTAAATATTTAGCAAAATGTACCTTTTAACCTTCTCTCTCAGAAGACAATCCAAACTCTATTCAATTCATTAAATTAATCCTTGGTGGCCACAGCAGAATAAAAATTTCATTTCTTTAGTATGCAAATGATGCGATTAGTGTGTGGAAATATACAGCAGAAAAGTCATTTACTTGTCTAAGTGAATTTTGTTCTGAAACCTGCAATGTATTTCATATACAAGCAATAAAGATTAAAAGCAATGTAAATTTTAATCTGACAGAAAATGCAGAACATTAGCTTTGTTTTTATGGATAAAAATTTGTCTTAAAAATTGTTCTGGGAAGGTTGTAGGGCTTGTGTTTTGGCATCAAATTGTTTTAGGGTATAAACTTTGAACATCTTGGAAGTTAATGGACTTGAAACCTTGAGGAGAAGACCTTTCGATCTTTGGAATGAGATGCTATTACCTATCCATTGATAATCATAAACATACACTTAGCTCTGGAGAGTTTGTTATTTTAAAAAATAAACCTTATATTTAAAACAGTTTTGGATATACAGAATTACTGCAAAATAACAAAAGAGCATTCCCATACACCGCATGCTCAATTTCCCCTATTATTAACAACTTGGAATAGTGTAGTATATTTGTCAAAAATAAAGAATCAATGCTGATATATAATTTACTACCATAATCATCATTGTTATTATAATTACAAGTCCATACTTTATAAATTTTATTGCTCAAATTACTCCATTTTGGTAGCTGTTTTATTTGGCTTTTGGACCCTTTTACAAAACCCTATTATTTTCTTTCATTTTTGAGCACTTACTTTCTGGCACTATAAGATGCTCTAGGCCTATCTTGTACATTTCCTGCTTCATTCCTATAACAACCCTTCCTCAAGGAACTCTGGACCTTTTTACTGGAGAATGGTGCAAGAAACCAAGATCTGTGCACTAGGTGTGCTCATTACTAGTGCGTTACTATTGCCTCTAGACCCTATAAGCTGACGGAATAAGTAGATGTATGTGTGTTACTAACCCATTTATACATGACATCTGCAAATAGTTCTCTCTATTTACACCCCCCATATCTGTGTTAAACTGCACATGAGTTCATTGGGGTCTGTGACCATGGGGATCATGTAAACCTCCTGTCCTTACTTAAACTTCGACTCCAACAGCGAGAAAACTGTTCCCAGCATCTGCTGTTCATTGATTTGACTTGTTCAATGCTAGTGTTCATGTATAGGGCTTTCAGAATTTCTAATCCGTGTGCCAGTAGGAAGCAACTTTACCAAACAGAAAATAGTGATGTGTACAGTTCTGCTTTTTATCTTATAGATTCTGTTCATTTCTAAGTTATAAGCTTAGCATCTTTGTCGGCAGCCCCTTCAGTGAGGGTTTTTTATCCTGCAGTTACAATACATTTAGATTCTTCCATCACCTTTTTGCATTCCATTCTAGGATCCCTTAACTTTCCAAATATTTTCTTTAATTTAAATCTTTAATTTTTATCCATTAATGTTTACCCCTTGTGCTGTAAAGTTATAGAAATATTAACATGAGCAAAATGTCATGTATTTACCATTACGACACTACACCAAATACATTCGCTGACTGAAAAAGTCCCATGCTTCACCTATTTAGCTCTTTCCCACCCCAAAAGGCTGGGAACCACATGTCTTGCTATCTTATTATTTTTTTTTCTGTTCCAAATGTCACATAACTGTAATCATATAGTAACTTTTTCAGACTAGCTTCTTGCAGATAGCAATCTGTATTTCAGGTTCACCTATGTCTTTTCATGGCCCAATAGTTCATTTCCTTTTATCACTGAGTCATATTCCATGATTTGAATTTATCACAGTTTATCTATCCACCTAGTGAAGGACAGCTCGGTTTTTCTCCAGTTTGGGGCAATTATAAAGTCACTTTAAACATTTGTATGCAGATAGTATGTGAATATCATTTTTCAAACCGGTTGGATAGATAGATAACTAGGAGTTTAATTGATGCCTTGTATGTAAGACTATGTTTAGCTCAATCATCAACTTCCAAACTGTCTTTCAAAGTGGTGGTACCATTTGCATTCTCACTAGCAATGACTGAGAGATTCTTTTGCCTCACATTTCTGCCAGAAGTTGATATTGTTAAGTCTTTGAATTCACCCATTCTAATAGGTGTGTAATGGTGTTTTGTTATTAATTTAATTTGCATTTCCCTAATGACAAATGAGGTTGAACATCTTTTCATATTTCTCATCTATATGTTTTTCAGTGAGGTGTTTGTTGAGATCATTTGCCCATTTTTTTTCATTGAGTATTTTGTGTTCTACAGTTAAATTTTAAAAAATCTTTGTATATTTTGGGATAGTCCTTATCATATATGTTTTATAAATATTTTCTCTATTTGTCTTTCACAGCAATTGTTTTTCATGAAACACAACTTATCAGTATTTTTCTTTTATAGATCATGTTTTCTAATGTTATATCTAAGAACTTATCACCAAACCCATAGTAATCAAAATTTTATTCTATGTTTTCTTCTAGAGGTTTTTAGATCTGTGATCCATTTCAGTCAGTTTTTATATAAATAGTGAGAGTATATCTAGATTTTTTTTTATTGCTTGTGGATATCCAATTGTTTCTGTATCCTTTGTTAAAAAGATTTTTTTTCTTCACTGAATTGCCTTTGCACCTATGTAAAGATCAGTCAATTATATTTGTATGCAACTATTTCCAGGCTCTCTGTTCTGTTCCTTTGACCTACATGTCTTTTTTTTTTCCCCACCAAGACCATGATTTCTTGGTTTATATGAAAGCTTAAAATTGAGTAAATTGAGCCTCCAACTCTATTCTTTTTCAATGTTGTCTTTGCTATTCTATGCCTTTTGCATAGAATGAGTATTCACTATCTTATATCTGTAATGTAAGAGGCCACATGAGAGATTCTTCCTAAAGCAAAACAATAATATCAAAGGGACCTGTTTCTCTGAGTTAGATCTAGAGGGTTCAGTAGCTATTAATACCAGGTTTTTGCTAATAACTCTAACAAAATATTTCAGGTACCACTTTACCAGACATTCTTGAATATGTATATATTAACTTTATTAGTGAGAAAAGAAAGATAAACTACATGATATGTGTTTGAAAGGAGATTGATCATTATTATTTTGTTCTGTCAAATTAATTAAAAAATATCATCCAAATATAGTGATGGACAGAAAGGTGGGGAGTTGGGGGCCTGGGAGAATGGGGTGAAGGGTTAAAGAAGTGCAAATTAGTATTTGCTAATTAGTTACAGGAATGGGAAGCACAGCAGTTAGCATTAATATGATGGCTAGGTGAAGGATCAGGGGAGGGAGGGAACAATTGGGGAGACTGCTTTATGAACTATATAGATGTCTAACCAATGTACTGTATACTTAAAACTAATTTAAATAAATATTTTAAAAAATATTCAGTCTAATAATTTGTTTCATTTAACTATTTTATTATTTAATACATTTTCAGTTTAATTTCACCTAATACTTTTTTTTAAACAATATATAAGTATATAGTTATGTAACTACATAATTATATATGTATATATATATTTTTAAGCATAATATTGTAGGGGCAAATTAAATGGCAGTAAGCTTGCAGTGGAAAAGAAATGTTAGAAGTTTGGCTATAATGAAGAATAAGAAGTGAAGTCATTTTATCTAAAGCATTTTCCCTTGAAATACACAGATTAGTTGTCTGCATTTGATAAATATATTTTTATAATTGCTCAAATCATATTTCAAACTGCCTCTATGACTACATCCTCCCTGGAATATTTTAAATCTTTCAATGTGTTTATTAGGTACATATATTATAATGTGCAAAATGATTATTTAATGAACTTTCTCTTCTGCATCAGCTCCTACTATGATACACCCACTCACAAAACTATATTGAAGTGAAAGCAATGTGTCATAAATAGAACATTCCTCAAGACTATGATATAGTGTAATTTAAAAACTTTACATTGTTAGTTGGTAATGAATGAGGTTCTAGAGCTAGAAAATTCAACTGCTGGATGTCAATGTGTAGCCTGTCTGATGTGAGAATGCAGTGTTTCAAAAGTCAAGTCTAGAGCTGCTACACATAGCACTGTGTGTAAGATGAGAAGCATTAGGAGGCCAATGACTTCTGCATGGGTGGGGTGATTGCTTTTCCATATATGTAATGGAAGTTCCTGATAAAAGGGCAGGAGCTGTAAAATCTTCCAGTCACTGCACTGACACTCATCAAGAGCTACTTGAGACATGGAAAGAAACAAAGACCCATTAGAGAAAAGCAGTAAAATACACCACCATATGATGAGATGCCTTTTAGTGACAGTGCTTCGTGATTTGGCAGAATGTTTTGGAAGAAGAAAAATCTCCTCGATAATGTTGTTGATTATTGCCTATCCATCTAACTTGTAAATTTTGCTGGAGTCCAAGGAATAAAAAGAATATGCAGAGGTAACTGTGAAGGTAGCCATTGGAGTGTGCCTGAATGCTGCATTAAGCTGTTTTAATGGACAATAGTGAGGGAAAGAGACGGAAATGGCAGGCAGCAGCATGTTCTCTGCAATGCTTTGCAAGATGTATTGTTAATGGAAGTGCTGAACATTTGCTTTATATATTTCTCTCTGTGTTTGTTTGTTTGTTTTCATAGGAGAACTAATCATCAATACAGCATTGGGCGTGGGTTTGAGGGTGGGAGGGACACACAGAATGGGTAATCTGCTTCATCATGTTTCCATAATAGTGTCAAAGCCAAACAATGAACAAAACCCATTTTAGTTCAGTCATTAATGATCTTCCGTTGTAACTATTTTTGGCTTCATCTTTAAAAAAAAAAAAATTCTTTTTAAACAATGAAGATATAAAACTGAAAATATGAATTCGGGCTGAAATGGTACTCACTAATAAAAAAATAATAATTCTGCCATTATACTGAATTCTTGCTGACCTTCCTACCTGACCTGTTGGAGAATCACAAATAGAGCAGGAAAAACATTTCTATTGAAATGAAATCACAAATTTCTCTTTAAATACAATCTGAAGTATAAAGTTACTATGGTCCAGAATTGTCTTTTAATTTCAACTAAAAAATAAAATTAGACATTTATTATCAGCCAAAAATGTAAATTTGACACTGTTTTCTGCCATCCACTTGCTTCCAGTGCAGTTGTGAAGCCAGACTTCACAATGGTCCAATAAACAATGCCCAGTGTCCATGTCGTATAGGTAACAGTGTGAACTAACCAGATTGGATTGTTCAAGATACAGACAAAAAAGCCATACGTTTTAAAACTCTAGCTTTTGTGAATCCTTAATCTAACATCTGGGAAGGAAGGGATGCTGTCAATCACAAGCTTGAAGATCAGGCAGAAATAGACAAGAGGAATAAGAGAGGGACTGCCAGGTGGCATCAGGTGTTATAATGTGGTTTTATGATTTGAATGGGACTGGATCCTAAGATTACTGGACGTAGTTATTTAGAAAAGCTATACTCACCCCCAACGTACCATAAACATTTTTGAATTATCAGTACTTTGTACTATTCAGACTTCAGCTCTTCTCCATGAAAATGAGGACTGCGTGTGGAATAGCAAGCAGGCCGACTTGCTCTCCATTCCCCTCTGTCAGTGTGATTAAAAGGTGGACACATATTGCCTAGCCCCGGGCATCATCTTGCACTGGATCTCTGGCATTCAGTGGGGAATTACTTTGCAGTTAATGAATTACTGAAAACATTTTTAGCCAAGCAAAATATTTTATCAATTTATTTTCTACTTTTAAAATATATGCTCATTATGTTGGGCACATGAGGGCAATGACAATTTAAAAGGTCATTTAAAGTTAAAAATGTTTCTAATCAAACATGGTTGAAGGGTGGAGGCAAGATAAAGAGCACTGACCCAAAGAGAATGACTGGCACATACTCCTCACTGCCAAACCTTCTCGGGAGAGCCTGACCAAGCAGATGGCTTTGAATTTTGCTTAGAAAGTAGGAGGGTGTATTTTTTAGACCCTGGACACTGATCATGCTTATTGGCGAGAGTCATCAGAAAGAGAATAACTTGTTATTTTGCTCTTTACAAATAGAAACATGTTTGCCTTTTTCCATTGTAAAATCACTTTTATGTTGATGAGAAAAATCCAAACAACATGAATGCACTGCAAGTATAAAGAGAAAACAAGCTTCTGGAATTTCACCCTGACCTCCTTCTGGAACACTCCATATACACCCAACCTCAAGCTTTTGCATTGGTAGTTCCCTCTGCTTGAAATTCTATTCCCTGGGTAACTGGGACGCTTACTCTCTACTACTTCACATCTTACAGCAATTTTTTCTTAAGACCTTGAAAGACTTCCCATGACCTAACTGAAATCCCAGCCCCCACTCCAACAACCTCTGTTCTTCTGACCCCACATAATTCTGAACACACATAATTTGCCCAGATCCAAACAACCAAAAGAAGAAACTCAGGATTCACTCGGGATCTCTGGCTGCTGAGTGGGAGCTGGTAACTGCTATTCAGTGCTACCTTTGTTACTAGATACTTAATAAATTTCTCTGGAGTGAATTTAATATATTTCAGACACAGTTCTATGTACATATACCTATTTCTTTCATAAATGGAAGCACATGAAATACACTGTATTCTCATATCTTATGTAAAAATGTAACATATTTCTGTACCTCCCTGTGGATAGCTCTATATCTAAATCTGCATCTATTTTTACCCCGGTTATTTTAATCAATCCATTATTGTTGGATACTTAAGTGGTGTTTCTCAATTGTAGTCACTGATAAGACTGTTTTGAATACTTACCTGATTAAATTCTTTTAGGGTAAATTTCTACATGTGAGACTGCCCAATCAAAGGATAAGCAAGGCATTTAAATCAGTTTACAAATTTCTGTCTAGAAATTCTGCACTGATTTAAACATCCTCCATTAGGGCCTGAGAGGCTTGTGTCCTGCCCCTTGCCCTGTCCTGCCCTACAGCCAGCACTTGCCAGTTCAGGGGGCACTGAGGCGGTCAGGCCATGAGCTGCCTGAGGAAAATTCTAACCTGGCCATATCTTTGCTTTCTTAGTTATATAATTTTAGACAAGCTATTTAAACTCCCTTTCTTCTATTTTGGATTTTGAAAATTTACATATAAATATAATTAGTGCTTTTTGTCTATGTTACATGTTTTGTCCTTTCAGTTTCTTTTGTCTTTTAGTTTATGTTATTTGTTGTTCATATACTTTACTTTTTCTTTTTTTTTTCTTTTTCTTTCTTCTTTTTAGTGTGTGGGGGGAACTGTTTTATAGTTTGTTTTAGATTTCATATAGTCAAATTGATCAAACATCATGATTTCTGCCCAAATATGAAAATTACAATATGAAAAGGATATAGGCTCCTCTTTATTATTATATTTTTTCCCAGTATTCTTGAAAATTTTAATTCTTGGAAATATATCCTTTATTCATGAATGTAGTCTAGTATAACTATTGAGAGATTACAAGAGAAGGGCTTTCTCTTTATAAAAAAACAAATACTAAACAACTATATGTGTTGTGGCCTCCAGACCTCTAAAGACACCCGGACCACCAGAACTCAGTGAGTTATAGGAATCACACTCTTTATTCAGCCAGCTGGGTCTGCCAGGGGTATGCAGACCCCAAATTAAGCAGCCCCGAAATGTAGAGGTACAGGGTTTTTAAGCCCCAAATCCCATTCTTCATTCTGTCTGAACACAAAGGTCTATTTTTCTTCTATTCATTACCTGTCAACCCACTGGTCAGGTGTGCAAGCCGGGGTACAGAAGCAGAAAGCTTGTTAGAATGTTATGTTTCCATAGTTAGTAGCCTGTGTTCCTATGGTGATAGCCAAACAGCAATTTCCAGCAAGTAATTAATTTTTAAACAGTAATTCTCCAGCCAACACATATGAAATAAAGAGAGGAGTTCCCATCTTCATTCTCCTCTCTTCTTTGCCACTTCTAAGGTTAATTGCTATTATTTCTAATGTATTTTCTGCACTTCCTCTGCACATACTAATTCTGTCCATTGTTCTAAACTTGCTCCTCACTCAACAATGAGTTCTAACCCTTCCATATCAGTACATTAGAATGTAACTTATTCTTTCAGTGGCTCATGTAGACTTCCATGATATAAAAAACTTTTAAATCTATTTTATTACTTTTAAGTGATTAACCTCTAGGCCGACTCTACTATACATGATACAACAATTCTTTTTTACATATACACATATTAGTGCCAATATTTGTGGAGAATAGATACTAGGATAATCAAATGACCACTCATAGGATATGCCCCTTTACAGTTCTGTGGCAGCTGTCAAATTGCCCCCCAATATATTCTTCCATCCACAATCTGAAGCACATCCATTTCCCACTCTTTAGCCAGTATTGGGTATTTCTGGCCTGATTCTCACTCTAATATAAGTAATTCATTTTCCTTATCCTGAGTATGATAGGAATTTCTCTTTATCTTTTGCTTTCCCAGACTTCCCAAAGATCTGTCCTAGATGTATGTCTTGAAGGGAACATTTTCTATAGTATTTGATTTTTTCTCTTCTTCCATTATTCCTATTCTTTATTTGTAGACTACTTACAGAGGTTGTAAAATTTCTATTTGATACATAGTGGACCTTTCAACTCTACCCCCCCACATCATTAAAATTTTTAAAAATGATTTTACATTATTTTTTATTTTGTACTACACTGTATATAAAAAGTATATCTTTATAGATTATTAACTTCCTTTTATGTATTATTTGTTCTTCAATTTATTCTTTGTGTAGAGAATTGAAACTATTTTAGCAATTAGGTTTAGACATTCATTTCGAGAACTAAAATCACCTCTGCCCTTGTATTGGTTAGTGCTAGTTTTCTGCCACTTCATTCTCTTCCTTTTATTGCCAACAGAATATGGGCTGGCAATGCACTCAGCTTTAAAAAAAAAAAAATAGAAAAAGGAAACCTTTTATTTTCTAACCTTCCTTGCAGCTGAATGTGGTGTTCTGGTGCAGATTTAACAACCAGCTTTGGGGAAGTAAAAAGAGCTAGCTTTGCAGCTTTTGCTCATTCTAGGGTGTAATATTCTCAGCTAAAGTTACCTGAAGAACTCCCTTAATTCTTTCTCTGCTGTAAAGTCTGTTTTTGAACTCTCAAGGAACATATTCTACATTATTTCAAGAGTTAATTTCACAGTGTTCACTGGGAAACATCACAGCCAGGCACAGAGAATCCCAAACTTGTCTTGAATGAACGACCTTATTGGTAACTGCTTGGCTTATTCTCTCTGTCCTGTACTGATGAACCCAATTCTTAGGTCAGGGCTCCCTATAGGCAACTCTCTTTCATTCAGAAATTGTCTTGTCTATTGGGATTGCCTATTTATTTATTGGTGCTCTAAGATTCTGTCCTTAATCTAATGCAATCTCCTTTATATTTTCGAATTATTCCTCAGTGGTGATCAGGGGATGTTCTCTTCTTGTTTTCCATTGAAACTGTGAAGGGTTTTTATATTTATTCTGTTATTTGAAATTGTCTTTTGGGAAAGGAGAGGAACATATTTTGCTATGGTGACACAGAAGCAGGCAAACTTTAGAATCAGAGAGCAACATTTTTAAAGAATTTAAATGTTGACTATAATTTTATGAATGAGCGCATAAGGAAAAAAAAGACTAATGTTATGTTTATTATTGTAAATTTCTTAGTACTTATAAATGCTTAAGATTATATATTTGATGAACACTTTCCATGTCATTAATATTTAATAATACCCTGGTACTTCATAATTTTTAAACTACTTGCCTATTTTAGAATTTTATTCTTTTGTTGGTTGTGAAGAAATATCATGAGGAACATCATTTGACCTAAATATTTGTTTACATTTATAACTAACTCCTTAGTATAATTTTTTAGAAATGAAATTAGACTGACAAATGCTATTTATCAAATAAATGTAGGTCTAAAGAACTAAATAAATTGGATAGTGGTATTTTAGATAGAGATGCTAAATAAAAAGAGAATTAGGCTTAGAAGTTAAACAGAGGTTGGTTTTAATTTTAGCTCTACTGTTTACCAGGTGTATGATGTTGGGAATACTATCTACTGTGTGCCTTGGTTTCCCTATATATAAAATGGGATTGTTGTGGAGATTGAGTAAAATGCAATATACAAATTACTCTGCACTTGGTAAAAAGTGATTCATCGGTGAGAGACTCTGAGCCAAAGGCACCCAGCCAAACTGAGCTTTGTGTTTCTGACTCACAGAAATCATGAGATAAAAAATGTTGGTTGTTTGTAGAATCTAAATTTTGGGATACTTTGTCGGGCAGCCACAGATAACTAAGATGATCTTCAGACAACATAATTTACCTTTTAAGGTGCATGGTTCTTTGAGTTTTGACAAATGTGTACAATTCTGTAGCCATCACCACAACTAAGATATAGGTTATAGCTAAGATATAGGTTATTTCTATCACCCTCACCACCAACAGTCCCCTCTGCATACTTTCTGATCAGTCTCTCCCCAGCTGCCCGGCTCCGAACAAACACTGCTGTTTTCAGTCCCTATGATTTTCTTTTTTCAGAATGTCACATAAATGGAATCCCATGTTACAGCCTTCTGCACCTGTTTTCTCTCACTTAGTGTAATGTATTTAAGATTCATTCAGGTCATTGCACATATCAGTACTTGCTTGATTTCTTTTCATTGCTGAGTAGTATTTCATTTTATGTATGTAGCACAGTAATTGATCTATTGTGATGAGTAGTTGAGGTGGGATAGTTACAGTTTTGGGTGATTATAATAAACCCACTCTAAATGTTTACAACCATCTTATTGTATGGGTATATTTTTTCCCCTCTAGGTTAAATCCCAGAGGGTGGAGATTATATGGATTCATGGTAAATGGAGGTTTAACTGTATAACAAATTACTAAGTGGTTTGAAAAGTGACTGCGTTTCACACTCCGAACCTCTAATGGGGCCCAGCATCCTCACCACGGCTTTGTATTATCAGATTTATTTTTTATTTTAGCCATTTAAATACACACACACACACACGTAGTATTTCCTTGTGAGTTAATTTGTATTCTCCTAATGACCAATGATATTGAACACCTTTTCATATGCATATCTGTCATCCATCTATTTTCTTTGATGAAGTGTTTATGTGATTTTTTTGCCCAATTTTTAAATGTTGAATAGGAGAGATAAGAGAAGAAATCTTTGACTTGTTCGTGGTCATAGGGAAAAACATTCTTTATTTCATGGTAAAGAATGCTGTTAGCTGTAGGGTTTTTGTGTAGATGCCATTAATCAAGTTAAAGAAGTCCTCCTGAATTGTCAGATTGCTGAGATTTATTCCATATCATTAATAAATACTGAATTTCCTTAAGTGTTTTTCTTCACATCTATTAAAAAGAGCATATGATTTTTTTCTTTCAGTTTGTTAATATGATGAATTAAATTGACTTTCAAATTCTGAACCAAGTTTGCATTTTTGGGATAAATTCTACCTCCTCATGGTAAATTTGATGGCTATATTATTAAGAGAATGTCAAGTTAAGTCACAGAGTGGAAAAGATATTTGTAACACATATAATCACCAAAGGTTTGAATCCTAAGTCCACAACAAACACCAACAAATCAGTTAATCAATAAATAATGGATAGGAGACTTTAACTGCTAGCTGGAAGAAAATTTAATATAGAGGAGGTAACACAATCCAGGGTGTATACAAGACATCTCAAATGTCTGGTGGTATAATTAGAAATTACTAGCTCATTCAAAGAAGCAGAAAAATGTAACCTATAATTTTCATGATTATCATGAAAAAAAAAATCAACAAAAGCATACCAATGGAAGTCCAAGATGTAGAAATTTGCTGAAAAGGACTTTAATGATACTATAATAAATATGTTAAAGGATTTATAGCAAAAGATGAAAAGAATGAGTGAATGAATAAAGCATCTCAGTAGATGCAAATTATAGATTAAGAGTGTAGTGCCATGTCACAAGTAAAAAATCTCTATCTTTCAGAACTTTGGCTACCTGTTAGGATGAACAACAAGGACCAGATTTAACCCCCATTTTTACCAACTACAACACCAGACAAAGTATGTGAATCAATGGTTTTTAGACTCTCAGTAATGCGTACAGGACATTGAGTTCTTCCTGATCCTATTGAGTTCCTGACCTACATACCTTATTCCCTGTTAAGTGACATTATTTGTTTAAACAACTGATATTTGAGTTTGTCGTTACTTGCAAGCAAACAGATTCTAATATAGAAGTTTTGGTTGGTTTTTATCAGGAGTCTGATTTAATCTAATGTATTTTAAAATAGAACATTTTGGCTGGTCTGTGGAGAATGGCATATATAGTGGCAAAGATGAAGGCAAAATTACAAATGACCAAAAATTCATAAAAATTACTCAAAAGATCAAAAATTGTATTGATTTTTTGTATTTGTTTGTATGTCATTTGCTTAGCATGTCGCTCTCCTGGGGATGTATAACAAATTACAAAATTGGGCAGCTTAAAATAACAGAAATTTATTCTTCCACAGTTCTGGAGGACAGAAGTCGGATATGAAGTGTTGGCGAAACCATACTCCTTCTGATGCCCCTAGGGTAGGAAGCTTTCTTGCCTCTTCCAGTTTCTGGTATCTCTGCGTGTTTCCTGGCTTGTAGCATCAACTCTAGTCTCTGCCTCCCTTCTTAGTGGCCGTCTACTCTGTGTGTCTGTGAGGCCAAATTTCCCTTGTTTTATAAACATATCAGATATTGGATTAGGGCCCAGTTCAACCCATAGTATTTGGTCATATGCTTTGCCTATTCTTTTTACAACACTGTTAATTTTAAAATATTGTTTTGCAAACCTTTTATACATTTACATTTGCTGTAAATATTTTTTAAAGATAGGCTTCATACTTTAAGAAAAATTAGCCATTGGAAACCTTAAATTTTTAACAGATAGTAGTATTTCTTTTTTTAACATATACCTGTGTTACTTATAAAAATATTTGCCATTCCAAGATTATTGTAGAATATGCCCATCTTAATTATATTTTTAATATTTAAAGAATTGATTTTTTATTATCTTGGAATTTACTTTGGTTGGGATCTTAATTATGTTGTCTTATATAGATTTCTAAACATATAGTTTTAAGTGATGGAATTAGGATTTGGACCCAAAGCTATCTAGTTTCAAAATTTGGCCTTGAAGTAGTATCTGGTCACAAAACCTGATATTCTAGCAGTGCCCTTTAACCTGTAGATTAGCAAAAGATTAACCATGTTTATTGCCCCTTTCAGGCCAGAAGAATGTGAAATACAGGCCCTTCCATCACCTGGACTGGTGCCCGAATGTTCTTTCTCTTGGTTATCAAGGTGAACTAAGTTACTTATAACGTATCTCCAAGAGCTTGGTGAGTAGACTCGAACATTTCCAGGCCTATATTTTCTGGTCTAAAGTAGAGCTTTCTCCTGGGAAAGTCTGCTCTTGCAAATTTAACTTTTCCAAATGCGTACACAGACAATCAGTAAATAGGTGAATTCTTAAGGGTGGAAATATCCTTGAATGGAGGGTTGGCATACTGTCTAGAGGAGAAGAAACTCTCAATGCTGAAAATTGCTAGTAAATTTTTTAACTAGAGTTTTTCAATTAATATGAATCATAAGTTGTTACTCTTTGCACATAGTTTTTTTTTTTTTCTTTTAAAGAAATAAGGACTTTCAGTCTTATGCTTGGCAATCAGGCTTCCTTTAGTGACCATAAATCTCTCCCAAATGCTAAGAAGCTGCTCAAACTTGGCAAGCCAGCCGAGTAAAAAGGTCATCTTGCCTAACGGCAGATTCCATAGTCTTTACCACACAATTCCCTTTATGGTCATAATTGTCCCTTGCAAAAATATAGTGTTACAGCAGAACTCATAAAATGGCTGCCTCTGGAATAAACAGGAAAGGGCACATTCTCATTTCAAAACAACTTATGTACCAATCGAGTTTAGCTTCCATTTAAAATGGAAAGCAGTGCTTCCACTAACAATGCAATGGCTTTGATGGAATGTGCGTCTGACCTTTTAGTGCATAGAGGAGTCTGTTTGAACTTATTCGTGGAGGTATGTTTTTTAGGTTATAGATGCAGACATTACTCTTACAGATATTTACAGTTTCTATAGGACAGCAATGCTGTCTCTTTGGTTAGTCTAGCACTCAGCGCAATCTTAAATGCAGGACTAGCTTACTAACATGTATTTTCAGCATTTTCGATCCTGAAAATAAGCAAAAAGAAAGAAAAGGGATATGATGAGGAATGGGTGCAGCTTAGACCTGAAAGGGAATTTAAGTTGACCTCTGCAGTTTAAAGTTAGCAAGGACATATGGGTGAAAAAAGAAATGAGGAGAGTAAAAATCCACATATGCAAAACTATTTCTAGATCGAGCAAGGTTTCAATGTGTTATTTCACAGAAACAATGGCCAGAGCCCTCTTTTTGATGGAGCGTTGATGACTTTACATTCTGGGACTTGCAAAAGGAAATAAAAATGATGAAGGGCAGGTTAGCTGGGCAAATAGCCTTCCTTCCTATGAAACATGATCTGAAGGGGAAAAAACTGCCCGTAGATATGTAGCTATGAGATGAAGAGGCCCTTAGACCATATAAAAAGCAGAAGACACTGCCTAGCTTTTGAATTTTAAACACTGTGGCCCAGTTGTGCTTTGTTTCTGATAGACTGCAGGGTATAGACATTGAAAGTTCTGGAGTTGGACAGCCTGGTTCCAAACTTATATCCTCAAATCTCTGTGTGAAAAAGTAACTTACTTATTCCTTAGTTTGCTTTTGCTGTAAAATGAGGCTAATGATAGTGCTTACCTTATGGGGTTTTAGTTAGAATTAAATGGGTTAATATCTATAATAATTTGAGATCAGTATCTGTAAGAGCAAAAATGTCAGTTATTGGAAGTAGCGGTAGCAATAGGAATAAGAGGTCATTGAGTTTGCTTGGGCTGCAGTAACACAGACTGGGTGGCTTAAACAGGATTTGTCTGTTCTTCTCTTATAGAATTTGCCACTTTATAACGTTGTATTACAGACATCGTGTGCATGTTTTCTCTCTTTTATTAGATGAAGAAGTGAAGACTTCTTGAAGGAAAGGCCTGTATCTGATTGCTCTTTGTACCCGCCCTCTCATAGTTTCTATCATGTTCCCCTGGGAACTCAGTACATTTGTTGAATGAATGTGAATGGGTGGGATTAAGGAAATCCCACCAATCTTTCAAAATCTCTTACTACATGTCCATACACTGTGCTAGGTAATTTCCATAAGTGATGTCATCTGCTCCTATAACATCTTTGTAAGGCAAGCATTGTCATCTTTCTTTTAGAGATGAGCCATGACTCAGAAAGCTTATATAGATTTCTAAACATATAGTTTTAAGTGATGGAATTAGGATTTGGACCCAAAGCTACCTAGTTTCAAAATTTGGCCTTGAAGTAGTATCTGGTCGCAAAACCTGATCTTCTAGCAGTCCATAATAAGGAGAAACATGTTGGTCAGGATTTATAAGGAAATGGCCTAATGGTAGAGCTGGAATGTTTGAATTGAGCTTTGAGGAATGGATATAATTTCTGTACCTAGAAAAACATTAGGAAGAGACTTAAAAAATATAAATCAGTTTGTATAAATTCCTACCTCAGAACTCTCCAGTAGCTTCTCCTTAGGCTTGAAATAAAGTCCAAATTTCTGACCCTGTCTTAAAGAGCTTTTCACAACCTGTCATTTGCTTTATTGTATGGCCTTATCTCATACCTCATCTTCAGCCATTCTAGAGAATTTTTTTGTTCCCTAAACACACCTAACTCACTCTGGCCTCCTCACCCTTTCTTCCTGATTCAATCTCCTGATCTTGTCTTGACTAGTTGCATTCTGTCATTCAGGTCTTGGAGAAGCCACACATCAAAGGCAGCCTCTTATTCACTTCCATCATATAAATCTATTTTAATTTTCAACAATTTGTACTATTTGGCATTTTCTTCTTGGTTTGTTTACTTGAATGTGTTTGTCCTCTATTTTCTCACTCCACTTAAAATGGATGTGAAGTATCCTAAATTCAGACTAATGTCTGTCTTGTTGGTTGCATCTCTCCTTCTCAGATGCCTGTCAGTCACAAGTCCTCAGTAAATATCTGTTGAATGAATGAATGATAATTGGAGTGGCTGTGGATTGACAGGGCCCACAATAATTGAACTCAAGCTCAGATATAACACAATAAATATTTGAAAGTAGTTGGCTAGAGTACCAAGTACATTAAGGATAGCAAGATGTAAAATAGGACAGCTTGATGTGGCCATTGCAATGCTATAGATTTTTGATGAATTTGCATCAGAATAGTTCTGGCAAAATAGATGAGACAGTGACAAAAATATCACATGGCAAGTTTTCACTGGCTTTTCTCCTCTAATGCCGGTTAAAAGAGAGCCTGTGCATTTTTCTGTTCACTTTCTGGATCTTATGCTGACCAGATAATGGGAGTCATTTCCCACTACAGAGGAATCTCCAGCAGAGAAGACTTGGAGGGACAGAAAAGTGGTATTGATTTATGTAAGAAAGGGGACCTAGTAAATCATGGAAGAAAAGAATTTATCTGGAAGGCAAGTAGTCAGGAAAGGGGACTGACGTTCAGAGAGAAAAAAGATCGAATGAGTAGCAACTGACCTGCAAAAGGGGTTTTTGGGAGTAAGATGGATAAAAAGGGCTGATTAAGACATTTGGAGTGTTTCGTGTGATGTGCTTCTGCTACTTCACCAATTTTTCAAGATACTCCCGTAGAGAATTCTATTATTTTTTCAAGGCTACCTGAGTTCGATTTGTGTTTCTTCTAGATGTGACAACACCAAGATGAGCCTTTAAAGTAGGAGTTTTAAAACAGACTTGCCTGGACTACCTGTGTATGTTTACTTTGTTACTTAGGGATGACAGTCACCTTTTCAAGGACCCCAAGTGGGGTTCCTTACTTGTTCAGTCTTGCAAAGCCAATTACAAAATTGAAAGCGAGTGTTAATAGCACAAGCTTTATTCTGTGACCAGAGTATGGAGAAGCAGGTGGTCGACTCTCAAATCTGCTTCTCATCCGCTCAGAATGGAGGAGTCCATTGCTATTGGGTGGAGTTGGTTCTAGGTAGATGAAAGGGGAGGAATATTCATGGTTTATCCAGGAAGGAGGCAGTAACCTTCTTGGAATCAGAATTCTACCTTTTTTTTTTTTTTGTCTTTTTATGGTTTCTTCTTGTAATTGTTGTGGTGATTGTCAGATGTCATGACACTGGTGTGTCATTTAATATGCAGATGGTCATTTCAAAGGCCATCTTGGTCTTAGCAGGTTTAAACTGGTTCTTCAGAGAGAACTGTTCTTGAGAGAGAACTGTTCACTGTAGGCCTTCCTGCTCATAAAGATATATAGAGTTAGGGTGGGGTAGGAACTTGCCCAAGGTCAGGAGCTTAACTAGGTGACACAGGCCTATTTGTGGGGTAGCAATTTTTATCAGTCACGTGGGACACATGTCTCTGATCCTGACTTCTTTCCTAACCCCCATTTCTCCCCTCAGAAAATATTACTTTTTACATCAAGAAAACAACCAGGACTAGGTTAGCAATTTAAGAGTTTGACACGTGATGCATTTCATTATTGTAAAAATATTTAACTAAATTGAAAAAATGTGTTTGTCATTGATTATTAAGAAAAATAATAGAAATATATTGAAGAATTTCTGTGCAATTTGATGCTGAGATAAGTAATTATATTATGACCCAATTCTCTGCCCTATTTCCATAAAATCCTCCTTCTTCAAGTAAATATTCACTATGAGATAGCATTGGCCAAATCAGGAATGCTAACTGAAAACAATTTTCCATATATATAAATAGGTACCCAAAATACCATTGTCGGGCTTTTTGTTCTATTTCCATTTGAAAATGATGTTTGCAAGTGAGAAATCAAAGTCTGAGACAGGCTACATAGTTATATATTAATATGGAGAGGAGAAAAAGCAAACACTTAGCTTATACTGATTAATAGTTTTTCATGAGAAAAATAAACGTGGTAACATGATTCTGCCAGTCAATTCTCAAGATGATTTGATTTTTCAGTCCATTTCTCACTTCATACATCTGTGACCTCCATGTTATTTCACTCTCGACCATGGGTTGACCACAAAGTGGTAGATTTTATAGATAGGGTGAGGATGAGATAAAAATACTTGTTTTGCAGAATTGAAATAGTTAAAAGTTTGTTCTTCTTCTTTATTTTTTTTACTTGTTTATTTCAAAATAACCCACATCACAAATACTTAGTTAAAATGATCATATTGGAATGTCTTTAGTAGTAATAAACAGCTATGTCAAAGTAGCTTCTCAATACTCCATGTTCCTAGGGGAAGTTCTGGGCAATGTTCACAGAAGATTAGTTGATTTAAAAGGTTCATCTGAGTTAGATTCTGGAAGGATGACTAAAAGTTTGTACATTTGGCCTTGACTCTGCGAGACCTAGGAAACTAGAAAAAAATTTTTTTAATCCAAGAATGTTAGGAATAAGGTGACACTTTTATTGCTGCATTTAGTAGACTATGGTCTAAAGTTAGTTTCTTGGGTATTAAAAATCTTACTTGGAAAAATAAAAATAAATAATAAATAAAGTGTGTCTCAAAGCTAAATAAATTTGAGAAATGCTGATTCAAACAAAGCTAAGCAGATTTGTAAGCTGTAGGGCTTTCAAAAACTGCTGATATTTCACATAAATGTCCCAGAGAGGGACAGTGTTTCCTCAGCTTGGAGAGCTGGTGCCCTGAGAGCACTTTGACTATAGGATGCAAACGATTTTGAAGATAAACAGAACAGAAGTAAAGAAAATGGTAAAAAGGTTATCCAAGTAACCCTGCGGGAAGAAAATATCTACTGCTTTAAGAGTGGTGGAATGATAGATTGGGAAAAAGGTTCTCAACATTGTGATATATAAAACATGTTCAAATTTTACTACAAAATGGGCATTCTTGGGAAAGCAACGATCCCATATGTAAGTCTACACCCTTAACTGTTTATTAACCTATATTTCTATCAATTGAACATGTGTATGTTTAATTAAATGTGACATTTCAAATTCATAATAGCTTGCTCTTCCCACTCTTTTTCTCCACTTCAGAGTCATCTTTGATTTTTCCCTCTCACTGCCTGAAAACGGATAAAAAATCTGTCACTTTTTCTACCTTCTAACTGTTGCTCATGTCTGTCTCCCTCTCCATCTTTTCTGACTTCCCTTCATATTTTATTTCCAAAATTATTTTCTTAAAAACAAGTATAATGGGGTTGCCTATACTCCATTCTTGAAACACTATACTTCAGTGTTGCTGGAAGGGTAGAGTCTTCCTTTTTAGTGAAAGCTTCTGTGATCTGACCCCCACTGTGCTCTTGCCATTTCTTCCTCACCTGAGCAGAAGCTGTTCCCTGATATGAGACTGGCAGCAGGTCTCTGCATCCTTTGCACATGTTATCTTCTCTACCTGAACTGTCCTTCACTCTCTTCTCTATTTGGTAAAAGCTCACTCAGTCTTTAAAACTGTTTGCTTTCCCTTCAAAATCAGTTCTGAAGATATTAAACATTTTGTCCAGTCACCATCTCTCATATACGTCAATGCTGCCTTTTACATCAATAAAGAAAAACAATAGAGTCCTACCTTTGTTTCTTCTATTAAAGTCAGTTTTCTCTTCATGAGTAAGCATTTTCTCTAATCTTCTGGTGGATTTGTTGGCCTGGAACTTTCCCAAGACTTTCTAAAAGTTGAAATAAATTATTCCCATTGGTTCCCTTTTGTTCCTGTTCTTCAACATATAAATACCACTTAGTTAAACTTAATTACAATTTTGGCCCATTTTTTTCTTTCTAAAAACAACTAAAAGCTGCTTATTTCATTACTAGTATTTATCATCTAACTAATTTTCAACTCTATAGCAGTGAACCAATTCCAAGGTCACTTTTCAAGTCTTTTTAAAAAATAAGATGGCAATATGCCAATGGTTAGAACAATGTCCAATTCTAATGAAAGATTAAACATTTTAGCCAGCAATTCCAGTGTCCTCTGACTGCTTTAAAAACATTTGGTTGGGTGCCATCTGTTCTTGGTGATTTATTCATGTCTTGTTTGTCAGTTTTTTCTAAAGTATCCTCTCATTTATTTATTGATCAATTCCTCTGGCCTATGCACTGTGAAAGTCAATGAGAATGTATTCAACAGCTGACCTGTGCCCAGCACAGTGCTGGGTAATGTGGGAGACACGAAACATTTTAGATATGCATTTGTCCTTCAGGAGCTGTCTTAGGCTGGGGTAAACAGCAAAAATGAAAATACGGGGGAGGGAAGGCAGGTAACTCAAATGACCTAGGTGCTATTGACTGCAGCTGCAAAATATATTAAACTCCAGATATCAGTGTCTCCCTCCAGCAGCCCTGTCCACTTGCCTGCTAAGCCCCTCTATTTCTCTGTGGAATTTCTAAGAGGTGTTTGTCACATGCTCAAGAAAAGTCTACTCATATTATTTTATGTTAGCATCCTCTCAGCCATGTATTGCCCAAAAATGTTTTGAGAGAACTATCTTACCATGGCCACTGCTATCAGTGGTGTTCTTGAAATGTTTGCCTTTCTGCCAGTCATAGCTGGCACTACTATGTCTGTCCTACACTCTGGCTCAATACTGCCACTTTGTTTGATAAAGAAATGGGAAGAATGTTCCTTTTCATAACTGTTCCCTGAGCCCTGAAGCATAGCTAACTGCACACTTGGTCTTTCACTATCCTTTGTCAAAATGATCCCTCAACATCTGCCTTGCCCTTCTCTTTTAGAACCTGAAGCGGTTGGACAATAAAGACTATTCTCAATTTTCTCAACTTGATTTCCTCTGCCTCTTGTCTCCATGAATCATCCTCTATCTTTCTCTTTAACCAAAAATAAAATTTCCCATTTTTATAGACTCATGGAAGGCAATGCTGGAAGGTATCACTGATCCTCCATGTCCAATCTTTATTTGCTACTGAATAATTCCACAGTGCATCTCCATTAGTCCTCACAACCCTGTAAGGTGGTCACTATTATTCATGTCTTACAGCAGAGTGGACTAAAGATTAGAGAAAACTAGCCCAAAGGTACACAACTAGTAAGATTCCAATATTAGAAAATGTTGGCCCCTGTTCCATGAGTGGGAGACTATAGCACTCCAATTGCTTAGATTTGCATTCCTTTTGGTCATATATTTAAAAAAGTATTTTGATTACAGAGTAACTAACAAAGCAAATCTAAGGCCTGAACGAACTTTAAGTTAAATTCACAGTGGCTAATTGATCCCTCCCTTGGAAAAATTTTTCTTCTCACTCTAATGTAAACCTCTAAGCCAAATTTGAAATCAATAAACAAAAAGGCCCTTGCTCAAATCAGGCATCATCTGTTTAGAACTTGTCATGTTTCAGTTTCTGATTGGCAAGTGAATCACAGCCAAGTACTTATTAGACCGTTAGGCTCTGTTCCAGTACAGTCTTCAATTATCTTTGTTATTGTGCAGCAGAGAACATTTGCTTGATGAGGTAGGGCTGATTTGCTTATTGTATGTCTCTGCATTCTCGTTAATCTCTCCAATTCTGCAATTTGTATTGGTTTCTAGTTATTAGTGTGAATTCAGGAGAGCATGCTTTGCTATTAGTGTTGTCTCCTAGCAGTATCTACCCTTTGGGTTATGCAGAACATGTGACAAATCTCCCAGCCCTGAAGTCTTTGCAGGCTGAATATGAATGGCTACACTACAGCAACTACAGAAAACAGGGAAGAGTGCTGATGTTTTAACTGGTGGAGCTGAAGAGTGAATAGGAACCTGTGACCCTTCCTGGTCATTGAAGCAGTCCAGTCATCACTTCCTTCTTCTCATCCTGTGGATTAAATGTAGTTTAACAAATGTATTTTCATATGTTTGCAGACTTTCACTTTTTCATTTTATTCCTTTGGCTTATGTATTCCACGATGATGCTAGACCTAGGCTCAGTTTTACTGTAAGACTCTAATTGAAGAGCTTCTTGAGCTTCCCAACAAAGAGTGTCCCACTGGGTGATGCACATGAACTCTCCAGCTTATAATTAAGTACTGGTTAAAAGTGTTCTTATTACATCTCTTTAGAAGATCCCAAATAATCGAAAGGTTGTATTCTTGGACTTTGGGGATAACCTGTCTTTTCTATCCATTGGACTTCCCTAAGCATCTTTACATAGTACCTGGCTGAGTGAGGGCAGATCCAGGTAAGGACCTTGACATCCCTCAAATGCTACTGCAAAGGAAAAGGAAACACTAATCAAGAAATCTTGAAGATTTTCTGACTAATTACTCTTCTCAGTATTATATTATTTCTATAAGACAGTAGAACTCTTGCTCTAAGGCCTGAAAAATGTAAATTTAGCATGGGGTGCAGGGGTCCAAACACAACATATAATGAAGCATGTGAGCAATGACAAAATGGCAGAATACTGTAAATAATTTTGGGGGGTCAAAATTGAATATTTTTAAAGAGTAGATTTTTAGAAGGGGCATTGTGGAGAAAATGAAATGTTCTTCAGAAGAAGATGATAATGATCAAAATACCTGTGTTTTCACACATGGAAAATATCTTCCTATTTAATCTCCCTAAAAAGTGTTGCCCCCTTTTTTCTAGGTAAATATCCATATACACCTATATGGAAATATCCATATCCATATAACTTATGCACCTCACATCTTTTGTACTTTGTTAACTGATCGTTTATGACCACAAGTCTTTGTGCTGTTGACCATTAGACATTTTCTGATGCAAGTAGGAAATAATCATTTCTCCATTTCTGATCAAGTCTTATTCAATATTGTGCAAAGATGCCCTGGGAGGTAAAGTGGATGAATAATGGTGTTTTATGATACCAATTATTTCTTAGTTGATTATTCATTACTCATCCTGTGAACTCTGAGTGAAATTTACATTCTCTTCCTATAGTTAAATGTTGCTATCAATTTAGTATTAAAAATCTCTGCCAGATGTACGGTAATCATACTTCATTTCCAATATTGAATTGTCTTTGAGTGAATGATCATATGTCTTTACCAAATCTTTTATATTAATTAATAATGTTTTCAATCTTTTATAGTACCATAAATCTTACTCATTAAATGAAAAATCGTGATTAATTCCAAATCATTGAATAAAAACTAATGACTAAATCTAACTCATTTCATGATCTTTCTAAATTCCATGTTCACCATGAAAACAAATGTATTTATATGCTTGCTTCACATTTGTATTTTAGACTTTATCCTAACTTTATTTTTTTTCAAAGAATTCTATATTTGTACCTGAACTCTTCCAAAAGGTTTAAAGCAGCTTCCTCTAATAGGTGTACTATGGCTTGGATGTCATTCCCAAATTACTTTTCAAATTTGTGTTCTTAGGAAAATCTCCATGGTTTGATTTTAATTTTCTTTCAAAATACTTTGAGTGGATTTTTCATTTGTTTATTTTTAATACCAAAATTGTTGAAGTTTCATCAAAAACATTAAATAAAGATTATGTAAGCCATTCATTACAAACACAAGAAATAATTTTAGTCACATATACCTCTTTATTCTTTTTTTAAATTATAAGTAAATAATACTCAAATAAGTATTTTTACACATAATTATTTTCTGCATATTTATGCTTTTTTTATGAGATAAATATTTAAAAATTGTACCACTATGAAAATGTTCTTATTTAGGCAAATTTTTATCATTGCCTTAATTTGATATTTAAATAATATATATGTTATATATATTATATATAGGTATATGGAATTAATCATTTACATATATTTATTGACCATTGATGTTTCTTCAGCTATGAATTGTCTACTAATTTCCTTTGACCATATGTCTATTGGAGTTTTTATATTCTTATTGATTTGTAAGAGATATTAGTAAATTTGTGGTATTAATCCCCTGACACATATTCTTCTTGTATATACATTTCATTTGCTCAACTCCATTAATATTTCCTTTATAATTCATTTTTCTCTTTTAAACTAAAAACTTCTTTAGCATGGTCATTAAAATTTAAACAAAATTTCTTTAGTTTTTTCACTTTCCCTTATATACCACTTTAATAAATTATAAATTTATAATTTATAAATTTGTTTCTCACACAACTGATTTATCATACCCAACCATTAGCCTCATGTGTAGTATGCAATTAGAACTGCCTTCTAGAACATTTGATTAATGTTATCCTCTTGCTTATAATGCTCAGTCTCCTCTTTTTCTGTAATTAGCAGCTTTACTACCCTGACTCCAGCTGGTCCTCAGCACAAATCAGAGGTACCACAGTGTGATAGGCAGACTATCACTATCTTTTGTAAGATAGTCCACAAAGAGCCCATGCTCACAGTTCTGGAACATAAGAATATATTACACTACATGACAAAAATAACTTGGAAGATGAAATTAGGTCGTAAACTTTCAGATACGGAGACTACCTTAGATTATCTTTGCTGGCCCAATGTAAACACATGCGCTCTTTAAAAGTAGGAGAGGAAGACAGAATGTGATGGAAGAATAGGCAGAAGACAGTCATGGCATGAGAGAGACTTGACCCTCCACTGCTTGATTTGACAATGAAGGAAGGAAGCCATGAAGTAAATAATGGTTGACCTTAGAAGTTGGGAGCAGTCCTCAGCTGGCAGCCAGCAAGGAAATGGGGCCTCTGTCTGACAACCACAAGGAACTGAGCAAGGAGATGGATTCTCCCCTAGAGCCAGAAAGGAATGCAGCCTTGCCAAACTCTAAGTCTAATCCAGTGAGACCCATGCCAGACTTCTAACCTACAATACTGTACAATACTAAATTCATGTTATTTAAACTTCTAAGTTTGTAGTAATTTGTTATAAAAGCAATAGGAAACTAATACACGAGACTTTATGGACTTTAGTACTGGACATATCTGAGTCAAATTCAGACTCAGTCCCTTAATGGCTGACTAACTATAGATCTTTATTTACCACCTACCTCATGAGGCTGTGGTGAGACAGAAAGTAGCTAAAATAACTATAGTAATAACAACAATGACAATAATAATACTAATAATATTTTAAATACAACCACACATTTTTAAAATAATGATTGTAGGTAACACTTATTGAAGATTTCCTATGTGCCAGCTAATTTTCTAAACAATTAATATGTATTACTTTTTTAAATCTTTACAATAAATTCCTGTTAGATGGGGTTATTATAATCCCCCATGCCTTCTTTTTCTCTTATACGTGAAGAACAGAGTTATTTTAAAAATAAAAATGAAAAAGACACAGAGAAACAGAGATGGTAGGTAACTTGCCTAGGTTCATGCATATAGTCAGAGCCAGTACACGAAAGTACATGAAACCCAGACAATATGACCAGAGCCTGCATGTTTAGTCACCTGCTATACCTGCTCTATTATTGTTTTAATATTAACCATTATGCCACTACTGCTCAATTATCCTTGTTTTTTTTTTTATTGTTATTCTTAGCATCCCTATATCAATAAAAAGTCCACAGATGATATAAAGGTAGTAGTGAAAAAACTTACATGGGGTTTTGACTTTGAACAAAGATTGCCTTCGAGCCTACTGTATGGTTAGACCAAGGGGCCAGTTCAGCTATAAATATGGTCTTGGGACCTGGTCTAGGAGTGGCAATCCCAATATAGGAGTGTCTTTAAATACAAGAAATTATTAATCTGTAGATTTTGAATAGCTTAATTTTCATGTTCTAGTTGGATAACTGATCTTGCCGAAAATATACACCTTTTGAATTCATGAATTAAATCAGATAGATGATTATCATAACTATGAAAATATGAGCTATATCATTCAAATATGAGGCTTTATATCAGCAAAACTATTTTTTAGAATTTATTTTGGAAAAGGATAGGAAAAAAAAAAGAATTGTTGGGTTTTTCACTTCTATCCAGAGGTTCTATATGTTTTGTTCATCAGCATAGTTGCTTTTATAACACGTTTCCTCTGGTTTTCACAGTGTTTAGCCGTGGGACTTGTGGGTGACAAAGCAGAAGTGTGTGAGAAGTGAGACACTGAGATGCAATGACCAGCTGTTCAATATTATGATACCTCTGAAATGAATAAATCTGTCTTCCTGTGGGAGGCAAACCTTGCTCTACAGCAGCAATGTGTACCGAGTAGTGATACTGGGGCTCTGGCTGTGATGACAAAGTCAATGCTAAAAGCCACAAATGAATTTTTGGTCTGATCAGACCCCTGCCCCTTTCTAAGTCAATGCTGTGCCCTACGGCCTTCAGCCTCCTGCAGATGGTGCTTGCATATCACTTACCAAAAAGGCAGGATTCACGCTTTTCCCCAATTCTAAACAAAAACTGTAACTAAAGGCCTGGAAGGTGATGGCCAGGGGCAGATAATGCTGATCAGACATGGAAGCCACAAGCCTAGGCTGAAAGAAACGACTTTATTCACCTCCCTGCCCCTCCTCACTATGCTCCATACGCTCTGGCTTTTCAATTAGTGTTTAATTTCTTTGGCCTACTATTTCCTCTGCTCACGGCGTACATTAACATGCTCACTTATTTTCAGTCATGGGTCATGGTCACTCAACCACAAAAGCTTCAGCTTAGAGTTTTCGACCTCCTCCTAATCAGCCTCCTGGCTTGACTTTACCAACCCATCGTCTACCCAGAAACCAGTGGGATGTCTCATAAGAGCAGCTAGGGACTGTGATCTTGCTTGTCTGCCTCTGAGCTAAAATCAAACTCAAATTCAGAGCCTCTTTAATATCAATTACATTACTAGGAGGAGAAATTCCACATTTTTTAATAGTCCTCATGTGTCTTTATGCCCCGTGTGCCTCCCCCTTGCTAAAATCTCCAGTTGCATGTTTCGTTGCAGCCTAGTTCCACAGTCTGCCCTCTGCATGCTGTACTCCAGCCATGGTAACTAGGCATCTCCAGTGCTAACCGTTTTCTCTTGTTTCCGTGTGTTTGCATTAGACGTTCTTTCCACTTGAAACATTCTTCTGCCACCAAGTACTGCCCAGTAATCTGGTAATGGCCTCTTCATCCCCTGTCTTCAGTTTAGGGGTTTCTAGACACTAAGATGAATTTAAGTGCCTTCACACTGTGTTCCCAGCGGACCCTGTATCTCCCTATTTTAACACTTAACAACAGTGAGTAGCATCTGGCTGTTCTCTGTGACTCCCAGTAGACTCCAAATTCCCTGAGAATGTGGCCCATTTCCTGTGCATCCTTCTATCTTCTTTATCCATCACAGTACCTGGCAGACTGGATGATGAGCATCACTTTGTGTTAAATCTTTCCATTAACCCGGTACACTCTCACTGCCAGTAGGTGGGAAAGAATTTGGTTGATTAGCTAAATCTAGATCCACAAGGTAGAAGATCCAAAGTTATACTCTATGAAGCTCTAAGTTACATCGACAACTCTATGTCAACTATCAAATAATTGAAATGAATTATCCTTTCCTGCAATTTCTTTTCCAATTTATAATCTACATTTCTACATGAGTAGGAGCCTCAAAACTTTGCAGCCTGGTAGAAACTGTTGCCATCATGTCATAATTGCTTATTTTATATAAGCTAAAAATGTATTCTTTTCCTTAATAAGCAGAATAATTTTCCCTTTATGTATCTATGCATCTGTCTGTCTTTGAATGTTCATGGGTAATTTCATATGCATTATGTTATTTATTCCTCATAATACTACTTGGAGGTAAATAGTACTATTTTTATTATCTCTGTTTTATAGATGACACAACTGGGCTCAGTGTGATTATTTAGCCTGAGTCACCAGACAGTGAGTGACAGACTACATACATCTGGTTCGCTCTGTGGCATTTACTTTCCTTTCAATTCTGGGAAATTTTGATATGCCTCTGGTTCAAAAACTAAAATAATTCAGACCATAAACCCCATGAGAACACAGCCCATGTCTGTTTCCTTCACCACTGTGTTGCCCATCGCTGGGTTTGGCAGAGAGTAGGCACTTAATAATCATTTGTGAAATGAATGAATGAGCCTACAATGGGAATTCTTTTCATTGCTTTTCAAGCCTTTTATATTTGCTGAAGGCACACTGAGAAGAGATGTGACCTTCTAAGTCACCTAACACGCAAGAGGGATGCAAGACATTGAAAAGGGAATAGACAGACTCAGAGATGAATCTTGGCTCTGCTATTTATTAGTTATGTGCTTTTAGACCATTATTTGAATTCTAAATCTCAGTTCTATCATTCAGAATTTCCATCTTTCAGCTGGAACGTAAAGACAATATTACTTGCTTCATAGGGTTTTTGTGGGAGGTAAATGAGATAATGTCTAAAAAGCATATATCAGAAGGTCTAGCATTTAGAAGGTGCTAGAAAAACATTAGTAGTCCTCTTCCTGCTCAGAGGGAGAAAAGTTAATTGATAGCCAGTTAGGTCAGCAAAAGATTCAATCATTTAAAAATATATATTTTTTCAAAATAGACATTACATATTTATAACTCAGGCTGCTTGATTTATATGTGCCCCTGTTAGCGGCTTCTAAACAGTTTCCAGCTTTTGAATACCCCCCGAGTTTATCTCATTCTGATGTATAGGTTGAAAATAAATTTTGAAAACCATACCAATATAACTCAACAATCTTTCAAGTTGGTGAATTTGGTTGTGAGTTTTAGCTAGGAAAAATAACCATCGTAAAACGTTTTGTAAATCCGTACCCGATTGGAGAGAGAATATTAGAAGTTAAGCTCTTGATTTTAATATAGCTGAGCATTAAGCTACCTTTTGTATTTTGCTCTGTATACTAATCCACACAGAAAGCATTGCAGAAATTTTGATTTCATGAAACCTTCTCTAAATGATTCTTTTAACCATGTGAGTGCTGATGGAGCAGTTTTGCTCTCCATGCTAACTACTCGAAGACTCAGAAAATAACATTGGCTTTGCTTCTAGACAAATATTATTCTAGGCATGAGTTTTGTGTTTGGGGCTTAAGAAAAGATAATGATGCCTTTTTTTTTTTTTGGCTCCCTTATGTTGCCAGATTAATTAAATATAGTTCAATTTGTTCCTTTCCTTCAAATGCCTTTGTTTTTAAAAATAAGTTGAAAAAAAATATGTTCATGGCCATTTCAACAACTGATTATGGCTGCTTTTAAGTTTTGGAGACTCTTTTCCTAGTGAAAATATGTCTGGATTCCTGTAGCAATGCACAACCTGTATCAGCTATTTCTGTAGAAGCTTTGCAGTCAGACTGACCTGGGTTGGAATAATGACTCTGATTTGTTAGCTAAGTCATTTGAACTGATATGAGTTTCAAATTCCATATTAGTCAAAAGTATCAATTCATACCCACCTAACCAGTTCGTTGTGTGGATGAAATAACATAGGTAAATCTCTTTGTCTGGAGCAGAGGCCCTATAAACATTAATCCTTTCTCTACTTCTCTCTGTTAAGTATTCTTTAACCATCTCTATGCTGCTGATGGTTTTGTGGCTGGCAATAATACAATTTTGCATGGATGTACCACTTTTCAATTTTGCCGAGCACTCTCCCATGCTACTTTTTCGTTCTCACAACATATCTGAGAGGTGTGTAGTACAGTGATTATCACTTCTGTTTGGGAGATGAAAAATCTGACTAAATTGTAAAACTCTCAGGTCTAAAGGACTATGTCTTTTGCTTTTTTCTTTGTTCCTTAGGCCAGTCTTAGCACAGAACTTGGCATCCATTCAGGGCTGTATAAATATTTGTTTTACAGAACCAATTGATGGGAAGAGCAATAACTTGTCCAAGGTCATACAGAGAGAGTAGGACAGGGTTCCTCTGACTTGCAGATTTTTCCACAAGACAAGTGTTGAGCAACATTTTGACATTTAACTCCTCCCGCCCCAAAAGGGTCAGTTTAGGGGAAAAAAAGAATGTTTATGTGTCACTATTTTTCAATTAAAATGAAAATAGTGTTTTTGAGTCTCAAGGAAAAATATATTTCTTCTACTTAGGTTACTTAACTTCTGCAGTAGAAAAGTGCCAATGGGAAGGGCAGCACTCCTTTGACGACTAAAACGTTAGTACTGGGGCCTGTTTGAGAAGGAGCCACCCAGAGGCAGCTTTCCCATCTGGTATCTCTCTTATTCTCAGAGCACTTTAGAGTCCACAAAATGCTTTCACAGCGTTATCTAATTATGTCCTTAAAACAATCCCAGGAAGAGTTATCACTACCAACCATACTTTACAAGAGGTACATTAAAGTTGAGAGGAGGGGCAATGTCTCACCTAAGGTTACACGACTAGTGCATAACAGACAAGATGGACAAGACAAAAAGACTAGCTGCTTCGCCTCCCTTACAGTATATACTGAGCACTTGCTTCCTTTGCCTGTTCTAGGTAAAGTGGTAGATGGAGGATGCATTGCTCCAGCCTCAAAAAAAAACAAAAAAAATCTGCCCATTTCTCCCTCTCACTCTCTGAGTCTCTGCTTATATGGCTTTTTTTATTATTATTTTATTTTTTCTTTTCTTTTCTTTCTTTTTTTTTTAAATCCATCTGAGTAAGAAAGCCTGGGAGTGAGCCAGTCCTAAATACAAAAGAACGTTACCGTATCACCCTGGAGGCTTTCTGTCCTAAAGTCTGCTTGGTGTGATGGGAGGGCTACGGTGAGAATTATACCATGAGTTACAAAGTGAAGCTCCATGGCCTTCAAGCTGCTGCATGACCTAGTTGGCTAATTGATGCTACAAACTCAGGGGGCTGTTCTGGGTTATGGAATGCCAGTGATTCGGTACAGTTTTGACTCGAAGACCTAGAAACTAATTTTGTTCTAGTATGCAAATATAATGACTTTAGAAAAATTTCACTAAGTATACATGTAGTGATCTTTCTTTCCCACATTTATCCATTCTGTTTTGTCACATACCTCTCACATATTTTC
Organism: Cynopterus sphinx; assembly: GCA_030015415.1. NCBI lineage: Eukaryota > Metazoa > Chordata > Mammalia > Chiroptera > Pteropodidae > Cynopterus > Cynopterus sphinx. Next base: position 31,383,555 of record CM057392.1, on the reverse strand, counting down.
GTCTACTTGCAATTGGAGATTGCAGTGAAATAAGTTTATTTGACCAGGTCGCCCACTCTGGGTAAGTGAACAGGGTTCCCCCCTCCCCTACCATTTCCCTTTAGAGAGTTCTCCAAGCTACTTTGGAGAGCAAAGATCTGTGGAAATATTCAAGGCAGGTGCATATTTGCATAAAGCGCTAAAACTGAGAAGTATAGGGAAGGAGTGAAAATGGCATAGGGGACATGGCTTTCTGATGATGTAACTGTCACCTTGCATACAGTCTCACCCCACTGGTCTCTTCCTTTATCTCCCTTCTATGCTTTCTCATTTGTCACAGCTACATGAGGTAAGAATTCATTTTGAAGTTCAAAAAAAATTTTTGGTTTTGATTCTACATCTGCTCCCTCCTTCACTTGTATTTCACAGTTTATCTGTTGTAAGTGACATCATTTTCCAAATTGAAGATGACAGAGTTGTTTACAATTGTGATACTGGTAATATCTTTTGCAGGAAGAAGGAACACTTGTGGAAAGTTATGTTAGCCTCAAACAACTGGCTATTCTTGAAAAAATCCAGAGCTGTTTTATATTTGATTTCCTGCTTTCTGCAATAGAAATAATCATTGACTTGTTTTAAACATGGCTGTGTTTGCTAGCTGATTGATAAAGTCCACATTTAGAGACTTGTTTCGTTTTTCTGTTTACTATTTGAGTAATGCTGCTAAAAGTGAAATTAGACCCTCTAGAGCAGGTGTTGTTTCAATGGATGAGTGGATTGATTTAGCCCATGATATGGAAGGCACCTTGGACGTGGGTCCACATAATTTTTTCTTCTCATATTTTCTTGCATCTACATTTCTAAAATATTGCTATACTTTTTATCAAAAAAGTGTAAGTGCAAAGATAAGTCAATAAGGATTTCATTGAAATGGAAATCTTTACAACATGTAATTTGCAAGTATTTTGTAACATTTGTCACTTTCATATTTCCAACATGCTAATGACTACATAAACAAAATTTTGCCCAGTGTATTTTTATTTAATAAGAATCAGAATCCCCCAAATCGATCTCTATTTCCAGAATTTCCCCAAAAGATAATTAGTATAAATGATGAGAAAAGCTCATGCTTTTCTTCTTTCCCCCTGTGTGATGTAACTCAGTTTATCATCAAAGATAACATTCAGTCCAATATTGTTCACAGTTAGCACACATCTGTGAATCATCTAACTACCCAAGGCACAATGCATAGCCATGAAATACTGAGATATGATCCTAGACTGTGGCAATAGTGTCTTAACTGATTTCCTTGCCTTTTGTCTCTCTGCACCCAGTCAGCCCTCTACACTGACTATTCCTTTATGAAGCCACTTCTGCTTCTTCATCAGAATTATTTGAACCTCTCTTCATTTATGGCACAGCATTTATTCTTGTTTTGTTGCATATGATATACGTTATCATTAGGTACCACATTAATTACAAATAATGCAGATAATTAGTTAAAAATGTGGAGAAGATACAGCCACAGTTCATTCATTTTAAAAATAAAATCTTGAGCATAACATGTGCACAGAAATGTGCCCAAATCACAAGTATATTTCTCAATAAATTTTTACAAAGTGAATATATTCATATAACCCATTTCCAGAGCCGTAAATAGAACATTACCAGGTGATCCTTTTATAAATGCAGCCCCTCCCCCCCGCCCGGAGGCATAAGCCTCTTCACCAAAGGTAATAGCACCCTGTCTCTCAGCATCAGGCATGAGTGTTGGGTTTGTATGTCTGGATTTTTTTGCTTCATATTATGTATGTGCATGCATTATTAGTAGTACATCCATTGGTACTATTGTTTAATATCCCATTTTATGAATATATTATAATTTATTCTCCACTGTTGTTGAAATGTGAATTCCTAAAAACTTTTATAGAAACAACTCATACTCATGCTTAGCAAACTGAACTGGGCTATAAAAATGAACCCAGAAAAGACTAAAGCAATTTCTTAGATGTGAACAAATAAAATCACCATTGAAAACATTTAATTTAGTGTAGTTGAATTGTCCTTGAAGAAAATCAGACAAGTGAAATGGAAACCAGACTGGAGTAATTGTAAAAGTGTGTATAATCACAAGAGAAGATGGAGAATGAGAATATACCATGTAAGTAATAAGAGTTTCCAAGAACATAGAGCAATGAGAGACGGCTGAATAGGCAAGGGTATAATAAAGGAAAACATTCTAGAACTATAGTAAGTAAGTAAATAAATTCCCAAGATTGGGAATTGAGAAAAATTTAAAAGACCTACTATGTTCTAAGTAAAATGCATAAATGTAAACCATTATTAAAAACATTAACATTTTTAACTTGTATATTCAAAGCCAATACACAATAAAATAACATGTCAAACAAATATTGATTAAATAGTTTATCCAAACACCCGGTGAAATCTAACATCTTAAAATGTGCAATTCCACACTTTGAGCTCAGCCACAATATAATTTTTCCTTTTAGATTTCTTAGTACCTAGTTCACTTAGTTCTATTTCTATCTCTTCCAAATTAATCATTTTTAGCCTGTATAAATACATATTGTGCAAGTTATATCCCAATATCTCAAAAAAACCATGGAATTAATAATGAGCATTCAAGAGTTAAGAAATACTGATATCTCAAAGTATTAGTACAAATTTGTGCCAATAATGGACTATCCACTAACTATGGTTGTTGTTTTTGAAAAGAAACAATTAGATTTAATTAAACAACATCATCAAGACAGGAAAAGGCTAATCAAAATAAATTAGAATATAGAACACCAAGATTGAAAGAGAGCAGGTATTGAAAAATTTTGACTGGCACAACTGCTGGAATAAATTAGGATTCGAAAGAAAAAAATTGAAAATTAATTGACTCTACCTTTAATATGAAATAAAGATGTATGGAAAGTGTCAGAATGTGAGAGAGATGCTATAAAAGTGTTCACCTTTTCTTTTTCAAATACAGTATGGAATAAAGACTATTCTAGTATCTGGAAACTCGTAATACATTATAAAATGATTAATTATGCTATTAAGAAGGAAACTGAAATAAGAGCATAAAATAGAACTATAGGAGATCATCTAAATAACAATTAGAGCAATGAATTTAAGTGGTTTAAAATCTCTGTAAAAAGATAAAAGATCTAAATTGATTAAATGTGTAAATATATATATATATAATACTTAAAAAAAAAAAAAAAGAAAACACCTACATATAAAACACCCTGAGGACCGTTTAAGGCTCCTCCCTGAGGATTACGGGTCAGCACTTGCTGGTGGTGCCATTTTACATATGACTATATTTGAAGACTGCTAGTTGTAAGGGACCACTGAAGAAAGGGGTTTTTACTGGCAGAGGAAAGACAAGATGAAACTTTTGGCATCGGTGACTTACACATCAGCAACACAGAATTTCTGCAAGTAATCGGAATCCATCACCATCAGCCTCATTCAAAACTTTTCAGTTTTTATGACAGTGCAAGCAAGGTCAATATAAAGAATTTGGGTGGGATTCTTAAAGGTGAGAATGAAGTGATAAAAGACATCGAGATGATCTACATAATGCACTTCACATAGACAATGTGTGCAGATTGAAAAGAGTAAACAAGGTGTTGAAACTTAGGCACAAGTGAGGAAACGAAGACAAATCACTTAGATGAAAAATGAAAAAGAACAAGAGAGAAGGTCACAGCAGACCAGGCTAAGCAGACAGATGCCATCTGAAAGTCTGGATGCACTGTCCAATCCTCAGGTGTCCTAACTGGGTTTGTAGCTGAGGCTGGAAGTTCATTGGGAGATGGAGAAGCTACTGATCTCCTTCCTCTTGTGCTGATTTTCATCCACACAATCAAGAAAGCACTTTGGACCATTGTTGCATGGAAAGTAGTGTCTTCAAACATTTACCTCCAGCTGTGGGCTCTTCCAATTTGTTTCTACCAGTGTCCTGGGAGTGAGGCAGACCTTCGTCCCTTCCAAAGAGAAGCTGGAGACAGAGTTGAGAAATCAGATGAGAGATTATTATGGAGCTCTCAGGAGGGATATTCACATTTCAGAAAATTGTGGTTCAAGGAACACTCAAACCTCCCTGATCTAATTAATGAAAAGAAATTACCCACTTAGTACTGCTTTCTCTAAACTATTTATTGAGAAGATATTTGAGAACTTAATCTGGGAGGAGAGCTCCCTTCTCAGACCCACAGACTCTCCAGAGGAGGGTCCTTGTGCACACAAGTTGTAAGGACCTCACACCTTCGGACCTAGTGTGCGGGCTGTAAAACAGAGTCATTAAGAAAGTCAAATTATCCTAGTTCTGGTGCGATTCTTGGGTGTCCTGGTAAATTTAGGCTAAGTAAAATTTATGAAAGTAATTTCTGTTCTTTAAAATTAATTGGAAATTAGATACAGCACAGTCAATAGATATTCTATAATTGGTCCATTAATATAAAACCTTACTCCTTGCATTATCATGCCTTGAAATTTACTTTTTCAAAACAAAGTGAGTTTAGCTTTCAAAGAAACTTCTTTCTCTAATGAGCCAAGTTCTTCTTTGATAGAAAAAATATTTTGGTAATTCCAAGGAGCTTGATTGGAACAAATCACATATACCTTCTCTTGTCTTATTGGATATAACTTTGTGAACTTGAGAGGACTTTGTTTCAACTATTTTTCTACTGGCATAATATGTATTGGCACTTACAATTATTGCCTTTAAGGTATATAGAAATGCTAAACATCAGTAAGTAATCATACAAATAAGTATGTCATAAAATAAATTAATTAATTTTATTTTGAAGGATTACAGTGACCGCTATGTTGCAATAGCTACATTTATGAACTCTGGCCTGGATCCTTAAAGGAAGGACATACAGCAGTGGACAATAGAAAGGAATTATGTATCAGACATGAATTTTATAATGAATGTATTCCAGACACAGTGGATTCAGTTGAGTTTATATATAACAGACATAACTCATTTTGATCTGAAAACTCTTAGTGTTAATTTAATCTATGAAGGAAAAATATTTAATAAGCTGGGAACTTTGATAAATAAAGATTCATTTTAAATCATGGGGAACTATGAACTTTTTTTAAAAACAGAGATTGTATCAACATTTCTGAGATTGGAGAAAAATAAAATAGCTTTTTTGATCTGGTTGTAGCTCAATTATAAATTTATGGACTATTAAACACATCGTTCCACCTTGAGTTTATAAAATTAAAAATAAAATAAGAAATGAAAAAAGACCAAACATTTCATATAAAATTATAGAAATGTAAGGATAAAAACAAAAAGAAGCAAATACTTAATATTTATTTTCAGGATGATAGCCAATGTGGACACGTTTCTCTGTAAATATTGATCAAAGTACCTGGCTAATTGCCTTTACATCACTTTGTAAATATAGATGTGATAAAATTGGACAATATTGGTGTTAATTTTTATTTAGATTTCCAGATTTTATATTGAGGTTGTAAATCAGGGGATTTCAGAGGCACAGCTAGCAAATGTATGTCATGAGTCAAAGGTACTGATTGTGATATAATGCTGAGTATATTTAAACTTACTAGTGTAGTAGGTAAGATCTTCATAGGAGACTGATAATGCTCATAGATTCCACAAATGAACACTGCCAATGTAATATTTATACTAACAGTGTTCCATATATTTCACATTATTATATTTATTTTTTAAATTCATCTTGAATGTAACAGAAAAATATGACATGAGGTAAACGTAGGGTCTTCTGAAAACTGTGTCTTCCTTTGTTTATAGCAATTGCAGAAATTCTCGGAGTATTCATGAAGATGAATACAAAAAGATAAGAAATACAATAGTAAGAGATGCATTTTATGCATCAAGTCCTCAAATAGTTGTTTGAATGTTTGTCATGCTCAGCTGCATCAGCCTCAGTACATAAGTTAAGTGCTGGAAGCAACATTTCATATCATCATTGAGTTTTAACATCTATCCTGAGTATTTTCCTGGTAACAAATGTATTTGACACTATAACAGATGAAATGTTTTGTTTGCTTATATATTAACTTGCCACTCCCCTAGTGCTTTGTTTTAAATATTGAGGATGGTAGTTTTATACATACAATTCATGTCAATCTACCTAAACCATGTTGAACCATAATCCAAAAATATAAGCAATAAAATATTTTCCAAGTGATGATATGCTTTTAGTTGTCACTAGAAAGCATGTTTGACAGGCCATTTGTTATAAAAATTTTGAAACCCCAGATATTGAAATTACCTTTATTTATGTTTTGTTATGTTCTTTATAGTCAGAATGCATCAGGTTACTCAGTTTTCTTATGCCTGTTATTTTAATATTTTTCACTCTTTCTCCTCTGGTATATGTAAAGTTCTCAGTTAATCCCTTCAAATATGTTTAAAAGACATTTTATTCACTATGTAATCTATCCTAGGTTTTGGGAGATATCTCATTATGTAATTTTCTTATGAATTCTGTATGGTTTTGATTTTGCTGTCTAGTTATATTGTCCATTTTTATGTGGGAACTCAAGATACTAAACTATCTAATGATATCCTAAATTTATATTTTAAACAGTTCTACAGGTGTTTCTTATATACCACTGATCTATGCCATGGTATTTCAGCTCTAGTGCATAACCATCAACTTTCCTCGGTCTGCGTTTCTCTTAGTTTCAACATATGGGAGAGACAATTTGAGTAATAATTAGCCAGCAAAGGTTTGATTGTCCTCATGTCCAACCATGGTCCAGTGAGCAATAGGTGGTGATAGAAACTGATACACATTTATTTTTATTTTTATTTTTTTGTTTAAGACTGAACATTATAGATCAACAGAGGAAAAGGAAATGGCTGCTTAACATTTATTGTAATTTTTATTTATCAGTTTCTCTGAAATACCAAAACAAGTGACTGAAAATATAAAGCAGACATCCTCGTGTTATTGCCTCTACCTAAACTCACCCCATGCCCCATCATTGGGTTTATTTCAACTTTTTCTTCATATGCCAGTACTGATCCCTCCTGAAAAACCTCTCTGACTTCTCCCTTTCCCTTAGTCTCATTCATCCACCACCTTCTCCTCTTGCTGCTAATAGTAAAATGCAAGAGGAAAGCAATGAATAGAGAGCAGTCTCATGAAAAAAGAAACCAGGGCCTATCCAGATTGCTAAAACGCAAAAAATCAATGTCAAGCAAGCATTAAGTCGGGGATTTGGCTGGGTAACCTTTTGTCAGTTTCTCCAATGGATGAAAAATCAAAGAATTCAGACCCACAGAGGGCTCTTTAGAAAGATTAGGCACTTGACCCATGGATTCCCTCAGCCATCTCGGCTGAAGCAGGGAACAGAGAGGATTATCTGGGGAAGATCCATGGAGAAGCCTCTTACCTAATGGAGTGAATCCCCAAGGCATAAACAGAAGACCCACAGATATTTGAGAATGTTATGCCAGAAGAAACACTGTCAGCTTTGACTGTCAGAGACTGAGAGAAGATGAAATGAAAAGAGGCTTCCGGGCTTCTGAAATTCTACAGGAGAAAACAGGCTAATAACATGACTCAGTTGCAAACAGGTGCCAGAGCTAAGGGCCCAGAAGGTAGAACTGTGAGCCAATAGTATGGAGTTAGGAGCCCAGGGGGCAGAGTCCTGAGCCAGAGAAAATTATTCCCAGACCATGAAAACTAATGGGGTTTACCTACCTGGGTTTTGAAATTGTATAGGACTAATTTCCTCTCATTTTGAGTAAGAATGTCTATACCTTTTAACCTATGCCTGTCACCATTGTAGTTTGGAGGCAGATAGCCTGTTTCTTAGTTTTACAGGCCCACAGATGGAGAGGAAATTTATCCCAAGACGTATTAAACCCAGACTCTCACTCATGCCTAATTTAGATTATTTAAATGATGAGATTTGGGATTCTAGAACTGATGAGACTTAATGAGATTTTGGACTTGACTCAAGATGGGGCAAATGCATTTTGCATTTGAGATGGACGTGCCTATTTAGAGGCCAGAGTTTGTAAGGTGACAGGCTGAATATAAACCCCTTTGCCCATCCTGGATGACTAATTCCGGAAACCTGTAGGATGTGTTAACTCATAAGTCAAAACAGACTTGGTAAATGTGATTAAATTGAGGATTTTGAGATGGGAAGCTTACTCTGTTATCTAGGTGGGCTCCAAATGTAATTAAAATAGTCTTTATAAGAGAGAGACTAGAGGTGAATGAAGAGTAGGAGATATGGTAACTGGAGCTGGAGCTCTGTGAAGAAAGGGACCTCAGACCAAGAAATGCATGCAGCCTCTAGAAGTTGAAAAAGACAAGGCAATAGACATCCTTCTAAAGACTCCAGAGGAGCACCAGCCCAGAAGACACACTGATTTTAGACTTTGGACCTCTAGACCTCTAAAAGAACAAATCTGGATTGCTTTATGCCACTAAATTTGTGGTAATTTCAGAAGCAATGGGATACCAATAACTTGTATTTTTCTTTTTGTTTCTGATTAATAGCATATACTTACTTCTAGGTTATATAAAAATTACCAACAATTGTTTCCTGTCATGGAAAGAATATATTCTCAGTAAAGATTTGATGACATTCTTCATTTTAATACCTGCATTTTGCCTGTCACAAAATACTTAAGGATAGATTCTAGTCCTGTAAATATGATAGTCACTTCCAGATATTTCTTTCTTTATGAAATGTTTTTGCCACAGGCGAGCTTTTATCTTCTTCCTCACTGTTACTTTGTATTCTCAATGTCTGACCTTCAGAGACTGAGCTATCTCCCAACATACATTAGATCACACAAGGGCACTTAATCATGTAAACAGTGAAATCAGTCTCACTGCTAATGGCAAATTTCTTAGCCGTGTGTACTTTGATGGTGATGATGAAAGTAAAATATTTTTTATTTTATTATTCCACAATGCATATTCCAGTTTGAGAATCCAAACATGCATTAGTTGTAATTATAATTTTAAAAGGCTTTTTTCCCCTTTTCTTGATTGCAGGTACATTAGCATTACTTTGGAATACAATGTCACTCTAATTTCACTTTTTTTTTTGGAATGTGTAATGTAAAAAAAAAAAAAAGGTGATGGACCTTGTAATATTTTATCCATGAAAAGGACATCAGTTTTTTTTTTTTTTTCTTTCTGCTTTTGTTATGTTATGGGCTATGTAGGAGATAATGGATTACAGTGAAGCCATCTTCACTGTGATTCATCAATCTTCAGGGTGGGGCAAATCCACTCTGCTCTCAGATTGGTTCCTAAGTGACATGGCCTTTTGTGCCATGAAAAAAGAAGCTAGTTTCTAAGTCTTCAGAATTACATTTAGCAAGAAGACAGAAAATGTCCTTACTGGAGATGAGTAAATTAAGAGGACAAAAGGAGGTAGAATTGTTTAGGTTTCATCTGTTTTGTTGGAAGGAAAAGTTTCCTCACATCGTCACATATCCACAGTTCTTTCACCTGTAGAATTATTAAACAAGAAAAGCAGTTTGTGAAGATTACATATTTTCAAGAGCAGATAAAAAGAAATGCCTGATCTAAGCCACTAATCTTAGATTTGTGGCTCAAGCCTGAAAGGTTTAGTTTTAAAAACTGATTTATAAGTTATCCAGTTTAAATAATTGGATAATTGACAAGGCAATTAAAACAATGAGATTAGCTCTTATTTTAAAATGTTAATCCTCCAAAATTTAAAATGCTTTGATCAGGCCTGATAGACTCAGTCACATACTAGTGCCTTTAATTGCTGTTTTCTTAGCAAACTTTTAAATTTCTCAAATTATCCATTTTCTATTCAATTAATGGGTCATCTTACAAACTTCATTTTTGTTGTCACTTTTTTTTTTTTTTTTGCAAAATTTAAAAATGTCAGAGGTTATAACCCATGTGCTTAGATCCCCAAAGTTTCCTTTCACCTTTATGCTCTGAAAGGACACCTTAAGTTTGAATTCTGGAAGATTAAGTCTCACTAATCTTTAAGACAACAAATTGATCCCTCCAATAACTACAACATATCTTTGGACAATTTCTCACTGTTTCGTCTTCTGTTAGATTATACCCCTGTTGTCAAAGCGATGCCAACCGTCATGCCTTCTGCCTACTATTCCATAGAAAGGTGAGTAAAGTCAGAAATTTAATAGTTGGAAAGAAGTGGAAGATAACCAGCCAGAGCTACTTAGTCACTCACACCTCTCCTAGTCTGTGACCTCATTCTTGCCACCCCTTTAGGTTTCAACAAAATTTCTTGATTATTAGTTGAAATACTGAGATGATTATTATGTTAATTAGTTATTCTTTTAGGGTGTCTAATTTATTCCTTTGAATAGATCATGTATAATTATGTAGTATTTGTAGTGAGAAATAAATGAGATTGAGATTGAAACCATGGTCACCCTGGTGAGACATCCTACAACCTCTTTATGAGCCTGTTGATTTTATTTGAGAAAGCACGTATTCATTTCATTATTTGCTCTCTGGAATGTTTCATTATACCTAAAACTTGGACCCACCAGTAGTAGTTGAATTTAATAGATTTAATAGTTTTCTAAGTGCATTTTCTATTTATGCAAATTCAGAGTCAAAGCTAACCCAATGCTCTCAGGAAAAAATCTAAAAAACTAAAAATAAAGCAGACATTATTTCTTTTGCATTTCCAAAGAAGGGCATTTAAAATTCCCTTTAAGATAATGGAAAACATGTATAGTTCATAAATAGTTGTTTTTTCTTAAACTTATGAATGTTGGCCAGTGGAAATGAGGAATTTTATGTTAGACAATTAATGAAAAAAAAATTTTATGTATTAAAGTGATTACTCTGTCAGCTCTATAAGGGAGGGAAAGCTGGGTAATAGACTGTTAAGAACTTTACCTGAGACATCATACTGACTGCCCACAATCTAGGCTCCATCCTTTCATTTGGACAAATATCCTTATCTCTGTGTTTTTTTTTTCTTTTTTTTTCCTGTAAAATCAAGATAATAAAAAGATATCCCTCATTGTATATTGTCAAAATCACTCAATGTGTTAAGATATTTATTATGCATGATAACACAATTCGTGGTCACATATTGGCGTTCCAAATCTGGTATCAGAATGTAGAATATTCAGAATAAATAACCTGGTCAGCCAAGCCCTGCTTCTGTTCTATGAAAATACAAGTACTCATATTAGAAAAAAAGAAAATGTCATTGAATATTTGTATTATCAAAACAAACTAACTAAGAATTCCTTTGGATCATTGGTGGTTTTAAAATATGACTCAGTTTACAAAACTCCAACTTAGAAAATCTTTTCTAAAATTAAGCTATTATGGGGAAGTGGTACCCCTCTTTTGAGAAAATATTGATGTTATTTTTTCACTTGTGTTGATGGTGGTTATTGTTCTGGGTTGAAGTTAAACCTCAATGAAAAATTTGAGTGAGCTGTTGTCATGTTTTAGGCTTCCATTTTGTCTGTGTTTAAAACATGCTTAATTTTTATTTTTCCTCCAAAAAAGAGAAGGCTGACATTTGGAAGCAAATTAATAAAGTAGGTTTTCTAGATCAAATAGTGCTGTGTTTTCTTCATGGGAACACCCAGGTGCGTGCAAGTACCCCACTAAAAATCACTAACTCCTCCCACATCATTTATTATGCCTAGAATTGTCTTTTTTGTCCAATCATTAAAATGAAAAGTTCTCACTAACTAAGCTGTATTTTCCTAAATTTTAATGAGTATTTTTCTTTGGAAATGTTAATAATATCTGGGTAATAAGGTCTAAAAATTATACAATTCTAGGAAATTTATTTTGGGTAGTTTATAAACTAAAAGAACAAAGAAACATGTAAAAAACTCTTTTGGAGCTAAATTTTTTTAAGAAACTGTAATTGTTTTGTGAATTCCTATAATTAACATATTTTGGTAAAGCAATGAACATAATTTAATAAAATAAACAATTTCTACTTTTGCACTATCAACTTTCAATAGGACTTGAAGCTCTGACATTTTTAACTCAGATTTAAGAATCTTCCTATGGTCTAGTAAAATATACCAAGTCACACATAAAATATACATTTTGAGGAATTCTCAGAGCTCATGAGTTTAACCTTGTACATCTAAATTTTACTTCCTTCCACCATTTTCTATATTCTTGATATCTTTACTACCACTTCTGTATTATTTATTGAGAGGGTGTATTATAATAAATGTTTTATATATTTTACCTCATATACTCCTCACGATAAAACTTTGTGTGAGATATTATTCTCATTTAAAAGATGAGATCAATAAAACTCCAGTCCATTAAATAACTTGCCTGAGGTTATACAGCTACAAAATGGTGGAGCCAGGCCTCAAACCAGGACTCTTTTTAATTACAGAACAACGTGTTCTATATGCCAGGAATACTGTTAGTCACTGAGGAGAGTAACAAGACAAAGTGACCATCCTCTCCTTCTAAAGTATAATGTAGGTGATATAACAGAGGAATCCCTGAAGGTAGAATGGGAACAAGAGTTTTTTTAGGGGTGTTCAAAACATTTTCATAGAGGAGATGGCAATTGGGCTGAGGTTTGAAAGGTGAGTGAGTGTTTACCAGGAAATTCATGATTTGGGAAAAATAGTCCAAGATATGCAAATGGGCAAAAGATATTGTTGATCTTTTAGGTTGAGTGATGTTTAGTGGGTCAGGGCTGTGTACTTTTGGTTGATTTCCTATTGACTAAACCTATTTGCAACTCTGAAGGAGTAGTAGTTAACTTCTAGAAATGAATCACACAAGTGACACATATTTATAGGAATAACATTTTTTTTTCTAGAAAAGATACAATTGATTTCTAACCAGTACAAAGGTGATAGCCCCAGATATTGTATTTTATTTCCCTATGGGTTATGAGATAGTGACTTGCCTTGAATATATGCAAACTCATTTTAGCTTTCCTGACTAAACTCTGTGTGTGTGTGTGTGTGTGTGTGTGTGTGTGTGTGTGTGTGTGTGTAGGCCCAGAGCCCATTTCATTATTTCATATCTATATATTTTATATACATATCTTTTCTTCCTGATGTCTTATTTGTTCTGTCATTAGTTAATTAATTAAGTATAATCTTTTCTCAGTTGTTAATTTTATATTTGCATAAAAATTATTTTTTTAACTATTTAAAAATTGCACTTTAGCAATGTAGTATAGTAACTTTTATTACGATGACCACTTGAACATAGAACAAACTCATAAAATTGCCTGGCATCTCAGAGTTGTACATACATATAAATTGTAGAAGAGAAGAACAGTTTGGAGAATGCATGAAGCAGGGCAGCAAACAAGGTCATATGTATAGGCCTTGAATGTTATGCTAAGCAACTGAATTTGTCACATAGATATAACTGTTATGTTGGACTAAAGAGACACAGGTTAAAATAAAAACACAGCTACAACTTTTCTTTTTAATGCCTTCGCAAGCCCACTTTGTTGGCACCCCTATATCCATGAGATGCAGTTTAAGAAAAAAATATTAATTTTCCAGACACTCTTAAATAATAAATTCTGGTAAAATGTGTCAATTCAGTAATTAATATGTTCAGCCCCAAGAAAAAATAAAAATTTCCAACCTCATTCAAGGCTCCTCCACACCAGAGTTTGGCTCTGTTGCTAGGTCAGCGGCCAGACAGAGGAAGGCATGGACATTTTCTTCCTATTTTGCTGCCTAGAACCTGTGCTTCTCTTTCTCTTCTCCCATAAACCAGGTGGTGTGTAGCTCCTCATGAATCTTACTTGCCTGGTTCTACCCAGGTGATCAAAGGTTAATACCCTCTTGGCTTGCTAACCATTTAAGTTTACTCTTTCCTCATAGGGCACTTTTGAGGGAAATGTGGAGACCTCTTTATCACTGGGATATGTGCAGAGCCTTTAATGCAATCGCAACCACCATGCTGTGAATGACTACTATAATGATTTTTAAAAAGGTATGTAAAGTACATAAAGTACATAATAAATGCTCAATAAATGTCTATTGTTATCTTTTTTTTTAAGTTTTAAAATAAATTTGACATGTGATCGCAGCCACAAAAGAGAAATAGATGTGTTTGAAAAACTCAATTTCCTGTCTCATATAGTCTAAACTATCTTAACAGTGATTCTAAACATAATTTTAAAATGATAACAAGATACATATGTGAATACTATTTTGAAGGGTTCTGAACATATATAAAAATTATTTGCCAAATCACAACTACTTTCAGGCATAATCATCTTGAGTTATTATACATTTTTGATGTTTTATTACCAAACTGATTGGAATTAATTTCGTTTGCTCTTTTTTCAGTTCCCAGGCACCAATCTAATTGATACTGTGTTTCTGCTTCAGTTGATTAGTTTTTCTGTTTATATGCAATTTGGGGTTTGAAGGGAAACAACAATAAGCAGATTGAGTGTCAGGAAGTTTATCGACACATAGCTTTCCCGTCTGCATTGAATGCGGAATGTCAAAATTCATTAAAACTCACCTTTGAAACCTGCAAACAAACGGCTCAAAAAAATATCTAATGAGATGGCAATGAAAGTTCTCCATATATAACTTTAGCCATCACAGTCTTTATTAAATTACAACAAACCAGTTGACACATTTTTCTTTAAAATTTTTCTAGCAGGGAAGAGATGCTATGTCCAGAATCCTGAATGCAAGAAGCAGGTGGTATTTTTGCTTCCTTGCAGGGGATTTTTTGTTTTGTTGAGTTAGCTGCTCTCTGAATTCTTCACTCCATAGCCTTCCCAAACCGTTGTTTCTGTTTTCAACACTCGTTTAGAAACTACACAGTAATTTCTTTGAAGCATACATGTCTTCTGTGCATTTTGTTTTTATAACTTTAAAAATCATATCAATAACTTTTCTAATGTCTTGGCCTCTCTGTTCCTTAGTCCCCTAAATTCCACTGAACTTTTTCAGCATTCCACTCTAGCAACCCACTAATATTTTTTCTGCTCATTATCAAACAGACCACAGAACAAAGAGAAACTAAACAAAATCCTACCATTTTCAAGACTTGAACCTTGAATTTTTTTTTAAAGAATTCAATTTAAAAACTACATTAGTTGACCTTTGTATTCCTTATTTCCTTTTATTTGGAAAATACTTTTCAGCATAGTTGTTGAGTGATGCAAGGGAAAAAAAAGGTATTTACATGTGAAAATTCCAGTATGGACACAGGGCATATGGGAAATCTCTGTACTTTGCACACAGTTTTGCTGTGAATGTAAACCTTCTCTAAAAAAATAAAGTCAACGAAAGAAAAGACTTCTCTATCTATTAATGCAGTCTAATCTCATAAATGGGCTGTTTAAAATGGTTCAGCCCCTTTTGACTGGAACTGCTGTTTTCCAGTAATTTGCCAGAATGACCAACACAAGGGAAAGGAGGCGAGGCACCTGCTACTTGTTCTCTAGGCCTTTTAGAAAACATGGAGCTCTTTCTTTGGCCACATCCATGTGAACTACAAGAAAGGTGGTATTGCAGATATCAAGGGACTGGGCACTGTTCTATTTTAGGGCTGTTAATAATGTTTCCTACCTAGAGTTCTTGCCCTTCCATATTTTGCTTCTTTGGTCTGTCCCTGGGAGATTGGTTTACCCCAGAGTTTTGCCTTTGGTCTTCTCTTCTCACTCTACACATTACACCTAGGTCAACTTCTATGACTTCAATTACAAAACTGCCAAGTTCTACATTTACATGTCCGCCTGAGATTTCACCATGTGTATCCAACAGTCTGCTGCTCATAGAATTTAACTATCTTGTTAACCCTGAGACGATTATTTAGTTTCTTTAAATTTTCTTATTTGTAACATAAAATAATAATAATAATTAATAATAATAATTTAAATAAACTCAGAGGTGAGAATGAAATAAAGATAAAAGCTGATTAGTATAGTACCTATTAGTCTATTAATTTTATTATTATTTCATAACCCATAGTTTACTTAAGCTCATCATTCTCCCCACCAAAACAAGTAAACAAACAAACAAACAGATTTTGGTTTCTTAAGTCCATGCTCCTCTGAATAGTAGTATCATCCATATAGGTTTTCAAGTAAATGACTTGAGAATCATTCCGAATTTCTTACTCTCTGTTACCTCACCCATCATGTTAGTCAACAATCTAGTTGACTTCCTTTGATACATCCTGTCTCTATTTTCAGAGCCATTACCTTAATTTAATCATGTCTCATTTTTCCCTGGGGAAAGAAAGCATTTTAGTTCCTTCTAAATTAAGAATTTAGTCTTAATTTGATTGAATCTATTCTTCACATAGCTTCCAGATTCTTTTTCTAAAATACAATTGTGTTCATTTCTCCTCTTTTTAAATCCTTCTTCGACTCATTCTAATATTTTGTACAGAGTCTAGGTTTGATAAACCACATTATAACCTCCAGAACCTAAGCCTAGCCAACATTTCTTACATTATCTCCTATAAAATAACAATTTTTTATTCTTTTTCATGTAATTATTCCTCTTTACAAAATGTTCACCAACTATTGTTTGCCTGGCTAAATACTGTTTCCCCTTAATGTCTGTGACTATCTGAGCTGGGAATACTACATGTATGTTCCCATTACACCCTGTTTTCACATCTATTATAACATTTAACACTCTTTAATGTCCTTGAGAATAACCCTGGAGAAACATGAAAAAATAGTGTAGAGTTCCAGTGACAAGTCTGTGTTTCAGGGACAATACAGAAAGCAATCCTTACAGCTGGTGAAGGCTGGTTATATCTAAGAGTTTATGTGTCTTTGATGATCTGGCTGGGTCAATCTATAAATTTTTGAGAATCTGGGACAGATCTCCAGTCCTTTAATATTGATAATAGTCCTTCTGGATAAATTGAGTCCCGTTAGCCAGAAAGAGGATCTTAAAGAAGATTTATATAAATTTCTTTCTTTTCTTTTGACAAGGGAAAATATGTTAAAATGACTGTCATATTTACAGTATGGTATCTGGAACAAACATATTTAATTTTTAAATTTAAAATATTCCTCAGAAATATATAATAGCCTATTATAAGTTTTTACATAATTCATGGTGGTAGACTTCAAAATTATTTGCAAGAATATTAATTCACCCCCACTCTTTTGTAGTTTTCTTTCAGCTAAATAATATAGAACACATATACTGGCTTATTGTAAAACAGACTTTGCTTTAAAGTAGAAATGTAATATTTGGTACTAACTGGGATTTTTGGTGGTTTCCAAAGACTGACTTAAAAAAAAATCACTGCAGAACTTCATCTTTTAATATAATTTATACTGAGAACATGGAGACTAAATTTCTTTTGTTTCTACCCAATGTTATCTCTGTACTTGGAGCAATGAAGGGCTGTATACCACTGATAACAGTGCTCCTCTGATTCATTTTCTCATAAAGATATGAGTACAACTTTCTTCCTTGGGTGGTATGATAGTCTATGGTAGGCCTGCTCCAGAAGTTAAAAAAAAAAATTAGTTAAAATAAGTTAAATAAGTTAAATAAGGATCTGTGAGTCAGGTACACAGAGAGAAAGAGGCGTAATCCCTGTGCCAGTAAAACAAGAATTACAAGAACCATGTCTTGGGAATCAGGCTTTGTGAAGTGGTTTCCCCGAGGAAAATATGAACTGCTGTTCGGTGCTGATGTGGCTCAACATAAGAATCTGAGAGCCCACCATTCCATGAGCCTCAGGCCCAGAGCACTTATCTCTCCTCTTAGACCTTAAGAACTCTGCACTTGAGGACATGCTGAGAGGAACGCATCAGTTGCTCTGGGAATAAACCACAGCAAATGCAACCTCAGAGCTGAGCCCCTCCTTGGATAAGGGATCAGGCTTTGCTATCTGTCAATCAAGGGTGACCAGTCCGTGCTGTTGGAGCACTAGATTTAGAGACCAGACACTGATGTAATACCTATCATTTTCAGACCCTTTTCTGCTTTACACTACCTGTTCTCAGAGGAAGCAAGATTCTGGGAATTTCTCACATAAATTTCTTAGTTATGCTCAGCATGCAGATACAGAAAACAGAAAATTAGTTTAAAATTACATTTTTTTCATAAGAGAAAAATATACTGAAACAATGTTATTTGAGACAAAAATCTTGGAGCAAAGGTATTATAAAGCAAAAAAAAAAAAAAAAATGCAAGCATAATAAATTAGGTTTCTTTGGAAGCCAGAAAAAAAATCTTAATAATTTTAATTTAGAATTATGGCCAAGTGTCATTTTCTTAATGATTTTAGAGACTGTTTCTTAAAAATGTGCCCGCCTGCTTTCCAAGAAAAAGGACAAATGCATATTCTGAAGGTTAAAGTTCTGGATCAATTACATTTTATGAGTGTTTTGCTATTTGTTCAAAAGTTTTTAATTGGAAAATAGTAATTAGCTGAGTTTTGCTCCTGGTAAATGCTCATTATTAATTATCTTAATGTTCTCAGTATGCCTGCGCATATCTCTAGTAGTTTCTTGGGGTGGATTATTATAATTTATCCCTGCACAATGTCCACTCTGTGTGTCTATATACATGCACCTGTGTGTGTGTGTGTGTGTGTGTGTGTGTGCATGTATGATTAATGGAGATTGTGTCTTTTAGAAAATTCAACTCTTATGCGATTAATCTGTAAGAAAATAGGTTTCAGAAGCTCAACTTTCAGCATGGCAGTTGTTAGTCTCACTGCCCACATGGGAGACAAAGCACTTCTGCCTCTCTCAAAGCTTCTTCCTGGCTTGAAACAACATATTGCAAGTAACCTGATCATTCCATTTTTTTCTGTTGTTGTTGAATGAGAACAGGATGGTTTTAGACTCCTATGAAGAGAAAGAGATTGGATTTGCGATTCATATTATTCCTAAATTAAATATTGTATTAGCTTTTGTTTTTACTCAGGCAGAAACTTAACCTCATAATCAAAATGCCACTGTGATACATAGCTGGGGGCATATATATAATATAAAATATAATATAATAATATAATATAATAATATAATATAATATAATATAATTAATAAAATTAATAAATTATTTATTTATCTTTGTTCATCATATCAAATGTCTATGCAATCTTTGCGCTGTTGAGAGGACATGGTAAAAGCTAGATGTAGAAGAACTGGGGAGAAGCAAAGCAACGGAATGTAGAGTAGGCAAAGCAGGAGGCTGGGTGATGGCCAAGATATTGGAAATCTTCCTTCTGGCTCAAAAATTAATTTCAACTCTCATTAGTTTCTTTACCTGTAAAATTAAGTTAATTTAAAAGATCATTCTACATTTAATTATTTAAAAATCACTTAGATTTATATGTACTTCTAATAATATTTTTTATTTGTAATTAAATGATTTATGTAATGGTATCCACTTAGGAGCCCTTAGTAAATTAACATGGTAATTAAGATATTTATCCAACAAGCATTTATTGAATCTGCTACATGCAAAACAGTATAAAAGACTCAAGGTATATATAATAAACAAATCATACCCTCTCTATATATACAAAACTTAGAAGAGCCAAAGAGATATGATTATTAGTATGAAACGTGCTATCTTGGAGGCATACAAATAGTGGTAAAGGCTTCTGTTTGAAGAAAAGTTGAGATTGGGTGAGGACACATATGTTGCACAAAGAAAAGCTGAGCATTAAAGGATGAGAAAGGGTAGGACAATTCAGGGAATAAGAAGGATATTGAAGTAGTATGAGTAAAGCCATGAGAATAATTCATTTGATCCAGGAGATCACGAAGTCTCCTTCTGTTACTTTTATTTCAGTTTAAAGAGCAGCCATTGCTTACCTTCCACGTTCTAGGTAGTATAGTCAGCCTTGCTAAGGAAAATGTAGAATGTATAGTCACAGACCTCTGTGAGCTGCTGTTCACTGGGAAGATGTATACTCAGATCACTCCAGTTACAGGTGTTGAATATTGTGGTAGAGAGGAGTATAGGGCATTGTAAGAAGCACAGATGAGGAACATCTTACCCAAATCTAGAGGAGGCAACATTTGAGCTCTGCCTTATAAAATGAGTAAAAGCCTATCAAAGGTGAAGCATTTATCTCCAAAAAAGAAAACTGGGAGGAGGTAAGTAAGAAACAAAAGTGAGAAACAGGACCCCTAGGAGTTTATTATTGTTGGATCATAAAATTAAAGATAGAGAATATGAGATGTGAGGGTGAAGAAAAAGGGAAGGGGAAAGTCATGAAGCTTTCTCTGCAGTAATACTGTATTCGGACTTTACTCTCTAGGTTGTAATGAAGCTATTGGGAACCTTTAAACTAGAGAATGACTTATTAGGATCTTTATTTTAAGAGTGTGGAGGATGAATATGAGGCAAAACATAGCCCTGAGCTAGAAAGCTCAGTTTGAAGACTATATAAAGAGCCAAGCGAGAGGTAAGGAAGGTGAAAATACAAAATGAAGGCAGAGGGAGATGGGGGAAAATTAACTAGATCAGTTTTTAGGAGTAAAATGAGAATTTTTCAAGCAATTATTTGCAGGATTGCAAGAGCAAGACCACCTTACAACCACCACCCACAAACACCTTAGAAACAGAATTATTATTTTCATCAGGTCTCCTAGCTTGTGTCTTTAAATACTACCAATTCGGTGCTGTCCAACAGAACTTTCTGAGATTACAGAAATGTTCTACATGAGTTTTCTAATACCGTAGCCACTGAGCATGTATGTCGCTAGCCATGTCAAGCACTTGAAATGGGCTCAATAAATTCAGGACTGCTGAATTTATTTTTAAAATTAATTTAAAACGGTAAGTCCTATGAGTTCTCACCACAAGTAGATTTTTTCCCCTTTTTTCTTTTCTTTTTATTGTGTCTATATGAGAAGATGGATGTTAGCCAAACCTACTGTAGTAATCATTTCATAATATATGTAAATCAAACCATCATGCTGTACACCTTAAACTTATACAGTGATGTGTGTTGATTATTTCTCAGTAAAACTGAAAAATTAATTTAAATTTAAATAGCCACATGTGCCTATTGACTATCATACTGGGCAGCAAAAATAACAACTAAATTTCTGTCCCTAGTCAACCACCTTCTCAATATCTTCATTTAGAATTCTAATGTACATTAGACTTAGTTTAAAATCCAACTTCTGGATTTCTCCCCGAAACTTGCTTCTCAGTGATTGGCAATTTGACTTTTGAGTTCTCTTTGAATTTTTCCTTTAACACCCTATATCTTATCTTGAACCAGTCAAATAAAATTTGTCCAGAACTGAGCTGATTCTTCCCACCTGCACAGTGATCACTCAGTCCACCATGATGTTGCCTCTTGTCAAAGTTGTGGTAACAGCCTCCTGACTGGCTTCCCTGCTCTAATCTTAGTGTGGAAGCCTAGATCATATTGTATTATTTTTCTACTCAAAATTCTTGCTGTAAGTGAAATCTAAAAGCCTTACAATGTTCTAGATGGTCTACTTTTAATGTCACCTGTCTTCTCCTTCTCTCCCCTGTTCTCACTCAGCTGTGGTCACAGTGCATTTCCTTGCTGGAATCCCCTGGATGTGCGCCCATGTCAGAGCTTTAGTTGCACACTTTCTGCTGCTTGGAATCCTCTTCCCTGGGCTATCTGGATTGCATCTTAATCTTCTACAAGGCCTTGCTAAAACACAGCTTTTCAGTAAGGTCTTCCATGACAATCTTATTTAAAATTTCATTCCTCCATGCTGACTCTTAATCCACCGTCTTTCCATTCTCTCAATTTCTTGTTCATCACAGTACTGAGAGGCATCTGGCCCAGCAAATATTTTATTTATTTTGTTTGACTGTGGTTCTGGCATCTAGACTGGATGTCCCCTACTGGAGGGTACTTTAACTGATTTGGTGTATTCTCAGCACTTAGAATATTACCTGAAACATGGTAGGTGCTCAATATATGTATCAGTTTTATGACTAAGTGATTTTCAGGTTTCTAATTCATGTTGATCAGTTGTATCACTAGAATAGAGGGCATAGGAGAAATAAGCATGGTGTATAGTGGGTGCTCAATAAATATTTGTTGAATTTTTAAAGGAATTAGTGGAAATAGCACAATAAGTTTAATTCTTTGAGACAAAACAAAATAAATGGGGTGGAGATGAGAAACAGTGTAGTAAAGATAAGGCTGGCAATGAGGTTAAATTTTATTCTTTAGAAAGGGGAGTGACAGAAGATAAGGTTAAGTTGGGGAACGATGCCAGTGAGTTTGGGCAGAGCCATGAAACTGTATTTGTACTTCCTTTTTTGACATCCAAAATAATCTCTAACATCACTGGTCTACTTCAAATTTTTACCACTCTTCAAATCCCCTCTTCATCTTGCCACATATTGATTGTGTAAAATACATATTGGTTCCTATAATGTTGACTTTCTGCCACACTGACATTCCTTATGATTTTTATATATTAAGTTGTGGCCTGTTGGCTCTGATTCTTCAGGGGCAACTATCAGGCTGTACTGAGAAATGTCATTATTTTGGGATAAGAGATAGAGTCTCATATAGAGCGAGCAGCTTCTTTACTTATCAATATATATTAAAAATTGATATTTAATTGTATAGTTCACTCTCTCTCAAAATGTGCTACCCCGATTTGCTATTCACTAAAGTTCTTCACATGTAGGCCCTTGTCAAAAGTCACCTATATTCTCTAATAATTTTGCTTCATAATGACAAATGCTTGGCATTTTGTAGCTGGGCTTTGGGAGGTAGGTACAAGGTGTACTATTAGTGCATGCATAATAGGTACCTTCACCAGCTCCAGTGTCAAGGTGTTTCTGACACAGCCCTTTAATTAATGAGAATACACTTTCTGTGGTGTTTGTCAGTAATTTGGCAATGACAGAAACATATGCCTTGTTTGATGAACCCAAATGTGAGAGGAGGTGGGAGAAAACTTGCTAGAAAGCTTATTCCAGTTGACAGTCTACCCTGGGTGACATTAATGGGGTTTTAAGTATGTTGATATAAATCAAGATATAGCCAGAAGCAAGGCCAAGGCAGCTTGAAGAAATTGAAATTGGCTGTGTTAGTGTCCCTGGATCAGGCGAAGCAATGATATTGCTTTCAGCATAAAGAAAATTACCAATCCCCTGAGACAGTCAGCTAATGAAATGGGGGGAAATCCAACATCTGCTATCTTAGCCTCGCTATGCAGACATTCAGGGCACAGTAAGGGGTTTTCACTAGTGAAACCACCAGTTGCCTGAGTCAGAAGTCTGAAATTCATCTTCATTCTCTCTCACTCCCAACATAAAATCATTCCTAAATTTTTAAATTTTTACTCCTAAATATTTCTCTAATCTGACCCTCCTTCTCTATCCCTCTTTCATTGTCCACACCAGACACTCTGAATAGTCTCCTTAATGGTCATCTTGTTTGTAGCATTTCCTTCCATTGAATCCAGCCACAAAAAAAAAAGGTACCAGAGAGAGATTCGGCATAAAAATTACCGAGGGGCAACACACTGACTATAGCATAAAGTTAATGCTGATGTTTATTATGTGTTTATGTGCCCAGCACTATTCAAAGTGCTTTATGTAAATTATTTTTACCTAAATAAGTCTGTGAGGTAGTATTATATTACTATCTCCAATTGCAGAGAAGGTAACTGAGTCACAGAGCAGTTAAGGAAATTATCCACTCCAGGTACTTTGTTTCCAGATCCTGTGAATTTACTGGAGAAAAGACCTCTAAAGTCCTCACTTCTAATGGACTCTCCAAGTAATGCTTATTCACATTAAGGTGTGAGAGCCAGCCATTGCTACAGTGATTTGCAAGTTTGGACTCTAGAAGTAGGCAGCTTTGAGTTTCATTCTCAGCTTGGTCACTTTCTGTTGTGACCATGGATTGGTTATCTAAATTTCCTGGACCTAATTTTCTTCAGTTATAAAACAGAGCTATAAACCTGGGAGAACAGCACGATATAATGTAAAGGGCTTTGCAAGAGGTTGTGGCACAGAACTAAAACTCAGTAATGCTCTCTGTGATTACTCTTGCCCTTCTTTGTTTATGCAGCACTTTGCTAATTCCAATATTTTGGAATTCCTTCTACTTTTATGCAACATTGGCTCACTTTCTGATTTCCCATATTAGACTGAAGAGAAGGTTGAGTCTCCTTTAGTTCTATACTCCTCAACACACGGTATAGTTAGTTACCTACCACTCATTATACGTGTTTAATGTTAGTTGAATTAAATTATTTTTAAATCTCTACTTTTGTTTTTAAAAAAAGTGTTTGACCTTATTTTAAAATAGAGCCATGGAATAGAAGGAAGCCCAATTCCTTATAAACTAAGAGCCCATTCATTTTAAAACACATTACCTTGAATTTTATTTTATAGGAGGTTTGATGTAAAATTTACTTACTGATAAAAAGTTGAAACTTTCCAGAAATATTCTTTCATATATTCTATATTTATTGAAAGCCTACAAGTACAAAATAATCTTCTAAGTACTGGACTCTCCAAGTAATGCTTATTCACAAGTAAGCTTGAAAATTAGGCAAAAAACAAATCCTGTTTTCATATTTACAAGGTAATGAATGTACTTGGAGGGTGTGGGGACAGACAGTACATATACAGATGTAGAGATGAGTAAATTGTATAGTGTATTAGATTTCTATTGGGTAACAAGTTACCACAAACTTAGTAGTCCACAACAACATGTATTTATTATCTTACATTGTCCCATCTTAGGTAGAAATGTGGCAACGGCTTAGCTTGTCTTCTATGTGCTACAATTGCGGTGTTGGCTGGGTTGCTTTCCTGTTTGGAACCTGGGGTTCTCTTTCAAGATCACATGGCTGTAGGCAGATATGGTATCTTGAAACTGTGGGACTGAAGTCCCTATTTTCTTGCTGGCTGTCATCAGAGGCCACTCTCATCTGTTAGAGACCCTCACAGTTCCTTGCCATGTGGGCCTTTCACACAGCCTCTCAAAAACCTGGTAGCTTCTTTCTTCAAGGACATTAAGAGAATTTCTTGCTCCAGTCAGCTAAGAAGGAGTGTTCTATGGACACTACCAAATGAAGGGAGTGACATCCCTTCACGTTTGCCAGACTCTATCATCTAGAAGTGTCACAGGTCCCACCTGGATTCATGAGTAGGGCCTTATATCTGCATGTGATTCACTGGGGTTCACCTTAGAATTAAGATTACCCATACAGAAAATGTCAGATGGTGATAAGTATTATGAAGGAAATAAAATGGGGAGATAGGATATGTCAAGCTAATGAAGGGAGCAACCATTGCCATGTCAATAAGAACGGGTGGGGAGGATAAGTTCTCTTTATTGCTTAGGTTAATGTATATTTTGTACATTTTCTTAATAGCTCCTAACATAAATGATATATCAATTAAAGGATGTAAAGAAATGATTAAATACTGGAGCATTCAGTAAAACTGAGTTAAGATCATCAGAACAATTATATGACAATCTTCTCTAAGCAGAAACGAAGTAGCTCACACAATAAAATTAACATTCTAGAAATCAGTCTCACACAAAAGGAGAAAAGTACAAATGAGTGCTTTTTTCCTCAGGGATTTCCATTCATCAGTTAAGAATGTGACTTTCTTCCTTTATTACTTGTAATTCATCTCAGCAAGTTCTTTATTCCCAGGAGGAACTGTGCTTTGCTCCTTCCCACTCATTGTGGGATTGGGTCTCTATGAAGCAGTTATTTTTAGTCAACAATGTATACTCCTAATTTGTTTCCTAGGCATTATCATTGGTTAACCCACCCATCTTCGCAAACTCTATTTATATCCCAATCAAATGAGAATCTCAAAATCCATTAGCATTAAAAGAATTGTCTTCGTAATAGGCTTTCTTTCCAATTGAGATAGGAGGAACCTAGAAGTGACAAGAATGTTCTGAGCCAACCTGTTCCGTGCTGCGAACATCATAAATGGCCAAAAACCACAACTGACACTTGACTTCCTTCTCCAGCAACACTGAAGATGTGCATCTTTTTTGGGAACAGTAACTGTTCTTCTCACTCTGTTTTCTTCTTAGTCCATTCAGGCTACTGTAACAAAAATACCATAAACCGTGTAGTTTATACACAGCAGGTGATTTCTCACAGTTCCGAAGGCTGGGGAGACTGAGGTCAAGGCAACAACAGGCTCGGTGCCTGGTGAGGGCCCACATTTTCTTAGAAAGCTGTATTCTCTCTGGAACTGTATAGGGAAAGGGGAAGGGAGCTCTCTCAGACTTCTTTATGAAGGCACTAATACTAATTGCATTCATGACCTAATCACCTCCCAAAGGTCTCATCTGCTAATACCATCACATCGGGCATTAGATTTTGAACTTCTGAATTTTGAGGGGATACAAACGTTCAGACCACAGCAATTTTCTTGTCCTTGGTGTGTACAGGTATTTTGAACAGGATTTTCCTGGAGATACGGATGCAGATAAAAAATGATGGTGGAACTAAAATTAGTTAATTTTGCTACCAGTTATTAGTATCATTTCACAATTGGTTAAGAATAAAGATCTCCTTATGAGAAAGGAATTTTAGTTTTTGTCTTCAGCTTTAAATGATCTATTTTGTGTCTGTATAAAAAAAAGAAGGGACTATTACTTTATATAACTTCTGCAGTATTATGGTGTTCCCTTGCCCTATGCAGTAGCAGACTCAGTGAAGAACTTTATACATTTTCTCCTAAAGTACAGCATGGAGGGAACAGGTTTTAACAAATAAGTACTATCTTCTTATTGTTTATATTAAAAATCTGTATAAATTTTTTATATAAAAATACTTATTTTCATAAAACAAGACTGTTATAAATTATCATCACTCTTAAGGAAAACATTCCTCTTTGTGCCTCCTTTGCTCTCAATACTCTACTTTATTTTTGTCACTTCTGATCACCAAATGTGTGGTAGGTTTTCCAAAACCAAACAATTCTCAGACCCTCCAGATACTTTTTGGGTGGGCTACAGTTTAACTCAATTCTGACACTAGCTACCTAGAGATAGAAACAGATCCCACAGGTTAAGGGCTCAGTCCCTTAAGACTGAGACCTCATTTCAGATGCCAATCGAAAGTCCAGGTTGTCACCTATGCTTCTGATCTACCAGCTATAAATCTGAAATTTCCAGAACCCTCTCCTCAGGTTCAAGTAATTTACTAGAGTGGCTCACAGAATTTGGGACAATAATTTATTTAGTAGAGTACCTGCTTCTTAAAAAAGAATATAACTCAGGAGCAGCTAAATGAAAGAGATGCACAGGGCAAGGTTTGTGGGGAGGGGTGCGGAGCTTCCATGCTCTCTGGGCACCACTATTCCCACATCTCCATGTATTCACCAACCCAGAACCTCTCTGAACCCCATTCTTTTGGGTTTTCATAGTGGCCTCATTATGCAGGCATAATTGATTAAGTCATTGGGCATTGATGATTGAAATCAATCTCCAGACCCTCTCTCTTCTTTGAAGATCAAAGATCGGGGTGCAGGGCTGAAATTTCCAACTCTTTAATCCTGGTTGGTTTCTTAAGTTACCTAAGGGCTTTCCTGAAGTTACCTCATTAACATAAACAAACTCAGGTAAGGTTGAAAGGGGCTTATTATGAATAACAAAAGGCATCTTTACCTCTCTCATCACTTAGAAAATACCAAGGGTTTTAGGGGTTCCATACTAGAGATAGGGACAAAGGTCTATACATACATACATACATACATACATACATATATATAAATATATAAATATACAAATATAAATATATATATATATATGTTATAAGTTACAGTATCACAGTACACATACATATACACAGAAATCAATAGCCCTGGTGACAGTTACGAAAGTGGTGAGTGAGAACCACCAACAGAACTAGTATCACTAAGTAAGATAAAAGAACAAGAGAGTCCTCACAGGTATTACTTAACCTAATTGTTGAGAGCGTGTAAACAAATTTAGGTATTTTGAATGTAACTCTCAATCTGCTCTTAGTTTTTTATTGGAGTATTTACTTGATAATGTATTATTTCCAACCTGGGTAGACTTATGCATTAAATGTATTGACCATTTCTATTTGGCATGCAAAAATTAGAGATAGGAAAGCCTTTTCAGGCAGAATTTGTTCAGATTATTAATTCTTTCTCTCCCAGGGAGTCCGTTAAAATTCGCCAAGTCAAGAAGACTTGGATGTTCTCTCAGTCAGCTACTCCCTTTCCTTCCTTCTCTCTTGTTCTCCCTTTTTCTCTTTGCTCATCATCACTGTCTCACAATGTGACCTAATATTAACCTCTATTTTTAGCCCACGAATTATATTGTTACTTTAATAAATTCTCTATTTCTTCAGATTATTTTTGTTCATACTTTTATCTCATTCACTGGATCTTTCTTTTCTTGTCTGTGTTTGTACCATTTATGGCACCATTTACACTGAGTTGTGTCCTCATTTGCTTTCCTTTGGTCTTCAGTTTTCTTTACTTCTTAGATTGCTTCTTCTTTAACTACGTGTTTTGCCAAAAGAAAATTCTGCATTTGGTATTTACTAGTTTTTAAATGAATTTATCCTGCCACATTAATGTGCTGGAACAGATTCTTGCTTAGCAAAAGTTAATTGCAGTTCAAAAACCCTTAGCCTTTGTTAGTACTTTTTAATATGTTTCATATGTTAACCAAAGCTCAATATAAATCTAGTAGGAATCTAATAGGAAGCTTTGCTAAGCCTTCTGGATAGATGTGGTATTTAATCATTTACTCTACAAATGTATTATTAAGCTCCTACCATGTCTCACCATGTATCAGGTGCTTGGCTAGATTTGGGGAATTCTGCTGTGAAAAAAATTAAAAATACACATTTTTTTTTTCATGGAGCTTGTAGACTAGTGAAGAAAATAGACATTGAGAAAATTATTGAACCGATAATTATATGAATAAAAATCTGATAAGTCTTACTTGGGATAAGCCACTCCCCTCCAGTAACACTCCCCTCCTGATTCTAAACAGGAAATAACTAGCCTATACCCTTTATCTCGCCATTTTTATGCCTTGTAGGATCTTATAGGTCTCTTTTGTAACACTTGCTACAAATATAATACAAGCATTAATTGTGCAATTAGTTGAATAATGTCTAGCCCTCCCTAAAAACGTGAGTTCTTCTACTGCAGTAGTGGGGCCATGCATATTCAGCCCTGGCACCCCAGCTGTTTAATAATAGCACCTGAATTATAAATGCTTGTTGAAGAAATGAATGAGCCATATTCATTATCTAAAACAATCCTGTGAGATGTGACCTGAAATCTGACCTTTACTCTCCTGGTTTTTCCGGGACACGATCTCCTGTCTGCTGGACATGCTGCTTCCTGATAGTGTAGCTGAATCTGGGAGGCAGGGCACTCGATACAATTTGTTAAGCAGTTATTGTCCCCTTACTGGGATCTAAACAGGTCCTAGAAGTTGTTGTAAATATAAAATAAATACAAAACAAAGGATCTGGACATCTTCAGCTTTGGTAGAGTGTAGGAAGTTAAACTTTCTGCCCCCTTGGGTTTTAGAAATTGGAAAGACACTGCTGCTAGCTTAAAAGAAGATTTTTCAAATATTCAGACTCAGTATTCTTTTACAATGTTAAAAATTCTTGAGAATACCGAAGTGTTTATGTTTCTGTGTATTATATTTATAGATATTTTAAATTAGAAATTAAAACTGAAGTCTATGGCCATGCCATGCTGAACTAGCATGATCCGTCTGATTTCGGAAGCTAAGCAGGGTTGGACCTGGTTAGTACTTGGAAGGGAGACCGCTTAGGAAGACCAGGTGCCGTAGGTGTGAAAAATAAAAAATAAGGGATTGTAAGCTGACAAGGTCCTTGCAATCTGTGGGGTCAACCAAGGGGTTGCCTTGCCAAAATAAAGAAAGAAAAGAGAGAGAGAGAGAGAGAGAGAGAGAGAGAGAGAGAGAGAGAGAAAGAAAAAAAAAAGAAAAAAATTAAAACAGATTTAAAATAATAAATCAAAAACTACATCAATAAACCAATATATGTTAACATAAATAGCATATTTTTATGAATAATAACTACATTTTCTAAAGCAATTACAAGGGTATCATTTTGTTATGCACGTGCAAATCTAATGCCTGGTCTAGCAGCAGACAGTCGAACACTCATAAAGGAAGAAAGGTAGAATGAAACCCTGTATTTTAAGTGAATTAATCTAGAAATGCAGACTGATTAGATCTTGAGTTTTTTCTGTTATCTAATGATGCAGAATCTTCAGACAAAAAGCTGCTGAGGTCACTGATACTGCTTGGAATAGGTGTGAAGTGAGAAAGTTATTGGCTTCTCAGTCATAGATATCTAACTTTAAGCTTTGGTTTTACAATTTTATTGACAATATTTACTAAAGAAAGTTGCTTAGTCTCTGAACCTTAGTCGCCTCATTTGTAAGAGGGGAGGTAATGCTTAAATTATATAGTACTTACAAGATTAGATGAAATAATGTACATAAAATGGCTGGCATGTAGTTTGCTCTCTGTAGACATTAGTTTCTTTTCTTATTCCTTCCATCTTCAAATTTCTAAATTATTTTGTAGAATTGAAGCAAATAGTCATTATATTTGCAAGGACAGTTAATAATTCTGTGCATTAGAGATTACTTCTATTATACATATGGTTGAGTGTTTTGTAAAAATTTTTGTGTAATTTTGAAATATTATCAACGAATGTCTTTGAATCTTTGGGAAATGTCAAGGATATTATTGTAATTGTCCTCGAGGTTTCTGATATCCAGTTGGGCAGATAATGCTTTCAGGCTAGAAACCTCAAGAACCTGTAAACGAGTGAGAAATAATATAGTATAAAGATTATATCAAAGCTAAGGGATTATGAAGTAAGATGATTAAAAAGTAGGTGGACCTCCAGAGGTCTCAGTGGGAAAGATCTAATTATATTAGATATGTATATCCTGTTCAATTGTGTGTGTGGGTGAAGGGATTT
Organism: Cynopterus sphinx; assembly: GCA_030015415.1. Lineage (NCBI taxonomy): Eukaryota > Metazoa > Chordata > Mammalia > Chiroptera > Pteropodidae > Cynopterus > Cynopterus sphinx. The sequence goes on along the minus strand of CM057392.1, from coordinate 31,352,601 downwards.
CAGTGGTCTAAATAAGGCTGAACATCAGATAAGGAAAACTGGCATTTGTTGGAGTGTAACAGTCTTTTATACAGCATGGGATAGTGGAGAAGAGCATGGCTTTTGAGACTGGAAACATCTGGTTTCAACTTCTAGAGCTGCCCTTAGGAGCTCTTTGACCTTCAGTAATTAATTTAGGGCTCAGAGTGTCATTTACTTACCTTGTGGGACTGAGGGAAAGGTTATCATTATCTGAAAATGGTGAGAATAATGCCTACCCATCAGGTTATTGATAGGCTTACATGTTATAATGAATGACCTGAGCGCTGCCGTAGTAGTGAGCACATAAATACTCCATAAATATGAGCCACCATTGCTATTGTTGTGAATATGCATCCATCTTGGTGAACATAAATTCGCAGTCATGTTTCTTGAATCATTCGGGGCAATCCTAATTTAATTTTTTAAAGAATTATCGGATGATATTCTAAACATGCCAGTGTTTTAAAAAGACTACAATAAGATAGCTGAGAAAAAAATGTTATATTAAATGATGGAGCCATGTTAAGGATATATGTGTTTTATTATCTGAGGAGTTGGTTTTATTTTTTCATTCTGCTACAATAAGGGTCTTCCTCTGTGACTCCTAGCTCCTCCTTCATTGGTGGGTAACTCTGCCCAGTGATATAGGGCATTTGTGCTTTATAAATAGGGGACTAGGTGAGCATTTTAGGCCCTGGTGCTAATTGTTTCCAACATGTGGCCTCCATCACCCTAATTTTCTAGCTCTGAAACAAATCCTAATTTTTACACTAGTTTCTTATGATCCTGTTTTCTCTTGAATTTTGCATAAGACCTTTCACCTAAGTATGTATGTATCTCAGTCCATTAGAATAATGTTGACCAAGTGTTCACAACTGCCTATTTGTCTTGACCAAATTTCAGTCAGAGTCTTCTTCCTATAGGCCCCTGAACTCTGCTTGCCCACGAGCCTGAGCAAGCCCTCAAAAGTGGAACATGTCTCCTTATCAGATTCTCCTGGAAATTGGCAAGCCACTTTGCCTGTCATACCCAACTGTTCATTTCTCGTTGCTTATCCAACTTCCCTTTAAAAGATTCAGCTTGTCTTTGCCTTCCCTTCCTCACAGTATAAAAGAAAAGCCTTTTTCTGTGGATTTTAAAATGCTTACAGATTTCTGAAATCAGTTTTCTGCCTAGTATAAATGTCTTTCTTCTGAAAGAAATCCCTTCCTAGCTAATTCTGGATTTTTTTTAAATGATATCTTGGTTCTACTTTCCTGGGAAATTCCCTGTTTTCCTTTGTGCAGCATTCCATCTTTTTCCTTCAATGTCCTAATCTTGTGACTGGTTCCTGACCCCCCCCAAAAAAAAAAAAATCCAGCAACATTTTCCCATAAGTCTCATTCTGTTGGCCCTGAGTAGGTAAGCCTGGGTCATTAGGTGCAATATTGGTTTTGAGTTGGAACACATTTCCTTTCAGACTAATGAAAATAATCAACATACATTGAGCAAAAGTCTACACATATTTCCACATTTAAGAGAAATTACTGTGTTATTCAATATAAAAAAATTATCTGCTATGAATTGGGTGGCATGGAGGAACAAAAAGAAAATAAGAATGATCTGTTTCGTCAACATCTTTTCATTTCTCCGCTTAATTATATAAATTAATGTTTTGTGGATAGATTTCCATACCAAATCTAATTATTATGTTGGTTCGTGTACTTATTATATAGGAATCACTGTTTTGTTTTTCTATCTCCTTTGAGATTATTAACATGGCTTGATTTAGTATTATCTGAAAATAGTATGAATGGCTTTTCCCTCTCTTTTAAAGAACAAACAAGAAGCTGCGTGATTAATATTGCACCCCAACCCACTGTATCCTATCTCTTTTTTCATCTTGATCCACTTTTTTACCTTCCTGTAGCCTCTCACCATGTGCATGTCATCTTATATACAGCAGTAAAAAACAGATTCCTAACCATCATTTAGACCCTGAGATTCTTTCCCAGAAGCTCAAAAATTTTTTTGAGTCCTAATTGTCACCACAAAGCCGTCTAACTCTTGCCTCTTTGATGGCCAAGCAGGTTCACATAATAGACCCACATCTCAACTTCATGCTCATAGAGCACATCCAAAGCTCTGCTTTTTTTTCATCCAACACTTTAAATTCCTTCCAAACATCTTTGGTATGTTTGAAGTTGTTTCCTTCCTAGGATCATATAATTACGTTATAAATATGAATTTTTGATAACTCAGGACTCTGCCTAAATGCTTTTAATTTCCACATAAATTTCTTAGATTTTTAGAAAGATTTTGAGTCGTTCCCACCTCCATCTGCCAAATTTGTTAATTCTCTTAAAATACAAAATGAACACTGTTTTGAATTATTTTTCTTCCTTTTTTCTCTTTTCTCATATGCCTTTGTTCACATTTCTCAATATAATTTATTTATCGTGATATCTAAATCAATTAGAAAATTATAAGAGCTACCATTTTAATAGAAACACTTTCTAGGAAATAGCATTTTGTAAACATTTTATTTAATTGTCATAACTTCAGAGGCAGAAATACTATCTAAAAAAGGTGCTGTAGGACCCTTAGTCTCACCGCATACTGCAATGCCTCTGTAATTTGATTATGCATGAGCAAGCCTGCTATGAGTATAGAGATAGGCCGCACTTTGAGTAGTGTGATATAAATGTATACATGCAGGGATTCCTACTTGAGAACTAATGGAATACTTGATGCATTTTGCATCATTTGCTAAGTCTGCTCAAGCTGGTGGAGTTTTACACCTGCCCTGTCTCTGATACATACTAGACTCCGGACTGAGGAGAACTTAGAAACTCAACCTTTCGGTGTCCTGTATGCCCTGCCTAGGATTTGAGCCACCTGAGCTACTTAATGTGAGGTTTGTTCTTGCCAGCCAAGCCTCACCCCAGGTTGGTTGAACCTGTCCAGGTGGGGTAGTAAAACAGAAAGTCAATGTTATAATAATAATGCAAAATAACAATAAGAATTAGAACAGCTAATATTCATTAATCATTTAGGGTCAGCCACGTACTGCACTGAGTGCTTTATATAATCATTTTAATTTGTCTTGATAAACCATATAATGAAACTACAGCTGTGTCCAAAAATTTAAGAGCTTTTCTTCACAATTTGCTGTTCACAAGCTTTTTTAATGTAATAAGAATGTCTTTACTTCAGTCTCTGATCTTCTCCTGCCATGTTAAGAATCTCAAGCTCTCTGCTCAAGCTTATGTTGACAGAGAAAAAGTCCAGAAAAGTGTATTGGACATTTTTATTGTTATGTAGTCTAAGGTTTATATTTTCTAAAAATATATATTACAGTTTGTGACAGGGATGTACAAATAATGACCACATAATTTATCATCCAAACGTGAACACTTTTGAAGCTGAAAGGAGATGTTAAAAATCTATTAACAGGTGTCGGGTCATTTACATCAGGTGTAAATTGGGACTCTGTCCCAAGAAAGGAAGTAAGGTATGTGGTCACCTTATGCCTAAGTCATTGTCAGACAGCTGTAGAATATTAAATTTTTTCTGGATACAAACCAAATGGATGACACACATTACATGAAATGTATGCAATAAGAAGTCAAAATATTTTCAAATTATAAATTATGCATTTTACTATCCAATTAATTATATTATAAGAAAATAATTGATAGTCAAGCTTTTAACTCCAACTATTAGTAATATTCCCCAAAATACATTATTATTTTACATTAGTAAGTTAGATAAAAAAATTATTGTCTATTATCTTCACCTCATTACACAGTAAAAATGACAGACAAAATTAAATTTCTAGAAGAAATAAACCAGAATATCAATTATAACAATATATGATTATCATACTTTTGTATCAATGGTCATTAGTATTTAGCTTTCATATCTCATTAAGGCACTCTTTGGATTATGTCGATTTTCTGCTTAGAGTCCTTTAAATTTTTGTATTATCTTCAGAAAGTATTGTCTCATTACCCTAATAACCAGGGCTTTTTGCAAACTTGTCTCTTTTGTGCTATTTAATATAGCAGACCACTGCATAGGTGACTATATAAATTTAAAAGTAAATTAATTAAAATTGAATAAAATTAAAAATTTAATTCCTCCTGTACACTAAGCACATTTCAAGTGTTAAGTAGTCCAGGTGGCTAGTAGCCACTGTATTAGTTCAAAATAAAAAATATTCACCATTGAAGAAAATTTCATGGCATCTTTCTAGATTTATTACCTACTGTTCTTTTCCAGAAAATTTTGGCTCTTGCAAAATTAGATTTGTTTCAGTCCTCTAATAGATTGCACCTTGTTTTTTCAGCCATTTTGCTCAGTTTAACATCATGCCTTGGAATGCCTCTGCTATGTCAAGAATTCATGTATCTAGTCATACTGTAATGTGGAATTTTTTTTGGTGGAATTTTTTTTGGTGATACTAGGAAGCCTGTTAAGTGTTGGAGAAACAATGACAGAAAACATAGCCCTTGCCCTGCAAGGTCACCATCTAATGAGGGAGAATGACAAGTAGACATGTGAGTACAAATAAGAGCTGCTTAGAGGTAAGCAGTGAGTTTTATGGGAATAGATAAATGCTTCTATCCGAAATTGGAAGTGAGTCAACACATGCTCTTGTAAAAGATGGCATATGATCTGAACCTAGAAGCCTAGTAGGAGTTTGGAAAATGAAATGAAGTAGGAGAATGAAGAAAATAATCTGAGAGCACATGGGCCAACTGGGAATTGTACATTGTTTGTTATGGCTGGATTTCAGCAGGCACCTCGAGAATGTTGGCTTTCTTTGAAAACCTAAAAAGCTACTGACAGATTAAATGCAGGAATGTGGCAGGAAGAGATTTGTGTTTTTGCACAAATCACTTCAGAAACAAAGAGGAAAGAAATTGGAGAAGGAAGCATTTAAAAGACCTTTCCATAATCTAGGTGACAAATAATAAGGGCCTAAATTAATGTAGTGACTGTTGGGTAGGAGGGACGGTTTTGAGAGATTAAAATTCCTAATTTACTGGTAATAGTTGTTAGGTATTGGAATGAAGTTCCATTTTCAAAATTCTATTAAAACTGAATGGTCCAGATCAGATGCCAGCTTCAAGGTAAAGCCTTCCGCATCTGGGAATCTCTGCCTTTAAATTCCTGATTAAAGGCTCCCACTTACTTATTTTTAGTGCTAGTTTTCATTACTCAGCTCCTTGACACTAAAACTATAGTATACTTCCTAGTATCCCTTGTAGTGACTAAGATATTTGCTTTAACGAATACTTTATATATTTGATCACTAACAGACTATCTACAAATGAAAAGTAATATTGTTGGGCAAGCAGCTAAATAAACTCTAGTAAAAAAGGACATGTGAGGAATTAATGAAAATAAAGGTATGGGTGGCAAGTTTAATGGTTTCATATCATACTGTACTTCTTGGTTATAATTTTCACAATTTTAATTAAATAATAAAACATGTTGGTTGAGCCTCAGTCTTCCCCACTAGGGTATATAAATTCTATTATTGTAAAAATCATGTTTGTCTTGCTTATTGTTGGATTCTAATTATGTCTACACCATAGTTGATGGTTAATAAATATTTGGGGAATGAATGAATCTGAAAATTCCCACAGATCAGAGAGAAATTATAATTATGGACCACTTATTACTTGTAGGCATTATCCTAAGCATATAGTTTTATAAATAGTATATATTTTATATATCAAAATATGATAAAATTAGTCACACCAGGAAAATAAGTATTAGTAATGTTTTCTGTTTGTTTGTTTGTCTGTTTTTTACAATTAAAGAAACCCTGGCTCAGGGAACCTAGAACAGCTACTAAATACAAGTCCTGAAGTTTGAAGGCAATTTTTTCTGTGTCCAAAGTCTATAGTTTTTTCACTAGACTAACTTGCTCTTTGTTTTCTAAGCATGCAAATTCTGTTTGGAAAGGATATTTGTAATGCATAAGTATCACTGAGTATATGATCTGCATAGTAGGCTAGCATTTAGATTGATAACCCCTTATCAAGTACCAGCCATGGGTTGGGACAACAAAAGTTAATAATAAATGATTCCCTGTCCTAAAGGAACTCACAGTAGTGGTAGAGACAAATCTTAACCAGATCATTTTGGTTCAGTCACGCGCGCACACACACACACGCACACACACACACACACACACACACACACATGCATATTCAAATTTCTATGGACAGACATAAAGTTTTATACTTACCCTAATCTTAAGTTTCAGAGAACAACATTTTAAAGGAGCAGTAGTAGTCTAAATCTTAAGGAATAAGTAAGAATTATTTAGTAAGAAATGGGTAAGTTGGCCAGAGAAATACTCAGTCGAAACAATATCGATATTCAACAAAAAGCTAGTTCAGCAGTTTAACATTCCACAGTGATCATAAATATTAAAGTAAAAAGTGAGATGAGATAAAATTAAGGAAGTTGATTGGGTTTTTTATCCAAAAGTATAATGTTTGAACTTAATTTTGTAGACAATGGGAAATAGTCGCTTTTGCAAGATATGAAATAGCTGTATTTTATCTGGTTGACTCTGGTTGCAATTTAAAGGTAAGACTGGAGAAAGGGAAGTTATCTAAGTGTCTGAGCTAAAACAATGGTGATAGATACAGAGAGAGGGGAATAAATCTGTTTATATTTGATGCACTATGAGTGAGGAAGACAGGAATATAGAAAATTATACACATTCCATTCTTGAGAGAGAGAGAGTGGATAGTGGTGTCTTAATGGAAATCTGGAACAAATAAGAAGCAGTTTCCTATGTCTTAAAAATGAAATTAAACAAATGCAGCAAACCGAAAGCACAGATCTTCTCCTGACCTCATTTGTTCTATGTATTACTTTGTTTCCCAGTTACCCTTCATCACACAACTTCTTGGAAGTGTTATCTTGGGCTGCTGACCCTATTTTTTTCTCACTTTGTCCTCCCAACTCTTCTGGTGCAGTCCCTGCCCTATCATTTCACTGTTCCTCCATAGGTTCAGATGACTTTCACTTTGTCAAAATCAAATGTTTTCATCACTTTTGTTAGATGACTCAAAGGAGTGTTAAACCAGTTATTCATTCTCTACTTAAAACACATTTTTTCTTTACTTCTATAATACTGTATTAGCCTGGTTATTTCCTTTTTTAATCCATATTTCTAGTCTACTCTCTTTTGATGACTAAACCTTGAAGAAAACCAGTGCATGATCCTCCCCACTCTTTATATCAACCCAATCTTCTTAGGAGACCTACCTCGTCCCCTAGCCATAAATATTTATAAGTCATATGCAGTAACTTCTAAATTTACTCCTCTGTATTGTGCTTTCCCTTGAATTACAGACCAGACTTTTCTAAATTCCTACCTGACACCTCCATAGGCACATTAATATTAATCTCGCATGTCATCAAGACAGAATACTTAATACATATTTCTCCACCATCGCCACAACTCACCCAGCCTTCATCTTAATTAATTATATCATCAGTCACACACTGATCAGGCCAATAATCCCTTGATTCTTCCCTTTCCATCACTCTTTAGTCTTAATTTATCAGCAACTTCTGCTGCTATCCACAAACATGCCCCACAATGGCCATTGCTGCCACCTCTATAGGTACAAATCTAGTCCAGGAAAGCATTGTTATATATCAAACAGTCTATTATAAAAGCCACCGAAGTTGTCTTTTTGTTGCCACTCCTCACTGATGGTAATTTATTTTTCACAGGGTAATATTATAAAGATCTACATTCTATCATCACTGCCCTGTTTTCCATTAAACCCTCCTCACCTTGACTTTAAAGCCTCTACTGATCTAGCACTTTCTCCAACTACACTATGTCTCATTATCCACTAGACTTTCAACCCGGTAGACATCTCTGGCTTTTCTCAAAGATGCTTGGTTCATTTATAACATTGGACTAGTTGTTCTTTCTGCTTTAACTGCTCTTCAAGGTAGCTTCACATGGCTACCTTCATCTTGTCATTCATCATCAGCTCAGATGCTACCCTCTCATTGAACCCTCCTTGGCCTCTCAATCACTATAGCACCCAGTTAATTGAATTATTTGCATAGCGTGTATCATTATTTATTGGGTTTTTTTGGGGGGAGGGGGGGTTGCTGTCATAATGATTGTCTATCTCTTTGTCTCTGATCTCACCACAGAGACACAGACTAAAAAGCAAAGTACATAATAGTAGGAACTTCTTGTTGCTCACTGTCCCTAAGTCCTATGATAGGCCATCTGATAAATGAGACTAGAGTAAAGGCTAACGGTGGAAACTGGAGGGCATGATACACAAACTGAAAGAATGGGAAACCCATGAAGTCTGCTAAAGTGGTTTTCAGTTCGGTGAAATCTTATGAGGGAATATATGTCACAGAAGTCACAAAACTAGAATTTCAAGAAGAAATCTGAAAATGATATCAAAAGCAGCAGAAAGCCAACATGATTGGAACTATAGGAATTGTTGACAAGGTTTGGCAAAATAGATGAGCTAGTCTCTCGTGACTGGCCACAGCAGTCTCACAGTAGAGACAGCTAAAGGTAGAATGCAGTTGCTGGAGAAATGGGTGAAAGGGAAGTCATGGAAAAATGAGTATAATACTCTTTAATGAAACTTGACTGAGAAAAGAGAGATGAGGTGTCCAAAAGGAAGGTAGTCTGTATTGAGAAATGACATGATGTGCTGAGACAGATTTAAAGAAGAAATAATAGAGAGAAATACCTGGAGGTATAGGAGAGATGGAACAAAGTTGGAAAGGGGCAAAGAGGACAAGGTTGGCCTAAAAAAAATAAGAAGGATGAAAGGCTGTTGCTTCTAGTTTGAGGTAGTTCTTGTTGATGCTTTTAATTTTCTTGATTAAGTATCAAGTCAGCCTTCTGAAAATGAGAGAGTTGAATATTGAATAGAGTGCTTATAGAAGGTGGTGGAAGTTTGCAATTTTGTGTGGCGTGAGAGATCTGAACAAGGGAATTAAAAATTTTTAATATGGTTTAGATTGAGATATTCTGAATTTGGAAACCACTCACACAGCTGCATGACATTCAAAGGTCAGGATGTTGGGTGTAGGATTGAATGAGAGGAATTTGGGAATTGATCAAGGGCTTGAGAATTCCTGGAAGGTTCTGGCATAAAATCAGAACTGAAAGTATGGGTTGAAAATATGATGATCAATCATGTGGTGTAAATTAGACAAAACAGGAGGCCAATAAATACCACTTATTATGGCAAATTAGGATCAGATAACTAAACTACAAATTTAAATGTGAGTTGGGTTGGAAAAATTCATTAGGGATGTACTTTTTATTTCAAAATTAAATTTCTTTTTTTTTTAAATAAAATATATTTAAGTTATAGTATAACACTACCCAGAAGGAGGTGCTATGTACACTGGCAAGCTGGGTAGTCTATGCAGGCATCTGATTCAAAGGATCAATGGAGACTAACATCCAGCCTACAGTCTACTCCCCTCTTGGGGAATTAAATAAATGTTTAATTCACACAGACACCATAAGAGTTAGCACTGGCCCTATGCAGAAGTAATCATTTTTAACATGTTAATGAACATCTACCCATTACTCTTTGGCATATGCAATTTTTTTGTAAATAGGATCATATCTGACATACTGTTTTATGAGCTTTTCTTAAAACTAAAAAATATAATTGCAAATCACCTCCCTATCAATGGGTCTATCTATGGAGCTTAATTTTGGCAGTGCTGCATGGCCCCATAATTTGTTTAATGAGTCCCCTAATGATAAATATTTACATTTTCAAGAAATATTATCCCATTTTATATACCCACTAATAGCATATGACAGTAACCAATTTCTCAGTTTCTTCCAAAATGGCTTTTTAAAAATCTTGATAATTTGGGCCAACCTTATAGACAAAAGGAAATATCTTGATGCTATTTTTAATTCTTTGATTATTTGATATATTGGGCATATTCGTTTGTATTACTTTTTCTTTTTTTCAGTAAATTTCCTATTCACTATTAATAGCCAGTGAAGTACAGAGATAAAGTTCACAGATTCTCAAGCTTAGATTCTCAGAGTATCTAATTTTGAAAATGACTTATTAGCTGCAGGACCTTGAACACATTACTTAGCTCTTCTACGTCATTAAGTTTTTCTGAGGATTAGATGAGTAAATATAAATAAAATGCCTAGAAAAGTTCCTGACAGAGGATAAATACTATATAAGTGTTAACTATTGCTGCTGTTATTCAAATAACTTACTCTTTTTTCTCTTCTGAGTATAGCATTATAGGTAAGAGTGTGGGTTCTGTAATCAGATGGGATTAGGACATTACCTCTGATTGCTGGCCATATGAATCTGAGGAAGCTACTTCATCTCTCTGAGTTTCAGTTTATTTATTAGTAAAGTTGGAATCTTAGTATAGTTATGAGAATTAATGGATTAATTCTTGGAATATGTTTTACAAAGTAACTGGCACAGAGTAAACACTTAATAAATAGCAGCAACTGTTAATGTTGTAATTATTATTCTTTTGCGATGTATATTATAAACATTAATCTTTGTTATATATATTTCAGTTTCTTTCCCAGTGTATTTGTCAGGGTCCCAAGAGAAAACACATGGCACAGTCAAATTAGGATAATTTGAGAAAAATTCAATTATGAAGCTCACAAGACCTTGTCTTAATGGGTATGGGGATGAAAGACCACAAGGAATTATGCAGTAACCCAAAGGTGATTATGAGGGGATGGAGAAGTTTCTGAAAACTAAGCAGAATAATGCACATTGAGCAATACAGCAGGTTCTAAGGGACCACCACGCCTGCTGGGGCTCTCCACGACTGAGCCCAAGAGAAACCAGAGAACCCTCAGGAGCCACCAATGTAGTCAATTTCAATGATTTTTTGAGGCCCTGGAAGTCCATTCTTCAGTCACAGGGATAGAGAACAAATTAAAAAAGGATAGAAAGTGGATGTCAAGGGACAAAACTTCAGCATCGTTTTTATTTTTTTTCACATTGCCTTTTGCCAAATATGTGTATCTAATTTTTATTTAATCAAATTGGCCAAACTTTTTTATAGTTTCTGGTATTAATGTCACATTTAAGCTATTCATACTCCAAAATTATAAAAATATTCTCTCATATTTTTTCTGTCTATATTGTATAGTTTCCTTTTTTCATATTAAGTATTCAACTAGCTGGAATGTATTCCCCATCCTTTTCTTTTTCATCTCAAATGTCTAACCAGTTATTTGAATACAGTTTATTAAATTATTCATTTAATTTATAATTTAATGCATTGATTAGATATTTTATGTTGTTGAAGTGAGAACTCAAAGAATAGGAGCTAGAAGTAGGTTTTAATTTTTATAAATTATGCTGAGGATAAATAATAAACATACTAACATCTGCATTCTCCAAAGAGGAAATACAGATGGCCAATAGACATATGAAAAGATGCTTAAGGTCACTAGTCATTAGAGAAATGCAAATTAAAACCACAATGAGATATCACCTCACACATGTCAGAATGACTTTCATTAACAAATCAAAGAATAACAAGTGTTGGTGAGGATGTGGAGAAAACGGAACCCTCAAACACAGTTGGTGGGGTTGTAAATTGGTACAGCCACCTTGGAAAACAGTCTGGAGGTTTCTCAAAAAATTAAAAATGGATATACCTTTTGACCCAGCAATTGCACTTCTGGGTATTTATCCAAAGAAACCGAAACAATAATTTATAAAGATCTATGCACCCCAATGTTCATTGCAGCATAATTTATAACAACTAAGGTATGGACACAATCTAAATGCCCATCAACAGATGATTGGATAAAGAAGTTATGGTTCATATATACAATGGAATATTACTCAGTCATTGAAAAATAAAATCCTACCACTTGTAATGATATGAATGGATGTAGAGGTTATTACTGCTGAGTGAAATAAGTCAGAGAAAGATAAATGCAGTTTGAATTCACTTACGTGCAGAATCTAAGGAACAAAAAGAACAAACTAATCAAAAACAGACTCACAAATATAGAAGATAATCTGGTGACAGCCAGAGTGGGGATGGCTTGGAGACTAGGAAGATGGGGTAAAGGGTTAAGAAGTACTAATTAGTAGCTGATAGATGGTCACAGGGATGGGAAGTGTGGCATAGGGAATGCAGTTAGCATTAATGTATTGGCTAGACAGAGAGCCAAAGGAGAAAAAGAGCAATCAGGGGATTATTTTATAAACTATATAAATGTCAAATCAATGTGCTGTATACCTGAAACTAATAAAATATAAAATATAAAATAAAATAAATAAAGAGTAGTGTGTCTATACAGGTAAAAGCTATTATAAAATTAAGGTAGAATCAGTCGTATTTTAGACTTCCATAAGTATTTTTTTCTTTGCCTACAATGTGTTTTCCATCCCACCCACTGCATCCTTAGCCTGTTTCTGTTGATGAACCTTGTCTTTTCCTTTCAGACCAAGAATGCCCACAGATAATGCCGTAAATAATGTGTATTATATAGTGAGTCAAACTGACCTAGGGGCTAATCAAGGCTCTGGAAATTCTTTGGCGCTGAGAAGCAAGAATCACATAGAGGGTTAAGTTTAGTGTTGAGATATTTTACAAAACAAAAGTCAACTGGGAAAGTGAGAGTTCACTGAGAAGAGTATCTGCCAAGATTCACTAGCAGGCTAGGAAATAGTAGGAGGATCGGGCCTCCAGAGGGTGACTAGGTGTGTGAAGGAGACAAAGGTTGCTGGAGGCAATTAGCTGAGGTGTGACAGTCCAAGGACAACGGGACTCTGTGAAAAGAAGTTTGTGCAAGGTCAGAGAGAAATAGTATCTCAAAGGAAGAAAAAGAGTCTTATTTTTGTTCCTCACATCCTGTCCTTACCGTTTCTCATAAAAGATGTATTCATTTTTAAGGGTTAAAATGTCTTCTGGATGTTAGTTCAGTAGCAACAGACACTTAAGTGCAATGGCTGACATCCTTAAGATTAGCACATGACAGGGCTACTAAACTGGAGGAAAGACACAGGAGAGTAAATGACAAAACTTCTAGCCAGGAGGGTGGTTTGGCCTGACTGGTGACTTTCAGAATTCATGTCACAGTTAGTTTGCCATTTACATATGTCCACTGACTCCTTTACTAAATGTATTTGAACTTGGTCTCTGCCTAGGTTCTTAGCCTGTTAAGAAAACCAAATAGCATCGATTCACAAATTATTGTCATGTCAACATTTGTTTCCATTGATTAATCTTGTTCATATTATCAGATATTAAGATTACAAAAATAAACCGAGTCATATCGAAGACCTCATATATAAAATTTCATTGTGCTTGTAGTATATAGAGTCTTATAGCCCATTCATTTTGCTCCATTTGTTGTGGAATAAGCATTGAGAATTGAGGTAGAAAAATATGTATGTTTTCATCAATAATCTACAGGTATACTTGTGTTTTTCATATTGAAAATAGATTAAACATAGAAGTTTCAAATTGCTATTTATATTCCGCAGATGGAGAACCAGTTTATTAGCTCTGCTAGCCCCCTTCTCCAAAGCACACATCATTCATGGTCTTCTAGACTAGGAGCTATGTAACTACATCAACAGCACCATTAATACTACTATTAATAATCATCGTCAATGCTTAGATAGCACTTATTACATACCAGGCACTTTTCCATGCCCTGTGTACACTCGATTCACTTAACCTTCATATTAATTCTATGAAACATGCACATTTTTTGTCTTTACTATGAAGATGAGGGAATCTAGGCACAGAGGTGCGTCTCATCCAAGAGCCTGTAGCTAGTAAGTAGAAGAATGAGACTTGAACTCAAGCAGTCTGGCTCCGGAATCCAATATGCTCTACTGCTCTGAAGATCAACATATTGTCCAAATTATGCAGGCACAGGCTCTCACGTATTTGAAGGTAGTGCCAACACTGCATTTTCCAGCTGGTTCTCAGAGCTTCCCTGGACTTTGCCAGTTGTGCTGAGGACAGATCTTCTCCACTGATGATAGTCTAAGTTACCCCACTCTGATCTTGGGAAGATCACTTTACCTTGTATTTGTCTGCTTCTCCTTAAGCAGGGAAAACCTCTTACTTCCAGGAAGGACCCACAGAAATGAACCATTATTCATGGCAGGGAGCCCAGAGCCTGAGCCCAGAGCCTAGTTTCCCTACCATGTGTTCCTTGTTCATTTCTGTCTCTTGTCTCTCAGGCCCTTAGAAACTGTCTTCATCAACAGACATATCCAAGCGGCTCCCATCTTGAGAATGGGTCACTTTAGTTGTTTGTGGTTCAAGCTGTTGATGGTTTTTGTGTTTTTATTTGTTTTCATAGATAATTCAATGGTGAGTTAGGACAGGCTTTATCACAAATTGTTATCACCGTATTGCCCTAAACCGAAAGTTCTCACATTTTGAACTTCACAGCTTCCCTGCACATTACTCTAATATGATATTTTCTTAAGTACAGATCTTCAGATCAGAAATTCTAATGCTCACTAAATAGAAAGGTTTGGTTATTTATTGTTGTTTATTTTTGTCATTTATTTTTAACACCAAAAATGAACTCCTAATCTTAGAACTTGAATTTAACTCCAGATTTTATCATTTACCAGCTATGTAGCCTTTGGCAGTTTCTCTGAAGTCTCTAATCTGTTTCATTGAATATAAAATAATGTACAAGTTTTAGTATATATTGTACGGATGTGCTCCAAGAAAAGACAACTTAAAGCAAAAATACTTATAAAGGGAATTATTACCATACAATTAATCCAAGAATCAAGAGAGATTATCAGATATTTATTATCTAAGATATGTTAGCCACTGTATAACCCTACTACTCCTCTTCCCACCCCACCTCCCCCCACATGTTTAAATTATATAGCTTCTCACCACAACGAACGTACAAGATCATCCATTGATACTCCTACCATGATGACTGAAGCAGTACATCATGTGGCTTCCACTTATCCTCTTCCACTTGGTGTCTTGATACTCAAACCCTTGCTCATTCTGCTCCAGCCACCCGAGCTTTCATTCCACTCCCCGAAAATGCCAGGCTCAATTCTACTTATGGCTTTCACAATAAGCTGTTCTTTCTTGGGTCATTAAATCTTAGCTCAAGTTGTGCTTTGTCAGAGAGGTCTTCCTCTGACCATCTGCTCTGTCCTATCACTAAAGATAACATTAGTCTGTTTTTCTTTCTCCATAGCACTTGCCACTACCTGAAGCGATCTTATTTGCTGCAGTGTACTGTCTGTCTCCAGTGACTAGAACGTGTGCTCCTTGAGTGCATGGTCCATGTCTGCCATTTTCACTGTCTTTATCCCAATGCTTAGAAGAGAGCCTGACACCATGGTAAACTCTGAATATATATTTAATAATGCTGAATAAATTAGAAATAATAACTAAACTTCTATTACTTTATATCATTTTTATTGCCTTAAAATGTTCATTCCTGGTTTCACGGAAGAATTGTGTAGACACACTAAGGTATTGCCCAAAAGGAAATCACTACAGAAATAAATTCCTAAAATGGAGTAAGTAGAGGGGAAAGGTGCTAGCAAAGGATCAACATCCATCTTTGTCAACTCTATATCTACATTCAAGAATAGAATCAGAGACAGGACTCAGAGCAATAGTTTAATGAAGACTTAAAAGCTCTACATCCCTTTTGTCTTAAAGAGTCAACCAAAAAATGAAGCTCAGGTTGATTATGAATTTTATTATAATAGGCCTTTTGTTTATTCCTAGTCAAAGTACTTGCATGACTTATGCCAATAATGGTACTGCAAAATACAGACACTGATAACAAATATGATGTGTATAAATGAGAAATGTAATTTTTAAAGAAATTCTAAAGAACAGACACAATAGCAAGACTTCCTTCACCTACTAGGTAGTGAAGTCTCACAGCCAGAAATTCTGACTTAACAGGACTGAGTGGGACCTGGCCATTGGTCGTTTTTGGTAAGCTATCGAGGCTATTAGAATAAGATGACATTGTTGAGAGCCACGGGTGTGGACCAGCCTCTTCCTAGATCAAACACAACTCAGAGACCCAGAGGATGTCTTTACATAATATTTCCTGTGCTTTTTATTGATTTTGTATTGGAATTTCAACATTTAAAAAAATTACAAAGTTATGCCCAGTTGTAGAAACCTGTTAATAAAAATTAGACAGACATGTTTTTAAAGCCAGTTTGATTATATTCCCAATGTCATAAAGTTCTAACTTTTCATTTAATCAATAATGGGCATAGTAAGAAATGTCATGTTTTTTCTTAATATTCTTTTGAGAGTTTAATATAAAAAGCATTTTCATAGAACCTTATCAATAAAGAATAATTAGAACCATACTATTTCTAAAGTCTATTTTAATTTATGTTCTGAAGTCATAACTTTATAATTTTTATATTTTATACATGCATAACAAAAGATACCTTTTAAATATTATAAATAGTATAAATAATTTTCATTATTTAATAGAGATTAATGAATACAGATACCTTTCTTTAAATGATATTTTAAAAATCACTCCCCAGGAATTAAAGTGATATTCTCAAATCAAATGAAGGCTCTTCTAATTAATCTAAATATTATTTTTTCATGCTGTTCTAATTAATGAAGGCTGTTCTAATGAAGGCTGTTCTAATTAATCTAAATATTATTTTTTATGCACATAGAGGGGATTCTATAGATATTTTAAAATTATATATATCATTTTTATCTTGATAGGTACCCTTGACTTTCCCATGCACTAAATACACTTAGCATTGGACTGAAATTTTTTCTTTAATGAATATTCATTTATCACTTATCAATATTGAGAGACTAGGTACAGGGAATCAGACATGAAAAATCTAGCTAGGATTTCTGCCCTCTTGAACCTTATAGTTCGGTCCAATGTTTCTCAAACTTTATTATACATACCAGTCACTTGGCTCTTGTTAAAATCCAGTCTCTGATGTAGTAGGTCTGGTGCCTGGCCTATGATTCTGCCTTCAAACAAGCTTCCAGATGATGGTCATGTTGCTGGTCCGTGGACCACACTTTAAGTAAGATTTTATCCTTCCCTGGTGATTTTAAGCTTCAGCGACTCCTATTATTTAACTACTAGAGATCTACAGTTTTGTTAGGATATGTGCTATTTAATTCATCATATATTTATATGTGATGGTTGTAGTTCTACCCTCTAACTCAATTACAACCTGTTTGAGGTCAGGGACCAACTTTTGCCTTCCCTCATCTCTCATAATGCCCTGGGTATCAGGGATCAGAGAAAGTACTCAAGGAATGAATACTTAAT
The DNA here is from genome assembly GCA_030015415.1 of Cynopterus sphinx. NCBI lineage: Eukaryota > Metazoa > Chordata > Mammalia > Chiroptera > Pteropodidae > Cynopterus > Cynopterus sphinx. The sequence continues at coordinate 31,335,239 of CM057392.1, read as the reverse complement.
AGATGTTATTTCATGCTTCAGGTTTAACTTTGCATGAAAGCTAAGGGAAGCATTACAAGATATTTTTAAAGATCCTGAAGTAACCATACTGAAGATCAAATGGGTTTGGAGATGGTAATCCTTCTATGGAAAGGACTGCTGGCTCCCATCTGACCACTCACCCTAACAAGCAATCTCCTTCTTACTTGCAGCAGCATGCTTTTCAGTAGATGGTATGCTCAGTAAGTTCCTGCACTCAGAACTCTCATCATCATAAAGCAGCATTCAGAGAAAGTGCCCATGGACTAAAAAGGTTTAGGGAGAGGAACCAGCAGTGTGCCTCATCTGTAGGAAATGTTTGTTGGAAAATATAGGTTCTGATGATTCCCACAGTGCCTCTTCTGAGCAGAAATGGGAAGTGTGGGCTTCATTTTATTATTTTAATTAGTCTTAAGCAAGCACATTACAGACGCCAGTGTGGTCAGAAAGCCACAGTACCGCCATGTGAATATTTCATAGGTCTGTCTGCTATAGCGATTGGCTCTCGGATTTCAAATAATTGCATCCCAGGGCTTTAGATATTTGTTACAATAATGCAAGTGTACATGAGGACAGGCACTGTTATTTATTACATAAACACCCGCCAAATGCTACTCAGCATCTCTGTTTTTACTGTTTTCTTTTTGAAATGCTTTCTCTTGAGCTGACCTTACAGAAATGTGTTTCTCAGTGTTAAGCTGCCTTCTTTGAGCCCTGACTTTTCCTTGAAAACAGTGAGGTTTCTGTCATGTTGCAAAGGGGCCATTTTCTTTGGTGACACAAAGCCATTCTCAACTGCTTCCCACATGCAGCTGCCCGCTACTTTGGGCCCATCACTGTCACCCAAGGAGCCCTTCTTTTTATTTTCTAGCATGGGTGGCTCAATGTGACAATGGCAATTAGTTCTCAATATTGCATGAATTATAGATAGACAAAGCACAGAAAGTCAAAATCCAAGAAGCAAGGTCTTGTTTGAAGGATAGTGAGGCTTATTCTCAACCAACGTTTGTCTGTTTGTTTGCTTTTAATCACAGACGAATACCATCAAGAGCACCATCTCACATGCACTGCCTGCAAGGGAGCAGGTCTTGAGAGTTGAGTCAGTGCTGAACACTTTATTTAGATTGCAAATTGTCTAGCTACCTCAGCAGACTGCGAAATCAACTGGAAGCTTTTCAGCATTTAATTAAGAAGGACAAAAGAAAGTCCCAATAATAACAGTGTGAAACTGCCAGAGAAAAATTATGAATACAAAGGGAGAAATCATGAGTAATTAACCCCAATCTGAGACTACAGAGGAACCTCCAAAACAAAGAGGGGAGCATATATACAAATAATACTCGATTTGCTTATCTTGAATGATTTCATGTTTAATTTAACTATAAATGCATGAGAACAGTGGTCCAATTGCAAGGGGAAAAAATGCCCCACTAAGCAATTCCTTACCCTTTAATATGGGAGATGAGTTCCACATCTGGTGTGATGAGCTTTTCCCCTTGCTTCATGGTTGGATTTTTACAGTACTACTTTAAGTTAGTAGTACTGCTGAGATACTGTGAGGAGTGGTAGGGGTGAGGTAGGGGGTTAGGGGATGTATTATGGACATGGGGCTTGGGGGTTGATTAGGGGAGGGAATTCTGCCTATAAATCTACAAAGAGAGATTAGCATCCCAAGAAGACTACATTTTTTCTTACTGCTTATAAACCTAGAAAGTTCTCTCTCTTTAAAAAAAAAACTAGTTTATATATTATCTTCTTTAAATGACAACTTCTGTGACCCCCAGTCATTGTCTGCTCTTAGCATTTTAAACCATCTCTATTAGTATGTTTCACATTGCTTTATAGTTATTTAGTCCCAATTATGACTAATTTTTCTCAACTCCTTTAGGACATAATATGGATTTTATGTTACTATTCTCATATGTCAGCTCCTAGTACAGTGCCTGGCCACATGTTAGCTTCTTAACAAAAAGGTTTTTTTTTTTTTTTAAATTTTAACAGCTGAGCTTTGTACTCCCATGCTTAGATGCAAAATAATTGGACTCATGTCATAAGGTGACATTTAATATTCGGATGAGTTGATTTTTAAAGAGACTTGGCTTCAATATCACAAACAGACTGAGATTTCAAAAAGCCATTTTGAAAATAAAAGAAATACACTATGAATTGAAGAAGTGCTTGATTTCTGAAGACCTATAGTGTTTATGCATTCCCATGTCGATTCTGAGAGTTCAGTAAATATCGATTAATAGAAGTCTGTGTCGTGCTCTTGGATTAATAATGTCGGTGTAAAGGTAATAGATAGTAATGAATTTCGCTTTCAGAATTTTGAGATATAGGAAGATAAAATTTATGGCCCTACAAATCATAGAACAGGTACACATGGTAAGGACATTTGTTACATTATCGGTTACACAGATTTATGCGATATCTTATTCATAGCTCTTATGTATATTTTAATAGCCCATGGTATCCACCCTCATGCTTGAAGAAATTCAAATTTTGAACTTTTCAGAATTATTATTCACCCTGAAAACCTGAGAAATGCAGAGTTATATCCACTTTTTAGGTAAAGTACAAATCATGTAGAGAAATTGGCTTTTATTTATATGCCTCAATATGAATGATGTACATCACCCTTTATATATGTCTGACTATAAAATAGAAACTGTAATTTTCTTTAAATTAATTCAGAGTTTATAATCCTAATGCTGGGATCACTTCCCTAAATATTTCAAATTTGACTTTTTTCTAAAGTGCCAATTTATTGTTGGAATATTATCTATTGCTCAACAAAAACACCTGTAATTTAAATAGATGACACATTGTCATGTTTCACAGAGATTCGAAGCATAATTTTAAAATGGGGGTGTTATTTTGAAAATAATTTTCTAAACGATGTTAACACTGTTATTTTGGGATTAAAGAGAATTTGGCCTAATGAGTGTTTAAACAAATTTCTGTGCTAATAGCATTCTACCATTGTAAATATCAGCTCTGAATGACATTACATATTTCAGTAAAAATAACCCCCGGGAAATTGATTCTTGACTCATATTCTTTAACTTATTATCAATTGGGATTAGTCTCGGCTATTTAATTTTCCTGCCTCTGTGCATTTGCTCAAACTGTTCTCTCCACCTGGAATACCCTTCCTTCATATTTCTGTCTATTTAAATGCCAACCGTTTGTTAAGTTTCATTTTTATCATGTCCAGGGTCCCAGGGCTATTGGGCAGAGAAGAGAAAGGTGGGCCCACCTTCTCTATTTGATTCCTACAGGGCTGTGGTTCTCAAGCGTCAGTGCACATCAGATCACCTGGAGAGCTTGCTGGCACTCAGGTTGCTGGGCTCTCCTCTCAGAGTTTTTGATTCCCTGGGTCTGAGATGAAGCCTGAGACCTTCTAGGTGAGGAAGTCTGAAGACTACACTTTGAAAAATCACTGAAGTTCGGCAGAAAGAAGCTGTACTCAGACTCCAAGCAAGTCTTGCCTGAGATGCTGCTCAGACTTTGCACATCGGTTACCTGTGAGGGAGAGGCAGGCCAGCAGACCAAGGCTGGAATATGTGTGTGGTTTGGGAGCAAGGGCACCCTGGCCTCTTAAGGATGACCACTCCAATAGAATCATTTGTAGCAGTTTCCCTATGCAGTGAATCTATGTTTAATATCTGTCGGAATATTCTATATAGTTTATTCTTTTATAGAGATTATTGAGAAGCCATTTCAGCCACTGTCTGGAAACATTTGGGGAAAATCAAAGGGGAAAGGGGGCCGGTTTGAACTGTGGGCATTTTTGGACAGTAGACTAGGCAGCTCTCTGCAAGGTTGAAGGACAACTGGAAAAGTTGCAACATTGGGACTTGTCATTTACATGACTTCTTGAAAATTCCCTTAGTTTCCTTCCTTCCTCTCTTTCCTTCCTCTCTCCCTCCCTCCCTTCCCTTCTCCCTTCCTTTCTTCCTTCCTTCCTCTCACCTTCTCCCTCCCTTCTTTCTTCTTTTCCTTCTTTCCTTCATTTTTTTGTACATACACACACAAAGTAAGGCATTTTTGTGAAGTAAATGGCATATATTTAAAATACTTAGAAAAAATTATTACTATCTTTGAGATATGCATCTGCCAAATTTTAATCATGTAAGATGGTATGTAAAAAAAGGAAATATTTGATCTTTTAATTCTGAAAGATTTCTTCCTTTTAGCATTCCACTGAGAGTATGTTCAAAAAAAATTCTCCTAAGTAGGTAACCATTTAGTTTCTGATTTGAAATAGCTAATAACCATCTCTTCCCTTTAAAAGATTGAAATCACTGTCTAAGGCATGGTTAATTTTTAATGTGCTTTCTCCAAAAGTTAACTTTCAAAACTCAAGTCAAACTAAAGCGGATGTTATCCCACGGACAGATGACATCAATTGAAATGTATTTTTTTCAAGGTGATTGATGTAATTTTCTATTAAAGTGACCTTTGCTAGAAATGTTTTTCCTGTAATGATTTCCTGTCCTTTGGGTTCAGCAGCCAGAACAGAAAACTGGCTTAAGCCTGTTTCAGCTACTTGATGTTGAAGTGGAAAGAGAGTTGACTCACAGAACTGATGTGCCATGTGAAAGCCAATCCCAAATCAGCCCTCCGGCTCCCAACACCAGAGCCCTCTTTGGCTATCTCATAGAGTAGTACCTGCTACTTGATTTGAAGTCCCAGTCCCTTTTTATTGTGAAGCATCTGTGGACCTAAAGGCTGTACACCCACAAAATTCCAGTTGAATATGCTAACGTAATCTGTACCAGGTGTAGGGATATAAATGTGTATGCGACAGGAAAAGGACTAAGTGAAAGTTGAGATCTGAATTGAAAAGAATGGTGGAGAGAGATGGGTAGACATGCACACAACTTGAAATAGCTTGCTATTCTTGAATGTGGTTGTGAATATGTGTGTGTGTCTGTTTGTGTGTGTGTGTCTATGTGTTATGTATAAACCAGCACTTTAGTATATGGTATATCATTCTTTGCCATTTTTTTTTTTTTTGGTCAGTCAAGTCTTTTTTTTTTTTTTTTAAGTCTTCTTATCTTTGCCTCTGTTTCCTTGGTCTTCTCCTCTGTATCATAGTCCATCATTTCCTGTCTGGAATTCAATACTAGTTTAGATACAAATTCCTTCTGTATATTACTGACTTAACAATTTGTGAGTAAATCTTTGGAAAATGACAAGGCACACTATTTTTCTGATGTGTATTTATACCATAGGGGATGTTAGAAAAACACTCCAGCATTTCCTTGATTTTCAGGATGGTCTGCATTCTAATTGTGAAGGAATATTATTTTTCTGTAGCACGTAAGCCAGTGTTTATCATTTTCTGCCATAAGAGTCAGAATCATTTCTGTGTTGGCCTCATCTAATAGGAAGTGGTTGTGACATTAGTCTTAGGTATTCTTGTTTCTCTAGGAAATAAGCTGGAGGTAGTAAACAGAAGCAAATAACAAGATCTGTTTTTAAGTAATGATCTGTGTTAAGTAGTCATTATGATTTATAAATTATAATCGATTTTTATTACTTATAGAAAATCATCTATGGACAGAGGTATTGGAAGAGTATTGACAGTCTCTTCTCTTATTTTACTTCATGCCAGATCAATTAAATCTGCCTTTCAACACAAACACATACGCACACACGCGCACACACACACGCACACACATTTGCTACTATTACTTTCTTAAGAATAAGAAATACCAATGATAAATACAAAATAATGTCTATTTCTTCTCATTTGAACAAATTCAATATTTCAATTTGTTTGAAAGTTCCCTTTAGCTTAAGTATTATGAACTTTGATCAGAACACTAGCTAGTCTCCCTGAAAATATCTATCCTTGGCATTTAAATATAGATCCTATCTGAATTTTAATGTATTGAGGTAGAATAAGGGGATGAAAGCAGAATGAGCTTTTGTCTGGTATTTGTATCTGAGACAATTTCAGGGAAAGATACACTGCATCCTTATATCAGGGACATTTAATCCACAAATCTTAAATACAATCCAAATTGATTAAGCACTTGAATTAATTCCAAATAGTTTTTAAAAGAAAAAAAAGGAACAGTTTTGCTATTAATTAATTAATTAATTAATTAATTAATTTTGCAGGAAGATCTGGAGTTTGACATATATATGTATGTTAAATTATTCAGCCAAAATAAGTCTGGATAACACAGGAAGAATTAAGGAGAAAGAAAAGTAGGGGAGTGTCTTAGTCTGTTTAGGCTGCTATACTAGAATGCCAAAGGTAAGATGGCTTATAAACAGCCAAAATTTATTTCTCAGAGTTGTGGAGGCTGTAAATCTGAAATCAGTGAGCCAGCATGACTGAGCTCTGTGGAGAGTCCTTTCTGGGCTACAAACTGCAGACTTCTCCTTGTGTCCTTACATTGCAGAGAATAAAGATAGGAAGCACACTTTCTCATGATTCTTAGAAGGGCACTAATTCCACTGATAAGTGCCCCATCCTTGTGACCTAATCTAATTTTAATTATATCCCAAAGGCCTCACTTACTAATACAATCACATGATGAGGGTAGAGCTTCAACATATGAATTTTGGGTAGACACAAATAGTCTACAGTGGGGAGAGAAACTGTGAAAAAGACCATAAAATTGAATTAAATTTTCCTTGGGACCCAAATATCTCAGGATACATATCTTACCTTATATTCGACATGACCCTAAGTTGTCACTCTTCCCTTTCCCAGCTGATTACATTGAATCCTCTTCTGTCTGTGGCAAACCATCAAGCTTGGCATTTTGAGTATTGATGTAAAGCAAGTGGTGAGATATTTCTCCAATAAGTTCAGGTCAGTTAGCTCATCCCATAGAGGGCAGAGAAGTTGTTATTACTGTCAGCATTTCCTTGACTTGAGCATGAACTATGTCCATTAGACACTAGAGATCTATTTGGAGGTGAGGATGTTCCCCAACAAATACCTTTCCACCAGAAAGTATGATTCTTATGGATTAACTGAAAAGCTGAATTCAAAATCTTTAAGAGCAGAATACAAATTAGATATACACAGGTGAGTTTATATGAGCACTGTACATATCTATAATTCTTTCTGTTATATTTTTAAATCTCTTTGTCTTTACTTTGGTTATTTGGTTATTTGGTTACACTTAGAAATCTTTTTAAAAAAATATATTGTGCCCCTAAGATATAATGAATAAGAGAATCTCTTACACACATAAATGTTTTCCCCACACATTTCACAACTGGCCTGCAGAGTTTTGTGTGTAGTCACACTACTTACAAATTTGAACATATCTTAGGGTTGCAAATGTTTCAGAGACCCAAGCAGGAGAGAATGCCATCTGAAGAAGACGATCTCTATTTTCACACACACAGCTCTGTCAAAACCAGGCATATAATCAAGGCACCAAGATCGCCAGTGGAGAACATGCTAGGCTCTCTTATTCATGCTGATGTATGACCTAATTTCAAGTTTTTCACTTTGTAAAAGTTCATGTTTCAAGGAAAGCAATTCTCCCTAACTACATCTTATTTTTATCTCTGAAATAAATATAAAAAATACAAGACATCCTTAGAATGGAATTTTTATTATTATAAGCTGACTCTACCTTTTTTTGAAATCAACTGCACATCATCACTTATCAATAAATCATTCCAATGACTTCTGTCACCCCCTCTTAGGACAGAAAGTCACACTTCCTCTGGTCTGAAAAACCTCATAGGTTGCTTCTTTAGTGCATGTCAAATGTATCTGCACATCAAATGACATTTCAAGAGTTCCAGATATCTCAGGCCTTAGAGTGTTCCTTTAAAATACCCGATTCGATTTTGCTTTTAAAGAGGTAAATGATGCAACCTTAAGTGACAACATATTTATCCTTGAGGTGTATGTATCTTTGCCTCTCTGCCCTATGAGATCATGAGCATGGAAGGGCTAGGTCTCTGCCTTAATTAACCTTAACACTCTCCCTTGGTAGGTACTTGGAATATAGCAAATGATCAATAAGTTTTAAGCTGAATTTTAAAATTTCTAGAAGCACGTTTTGTCTATCTCCCACCCCACCCTGTCCTAAGGAATGTGGACAAAGGGAGAAACAAAGAGAAAGAAAATCTCACTGGCGTGAAGAAATCTTAAGAAATAGGTTTGGTTTTCCTTGAGACTCTTCTCCATCTCTCTCTCTCTCTCTCTCTCTCTCTCTCTCTCTCTCACACACACACACACACACCCTTGTCCTCTTCACTTATAATTTGATATTAATATTTTAACTAGAAGTTCTGTGTTTTACTTGCTTTACTTTAAGCTACTTTATATGGGGAAATAACATTATCAAGAATTAAATTTAATAAATTGTCTAATGTCACAATTCTAAGTAGTAGGTAGCAGAATTTTATTCTCAAGATGAGGTCTCTCTCCTCCTCTGCCCTCTGGCCCTGTTGCCCTCAAAACATCTCCTCTTGTCCTCTCTGTCCTTGCTCTGTCATTCACCACTAGCACTTCCTTTCCAAACTTCCCCATTCTAGTATTTGTTTCTTCTAAATGTCATCAATCACTCCCACCCTAAATGTGCCTGTCTTGACTTTGTACCTCCTTGTGGTTACAGACTCATTGTCCTTTTCTCCTTCATAAAAAGTCAGTCTAAACTCCTTGTTCTTACTTCTTCATTTACCATTTAGAATTCAACTCTCACAGTTAGATTTTGTGCTAAAACATACTGAAATTGCTCTGGCAAGTATCAGCAACCAATGAACACGTTTCAACTTTTATATTCCCAGAATAAAGGTCTACAGCAATAACTTTTATTGGATGGATGCATAAGCTCTTTGACTTTCTTGAAACTTTAGCTTTCTTTCTGTGAAGTTATCTTCTTATCCTCTCTGACTTCTACTTCCAAGTTTCTCTCTAGGGGCATCTGTTCTGCATACCCCTTAAACTGTGGTAATTTATTTGTACTCAATTCTTACAACCTACTACTCTGCTTCTTAAAATTAGTTCCTTGGATATCTGTCTCTTCTCCTTTAGATGGAAATCTTACCTATATAAGCATGTGAAAAAAAAATGTATTTCTATGGCCTCAATTCCCCCCCAAGGCAATCTAACTTTTTTCCCTGCACATCACTATTTAATAAGTCCTTCTTGAAAGAATTCATGATTTTGTCTTCCAGATTTTCTTTTACCCCCCATTTGTACTGCTATGTATAAAGCATCACCATTCATATGGTTTCTCTATGTTAAAATTACCTTTGAATCCTATTCTTTACTCTTTGCATTCAACCAATTACCAAATCATTCTGATCTCACATCGTAACATTTTCTGAAATCTATTTCCTACTTTGTACTATAACCATCCGGTGTCAACTTCAAAATAATGAAATAACCAACTGCTCTAACTCTTTACCTTTGGTGTGTCTCTTGCCACCTCATCAGCCAATCCATCCCTCATCTTGCAACCCAAATGTTGCAGAAATGTTGCAAAATCAGACTGACCAGAAACCACCCACCACTCGGAGCACTGGAGAACTCAGGTTCATTATGCCGGCAGCCCCAGAAAACCTAGCACTCTGAAGATCTGGGCCCTGAGCTCAGGGGCAATTTTGCTTTTATATCCACACTGTTACAGTTGGCATGGGCTGGTTGGTTGATTTGTCCTCAGGTGGTTACAGACCACGGGAGTTGCTATGGGTTATGGGCAGTTATATAGCATGAGATTTTAGAACAGGAATTTAAGAAATATGTTATGAAGATAGAAGAATCATAGGGGAGGGTGAGTCTTCAGTTGATCTCGAAATCACTCTGCCCTTTGGCCTATGCAGCAAGCATGTCCACTGAAGCAGGACAAAGAGCTGATTACCAGATTAGTCATTTGAGTGGGAAATTCCTCTTCAACCCCTCCTTTTGATGCTCTTTAAATTGTTATAGGGCTTCAAACTCCTGACTTCCTGGCCTTGGGGCTGGTATGAGGGTGGTCCAGATGTCACAACTATCTGTAACTTTATGGATTCTAGGTGTGAGGAGACAAACTTGATAAGACAGTTCAGGATACAGGGACCAAATAAGGGCCATGAAGACCATGAGGAGAGGAACTACAAGTGGGAGAAGCCAGGATCCCCAATTCCATATTCTGAACCAGGACCCCTATGACTCATTTAATTGATGATGGATTAGAGTAGACCCCTTCTGGGATAGGATGATCTCAGTGTCTTCGCAGGCAGACCCAGAAACTCTGTAACTAATTTTTCTGCCTAACACTTTTCTAAGAGCCATGAACCCCTTTATTATTAGTATGGATGTTGAGGGATGGGAGGTCTCTTCTTTTGTATCTGCTTCCTGCTGAGAAGGCTCGTAGTCCCTGCCTACTGGGGTTTCATGGAGCTCTTTCCCTTTTTACCTTAACCAGGGCAAGATCTCAGTTTTCCTGCTAAAGTGCAGCCTCAATCCCTAGACAAGGAAAAGAACATACTACTGTAAGGTAAATATGTAACAGGTTTTAAAAGCACGACTTTATTGGGAGAGGGCTCCTGGTCTAGGGTCTCTGGTCCAGAGAGCAAAGGGGCCAGAGAAGTCCCGCCCTGGGTTGGAAGGGCGTAGTTTTTATGGGGTTATGTGGGGGTAGGGTATAGAGTGGGGAATGTTAATTAAATGTTAGTTAAAGCATCGAATTAGGGTGGTGGCTCCAGGGCTCTAAGGTGGGCCCTTATCAGCTGGGCGTTCCAGACTTAGATGTCAGGCTGGAAGGTCTGGATTCCGATATCAAGCTGGGAATTCTCCAGGCAGGCATCTGGCTGGCCCTTATCCCCCCATCCCCCACCCCCCTCCTCCTGCTGACCTAACAGATATGAACTGGTAATTTAAATCACATATCCATTAATTTCTATTATTGATTTGCCTATTAAGCATGTAAAGTAAACCAGGCTTGGTTAATATACTTCTTAAAGAATAAAAAAAACCCTTTGGCCTACAGTCCCCTTCCTTCTCAGAGTCTAAAGAACCTGCCTGGCTTAGGGCCATTCCTGCATGATGGTCCTATGATCCTTATCAAAAGCCTGAGGAACTGGGTTATCAATTTCAGGGTCATTATCTAGATTTGGGAGAGAGGGCCTATTTCCCAAAGAAAAGAAGGAAGAAAACTTAAGTAGGTTTACTAAAAAAATTAAGAACTCTGCAAGAGATGTCCCATATCATTTCCTGCTAAAAGATTAAGAATTTTACAGGTGATGTCCTATATCAGTAGGGATCATTCCAAAATAAAAATTCATCCATATCCCTTTCTTTTTTAAAGCTCTTAAGTGGCTTGTCACCACCTATAGGATGAAGTCTAATCTCTTTGACTTGGTATTAAAGATTTGCACAAACTATGTTGTTTACCTTTCTCTACACTTGGCTGTTTGGGATCTCTTTAAGGCTGACATTGCACCTGCTCTATCTATAATGCATTTATCAAATAGTTTGCTTTTCTTAATTGTGTTCATTTAGATTTCAGGTTAATGTTCATCTTCAGGAAGCCTATGGTGGCTCATCATAACTATTTTGTCATCTTGTAATATGTATAGATCTCTCCAGTAGCTTTACTATACTCCTCAAGGCCAAAGATGATGTCTGATTTATCTTTGTGTATGTATATTATCACATACTTCATAAAATAGTTTCCAATAAATACATCTTGAACTACATTGACACTTATTGCATATATTATTTCAGTTATTATCCATATTCTTCAGTGTTCCAGAGACTTTTGATAACTTTTTCTACAATATGCAACTAAGGTGGTGATTAAAGCAATTTTGTCTAATAATGTTTGTTCACCACTACTCTGTGGGGGAGATAATAGAATCCCAGGTTGTAAATAAGGAAACTGAGTTGCAGAAATATTAAGTAACAGATTTAGAGTGACACAGCTAGTAAGTGGCAAAGCCCAGATTTGTATCCAGAGTCTGTCTGTTTCACAACCCATATAAAAAAATCACATTTTTCACATACTTTATATATCTCAGGAAACTTGTTTTATTTTTTTTTGTGTTATTCCTTCTCAGAGATCTTCCTCTGTTGTAGAATAGAAATGGATTTACTCTATTATTTTGGGGGACATCAAAGCTGAATCGCAAGTAAAGTGGAATCAGATTATATAGATGTTTGAGAAACAACACTGAATCAGTTCTCAAAACTCAGGCTTGGCATTATACCCAGAACTTATCATATAATGCAGATGATCATATCTCTATTTTAGTGAATGCCACAATTCATTGAAATATTACTATCTCCTAAACATCATTCATGCCTTCATTATTGCAGGCATGGTGATTAAAAAAAAAAAGTAGATATCATCTAACTCAGTCTGAATATTTAAGAAATTTTGAAAAGTTACTTTCCTTTACTCATGTATTTATTCAGACACCCACTAAGTTCATCTCCACAGTTCTCTCTGCAATCCCCCAGTGCCTAAAATTGGGATAATAACATATGTCTCTAAGTTTTATTAGGGTGGTTACAAGAGATAACTTATGTAAAATTTCTGGCCCTAATCTTGGTGCAAGTGAAGTGATAGGTAAATACAAATTTCTCCCTCTTTCTTTTTCCCATTCCTGTCTCCAACGCCTTCTACATTACTCACTACATTATTGTCATAATGTCCTCATGGTTTTTCATCCTCTATCTCTTTTGCAATTCATCTTCTGCTCTGCTATTGGGGCACAAAGTGAACTAATTATAAGGCCATGGGAAAGGCCAGGCTGCTAATCCCCAGAAACGTTTATTAATAATGAAATCTAGCATGAGATTTAAGTTATATTTTGGATGTTGAAAGAAAGTCAGAAGACATTTGTGAAATTCTAATCCCAGCCATTTTTATGACATTTTAAAACATACATTGTGGTCCAACCTCAATCTATATTCAAAGCTTTCTACTTAATGACACAATCTGAGGACCTTTCTCACATGTTAGCATCTAGTATTTTCCCTCTCTTTGCTGAGGTAGGAGAAGGTATGTAAGTCATTCCCAGTTGAATATTTATTCTACTTGGGATCTATTATTTAAAGCAGTCTAGACCTCTTCCTGTACACGATTTAGGGATCTCAAAAACAAGTTCTTAAATGATTGTAAAATCTTGTAATCCCATACAGATATTTCATGGCTGTTGCTGATGTGGCAAAAACACTTTCAAACAGGGCACTGATCAAAACCGATGGGATTATTTTCTGCCTTGCCACTTGCAGAGCACCCTCCCTCCAAAGAAGCCTTTGTTTCCATGGGCAACAGAGCTGCCCCTGGAGCACTGGCTTGGAAGCACTGGGCTGACTCTCACGCCCCGAGGTAAACAATGGCCTGCTGCACTAGGTAAATACTGAAAGCAAAACTCTCTTGGTAAAAGACCTGAGCAGCATGAATTGAAGGTAACTACAGGCTGCTCCAAAAAGCCCACCTCCAACTGTTCCTTGATGAATGTTCCCAGAGAGAAAGCTATATGCCCTGTGGTTTCAATAATTTCTGCCTTTTGGGGATGGGAGTCTTTTTTCAGATGTTTGCAGCTTTTATATTGGTTTGACATACAAAAGAATGTCATTAATGTCATCACTGCCCTTCAAATTCCAGGGAGAACAGGATTTCTAGCAAAGTTATTTGTTTCTAGATCAAGGTGACTTGAAGGAGTTTTCATCATGTTTTGATACCAAGAGTTTTGGGCATACACATATAATCACATATTTTGGGCTATGAACAAAAGTGGGGTAATTATTTTAACAGACTTTCACAGTTAATCCTTTTCCTTTCTCATTTCCAAGTTCAGCTAGGTTCCACAGCATGGCATTAGGCTATTTCTAAATAGTATTTAGAAAATCAGGCAATCCCAGCAATGTTGTTTTTATAATGCAAGCTATCTGAATAAGAACTTGATCAACCTGGATATTTTGCTTACTTCTTATATCACCAAAATGTGCAGGTGGGAAAGTAGATAATAACTGTGGAAGCGACAGATTCCTGGAGTCTAGTGGTGTTGGGCTGTGTGTGACTTCTCTTCATCTATAAGGTAGTCTCCTCATACTCTCAACACTTTATTTCAGAGAAGCACTGACTAGTAAAAAATGACTTTGCCACATTTTTGTGGTGTATTTGTTCTGTGAGGACAAGGGACAGGGTACCTAGCCTGCTATTATATTTCCATTCTCCAGGATAACTTGCATTTAGTTATGTCATTTAGTAATACTTGCTGAAAGACTGATATGTAAATTGACAGAAGCATTTGTAGAGACACTAAAAATTTATACCACATTGACTGTACTGAAGGAAGAAGACACAAAAGCCAGTATCTATAAGATACAAGTGCTGTGGCAGAAATATGCACTCATCTGGGATCTCACTACTGATGTCTAAAAAATATGGTGACTGATGTTCAGCAATGACCTTACATATATACAATTGTTTATAAAGCACATCATCTTATCTGATCCTCACAGTTATGCTATAGGTTAAGAGAAAAAATCTCATTTAATGACATATAAATAGAGTTTAAGGGAACTTGGATTATTTCCCTGCCATCATATGGCATGCTTTAAAACTTAAAGATCTTTTCTATCGATTATCTCATTTGACTTCCTCACAAGTCATACAATTGGGACATGTTGAAACTGGGCTACACTTTCAGTTGATTCTACGTTCTATGATCTTTTCACTTCTAAGATAATTGGCAAAGCACCCTGACAGCCTTGGTGGTACTGCTGGTGTGGTCTGTGACCATGGCTAAATCTCCACCTTGGTCCATTTAAATTCCATTGGCTCTGTGGATAGTGCCAGCCCAGTGGCTTTCTGCAGTTAGTTCTTCAATTCCATCAGTGACAGGGCACGACACTGTAACTCGATTAGTCCCAATCTGTCCCATATAATGAAAAAGTGGTCATTCAACACTTCTTGAACATTTTCTATTTGCCAGGTATTGTGTTAGATGCTGGCTTTGTTTCACATGGTGTAAGAGACAGTCTGTGATCTCCAGCAGGCTATCGACTACACAAGTTTCTTCATCTTTATATACAAAGAAGAGACCGCAAGGTTACAACAATTAAGAAATATCTTTGCAAAAATTTCTGAAGAATGAATCTGCTAGATAAAGTCATAATAGTCGATTTTATTTTAGATTGTTTATCAGCTAAAATACTTATCACAAGAATTCAAATTTAGTCTGAAGGTATCAGAAGAATATTTTACTTAAAGTTACTTTTTGAGGTGATGATGTCATTTGTAACTGTTCAGGCACTTTTTTTTTCCTCCTTTGGTAAAATAATTTCTTCTGGTTTCCCAGGAGTTTCTGTAACTGCGGGATGGATATCATTGTTAGTCTCAGGATTTGTTCCTCATACAGATGATCCGGCTTTGGGTTATTCAGTAGCCTTCAGTTTTCTAACTGTTGGCAAATTGATTTTTTGTGATATTTTTCCTGGTACTCTTAGAGAGATATACGTTAACATCTCTAGTCCCAATTTTTCAATGGATCAAAGGCAAGATGATGTCAAGGGAGAAACATGGGCTTTCTACCCAGTCAGACAAGATTTTGAACCTCAGTTCTATAAATGAGAGTTTATGTTAATTTTGCTGACTCAGCTTCTCTAGACTTGTTTCTTCATTTGTAAACAGTGGTAAGATTTCTTGTTCCAAGGTTTTGTTCAGATTTATACAGCAAATATCAAAATAGTTATAGCAAAATTTAAATAAATAAATGGTAATTATAATCCTTTTCACAGCTGTCTTTCTAAATGTTTAGTGATCCTTATATTGATAGATAATGGCTCATTGCTGCTTTCATTGCATGATAGATTTGGAGAGTTCAATTCTAAGGCTTATCTCCACAGAGTAGCACCAAAATGTGTGTGTTCCTCGCTTTAAGCATCCTTTGCTTATACATTTATATGCTTTCAGTAACCCGGCTTCACCTACTGACTTTCATATAACTAAAGCAAATACTGATTACTCATTATTATATTTAGCTGATTAATAAATGCATTCATTGATTTAAAAACATCCAATAAGTAGGCCTCAAAAACTGTGTTTTTAGACAACATTGAATATCTAAATGCTTCAACATGAATTATGATGTTTAAAAGTGGATTGTTGCTTGGTTTTAACTAGTTTTCACAGGATTGCCTTATTCAATGGAGCTTTTTGAAATGGGGCTATGATAGGCTTTCATGTGCCAGTACTCATAACAGGTATGTTACTAGTATGTGACTAGATTGATAACTGAGAAATATTTAATTAATGCTTTTTAATTGTCTATCATGTGCTAAGCTTTTTGCTTGGCACTGCAGAAATTGTGAATGAAAACTAATAATGTGGTACCCAATTAAGTGAAGACTGAAAAACTCTCCAATTGGCCATGTCTCCTTTGCATCATCCAAGATCCCAGGCCATCATTAACTGGGCCAGAGATGCAAGCTTGGCCACTTACGGTCTCTCTCACTTGAAAATCTAATAAGAGTCATCAAAATTTGGGGCTCACTGAAGCTAAGCCATATTAATGTCACCAAAGAAAGAACACAGATGGATGTAGCAAGACCCCTGAAATTGCCTGATCTTCATATTTTGGTTTTGTCGAGCTCACTAACCTTCATTTACTTCCACTAGATTCACTCTTGCGTTTAGCTGACTTGAAGCAATTGGTTTCTTGTAACCCTTCTTCTCCCCAAATATATTATGTTAACCAATGTAATATTAGTAAATATGTAATATTATACTCTGTATTATTAAATTGACAAATAGTTTATAAAATAGACCATATTGACTAATAGTAAATCAAAATTTTTAATGTATAACTATGCTCTGCTCTGCATTTATTAATTATTTTAAATTGATCATGCTCATCCTTTAAGATAGATTAAAATTAAAAAAATACATTCTCATTTCCTGTCTTTTTAGTACTCTCTATGCCTAAGGTGATGTCCTAGGCCTCATGGGAGTTACAAACCTGACTACTACCATATATGTTAGGAAACTTACTGTCCTTGCACATTTAAACCTACTTTGTACCTGGAGGGATGAATGGGTACACAGCTCTCTACAGTGGGTTTTCATTATAATTAAGAACTTGGTAATCTCCTAAAAGTAATTTCAATGTCCTGAAATTACTATTTTCCTCTAAAATCCATATATATATATATAAGTGAAACAATGCTTTAAATATTTCAGTAAGATATCATTGACCTTATTTATTGATATTTATTTCAGCCTCATATGGATGCCCCATACTCCCTTACCTACTCTATTTTTCTCCCTAACATTAATTATAATATGATGTCCATACACATCTTTTTTATTATATTTCTCCCCAAACTAGATAGCAAAGAAGCAGGAACTTTGTCTGCTGTGTCCTTGTCTTTATTATCAGCACCTGAACTATATCTTATACTTCATAACTATCCAATCATTATCTGTTAAAGGAATAAATGAATAGAGCAAATATACTCTAAGATGGTTAGGTGCCCAGATTTTGGCACTAACTAGACTTGGGTTTAAATATTAGCTTGTCACTTACTAGCTGTATGAATTGGGGACAACTAGTTTACCACTGTAGGACTCAGTTTCATCATCTGTAAAATGGATATAATAATTTACTGGTTCCTTTGAATAATGAATTATACAGCATGGTTCTATGCTTGGTTCACTATAAATACACAATAAGTGGTAGATATTGTTATTTAGATATTATCTTTGAGAGTTTTCAGAATATGTTCTTTTTTTCTTAATTCTCTCCAACATAAACAAGTGCTTTGATTAGTTTTATTTTGGTTTTAATTTTAATTTCAGTTTTTTAATAATTAACAAAATACAGACCATTCCCCTCTTTGTTCTTTATGACTATAAATCAAAGTTGCAAATCATGTCTATAAATACTTTAAATTTATTTTTCTTTTGATAAGAATCAAATAACATTAAAGAACCTTATAATGAGGCTGGAGAATTGAGTATACTGAATTTGAACTAGTTTCATGTTTAACTTGTTTTTGATCAGAGGGATCACCATCTAAATTTATCACCATCTAATAGAAACATGCAGATGAATTGTGTAAAAGAATAAGTATTTTAAATGCTAGAATATTTGTCTTTTATACCTAACAAGAAATTATATTTTTCTTTTACATAAACAATGATAGCATGTCTATATGTAATGGCATGACTCTTCAACTGTAAGAAAATATATACTTTTTGAGAAGTATTCATTTATTTATCCAACAAATACTGTGCATCATGCAGTGTAGTAGATCCTTGTCCTTAGATAACTTGTGACTAAGGGATCTCTGAGTCTCCTTTTGCTCTTGCATTATCTGCAGCATCCAAAAAAGTACAATGTATGTAACTAGTATCCAAGTCATAATGGTCATAATCATTATGTTCCTCTTAAGTAATTATAATGTAGTTATTTTCAAGGAAGATATTGGAATCAAATAGCCAAACTTGAAACTCATTTAATGTAGTGCTAAATATTGATATTACATATTATTTATTCATACCTTTGAGTCATGAAGTTTCTTTCTAGTTTTGTAATACAATGAAAGTATTTCCAGGAGATGCATTCATTCAGTTCACAAATATTTATTCATTCCTTAATATATCTAAGGCACTATGCTAGATTATTTCTACCTTGTCCTTTTGGAGCCCTGAACTATCATGCAAGAAGTCCTCCCCTCTTGCAGGAAAGACCTTTTTGAGAGACGCTTGGTCTATGTGGAATACTAGGGGGCTCAGCTGAGCAAGCCTTCCAACCATTGCCTCCAAGGCACTGGTCATGTGAGGGACCATCTTGTCCCCTCCTGACTAGCTGTGATTCAAGTCAAATGCCACTGAAGTGATCCCAGTTTATGACATGTGGGAAAAAAGTCCACCTTACAGGCCCTGTCTGAATTGCTGAACCTATAAAATAATTAAATATAATAATATTTTTGGTTTGTTTTAGCTGTTAACTTTTCCAACATTTTGTTAGGAAACAATGGATAAGCAGGATATAAATAGTCATCCAACTTAATATATATTATAAATATGATAACTGGAATGGATGGACAGGTATAGCAGTCTAAAAGATTATACTGGTAACATGTCCATTGTTTTTTTTTTTTAATTATTGTCCATAATGAACATCATGCATGTATTTTGGAGTGGGGAGATTTATAATGGGTTACAAAATTACTAAAAGTAACACTTAAATAGAAAGAGAAGATGAAAATTATCATAATCATAATTTTATCTGAACCATTTTTATTAACTCACATAGAAAAGATATTATTAACTGCCATAGAGTGGCCTCTGACCTTTAGAAAGAATTTTTTAAAATTCAGTAATTTCAGAGGTGGAAACTATGTTAGAAAAAAGATTTATTAATAATATATTTAAAATATACCAATTATTAAGTTCCCTCCATGTATTGGTACTAAAATGATCAGTATCTTATTGCCATTATTCCTTTAATTCTTTTAAAACACTGATATTTTGAGGTGGTAGGATTTAACTGATTTCTATCCTACTTTACTGATACTTTAAAGACTTAAATTGCAGGTTAGTAATTCTCTCAGCATCTGCAGGTAGTTTGCAGATGGAAAATCTGAGATTCAAGTCTGGCTGTTTGATTCCAATATCTTCCCTGAAAATAACTACATTATTATTATTTAAGAGGAATATAATGGTATGACCATTATGACTTGGAAACCAGGGTATATGAACAATAACTAAAAAAGAAAAAGTTTAAGTTATTGTGTTGCTATTGAGAACCAATAAAGGTTTTTTGTTATGTTTATCATTAAAGGGGTCTATTTCACTTTGAACACTGAAGATGAAAATGTGGCTTTCAAAAGCTACTGAGACACACACAGTGGCACACACACAAACACATACACACACACACCCCTGAGGTTTCCTCAGTAACTTTACATCAATTGTTTCTTTAACCTAAGAAAAACCTTGAATAAGATCTGAAATAAACAGTGCAGCAGGAGCTCAAAAGAAAGGCAAATCAATCAAATAAACACTCTGCAATTGCAAAAAAGAAAAAAAAAGAGTTGGCCTGCATAAGGCTGGCTACTGCAATATTTTATAAATGGTGAATATCAAAAAGGTTCTTCCAATTCTGTTTGACTTTAAGCTCATTTGAACACCTATTAACCTAATTTAATATATTCTATAAAAATATTTTACTAGTTATATTAAAGAGAAGATGTAACTGAACCATCAATAGTTTCTGAGATTGGAATCTCTTGGTACAGAGATAAAGGATTGATTCATCTCAGATAGGACAATTTTTAACTTGATTCATGGTGAAGTTCAAGAGATCTGGTCTTCCTTAATGACACTTTTAGAAGGCAGGAATGTGTCTAGTATGCTTTTGTATAAGTTTCCCATTTAGGCTTCTTATTACCAAACTTGAGTTTAAAGTTCTTGTTTGAGACAACTGTGATAGAATCTATTCAATTGCCAGGGACATCTATTTTAGTGGTTACCCTCACAGGACACTGATTCCATACCTCTAGGTCTATGCTGTCAAAAGGGAACCAGACTCAAATAAAAGTTGTGGCAGAGCCAGCTCATTCCATCTTTGCTTATTCCTATCATTAGGAGGTCTCATACATGGTTATCTTTAGTTAAAAGGCCCAATAACTTTTGATTGCAAAGATCTTAATTCTCTAGTGACTTTTTTTCACCATGGCAGATAGAAGAAAACATAGATGACATCTTTTGTTAAAGGTGTCAAGAATGCTAAAAAGAGTGACACCAGTATTCATTTATTAAGTAGCAAAAACGTGTCCCAGGAAAATTTTTCATGAATCTTACTATGGCATAAGATTTAAAAATTGGCAAGACTGATTACCTAATATCATGCATATAATTTCTATTCCAGATAAAAGTACATGTTTATGAAGTGGCTTAGGAAAAACAGAACTGAAGTTAGGAAACTTTATACCCAGAGATAAAAAGAGAAAAAGTATACCATGTGTCACAATGCTACTCTGATGACTATATGCTTTTTGCCATGGGTACAAAATGTGAATGTTGACCTAAATGTATATGAGGTAACCAGTAGGTAACTATAAAAAAAAAGTACTGGTTATTTTATTTAGACAGCTGTAGAAATCCAACATTTCTAAATGAAATGCAGTAACACGCAGTGTCCAGCACAGTGACTGAAACAGTAAGTAGGTAATTACAAGGTACTTGGAAAGTTAAATGTGGGGTGACTCTCCTGTTACATTTCACACATCTAAAAGGCAAGTGGACAGACCTTTCTTATCACTGAGTGATATGTAGAGTATGATATAACTTTTATGTTGTGAGGGAAAGTCTGCAGACTCTGGAGGCAGACAAATCACATTTGCAGTTTGGCTAAGATCTCACCCTTATGAGCTGCGTCACCTGGAGGACAGAGAGCTGAGGAGAGTTTTATCAAGGGACTATTCACAAAGAGGTGGACAGAGTTTAGGGAACCCAGCTGGGGGCTCGATAGGCGGCAATGCAGTCCTCTTAGACTCACAACCTATAGGAGGCATTGCCCTACGTCTGAAGGGATGCAAATTGGCAGAATTCTGAGAGAGCTGCCTGACAAGTGGCCTGTAATAGAAGGATGCAGCCAACTCACTGTGACCTGGCAGAAATAGACCTGAGAATGAATACCCTGACATCACTCTCTACAGCTTGTTCTCCTACCAGCTCCTTATTGGACAAACCAAACCAAAGGCAGAGGGAAAAGAAATATATTAAAGGAGGTCATTAAATATCAGCTACTTAGCAAGATGAAGATACAGAAAGGAGGCCAGTGGATGATGAGTACAGCCAGCACCCACCTCCATGTCTGTGGACATCAGATCACCAGAGAGAAATTCTCTTATTTTATTCCAGGGGCATGTATGTCTCTATTTTGGAATTCTATGCAGCACCCTTTCAATCCCCACAAAATCAGAAAATGGAAATTACTGAACCCACTATGTCTTCCTTTTTAACTTGGCCACCAGCATGAAACCCATAAGTAACGGTGATGCAACAATAGTAACTTTATTAGCAATAACTATAATGATTTGTCTCCTGTTCCTCTTCATGCCTTTAATTTTTTTTTTTACAATTTTCACAGCTTAAATGCTCTTTTAGCTGGTGGCTATATACTCATACTAACTGAATTAAATTACAGCTCCACTGCTTACTAGCTGTGTGATCTTAGACAAATGACTTATACTTGCTGAATCTTAGGCTGCTCATATTAAAAATGAAGATGTCTTGATATGTTTTAGGATTTTTTCATGAAGACCCATAAGAGGAACTCGGTAAATGTTAGTTAGCAATTATTAATTGTGAGATTTTCATTGTAACAATTCATAAATAATAATTTATGTAAATATTTATATAAATAATAATTATGATATAACCACACTTTCTTAATGTGAACATGATAATAATATCTTACTTGCAGTTCTATTATGACTATCAAATGAGATAAAACATGGAGCATTCTTGGCCCATAAAGGCTCATTCTTGCCATTACTGCCATTATTGGCAGTCTTAGATTCTCTCCCTTGTCGATAGTTTCTTTCCAGTGGGAGGAGTGGACTCTTGATCACATCTCAAATGGCTGAGTGCAGTGTGTCTTGTGTCCAAAATACCAACAGAAGAAGGAATTCAGTCATTACTCACCTTTGTAGCTTATACTCTAGAAAATGAAAAGTTTAACCCCAAAAAGAAAGATTGAATTAGTGGCCTCTCTTTGCAGTCTGAGAATGAGGATTGTAAGAATAATAAAAAAAAATTGAGGATCATGTTTTATAAATGTACTTATCCAGATACGTTTTTCAATAGTTAGAACTAAGAAAAGCAAGGTACTTTTCCACTGTTATATTTTATGTGATTATGCCAGCCAAGAAAATGATGAAGGAAAACCTACAAAACAGCAGGATAATAAGAACATTTCCTTGGCATAGATACTAAAGTCCAGTAGCAAAGTAGTTATGATTTACTATTCTCCCTTAATGGAAGTATTAAAATATGTATGTGTTATTTATAATGTATACAAAACTATACAATTTCTAATCTCCAAAGAGAACCCATGTATTTTAGAAGAACAAAATTCTGGAGTAAATCAATTGACTCTACGATACTCTTTCTTTATGGTCCACACTGGCGTATTTGTAACCCCCACCCAAAATACCTTGGCATGTCTCTGAGACCTAACACAGGTGTGTGCATGTTCATACACATGCTGCCATGTGCCATGGCTATGCTGTCATTTGGAAAGATTTGAGAATTTTTATGACCTGGATAAACATAAAATATAAATCTAGAGTTGTTTTTCAGTTCAAGGCCTTTTAATGTATTCATAGTTTGTCACATGAGAGCTTCCTGGAGTGGTAGAATTATAATGAGTTTCAGGAGTTCTTGATTCTAGGCCCTGCGCAGTCACAAATGAGCACTGTGGCCTCAGACAGTCATTTAACCTCCCTGGATCTCAGTTTCTATATCTGTAAAGCGCTGAGGTTGAATTCTGCGATCACTAAGGCCCTTAAGAGAGGTAAAGTTTCATGATTCTGTGTGAGTCAATTGTGGAGGTCTTTCGTAGTCCAGTTCGCATCCTTCATTGTTTAAGGCAGCAATAAACAAGAATAACCTCTGCTCCAAAATTAGAAAATTCTGCAACTTACTAGAAATAGATGAAAACATCCTAAGGAGAATAATGATTATATCATTTGATCTAGGAAAGAAGCTGAAAAATCCAAAACAAAGCCTATTTACCATCTCAAAAACAAATCAAGTCTGGGCTCATTGTTCCCTGTAGCTTAAAGCTACTCAACACTATGGGCTCTTTGCTTAATGCCTTTGCTATGTCTGACACAGTTTTCAGATCTGCCTCTGTTCTTTGTCAGCACCAGTGACAAAGCCTGGTTTCTCTTATGCAGTGGATTTAAAAGAAAGGCATGGCAGCATCTTTTCCCTTGTTTAGCTTTCTTTGACTGCACGTTATATCTCACTTCCCTAGTGTGAGGTCACTGGCCTCTGTTCCAACTATAATTCCCTTGCAGATGTTAAAGAGACTAATAATATCCCCAGAGCCTGTCTCAGACGGAAGAGCACAGGAGAAGAAGGCTGTCTTTGGGACATTTTAACCTCCCTTCTCAGAACCATCACCAAATGCCTAGCTTGTGTCCCATTCTCTCAGGCCAAGATTTCAGTACTGTATTATCTGTTAGCTGGCAAGTATTTAAGATGGTACCCACTCAAAGGAGTTTGTCTTATGATCGTGTATTCTCAATGCTTAAAAAAAAAAACACCCTCAGAACCAAAAATAAGGGGTACAATTTTACCAGAAGTGAATGCTATTTACGAAAATAAGTGTTTTCAGAACAGGGAGATTAACCTCACCTGCAAATTGTGAGAGTTTGGTTGTTTATAAATGAAACTCCATCACTCACTGGTTGAGAGCTGCTCTCCATAATTGAGATATTACCCAATAAATCAGTATTTTGGAGTATTACATAGTACTTGCAATAGTCTGAATCACTTAATACAATTCAAAATATATCATTATTTGAGAGAGCATCTTATTTGAGTAAAAACTGCTTTTCCTTTATACAAAGTAAGTACACAAGATATACGTACTAAGAATGTTTTCAACATGATTTTATTTTCAGTTGTTAATTAAGATATAATTAAATCTTTAAACTTTTTGAGGAATTTTATATTTGAAGAACAGAATGCTATTGGCTTTTCATAGAAGAACATCGCCGGGCCTTTTCTTAAAATAAAATTTTAAAGTGTCATCGTAATGCTTCTATTATTTGCAAGTAAAATTTGGTTTCAGGGTAAAAAGTTGAAGAGACAAAAACTACTCTTGAATACACATGTCCATACAATGCAGTCTTTGAATTAGGCTTCCGAAATGTTCTCTTCTTACACAGATTGCTTCCGGCTAGCTTTCTTTCCTCTGCGATGCTTCATTAGCCCTGAACACATTTTCCCCTAGATAAACGGAAAAGCTCAGCCTAATTAGACTTCACTAGGGTTGGCTGAATTATTTGATCCATTCAGAAAAATGATAGAAAAAAAGATTACCTTGGGCGGTCGGTCAGCATGAATGATTGTGAGGCTGAACTGGTGATTTTAAGCTTTGGGTTAGATTACATGGAATCTTCAACAATCCAACTTCAACAGCAGGCAATAAATAGTACTCATAAGCAAACTTTTTCTTTCATTTTATTAAAGTTTTTGTAACTATAATACTATTTTTGTCTTTTCTAGACTCATTTGGTTCCTGATGCCATCCTACCTCATCAAGTCCTTTAAACCAATACTTTGTTTAATAGTAAGTGAACTTGCATTTTGTGTCCCTCTTCAATTTGCTATCAACGTCCTTCAAGAATGTTCTCCTACTAGACTGTAGCAATGACTTCCAGCCTATTCTTTACATGGGTGACAGACTTCTTTCTTTCAAACAGCCCATGCATGATGTCCACTCGAGGTGTTTCCAAGCTCTTCATCCTTTATCCACCATCCTACTTAAACATTATCTTTTAGTTTTCTATGTTCTATTTTTTCCATCTATTATTTTCTATTATATGGTGAGGATCTAGCAGATGGGATGTACAGTGAGTAGCATATCAAAAGTAATAGTGTAAAATGATTAAATCAATGAACTGACCTAATCTGAACTTGTCACATAAATATTTTTCTCTATTTGACAGGATATAGTAAAAAGATCAAAGCATGGTACACAGTTTCCCTCACAAGTAAAATTGCTTTTCTCTCCCAGGCTTGTTCCTGGTTGGTTTTTCAATAAATGCTATGCTCAAATGACACTCAGTTTTCTTGTAACATGTCCTTCTCCATGATTTATCTCAACATTTTATTATGAAAATTATCAAACATAAAAATTGTAAGAAATGCCATTGAACACTCACAGCACTCCCACTTAGATTTCACAATCAACATTTTGTTTCACATCACATATATTTTCATTTATCTACCCATCCATTGATCCATTTTATTTTTATACACTTCGAAGGAAATAACAGACATCATTACGCTTTATCTCTAAACTTTTCATCAGCTTGCTCATATGGAAGATTTTTTAAAATGTAATTAGAATCAAACTTTTTAAAAAATCATAATAACTGATGATTTAATGACAAGAATTAATTTTGAAAACATGCAAATCTCCTTTGTGTGCATTTACCTGAGCTTAAAATGAAGATTTATGATGGGAAATAATTTTTCTATAATAACGTCTGTTTTTCTTAGTAAGACATTGTTACTTGTGTTGCTCATGTAATTATATGCCAGTGTAACTCAAGTATGTAATGACATTTCTCTTTGAAAACATTTAAATAGCTCAGTAAATTGCTTTACTCTCCTGTTTCCTGACTTAAACCCCACTTTTGCCATGTTCATTTTATTACAGAATCTGTCTCAACTCACCCAGGCAAAATATATTCCACAAAATATAATGTGCACTGAATGTTTTACTGGTTGATAGCCATATAATTACATCCATTCTTGCATTTATATTTGTACATAGACATCTAGCATACTATATGTAAATGCTTAGGTTTGTAAACGTGCATAGAAATAATGTCTGAATGAGAATTTACACATAATTATTTTTCCATTTTTAGTAACTTCACTTGATTTTATAATCAGATATTTCCTGAGTTAAAATTTACTTTAAATATTACAAAATATTCATTAAGTAAATATGGAAAATAAATCAATAAAATTGTAATATGTAATTAGTTTAATGAGGAAGTAAAAAAAAAATTCAGATCTTTGCCTCCATAAATGTATTGATGTTATTTTTCAGTCCATAATGCATGGGCATATTGTCTAACAATTAAATGAATGAATGCAATTCCAAGTGACCACATAAATTCTTATTTTATGGCAGTAGAGAAACTATTTTTACTCAAGTAGCATTAATAGCATATGAAAACACCTTTAAGCAAATGCTCACTTCCTCCCTTTTCTGTTGATCACAGCAACTGTTATTGGCAAGAATGTGGTTTTCATTACATGGGAGGGGCTTTGCTTTGTCATCATCTTTATTATAAAATCACTTTTTTGAGTGATGTTTCTCGTCCTTCCTGTCAAAATAAGCATAGAGACCATGATCTTGTCTTGTTCGTCTTTTCCTTTGCATGAGAAAAATGTTTTGAGGGTGCAGTGAAAGCACATTTGTTTATTTAGCACATGCACACGGGCTCAGAAAAAAGCAGAAAATACAGGGCAAAAGGGTGGAAGAAAAAGACTGAAATAACACATGAGATCAGAGCTACAAAGATAAGCTTGTCAGAAATACCTACTTCATTTTTTTTTTTTGGAATGAAATTTTGGTACATGTACCATGGGAGCTAGACTTTGGCCCTAATAATATTTTGATTTGTATTAAAAGCTATGTTTTGGAGTAGCAGTGATTCTTTTATTGTACCTATTAGCCAACAATGAAAACTACTCAACCATAAAGAGAATGATATCTTGCCATTTGTGACAACATGGATGGCCCTAGAGGGTATTATTTCAAGTGAAATAAATCAGACAAAGACAAATACTGTATGATTTCATTTATATATGGAATCTAAAAAACAAAACAAATAAAACAAAGCAGAAACAGACATATAAATATAGAAACCAAACATGATTGCCAGAAGGAAAAGGGGAGGAGAAAGAGGGAAAAAGGTGAAGGAGATAAGAAGTACAAATTTCCATTGTGAAATAGATAAGTCATAGGGTTATAATGCACAGCATAAGAAATATAGTCAATAATATCATAATGACTTTATACAATGACAGATAGTTACTAGACTTATTTTGAGGGTCATTTCATTAGGTATATAAGTGTTGAATGACGATGTTGTACAGCTAAAACTAATATGCTAACCATACAAAAAATATAAAACAATTAAGAAGGTAGATGCATAGCATTGGTGCCAAATATTGATGATAAGGAAAGGTAGATTGTGTTGTAAAGCATATGTATATCTATGTCATAAAACATAAAAGTTCTCCTTGCTTAATGAAGCCTAAGCTACATGAAGAATCCCTGCAGGAAGAGAATATATGGAGAGAGAAAGAGAGAAAAGAGAGAGCTCCTGTAAGTTACTTGCTTTTTGACAATTACATAGCAATGAACAACAGAAGTACTTGTCCAAAGTCATGGGTAGTGAGTGTTGGTGCTGAGGGTCAACCCCATGATACCAGGTTCCAGAGATGAAATGCTTAACCTCTCAGCTGCATAGTAAAGTTTCTCAGCTATAAAATGAGAATAATAATTACTAATGTCTGACTAAGCCCTTATGAGAATTTAATAAGTTGTTATATTTAAAGCAATTAGAATAGAGGTTGGCATACAGCAATTACTGTATATGTTACATTTGTTGTTGTTATTATTATTATTATTATTATTATTATTATTATTATTCCATATAGAGAAATATGACGATGCCATGTATAAGAAGCAATTTTTTTTTCTGATGTAGGTATTTTAAAGTTATGTTACAAAAAGATCATGTTGAAATTTTACAAATAGAGCCATTAAAATTAATTAACCACAATCATTTACCTTAGTTAGAAAGTATAAACTAATAATCATAAGCAACAAGCCTTGAAATGAAAGAATACAGCCTATGATGTCAAGTGTAGATTTTGAGATCAAAGAGTAAACCACTAAAAATGAAAGTAAATGGTTCTAGCATATGCTGGTTACATAAAAGGACATCATTTTTGAAATCTATTTTCTTCTTAAAGTCTAACTGCTTATTAAATTAAGTTTAAATTTATATTAAAAGCAATAATATGCTTTTACATCATAATTTCATGAATTTTTGATAGTTTTCCTAGAAAAAATATGTGCTTACATTTTTCCTACAGATTCACATTTGTTGTGGAACTTTTACAGTTATATTGGAAATAATATTTTATAAAGACATATCACCTTATATCCATTTGAAAATACATTGAAAATTCTCCTTTTCTCTAATTTATTTATCCTCTTTTTCCCCAAAATATTTAAAATAGCTTATATGTATATGTACATATACATACATACACATATGTATGTGTGTGTATGTATATATTTATTGCATATATATATATATATGCAATATAAAAAGGTAAAAATAAGAAGAAGATATCTAAGCAAAGGAGAACTAAAAAAGTAGGTGAGATAAGTAGCTAGTAAAACAGACTTAAATGCCGTAAGGACCTACTCAGTCATTAAAATTGAGACACAATGGGATTGACTGGGAATGGGTAATGAAAATGTTCCATATCTTGATAGAGCTCTAGGTTACACAGGTGGATCAAAATTATACAGCTAATGTTTGTGCAGTCTGAGTTAAGTACATTTTATATAAAATAACTGTGACTATGATGGTGATTATAGAGAGTGGGAGGTGGTTTAGATCAAACAAAAACTAAAGACTGGATAATTACCGAAGTTTGATGATGAATATCCGGATGTATGGCGCACTATTCTGCTTATCTTGTGATATTTAAAATTTTACACAATTAGTCATTAAATAAAAATAAGAGGTCAAACCTTAATTTAAATTTTCAATTTATTTAAAGCAAAGTCAATATAGTTGTTTATAATCTTATTAAAACATACCAGAAAACCAGGAGAATAAATGTTTTTTTGATATTGTTGCCTTAAACAAGTTTTTTCTCTGATTTCTCATAAAAAGCACATGGTCTGACATATTTTGACAACATTTTCAGTAAAATTATTAATATGTTTTTAATGGAAGAGTCTTATTCTCATTTTATCTGGTTGAACTGATGACATAAATGCAATTGAGCAAAAGGATTTTTGAAGGTAAAAGAAATAATATTGATGAGTGTTTCCAATTTTTTAGCTCGACAAATCATCCAAATTTTGTAAAAAAAATAATTTGTAATTTTCAGTACTTTGTTAAAAATAAATTATTTTCACTACTCTTCTATTTGTCATAGCAGCACACACAGTGACTTGGAGTTGCAATTAGATTTTAAGTTTTTCCAGTACTCATTGAGTTTCCTTATCAGAACTGAGTTACAGAGCACAGCAGTGCACACTTTTTGGCAAGAATTTTGAGTGAGGACATTCACAGCAGCCAGGCAAGCTTCTATGCATTGTTTTGCTTCACTAACTTAAATAGAAGACAGTTATGACATGCTCAAGAAAATTAGGGTGCTTAACTACATCACATGCCACCACACCACCAGAGAAAGGTGGGTCTAAACTCTTATGGAAAATAAAAATAAAAAAAGAAAACTAAGAGGAATCTATCTTACTATAGAACAGATATATCTACATCGTCATAGGATGGTGATGACTAAACCACAACAAATCCTAGGATACATACTAAAAACTTTTTCACTTACTTTGGACATACTATTATAATAGTTACTTCAGTGGCATTCATCCTGGCTTCATTTCCAAAACTCACTAAAATTTTGAGTTTTGATCAGACTGCTGAGGTTTGTTCGATAGCCACCAGCAGACTGGCAGTGGG
Source organism: Cynopterus sphinx (assembly GCA_030015415.1). NCBI lineage: Eukaryota > Metazoa > Chordata > Mammalia > Chiroptera > Pteropodidae > Cynopterus > Cynopterus sphinx. Next base: position 31,304,731 of record CM057392.1, on the reverse strand, counting down.
GGCTTCAGTCCCACCTGACTCAGCAGCTCTACCAAATGTATGAGATTTATGTGACCTCTTCCAACCTGTCAATTTACCCAGCTTTAAAGAAATTATAATTACCTACTGGAAAGATCTAACTCTAAATCTCTTTGATATTTTCAGAGAAAAACTCTCCCTTATCACATACTTTAATTTTTTGAAATTCTTATGCTCATCAGTCTGTTGAATATGTGCTATTATAGACACTATACCCTTTGATAGTTTTTTTCTTTACCTTTTCCTCCACACTTAGCAACTGATTATATAAAAATTAGAATAACTCATTTTTATAATCTAAGAAAAATAGCTTTATTCTATTAATTCTCTTGGGTTATTCTTTTGGAATAATTTATTAAACTTAATTCTTGGTATGGTGATCTTTTGTTCTATGTATTCATTAGCCAAGCTTTCCTCATTTCATTTTCTTGTATGAAATTATATTTTGAAATAACTTTAAGCAATTTGTTATACATTTCTACATTGTTATTTCTGTATTAAACCCCAGAATATTAGTATAAAAAGAAATCTTTAAACATTGATGGAAAAGGACTCAGTCCTAAAACTTAGTATTACAGAAAAGTTAATTAAATCAGAAAATGATGAGAGATTATGTATAACAGCTTGATCCTTCTTTGACCCTCAACATATTATATTAAGCATAGACATCTGATATCTTTATCAAGAAGTATTGACAGGGCCTCAGTTATCAATTTAGAGGATAACTTCCAAGGAGTGCATATTTGAGATGCTCCAAGCCACAGGGTCTTGATTTCTGCAAAATTCAGGATCCAGTGCTTTTCCAGAAATGTTCCAATATTCAGATACCATATCAAGTCTTTGTTAGACTGACAGACATTCAGAATTAACTCCTCATGATACTTTCTCAATGATACCTCTTTGGTCTAAAATGGAAAGCAACAGTATATTAAATGCTAAAGATCCACATGAGAAACAAGAACAGGGGAGAAACAACAGCTCCAACTGAGAAGCAAATCAAACTCTGACTATAGACCTGGCCTGTGTCAATACCATACCAAAAATACCTATACTGGGGTTATTCAGTATCTTTTGTCCACCAACAGCACCTTAGTTTTATTCTTAATTTATAACTTGCCATGTTCCGCAAGTCAATTCTTCCCTCTAATAAATGCATAATTTTACATCTAGCATTAAGACACACCTCCAATCTTATCTACCAGTCCTCATTCTTGCTTGAGAATTTCCTGTGTTGATATTTATTCTGATATATGATTAAATGGACTTGTTAAAATTAACTCTATTATCCTTAAGATGCAACATATTGCATTTGCATTGCCATAGCAAGAGTTCATTAAAATGTATATTGCATTTTGTACCCTGTTGAAAGCAGGTAGTTTATTAGGAGAGATAAAACAGAGGTTCAGGATTCCATTGGTACCTTGAGGGCCAAGATGGATTAATTGGAGTCAGATCCCAGGCAGCTAGGGGACTCTCACCATCCAAGTGGGAGTTAAAACATAGGAAAGATGGTTCTTCAAAGAGGACAGAAGAGCATTAAAAACACATTATTACACCTTTGGTCCAATATGATTCCTTCACAATCAAATAAAAATGAAAACATCAAAATGATTTATGGTCTTTGTTTATTCCTGTCCTAAAGCAGAATTATTTGCGGATTTCTCAGAAAATAATTCACTAGTTTATGAATTATCCAATCTCTTTGTTTCTACCTTTATCTTTTGTCTTTTTTTATTATCATTTCTTTGGGTTAGCCCTTTTTTTGAAGAGTGGCAAAAAAGAATGAGAGTGGCATATGAGAAAGTTCCCTCAGGTAGACCTAATAAATGTTGTATTAAATTCATTATGAGACTTTGCTATGATATCTTATTGAATATAAATAAAAACATAATTATTATAATTGAATCTAAGATCTAAGAAAATATGTTGATGTAGCCTACCTCTCACCTAATATTATTATTCTCTCTCCAATCTTCAAACACTTTTTATAAAGCTCTCAGATCTAACATTTCCCAAAGCAGTAAATTCCATCACTATAATAATAATTATAATGATGAGAATAATAATAATATAATATAGCTGCTATTTACCGAGTATTAACTGTGCACTAGGCACTGCATTAAGTGATGAACATAATTGTTATAAAGTAAATGCTATTATTATTCCCTTTTATACAATACACTTTGCAATTTTCTCTTTTATGCAAAATAGCAATGGAGAATTTTAATTTTATATGAAATAGGAGTATGTCTAAAATAACTTGCGTATTGGTTGTAATTCACTGTGCAAATGCACTTTAGTCCTTTTCCCAATGACATCACTTCATAATCATTGTTAGGAACAAGTATCATGTCCTCCAAAGTTTTCTTTTTGCCTGTAATCATCCCCATTTCTTTGACCCTTAACTAAACGTAACATTAAAAATGTGATCACACCATTCATTGTCTTTCATTTCCACTCTGTGGTCTGAAAACTGACTTTTATACAATTCCACAGTATTCCATTTAATGTGTTCAGATGCTCTTTGAAATCTGGGAGCAAGTTTGAAGACTGGAAAATCTTTTAGTTCTAATTTGGCCACTTTAACTAATTAATAATATTTTCTTTATGACTTGGTTAACATGTTCACCAAGTTAGAATAATTCCTCCTTGGGTTTTGATAATTTGCTCGAATGGATCACAGAATTCAGGGAAACATTGACTATACTCACTAGTTTATTATAAAAAGATAAGATAAAGGATCCAAATAAATATCCAAATGGAAGAGATGTATAGAGCAAGGTAAAGGGGAAAGGCATGGAGCTTCCATGCCCTCACCAGACATACTACCCTCCTACTAACTCATATGTTCAGCAGCCTGGAATTCTATACTTTTAGGATTTTTATGGAGGTTTCATCACATAGGCATGATCGATTGTAAACTCAATTTCCAGTGCCTCTCTTCTTCCTTCTATACATGGCTTGGTTTTTCTGGTGACCAAATCCCATCTGGAGCCCAGTTAGTTCACCAGAACAAAAAACACTCCTATTACCTGGGCAATTCCATGGAATTTAGGAGCTCTGCACCAGGAACTGGGGCCAGAGATCAATATGTATTTTTTTTCTATTATTTCACAACACTTATACCTAATTTAAACATTGAATGCTTTATTTAAACATTTATATAAAACTATTTTAGACACTGCTTTAATCACTTTGTAAATGTTAACTAGGTTTATTCCCCTGAAATCCTCCTGAGATGAGTATCATTAAAACCTTCATTTCAGACATGACAAAACTAAGGCACAGAGAGGTCAAACGAGTTGTTCAAGGTCATATGGCTTGGGTGGCAAGGCCAAGATTTGAATCCATGCAGTCCGGCTACAGAGTCCATACTTTTAGCAAACACATTTACTAAATGTGGAAAAATAATTTGTGCTCTGTGATTATGTGAGTTGGCAAAGAAGACAGGGCTGCAAATGTGTTTGATCAAAGTCAGCATTATCACTTACTCTAAAAGTCAGCAGCTAATAAAATAGGTCCTGACTCATTCAGAGGATTTTATAAAACACATATGGGTTGGAATTTTTTCTTTCAAAAAAAGGAAAAACAAGACAATCCATTTGTGATATCATTTGCATTTAAAGTGAGCAATAGAAGGCATACAAGAACCAACATTATTTCTTATAAAACAAAATGCTATTATAATTCTATGTGATTTGCATGCAACAAAAAATTAGGACCACTTATTTAAAGATAAGCTCAACGGTTCAACAAAAACAAAACAACACAGTGGGAGAGTCCACAGGGTTTTATGTTGAGTGGAAAGGAAACACAAGAGAGAGAAAGAAATATATTTAAATAGAGTCTTTTGGGGACTTTTGTTTAATTTAAAGAATCAGCTCACTAAAGTGAACTGTGTGACTCATTATGTTATATTTAGTTCCTTATCAGTACAGACTAAGATATTTCAAAACACGACAGCTGAATGAACAAATATGTTTACATATAATAAAGTTGCTTTGTGTCTGTGTAATATTATTTTTAATCCCAGAGTTCCCTTTTAATAACAAGCAGGTAAGAAGGAAACAAATAATTTTTTCCACATTACTCTTCATAAAAAAATACTAATTCCACAAAGCATATCACTAATACGACAGAAATTTTTATTGAATACATTCATAGTCACATTTATCTTATTTTCTAGCTCTAATTTCTCACCTACATCCCATAGGCTCATAGGAAATAGCTTAGGAAATACCTATCATTAGGAGTTATCCTCCAACAACACTTGTAAGAGTCCCTGGTTATGTGTACAGTCTGATGTTTCTTAGGGCTCAGTTTGGTGGTCCTGGGCAAGGTGACTATTAGGTTTTTCTGGAGAACTGCAGGGTTAAAACCTCATTTCTCTAGGAGTCCCCAAAGAGAGAGATAGATGGTGCCCACCTTTGCTCAGAGCCTGTCCCTGCCCCTTTCATCTCTCCTGCTCTAGCCACTGGTTTATAGGCTGCTGTCCTTCTGCTCATTTCAGGCTACTCTTCATACCATTTGCTGAACTCTCTATTCTGATAATATCCATACGTTCTGTGAATTCTTACATTCAACACCATTTGGATCATGGGACATCATTTTCTTTGTGATGACAACTCGGCTCCTCATTGCTCTCCATGGCTGAGAGAATACTATCTTTATCATATCTAGTTCTCCTAGGGTTCCTACAGCTGAGCTGCTTTGTGCCATAAATAACATTTGCAAGCATTTATATATATAGTTATAAATATATATAATTATAGCTATATATGCATAAAACTCTATAGTAATAATTATTTGAATAATATAATGCATTTATATTCAATTTCCATCACAGTCCTCTCTATTTGAGGGAAGAGAGGTACTACTCAGGAATAGAAGGCTGAGGTGGAGCCGCCTAATTGCATTATTAAATTATTATTACATGCTCAGCATCATCTTAATTGCGGTTGAGAAATCAAAAGATATATAAAGGCAGATCTTAAAACCTCAAGGGATTTTCCATCTTGCTGCAAAAACAAAATTTACCCACAAAGCAATAATTTGTACTTGCGGTTTTAAATATGGACAGGCATTAGGTTTACTGGGGGAGCCTGTTCTGCATTAAGGCATAATAAATAGAATTTCCTGGATGGACTCAGGCATGTGTATTTACAACTCACAGGAGATGATGCACAATGTGTAATTCACAAGAGGTTCACCTTTCTTCTCAACACAGTACAACTCCACTGTGATACAGTAAACGTGGTCCAAAGAGTCAATCACTTATTATGAGGTTAATAGGTTGACTGTCAGAGACTGGACCTCGAGCTGGACGGCTGGAATCCTTGAGTTCCACCTACAGAACAAGCTTCCTTCTTTTCCTGGCTATTCAGTGCCTCCTAGTGTTTGTTGTGTGCCTTGCCATGGTTGTGGGAATGATCCAGGTTCTGGACCAGTTGTGAGTTCCTGATCAGGAGCTGACATTAGAAGCCTCCTTGGTATTCGGAATTCATTCTCACTCAGAAAGATCTGGGTTGAGAAAATTTGGGGAAAACCATGCCATACCATCTGCCAACCTGAGCATCATGAGATAGTTACCCATCCCTTCTCTCTCTGGCCTCGTTCCTCCATCCCACCATCTCTTCATCCATAGAAGATAAGAAATTTAGCATGCCTTCATTTGAGAAAGTGGGGTGGGAGGCCTTTAGACACCAATTGCCTATGGCCTAAAATCTGAATTAGGAGTTATGTGAAAATGTGTATTGTTACAGATGTGTTATCTTTTAGTATTACTATAATTTTATTATCATTTTAATATAGAAAGTTTTGCTTGTCCACAAATCTTTGAATGTTTATTTCATATGTATACACACATATACAAATACAAAAATGAATAATTATATAACATATAAATATATGGGTAAATGCATACCTCTGCACACACATTTAAGAAATTTGATTTAAAAATTAAATTCTTCCAAATAAATTCAACATGGACATTATTTGCAATGCAATGGCTCTAAATTAATTCTAAGAATTGAATCATGGATTCCTAAAAAATGACATGCTTTCTTTAAAAGCAACTGGCATCTAAGAGGCAGAAAGCCCAGGTGTAGCAGCCAGAGTTACTCAGAGAGTTTTCATTTGTTTGAGTTTATTAAATAAAAATATATCTATTGTTCCATCCCACACAGACTCAAGCCACTCTGTAGGATGAGTGATTAATAAAAGCTTTACCTAAATCCATAAAGGGAAATCGAAGTCAAATCCTAATCCAAACACAAACACTGTTTGCAAATTAGAACCCAAATCCTAATCCCTTTGAGACCTGTCCATCCCTGCTTGAAATGGCATTGTTGTTTTGATTTAAAACCCCACAACCTTTTTAAAAGTGATTGCTTTTCTTTGTATCATTAGCACAAAGGCTTTTAAATGATTTTTCCTCTAAAATGTACTTGTAAATAGAGCTGAATATTCAGCTTGTTTAAAAATGAGAAAGGATGTGCTTTAAAAGATAGCCATTTATCAAAAAGCATAGTTAAAATAACTTTAGTTCATTGCCACTCGATTTTCAGGCACGATGTTCAGAGATGAAATTTGAAACTGATAGGAGGCCAGATATTTATATCTATGATATTCCTAAATTGATGGTAAGTCTGAAGAAGGTGTATCAATTTAGATTAGGTTAATATAACAGTGACTTAAACATGTGATGTGTTTATTTTCTTTTGATTGAAATAATACAAAAATAGAGAATTCAGGACTTAGAGAACATCTTCAGGTCCTTTCTAGCTCATTGTTCCAGCATCCCTATAGGTGGCTCCTGTTCTTGTGGCTTCTGGAGCTCTAGCCTCCCAACTACATTCCAAGTAGCAAATGGAGAAATGGAAGTGGAGGGGAAAAGGGTATACTCCTTACCTTTTAAAGTAAGCTGTTCACAGAAATACCACTTAGCAACTCAACCCTTGTGTTTATATTACTAAATCATATGGTTACAACTAGAGACAGTGAAGGGTGGGGATTGAAACTGGAAAGCCATATGCCCAGATTGTTATTATTTTTTAATTAAAAAACAATGTGAAGTGTATGTTAGAAGATAACCTACAGCTTTTGCCACTAATGAGTGCTGTAATAGTGTTTAGGATGAAGAAAATCTTGCCTGAGAAATTAAGATCATGATATCTGTTGTGTCCTGGGTGCATTTTGATGGGTCTGCCTATGTACTGCACCTCTAGTTATACTCCTGGACTAAAATGGGTCTGAAATAGCCTTTGACTTCTCCCTCCCTGACATGGTGAATATCTACCAATCTTTAGATATTTAGATGAAATATTTTTTCTCAGAAAGCTTTCCTTTATCACCAAGTTTCGTTATAGTAAGAGTAACCTTCTCCCTCCTCTGATATTCCTAATGCATGTTTGGTGGTTGTTACAGTTGAAAGTGATGCCAGGATGGCCACAAGTTGCTGCTTAAAACAGAAATCTGAGTGGTTATAGTCTGTCAGCTCTTACAGGGATCTAGCATAGTTACACATTTCATCCTTTAAATGAAGGACTTGACTTGGATTCACTACCTCCTTAGATATGCAACATCTAAAAACCTGAGTCAGACAATTTTGTTAGTAACATTGATTGCTATTTTTAATTTTGCTGGAAAACATATAAACTAGGACTGTCTCAAGCAAATGGGAACATATGAGCACCCCAGATATAATGGAGAGCCTAGAATACCGTAATCTTTGAGAAAATACTTGTGGCTACTCTTCCTTTGGGCAGTATTTTGGAATAAATTGTAGCAGGAGAGCCTAATAGCTACAGCAAAGAGAGTTAATATAGAAAAACTCCAAAAAGCAGGACAAAAGCTATATTACAAAGGCATTCCATGAGACAAACATGAACTGTGCGAGGCTCTAATATCTCCCCAGACTATGTTGTTGTAAGCTTGATAAAATAGGGTGAGGAATTTTGCTTCTGTTTTTATGTTTTTGTTCATTTTTCTTTTCTTGTAAAAGCATAGCGCAAATTATATTAAACAGCCAGAGTCTTAAACACTGCCAGGTCCGAGAAATAAGCTAGATGTTGTGGCTGTAGCTTTAGAACCAAAGGAAAGTCTTTCTGTGTGTTTAATACAGTGGGGAGGAAAAAGGCAGGGGTAGTCATTTCAGTGGCACCAAATATACATATATATTTACATATATATGTATGCGTATATGTATATATGTATATACGTGATATATAAAATCTCCAAGTGTTAGTAACTAATAATTATTTGTGATAAAAATTTGTAGGCAAATCTGATATAACTTTTAGAGAGGGGCTACTTTGTGACAATAATCCATTTTAATTAACATTCACTTTATATTTCCAAACTCGCAATGGCCTTCACAAACATGGGAAACCCATCCTGAAAACCTAGCATCTTAGAATTAAAAATATGATGCTTATAGCACCGATTTAAAGAAGAGACTTTGGTGCCAGTATGTATGTCCTTATAATTATTCTAGAAAAGTTCCTAAGGGTCCCGAACTGCTTGAAGTTCCATTGATCTGGGCTAAATTAAACATAAGGTAGTTCAGCTGTGTTTGTTTTTAATTTGCAAAGGACTTTAGTGTTCCAGAAAGTGAGGGACTAGCAAACCTGGCTTCAATCAATCAGGAATATTTTGGGCATCTCTGCTGGTAGCATTAATGGGAAAGACCTGCTGTTATAACCTACAGGGTCCTTGGCAGGTCCTGAAATAAGAAAAAAAAGGGAATTTATATGAGAATACAAAGCCTAAAAGCTGGTCAGAGGAAGAGGTGTAAAATGAACATATGAACTATTTAGCTAAGATGAGAAGGTTCTAGAGTTGAAGAAGACTTACATCAGAGAAGCAGAAGGTTTTAATAAAATTTTATAATTTTACAATTAATAATTTTTAAAGTGCTCTTGTATCCATGTAATAATATAGGCCCATAATTTAAAATTTCAAGTCATATTACAGAACCTATTAAGAACACATTTCTATTCTCCCTGACCTCTATCCTGTTACCCAGCAACATATTTTAACTTGTTTAGCGTTTTCTTCTGTTATTTAGCACTCTCTTTCCAATAACCAAACTTTTGCTGCCTTGTTAAAGTGTAAGCGTCAGACATTAGTCAACAATAGCCTATATGAAAGATAAAATTTTCCTCACACTTCCTCTCCTCTTTGAGAGAGTTACAATAAGGATTTAGTTAAATAAATACTCAGCACTTATGTTACTATGGTTTTGTAAAAATGGACTTCACATCCAAACCAAGCAATACAGTGTGATTTTTCCCCCTTATACGTGTTATTTTTCTTACAATTAATATTTGTTTTTAAAATTCACTTAGTTTTTATTACTGTGAATCTTCCATAATGCTTAGACTAATGGATTAAACCCCCTTTAATAACATTTTCCAAGTGGTTCAATGCATGAAATAATTTATCAGCTTTGTTAATTTTTCTAAAAATCCAACCAGCCCATGAATCCACATTGTTTCTTTGTCCCAAGCCTTATACACAGCTATTATCCTGGGACATTGCTTATTACTCTTTTTTTGTTGGAGCCCTTCATTCTGGCCTCCCAATATCTTCTTTCTTCATTTATTTCCTTATTTCAAGGTAGTATGTCTTTCAGAAGTTTCTTGAAAAAGAATGCATGGTGTTTTAAAAAATAAAACAATATCAAAAATGTGACAATGCTGAAGTTCTAAAAACATTTTTGTTCTACCCTCACACTTAAACATTAGCTTGGCTTTTAAAGAATTCTAAATTAAAATTTTTTCCCTTCTAATTTATGAAAGCATTGCTTTATTCTTTTCTAGTGCATTGGTTATAAAATCTGATGCCATTCCAGTTCCTGACACTTTATATATAAACTCTTACCAACCTACCTCTAAAACTTGTATAATTGTAATAACAATCAATTCTTACTTACTCTAAGTTATTGCTTCATGAACTACATGTGCATTTTAACAATAATCTAATAATAATAATATAATCCTAACAATGATTTTAGGAGATAGATATGATCAATATTAATCTCATTTTCCAGATGAGGAAACTGAGCGCTTAGACATCAAATGAATTGCTTAAAGTCATGTGACTGATAAGTGGTAGAGATGATATTGAATCCACGTGGTCTGGCACTAGACTCCAGATGCAGAACAACGATTCTCTCTCTTTTCCAGATGTTCTGAAATTAGTACTTAGAGTTTGGAGAAAATCTTAATTTATGAAAAGCTTTGCTATATGATTGCTATTCTTTATCCTTATTCTATTAATTTGATTTTAGATACTGTTGCTTAAGTGTCTCATTTTAAATATCTTTTTATTTTGATTTTAACATTAAAAAAATAGTTTCATCCTGTTCTTTAGGAAATTCCATGACTCTTCCAACCTTTTATTGCCATTATTATTATTAAAATTAATATTTATGTTGTGATCCTGTTTTTAATTTGCAAGGTCCATTTCCTGTTACCTGATTATTTCTTTTAAGTTAATAACATTCTAAATTTGTTTCATGGTTGAAATATATTCTCCTTTCTTTGAGGATAGTGATTATACATTTAAGTTTCCTGCCCCCTATTTTGTTTCTTTTTCTCTCAAGGTTTTTTCCTCTATTGTATTGTATGCTTTGGTCTCTCTCTCTCTCTCTCTCTCTCTCTCTCTCTCTCTCTCTCTCTCTCTCTCTCTCTTTTTCTTTTAGGCTGAAGTATTTCCTTAAAAGAGCAGGACTTGTTGACTCTTACCATGGATAATCCAGGGATGAATGAACTTGATCATTGGATGGACTCTCCCGTGTTGATACTTGGAATAATTGTTTTTCAAAATAAGAATTCTTTAGTCTCCCACTTGATATTAGAAACTTTGAAGCATGTGTCTTGGTAGTTAGAATAGAGAATAGACATTGGGAGGGGCTGGAGGTTCTGCCATTCAGTACTAGGCTTTCCTGTTTCTACCTGCAGCCCTGAACCTCAACCCTCTACTGAGTCCAGTGTCCTTGAGATGAAAGTCTATCATTGTTTCTTAACCCCCTAGAAACACAACAGTGTATTTATTATATGTACGTTTTGAGAGGTGTGGGAGAGATAGGTATTAGTCACCTGACTATCCACATTTTTTAAAATTTATTTTTGGTGACATTGGTTAATAAAATCCATTAAATTTCAGGTGTACAATTTAACAATAAGACATATATTGCATTGTATGTTCCCCTCCCATAATTAAATTTCTTTCTGTTACCACATATTTGACCCCTTTTATGTTCTCTGTTTTGAGCTCCATAATTATTTCTTGCCTTACTGGGTTTCTAGCCTCAAACTGATTTATTTCTTGCAGATTCCTCATCAGGCAATTATACCGTAGCTTCCTCTTCTATCATAAAGCATTTTCTATTTCTCCATCTGCTTTCTAAACTATGAAATTTTCTTGAAATCCTTCACTTATTTTTTTTCTCTATTCTCTTATATTTTTCCTTTGTGGATAGATTTGTTTACTAATTTAATTTTGTCTTCACTCTTTGGTTAAGGGATTTTTAGGAGAAAGTAAAGATAAATGTAAAAAAATCAATGTATGCTCTTAAAATGTGTTTTTAATGATGATATATGTTCTATGCAGGTAAGTTATACAACAAAAGATATACAGGACATATAGTTAGAGTGATCTGAGCATGTGGTTGTGTAATCTATAATTGACATAATAAAACCCTACACTATTTTTCTGCCTTTCTTTTTGTAAACTACTTAATGAAGATTTCATAGGGGCATGAATTGAGACCTTCTTTCTGGGCATAATGAGTGATATGTCCTGACATATGTCACAATGAATTTGGGCAAAGGGTGAGGAATGGGCCACCAAGGAAGAGAAATTGCAAAGAAAATAAATAAAAAGTCTTATTAGAAACATAAGATGAAGTGAGCAGAGAGGAGTACAGAACAGACTGAGAATCTTGATGCCAATGGCTACTAATATGAAATATAAAATTGCATGATTTGATCAATTATTATAAGAAAAAAGCTTAACATATTTATTAAGTTCATAGTCACTACTTCTGGTACTATGTTACTGGCAAATTCTCTCAAAAATCACTCCTTTGTCTCATATTCATACCTGTGCTCAGATTTCTCTGAGATAGCCTCTATTCCCCCCAATGCACAAATCTCCAAGTCTAAGGTGAAAGAGTTTGCCAGGATTAAAAAGAAAGGTTGGTCAAAATAAAGAAATTTTAGGGAATGGTGAAGCTATATGGGCATATAACAAATATGAGGCATTCAGAGACATCAGGATTCACTTAAATTTTTAATCATCTCCAATACTTCTTCTCTTGATTCCATGTTAGTCCATTCAATACTACAGAGAGAAAAATAAAATTCTGTACTCTTCTCTTTGGTAGTAGAATTTGTGCCCTAAACAATAGCCTGATTATACTTAAAACATGGTGATTTTCAGACACAGGATATACACATTTTGGTCTGTAATATATGTAAGTTATAACAGAACTAGAAAGGCAAATTATCCCTAACACTTATCCTCAGGCTTAGAAGAGTAATGAAGAGAGAAAATTAATGATACAGGGTTGTCAGACTGGGAAAAATTCATGTTGGTGGATGAGAGTAAGGATACAATCAAATTGTGTGATTATAAACTCTCAGAGCTTGAGGAAACTTTTTATATCTACGGCTTACCTTTATTGTATAGATAAAATAAATCAACTTCTTACTTCACATCAGATACTATTCTAAATATATGTCACCCTTGACTCATTTTAAAATCTTCAAAAATACTAAGGAGAACTTGTATATTACCTTTATCATTTCTCAGGTGAGAAACCTGAATCACAGAGAGACCAAGCAATTTGCTCCAAGTTGCATACCTACTGATGTTAAAATCAGGATTAAAATCGATGGAGTCTGGCCCCCAAAACTTCTACATGTTCATTTAACTACTATCTGTTTTCACTGTTGAAGGGAATAAACACTGAGAAATGTAAGGAGACTGGACTAGTTAAAAACATACCAGGACGAAATAAAGATTTCTTAGCCATAATTAATTGTATTAAATATTGATGGATGCTCATGGCTATTGACCAGAGCCTATGATTCTTTTCATGACACCAGCTTTGTATGTTAGTGTTATTTATTCATTATTTTCAGTAATGGTATTGATTCTCCCTAGGTCAAATCTAATTTGGAGTAAATATAAAGAACCACTGATTAAAGAAAAAACACATTTATTTTTATCATAATCCTTATTTTCTAATATATGTTGTCTTCTATGTGCCAGATATGCTAGATAATTTATTTAAATTTCTCATTCATTTCTCTTAAGGTTGCTATGTCACAAGTATTATTATATGTATTTTACGTATGTAGAAACTTAAGGAAAGAAGCTTAGAAACGTAGGCAAGATCACAGAGCAATCAAATTGCTGTTAGCCATCAAACCTGCACTTTCAATGTTCGCAGTCCTTTTATCACTAGGTAACTTGACTCTTTTTATAAATATTACCAATGAAAATGCATTTTGATTTTGAATATGTAGCAATTTGGTTAGTACATTCATTTGTGGGACTTTAATTTGACCTTTCTAAATGAAATTGCTATTTAAAAAAAAAACTTGTCAATACAAAGCAAAACCACTAGTGTTCCCTCGTGTGATATGCATTATTGGGCGCACATTATTATTTCTGACTTGCTATGCATATTTTTTCTCCTTATTACAAAATGTATGCACAGCTAATGTTTACTCAAGAGATGAATTATTTTGCAAGTGAAAAATTATAATTGTTATATTCAGTCACATTTCAACCTTACAGCACCAGAAGGGAGCCTTTTTGCTGGAAACTCTTTGCAACAATGTTTTTTTAAAGCTCTCCAGACAGCTTTAATGATTGTAAAATATTTAGGTATTTTTTAAATGCTGGAGACCAAATAGAATAATGCATGAAAGCAATAAATAAATAAGCAGACAAATCACATCTAAAGACCGACAGTGGAGCTTTCACAAAAGGATTGACCACAGAGGTTTTAAAATCCGTTTGATAGTTTTTGTTTGTGGTGGAGAGAGTTTCTTAAACGCGTGAACCTCTCTGCCCTGGGAAGAGCACAGAGGAAGCAGTGATGAAGGGGATTAGCAAGCTAGCAAGACATGGTAACCACAATGAAATATACTGAGCTTTCTGGAAGGAATACATAGTGAAACTGCCCAACCTCTGGCTACCCCCCAAAACCCAACTTATCTGTGGGCATGCCTTACCCCAGGGGAAATCGTGCTCTTCCGACTATGTTCTGCCTCATCTCTGTCTGCAGCCTCATGTGGCTCCTGCAAGGACTGCTGTGAGAAGCGTCTTCAAGGGACTTAATGAAACCACTCACCAGGATGGAGTTGGGTCACATTGACACAGTGCTCCTTGACGGTAGACATGTCTAACTCTGTTGAAATTAAGAGTGTATAAGAATCCTTTAGATTTTGAATCCCTTTCTCACTTTCTTTTTTTCTTGTGGTAAGGCTTTTCAGTTTTTCAAAATATTCACATTGGCATTTATATGAATGTCTGGAGTTTTTTCTAGGAAGGAATTTTCTGCACTAGAGTCATCTCTACTTTTAAAAAATTCCTAATGTGTCTATTTTTGATAGACAATTCTCATTGATTACTAATTCATGGGACAAACATGCTACCTTAGTCTTCATATTAATATGGTCATTGAAAATGACATAGAAGAAAGGGCAGTTAGGCCTACAGAGAATTAATTAGCATGTAATTCTCAGTATATCATCTAGTGTTAATTAGCAGTTAAACCATCTTCTTGTGCATGACCTGCTGATTTCAATACAGTGTTCTATTTTGGAGACCCTAGGGGAATTAAACTTGAAAGGATATTTGGTCTTCTTTTCTTTTTTCTTTTTTTAAATTAGATATGGAATTACAGCTCCAGTTCTCCTGTATTTTGTTTAACTGTTATATATTTTTCCAATGTTCCTTTCTTAAATCTATGTCATATGCATTATGTCTTCTCTTTCTAATAAAATAGTAGCCAAATCACTACTAATTGTTAAGAATGAAATATATATTCACATTTAAGCCATTTTTTAAAGTTAGAACCTTTTCTACTTTTCCTTATTTGCAATTCTTAGAGTATACTTAACATGATAGCTAGATATATCTGTGTTTGACCTACTCTTACTGTTTCTGTTTTCTCATGTTTTTATGCACGTATGTTTGGGTGGCATACAACTTCCTGAAGCAAAGAAATTCATTGAGAAATCTGGCAAGTCATCAATGAAAAATAAATTCTGAATTTCCTTTTAAAAAATGTTTCTATAATGTTAATGCAGTGAATGTGCATCTGAAAACTTTATCTTATGTCTATATAGAAATAAGTCATTTGAACAGTTACTATTTAAAGAAAAGTTTTTAGCACAATTATATTTATTCATCTTATTAGATGACAATGTAAATGTGGCTAACCTATTCAAATCATTCAAATTTCTCTTTGAAATGCATAATTAAATGTGTACATATCTGAGATGTCAGAAATTCAGAATTCTTATTAAAAAATGAAAAAAAATAAGTTTCTCCCTATGTGAAAAATGCCAGTGTGCCAGCCAGCACTGCTGACTCAGTTTTGGGGCATCTGCTCTCACTGACCTTCCTCTTGTAGATTCAGGCTTGGTCCTCCCCCTACTGGAACCAAACTCTGGTCCTGCATCTCTCTTGTGGCTACAACTTTGGTTCATAACTTTCTCAGACAGGTTATAAAATCAAGAAAATCACAGTACTATTTTTAAAAGGCTTTCACAGGGTTTTGATTTATAATCATATTGAGCAGAGGTTGGTTATTAACTTATCCTCTTCACCAAAAAGAGCAACTTACACTTGGACATTCCACAGAGCATTTTCACATACATTATCTCATTTGATGCTCACAGAAACTCAGAGCAGGTATAATTATGTCATTTTATAAATGAAGAGTCTTGGAGAAATTCAATGATTTCCCAAGGTATTAAAGTGGATAGATGGTACTGGAATCAAGAATAACACTTGGGTTTCCAATTTCTATAACCAATTCTTTTCCCACTTTATTACACTTCAGGATATAGACCTCAAACCTTGTTTTTTACTGGCTCCCCTTGGGCTGGAGGACTTGAGATAATAAGGCAATAGAGAGGGTGAGAAAATGAAGAAGAATACAAGAAAGCTGATCTGGAAAGAATTTAATATAGTCTCCTATCACATGAGATTCTTGCATCCCAGGGAGCAAGATGGGTTTTTTTCTCTTTTTTTTTTTCCAAGACCATGTCTCACATTAGTCCTTAATGGTAGGGCTTCGGCAGGTCTGTGGATACCACGGCTACAGGTCAAGTTTGAGGCCAGTGCCGGAAGGACATGGTGTTCTCATTAAACGCTTTCAAAAAAAAAAAAAAAAAGAACTGAAATATTTCTATCTCCACTTTAGAATTTGAATAGAAATGGACTCCTAACCTGTATGAAATCAAAACCTCACTTTAAATATCCTCAACCACCAAAAATATGAACGCTGATTACCTGTGTTGCATATTTAAATTTATAGGTTTTTTCTTTGTTAGATAAGGCCTTGGAAAATACGGAAAGTGCAATGTTTGAATAATCAGCCCCATTACTTTGAGTCAATTAGGAACTTGACTTAAACGCATTGTAAATTCTTTACACATCTAGCTTTGTATTTTTAGAGCTTTCTCATAGAGACAGAACAAAAGCTCAGAGCACAGACTCTGGCTTCAGATGACCTAGATTCAAATCCATGTTCTGGCAGTTATTAAATTCTTGACTTTCAGCAAAATGACTCATGATGTCTCTGTGCCTTGGTCAGTTTTAAAGATTAAGTGAGGTAATGCACTTATAATTAATCAATACACCCTAGCTATTATTTTTACCATCACATATTCAAAGAGAATAAAGAAGTGCTTGACATCTGATGGCATCTCTTACAATGGTGTTCTGAGAAAAGTACTGAGCTGCTTATCCCTTTATTAATTAAACTGGTGACACCACAGTTTCCATATGTTCATATAAGTTGGGTAAATTTCACCATATTAGTTTAGATGTATACATTTATATTTTTGTATTTGTGTATGAGTTAAACCACACTTCCATAATATTTCTCAAAATCTTTGAAAATAAAGAAAACAGAGGATTTTATCAATTTGCTAATACATTTGGCTACATAATACCAAGGGATTTTTAAAATGTTTTTAATAAATGTAATTGATATATTTCTCCTTTACTCAATGATTGAATTAACTGATTGATGTTGGCGTTTTCTACACCTACTCTGATTTAGACATTTTTGGAAATCATTGTTCAGTCTCTTAAAGTATCATTAACACAGTTTTCTGCCAGTGGTTTGAAAATATTCATGCAGGTTTCAAAAATTCCTAATTTATTTCCAAGTGGGAGATCATATATTGGAAAAATCTGACAGCATGAAATATTTAGGGTAAAATTATTTTGCCCTAATAAATGTACTTAAATGTACTTAAAATGTGTTATTACAGAAAGTGTTTTCCTTTCTTCTAGTTTTATTTTCTATCATAGCCTTTATTCAGCCTCTCACCTTGAACAGTTACACAGGAAATTTTATGAAGAGCTGTGATGTACTGGAAATAGCTACCTGGCTGTCAGAGTTATCACTTCAATCGCAGAAGCTAAGCCCAAGTTTTACAGAGACGGTCCTCTTGTATCCTTTCTCTACCCCTTTCCCTTGAGAAAATTGTTCTAAAAATGTTTGAAAATTATTTATTTCTTTCAGCTCAGAGTCATCATGATTTGGACCCTGGAGAAGGAAGAACATGCTATTGGACATATGATTATAAAGTCTTAACACCAGGGGCTGAAAGAATTCCATCTGATCCATAGTTTCCAACTCAAATATTGCACACATTTAGAGAAAACTAGAGATGACAGCTTTTATACTTCTCTGTCTTTCTCCTGTGTCTATGGTCTTTGAATTATCTCAACCAATTTTTCATTTTTTTCAAGTACAAAGTTCTAGTGATATCTATTTCTTGCATGGTAGTAGTATAATAGAGTTTAATAAAGTGGCCAGAAGTCTACATGAATCATAAATTTAAACGGGTTGGCTTCTTTAGGAAGCCATGGTAGGAAGAAATTCTTAAAACATAAACCTTCCTTCAGTGGTTTCTAAAATATGTTGTTCCATAAAATTGAAAACAATGTTTCATATTTCTTGCTATAATGGGGACAAGGCAAAGTGTAGTATATCATTTGATATGGATAAGTTAAAAGTAATCTTACTCCTATAACTGATGCCCAAAGAAGGTGTTCTACCATTACTGAGGTAGCATCAGGCTTTCCCCTGAGATTCCTCAAAGACTCTGATAGTATGTTTTGATTGAGATAATGAGTATTTGGAGAAATCTATCTTTCTTTGATTTTATGACTCTGCATCTTTAAAATTTTATTTTAAAAACATCTCTTTAAGATTATAGACTTGTTCATTTTTAAATGGTAGTGTTTTTCTTTCATTCATTCCTGCACATTTAACATCGTTTGCTTAAGCAATATGTGGCTGGAACTTTGTTAGGTACTGGGGAAAGAACCTGCTTTCAAGGTATTTACCTATGACTACTAACTTGCAAGCATGGTGTAGTTGGTGATCACTTTCATTTTTCTGTTTCATATCATACAATCGTGATAGCATTTACTTTCGCACTTTTGGTAGTAAGTTAAGAAAATTAAAACACATTTACGTTCTGGGAAGGTGAGATTATCTTCATGTAATATGAATGAGTATACTTTGAATTATCTTGGTATTTACTTTTATCCCCAGTTTTAAAATGCAAATTGTCTATTGCAGTTACTTTTTTAACCCCATATTTAATACCTTTTTATTGTGGTAAAATACCCATAACATCTAATTTACTATTTTGCACATTTTTTTAAAAGGTAGTTTAGTGCCATTTAGTATTTGCAGTGCTGTGAAACCATCACCACTATCTAGTTCCACACTGTCTTCAACACCCACACCCATTAAATAGTCACTCCCCATTCTCCTTGTTCCAATCCTCTGGCTACAATTAAGCTGCTTTCTGTCTCTATAATTTGCCTATTCTGTACATTTCATATAAATAGAACTATACAGTATTTGGCCTTTTGTGTTTATATTCTTTCACTTAGCATAATGTCTTCAAATTTCATCTATGTGGTATCATGTATCAGTATCCATTCTTTTTTATGGTTGAATAATACTCCATTGCATGGCTAGACTACCTGTGGTATATTCACTCATTATTTGATTGACATTAGGGGTTTTGCTGCTAGATTACTTTTATAATGGATAATAAAAATAAGTAAAATTTAAATGGGTATACTTGCTTGCTTCAAGTAGTGTGCAAATTATCAAAATTCATTTGAAACAGCATAGAAATGTTTCTATGTAACTTGGACCATTCTACATGCTTCTAAGGCTTCTGGTATAATGAGGTATATGAAATATAGACCTGGTCTCTAACCAATGGGAGCTGCTATGCCTCCTCCCTACAATATTTAGTGTTGCCTAAGTAATGATTTCTTGAAAAGCATTTTTGTAGACAATTAAAATTTAGCTATAATGGAAATTATTTCTCATTAAATTACCAATATGTCTATTTCCCTTACAGCATTAGAGATCGCATGAAAAAAGATTACATTATGTTTCATAATTTTAAAATATCCTAAAGTGAAATTTGAAATCATTGTTTTGATTCTGAAGATTCAATAGCCCATGGAAACCAAGTAAGCAGCTTCAGATATGAAGCAACAACTTACTTCCAGCCTTGTGTATTACATGTTTTGAAAATGAAGGTCAAGGCTCTGAGGTTGCCCCATTTTCTTTCAGAAAAACGTGATGTGATCTTTAACTCCACTTGAGCAGCCACTAGAGGCAAGGAGATGAGACCTCAGTTTAATGTCTCAGCTGAAGGGCAGCCAGGCAGAGCCATTATTAATACTCGACAAGCCAGGAACTCTGCTTTGGTGCAGTTAAAACCTCAGCAACTGGCAACAGTAGTTTATAATTTATAAGGATGAAAATGGATTGAGTTTCTTTTTTCTGGGAAGAAAGTAAAGTCATGATGCATTTTCAACAAATGCTTAGTTGCACTTAAGTGCCCCCCAGGGCATTCCATTAATGAGGATAAAAAATTATAAGGGAAAAACAGATCTAGATATATAAAAATGTGGAATTAACAAGTTTTCCTTTTGTTTAAACCTGAAAAAGCACATAATGTCCTTTCAGCATTTTTGATAAACATATACTTTAAGTTGAAACTGTTCCTTACAAAGCCATAATACTGTATGAAACCATATGGTAAACTGTCTGTCTTGGTGATTACCAGCCCTGGTTTCATAGCACCCTAGGGATATCATAAAACTTGAAAATTATTTTTAATTAAAAATGCATAGTAACTTCAATTTAACACATTCTCTGTAGACCAGAATTTTCCCTTAAAATAGATTTACTTTAGCCTTTGTCTAGCTGGGATTTGTATCCAAAAGACTTTATGTTAGATACGTTTATCTATGGAAACAATTTGAAGAACTGGCATTATAGCCCATATTTATTCACGTGCTCTTTAGGACTGAGAATGCTACAAAATCAAGCAGCACACAATAAGATATATCAAGTCTGATATTATTGGGGATGATTCAGCCAGGAATCATATAGTTAACTTATATCTCGGGGTTTTTTTAAGTGTTTAATGTCTATCTCACTCATAATATTAGAAATTTTATATATTCTAGGAAAAAAAATGAAATTGTAAGTCACATTAATCATGTGTATATGTGTTAATGTGTGTGTGTCTCTGTGTGTGTTCTGTTTAAAACAGTGACAGAATTTCATCCCCCTTCTACAGCGAAAACTAAGTCCTCTTGGAAACATGCTTTGTCTTTCCAAGGCAATTTTCATGTTAGATGTGATTATAAGTCACAAAAAAAATGTGTACATTTTTGGTTGGCTTGATCCACCTCTGAGAGATAAAAAAATAACGTCCTTCAACCTTTTAAGTGATATGTAAGAATTGCCAATAGAGAGATAGCAATAAAATAAAAAGAAACGAAGCTAAGAAATATCTGATGAATGAATAAAGAAGCCCTTTTTATATTTCTCAACTTAGCCATATATTTAAAAAAAGCAGGGGGGGCGGGCTGAGCCTTTTTAACCATCGCTGTTCTAGGAAATAATTGGGAGAATGTATTATTGGTCCACTCCTATGGTGTATACGCCTGAAGGCCTCAACAGGACCCTGAGACCAGACCACATTGGTCTTCCTCAGCTTTGATGTAAAGATCCATGAGCCTCTGAAGCAGCAGCCAGACAATGAATCACGGGTGACGTGTTCTTAAATTGATCTCATGTACATTTTACTTACATTTTAACTTATGGTTCCTTTCAAAACACAGAGGAGTAATTCTTGACATTTTGTATGAGTTTTTGCTTAATTCATAGTAAAGATTTCTTATTCCCAGTGAAGAGAGGAGCTCCAGAGATAAGTATTAAATCAACCTTACGAAAATGTGCTGCCTATTCAAGCTGTTTGCTATTCTTCTGTCTCACATTCACAAAGTACATGAACAGTTAGAACGATATTAGGATGTAAAGGCATTGATCATAGAGAGCCATTATTCCTTCCCAATCATTGTACAATTACTTCTGTGTCATGGATTCTCCAATACATCTTCTATAACACTACTCTTTCTGCACTGAGAAAAACTGAGAAAAACAGTCTGATTCTTAAGGCACTTTTCATGTTATTATTCACTCATCCATTATCCATCCTTCAGTCACTGTCTGCTCCACTGAAACTGTGGTTGACATTGGGGATTTCAAGTAAAACATAGTATTTGACCCTAAGGTGCTCACAAGATAGTAGGAGGTGATGTACATGTAAAGAAATAATAAGAATATATTATTATAGAACTTATCATAAAAATACGTGCACCATAGTGCAGAACAAAGAAGAGAATATTCATTTCCACCTAAGGGTGAATAAGAATGCGTAGAGATAAAGAATAATGCTTCAGGGGTATTTGACAATTGAAAATAGAAATTACATAAGCAAACAGAAGCAAGTGAAAGTGAGCATACCAAGGAGAAAAATACCTTAAAAAAAAAAAACTTTAATGGAAGCAAAAAAGAGAAAGACCTGCAGGCAAGTTTTTAAAGGTTATCAAAAATAATTAAATTTGAAAATGAATTAAATATGATAGAATGTCATTTAGAATTTTAAAATATTTATTTTAGAAAGATATTGATGACTGAGCAGTTAGTTATGGAAGAGAGTCTCATTGAAATCTATGTAAAGACTGACATGTCTCCCAGCATAATTCAGAAATGATATCCTGGGCTCAATCACTTTTTTAGATAATTATTTTAATCTACGTGTTAATTCTGTAGTAATAACTGTTTAATCATCACAAAAATGGAATAATGTGGGAAGAAAGTTAAAATATATACATGCCTTAAACCCATTAGACCGGCATGCAGATTTTTTAAATGGCTTCTTAGATATTTCATAAAAATTTAATTAGCATTTTGGAGTCAGCAACATCATGCTTCTTGCATTAAATAAGCTCATTCAGAATACTGGAAGAAATCATTGATAACAATAGGAAAAAACCATGACTTCCTTTAAAGCCCAGCTTTCATACTGAATGAGAATATCCCCTGCTACATTATTTTTTTAATTTCTATACAAATTAAAGTAGCAGAGCAAGTTATTGAATGTCAAATTCACTGTGGCATTAGGTAATATATTTTCTAGTTTACAAATTCTTTCTCAGATTGATCTTTTAGACTTTGCAAGACATGGTAAACCCTCTAAATTTAGTCAGACTCATGGGTTGTTAGTTACTGTGGGCTAAGTCATGGAGTACCAGGGATAAAAAACCTTAATCCTGAAACTTAATTTGCATGAATAAAATTGTCAGTAAATTATATAGTCTATATTTTTATTTTTAGTCCTATTTCTGTTTTTTTCCCCCATATTCCCATGCATTTGGGCTCTATTATGTATAAACAACCATAGTAATAAATACAGAAACTATGGAACCTGATGTAGAAAAATGATAACACACTTTGCAGAAATTAAACAGCGTATAAGGTATACATTTTTAGCAGTGGTAAGCAACAGGTCAAAATGCAATATAACTACAAATGGAAGCTCTAAGGGTGAGTTGGTGATGAGTCAGAATAATCAGGCTGAAGTTTGATTTCCAAACTTTGTGAAGAGATATTGAATTTTACAGCTTCACATAATACTTAACCTACTGTGACAGTTTGTGCATCGTCAGTTTAGTTAACTGGAACTAGTTACACTTCCTAGTTTTTCCTTTCCAGGTTGGCTACAGGCAAGATTTGTGTGCAATTTGCCAAGTTATGGCAAAATGGCTACTTAAAATAGTACCTGCAGACATTTGATATCAAGTGTCTATGAAAAGAATCATATTGGGTGATGATATAATTTTTGCCAGATAATATTTTATAAAAATAAGGAGCATACGAGTTTTAGTTGGTTGTTTCTAAGTGTGCCAGAGGACTTAGAGAAAGTACCTAATAAGCTGAGAGTTTTAACTTTCCAGTCAAGGATAAGAGAGGAAAATGCTTCTAAGTCTGCCCTAAAATAAACTTTTACCTCCTGAGACTTCTGAAAATCAAGCCCAAAGTCTAAAACTGTTTAGGGCTAAATTAAAATCAATTAAATTTACAACTTCACAGGATATCTTTTATTAAAATTAGGACCTTATTTAGGAAGAAACAGCTGGGATTATATGAAATAGATTCTAATGAAGCTGAGAAATTTGATTCCTAAATACATATGGGCCTCCCTTGCCTGTAGAAACAGCCTCTCCTCCCTTATTTGAAAACGTTAGACTCTTCATATCTAAGGAAACTGTAATGGTTTCTTTTAAAGTAGTTGAATATCAAGAGATTAATAATTCTCTTTAAAACACACCCAATAACCTCTCATTGCTCCTTGACTTATAATCAGATCCTACCCCCAAAGTGGTAAGGCAAAAAAAAATGTGACCTAATTTCTTATTCTGATAGTTTGTTATTGGTGTATAAAAATAAAACCGATTTCTGATAACGAATTTTTCATCCTGCTACTGTACTGAATTCATTTATTAATTCTAATAGTTTTTGGTTTTGTTTTTTGTAGAATCTTTATAGTTCTTTATATAGGTAGGGTATCATGTCATCTGCAAATGACAGTTTTACTCTTTCCTTTCCAATTTGGATGCCTTTTATTTTTTTTTCTTGTCTGATTGCTGTGGCTAGAACTTCCAATACCATGCTGACAAAAGTGGTAAAAGTGGACATCCTTGTCTTGTTCCTTAGCTTAAAAAAAAAGCTGTCAGTTTTTTGCTACTGAGTATGTAAACTGTGGGTTTGCCATTCGCGACAGTACGAATGGACCTACAGTGTATCATGCTAAGTGAAATAAGTCAGACAATGAAAGTCAAATACCATATATTTGGAATCTAAAAAACAAAATAAATGGACAAACAAAACAAATAAACTCGTTAATACAGAGAACTGATGGTTGCTGAATGGGAGGAGGCTGAGTGAAGGGTGAAAAAGGTAAAAAAAATTAAGTACAAATTACCAGTTGTAATAACAGTCCCGGGATGTAACATACAACATAGGGACTATAGTCAATAATATTGTAAGGACTATGGATGGTGTAAGGTGGGCACTAGACTTATTGAGGTGATCATTTAGTAAAATATATAAATGTCTAACTATTTTGTCGTATACCTGAAGCTAATATAATACTGTATGTCAACTGTAATTGAAAAATTGAAAAAAAAAATGTGGTTTCTGTGAAGGTGAAAACCATACTGAAGTGACTGCAAATTTTGCTAATTTGTATTGTCTTAAACTTGGGGAACATGTGTGGGAATGGATCCTTATGGATTTGAATCAGGTTAAAAGGGGTATAAAAGCAGGGCAGTTAAATTTGTTGATGTGGATACTCTGGAGCAGAGATTTTAGATTCAATTTGAAATTTCACATGACTGAGAGTGACAGATAGGTTAAGAAACTCATCCAAATGTACAAAACAAATACGTAATGTACCCAGGAGCGCAAAGGGTTTGGCTCCAGAGTTTTTGTTCTTAAGAGTGATATGGTAAGAGACAAGAGGCTGTGGTTTCAGACACATTAGAGACTATAAATTTTAAAAGGCAGTTGTAACAAATGAGACAAGAAAGAAAGTCCAGGATTTAGTTTAAAAACCTTAAATTATAGTTACATTTTTCTGACATCTTCTCAGCACTTTCTCTCTATTCCATATATATTTTCACAAGTGGTTGTCCTTTCTAAAGGACATATTATATTTATTGGTGACAAGAAGAAATATTTCTTGAATTCTTATCAGATCTTATGAAAGAGGGGATCCACAAGAGAACAATAATATGAGAAATCTTTTGATGAATGAGTAGGAAGCAGATGTAATATAAAGAGATAGAGATACAGAGAGAGAAAGAGAGAGAGAATAAGCAAGCATAAACTCCTTTCTTAAATATGTCTATGCACTTGTAATACATTTTATATTTTTACAGTAAGGTTGATTTACAATGGGGCTTCTGGTCAAGATAGCAGAGTAGGGAAAGACTGTGTTTGCCTCCTCCCATGAGCACCTCAAAGTTTTAACTAAACTACAGAACAACCATCATTGAGAATTGCCTAAAGTCTAGATGAACAGAAATTCTATTACTGAAGATATACAGAAGAAGCCACATGGAGACTGAAACAAACAAATAAAGAACTGGATTAGTTGCCAACAAATAAAAGCTAGGATAAATCTAAAAAAAAAAAAATGATAATATGCCTCAAAGCTACCTATAGATTCAATGCAATACTTATAAAGATTCCAATGATGTTTATTTGTTTATTGGACAAATAGAAAAACCCCATCCTAAAATCCACATCTCAAGGAGACCCCAAAAGCCAAAACAATTTTGTAAAGAACCAAGGTGGACATCTCATACTTCCTAATTTTGAGAGCATCTGCTTCTGGTTCCTACTGCTTTGAAAGGCTTGCCTGATCACATCAAGTCCATTCAGGGTCATTTCTCTCTTGATAACTCAAAGTCAACTCATTAGGAATCTTAATTATATCTGCAAAATCCCTTTTGTCATAAAATATAATTTAAACTTGTGAGTGACATCCCAAAATATTCTAAGGTCCTGCCCACACTCAAAGGAAGGGTATTATACAGCAAACCCCTGGGCTGCAGACTGGAAACCCCTGTTAGAAACTGGGCTGTCCAGCAGGAGACCAGTGGCAGGTGAGCAGGGAAAGCTTCATCTGTATTTGCAGCTGCTTCCTAGTGCCAGCATCAGCACCTCAGTGCCTCAGCTCCACTTCAGATCACCAGGCATTAGATTCTCATCGGAGCACTGGTCCCTGGTGCCAAAAAGGTTGGGGACAGCTGTTACACAGGACATGTACAGCAAGGGTGGGTATCTTGGCAGCCATCTTAGAATTTTCCCTGCTATACTTATCATGACCCTTACTATAAGAGGGAGATCCATTTTTTCATCCTAAAAGCCAGAATTCACAATAAAAATATACCACACAAGTATGTCTGTGCTAAATAAGAAACAACTACTTTGTAAGGGAAAAATCTAAAGAGATTCAAGAAGACATAGAAGAATGTTAATAAAAATCTATACACATTTAAAAGGGTGACAACATTTTCTGTTAGCAAGTCTGTGGGGGAAACAGACAGTCTCATGTAGTTTTTGGTTGCCGAGCAAGAAGAATCTAAAAGTTTATACTAATATTTATCCATCAATCAACCAACCAATACAAATAAATGAATAAGAGTAGGAAAGCTTTTCCTTACAATAGAATGGCAGCTAATAAATGTATATGTATATGCTTTTCATGGTTTAGTGTTTGTAGGGGAGGGGAGGAGGAAATGGAAGGAGAGGAAGAGAGATGGAGGAAGAGATACAGAGAACACAAACTGGGTTGTATCGAAAAAACTTCAGTATAGCTGATAAAATTTAAAGTCATGAGAAAGGGGCCACTAGTTTTAGGAGGTTATTACAAAAACAAAACAAGACAAAACAACAAAACAGCAAAACAAAAAACATTTAAAATATGTTTTTTTAAAAAATTTGAACTAAAAATGTTCAGTAAAAATAGAGGGGTAATAAGGCTGAATATTTTCAAATTACAAGAAAATGTGGGTGGTACTGATAAGTATTTGGAATAGGGGAGGGGAATGAAAAATGATTAAAAAAAGGTCTATTACACTACATTTGTAAAAATTATTTAGTGAGACCAATGTTTATCTTATAACAGTTTTCCAGCTAGAGAGATATGAAACTTGATACAAATATTTTGGAGGGGATTCTTCTCTGGGAAGAATATACGTCAATGAAAAACAGTTCAACATAAAATTTTTTTTAAACTTTCCATAGTAGAAATTTATAAGACAAAGCTCTTCTATTAAATAAACTCTTTAAATCCAGGCTTTATTATATACAAAAGTATTCCATTCTCTGAAAAAAAGCAAATAAAGCATATTTTCTTTTTTTACATATGGTTATTTTATTCATAGCCCTACTTCATTATCTGCCAGACTGCTGCAATAGAAGAGGAGTTATCTTTACACCTATATAAATGTTTTTATGTTACTATAAGATTTAACCACTTAATTTTATATATGTGTAACTATGAAAAATCACATACATCAGTGAGTGGTTTCCATCCTAAAGTCCAGTGATAACTCGTTCATCATGCCTCATTAGTGAATCCATACTTAAACATTGGTTATATTCAAGCAGAACTGTTTAAAAGTTATGGGAATATCAATGCCGCAGATAATTAAATGTGTACAGAATCTATTAATTTGTATAATTAAGACAGAACATCATTGGAGTTTATTATGAAATTATCATATCATGTAATCATCCTGAAGGGGACTGCTTGTCATGTCGTATTGCTTAATTATAACCAAGTAGATCATATAACTTGCAGTTGCAGTGACTAAAAATGTTAGTATAGAGTTAGATCAAGGAGTAAAAGTTGTAATAAAAATATTAACAAATCTAAATATGAGCATAAGAAATAGATTTTAACATGCAACATTTCTTTGGAAAGGGATTACATTTATTCTATTTCACTGTTCTCGATTAGCAAGAGATGGCAATACTCCATCCCGCTTAGTAGTTGTTAGTGCATGATATTGGAAAATACTTTTATGTACTTAAGAACTACTAAGTCTAAATGGAGACATGAGAGGAAAAATGTCAATAATGTATAAACAGTTGCTCTTACTGACTATATACAATCTGTGCCTCAGGTCCTGATGTGCAAAATGGTGATAACCCACAAAAGGTTTTATCATGAAGATAAACTATATTTATATTTATATAATTACAAATTAATATAAAAGATATCTCTATATATCACATAATAAAGTGAGTGTAAGCTGTTATTATTAATACTATTACTATTATCATTGACTTATTATCATTTTTTCTTTTCTACACTTTATTTGACTATCTGCTTAGAACCCAGAAAATTACTTTTTATTGCCTTACTAATTTAATGCATTAAGAATGCATTCCTTCACTGTACAAGTATAATGACTAACAGAATATGGAACTTGATTAATCCTTGAGGTTGGGTC
Source organism: Cynopterus sphinx (assembly GCA_030015415.1). NCBI lineage: Eukaryota > Metazoa > Chordata > Mammalia > Chiroptera > Pteropodidae > Cynopterus > Cynopterus sphinx. Next base: position 31,276,024 of record CM057392.1, on the reverse strand, counting down.
CACAGATGGTGTGTGAACTAAATGATTACTAAAATAATTTTTCTTCATTTGTGTCATGGTCCATTTTACACAAAGAAAAGGAAAGCACCATTTATCTTCAAAGATACAATATTAAGTTACCCCATGATGTTTAGAATTTATCTTATTTTCAGAGATGCTCATAAGGAGAGTCTATGAATTTCAATAATACCCTCCTCTCTCTCTTGTGTCATTGATATTTCTCTTCTACTGGTGATTTTATCAAGGATGGTATCATGGAAGATCACCCCACCTCAGATCCTCAAATTCAACAGCCACTTACATTACTAAGGATTCATCCATCACAAGTCCTTGGAAAAGAAAAATCATGATTGAAGTGGGTTCAAGAAAAGAAAATTGAATTTAGCATGTGTGAGAATAAATTTTGGATAAATTTGTTCTAAAGTGAAGGAGAGAAATGGGGAGGTAGAGAAATGGATACAATAAACAGTGAGGTTTTGTTTGTTTGTTTTCTGATGCATGTGTTTACAAGTTGAACCTAGAACAGACAAATTCATCTGGTATGGAAGACTTGTCTGGAAGGATCTTCAGGAAAAACTGTATATCAGAGTAACCCACAAAAAATGAATAGAAAAAAGGTTGATATGTTCAGCTCTTTCTCATTTTACACTGGTCAAAGCATGTCCTCAGAGTTTCTCACTCCCCCAGCATTTGTACCAACCATCCCCTTCAGTTGTTGCTCAGGAAACGAGATCCATGTCCTGAGATGTGAAGTTTCATCCAAAACCAAGAGAAGTGGCAACTTGGAGGTAGGACATTAGTAAGAAAGAAAGGTTAAAGGAATCTCAAAAGTTTATAGCCCAAGTGTTTTGTCACAGAAAGCGTGCCTAATTCTCCTTCCCTCTATTATGTTTCTCCTTAGCACATATTGATTTGTTTATTGTCTATTAACCCCTCCCAGGATGTGAACTCCACCAGCCAGGGATAGGGGGGCCCATGGTATAGTTTGTTTTTGTTTCTTCAGTGCTCTATGTTCCTGTTATATATTAGGTACAGGAAATATTTGTTGAAAGAATGAAGCATTCTAGGAGATTCATTCAAACTTGTCCATATTGAAAAAGATGTATCAAAGCATCAGATCACACACAAATGTATCAAAGCCAGACCAGGAATAGGGGGCAACCAACCAAAGATAACCCCCTCCCTCTACCCTACCTCAGATCTTCAAATTCAACAGCCACTTACATTATTTAGGATTCATCCATCACAAGTCCTTGGGAAAGAAAAATCATGAAAAATAATTTATTCTTTCTTGGTTTTGGTCTGAAAGATCTGAAAGTTATATTTTGGGGTTAGAGAAAGAACCACACTTAGACGTGAGTTTCACTTTTATACAGTCTCTGAAACAGCAAATCAATGCTTAAAATGCACTCAAATGTAGCAAAAGCAATTCCTATCTAAACGGTACCTGAAATTAAAAAAAAAATTCTGGTTTTGCCCACATGAATTGGTCAGAACTGAAAGTTCATGTCTGATTCCTGGTTATGTCTTGACTTTGAATTTTATCTGTAAAGATATTTGTCACTAGTATGTTTGAGGCAGCCAAGGTAGAAAATATCTACCCATTTTGGCCTGAAGTTGCACATTACCAAGAAGAGAATTTTATTTTGGTGAACAATGTACAGTGGTAAAAGGAACCATGGGAAGTTTGCCAAATTGATTATTTCATAGGCCTCTGCATCCCAACGTGGAAACCAATGGGTAGATATATTTATTTTAATGAGAACATGTTTTCCTGTAGTGAATTTTTATAGCAAGGAAATGGAGAGGTCATTGCTAACGAGGGAGAAAAAGGACCTCTGAGGTCTCAGCTCATCCAGCTCTCTTGATCTGAGATGCCATTAACTGCTAAATTAATGCAAATAGAGCTTAATGAAATGTTTTTCATACTGTGATCATAAAATATCCCTACAAAATACCACTCTGCACTTAATAAATATGAGAGCCAAACCAGAATACCCCACATATTGATTTTTTTAAAATATGAATATTTCCCACAGACTCCTCAAACACTCAGAAGATCAACACAAGCCTCAAAGGTCAGTCTAATTATATGATGAATTTGGATTGATTTAACGTCATCTCTGTCAGATGGAGATCAACAAATTCAATGATGATAATTTAGGTTACGGTGAGAACATATGACAGGATGCCAGAGGATAGCTTTGCTAGAGACAGTATTTACTACATGGCAGAGATCATGGGATCCTCACTGAAGTTAGGTTTTCTTCTGTGGTTATATACAAAATCAGCGATAATGTGTGCTTCACAGGCCAGTGATGTCCTAACATTTTGAGCAAGCACTTCAAAACTTTCATAGCAGTCTGATATTTAAATGCATGGTGTCTTTTCTACTAATTAATTTTCCAGCATTTTACAAAAAGATTGGAATGCATTGGGTGGAAGACTAAAAAGTAATAATAATTCTTAATCAAGGAGGACTTGAGAAACACTGTCTCAGGGTTTATATTTGCTTCAAGGGCAAACTGGAGAGCCCTTGCTGAGTGTAGAACCCAAGATGGTTTGCCTGAGATGTCCTAGGGGATATGAGAGAAGAGAATGGAAAAATATAATTTCATCCCCAAAAAAGCATTATTTGGAATTAGATGTGTACAACTTTTAAGAGCAAGCCAAAATTATGAGATAATAATATTAGAAAACAGACTCTTTAATGTCAGAATGCTTTTGATTTTACAAATATTTTCTTTGTGTAGATGTCTGGAATCAAATGAGTAGCAAGTAGTGTATGTTGGGTTGGAGGGAGAAGAAAATTATCAAAGATTTTAACAATGTAAATATTCTCAGAATATAGAAACTATGTCACCTTCCCAGAGTGTAATGAGTGATATTAGCCAGCTGTTCAATTCACCAACCCATAAAAACTGAGTAGATCTGGGATTTCTGAAGCCCTAACAAAGTGTTTTAGGAATATGAAAAAGTATTATGAATGAAAAAAAAATCTAAGAAAATTAATTATAATCCCCACAGCATGGATTTGCATATAGTACAAAAAGGGAACTTTGAATATTCTATGTTCGTGGATATCATAAAAAGAAAATACTGAATCTGACAGTATCTCTGTTTATCATGTAAACTTTTATTTTTCAAATTTCAGATCAGATGCTGCCTTTTATGAGAAACCTTCCCATAACATCACAGGCAGACTTTCTGTCCTTTTAACATACCTCCATTTTATCAGTCATCTTATCAAACTATAATCATTTATATGATTTTTAAAAACATCCAGGCTGTAACCTGATCACAGGCAGGTGGATTTTCTCTCTCCTTATTATTGTAGTTCTATTTCTAAAATGTGGAGATTTCCTTGAACGTGGTACCTGCTAAATAATTAACAAAAGCATTTTGGGCTCTATAGAGCAGGAGTAGTACATGGGCTTGGATAAATGCAATAATAATCATGATGATGATGATGATGATGATAGATAACATACTGATCACTTACGATGTGCTAGACACTATTTTAAGCACATTACAGGTATCCATTCATTAAATCCTGTCATATGAGAGTGACAGAAACTCAAAATAACAGTAGCTTAAACAAAAGAGATTATTTCTCTCACATAAAAAGCTAAAGACGAACTCCTGTAATGGAAAGGTGGTGGAATGAAGAGGTAGAGTCAGCCCTCTCACAGACAACAGATAAAATCTTGAGAAATATGTTGTTGAAAAATCAGCCATGTAAAGACATGAGAAAGTATCCAAAAGCATACAGAAGCCAGAGCAGAGTCTACCCCTGAATCATTCAATTAGAAAAGATCTATCTTGCCAGTCTGTTGCTTTCTTGCCTGAGTAAAAGTAGAAATGTGTAAAATTTATTTTAAAATAAATCCAAATATAAGAAAATGAGGGCAAATATAACATTTTGACATTTTGCCACCATCACTGGGCACCTATGTTCCTTCAATATTTTTACTTGACAATTCTCAACAGGCTTTCTTCTCATGAAATAATAAGTTCTCTAAGCTCAAGTCCTCTTGTCCATGTTCCAGCACAAAGAAAAAAGTAGAGGAAGGCTTGCTTTCTCTCTTCCTTTAAGGACATGTCTTAAAATTGCTTACCTAACTTCTTATTCCATCCGATTAGCCAGAGCGTGATTACATGGCAGTAACTAGTGGCACTAGAGATGGGAAATGAATTGTTTACTCTTGATAGTCATTTACTCAGCTAAAAATCTGACGTTCATTCTAAGGATGAAGGAATGATATTGTGGGAGTAGATCTCATTTTCACAGCTATATTCTTTCAGACTGTTCTACACGTACAGGTCATTTACCCATTTAAACTACAATAAGAAATTTCTGTGTGTATATCCCTTCTATAAAGTAGTACTTAATGCACGTATGGTAGTTGATATACACCTTACATGTTAAGACTACTGGATTTGAAGGCAGAAATTGTATCTTACTCATTTTTTTTATCATCAGTATTTGTCAATATTTAGATATCAGTCATTTAATAATTGTTGTTGATGTTATTCTGATGAAATAAAATTATGAAATTAACAAAATTTGGGACAGTTTTTAATCCTAGGAATGGCCACCATGTACAGTCCTATCACAGCCTCTGGGAAGTCTTCTCACTAAAATTTTTCTATCCAAGAAAGCCCTGTTGACAAACATTAGTAAACACTGACAGACAGTTCAGAAACATATACTTCTTGTGTCAATAAAGCAAGATTTTCTGATCTAAAGTTTAAATCAGAAATTCAGTATAATCAGTGTTTACATGAGAGTTTTGCAACATTCTCCAAAGTAGATGCAGATGCTTCAGAATTTTACACACAAAATCATGCAGTTGTTGCTGGTGACATCCAAATTGGCAATTACTTTTGCATACTTTTTCAAGTATAGCCAAACTGGAGTAGTTCTACATGTAGGCTGTTAAGGATAGTGCTGAGAATTATATATCTTGGTTAGATGTACCTTTTTAAGCTTAGTGTCCAATACGTGTGTACACATACACACACAGAGTACTCAGCTTTTATGTCCTTTGCCTTTCTCAGAGTAACAGAACTTGACACAAGAATGTTCTTAAAATCGTTGCCATAAAGTTAGAAGAATATCTCCGGGACTTTGGTTAAAACACTATCAGGTCAGTCATAGACTCTAGGGAGAGATATCCAGATATCTGGGCCGAGTGGCAATGTGAATTGTTAAAAGGCAAATGGACAAAGGCAAAGAGGAAGTAAGCAGAGTGAGCCAAATAAAAGAGATGTGGGTTAGCATTGGGAAGCATCTGAGTGACATAGTAATTTTGCCTGCCATGTGCCATGCTATTCTATTCTCTTGTTTACTATAGAGAGCCATTTTTCATTCAGGAAAAGTGAAAACATTCTAGAGTTTAAAACATAGAAATGGGAAAGAAACACACATAATATCTTTTCTGTAGTGGCTGGCGGGGATCTATCAGGCAGATTGCCTAATTTGTACTTGCCAGGAGATTGGCCAGGAGATTCCTGAATGAATGGTTTCTGATTCCATTTCTGGGAGAGTGAAAACTGAAATTAAGTCAAGTCTTGGTTTGGTGACTTGGGGCTTAGCACAAGTGACTCCATTTGGGGACTTATCTTGTTTTTAACAGTATTCATGTATTTTATCCTCTCTTAGATTAAAGGGTATGATGCCTAATATCAACCAGGAAGCCACTTATTAGGTTTTCCTAACTCTGATTTTAACTGTCAGAGGCAGTACTTACTTTTCAAAGACTTAATGAGGTCTTGGATTTTGATAATCAGATGAGATGAGATATAGACACAATTCCCAGATGTTGCAACTAATAAGTCTTTTAAAAATAAGTCTAAGACTTAGTAATTTCAACAGCTGATACATTCCCTTAAGAAATTTTATTAATGACAATTAAATCAAATGTGGATAATTCTGTAGTTAACAAGTACTTCTTATTTTTATTAATAATTCCCAAGACATTCTGCATTTCCTTTGCTTCTGTGTGGGAGGACAGTACATTTTTCAGGTAAAAAGAATACAGTCGTCATTACTGGAGAAGCAAAAATCTCATGTATGAAGAGGATAAAACTCTGTAAGCTATAGCACCCTTGGAGTCATTTTAATCACATAGCCATCTCCCTGAGAAGCTAGGGTTTAGCTATCATCAAAGCGAGTAGACACATGAAGGCCCACATTATTTATGTTAGCTCAAGTGGAACAGTCCCACCGAGGAGGTTAAGTTCAAGTCTGTCATAATTTGAGTCTATTTGGTGGCCCACTAAGTATTGTCTTCCAAATGAGGCAGACTGGTATTCTGGTATCCCTAAGAAATGCTAGATGAACCATCATAGAATAGGATTATATTCAGAAATTGCTCAGGAAACAATCAGGACAGGAGCATTTCAAATAGAAGTGCTTTAAATGGTCAGCATAATAATAGATTTCCCAACATTTAACAATGTGTATATTGATGAAACAATAATAGGTTCCTCTTTGGGGTTCTTTTCCTGAAAAAGGCGCCTTTGTTTTGTCAATAGGACTAATTCAAACTAACTTGACCTTCATGCTTTTTTAAAGCTGCAGAAGGACACAGTAAGTGTAGTGAAAATACTGTGGATTCTGACAGACCGGTTCTGAAATCTGGCTCCACTGCTGACTGGCTCTGTATCTTGGATATTTAGTTTATTTCTTTGAATTTTAGTTTTCTTTTGAGAAACCTGGAAGAATAATAATTTAATAATAAATTTCCAGTTTCAGAGAATATTATGTGAGGAGATTAACATAAAGAGTCTAACATCTTAACTAACTCAGAGAAGTCTCCTGACCCTTTGAGATAACTGACCTAAATAAATTATCTATTCTGTGACCTTTTAAAATAGTTCAACATTTTAAAAAATCATTAAAAAATCATGTCTACTACTCTACTTTCAAATTAAGGAAACTGAGGCCTTTTAATGTTTAACAAATTAACCATCAAATTCTCACCAATACTAAGGTCACTTATCTTTTCAGTTCAGGGCCATTTATCCTGAAATACATTGTATTCTATCTTATATTCAGTTCTAATAGTCTCTTTAATGAATGAAGTCAAAAATAACCATCTTGTGGAGAATAATTTCCATGTGTATTTGCAAACCAAATGAGAAACTGGTTTTATATAGCTCTCAAAAATTTAATACAGCAACATATAATGTAATTTTCTTTCATTTATATTTTGCCATTATTATTGCCACACTTAGGTGTGGACTTTGGAATTAAAACCCAGTGTCATGTCTGCCATTGATGACACTTAGGGCACACATCTGTCTTCATGAATCTGTTTCTTTATTTGTAAAATGGGACAAATAATAAATCCTTATAGGGCTGTCATGAAAATTGCATATTTTATATATATATATATAGTGATAGTGTTTGGCATATAATGGACATACACACATGAATGCATTTTACTGAGCACTCAAAACAATCTTTAGATATTACTTTTTTTTATCATTGAAACGTCTGTAATAACAGGCAAATAGGGAACAAAAATGATCATTTTTTTATTTACAAAATAAAATTAAGATTGCTACCTACTAACTCCACAATATTCTGAATAATTACATTGTTATTGCTAAATGTAAAATGAGCAATTCAGTTCAGTATTCTGTGCCTCTGGTTGAGGAATTCTTGGTTTTGAAGGCTAAAGAATCTATGTGGATCATGGAAAGATGTGAGTATTGTCATCTTGAGTGTGATGCAAATTTAAGAGCAAATGAGGAGAATAAATAGCTAATATATGGGCTTAGCTAGCATAGGGCATACTATGTGCATTCTATTTTAAATGTTTAATTCTATTAAATTATTTAAGAATCTAGTACTGCAAATAATCCTCTGAGGACGTTTATAGTCATGTGATAATAAATTTACATACATAGAAATGGAGACTCAAAAAATTAAAAAATCTGGCCAAGATTACACAGCTGGTTGGCAGCACAGTCAGAATCCAAACCCAAAGTGTCTGGTTCCAGAGATGACGGTGCTGGTGATTACATTAAGCAGCCTTTCTAATGAGAAAGCATTCTTATAGCAATTACCACAACAATATCAAAGCATGCATTTATGTAATTAAAATTACTGAACATAGGTTCTTTTAGAATGATTGAATGTGACTTTATTAAATCTCTTTGTAATTATCTTTTTTTAAATCAAAAGTTATCACTTTTACTGATTCCTTCCCTCACGACTTTTGAGGTAGAGAAAGATGTTCTCTAAAACTTTTTTTCAAAAATTATTTTATGGAATGGCACCTACCCGATAACATCTTCATTCTTGCATTTGTTCTGAGAGACAGAGAGAGAAGCTCATGACCCAGAAGCCTCAGGAAGAGACCAGGCAGTTTCTCAAAGACTGGGTACCCTCTGGCAAATACACAGACCTCTCAGCTTCAAACATTTCCTCTTAAACCCCCTGGAAGTGGTAGGAATGAATGATTTGGGATTGGGAGGAAGATTATCTAGGCTGTTCATTTGGTGCTGGAAGCATTTCTTTAGAGTCAAGCTGAATAACAAAATGAGGTTGCAGGCAGAATGTAGGCTCTGGCTATCGACTTTGATGATAATGTTAAAAACTTAAACACTGTAAGGGACTGAATGTGGCATTAAATAATATGGGGCCTGTTGGGCCTACTTTTTTTTTTCTCCTTGTAGTTTCTTATTTGTTAGAGAGAGAATGTGATTTAGTAGGAAAAATTAACCTTGTGAACTTGTAACGGACAGCACTATAAACATTTAACGAGGAAATGTTTTTAAGTTATTTTTTCTTGAGTTATAGAATTGTTTTATGTGAATCACTACAGAATTCCAGTGCATTTTGTAACAGATAATGAAGAATACCATATTTTGATTCTCCTCAAGTTCTTCTCAACACATCTTGATGCCTACAATGTGTGCCGGATATTTAATGGAAGATTTCAAAGGCAACTTGTCTAAAACTTGCATTTCCTCTCCCACTCAAAGTCCCCTCCTTCCCGGTCTTCTCCATCACAATTAATGGCACCGCCATTCACTCAGTTATTCTTGACTCCAAACTATGGAGTCATCTTTGATTCCACTCTTCCTCTCTAATGCCACTTCTATTCCATCAGCAAGTTCTTTTCATCTCTATGATCTCTTTGGCCTCACCTTACCACCATCTCCGTTATCCCATAGCCTATGCCATGGACTTGCCCTCTGGTGTATTGTACCAGGTTCCTGTAGACCTCCTGTTTGACTCTTACTCCCTTACATGGCATCAAGTGTGATATTCTATTTAAAGGATAAATTAGATTACTTTACTCATTCTGCTTAAAACTTCCTATTGACTTGCAATTACAATTAGAATAATTTCCATAAATTTTATCAATAATTAGTGTTGTTTTTTTTTTTTCTTAGTGATTTGGGCCCCACCGCCTCTTTTCTCTATTTTACTCTAGTTACATGCCAGACAACCTGGTCTTCCTTCTTATTCTCAAACAGGCTGTTTTCTTTTCTTTCTTTTTTTTTTTCTTCCATTTCAGGGCCAGTCCAACTAATCATTGCTTCTACTAGGGCATATACTCTTCTCAAATTTTTATATGATTCATTCCTTTTAAATCATCCATATCTCTGCCTAAATGTAGCTTTTCCTGAGATGACTTTCCTGAGCACACTCTCTGAGAGGGGCCCTAGCCCTGTCCATTGACTCACTTTCTCATATCATGTGTTTTAACTTTCTTATTTTCTGTGGCATATTGTATTTTCCCAAAATGACCCTAACAATATCTTCCATCTCACATATTCTGCTATAACTATCACTCCCCATTAAAAGTAGTGTAATTTCCCTTCCCTTGAATCTGGGTGGGCTTATGATTGCTTCAACCAATGAAATAAACTGCAAGTAATGCCATGTGACTTCTAAAGCTAGGTTAGAAAAAGCCATGCAGCTTCTACCTGGTTCTTGTTACAGGCTCCTTGTCTGAACACTTCCTCTCAAAATCCAGCTGCAATATTATGAGGGCCATGCCTCCTGGAATGGCCCTAGGTAAGGTCCAACTGAGCTCATCCTTCAAGTCATACCCCCACCAGGAGCCAGACACCTGAGGGAAAAGTCTCTGGATGATGTCAGCCTCTCCCTTTTGAGTCTGCTCTGATAAGCCTTCAGATATTGTGAAGCAGAGACAAACCATCCATACCCTGTGCTCAGTCATATTTCTACCCACAGAATCAGTGAGGATATTTTCTCTGACCCTTGCATTATCACAAAGAAAATAGAGTTATTGAAGGAGATCACTCTCATGATTTCTCCATAAACTGACCTGCCAGCCTCTACTCATGCCTGGTTTTCTTGCCTTCCCTCTATTATTCCCAGATAAGTGCTTTGCTTCCATCAAAGGCATCCTTTTATGCCATGGGCCTTCTTTGCTCCCTTGTCAAGGACTTCCCTTCTGCCTTTACCCCTTCAATTTCTGTAATTATAAGTCTTTCCCTCTCTACTAGATACTTTCTGTTAACCAACAAGAATATTTTTTATATCCTTTCTTGGGAAAAGGAAAACACCTCTTCCTTGAACCAAATCTTTTTCTAGCTTTCCTGTATATTCACTGCCTTCGCAGTAAAGCTTTGCAATGTTCTGCCTTCATCCATTAGACCCATTTCACAATTCAACCCACTTTAATTAGGTTGGAACTTCTCTGATCAAAATTAATAACTTTATTTATTACGCCATGTACAGTATTATTTCTCTAGCTTGACACCAGCTTTATTCAATCAGTTTGTCCATGAGTGAGGCTGCTGTCTTGGCTTTCCAGGTATGTATGACACTTGTCTTGCTTTCCAACCTCTAGTCATCTGGATGCCCATCCTTCAAATTTGGTATGCCTAAGTCTCTGCCACTTTCTGGCTTTAAGTCACATCTGTGTATTAACAGAATACAAATTTAGTCTCTGCTTCAGTTCTCTTTCCTTATATCCATATTTATATTCAACTACCTACCTGACATCCCCACTCATATACCTAATAGGAATTTTTAAAATTAAGTTTTGTGATAGCAGAATAATGCCCCCTGACCCCCAAGGGTGCCCACAATCTGACTTGTCCATATTACCTTACATGGCAAAAGAGATTTTAGAAGTATTATTAAGTTAAGGATGTTGAGATTATCCTGGATTATCAGAGTGGGCCCAATATAATCACAAGGGTCTTTACAGTAAGGAAGCAAGAGGGTCAAAGGTAGAGAAGGCAACATGATGTGGAAGATTACCTTCACTTTTTAGATATTTTCTTTCAATTCTTTTTCTGGCTGTGGCTTATGTGTTACTAAATCAGTAATTCTGTTGGGTTTTTATTTGTTTGTTTACTTTTCCAGTTCTAGAGTCTCCTTTTACTCTATTATGTTGTAATTCTCTCCTAGAATTATCAATACCCTCTTTCTTCTTCTTGAACACAATAAGAAGATAAATGTGGGCATATCTGGAGTCCCTGTTGGTTTATTCCTGTTGTCCGTTGTTTCTTCTAGACTCTAGTTCATGTATTTTTCTGGGTCTTTTTATTTCTACTTTGTTTTTCTAGTTATTTTTAATAGTAGCTGCACAGTGCATTTGCAAACATATTGGAGAAATAAATTTAGAGGATTTATGTTTGTTCCTGTCAGGTTCTTTGGGACAATAGCAACCTGGGAGCACCTTAATAGAATTTTAGGAATTGAACTCTGGAGCAGAGATGCAGCCCCTTGAGAAGGATTATCTGCCTTTGGTTTTTATTATTCTGCGAGTGGCTCTCTTTCAGGTCTGAATCCAAATAAAGAGAGGTTCAACAGGATTTTACCTTGTCAGTCCTGGATTCCAGTATCTATCCTCTCAGACACTTTAGGCTGTCAAACCTCACTTAGCCTATCTTCCTTTAAGCTGTCCTTTCCAGGGACAGCTTAGGGAGAAAAGAAAAGCTGGGAAGATAGAAACACTTCTATGGGCCTTCACTCTACTGAAATCTGATCCATTTATTCTTCATTATTATATTAGTGTCTGAGAACTTTGCACAGATTATTTTTATTGATTTTTCAATTGTCCTCATTGGCTGAGTCAGGAAAAATTATCTAACCTACTATTATTAAATGCAGAATCTATTTGTTTAAAAAATTAATTTAAATTAATATTTAGATTCTATTATAATCTAAAAAAAACTTAAGATCAATTGAAGTGATATGATTTGGGGAGAGTGATTTACACAAATTAATTTGAAGAAAATGCATTGGAAGTGTATTTTGGAATTGTGTCATCATTAACATGTTCTAAATATAGTCAGACATCTGTCTCCAGTAATAAGCATAGGTAAAGAAAACAAAATAAAACAATTTAACATTAAAAAAAAAACAGTGAGGAAGGACTTGGCATGCAATGATTCTTGAGATAGGAGAATTGTATCTGAGGATGGTCTCCTTGGCGTAAACCTATAATGGTCAAGAACATATTAAGGCCTGAAGTTGGCCCAAACATTAGCAAAAGTTGTCTGATAATGCAGTTACTTTGCAAGAGACATAAGTGAAGGAAGATAGAGAGAAAGTAGAAGGGTAGTATCCAGGAGGCTGGTGAATTGTTCTAAAGTTTATTGGTTCAGGTCTAGTTATGCTGGAGCTCAGATGGTATTTAAAGACGTAGTTAAAAGACTCAGCCCTCAAGAAAGAGAAAAGTTTGCAAAATTTAGGCAAGAATTTGGTTCTCTTATTTGCAGACTATGTAAAGAAACTGCAATTAAATCATCAATCGAGAAGGAAATCCAATTACAGGTATAGGTAAAGCATATATAATAGGAAAGAGGAGAGTAGATTTTATAAATAAGCAGATCCCTTGAGGTGATGATGGTCCAGACTCCCTGGATACCAGACTGAAAAGCAACATGACTATTACAAAGTCCTGCTTACTTTGGTGGATGACATTCTGAATATACTTTCAGGATTTGTTAGGATTGGCTCAGGTATAGCCTTCTTAACTGTAGATGAACAAACTGGGGGTGAGGAGTGGGATAGGAAATATAACGTGTCTTCACTTCACAAATTAAAAAAAAAACAACAAGATTATAGAGATTTACTTTAGAAATGAGGTTCATCATTACACTTAATTTCTCTATACTGTTTTAAAATTTTGTATATGCTTTTCAACATCTCTAATTACATATTTGATATGTGACATGAATTATGTACAACCAATGTTTTCTGTGATATCAGAATCACCAAAAATGAAATCTTAGCTAACTGTTTTTAAATGAGGAAATGGCAGAAAAGCCATCTTTTAAAAAGAGAATAAACATTTCAAATATAGATTTATTTCAATCTGACAAGGGATGTTGGGTATTTTTTTGTAAAAGCTCCACTGAAAGATTTATAACTACTATATTTGAAACACAAGTCATAGTCACGTGACTCTCTGCTCAAGGATGGTGGTATAGAATGAATATTAATGATCAGATTTACTCGGACAGATAAAACTCATACAACCTTATGACAGAAATCTTTACTCTCCCTTTACACACACACACACACACACACACACACACACACACATATATCACTATAAAATAAACTTCTACTGTCCTTTCAAAATGAAATTAAGTGGCTTTATATTTGTTAGCGGAAAGTTTACATCTAGTTCTTGCTTCCAGGTATTTAAACCCTATTTGACTCTCAAGCCCCCTTAATCACCAAATTTCCCAGATTCTTGGTTCCTTTTCACTCACTACTTGAGCTTATAACTTATGTAATGTTTTTAAATTAGATACCCTTTTTAGCAAGTTTTTAGATTCCCATGGTAAATTTATTTTGTATTGATATTCAGTCAGAAAGAATTTGAGCTTTACCTTGTTTTGTGAGCATCTTGTAAATCAAATGTTTTTGCTTTCTTCTCTGACCCAAGGATGTGAAATCATGTCTACTATTTGGAAACTCAGGTATTTGGTAAATACAGAAGGGAGAACATCAAATTTGTATTCATATTCACTTTTTTCTAATTCCCTTCCTCTAAAGGTAATTTCAGATACTTTTTCTCTCTAATTCCCTGAAACTCGAAATTAACTCCTGTTACTTGAGATCAATAGGCAATGGAATAAAATGGTAATTAACATTTATTAAAATTTTACCATATCTGAGTTAAGGTCTGGACAGAAATTCTTAGTAAATCTTCAAAACACTCTCCATTTTTACATATAAAGAAACTAATATACTCACTTCTAATTTGTGAATCACTTAGAAGAACATATAAGAATTTTTCCCACCTAATGAAATATTACTAAAATAAATGAATTTACCACAAAATAGTTAAAGAAGATAAATCAGAGTTGAGAATATATTTACATCTAAAATATACAAAGGCCTTGAAAGGTCCATCAAAGATGGCAGAGTAGGTAAATGCTGTGGTTGCCTCCTCTCACAACTACATGAAAATTACAACTAAACTACAGACTAGCCATCATTGAGAGTCTCCTGAGGTCTAGCTGAACAGAAGTCCTACAACTAGATGCTCACAGAACAGGCCACCCATAGGACTGGTCGGAGGGGGCAGAGATGTGAGATGGGCTGGTCCCCAAATCGTGTGTGGTGGTTGAGAAATTGAGATAAATATCTCGGGCAGAGGTACCTCCTGAGGAGCGACAGGTCCTGCCCCCATACCAGGCTCCCCAGCCCAGGATTCCAGTGCCAGGAAGAGAAGTCCTCATAACTTCTGGTTGTGAAAACTGGCAGAAATGGTGGCTGAGTGAGTTGCAGACTTTGCTCTTAAGGTCCCGTACACAGACTTACTTGATGACGGACTCACTCAATCTGAGCTCCAGCATTGGGGCAGCAGCTCTAAAGGAACCAGGGACATTCAGGGAGAAAACGAGTTGTCTGACTTCAAGGCAAGGGCTGGAGGGATAGGTTTCTTTAAGACAGAAGTGCTGGTAGAATCAATTGTTGCTTTGTTGAGGCTTCCTCTGCTTGGCTTTTGACCCAGGTAGCTGCTATATCTGAGTCCCCATCGTATTTAACACAGGTCACCTTGCCCAGGTGATTCCCTGAGACCCCGCCCCTCCAAACTTGCTGGCCTACCCAAGCCACTTCCATTGGATTTTCCACGCAAACAGCCTATTGGGGTCATGCTGTGAACTTTCCAAAAATCTCTCAAAGGTTCACAAAATCTAAACAAAGAGCATCAGGTCTTGGCGTATTCTATACCTCTTGCTGAGCAACCCCAAACCTTGCACTAGCAGCAGCTGGCCTCAGTTTGAAGCTTGGCCTCTTGAGGTACTTTCAAGTCCAGTGTGGGTGGTGGCCATCTGAGAACCACTTGGTGTCTCATGCCAGGTGGCCCTTGGTAGGGCACAGGCTGAAGCCAAATTTGGCCTGCAGCACAGAGACACTCACAGAAGGCCCCGGCCTGCATGTCCACTGGCTGGCTTCAGTCTGAACCACCTCTCGGGGTCACATCTGAGGATGACACACCCAAAGGGCACCAGAACCCTGCTATAGCAAATCCTGCTCTGTAGGGACAGCCCCTGCACAACAGATCCACTGATTGTGGCCAGTCCTCACAACCCAAGAGTTAATCAGCCCAAGTGTAAATCCCTCCCATCAATGTGCAAATAGCAAACAAGGCTCAAATTCAACAGGAAGGCACACACAAACCACACAAAAGACATACCTGGAGCACCTGGCTCAGGTAACCAGGGAAGACTGTGACACTGGGACCCATAGCATACCCACTACAGAAAACCACTCTACTAAGACCAAAAGACTTTGGAGCCTTACCTAATATATAGAAACAAACACACAGAGGCAGCCAAAATGGGAAGACCAAAAAACATGTCCCAAATAAAAGAACAGAACAAAGTTTCAGAAAAATAACTAAACAAAATGGAGACAAGTAATCTACCAGATACAGAATTCAAAACACTGGTTATAAGGATGTTCGGTGAACTTAAGGGAAGTGTAGATGAACTCAGTGAGAACTTTAGTAAAGAGACAGACAACATAAAAGTGGAGAGAGAAAACATAAAGAACCAGTCAGAAATGAAGAATGCAATGTGAGATGAAGAATACATTAGAAGGAATCAACAGATGGATGAAGCAGAGAATCAAATCAGTGATTTAGAGAATGTGGTAGCAGAAAACACCCAATCAGAACAGCAACAAGGAAAAAAATCCCCCCAAAATGATAGTTGATGGGGTCTCTGGGACAACATCAAGTATAACAACATTTAAATCATAAGATTACCAGAGGAAAAAGGGAACAAAAAATTGAAAGTCTACTTGAAAAAATAATGATGAAAAACTTCCCAAATCAGGTGAAAGAAATAGACATACAACCCCAGGAAGATCAGAGTCTCAAACAAGATGAACCAAAGAGGACCACACCAAGACACATCTTAATTAAAATGCCAAAAGTTAAAGACAAAGAGAGAATCTTAAAAGCAGTTAGTCACTGACAAGGGAACTCCCAGAAGACTGTCAGCTGATTTCCCAACAGAAACTTTGCAGGCCAGAAGGGACTGGTAAATATTCAAAGTGATGAAAATCGAGGATCTGCAACCTAGACTACTCTACCCAGTAAAGCTATCATTTAGAATTGAAGGCCTGATTAAGAGCTTCCTACGAGAGAAAAAGCTAAAGGAGTTCATCATCACCAAGCCAGTATTAGAAAAAATGTTAGAGGGATTTCTTTAAGAAGAAAAAGAAAAAAAGATCAAAAATATAAATAATAAAATGGCAATAACTATATATGTAGCAACGATTATTTCAGATGTAAATGGATTAAATGCTCCAATCAAAAGATAGTATGGCTGAATGGATAAAAAAAGAAAAACTAGACCCTTATATATATCACCTATAAGAGACTCATTTCAGGTAGAAAAGCACATACAGACTGAAAGTGGTGAAAAAATGTTTCATGAAAATAAAAACTGAAAAAAAAAAGCTGGGGTTGCAATACCTATACCCAACAAAATAGACTTTAAAACAAAGTCTCTAACAAGAGACAAAGAAGGACTCAGTTATCCCACTTCTGGGTATTTACCTGAAGAAACCCAGAACACTAATTTGAGAAGATATATATATCCATGTTTATTGCAGCATTATTTACAGTAGCCAAGATATGAAGACATCTTAGGTGTCTATCAATGGATGAACAGATAAAGAAGAGGTGGTGTGTGTACACACACGTGCACACACACACACACATAGGAATATTACTCAGCCATAAAAAAAGAATGAACTCTTGCCATCTGAAACACCATGGAGGCACCAAGAGAGTATTGTTCTGAGTGAAGAGTATCAAACAGAGAAAGACAAACATATGTGGAATCTAGAGAATAGGATAAACAAACAACAGAAAAAAGCTCATAAATAAAAAGAGCATTTTGATGGTTGTCAGATTGTGGGGTAGGGAGATGGGTGGGGGGATGGATGGATGAAGAGGTACAGATTGTTAGTTACAAATTAGTCATGGGGATGTAGAGTGTAGATAGCATGGGGAATATAATCAGTAGTATTGTAATAACTATGCATGGTGTCAGATGGGTAGTGGATTTATCAGAGTGATCACTTCATAAGCTATATAAATGTCTAATCACTGTTTTATACACCTGAAACTAATATAATATTCTATTTCAACTATAATTGAAAAAACTGAAAATATAAAAATTAAAATATATAAGGGCATACTATTAAGAATATTCAAGAAGTTTCTGGAAACTAATAATAGAAGGATAGTCGTTCCAATAGAATAATAGACAAAAGACTTAATAAGGCAATACACAGAGAAATGTATGGTCAGAAGACATGAAAATAAGCTCGATTGTACTAATAATTAAGACTATGTGATAAACAGTGAAATAATAAATACCATTTCACACAGAATAATAAAATTAAATTAAATTTGATAGCTCAGTCTGTTGATAAGTGCCCTTTGAAACACAATTTGAAACTCTCTATTAAAGTTGAAGATGTATATTCCAAAAGATGTGGAAAATCCACTCTAAACGTTCAATACAGGAACATTTTATCACGTCTGTGGAAGGTGAATGTAGAAATTCACAGAAGCCTTTTTTCTTTACAAAAAGCTAGCAACAATCTAAAAGTTCATTAGTAGCAGAACTGATAAATATTTATTCATAAAAGGTAATTATTTACAATAGTTTAACATGAATTAACTAGGTCTAAATGTTTAAATGTGAATAGATATTTTAAAAATGTCAAGGAAAATTTTGCAACATAGTATCATTTATATAATCTCCAAGCAGATTATATATATATATATATATATATATATATATATATACATACACACACACATACACACACACACTTATGTACATGTGTACATATACATATATATATATGTATATATACACTTAATGAGTGCAAAAACATGTAGAAAAAGTATAAAACCATGCATCGCAATTAAATTAGATTAGTAATGCCAGCTGGTTAACAAACATGATAGAAGTTCATTTATCATTCCTATAAAACCCCCAACTGTCACTCTTAGTTGGTAACCAATCTCCCCAAGGTGATGGCTCAGGGGAGAAGCCAGGTGATACTTTAAGTTAATAATTGATAATTATAACATTAGATACTTCTAGTTCATTTACGATAGGCCGAATACATTTCTAAGCACATTAGAAGTTTTAATTTATTTATTCCTCCCAACACCTCTAGGAGGCAAGAACTAGCATTATCAAGGTCATTTTATAGATTAGAAAACAGAATCACAGTGAGATTAAATAATATGCTCAAATTCATCCAGCTCATATATTTCAGTTTTCTTTTTAATGCAGTCTACTTACAAAATCTGTGTCCAACCATTAAGATATCCTGCTTACTGCCAATATATTTACTACTCACTATGATTCATATTCTCTTATAACATATAAATGTGGCATGGATTAACAAATATCAAGTTCAAACCAAAATCACACTTTAGCCTTTTTTCCCCTTAAGATTAACTGAAATTCTCCCCTCCTAATAGCAATTAAAGTATAGAAAGCATAGAGGTAAACCGGCCAAATGGTCAAAGAAAGAGAGAGGACACAGAGAACAAAAAGAAATAGTGAATAATTAATAGCTATTAAATTTTGCTTTGCATTCAGTTTAATTTAAAGAAAGAATAGACTTGTTGACGGTTTGGTTGTACATCAAATGTTAAATATTATTAGACACTCGGGTTAAATAAAATGTAAGATAAAAAGTTTTATTCGTTATTCTGCTTTGGTTAGCCCTTTTTTTCTCTTAAGAGAGACATTTTAATGGCTTAGGATTTGCTGAGGAGCAACTAAAACTTTGAATAAAATGCAATCACAGAGAAGAAAATTGTCTCTTTTTTTGTAGTAGAGAAGAAAAATCTCTACTACATAATTAGAGCTAGTGAGACTTAAATTCCTTTGGACTTTGCCTCAGCAATTCTTTTCCTTTACCTTCTTTTTCTTCTTTTCCTTCGACTGATTAGTTTTGCAGTCTATGGTTTATTTTTACTCATTAAGTATTTTCCACATATTTCTAAGAGTCAATTAAATATTTCAAAAGCCTGTAAAATAATTCGATATTTCCCACACCTCGTTCTCTTCTTCAGAAAGATTTTGCAATTGTTTTGCCTGGTCTTTAATGTGTACATAAAATCTGGCTTCTGATTGAAGGTGCCTAGCAGGCTTCTCAGTAAGAGGAACATTTGCCTAGACTCTTCCCATGATAGAGTCATTGATTCGGGGATTATAGCAGTTTGATTTGTCTTTTAATAAGAATGAAGAATACTGCTGGGAATTATATTTATATATAATGGAGAGGTGACTTTTTTTAGAAGCTATGCTTAAACAGAAATTCCCTTGTATTTACTTACTCTGATTCTGTTATTTTCAGGCAAAGTATCTATAATGTGTAAAACCTTTAGACATTTCCCTACCATAATATGCTGAGTCTTTTTCTCTCATCTGCACAAGGGATATCATGACTTTATTTTCAACCACTATTTTTGCAGAAGATAAATATTTTACTCAGTAAATCATTTCTCTAGGGACTTAGCCAGCATATATAAATGTACTTCAGGTGGGATTGAAAACTCTTCTTGCACCTTTGATTCAAGCTTTATTGCTTATTTACTTAATATGATGGGAATAAGGCTTTCCTTTTATGCTTCGGAGAAAGAAAAAGAGATGCTTAGCTTCCTTGGGAAAAAAAGGACTTTTCCTTTTCACGTTTGTGTAGAAAGAAGTGTATGAGGGACAGGGCATTCTCTAAAGGCAATCAAAGAGATCTTAGAGATGTCAGGGTCTAGGAAGGGATAGGTAGCTGAATGTTTACCAAGAAAACAGTCTATCTGGACGCAAGTTTGAGAAACAAAGTTGTGGATTGGTTGCAGATAGGAACTGGCAAGCAAGAAAGGCAGAACTAATTTATATTGACATTTTAGGTTCGCCAAATACCACAACAAGACCATTAGTATTCTTTCATGGCCGTCAGGGAAGTGCTGTCAGGGTGAAATTTTACTTAGGCTAATAATATTGATTTTTGGTGTTCTTTAAGGAGGAGAGAAAGGACAGATTAATTCTGTCATGGTTATAGTCACAGACCGCAGGAATTTGGATATGAAGTTGATTTCTCTTTCCCTTGTTCAATTTTAACATATCACTTTTCAAAAAATGCCTTTCTTATTCACCTGGTTTCAGTAAATTTGCCTCGTTTTCATATTTTCCATCAGGGCTATTTTCTAATCTATAACTAAACGTACATAAATTTGATCACTACTTCAGTGAATGTTGTGTATCATTGTGTATCGGCACTCTGTTAGGCACCGAGGATATAAAAATAAAATCTGATTCAGCCTTTAAGGAATTTACAATCCACTCAGGGAGAAAAGGTAACCAGTGTTCAAAGTGAAGTATGACAAAGTGCTGTGAATATTTTAAAGAGTCTAATGGATTGGCACCCTCTCCGAAAGAGGGAGGCACTGAGCTGCATCCTGAAGGTCAAAAAGATGCAGAGAAGGAGGATCGCCACTGCTCTTTGCACTGGGGCCAGGTAGCCAGACCTCTAGAGTCCCACAGCTTTTGGTGCCATGTCCGTGCCACTAGGTGATGCAGCTGAAATCGTCTACTTCTCTCCTGGGACTCAGAGAGGCCATCTCACATCCACTGCTTACACAGCCACAAAACCATTTCTTCTGCTCTCAAAAGTTTTAACATTTTCCCAGTTTACCTGAGAGAGCAGGTGCATATGTCTCCTGTACTCAAATATGTCCTAGAGGATGGAAACTAGTATCTAACTCATAGTTCTTTTCTTCCTTTCTCCTTTCTGTTCCCCAAACAGAAGGCATCTATTTATTATAGCAATACCTTAAATTTATGTTCTGAAACCTCCTGGCCCTAAATTTAGAAAAAAAAATCTAAGTATTTGAAACTGAAATCCACTTCTTCAGTTTCCTGAAGCAGTAAATGCACCTGATTACATAAGGGAGGGGAGGAAGAACATGGAACTATGAGAACAGTAGTTAATATTTCAGAAAACTATCCCCTACACATCTTCAGGTGGGATGAGGGAAACTGAGGAAAGAAGTTGAGAATTGCACTGGGTTGCTGATATAAATTTCTCCACTGTTTCACTGGGTTGATCAGGGGAAATTAAGGTATAAGCGAGGGACTCTGAAAGCGTCTCAGTGTGGAATGCATGGACAGGGAACAGAGAAGAGGAACGACTTCCCAGAGGAGATTCCATTTAACCTTATTACCCCACTCTCCATATGGGGAAATGAGGCTGAGAGAATGACTTCCATAAGGATGTAATAATTTGTGTTTTTCTATCTCAAAATAAAGGTTACTTTACACTGTTGAGACAGTGGTGGAATCTGATGGTTTCTAATAAAAAATAATATATATATATATATATATATATATATATATATATATATATATAATTTTTTTTTTTCCAAATTCAAACTACATGCTGTCCTAGAAAGATATTTAGGAGCTGTCTGCGGTGAAATATAAGCAGACTAACATTAGTTAGTATGTGCCAGCCTAAATGTTCCCCGTCACCACCACCAAATCCCTATTGGCCGTTCTGGAAACAAGATCTTATTTAAATGCCACACATTATTTATCCAAACAAAGATCATAACTCTTTGCCAAGCAGAAATGAAAACGCTATTGTTTCCAGAGGCTCAAAAGGTTTCAATGAGAAATTTCACTCTCTAATTACAGGTAATTTTATTATAATTTTGTTTAGATCACTGTGGTGTCAGATAAAGTTCCAATATTTGCTAAAATCAGTTGGCATGTGCTGGCCCAGCCAATGTCCCTGTAATGCATTTCTTTTTTCAAATCAGTGTTTGCTTTTCAGAGCTTATCTGCAATAGTCACAGTCTTTATTTCACAAAGCCATTAAAGTAAAGGCATTTCAAAGGAACGGCAGCTATAATAGCAGAGACCTAGATTTCATTATTAGCATAATTCACAATTATTTTCCAGTTTCAGAAAAAAGACATTTTATAGTTACTCCAGCATGTCTGCCTCCATAATATAATGTACCTAGTTCTATTTTAACATTTACAGGCTGTGCTCTGTTTATTTACATCTTTGTTTCCCTGAACAAATTGAGAAATTCAGTTGAATCATATTCTCTTTTTTAGGCTCTCAAGTGCCATACACAGTGCTGACCACATTGTTTGATCTCAGGAAAGATGTTTTTAGATAAAATAATAATGTAGACACAAAATAAAGTAGAGGAAATCATGCATTTGTGTACCTAAAATAAAGCTCTGATTTCCTGGTGTCTGAATAATCATCTAAATTTAAAATTTTGCTACATAGAAATTGACACAACCGTGCTGATAAAGTTTGAGTTGTTTCAGCAGGAAGAGAAAAATAATCTTGTCTTATAACACCTTATTTATATTTTCTGTGAATTGAATGTAGAAAATTATAGATACTGAGATCCTATATATAGGTAAATTTTCTAGTGTTTACTTGGTAATTTTGAAAATCACTTTATGTAAATACAAGGACTTCTGTTGAAAACTTTGTTATGGTGATGATTTAAAAATAATACTTAGCTCTCGTTTTCATCGACTCAATGAACTCTTTTGAATTTTTACTGTACCACGTATCTGTAACTATGCTAAGTACTTACGATAAAAAGGTAAACGCTCTTTGCCCTCAAAGATATTACTATCTAGTTTATAAACTTTATATAAAATGAATATGAAAGACAAATAGGTGGATATCAAAATAGAAATATAAATAAGATTCTATGAGCATAGTGGTATGATGAAGCCTATGGTAGGAGAGAATGTAGGATAAGAAAGGACTTTACAAAAAGCTAAAATTTAACCTTATCTTCAGCTCCCCAGAGAATTCAATACTCCAACTTATCTTTATAGTTAGTAAACAGTAGAGTCAATATTTGAGTCTAGGTAAATTTGGTTCTAAAACCCATTCCCTTTATACTTTGCTTGCACCTCTGCTCTTCAACCCCACAAAATAATGACCCTTTTAAAGCTAATACAATTTCATAAACAATTTGCATGTGTATGAGTGTTTCTTTATATGATACTTTTTGTGTGTGTTATTTCCTATATGTTCCCTGTTTTAGCATTGAGCTAGCAACTTCATGAGCATGGGGCACTATAGACCTGATAAAAATGATGGAAACATGATAGAGAATGAAAGTATATGTTTTCTAATAAGAGAAAAAGAGTTTAACCATATATATGTTATGAAATTCAGATGAGTAATAGGTGCTTTATTTATAATACATAACTTTATTACATTATGAAAGAAGCTGTATGCTATTAAATGAGAATGTTATATGAACAACTATGCAGTTTACAAGATGAACTTATTATGTGGTGAGTGAAAAATTTCTTCCCAAGGTTAGTGAAAAATGTTATAAAGTTAAAATTCACAGGCGTATGCATGCTAGCAAGTTATTATTTAGAGAGCTAGACCAATAGCAAGACCAATAATGCTCATTTTCCTCTCTGAAGAGCAAACTTAAAAATCCTGTGGAATTTTGTAACACTGTGAGACTATTTGTATTGCAAAACCCATTGTCATCAACCCAGTCCATCCTTTCCTCCACCTTATGTAAGGGTCAGGAGATACAGATTCTATGTTAGTGGTATTTTTCTTAAAGAAATTTGACCTAATTTTCTATTTCATTATTTGGGTAAATGAGGCAGTCAGGGATTCACTTAACAAAAAACCCTACTATTTTACTTTTACTCTTTTACTGCCCATGAGGAATCTCTCCATTGAATGGACCCTTTAAAGAAACATTATTGATGGTGAAACCCTAAAGAGAGCCACCCTTCTCTGTCTCCTGTAGCAATCACTTTCCTAATACCAATTTACTTTCCATTAAACGAACTGATGAACATTTTTATCTTGAAAATACAAACTAAATCAGGCCTCAAAGTCATTGTCAGCATTTTTTTTTTTTAATAAACAGTCTGCTACTGATGAGAGACTGAGGCCAGACTGCCCCCAGAGGACAGAAAGTAACAGTACTTTACTTTTGGGAGAAAGAGAAGTCACCTCAAAAGAGAAGCCTCTTAAAGGATATTTGCTTAATGTTTATCCATAGAAGTTTAGACCTAGAAGAAAACTTAAAGGTCACATATCTCGGATCCTTCAGTTTACAGAGAAAGAAAGCAAGGTCTCTCTGAGATGTTTGGACTTGCCCAGAGTTACACAATTGGCTATTGGAGGGAATCCTGAAACAGCCATGTCTGGTCTCGGTCTGGTTATTCATTTACTAAAACTGTTTTGACTCCTCCTAAGTTTTCATTGGGGAATTAATAGTGGAGCTTTGGTAAAATATCATTATAGTGTGTGTGTGTGTAGTGTACACAAACATGTCTGTATTTAAAATTTTGCTTTTTAAATATAGTTATTTCTCTCAGAAAACTTCCCTTTCTAATTATATATTCACAGGGCTTATGTTATAAATGTATCCATAATTGTTGTGTAATCTGCACACACTGGCAGACAGAATTGAGTAAGAGTGAAATGCATTAGTGCCCAGTTGTTATTCTTGCTGTTTACACCTTATAGCAAGAGTTACTGTTTTTAAAACAACATTACTCTTAACATTCAGAAAAGAAACACCTGATATTAATAAATAGTACTGTTGCAGAAAAGATCCTTCGACCTGCGAGAAACCAAGCAGCACTCGGAAAGTTGGAGAACTCAGGTGTATTATGTCAGCGGTCCCAGAGGAGCTAGTGCTCTGAGGATCTGGGGCCCAGAGCTCGGTGGCAACATTCCTTTTATAGAGCCTTTTTGGCATGGGCTGATTGGTTAATTTGTCCTCAGACCGGGAGTTGCTATGGTTGCAGGTAGTTACATTGCACTGGGTGTTGCTATGGGTTACAGGCAGTTACAAAGTGTTACAAAGCCCGGGAGTTGCTGGGGGGTACAAATAGTTACATCTGTTGCTTAGACAGATCAAACAAAAGGGAAAGTCAGTCTTTAATCAATTTCGAGTGCAGCCCATGCAGTAAGCATATTTACAGAAGCAGAACAGAGAGCTGATTAGCCCTTTGAATGAAAATTCCTCTTCAGTACAACTCTTCTAGGGGAGTGCTAATCCTATAACCAGCTCCCTTTTTTCTCAACCAGAAACCACGGTGTTTCTTTTGGCTGCCTGCCTCGTGTCTCGGATCACTTTATGCTCTAAGACTGAGCTAATCAAAGTGTTCAAACACCAGCAGCAGAGGTATCGCCAGGAGCCTGTT
The DNA here is from genome assembly GCA_030015415.1 of Cynopterus sphinx. Classification (NCBI taxonomy): domain Eukaryota; kingdom Metazoa; phylum Chordata; class Mammalia; order Chiroptera; family Pteropodidae; genus Cynopterus; species Cynopterus sphinx. Next base: position 31,250,279 of record CM057392.1, on the reverse strand, counting down.
TAGGAAGGCGGAATCTGGGGATCTGGTTCAGACTTCCTAACCCAGCAACTGCATTTTTACAAGATTCCAGGGAGTTGCAGGCATCCTCACAGTTTGGGAAAGACGGCTCTGAAAGACAGCATACATTCTTCCTTTCCACAGCATTCTCAGTCTCCCTCTCAGCCTGATAAAAGGCCCTACTATTTTAACTGAGCCATTTCTAAGGCTTCAAGGAGACACAAAATGTCAATAACAAAGAATCACTTCAGGAAAACAAACTAGATGGTGTTTTCTGATTTCCTCCCTGGGCTCCATCCCTTATGTTCCCGCAGCTGGTTCAGTGTTGGCAGCTAATGGCAAGCTACAGACACACAGACACAAATGCACATGGCATTGGACTTTGTATCTCTCTCAGTCCTCTTCCTGCTTTCATTTGGTGCATAAAAAAGGTTCACAGTGGTTGATACATGCTCTGCTTTCTTGTCAAACTTTAAAAATAGTAGTTATCAGTTTTTACCTCTATCATTGTAGCAGCTCCTTACATCACCATTACATTCATCTGGAGGTTCTCACCTTCCCATGTGAAGCAAAGTGTAACTGCTCAGGGAGAGGCTGAGTACAGTGACTGGTAGCATAGACTAAGAGTGAGGAAAACCCCATTAGGACAAATATCTACATTTGTGTCTATAATACTCACACTTAGCCTCTAAAGTGTGCAGTCTTTATCACATTACATTATAACAAAGGCATCCTTTAGTATATTTCAAATTTCAGACAGAAAATGCCCACTTTTCATTGTAGTCACAGGCTAGTGTTCTCTACTGCCATAATATATAGACTGTAATCTATCAGTATTAACAAATTGGAAGTAGTGATGGTTATCACAAGAGTCATGAGATTGCCTAAGAATCTTAACTCCCTTTAGAAAATGGACCATTGAAAGAAGCTTATTTAAAAGAAAATAAAAAACTACATTGCCATTCTAACTTTGCTATAATGTGATTTATGTCATTTTTTTTTACCTTTTCCAGATAATTTTTAGAGGTGAGGGCTGATCAACACCCTCTCTGTGGACCCACTGTTTATTGGCCATGTTATGCATAGCTAATTATCTAAATGTTCTTTTCAAGATTTTCCTTATCTGGACAACATAATAATATGTTTTTTCTTAAACTCTGTGTACATGTATTTTAGTGATTGCTAAATACATATATGATTAAAGACATCCAAAGTAAGGGTAAATTATATATCATAATAAAAATTACAACTTAATTAAATCCTCCTTGCTCTAAAATAGATCTGTTTACCCTAATTTTTAAACTCTCTGCTTATGACACTGGTATTACACATTTTGACACTTCTGAGTTTTTATTCATTGTGAGAATCTAACCTGCTTTTTGTAGACATGTAGGCTGAGAAGGTGCTGATGATTTAATTAAAAGTATTGCTTTTCAAATAGAGTAAGAAACCAAGTTGCTGTTAATGCAATCAATTCTAAGCCATTCTTGCATGTTAGAGTATCCTTTTTTGGGGAAAAAAATCATAACCCGCAAGTTTTTGCCTTTTTGTACCCTTAAAATATATAAGATTTTATAATTCCTTCTATTTTAATCATATGCTACGCTGTCAGCACCTTCCTTAGGGACTTATTCACATACATGGATATAGTTCAGATTCAAAGTTATCTCATCGGTAGAGGAGAGAGAGATTATGAAATACTCTTCTTTGACTTCACTAGTGACTGGGTCTCACTAGGGCAACAGAAGAGGGAACGTTTTACCTCTGGTTAATACAGAATCATCTTACTGCCTTCCTCATATTAAAGCCTTAGCATCTTAACAGAAGCAGACATATATTTAACTAAAATAGCTATGAGCTCCTCTGCTAGATTCTAAGTGTTTTATGTAAAATAGAAATGCTTTTTCTTTTATTTATTTAAATTCCAAGCATTGTATATAAAAGGCCTAACAGAAAGCACTGACTTCAGGTTTCTGATTCAGTAATTGATGAATAATCCAGTCTTTGTGGTGCAACCTGAAGAAATAACTTCAGAGAAGAAAACCTGAATTAGTTCCAAATAGGATATATTGCCTTTAGCATGCCTTCAAACTTGACTCTGCATCAGAGCCCCTGAAATAATTGATTAATTCTCATGATTTGATGATACTGCCTTTGTGGTTGTTGATATATGCTTTCTTTTTAAAAGCCGCAAGCAAATCCATTGGTTAGCATCTATTTTTATCTAAATCAGCTTCCCAGTATCTTGTAATAGCAGATAGTATTTAAGAATTGATTTATGTGAAATATAGAGGTAATTCCCTTGTTCCAGTCTTTAAATAAAGGTGATTCCAAAATATTCGGGTACTGGATCTCCACCAAGAAAATGCAAATACTCTAAATTAGCATTAAAAAGTGCATACTTAATCTATTGCTTACCTGTAGCAAAAAGAAAATTGTTACTTGCTTCCTTGTGATAGGCACATTTGTAAGTGACATGAATTTAAAACTGAAAAAAGTTTTAAATTTTCTATTTTATTAGCAATAACCTCACAAAAATACATGCATGTGTATTATTTTGATGTTTCCCTTCCACCAGTCACCCAATACATGCTAAGAATAGAACTTTTTAACCTTGGCTTCACACTGAAATCACCCTGAGAAGTTTAAAAAATATCAATGACTTGATCTCAAGAAATGCTGATTTGATTAGACTAGGCTGTATCATGAACATCTGAATTTTTAAAACCTCCCAGATTATTCTAATATGTAGCCAGGGTTGAGAACCACTGCTCTAAGGTATCTTTGAAGAAAGTCAAACATTATGAGTCAGAGCTGTATAAAATAGTACCTCATAGAAACACATTTGAATTTATAGGAATTAAAGATGTTTAGATACATGTTTTACTCCTAGGAAGATTCCAAAATAATAATAATAATAATAATAATAATAATAATAATAATAGTAGTAGTAGTAGTAGTAGTAATAATTTAATAATAATTATTATTATTTAATAATAATAACTATTATTATCATTATCACTATCATTATGGCACTTTTGGCACTTACAATTTAACTGAAACACCAAACATGAATGTGGCTGTCTAAAAAATATGTGAGGTCACTAATTTTCAGAATCAAATACCCTGTCAGTTTACCTAACACTGCTTGATGTTTGTCATATGGTTAGGGATAACTGTTGGTGAGAAGTAAGGATTTACCTGAGATTCTCCACAGGTAGCTAGCTCCCCAGAGTGAGGTGATCTTCTGCAAATCAGTTTGAGCCTCAAAATCTGTTCCAAGGAAACTGCAAATGCATGTGGCCACCCAGTCAAGTAGAATGCTCAGGTGGCAGATCTGGACTGGAAGCCCCTGGTTGCCTGGCTCCTACAGTTGCAACTGCAAGTTTTTGACCCCAGCCCCAGATCTTAGTAAGCACAGGGAAAGTGCATCCCCAACTGGAGTGCTTGGGTGATGGCAGAGGTTGGATAAGTTATAGGAGTGAAAGCAGAAGAATTAGATTCCTACCTCTGATCATGGCAGGGAGGGGTGGCCACTTCCCCAAACATGCAGATGAAAAGCTTCACATCCCAGGGATTGAGGTCCCTCTTTTGGAGTCTAACTTTCATCTACATTTTGGTGCCCGAGACTATGCTGAAGATATAACAGTAAGTAAATGCTATGCTTATCCATTGCAATCTATGGTTTAGCAGGAGAGTGTGTGTGTGTGTGTGTCTGTGTGTGTGTGTGTGTGTGTGTGTGTGTGTGTGTTTTCATGAAAAACTCTGCCAACCAAGCTTACATTTGGCTGTTTTAGGCAGGTTCTATGGTAGAAAGAACATTTGCCTGGGGAGTCCAAAAACTTAAGATTAGAATATAAACCTGCAATGTCTCACAGACAGACCATTAATATGAGCTCTTGGGTCCTCAGTTTCCTCCATGTTAATTAAAAATTAGTAAGATGATGAGTAAATTCTGTCCTTACCTTAAGAACTAATGATTCCATCCAGAACCATTCTTACATGTGATGGCACCAGCCTGAGCTAGCTGGCTCCGGGTTCTTTTGGCTGATTAGCTTGGAGAGGGTTGCAGCTCTTTCTTTGACCATTGTTGCCCTGAGCCTTCTTTGTTAACCATGAAGCTCATGAGGAATCAGGAGGGTGCATAGAACAGGCAAGCATGATGAAAATATGAAAAGGGCAAGTTTTGTTGCCCTGAGTGCAGGGCTTCTCTCCTTGAAGAGGTGACAGGCCAGATTCAAAGTGAAGCTCCTATCTGAGGGCCTGGCTCCCCCGAGTGATGGAGAAAATAGCCAAATGACACCAGAGCAAATCAAGCATCTCTATGAACCCTTTCATTTTCTCTTCAACCCTCTGGCATCAGTAAATAGACAGCTGGGAAACTTCCATTTTATCCCCCCAAAACAGCTGGGAGTACTTCATAATCATTATGTTTTAAATATATGAATATATAATTTTATGAAGAGAAACACCTTTGCCAAACTAGAAATTTTATTTTGTAGACCAAGTTTTGCCTTATTCCTAGGTCAGTGTTAAATGTATATACTTAAGAATTAAAATTAGAAAATAGTGTTTTATTCTGTTCAAGATTATATCCTTTAAAAACAGCAAAAATTCTATGGCCATGCCACCCTGAACAAGCCTAATCCTGTCTGATCATAGAAGCTAAGTATGATCAGGCCTGGTTAGTACTTGGATGGGAGACCACCTAGGAAGACCAGGTGCTGTAGGCTTAAAAAATAAATTAAAAAATAACGGATTGTAAACTGACATGGTCCTTGCAATCTGTGAGGTCAACCAAGGGTTGCCTTCCCTGAAAAAGCAAAAACAAAAACATTGAAAATAGAATTTAATCTTTGGTCCTATATTAATTAGCTTGGGTAATTTTAAGTAGGTTACTTTATCATAGCTTTAGTTTTTCTTTTATAAAATTTAAATAATATTTTTCCCAGTGTGTATTTTGGGTATCAAATGGAAAACAAGCAAAACCTTTAGCACAAGGCCTGGCATGTAGTGAGATATCAATAATGAAAATTATGTAATTTGATATTTTATTAACTGTTACATATGTATGCCACTGCTCTATGTATTTTCTGGAAGGAAAAAGAGATAAATTAGTAACAAAGAGTATTTTCCTTCTAAGTTGTAGTCTTATTTGTCTCTTATTTTTCTTGTGATTTGGAGATGCCACCTTGGATGTGGAAGGAACTTGTTGGTAGAAGAAAGAAAGTTGGGCTGGGGTAAGAGAAGCCATTGCTGTGTAAGGAATTATCTTTAATCTTGCTCAGGCAGATATAGTGTCATTTGATTGATACCTACAAATGGCAGCCTCATTTTCAAGACGAAATTTAATTAAGAAATAAGACATGAAATTGCTAAGAAGGATCTGCAGTTTTTAGTGGAGAGGCATGTTATTAATTACTGGATATTTTTCTCCTTATCCAAACCATAAGCATCAGTAGGGAAGCCAAAAACTTCAAAGGGAATTTTCCAAGACACAGTAGATTTCAAGTTACAACCATTTAATGCCTCCCAAGAGAGTGGGATGAGGAAGAGGAACACATCAGGTCAAACATCCGTTATTCTCAGGTGGGAAACATGCTTGGGTGCTGCACACAAGTGGTATGCGGGGAGGAGAGGATGCCCCTTGGGCCAGACAAAATTGTCAGAATGGAGAAAATGAATAAATGCCTCAGGAGGATGGCCACTGTCTTTGCACAAGGCTCAGAAAGTCTGTGACAGGCTTAGCTCAGGCTTACCCTGAATTCTTAGGAAGATCCTTAAAGTCATTCAGATGATAGCCATGATGTCATTTTTAATTTATACCTTTTCCCATTCCTATTCTGTGGTTGAGGCCACAGGACACAATGACAGAATGCCACATCCCTTAAGTGCCTAGTACACCCCACGTCCCACCTCTTTCCACCCATGAGTTAACAAGCTCTCTAGATATGGGAAGGATTTCATGAGCCCAGCCAAAATTTCAGATGTTCAAAGGATGCTCCAGTCACTGGGTTCTTTAACGTGAAGTCTAAAAATGTAACCGGTTGACCCATGTATCAGACAAAAATCATATACGAAACAAGGCACATCAAGTACGACTCTCGAGAGCTTCCATCTATCAGTGGAGCTGGGGCTGCTAAGAGACCACCAAAGGTTGAGAGCTACCCCAAGGCAGGGCTGTTCTTTTTCTAATTGGCATAAACTGGAGGCTAGTTTGAGACAATTCTTACCTACCTATGCTTATGCTGTGCTTTATCTTCTTTCTTTTAATCATTTTTATTCTCAGGTTTTGCCCACTAGGTGCTATAGCATCCATGCAACAAATACTTATCAAGTTCCTACTATGGGACAGGCACAGAAGTTGTATTATTTACCTGCTCTTGCTCGCACTATAGTCTTACATGCACTTCTAGAGCTGGGAGGGAAATAGACCATTGAATTTCATTTCTCCAACTTAACTTCATATTATAACCATGCACTTTATATAGCATATATATAGGCAAAGATCAAGAAAGTCTTGAACAAACATTATTCTGTTATTTATTCCATTTACTTATTCTGTTGTTTCTTCAAAAACAGCTATTCTGGACTTAATTGTGTCATAAATACTTGCAATGTACATTTGTAGGAATGTGAATGTTTTGAAAACACTAACATTAAACCTCAGGAGGCCAAGGACTCCATACATGAAATAAAGTCCAAACTCTAAATGGCTTGCGCAAGGATTATTGATTATAATTAATTTCTTTCCATACCTTTCTGACTATAGTACCTTAGTAAATCAATTAAACACTTGAAGTTCATTTGGTGTTTCACTGGCTTTATTTGTGGAATTCTGCTTATTATACAGATTTTCTTTATGGGCTCCTCCCTGAAAAACTTTCTTGGTTACCTTTTAAAGTATAAGGAAAAAATGGTGCTTTTGTTTTTTACTAAGAAGGTTGGAGTCGTCCAAAATGCTCAGTTTCTATCACTGAAATCAAACCTAGTCAGAAAAGATTTAGCAGTATATGCTGATTATACTGATACAGGGCAACAATGAATTAGTATTTGACTAGGGAATAGCCTGTATGTCATACGGGTATTATTTCTGAATAATAGAAGTAAATGTACCTTGAAGCTAATTTGAATTCTCCCTCACCCTTGTCATCACTCTGGAGACATCCCGGAATGGTTCTTAGCAAAATAAAACTGCTTTGGAGCCTAAGAATAACTAGAGAACTGAGTGGCTGCTGAAGACTAATGATTTATATACACAGTAAAATTACCTACCTGGAGCTAATAAGATAGAAAAGGAAAATGGAACATGACTGTTATCATTTCTTTATTATTGAGCATTTATATTTTTCAACTTGAGCATAGGAGTGCATAAAACCAAATCGGCTGAACGAAATGCCCCCTTGGTCTACCACTAAAGGTATAGGAAAATAGCTTTTTTTCCCTGCTAAATATTCATCTGTCTTATGGAAGTGTTGAATATACCATTTTTTATCTCAATCTTTCTAACAGAGTAAAAAATCTATTGTAAATCATGCCATCTTTAGCATCGTCTATAATCTAGGCATATGAAATTGTATAGACAGATTAGCTAATTGTTTTTTGGGGTTTGCTCAAAAGTTTTTAAATTAAAAAAAATTCTGTATGTTAGTGGAAATATCACATGAACTCATAGTTGATGTAAGGGGATAGGATCACATGAATGCTGGGAGAGAATACAAATGCTTGGAATTAAATATATACAATGTATGTAGGATAAGAAATAAGACTTTTTTCTTGATTCTCTTATCATAATGCTGAGCTCAGAGCTCCCCTTTCATGAGCATATAAGGTGGGAGGCTAACTCTGACTCTGCATCTTCAACCACAACAAGAGAGGAAGGTGCATAAAGCCATCACATTTGCTCATAAATTTCAGATCAATTGACTGGTGCGTTCTGAAAGATGTGTGATAATTGCTCAGATGGGAAAAACTATGGGAAGGACTGTGGTTGAATGGAAGTAACAGGAGGTTAGCTAACAGGATGCTTAGGAGTCTTGCTTGGCTCAGCCCCAGCCTTTGTGGCTTAATGACTTTGTGCCACAGGTCCTCCAAATTTAATCTGGACAAGAAGACAAATGATGTTTCTCTTACAGATTTTATAGAACTATGTGTAAAAGAAATAAATATTATCTCTGGATGGAAAGCTTCCATGTTATTATGGGACTTTTAACTTTTTTTTTTCCCCCACTCATATTATTCTGATAGCGATAGGGTTTCATAAGGGGAAAAACTAGTGTAGTACATTATTGTTTTCAGTTTGGTGTCAGAAGGAAATCTACAGATGATGATATTTAGATGGCAACTTTTACTTTCTCATTTTTGAAGTGAATCTCACATACTGTATAGTTTGAAAGAAAGTTGCTTTATATTTTTTAAGAAGTTAGCCTCATGTCATAAGGATAAACATTCATTTTCTTTTACTTTTTCACTGATGTGTTGTCAAAAGTGAGCTAGCCACTGAAACTGCTCATTTTAAGGTCACTTATAAATTTACAGTCAATCCAACTGCCACCTGCTTACACTGATTATTCAATTCTCACCTTTTTTTTTTACTAAGACTTTAAAAGATGGTTGAGAAAAAAAAAAGTCAAAGTCTTTTGAGCAAAGCCAAATGTCCAATCGCTAATCACTCCACATATTTCAAATGGCTTCAGTATTGTGCAAGTGTGGAACCAGAGGCCAGGTAGGAGGGAGGTGAGAAATGACCAGCAGAAGAAGCTTGAGAAGGAAGGAAGACAGAAGAGGGAGCCTTTCAGAAAATTAAGCTAACAAAGGAGGTCAAACATAACAGACATAGAAGGCATGTTTGTTTTTGTTTATTTTCTCTTTTTAACTGAGCTTGTGGATATTTGAGAGGTGGACTTATCCATGGCTTTGAATGGAGATTTTAGGAAGAGAGGTGGCATCTCTTATTGGAAACAAACATTTGTTTAAAGTTGAAGAATGCTAAGGTTTTCTAGGGTTCATATTGATGTTAGCCAGGGACCATGGACACTGGAGATTTTATTACTTTATCCATTTGTTTTGTCATTGAAGGGAAAATGTTGTAAATATAGGCACTCAAGTAATGTCTTATATTGAAGTCCTTTATAGAAGATCATGGCAGCCTTTTAACTCACAGTGAGATTCAGTGATGATCCTTAAGGGCAAATTGATATAAGCCTTCTCCATGTGGAAAATTTAAAAGGTGTAATTGTTTGCCTTATTATGAAAGGAATAGTATTTATTTATTTTATAGTTTAATTGTCTCTTTTTTCTTTAATTTCATATTAGAAGCCTAAAAAAATCATTCTTCAGTGACTTAAAAATTTTCCCTTAGGAAATATTTCTTTTATGTCTTTCATCATTTGACACAGAGAAAGCCATCAGTGGTTTATTTATTTATTTTTCTTTTTTTTTTTTAAGCAAACATACCTTTTAAGGGAAACCTTAAGTTGGCATGAATTTTCTGCTTCTCTTTTGGAATTATTAGTGTTAATGCAGGTGCAAAAACAAGCATGCATTCATTTTCTAATTCCTTTTATTTCCATTACACTTCAGTACCTCCAATCTAATACTAAATAAAGTACTTCCTTAAAAAATGACTTCTGAGAGCATTTGAGATCTTGCTCCCTGGCATCTGTTGTCAGTTTGGCTCAAATAAACTGTTATAAAATTTTTTTATAAAAGGACTTCTGAGATTTCTTATCTTGACTTTTTAAAAAATACAAACTGAATCTATGAAGGAGAAGATCAAAAGATGATTTTTACTTCCTTTTTGAACTTCAGTTTTCTCTTCTAAAAAAATGGGGACAATGTCATCTACGTAAGATTGTTCTGACTATTACTATGGTCATCTATAGAAAGCACTCTGCACAGTACCTGATACATTCTGGATATCAAGTACATGCTAGCTACAATATACTATTATTTCTAAAGATACTATTATGTATACTATATAATTTACTATTTAATATTAGTATAATTAGTAGATATTAGTATTAGGTAGTCAGGTATGAGTGAAAGGAGCCAAGGCCCAGCTTTGTAACCACAGAAACTTCCCTTGAAGACTTTCCTGAAGTACCTCCCACAAAGATCTACCTTTTAGGGTTATAAATTACCCCAAATCCTAGAGCACGAAGGCCATAAAAGTTGGCCTAAACTAGCTATAAACGCATCTGTAGAAAGTACTGCCCATAACTTCAGCCTTGTTATACCATCATTTTAGTATCATGACTCTGCTTGGAAGTTCATGCAACTAATTGTAACTGACTGAGTTCTGGGTAAGCACATGTAAACTAGGCGAAGAGTTATATAGCAGCCAACTGTCAGTCAAGGTGACCTCACATACGATCATCTAGGACCTCCTTTCGCAGCCCAAATATAAACAGCCTTTCCCATTTCTGCAGTGTGACAGCTCTCCTGGCTGGAAACATCCTCCTCCCATGGGCGTACTGTCTCATCTCCTCACCTCCCAGATTCCACTGCAGCCTTCCTTTGCACGGCCCATCTCCTTCTACAATGTACTTTTGATAAATATTACTTTTTCTAAATCTTGCCAACCATTAATTCTTTGCTGCATCAGTGGGGAAGAATCAAGGGACAATAACACATGATGCCATCACCCACTATCCACCTCCTCTTTCTCCTCTATGCCACTGGGGTGATGCCGGATTTCACATCATCCCAGTGGTGACATAAGTATATACTAATATACTATTATTTCTCTAAATGAAGCATAGCCCAGTTTCCCTCCCTCCCATCCCTTTCAAGTGTGTTGTATCATACTAATATGGCCTTTACTATAGCTTGTGTTGTGTTATAGTAAAGCATTCTTATATCTAGTAGTCTAATTCCAGGCAACTGCTGCAGTAGAGTGAATTCACATACACCTGAGATTTCCCTTAGTTGATTCCATAAGCATAGCTCAGACCATTACTTCAGGGCTTTTCCCTGTTCCCAAATCCTTGTTCTGTAAGTTCCAATAAAATCTGAGTGAAGAGTTTTGCTTTATGAAGTAGGAACAAAAGACTTCCTAAAGTAATTACTGAAATTAATTATAAGTGAAAGAGGCCAATAAGAAAAGGGTTAAACAAAACGATTATCTAAAGATGTAAATGATTTGAAAGATACCACATGTTGATAAAATATGACAAATAGTGGAGGTAAAAAGAAATCCTACAATGACTTTAGAGTGAGACATTTGGGTTCCCTAATGGACCAAAGGAGTTAGTGTTATTCCTAAAATTCAAATGCCCCTGGATCATAAGTAGTGGTCATTACTTATTCAATGGAAAAGTGAAAACAAAGAAAAAAGCCAATGGCACTATTATTAAGCCAGAACTCTCTTTCTCTCCAAAGACAGTCTTTAAGAGATTTTTAAATGAGCTCCACTGTATTTACTCTCATAAGCTAGAGTGGAAGGATATTGTGATGAAATATAGTCCCTCGATAAAACTATGCCCCAAGCTCTTTGCTCTCACCAAATGTCCACAGCCACAGCATGAAAGGATGAGGCTTTTCTTTTATTTCATATTTATAACATGTTGCCCACATAAAGTTCAAGGAAATAAAACACAACTCAGCTTTGTTCTGTGGACAGCTCAGCATTGGCATTAAGACCTCGTGTTTGCACTTACTGTCTCTTTTGGAAGTCTGACCTGGGCTGGCCAAAAGTGCTTTTATGAGCGTGAATCAGAGTGTTCTCTAGATGGAAATGCAGGATACAAGCCTCACTTCTTATGGTGCTCAGGTAAATATCTCTGTATGTATGCATATACCTTATAGTTCGGTGTCAGTCTGAGACTTGATGGCATTATCTTTGTTTCTTTCTGAATTGTTGTTGTTAAATCTTGAGAAATATTTAGCAGTTCAAATTCCTGTCAAACTGATGAATGCAATCCTGGTTCAATGTATTCATTTTATTGACTACTTACGTTAAGGAATAAGGATTAAAGTGCTGGCATGGGTTCTTTGTTAGAAGCTACTAAAATTGTTTTTTTTTTTTTTATAGCTTCTGATAGATTTCTAAGTTTTGGTCATAATGCAATCAATTTTATTATTATTATAAACATTTTGAAAATACATACAATTCATTTCTAGGTAACATTTTTCTATATACTTTTCTAAAGAAAAAAATTATTGAAAAATCAATGACACTGTGAGAGAGAAATTACTGAAAATTTCAGAGAGCATTTAAGTTTATTAATGGCACATTGGTAATTCACTCTGTAACATCCTTGTATACTACGTGTCTATTCTACTTATTAGGACTTGTAATATATTCCTTAAATTTATATGTTGAAGTTCAAACTCCCAGTACTTCAGAATGTGACCTTATTTGGATTCTCCCATAAACCAAGGAATGCCAAAAATTTCCAGCAAAGTATCAGCAGCTGGGGCGAGGCTTGGGACAGATTCTGCTGTCAGATGGTACCAACACCTGCTGACACCTTGATCTTGGACTTCTGGCCTCTAGAACTTTGAGACAATACATTTCTATTGTTTAAGCTACTAAGATTGTGGTACTTTGTTACAGAAGCCCTGGCAAACTAGCACATTACACAACCAGTACACACATGTCAGGAGAGGCAGAGTCAGTTGTTTACAGTGAGCATGTATCCTAATTAGCCCATCATTAATTCTGCCTGATGGGTTCCCCTGCTTGACCAGTTGTTAAATTGTGAATACCATCCTGCTTCTTCTCTGTCAGGAACATTCTTCATGCAAGATACAAGACTATGGTTAAACCCAGATATTGACCTTCAGTTTCCAAATTTAAAATGAAGATATTTGAGTCAATGACCTTTGAGTTTTCACAGAATTCTGAAATTCTCTGAATGTTATAATTGTAGGAATGACAAGAACAAGTATTTCCATATTACAGATAAGAAAAACTGAGACTCAAAGCAATTAAGATATGCATAGCCTGGAAGTGTCAGAAGAGAAATTCAATATAAGACATATACCTCTAGTAGGTTCTTCACTTTGTCACTGTGTCCCCAAAACGGTGGTTGGTCATACAAACATTGACTATGCAGTAGAATATAACATTGATATAAAGTAAGACCGGGTCAAGTAGGCTTTCGAATTTATTATCAAGAAAGTGTTAATTGTTTATTATTATTCAAGGATAGGTATTTCTCAAATACTCTGCAGCTGTAAGCTTTACTACAAGGTTGCTGTGTAATGGACAGCTTTGAAAAAAAGGAACTGCTGAAGCAAAACCAGCTGAAAATCAGCAAACTATATTTAAGGATTACATCTATGGCAGTAAATAGATTTTTGGAGTTCACATTTTATTTGTATGTTTTTATAGCAATCGATAGGAAGCCATCTATAGCATTTAGGTGTTTCCATGCTGATTACTATGACAGCTACTGAATTGCTGCTAGGGAATTCAGTGTGTTAACGGGTTATATTGGCTGGCTAAACACATCACCTGAATAGAATAGGAAACAACGGTAGAGGGTCAGCATAAACTAAAAATATAGAAGGCTAGCAGAACAGAGAATGAAAGGGACATAGAGGCTGTTCCTAAATTTTCTCTTAAGGATTGGGACTCTCCAATGGTATTAATAATTAATCTTATGTCAAAATATAAATTAACAATAATTCCAAATCGGTTTAATGTCATATATTCTGCAAGAACAAAACCCAAATATTGCAGAGGATTATATTGAGGTTTTAATTTGGTAGTTTCTGTGTTTTTGATAGTGGAAAGATTAGTGTGATGGCTCAATCACATTTCCACATATTGCAGAGTCAGTGAAAGCCCATGAGAGTTAATTAGTCCATTCCCTTAGTATCAAGATATTTTTATTAATTAGGTCAAAGCATTTCCCATATAAGACCTCTCCAGATTAAATTTTAGAATCCTGGAAAAAAATTACTGAGATTGCTATTTTTTGACTGGAATTTTAGGAAATATTCTTTAAGATCTAAATATTTTAAGAATCTAAACTACAACAAAATTTATATTTCAAATCAATATCTTGGGACCATTTACAGGAAACCTTAGCATGTTTATCTCATCAGGTGACATCAACTAAACCTAAGTGACAAAACAGTTCCCACTGGGTTCCCATTCACTTTGGAACAGTCTTCAAAGGACACTTTCTGGGGATGAAAGTTGTGGTACAATTATTTGGAAAAAGTAATGAAAAATTGTGACATATTTTGAAATTTTTAACCAGAACCTCACAAAGCAGTAGAAATATTTTTAAAAACTTATTTAAAAATGATGGAGAGAATTGTAAGCAAAAGTTATAGGAATTAAAGAAAAATGAAAACTTATACAAATATAATAGAATGTATATTTGTTTTACAGTTTATCTGAAAAATAATCTAAAAACTTGTGATGAAACATTTATATACTCAGAGTTTTAAAAAATAAATTGAGAAATTTAGAAGAGACCTATATGTTATAGTTATAGCAGTTCACTACTTATTTGAAGCACGAGACGCTGTTGCCTGTAAAGAATAAGAAGGTGGGGCAATCTAATTGTGTTTTTTAAGACTTTACAGCAGGCAGATAGATGATATAATTTGATAATTTATTCAAACACACAAAGATTTGTGGGAGCTTTATAAAGCAAAATAATTAAATTCTCAGGAAAACACTCTGTTGTAAACGAGATATAATTGATGATTTTCTGATTCTTTTATAGAAACACAATCATCTTTTACTTTTGTTTCTGTAAAAAAGAGAGGTAACTTGTGTGGTTTATGTATGAAAAGTACTTCAATATTGTAAAACTATGGAAGAAATAGATCATTTAATTTATAGGAAGAACAAATGGAGAGTATTAAAATCTCTTTACATATGATTTTATGTTCTTCAATTAATTGTGGTAGTTATACATCTATTTTTCTATTTGAATTGCCTATATTTAAATTATGAATAAAAATGCATTACTAGTCAATCTATGGTAATATATTATTGAGTCACTTGCTAATGTGATTTATTCTGTTATAATCTTTGCTTTCTCAGGTTGTTATTTGGGTATGTTTATATATAGATTTAGGAAACATTTGGCAAAAGGAAAGCTGTAGAAAAATTTGAAATTAAAAATGTATTACTATGCATAGAAAATCACATAATGATATTTATAAATGATGTATACTTTGGTAATTTTTCAGGAAGAGATATGAACTGAATTTAAATGCATTTTTTAAAATCTGGTTATTACATCCTATAATCCCACTTGATTATGGGTTTTGAATTTCAACTGACCTCAAGGAAAAAAATGTTTCATCAGCAGAACTATTGCATCTTAAGGCAATATTTAATTAATTTTATAAGGTTTCTATTTTGGTTTCTTTGCTGTTTTAATAAAGAAAATAATAGAGGGTACAATAATACTGCTTAGAAAACGCATCCACTGAATTAAAAAAAGGAGAGAGAGAGAGAAACCAGGCTGGCATTTTAAAATATGTTGGTCTTTTGAAAAAGTCTATAGTCTCCTCTGAATTAGTGCTTTTAATCAAAGCCTAAAGTGAGAAATTCCTTTTTTTGTAATTTGTAAAATATGCTGTGAATTATTGCCATGTAAAAAGTTTGTTTCTGACATGAGACTAAAAATTAGCAAAAAATCTTGAAAGAATTTTCTGGAATGTTTAGAGTATCTCAAAACTTGGAAGCATTTTAAAAAGTACTTTATTAATTTACTTTTGTCTGTTTCTGTGCCAGTACCATACGGCTGTTTTTATTTGCATCTCCCGACCTCCTCCTCTTTGGCAACCATCAGTTTATTCTGTATATCTATGAGTCCGTTTCTGTTTTGTTTTGTTTATTCATTTATTTTCTTTTTCTTTAGAGTCTACATGGAAGTGAGGTCATACAGTATTTGACTTTGTCTGACTTATTTCATTTAGCATAATACTATCTAGGTCCATACTTTTTTCCCAAATGGCAAGATTGCATTCTTTTCTATTGCTGAGTAATATTCCATTGTATATGCATATCACATCTTCTTTATCCACTCACACATCAATGGACACTTAAGCTGCATCCATATATTGGCTATTATAAATAGCACTGCAGTGCACACAGGGGTGCAGGTATCTTTCTGAATCAACGTTTTTGTTTTCTAGAGATAAATACCCAGAATAAATTGCCAGATCATATGGCACTCTATTTTTAATTTTTTTGAGGAATCTCTATGCTCTTTTCCATTGTAGCGGCACTAATTTAAAATTAGGCCATACTCTTAAAATGCTTAAACATTAAGTTTTAAAATTATCTTTTTGCCTATTAAGAACAAATGAACAGGACAAACAGAGACTTAGGGAAATGGACAATGGACTAGTGGTTACCAGAGGGAGAGGTAGATGGGGAAAAGGGGGTCAAAAATAGGGGGGTTGGGGCAGGGTGAAGTGG
This sequence comes from Cynopterus sphinx, assembly GCA_030015415.1. NCBI lineage: Eukaryota > Metazoa > Chordata > Mammalia > Chiroptera > Pteropodidae > Cynopterus > Cynopterus sphinx. The sequence goes on along the minus strand of CM057392.1, from coordinate 31,233,880 downwards.
GTAAAGGGGATCAACTATATGGTAGCTGAAGGAAACTGGACTTTGGGTGGTAGTCACAAAATAGAACATATAGATGTCAAACTATAATGTACACCTGAAAATTATGTAATTGTAGTAGCCAATGTTACCCAAATAAACTTAATTAAAAAAAAGATAAAGCAGTCTACTGATTAATGTTGTTTTTCTATGTTTTAACTGTAACTGTATTTGAGGTTTTAATGGAATTCCGTTTATGTAACATTTATGACGATTTGAGTAACTTTTAACAATAGTTAGATCAATGACCATAATAATAACATTTCATATTTTTTGAGGGCTTAATTTATGCTGTGTCCTATGCTTACCAGGTGGTGAGCACAATCCTATTTTCCCCTCAGAAGATGTCCCTGACCTGTTTACTCTATATTATCCCTTTTATTTTACATTCAGGTAGGAGATTCCTCAAGGTCCCAAAAGTTAAAAATCTTTTCACTTGCACCTGATTTTTAAAATGTTCAGAACCCAAATATTGAGAAAAGTGGTACATCTGCAATTGAACTGTAGCTCGACTTTAAAGCTCATATTTTGAATTGCCAGCCTTTATGCTCTCATAAATTATTAGACCAGTTATCTTATTCTAGTGGCCTTTTCGGGTTGTATTGAGAGGCTATTAAGGATTAACATTTCTATTATCTAGTTCAGTGACTATGTGGAAAGTTATACATAATTTAGGAAACTCAGTAGTCTTTGTTTCAGTGACACAACTGTAAATAGTTTTTTCTTTTTTTTTTTTTTTTTTGAAACTCTTTAAGGATTTGAATACTGCCTTGCCTTGAGAGTGTGGATGTGTAGCCACATGACAAGAGACACTGCTGTGCTAATCCCTCAGTGATTAAAGGTGGGATGTGGAGCATGAGCCTCTTGAGAAAATTTGCTACAAGCTCTGCTTTGACCATTAAAAATGCAATTATTTTACAAACTTTCCTATGATCAGTTTTGTGGGTCTAAGAAAAATTACTGATACACTGCCCACAAGAATGATAAACAGTTAAGTAATTTTATAGTTGCCACCCTTTTCAGGTTAATTATTGTTATTGTCATCATCATCATTACCAATGTCAAGTAAGGCATTTCTTCTCATTCTTAAATTCAGGCACTATTTTCTGGTGGAGTGAAAACTAGAATCGGATTAAAGAAACTGAAATGCTTCCTCAATTTCCTCTCTCTCTCTGTGACACTGCAGCACCTCAGGATACCTCTGTAAGACACTGATTGTGAAAGTTCATGCTGTTTCTGAAATTCCAATGTACGTTGATCACAAACTACAGGATCCCATGATATTATTAGATAACAGATCAGGTATATTAATTGATCTTCTAAATACTATGTGGTTCTCTAGTCATATTAAAGTGGCTGATTTACAAATATAAACATTTGTTTTAAAGCCCAGACAGTTATTTGATCCGCTCCTTAATCTAGTTCTTTTTTTGTACCCAAAAATATACAGTTTGTTTGATTTGGTTTAAGTTTGCAAAAGAGAACATTAAATTGAAGGTGACATTGACATTCTCTTGCCAAAGAGAAAGTAAATGGACAACGGGGCAAAAAGGACTTAGACGACAGTAGTAATTTTTATCTGGTTGAATATGTCCTGCATTCGAACAAAGAGAAATGAGCTGTACTCTGAGTGCCTTAGAATACACAGCCCCATAGGCATGGATAATAATCTAAAAGATCTTTCCACTTACACTTGCATGTGGAATTATTTGGCATCGAAATATCGAGACAAGTGAGAAAGACATTAAATGTGGAATACAGTCCCTGCTCTGCCCTTGAATTTCACATTCAATACTCCTTTTCAAAAGTTCTCATAAGAGACCATTTCCATATTATTCCTATTTATGCAAAACTTGATAGTCAAATATGACTATTTGAAGTCCAATCTTCAAATATAAGAACCCAACCTGGAATTTCAAACACAATTGTATAATAACCTTTGGGCAGACTAGAATGTAGCAAACTTCCAATGAATTAAAACACCTGCTTTACAGATGCCCCATGGAGGACAGGACCTACACATGTGGGCAATTCAACAAATTTAACAAGACCTAATGAGCCTTGAAACTGTAATTTAATTCTTAATTTCTGCGAAGTAAATTTAGTAATGACTGATAAGGATCATCATCATCCACACTTAGAGAGCCATTAACAGGGAGGTGGAAACACCTGTCCTTTTATGTAAGGTGCTTAGTTCACGTTATCTAAGATTTGAAGCTGCTGTCTCATGTGCAGGAGCAACAAATAAAGATTCCAGGGTTAAAATTATCTTAAACAACAAAATTCCATACCACAGGGCATAGTGATCCTTAAAACAAATTCCACAGCTACAAGTTAAGGCTAACAAACGCTTTATAACTTGTTGTCTTGCCTGGGATGAGTAGGTCTGGTATGATCTATATGCCCTTGGGTGATTATCTGCACACAAGTCTGTAGTTACAAATAAGGGTATGTTTTCCTTTGGACAATTGAGTTATGAAAGACACTATTTTCTTGCAATGGGTTTTCTTTGTTAACATCACAGTGAATTCTCTGAGTATTCTTTCTTTGACATTATTGTTAGTATAAGAGTTTTTATGTTGGATTTTAGATAAAGATGCTGGTCATATTCATCATGAAGACCATGATTGAATAAATTGGAGACCAAGTAAACTATTCCAATATTGAAAGTAATATTTGTTAAAAAAGTGCAAGAATAATTTCATAATATACATACCCTGCCCAGTCTACCTCACATTATGACATCTCATTTCCATGAAGATTCTTCATGAAAGTGCTAACAAAATAGTTGCATGTCCTACTCTAATACTCTTATAAATGAACCCAAGCCAATTAAGAATCAAGAGCAGCTCTGAAGGACAAAATCTGTCACAGAAGCCTAAGAGACAGTGTATTGAAAGGGTTGGAACACCAAATATCAAGTCTTGCTTCTTCCATCTCCCACTTTCCTGGTCTAGTAACACCACTTGAATGGTAGGTGGCAGGAATAGCCATTTCTCATTTTTAATTTCTCTGTGACTCCCTTTCCTTATCTCCTTATCTATAAATAATGATTTCACTCGGCCCTGTGTTTCTTAGAAGAGAACCATAAGATAGATACCTGAAATTACTTCATAAGGAGCCAGATTTATGTGATGTGTTATTGCCATATTCAGTACATCTTCTGTTAGAAAAACTGAATACACAGTGTATATGATGATGCAGGCAGAGTGTAAGCTGTGTGAGAAGGGATTGTTGTTGACAGATCTCTACTCCAGGCCTTATGTGGAGCTATCCAGGGAGAGTGATTCTGTTGTGATTGTTGTTCTTACAGAATAGATAAAATTGAACATATTTGGAATAATTATTCATGTCAACGACGGTGTTGATATTTTATTTGCAGTGCAACTCAGTGATGGAATAAGGAGTGATGGAATAAGTGATTACATGAAGAAGGTGGAGTTACAGGGCTAATGAGATACAGAGAGAGTGCACGACATGCCACAGAAGTAAGGAAAGAGAGTATGATGGCACAAAAGTGGGAGGATAGAAGCAAGAACCACATTATAAGGTCAGTCTCATGGTTTGGCAGAGACGATCAAAGCAAATTCAACTGGCCTGTAGAATATGGGTTTTATCTAAAAAATTTCAAATTAATACAAAATAGGAATCCCCTGAGATGCTAGCTAAAGTGCGGACCTCCAGACTGAACCATCAAGACTATTTCAGCATTTCTGTCTGGGACCCAGGGAATTGGGTCCTGTAGCTGACGGAGTTGGTTTAAAGACCCTCTGAAAGTTACTGAGTTAATGTACCTGAATAAAGTGATTAAAAAATTAAAATCAATAAAATTTCCTTCCGTTCAACTGTTCAGTGGAAAGTTTGATTTTACAAGTGAGATAATGATATTGCTTTTAGAAATTGAATAGCAAATCTTTCTTTTGATGATGAGACAATTTTAAGTGATAAATCTAATTTATTAAACGTGTCTACTGTGTACTGTCTTGCATGTCCTGAGAAACTTTTGCCTACACAAAGCCTTGAAAGTAGTCTCATATGTTTTCTTCTAGAAGCATTATAATTGTTGCCTTTATGTTTTGATCTATGATTAATCTGAAATTAATTTTTGTGTATGGTATGAGGTAGACATAAAAGTCCCTACCTTTCTACCCCATATAAATATCTACTTATTCCAACACCATTTATTGAAAGTATCTCTTTCCTATTGTACTGTTCTCTTGCATGTTTAAAAAATTTACTTGACCATATAAATTTGGGTCTGTTTCTGGGCTTTCCGTTCTGTTCCACTGATCTATTTGTTGATACTTATGCCAATACCAAGCTCTCTTGATAACTGTAGCTTTATTATGTGTCTTGAAATCAGGTAGTGTGTGTGTGAACTTGATTCTTTTTAAAAATTGTTTTGGTTATTATATTTCCTTTGCCTTTCCGTATGCATTTTAGTTCAATTTATTAATTTCCACAAAATATCCTGCTGAAATTTTGACTGAGATTATATCTAATATATAAATCTGAGATGAACTGATATCTAAATATTGAGTTGTACTCCATGAATTCAATCTTTCTTTCTATTAATTTAGGTTTTCTATGGTTTCTTTCAACGGTGTTTGTGATTTCACCATACTGATCCTGAAAGCATTTTGTAAACTTTATATCTACTCATTTCATATTTTTGATGCCCGAGTGAAAGCTACTAATTTTTATTTCAATTTCCAATTGTTTATTGCTAATATATTGACCTTGCATACTGTAACCCTGCTATACTCACTGATTCTGGAAGCACTTTACAGATTATTGGGGATTTTCTACCTAGAAAATCATGTCATGTGAGAATAGATACAGTTTTGTTTCTTCTTCTCAAATATGTATGACTTTTGTTTCTTTCAATTACTTTGTTATGCTGGCAAAGAAGTGCTTCTTGAATAGAAGTGATGGGACCAGATTCTTGGATAGAAGTAGTTGGGACCAGATTTCCTTCTCTGTGCCTGATGTTAGGGGAGGAGTATTCAGGCTTTCATATTAGATACAAAGGTAGCAATGGGTTGTTTCTTAATACTCTTTCTACTCCTAGCTCATTGAGAGTTTTTAACAGAAATGGCTTTTTTTCCAGCTATTGTCCTTAATTTTACATTCATATGCCATAAACTCACAATATGCTGCTATCCTTTTGGCTTTAGACATCCATAGGAGTAATTAAAAATGAGGAACAACCTTTTATATTTATAGTCATTCAAAATTTATCTAGAGGTATTCATAGGTTTGTATAGATCCAAGTTTTTCCCTGATATTATACTAATATGTTTGATAATTTCTTTAAATCTTTTCTATACACCAGGTCTCCTGGCAATGAATTCTCTGATTTATTTCTCTTTCATTTTGAAACCCATTTTCACCAGGCAAAAAGAATTCTGAGAAGACAGTCTTTATCATAACTACATCCCTTTAACAAGAAATTTGTTGTAATTCTTATCATTTTTTTGATTATGTGATGGGATTTTTATTTAGTCTTGCTTTTCAACAGATGGAATATGATATGTCTAGTTGTTTATGTTTGCTTGTTGTTTTTGCTTTTAAATATACATTCCTGAAATTTGTGTGTTGGAATTCCTTATCTGTTCATTTCTTTTGGTCAATTTTTGTACTAGCGGCTTTTACATGTTACTTATAACTACTTTCAACACTGTCTGGTCCAACATCTGTGCCAGGTCTGAGTTCAGTACCCTCATTGCTTTCTCTTTTGACAGTGGGTTGTTTCTCCTTGTTTTTCCCCTTGAGTGTGTCTCTAAATTATTAAGTCAATGCTGAACATCATATATAGGGTAGTAAACTCAGGTAAACAGTATTTATGCCTGAAAATTGTCATACTCCTTATGCTAAGCCATTAGTAGGGGAGGAAGTTTGAGTCAGTAGAGCTGGGAGTTGAACTTGGTTTGGATTTTGACATAGCTACGTTGTTGGTTCTCTATAAGTGCAAATTCTTACACGTTTGCCATGTGCTTAAGTGGAAGGTTCTTTCAGAATATTTCTGCTGTAATCTCACATTTAATCCTTTTCTCTACACTTAGGCCTCAAAGAGGGACTCTTTCATATCACTGCCCTCCCGTGGAAGGAGACTGCTATTACCTTTAACTCTGTGCTAATGGTCTGGTTGATGGGTTCGGGGTGTCTTCTATTGTCCAAAAACAACCTTAGTCTTAGGCTGGGTCCGTGTACCAGAGTTTTAGGGATGAGCCTTCTCAGTGAACCAGCAGCAGGAGACCTCTGATGGTCTGGGCTCAGGATTGTTCCTGCCCCTCCTTGAGGAGAAGAGGATTTGATTCCTTTTAGCCATTCTCAAGCCACAATGGGGTCATCTGTTTCCTGGGGGGCAGTAGTTCCCTCTAAGAGCTTAAATAGTTGTTACTTAGTGAGTTAGATTTTGTGCCTTCCCTGCAACTACAGTCCATCCTCTTCTCCAGGACTTGTTCTACTGCCTTGTCCCTGGTCTTTCTTATAAGAGCCTGAGAGAGGTCCAGGGATATGAGTCTTTACATGGTCCAATCTCCCCTTTTGTCTGTGATGCCTTGGGTTTTATATTCTTATGCTAGCCAACACTCAAATTTTAGCAATTAGTTAAATTTTAACCTTACTCATTTAATTCTTACTCATTTGTATACCTGGCTGATCTTTCATGTTCTACCACAAGGTAATCTAGTGCTCAAGCTCTGTCTCTTTCAGGAAGATCCTCTTATTTACTTTAGACTTCAGATTACTTGGTTTGTGACCTCATTCTCTGAAAGGTTCAAGAAAAGCCATGACTTTGTAGATAATCTGGGTTTTCAGCATGAGTGACATTCTTTCCAGCTTTCTACATCCTTGGTTAGAGAATTTTCTGCTCTGCTTTTCAAAGCTTTCTTTAATTTCTCAGCCTCTGGTTCTGAATAACTTTTAAATTTTATAAATGTCTTAATGAGGAAACATCAAATATCAATTTCATTTTTCTGCCTCGCCATTTTCAGAGTTTCTGGTTGCTCAAGTCTCTCTTTTTTGAAGACTTTTCTAACAAATTGCCAAAACCTCTGCTGGTTTTACAATCAGATATTGATCTCTTTCACGAGTGACTCAGATTCTCAGCCTCTTGCCTGGCACCTAGCAGCAGCAAACACTCCAAACAGAATGGTTTTCCCTACTATGTGATCTTGTTCTTTCAAGGAGGCAGTTCTCAAATGCCTCATTCGTTCATTCATTCATTCATTCTTTCTTTCACATTTTTAGTTTATCCTTGGAAGCATTAGTCTGCCACAATCAATTTTATTTTAGTTAGTAGATATCATTTTTCCTCCTGTTTTAATTAATTACTATGATCTCCTTAATCTATCCACTTCATAATGCACATATCACCTTAAACAAACTATGTAATACAATCTGGAAATTTTATTTTTCACTGTCGGGGTACATGATGTGTAGTTATAGAAAAAAGACCACCCCCTAAAAAATACGGGCTCAGAAAATAGTTTATTTTTCTCCCATGGAACAATCTAGACATAGGGTCCTGGTCTAAAGTGACTGCATCCTGCTGAGCAGGTACATCAACAAATTCTGGTTCCCTCTATCTTGTTTCCTCTTCTGAGAGAATGTTGTCCTAGTCTTCATGATCAAATGTGGTTCAGCAGAACCATATTTTTCAAAGTCTGCGTTCTGCTGGTGTAGTTTTCGAGGCTGGGATTGCTTTAGAGGTAGAAAAATCAGAGGCTTTTTGCAGCCAGGTTTTATGTTTGCTTTGACAATAAAAATCTCCTAACAACTTAAACTCTTTCTTTCTTTTCTTTCTTTCTTTCCTTCCTTCCTTCCTTCCTTCCTTCCTTCCTTCCTTCCTTCCTTCCTTCCTTCTTTCTTTCTTTCTTTCTTTCTCTCTTTCTCTCTTTCTCTCTCCTCTCTCTCTCTCTCTCTCTCCCTCCCTTCCTCCCTCCCTCCCTTCCTTTCTTCTAAATCTCTTCTATAAATAACTATAGTCAAATTTCTCATCTTGTCACAATTCTTCAGATTGGGAAAGATTGTACTTATTGCTCTTTATGCCGTGCACATTTCTTTCTTCCTCAACTTAATGATGGCCAATTTGTGGCAAAATGAAAAAAATCAGCTGAAAATCAGTTTTTCTCTCCCATCTCTACAAATTATGTATCTCTTGTCTGACTTTATCTCCCCTCGTAAAATTTTATTAAATAATCACATATCATCATTGTTGCTTTTACTAATAAGTTCCCCTAGAGTAATTAACAAGCATGATGGGAACACGGTCTACTTTCTCTGTTAATAAAGGCAATACTTTGGCAAAAGCCTTATCGTTCTTCCCTGGTGCAATATCTATTTTCACCACCAACTGTCTAACCTCTGAGACACTTCCACACATCTTAGGTTTATGTTAACACTTCACCTCCAGATAAAATTTTCCGGACTAGTAAGTTACAATATATTGTTACACATGTTCATTGCTTCCCACACAACCATGAAATCATCATGTTAAAAATGGTACTATAAGTAATACCTCATGCAGAATTTTTACTGGGTAAGGAACTTTAGAACAGCCCTCTTGTTAGAATAACAATGTCAACTATAAATAATAAAAATATTTTATATGCATGAATGAATTTCGGAAGTCAGAAAAAATATCTCTAGGAGATGCAGTGTATTTTCAACTACTGGTGAACTATTTTTTTTCTGTCTTATTGAACTGTTTTGAATGTTGAATCATTTATAAGTTAATTCCATGTTAATGAACAAAGAATTGGCTTACTGACACTGTTAAGTCTTAAAAGTCAATACTGAGAAAATAGTAATGCATTTTCAATTAAAACAATGGTATTTTAAATTTGATTATTGATTATTTTGTTGTGATAGGCTTTAAGTTTAACCTCATAAAAAATGCTCACAATTGTATTTACCTTTCTTCAAGGCATGATTTGAAATTTAATTATAAAAGCAAGTACAGTATTTTTCTTTATAAACATGCAACTTTATTCAAATTATTAAGCTGATTACCAAATGGTTTATAATGCATCAGTTCACAGACTAATGAACCATATATCCTTGTCAATTTTAGTAATGTTTTGACAGTTTTTGCCTCAGTGCCTTTGAATTACAAGTGTGTACAGCTGCATTGCTCACTGCTACAATAGTTCTCTCAGTACCAATATCATAGGTCACGATTTCTGATTTTGGATTGTTTAACCAAGCAATAACATTTGATTATTCCAGCACAAAGAAAATAAAATGATCTAGCTTTATGCTCTTCATTAAAATCTTATTTCATTAAAAAAATAAAATACAAGTAAATTATTTAAATATTTAAGTGTAGGGCAAAATATGCACATTTAAAAATAAACAAAAATTTATAGCATAAGAGAGCCATACTAATCCACAACTCTTTTCTATAGCTGCAAAATCAAAATGCAAATTATTATTATTTTTATTTTTAACAGAGATTTTTTTAAGCCTCTAAATATCTCTAGGAGATAAGAACTATTATTTTTCTAACTTTTTCCTCAACCCATTTGATAGAAAAATTTGTTCTGGATTGAAGTGAGGTTATTTACTGACTTTATTACATTCAGTGTGTTTATTAATTTTCTGTTAAAAAAATATTAGTGTGCTTGATCCTGGGGTGCTGTTCCAGATTCTGCTGTGGGTTACAATTAATATTTCATATATATACATTATTGCTTTACTAAAGTAAATTATATGCATATATGTTATATATGTTTTTAATTCATATATATATTTGATCCAAAGGTTTTAGATAAGGGATTGTATATCTTTAAAATTAGATTTAATCACAAAAAATTCACCAAAATAGATAGATATGGGTAATTTCATATAGTTCAATTGTGTAGTTCAATCTAATATGTTCCTTGATTATTTAAAAATAATTATAAACAAACTATTTCATTATATGTAAATAAAGCATAAAAACTAGTTGTAAATCTACCCCTTAGAAAAAAGAACTTGCAAGTCACAAATGATTATAAATCTGCATTTCCATTTATAGCTCACTTTTTCCACTTAAATTCCCTCTTTACTTCTACCCACTAAACAATGTGATCATTGTTTCCTCTAGTTCTTGTAACTTCACTGCACTTATTAATGCCATCATACCTTCCAGGCTCGACACCTCAGGCAAATTTGAAACCAGTCTCTAACTTGCTACTCATAGCCTAAGTGTTCTTACACTCTCTCTCACATCTTATCTGTTGCTTCCACAGATACTAACTTAGTTCAGAAACTTTCAGTCTCATACCTAGACTATTGTAATAGTTGTTTGAATTGGCTTTCTTGAATCTAGTTCTTTCATACTCCTCTATCCATTGTTTAACAGCATTTAACAACTCTTTATTTTCTTTTTAATTTACATGAAAATATCATAACTTTGTAATTAATGGTTTCTACAGTCTGGTCATAATTGTATATCAAAACTTTATTCAGCATGCTAAAAATAGAGAGGACTTCCTTAACTTAATAAAATATAATTATAAAAACCTGTAACTAACACCATACTTAATGGTGAATGACTGAATGGCTTTCTGTAAGATGGAGAAAAGGGTAAGGTATTTGCTGTTACCACTTCTATTTAGCATAATATTGGAAGTTCTAGTTAGTGCAATCAAATAAGAAAAGGAAAGAAAAGGCATACAGATTAGAAATAAATAAATTAAACCTTCCCTATTTGCAGATAGAATATAATTACATAGAAAGTCCCAAGGAATCTACAAAAAAACTCCCAGTAGTAATAAGTGACTTCAGTAAAATTACATCGTGGAAGATCAACATACAAAAATCAATTACATTTATATATTAAAACACTTAATTAAAATCATTTACTATTATACACCCAAAATAAAGTACTTAGATATTAGTTAAATAAAACATTAATCTGTATGCTGAAAACTACAAAATGATAATTAAATAAATAACAGAAGACCTAAATATATGGAAAGACAGTACATTCATGGATTGGAAGATTCAATATAATAAAGATATTAAATCTCCCCAAATTGTTCTGTGATCAATTTGATGTCTAATCAATTTTAATGTAATTCCTATCAAAATCCAAGAAAGATTTCTTTTGTAGATATAGACAGTCTTATTCTAAAATTAATTACTAAAAGTTTTGAAAGAGAAAAAAATATGGGAGAAATCACTCTCTCCAAATATAAGATTTACTATATAGCTACAATAAAGACTGTGATTTAGTAGCTGGAATAGACATGCAAATCCATGGAACAGAATACAGAACCCAGAAATAACCCCACACAAATATGGAAAACTAACTTTTGACAAAAGTGCTAAGGCAATCAGATAGAGGAAGAATACTCTTCAAGTAATGGTGCTGGAAAGGTGTTCAAGATGGTGGAGTGGATAAATTCTGTGCTTGCTTCTTCTCATGACCACATCAAAATTACAACTAAATTACAGAACAATCATTATTGAAAATCACCTGAAGTCTAGCTGAACAGAAGTCCTACCACTAAGAACATAATGAAGAGGCCACCTTGAGACTGGTAGGAAGGACAGAGAATGGGCTGGTTCCACACCTATATGTGGCAATTGAGAATCAGGAGGCATATTTCAAATGAAGAGGTCCCCCCAGAGAAGCAGAGTCCCACCCCACACCAGGCTCCCCAGCCCAGGGTTCCAGTGCCAGGAAGAGGAGTCCCCTCAACTTCTAACTGTGAAAATTGGTAGAGATTGTGACTGAGACCGAGAGCTGCTGAAGGCACAGGTGTTTTTCTTAAAGGGCCCATTCAGACTTACTTGCTGACCCATTTGCGCTGAGCTCCAGCACTGGGGCAGCAGCTTGAAAGGCACCAGGGGCACACAGAGAACCACCAAATTGTCTGACTTCAGACGAGGGCTGAAGATGTAACTTTCTCTCAGACAGAAATGCTGGTGGAATCCATTGTTCCTTTGTTAAGCCCTCCCACCTCCCGATGTGCAGAGTAGGAAGCCACCATAGCTGAGTCTCCATTAACCTGGCAAATAATGATTGCCCTTCCTAACTTGTGGGCCTACCCAAGCTGCTTCCAGTGGCTTTTTCATACAAACAACATTGTTTGGCTCCTGTTACACACTTCCTGAAAATTTCTCAAAGTTTCGCAAAAGTAGCATCTGGCCCAGGCATGCCCTGTATCTCTTTCTGAGCAGCTCCAAACTGGGCACTAAAGGCAGCCAGCTTTGGTTCATGGTTCAGCTTCCTGAGGCACCTCTAAGCTCAGTGTGGGTGGCAGCCATCTATAGATTGTTCAGTGGCTCATGCTAGGTGGCCCCGGGCAGGGCACTGACTAAATTTGTTCTGTGGTGGGCTCTTCCCAGAAGGCTCTGGCATTGGCATGCTTAGTGGCCACTTTGGAACCAGCCTGAGCACCACCCAAGGTTGCATCAAAAGATGACACACCCAAAGAGCAGATTGGGAAGGCACCAGAGCCGCTAAAGCAATCTTGCCACATAGGGTCAGCCCTGTATAATAGCTCCTCCACTGTAGTTACTGGTCAGTCTCACTGCCACTCAAACTGAAGGTCAGTCCCTTGCATTGATGTGCAAACAGCAACCAAGGATCAACTACAACAGGAGGGCATACACAACCCATATGAGGGACACACCTGGAGTATTTGGCTCAGGTGACTAGAGACACTGTGCCACTGGGATGCCCAAGATACCTACTACGTAAGGCTGTTCTACTGTGACCTGGAGACATAGTATGTCTACTTAATACATAGAAACAAACAGAGAGGAAGCCAAAATGGGGAGACAAAGAAACATGTCTTAAATGAAAGAACAGAACAAAAATCTAGAAAAAGAACTATACCAAATGGAGAAAAGCAATCTACCAGATGCAGAATCTAGTTATATTCAAAACACTGATTATAAGGTTGCTCAGTGGTCTCAGGGAAAACTTCAACAATGAGATAGGAAGCATAAAAATGAAGATAGAAAATGAAAAGGACCAGTCAGAAATGAAGAATACAACAACTGAAATGAAGAGGGAATCAACAGAAGATTACATGAAGCACAGGATCCTATCAGCAATTTGGAAGATCAGGTAGCAAAAATACCCAACAAGAACAGCAACAACAACAACAATAACAAAAATCCAAAAATCATGATGATAGTTTAAGAAGCCTCTGGGACAATATCAAGAGTACCAGCATTCAGATCATAGGGGTACCAGAAAGAGAGGAGAGAGAGCCTGTTTTAAGAAATGATGATGGAAAACTTCCCTAACCTGGTGAAGGAAATAGATATACAATGCCAGGAAGCTCAGAGAGTCCCATACAAGATGAACCCCAAAAGGCCCACACTAAGACACATCCTAATTAAAATGCCAAAAGTTAAAGACAAAAAGAGAATTTTAAAAGCAGCAAGAGAAAATCATTTAGTTACATAAGAGAGTTACTGTAAGATTGTCAGATGATTCTTTGACAGAAATTTTGCAAGCCAGAAGAGACTGTCATGAAATATTCAGAGATTAAAAGCAAGGGTTTACAACCAAGATTACTATACTCAGCAAAGCTATCATTTAGAAATGAAGGACAGATAAAGTGTTTCCAGGACTTGAAAAAGCAGGAGGAGTCCATCACCAAACCATTATTATAAGAAATGTTAAAAAAAACTTCTTTAAGAGAAGAATAAAAAAGATGAAAAAAAACCCCACGAATAATAAAATGACATTAATATCTGTCAACTATTAGTTTACATGTAAATGGATTAAAGACTCCATTCAAAAGATAGATGGCTGAATGGATGAGAAAACAAGACCCTATACCGCTTACATATACCGCTTACAAGTAACTTCAGATCAAAAGACACACACAGACTGAAAGTGGAAACAAACAAAAAAAGCTGAGGTAGCAATACTTAAACCTGACAAAATAGACTTTAAAACAAAGGCTATAAAAAGAGACAAAGAAGGACCCAATAATCCCACTTCTGGGTATTTATCCAAACAAACCCAAAACACTATTTTGAAGGGACGTATGAACATACACATTCATTACAGCATTATTTACAATAGCCAAGATATGGAGGCCACCTGGATGTCCATCAACAGAAGAATGGGTAAAGAAGAGATGGTATATAACACACACACACACACACACACACACACACACACACACACACACACACACTGGAATATTACTCAGCCATGAAAAAGAATAAAATCTTGACATCTGCAACACCATGGATGGATCTAAAGGATATGGTGCTGAGTGAAGTAAATCATTCAAAGATGAATTCCATATGATTTAACTTAAGTGTAATAACTAATGAACAAACTCAACAAAACAGAAAAAACTCATATATACAGAGAGCATTTTGAGGGTTGCCAGATGGGAGGGCATTAAGGGGTGGATAATAAAAGGAGAAGGGATTAAGGAGCACAAACGGGTAGTTACAAAATAAATGTGGGATGTAAAGTACAGCATAAGAAATATAGTCAAAATATTATAATAACTAGTTACGGTGTCAGATGAGTACTGGATCTATTGGGGTGATCACTTTGTAAATTATATAAATATCTAATTACTATGTTGTAGGCCGAGACTAACATAATATTTTATGCCAACTCTAACTGAAAAATTTAAAAAAATATATGGTGCCCAATTAATTGGACATCTATAGTTTAAATAATTACCCTCAAACATTATAAAAAAAAATTCCAAATGGATCATGAATTTCAATGAAAATTGTAAAACTATGAGACTTTTAGAAGAAAATATAAGAGAAAATCTTTGGGATCTAGAACTTGGTAAAGAGTATTATATATGAAACAAAAAGCATGATTCATAGAAAAAAATTCAATAAATTAGAATTGGTAAAAATGGAAAACCTTTGCTCTGTCAAAGACCATATTAATAAGGTGAGAAGAAAGCTATAGATTGGGAAGAAATATTTGAAAACAGAATATATAACAAAGAACTTATATCTTGAATATGTAAAGAATTGTCAAAACTCAACAGTAAGAAAACAAACAATGCAAACAGAAAATGTGCAAAAGAAATGAACAGACATTTCATCAAAGATAATAAATGAATGACAAGCACATGGAAATATAGTCAACATTATTAGTGATTAGGCAGCTGAAAATTAAAACCAAAATGAAATATTATTACAGATTTATTACAACAGCTAATAAAATATATAGTAACATCATCAAATGCTGGAGACAATGCAGAGAATTTGGATCTTTCCTACTCGCTTGTGGAAATGTACAGCCACTTTGGGCATAGGTATAACTACAAAAGGTAACACGAGAGAGTTCTTTGTGGTGATGGGACAGTTTTACTGTGGTGGTAGTTACATGAATATACACAGGTGATAAAATTGTATAGAACTACATAATACATACATTTACAAACACACACACTCACAAATGAGTACGTGTAAAAACCGGCAATCTTGAATAAGTTTCATGAATTGTACCAATGTCACTTTCTTGAATTTGTTAATGTATTACTAATACATTAATAATATGTCAGATATGATTATTGAGGGAAACTGAGTTAAGTGTACATAGGATCTCTCCGTATTGTTTTTGCCACAAATTGTGAATTTATAATAATTTTAAAAGAAAAAGGAAAAAACTATTTCTCACTGTTCACTACCACAAATCTTCTGTTTTATCAAAATGATTTATTTACCACTATATGAAGAGTCTGTTGCTCTGCCATAATATAGTGACAACAGTATGAAATATATCTAAAGACTGAGAGTTGGATTTACACTGATCTCATTTTAATTACTGGATCTTTCACTTAATCTCTTGTTTCTCCAAATGCCGATCTGTAACATGGACTGAAAATAATGTACTTACTTTGCAGAGATTCGGTTAAAAAATAAAATGAGCTGGTATAATATCTAATACAACAGTAGATTATAGTTTCTTATAAAAATATAGTTTTATTTTTCATCATGCTTTCCTCTATTTAAATTTTGTCTTTTGAGTCAAATCTGTTAAATATATATGATTTAAATCTCTGTATTCCCACTGACATTAGAACATACATAGAATAAAGAAATGAGTAAATAATTCTATGAAAGTGAGACAATGCTATGAGCTAAAGCAAATTTAAAAATCGACATATGGAATCTACCCATTAGGAGATTAAACTTTAGTTAGAGATACAGGATACTGCTAAGGAAATAATTCTAGAATGAGACTGAATAGAAGATTCTGAAAGAGAAAAGACATTTAGACGCACTTGGCAGAATGGGCCACCTATGAATGGGGTGGGTGAGACTCCTTAGAACCATGCCTCTAAAAGGTGCTCCCTGGACCAGCAGCATCACTATCCCTTCCCAACTTTCTAAAAATTTAAATTCTTGAGTGTTGTGATCATCTTACAGATATAAAATGGAACACATACTCTAAAGTCTGTTTAGCTATCAAGATGGATGATCACACACACACACACACACACACCAAAGAGCATTTGAAATGTTTGTAACTCACATAGTGAGTCTCTGAAATCAGGACAGGCTGTCAAGCAGGTTCGAAAATGACTTGAGAAACGGGGAAAGGAGACTGGCATTTGGGTCTTAGAGTATTTAGAGGCTGCAATGGCTGTTGCTTGACCGAAATTCACAAGAAGAGGACATGGACTTTCTGATCAGCTTGCACAGATGCGGGATAAAAGTGATAAAATGACTGCTGGGACTTGAAAGCTGTCCTGAGTGAAACACCGAAAATGGAGCCAGGCTCCTTATTACATTGGGCTACACACCAGACCAGTTGAATCAGAAACTCTTGGGGTATGGCCCAGTGATTTGTGTTTTAATCAGCCTGTCAGTTAATTATGCTCTGACATTTGAAAATTTCTGCCTTAGGAGAAGAATATGCCAGCAATGAGAGCATGTAGTATATACACAATGTAGGAGAGCATTCTGAAGTTTGGACAGGGAAAAATTAAGGTGGAGGTTTATTATCGGAAGCTGCTAGACATAAAAAGTTTGTATTAGGGTCTAATGACAGATTTTGAGAGAAACAAGTAAGTTTAATACGAATAAATGTTATAGAATCATGATGGCTCACAAAACAGTGAATTTAAGAACATTTATTTTCACTGTAAAATATTTCCCCTTATAAAATTCTCTGAAATCTTCCTTAAGTATATGAAGTAGCGAGTATGCTTTATGCTAAAAACATTGCTAGAATGTACCCATCCTATAGCTTATCGGAATGGATATAATAGGATATAATTTCTGATTTGTTTAATTTTGAGTGTACCTGGAGGCTTTGAAGACACACATCTGTGTAAAGATTTAGTCACCTTTCTATGATCTGTTTAGAGCTATCGCAAAGACCATTTCTACTCATGGATCATGCATTGGCTTTCAAACTAATTGTCTATCAATAATGCAAGTAATTTAACCTATAAAGTTTTATTTCAAGGTGCAACTTTTTTTTGGAAAAAAATTACAAGTGTTTATTCAACATTTATTGAGTATTTGCTATATGCCAAATACTGTTCTGGCCACTGGAGATACAGTAGTCAAGAAGGTGGACCCTCTCTATATGATTTGCAAGATACCGTAACCAAGGAAGTCATCAGGTTCAACTCACTCCTAAGATAAATAAGAACACTGAGGTCCACAGAGTTCAAATAATTTGGTTAAAGGTAGCCTATCTAAAAGGGCTTAAGTAGGAGGAATTATACTCAAATAATAATAGTTTGGTACATCACAAAGGGAGTCCTAAGACCTGTAGTAAGTAGAAAGGAAAGTTCAATCTATTCACAATTTAACTCAAAATACTGTAGCAAACAGAATACTTCTGGAGGGGACTACTCCATGAGCCGACCGTCCATTTGTGATGTGCCTTGCTACACAACTGGTCGGTTTGTGGACAGCTGGGTCAAGAGCTTGGTGTCTTTTCCATTGGTTACCTCCTGACACACTTCCAGTTGTGTCACTCACTAACTCTCAGGGATTTTGAAGGTGATTTCAACTCCCACTTTGATAGTCCCCATTAGCCTTATTTGTATTTTTTATTACCTAAGGCAACTGCAATGAAATAGATGGCTTTGAAGTTTCCTCCAGCATTTTAAAATGTACAAGGATGAGGTACAACCAGTTCATACTGGAGGTTCTCTCTTGAGGCAGTGAGGAGGATGTAAACATCTGTAATTTTTATTTACTGGGTAAACATTTCTGAATTAAATATGATATGTATTTGTAAAAAGTTAATGATGAATGTGCTGGCACTTAAGCTATTTATATACTCATTCTTAGGCTCGAAATGTTTCATGGAAATACAATTTTCTGATTTGTTTCTAAATGTCCATGAGAAGTGTATATATCTTTATACTATAATGTTAACTAGTATTGTATAAACGATAGCTTTTAAAACCTGGGGCAGCTTGCTATGTAAGGGATCCAAGATCAAATCCTTTTTTAATCATAAAGTTTATAATACATGGAATCTGCTTAAGATAATGCATACATATAGATGGATGAGCCCTAAAGTGGGCACATCAGAGCAATTATGCAAAATCTAAAATTCTCATAATTTATGTTTATATGCTCTTCTAATCATGAGGTAAAGAAGAATTATCCAGGAAAAAAGATATTTAAATAATAGATATGTCTTTATTGTAACAAATAGCATGATTTTATGAATATATTATAGTGATTTTATTAGCAATTAAATGAGAATTGGAATATCACATTCACTTAGAGTTCATGTTTTTCAAAACTTTTTTTCTTTTTGGAATCAACTGTTGCAAAAGAAGAAAGTGTTGAAAGGATATTGTAACAAAAATTTTTTTCATTTACAATTGGAATTCTGACAAGTTGATATTAAGATGAACTAAAGTTGTTGGTAATATCTTTGCATAACAGCTGTTCTCACGCGCTGTGTAGGAGTTGGAACTAAGAGAGAACCTCAGAGCTCAGGAGTGCCTCTGGAGAAGTGGCCAGGGGAAATAAGAGTCTAGCCTATGAAATAAGCATCTTGTCTTTTTCATTGCAATTATAACTGCTTGCTGATCTTAAAAAGGACAATCTTCCCATAATTTGCCACAAGTCAAATTTGCCACAAGTCATAAAGGGAATCTATTTCCTTTTAGTTAGCTGGCATAAAGATGGCAGCACAATTTGAATGAAACTTAGGGTGTCAGTACACAGACTTAAACAGAAGACTAAGGAGAAGTGGGTTCACTATGTTGGCAGTAGTGACTGCCATCTACATAGATCCTTTTCCACACCCATCAATATCAATTATAGGTGAGCATATGGAGCAACTGAAACTTTGAATCTACTTTTGGGATTCTTAGTTAATTTGACTGTTTTGGAAAACTGTGTGTCAAAACCTATTAGAGATGAATTTATGCATACTCTAGAACTGTAATTCCACTCCTATTCGATAGAGTATGGGCACCAAAAAACTGTGCAAGAGTGTTCAGATCACTGCTGTAATAGCCAAAAACTTGGAACAACAGTAGAATAGATAATCTCAAGTACCTACCTATCATGCAGTGGTGTATTAGAGAGCATTAAAAATGAATAAACTATTGCTACATGCAACGACAAGGACTGTTCTTATAATAGTAAGTAAAAGAAGCCAGATGCAAAAGGGTACATGTAGTATGTATTAGATTTCTATTGTATAAAAAATGTACCGCAGATTTGGCAGTTTAGCACAACATATATTCATTATCTCTCAGTTTCCATGGGTCAGGAGTCCAGGAATGAGTAGCTGGGTCCTATACCCATGGTCTCGCCAGGCTGAATGAAGGTGTCCTTTGGAACTGAAATCTCACCTGAGGCTAGGGGTCCTCTTCTAAACACATTCAAGCTATTGGCAGACTATGGTTCTTTGAAATTAGGATTTAGGCCCATGTTTAATTGCTGGTTGCTGGCAAGGCTTTGCTCAGGCCCTGGAGGTCACAGACCCTAGCCAGATGGTCCTCTTATAACATGGCAGGTTATTTCTTCAAAGTAAGTAGGAGAATAACTATGGCTTTGAAACTCTCTCAGGAAGAGCTCAGTCACTCTTATGGGCTCTTCAGTAGGTCAGTCTCACCAACGGTAATATCCCATTTGAATAACTCAAAGTCAAATAATTAGTAATCTAATCACAGGAATAGAATCCCATTGTATTTACAAATCCTTCCTATACTCAAAGGGAGGGGAATAAACAAATCTTATACACCAGGGAGAGGAAATCTTGGGAACCATCTTGAAATTCTACCTATTTGTATCATATTACTCTATTCATATAAAGTTCAAAAACCAAAAGGGGAAGTCCAAGCAGTTGTCATCATTAAGAGGAAACAATAATGGCTAATGTAGAACTCAAGGAAAGCTTCTAGAGTGCTAATAACAAACGGTTTTTGCCTGAATGGTGGTTACAAGACTGTGTTCACTCTTCAAACTGTTGAATTATGATTTGGTATTTTTTGGCATGTATGTTATAATTTTATTTAATTTCTTATTTAAAAGAAGGAAATAAAATAATTTCCTCTTTCACCAAGAATGTATGTAGGTGGACATATATAGAAAATAACAGCATTCTCAGTCAACAGCGAGTGGGGACAAATTACTTGTAAGTGAAAAATTATTTGATGATGTATTTCTGATTTGTCATCTAACATAAGGGGAAATCAGCCAAAATATTTTTGAGTCCACTGTCAAAAACAAAACAAAACAAAACAAACTTTTCACTTTAAAGAATAAAATGCCCATGTCCCTCTTTTGGGAACCCTTCCTCGAAATGATCAGAATAAAATACATCAAACACTGTAAAGAAAATTGCTGTGCCACAATCACAATGCCAATTCGGACACAATTCAGTTGATGATTGACTTTCAGCCTCTACAAAAAAAAGTCCATTCACCTCTTCCCCCATCCCCAATTCCCCAAACAGGATGACAAAGTTCTATTTTGGCTAAGGTTTTATTTTACTGGTAAAAATGGGAAGGAGGGCTGGTTTGTAAGTGATACTGCCCTGTGATCATTTGAGACATTTCAATCCATTATATGACCATTTACATATTACATAAATTCCACTGTCTTTCTTTGACTTTTTGTTATTTTTTTGAACAGTACAGTTCAATTAAAACAAACTTATTTTAATTTTATCTTATAAAACTATGACCTCAATTATCTCCAGCCTCATATTCCAATATATACAACCTTGCTCACTCTGCTAAAGCCTTACTGGCCACTCTGTTCTTCCTGGAGCACCTAGCGCTGTCTTGACTTAATGCTGATTAAAACACACACACACACACACACACACACACACGGGGAGAGTAAGTAGATTTCTCATTGAAAATAATTCTGAATAATTTATGTTGGCATTGCCTACAAGGAGGTGGAACATTACTTTACACCTGAATAAAACAGCCAGTTTGATGTATTTTATTCAGCACTGGCTACTCCCATTGTTTAGGACACTGTAGCTCAGATTTCCATATTGCTAATGCTCTGGTTTCCTCAAATTTTTGCTTAAATATCTTTCTGATGACACACACTATACAAATCCTGTTTACAATGTCCATTCTCTGTCCCCTTACATTCCAAATCTCTCTTATATTGATCCACTTAAAAAAATTCCAACAGCTCTTTCACCCTCAAATATATGGTATACAATATAATGTACTTATTTATTAGACTGGTCATTTGTAGTTTGTCTCCTTTCTCTCTCCTTACTCTTCCAACATACTACCAGAATGTAAACTTCAAGGGAAAGCCAGGCAGAGATTTTTGTCTATTCTATTTATTGATGTATTCTAAGCACCTAGAATGATGCCTAGCACTTAATAATTTGCAGACTGCACTAACAGAGGCAGAACACTATTGTTTGCTTTTATATTGAAGAGAAATTTAATTACAGATTGTCACACGTACACACAAATACATATATAGTGCCCGGACCAGCAAAAAGTGCAATAATTGTAGATGATTCTGATGCTCAAAAACATTTATAGAATTAAATCTTATTAAAATATTTACAATTAAAAAATAACTGGTGGATCTTAGCATAATAACATACTGGTGTCACACACAGGTAATATTCATGTTTGAACATTTTCTGCGGGTCAATTGAATTTTTTTTAAATTATTTTTTCTCTGTAACTATTGGCAGAAATGTGGCATTCAAGCTGTTTGTAACATTTCTAGTACCCACTTACAATATCAGGAAACATTAGTTCTGAGTTTCATTTTCCTATCCTTTATTAATAGCTACATTTAATCAAGCTAAGCTAGGGCTCTTTTATCAATCTCTAGTAATTAATCAGGATATTTTGATTATACTAAAAATTGGTTTTGTCTATTACAAAAATATGTAGAGTTCATTTAATGTTGAAATTCTAAAGATAATTGTGCAAAGTAATCTCTAACATTAAATGCAAAATAGTTTTTCTATTTTATAATGTTTTCTAATGATTCCATATGTAGGTAGCCCTGAAAATGACATTAAGGACAGTGAGGATGATATTCAAGATATAATTCTAGGCTCTTTGTATACCCATCTACTTAAAGATCATCAAATCATAAGAAATACTGTGTTTGATAGCATTGCTCACTGGTTTTTGGCAATACATTTATAAGATTTATGTGGGCCTTCCAAATTGGCTCCCTTCTCTAGATTTCTTAGAAAAAATACATATCTGATGGTTAATAAAATTCATTCTACTTTCCATTTATTACAAGCTATACTTGAAAAAAATTTATTGAGTCTTGAACTACATACTTGATATACTGTAATAAAAAAGACTCCTCAGTGTGCCTAAAGAAGAGAATATAACACTAGTCGCACCATAATTTAATCCTTGGGGAAAAAGGAGAGAGAAAAATAGGAATCTATTGTCAATTTGCAGTGGTAATGATGCCTTTATTCTGAAGAGAGAAAAGTCCCAGAAACTCTGTCTTTTTTTTTTTTTTTTTAATAAGAGACTGTTTATTTGCTCCCAAGGCATTATTCCAGTAAAGATCTCAATGGAAAAAATGATAAAATAATGTCTTTGTAATTACTATTACTAATTATATGTTAATTTTAAAATGAGAATTTGGGATCAGAGGCTGTGCATTAGTTGTACCCCTGTACTTTCAGGACAAACATGAACCACTTAGTTTTTTCAGATATGGCTTCAGTTGTTTGTTGTTTGATTAAAAACATAACCTTTATTTTAGAACAGTTTTAGATTCAGAGAAAAGTTTCTGAAATGGTTCAGCGTTCATGTATACTCGACACATAGTTTGCCTGTTATTAAAAACTAACATCAGTATGATGTATATCTCACAACCAATGAACCAATATTGATACATTATTATTAACCAAAGTCCATTCTTTATTCAAACATCTTTAGTTTCTAGCTAACATACTTTTTTGTTTTGGTATCTCATCCAGGATACTGCAGGACATTTCCTTATCCTGTCCCCTTAGGTTCCTCTCAGCTATGACAATTTCTCTGACTTTTCTTGTTTTTTGACAACCTTGAGAATTTTAAGAAGTACTGGTCAGGTATTTTAGGATGTCTTTTGAGAATTATCTTACATTTTCTCATGATTAGACATGAGTTATAAGTTTTTGGTAGTGTCATTCTTATCCCATTATATGAAGAAGATGTTTTCAACATGAGCTATCACAATGACACTAACCATCATCAGCTGGCTGGGATAGTTAATGTTTTCCACTGTAAAGCTCCCCTCTTCAACTTTCCATATTGTATTCTTAGGATAAGAGTCAATATGAACAGCCCACACTTTGAGGTGAAGAGTTATGTTCCACTGCCTTGTAGGCAATACCAACAAAATTATTCAAAATTATTTTAAATGAGAAAGCTACTTACTCTCCACACACACACACACACACACACACACACACACACACATATATAGACAAGGACATTTATTTTATTTTATATTTTGGGTTATAATCTAATACTACAGATTTTTTTTTTTTGGCTGCTCCAATTTTTCAGCTTTGGCCATTGGAAATCTTTCTGTCAGCATCTGTGTCCCTTTGGAGTACCTTGATAGTTTATTTTCTTTTTTTAAACATCTCCTTATGTTTTTATACTACCTCAAAGGTAATTTTGTTATCTTTCCTGTTCCAGTCTTAGAATCATCCATTGTTCTAAGGAGAGCTGATTTCTTGTATTGGAGAACAATACAAGAAACTAAGAATAGGGTACGTGGGTATTGTTGCTTCTAGGATCTTTTAGCAACAGATTTTGGAATTACATGTGTGTCTACTAAACCATGTATACATATATACTTATCACTATTTCTGTATTTATCTATCTGTACCTATATTATATTAAACATAAGATCATACAAATGTCATCAATTTTAATCTACTATCACATGGCTCATTTTACTTCACCCCTTTGTTATACTTAATATCTCATTCCAACAGGGAGAACTCTGGCTCCCATGATCTGCCATCCATGTACTGATTTATCTGATCTCAGACTACAACTATGGTGATTCCAGAAATACTAACTTATACACCAGTCTTGTAGTTGATATGGATTTCCAAGGACACTTAGGTTAGCACTTATTTTCTCCTACCCTCTTCATAAGGTGTTGTTATACAATTGTAATACAGTTAGATTATTTTGTCACAGTCTGCATTGGATGCCCCAATATCTTAATTTAGTTAATTTGTATGCGTTAAGTCTCACTCTTTGTACTAAAAATTTTTATGGGTTCTGACAAAGGCTTATCATGCTCACAACTAAAGTATTATGCAGAACAGTTTCACAACTCTTAAAAAAAACAAAACAAAACAAAACAGATCAAGCCTGTCATAATGGTGTAGAAGGTAGATGCTACACTCAGCTTCTTTCACAATCACATCAAAATTACAACAAAACTACAGAACAACCATCACTGGAAGTCATCTGAGGTCTGGCTGAACAGAAGTCCTACAACTAGGGACATACATAAGAGGTCACCTTGAGGCTGGTAGGATGGGTGGAATGCTAAACGGCATGATCCCACACCATATGTGGCAGTCTAGCACTGGGAGGGATGTCTTGGCTGCAGAGGGCCCCCCAGGAGTGGGGGGTCTCAGGGAATCACCTGGGTGAAGCAACCTGTGTTATCCAGGTTGATTGAGACTTAGGTATGGCAGCTGCCTGTGTCCACA
Source organism: Cynopterus sphinx (assembly GCA_030015415.1). Lineage (NCBI taxonomy): Eukaryota > Metazoa > Chordata > Mammalia > Chiroptera > Pteropodidae > Cynopterus > Cynopterus sphinx. The sequence continues at coordinate 31,208,712 of CM057392.1, read as the reverse complement.
CACTTGGAAGGAGGAGGGCTCAACAAAGGAACCATATAACTGACAGAATTTCTATCTGGGAGAAAGCCACTCCTACAACCCTTACCCTGAAGCCTGATAACTCATTTCCTCCCCCTATATCACTGGCACTCCTGTAGCAGTGCCCAGGGCTGGAGCTCAGAGTGAGTAAGTCCATCACTGAGTAAGTCCCAGGTGTGAGCCCTTTAAGAGGAATGTCTGCACCTCTGACAGCCCTCTGTCTCAGCCAAAATCTCTGCTGGTTTTCACACCAGAGGTTGTGGGGACTTCTCTTCTTGGCACTGAAACCCTGAGCTGGGGAACGCAGTGTGAGGCTGGGACCCTTCACTCCTGGGGGGCCCTCTGCAGCCAAGATATCCCTCCCAGTGCTAGACTGACACATGTGGTGTGGGATCATGCCATTTAGCACTTAGAATTGAAAGACAGAAAGAACTTCCCAGACAAGAAAAAGCCAAAGGAATTCTTCACCACCAAGCTAGTATTATAGGAAATGTTGGAGTGACTTCTTTAAGAAGAATAAAATATGTATCAAAAATATAAAGAATAAAATGGCAATACTGCATACCTATTAACAAGTACTTCAAATGAAAAAGAGTTCAATGCTCCAATCAAATTATAGGGTGGCTGAATGGATAAGCAAACAAGACCTTTACATATGCTGCCTATAAGAGAATCCCTTCAGATCAAAACACACCCTGACTGAAAGCAAAGGGATAGAAAAGGTATTTCATGAAAATAGAAATGAAAAAAAAAATCTGGGGTAGCAATATTCATACCAGACAAAATAGATTTTAAAACAAAGGGTATCACAAGAGACAAAGAAGAACTTAGTAATCTTACTTGAGTATTTATACAAAGAAACCCAAAACCCTACTTCAAAGGAACATGTGAATCTATATGTTCACTGCAGGATTATTTACAATAGCGAAGATATGGAGGTCACCTAGGTGTCCATCAATGGATAAATCGATAAAGTAGAGGTAGTACATATATACAATGGACTATTATTACTCAGCAATGATGAATGAATGAATGAATAAATGAAATCTTGCCATCTGCAGCAACACAGATGGACCTAAAGAGTATTGTGCTGAGTAGAGTAAGTCAGAAAAGACAAATGCTGTATGATTTCACTTACATGTGAAATCTAAAGAACAAAATAAATAAAACAGAAACAAATTCATAGATATGGAGAACATTTTGAGGGTTACCAGATGAGAGGGTGGTGGGTGAAATAGGAGAAGAGATTAAAAAGTACCAATTGGCACTTACAAAATAGTCATGAGATGTAAAGTATAGCATAAGGAATATAGTTAATAATATTGTAATAACTATGTAAGGTGTTAGAGGGGTACTAGATTTATCAGGGTGATTGCTTTTTAAGTTATATAAATGTCTAATTACTATACTGTGCACCTGAAATTAATATAATATTGTATATTAACTCTAATTAAAAAATAAAAAATATTTTTAAAAATCCAATATTTAGCTATTTAGAACTAATCTTCCTGCAAACTCCTACCAGCCACTGATGCCTTTCCTTCTACATAGCATTGTCTTTTCCAGAAGATCATGTAAACAAAGTTACACAACATATAGCATTTTCACACTGGCTCCTTTCACTTACCATCACGTATTTAAGATTCATCTATGATATTGCATGGATGAATAAATAGTTTATTCCTTTTTATCACCGAACAGTATTCACCATAGTTTGCTTATCCAGTCACCTTATGAATGATATCTTGGTTGCTTCCACTTTTTGGTGATTGTGAGTAAAGTTTCTATAAACATTCATGTGCAGTTTTGTGTGCAAATATATTTCAAATCAGTTGGGTAAACACCAAGTAGTATGATTGCCGAATTGTATTGTAAGACTATGTGAAGTCTGTAAGAAACTGGCATATTGTCTTCCAAAGTGGCTGTACCAGTTTGCATTCCCACCAGCAACGAATAACAGTTCTTGTGGCTCTACATCCTCCCTGGCAATTGGTATTTTGAGATTTTTAAATTCTAGCCATTCTAGATGTGTAATATTTATTTACTCATTTTAGTCTGTATTTCTCTAATGACAAAGATATTGGATATCTCTTTATATGCTTACTTGCCACCTGTTGATCTTCTATGGTGAAATATTTGTTGAGATCTTTTGCCCACATTTTAATTGAATTTTGTTTTCTATTGTTAAGTTTTAAGAGATCTTTACGTGCTCTGAATACAAGTCCTTTATCAGATATGTGATTTGCAAAAAATTTCTCAAGTGTTTTTTGTAGAGAAAATCTGGAATAAAGTCCAGCTTCTCCAATTTCTCTTTCATAGATTGTATTTTTAGTGTTGCATCTAAAAATTTACTCCATTATCAAAGGCCACTTCTATTTTCTCCTATGTTTTCTTCTAAATACTTTTAGAACTATAATCCATTTTGAGTTAATTACTTTGAAAGGTGTAAGGTCTGTGTCTAAGTTCAATTTTTTTGCATGTAGATGTCCAATTGTTCTAACATCTTTTATTGAAAAGATTCACCTTTCTCTGCTGGGTCTTTGTCAACAGTTGACTATATTTCTGTGGATCTATATCTGGCTTCTTTATTCTGTTCCATGGATCTATATGTCTATTAATTCACTAGTAACACTCTGTCTTGGTTAATCTAGCTTTTTATTGTTACAAAATCAAGTAGCATGAGTCTTCCAACTTTGCTCTTTTTAAATCCTGTTGCTAATTCTATATTCTTTGTCTTTCGACATAAATTTCCAAACTGTTTTGTTGATGGATATTTTAAAAAGTGTGCTGGGATTTTGATTGGAATGGTATTGAATTTGTAAATATTGTTAAGATATTTGACATCTTAAAAATATGGAGTCTTTCAATCTATAAATATAGAAAATATCTCCGTTTACTTAAATCTTCTTTAATTTCTTTCATCAGTGTTTGTAGTTTCCTGTATATAGATCCTGCACATTTCCTTAGATTTAAAACTAAGAACTTAATTTTTTGACGTTCTTATTTTTTAAATTTTAAGTTCTAACTGTTATTTGCTGGAATATAAAAAGGCAACTGATTTCTGTATACTGACATTTTATCATATAACCTTACTATAATTGCTTATTCATTTTTTTTTTTAGATTTTTTGAGATTTATACATGGACAATCACATCATCTGCAAATAGAAACAGGTATATTTCTTTTGGTGAATCTATATGCCTTTTTTTCCTTGTCTTATTGTACTAAGAGATAGGACTTCCAGTTGATGGAAGTGGTGAGGGACATATTGCTTAATTCTTGAATTTAGGAGAAAATAAGTCTCCTTATTAAGTATGATGTTAGCTACAGTATTTGTATATATACCCTTTATTCAGGAGAATTTCTTTTTACACACATTTGGTTTGTTTTTATCATGAACGAGTAATACATTTTTGAATGCTTCTTTTGCATGTTCTAATGTGGTCATATGCTTTTCCTTTTTTAATTCATTAATATGATACATTAGAAAAATCTAAGAACATATTTTGCATAATTTCTATCCCTTTAAATTTATTAAAGTATGCATTATGGCTCAGACGTGTTTATTTTGTGATAAACACTGATCTTAGAACCCTCTTCCTTGTCTTACTGAGGATAGCCAATTGGCAACAATTCATAAAATAGGTTTCAGAGGAGCTTATCTATAGTTACAGTGCATAAAATGAAAGGGAAAAAATTAATATCATGTCCTGGAAATGTGCCAAACAATAAAGATGGAAAGCATTAGAATCAAAGTGGATTATTTTGAGAGTAAATGCAAATATATCAATTGACTTAGGTGCTAATATGAGAGATAAGAATTCTTAAAAAGTCAATATAGTTGAAACAAAAAATAGCAGAGTTAGCAAAAATAAAAAAAGAGTAATATTGAACTAATGGAGATGAAGAGTAAATATTCATGATGTTTTTTAGAAAGATGTACCCACATAGTATTTCATACATTGTTAAAGTCATTTAAAGACACCCACAGGTAAATGTATTTCAGAAAATTTTTCTTTCTTTCCTGATAGTCACACCTGGGATTTCAGTTAGCATTACAATAATCTAGTAACTACAAAGTTAAAAGCTCATATCTTATATCGAAAGAGATGAAGTGTTAAGCAAGGCAGATGAAATTTCAAAAAGAATTGTGATACCCATCTCTGGTATTGTTACTGGTTAGCTTACTTCACTTCTATGAGTAAAAGTAATAGATAATTTTTAGTAGATTTTATATTCTCGGTTTGTTTGTTGTTAGTGCTCTCCCTAACAGATAATTTGGTATTCAGTGAGCGACTTGTAACTTCAGTATTACAAAGGTGATTGCAGATTTTATTGGATGGTGATATGCACGGATAATACTGAAATTTTATAAAACTACTCTCAGTATTGTGCTTAATCAGGTAGGCAGATACTTATATTGGAGTTTAGGCTATAGCCATTGTCAAACAATGGTAGAAACCCACTAATGCATAGCATAAAGCAGTTACATAATTTTTTTTCCAGGTTTGAAACACTTTATGTATTTAAATTGTGTTTTGACTGAGTATTTAATTTTGGATGCACATGCCATTTTTTATTGAAACAGCTGAATGGTTTTCCTGCTAAGTGATGAGATTTGCAATATGTGTATGAAGTAAAAATAGGGTAGAAATAAGTAACTGATATAACCACACCTCACGATTAGAAATTTGAACATCAAATTGGCAGCCAAATTAAAAATAAAGAAATTAATAATGGTTTTTTATTAAATTCATTTTTAGTGACGGCATTTAACATTTCACTTTGCTACTGTGTAATTATCTTTTCATTATGGGATGTTCTTCTGTACTTTCTTTTGTCTAAAAACTGTGTGAATTTCTGACACTTATTACATTTAGAAATATATTTTTCAACTTTTCTAAAGTTAACAATGGGAAAGGTCTTCATGAAATCAAAACTCAAATCTGTACTTGTAATAAAAAAGTATATTAGAATACAATGTTGTGTCTATGACACATCTGTTGACCCTTAACAGTAGAAAGCCAGGATTGATAATAATATATCTTTACTTCATATTAGAAGAAACTTAGATATAGAAAAAGCTATCTGTTTAAGGTGTATGTAGGTAATCTGTACACATAAAGTACTACTGTCTTTGAGCTTCATTATTTGTAGAGCAGTTATTCAATTTAATCCCTCTCTTTTGTGGCTAATTATATGATTTCTAGAGGAGGATCAAGGAATATATCTAAGATCTGTGAGTTCTTCATTAAAATAATTTTTTTCAATTATGACCTAATAAAATTTCATATTATTATATCCTCCAACATCTGAATGGCTACCTTACTATACATACCATGCTTTTGAGGCCCATCTTATTTGGGTGTACTATCACATTGGTTCCAAGCTTTCTTGTTGCTTGATTATTGCAGGGTAATGAGAAAAGAACACAGGCTCAGTTTATGTGTAAATGATGCAATGTACAAAGGATTTTGTTGTGGTTCTAGTAAGTAAATTTAGTGGTGAAATTGAAGCATAACAAGTTAATAAGAAATGCTAAAGGGGAGGAAGATAATGCTTCTCTTGCACTAATATTTTCATTGGAAATGGCATTTGTTATCAGTAAAATATCATCAATAATGTGATTTTTTTTATTTAATAGTATTAATTTTAGATTTTATTTGATTTGGTTTTATTTAATTTATCAAAATATTTTGGTTTAAGTTTATATAAAAGAGCTATGATCATTGGGAACTTACACCCAATTTCAGATTTATATATTTTAACTTTATAATAAAATAATTTAAGTCACTGATGGAGTCATGGTTGTTTCCCTATGACAAAGATTTGAATTTGAGAAACACTGCTATTCAGGAAACATGCTGGATTCATTTCTGTGATGCGCCTCATGACCAAGCAATTATGCTTCTATGACAGCAGCGATTAAACTCACAGCATCTCTAGCATATACATTTTATAGCACATCAAAAAGTTTGCTTTTGTTTTTGATTGAAGAAAAACATGCAAAAATTCCATTAGGTCAATAGTTTAGTAATTAAAACCTTGTTTTTATTTTTACCTTCAAACTAGAAGGAAAAACACTACTTCATTAGGAAATCAAAGCTGTCAAATGTGAGATAAATTGTTCCTCAGATGTAGGGTGTTACCACTGAGTTCAATTTGGTCATAAATATTAACTTTATTTTGAAGTGTCTAGTGCATGGATAAAGACTTTGGTTTACATGAAGACTTTGTTGTAGAATAGACATGGAGTAAATAAATAAAATAGCTAGAACTATATTGTCAAAAATAAATCATTGGATAATTCTGGTAGCCTTGGGCACAGGGATATTTGGAGCAATAGATCGCAATTTATTTCTAAGTTGCAACAGATATATTAACTCCATAATTTTCTTTCTTTATCTGTGTGACTATATATGTCAACATTGTTTAAAATGTTAAACCATTATACTGGTTAGAAGTACTATGAATTGCACATACATCCAATTTTAATTAAGCCTTCACTGTGTTCAACAATCCTCATCTCTACCATAAATGGCCTCCCATCTCTCCTCTCGTAAATCTATTTTAAAACCTTTTTTCATCCTCCTTTATCAGTGTTTTTTGACCTTGGCTCCACCTTTCAATCACCTGGGAAGCTTTAAAATATCCAGATGCTCAAGACATCACACAGACCAATTAAGTAACTCTGAGAATGGGAAGCAGTCATCAGTAGTATTTAAAACTCTCCAGGTGATTCTAATCTACAGTCAAGGTGGAGAACTACTGCCCAAAGCCATAATATTTCCCTCCAATGGAAGATAAATTTGCTTCTTTTAAAAGTGAAAAGCAGACATACTCCAAGATCATTCATAATCCTTTGTCAATCCAGACAATTGTCCTATCTACATTATTCCCCTTGTTGCTTCATTCAGAATGAGGCGTGTGCACCTTCAGAATAGCAAACTTCTTCATCCTGCCTCTTGATCCCAGTACTTTATGCCTCATTCTGGACATAATCAATTTAAACATTATAGGATACTCACAGAGAAGTTTAAAGGAGAGTCAACTCAGAATCAAGATACTGGCAAAGGAAGAGACCAGACTATATGAATCAGCAGTACTCTCAGATTTTTTTTTATGGAAGGATGTATTATATTGAATTTTCAGCAGTAGAAACTACACGTCTATATCACTGCCCACATGTGGCTGTATCAACTAAGTTCTGCCATTTGGATAGGTACAAAGTGGCCTTTCCCTACTGTTTAATTTGCATTTCTGTTTACCATCGAATGTGAACACCCTTTCTAAGTGTCTTAGCCTTCTGGCTTTCCTCTTTCATATTCTGTATGTTCCCAACTGTTCTCCTGAATTCCTGACTTCTCCTTGACTTACAGTAGTGCCTCATCAGTCATCTTCATTAAGATTGGTCACCTTCAAAATTATTGCTCAATTCCTAAAACACTGTTGGATATAAAGGTGTGTGGTTTCAAGATACTGAGTTAACTTCTATATTTTATCATGTTTGTAAATGATATAACTTCTAACATTGTAAATATTGACTTGTTAAATTTAAATAATCTTGTATTATGCAAAATCAGTATATATGTTCTACAAAATGATAGAAAATAATGCAAAGCAAAAACAAGATATCATATTCCTACCTTCCTGATCATAACAATGTAAAGAACTCATATATTTTAATATATTATGTATCTCATTTATAAGCATTTTTTACCAAAACATTATCACACTGCGTATACCAATTTATAAACTGCTCTTTTCAGTTAACAAAATTTTTCTTTCCTAGTAACTAGATTTTTATCTCATTTAAATCCTAAATCTGTAAGTAAATTTACCCCAAAATTTCCTATAGAATTTTGCACATTTTATGTGGTTATAGTGTCCTTTTAATGTTATTTTGCTTTTAACATAATTCATTTTATCTTTCATATCTTTAGTTAGAACCATGCTGGTTGTCCTCTAAAGTGTCCCATCTTCTGAACTTATCTGGTTGCTTTTGTGCAGTTTCCTTTAGATTATCTGTCACATATATTTAGATTTAAAGATTTATTGATTCAAGTTAATATACTTGGGAAGAATAAGTTGTAAATGATCTTATACATTACTGCAGGGGACTCAACATGGGTTGACTTCCCATTAATGAAGCCAATGTTGACCACTGGCTTACTTGATAATGGCGATCCCATCATTGTGATTTGTTTTTCCTCTTTTGAGACTAGAGGGTAATCTGTGTGGTAAACTTTGTATCGACATTACAAAAAATACCATGTACTGTATTACTATGTATATTTTGACACTGTGTAATTGTTTGTACTCTAAATTGATAATCCTAACATGTATTAACAATTTCACTATGGGTTGTAAAACAATAATAAATTTCTAAGTCTAGCATTAATTCTATCCGCTGAAGTCTTTTGTAAAACAGAACTTGCCCCAATCAAGTGTCTTTATTCAGTTACTTTGAAAAAAGTGCCTAACCAAAAAGAAAGAAAAACACGTAATACTTTTCTTTTAGTTACAATATATATTATAAATGGTTTATCAATGACGGTGAATAGTGATTTTTTTTTTTAGATTTATCTTTCCATACACATTGATTTTGTTGATTGATTTGTTGATTGACATAATTATTATTTTGGATGCACACATTACCACAGTTTTCTCCAGTGCGGGCTCCTGCAGGCTAGCTCCTTACAATTTGATGTGATTCTTAACAACTTTTTAGAAACTCGTTTGCTTTTGAGTACAAAAAGATAACTTAGGTTTATTTTGCATCTTTCCTGACTCGGGCCTACAGTCAGTCATTTCTATAAAGAGTCTCGGTTCTTTTTACGAAGAAATAATATTTATGATCAAAATCTAGATTCTAGGGCACTTACTAATCCTGGATTAGTATTGATTTTAGGTCATGTCAGTGGACAGAGCTCGATAATATGTATTTAAATTTTTTAAAATTAATTTTATTTCAATTACTTTTAACATTGCTGTGTATTTATATATTAAAAAGTTGTATTATTGCATTTTACATATTATACTGAAAAATCTAGTCCCTAAAAAGTATAATTATTGATTTTCTACAAATTATAAAAAATATACAAAATGACAATATCAATATTAACAAAAAAAAAGAGCACATATATTACTGTAGATGTGTCTTTATTTTTTCCCAGTCAATGAAAGGTGGTTGTGAGTAGGTATTTTGCTTTCATAAAGTTTTAAAGAGATCAGTTTATTTGATAGTAGATAGTTAGTTGTTGAAGCAGGATGGCATTGTGGGCCTTTTCACCTTATGATGTGTTTCACAGCATGTATATTTTTGGAATCCCTATTTTGAAGTAAAAGATAAACAAACCACCATCCAGGACACATAGTGCTTTACATAAACAGCATAAATCTCCTGTTCTTCCATAAATATCTCTTAGTGACTGGATCTCGGAATTTCCCAGAGCAAAATGTGCTTTTGGTAATTGATGCTTCTCAGCTAACAACATTAATCAAATGAGTTTATGAAAAAACCTAAAATGCCCATTGATATTTTCCTCTTTCTTGGTAGATGGAAAGCAGACCTCATGGTAGCACTGTTAGGTTGTCTCAAAATTTCTCAGGGAGTTTCACTCCCTTCCCTCCCTGTTCAAATTACCTACCCACGCCAAATCTTAATCCTCTTCCTCAAAGACTCCATCTCAGGATGGGGAAAAAAAAGTCAATTTCATAATATATTCTTTAAATTTATAGGTTGTTTCCAACTATGACATTGAAACAGAGAACAAGAAGTCTTAGTGGAGCAGCCAATAGCACAGTGGTTTGTGTGTGGAGTCTGAAATCAACTTCCTAACTACAGATCTCCTGATGACCTCCTCTCATGAGTTGTGTGTGCTTAGACAAATTAAGTGAACTATGTTTCAGGATTTCACATGTATTATAAAATGGGGATAATATATACCTATGTCAGAAGATTATTTTGACGATTGTTTATATAATGTTCTTAGTTTTGTACCTGGTCTATATTAAAAACTTTCACATTTTTGGTTTTATCAATGGTCAAATACATTTTAGTGTAAATTAAGTTCTCCTCCTTTAAATTTTGGACTGATAATATTTTGATGTGATTGAAGGTCCAAGAATGAGTACTGAAAGTGACAAGAAAATAAACAAAAATTGGGAAGGAGAGGATAGCAAACAATTGTGCATATGGAAAATGCTGAGTAATGACTGATAATTAATTGAATTAATCTCAATTCTCTAAGCTTTTTCTGTGTCACATAAATAAAATATAATCATAGCGTAAAAAGAAATTAAGATAACCAAATAGATATTAAAAGTTCACTACGTAAGACTGGTAATAACAAAAATTTTGATGAAAATCTTTCAGTTCTATTCATTGAAAAATGTTTCATGTGAATTAGCATGTTATTAAAATGGATCACTCTACTGTTTATTCTGGATTGGCTCTATTACTTGAAATATATGAAAGTATTTCCATATTAATAAAATAAATGCAAACCATAATATTTAAAGATCAGAAGATATCAGTATTAAAAACATTACATAAATTATTGATCTGTGCCCCTCCTGTTAGACATTTAGGTTGCTTCCAATTCTGTACCATAGATAACAGTAAGCTCCCTGCTATCCTACATCCTTGGCTTCTTATCAGACATGATAATAATAAGAAGGTGAAACAATATGGAATCATGGGAACTTGGCTTATTTACACAGTAGAAACAATGCTGGTGTGAGAAACAACAAGCATGTAGGTTCTGCATGCTCCATATCTGGTTGATCCTCATTTTTTAGAGATTCTATACTTGCAAATTTCACTACTCCCCCAAATTTATTTTTTGACCTCAAAACCAATACTCATGTTGCTTTCACAGTCATTTCTAGACATGCAAAATGGCAAAAAATGTGAGCCCCTTACTCTCACATTCCCAGATGAGATCAAATAACAAAGCACTCTGCTTTGTGTTTTCTACAGTCTTCTTAGAGCAATGCATTTTGCTTTTTTTGTGGTTTTTGTTGGTGGTTTTGCTGTTTAAAATGGGCCCAAAGCATAGTACTGAAGTTCTGCCTATACGTAAAAAAGCTGTGATGTGCCTTTTGAAGAAAATATGTGTTAGATAAGCTTCTTTCAGATATGAGTTACAGCACTGCTGGCCATGAGCTTTATGTTAATAAACTAACAATATGTTTTAAATAAAGTTTCTTCAAAAAGAAATACAAATAAAACAAGTTTTTTAAACTGAAATATAGCAAATAATTAGAATTGATTGTTTCCATCCAAGTTATTCCATACATGATTTCTATCCTTATCTTCTGAAACACCTTTAACATACTTCATTTTTTAAAATTTATTTTTATTTACTATTATTATTTTTTATGGTGACATTGGTTAATGAAATCCAGTAATTTCAGTTATACATTTTAACAGTAAAGCAAATATATATTTACATTGTATGTTCACCTCCTTAATTAGATTTCTTTCTGTCACCACATATTTGACCCCTTTTATCTTATCTACCTCTTCCTTTTCCAGTTCCTACCCTCTGGTAACTATTAGACTATTGTCCATGTCCACGAGTCTCTGTTTGTCCTGTTTGTTGCTTTTAGGTTTATATCCCACATATAAATGATATCATGTGATTTTCAACTTTTTTTGTCTGGCTTATTTCACTTAGCATAGTTATCTCAAAGTCCATCCATTTTGTCACCTCTTCTTATGGCTGAGTAATATTCCATTGTATATATGTCCACAGCTTCTTTATCCAATCCTTTTAATGTCTGCTTCAAAATAAAATTTGTAAAACTTTGCCTTGAATGGCCCAGGATCACTATTTAAATTTGTTTTTATTATAATATCATTAGTAGGAGGACAGAGTCCTATAACCAAAGCAACAGGATCAGTGCTTACCCAAATGAGTGAAAAAAATGTCCAAACAAAAACCCCTGATATCTACAGGAGTTTTATTCATGAAACTTGAAAGCAGTTGGGAGGTTCTTTAAAAGCAGAATAGATGGGCCATCCATACAATAGAATATTACTCATAGATACAAAAAATTGAACTACCATGCCATAAAAAGACATGGAGAAAACTTAAATGCATATTACTAAGTGAAAGAAGCCAATGTGAAAGGCTGCTGACTGACTATATGACATTCTGAAAAAGGCAAAACTAGAGAGAGAAAAATGATCAATGATTGCTAGAGGTTAAGGAGAAAGGATGAATGAAAAAGTGAAGCATAGAAGATTTTTAGGGCAGTGAAAATACATGTACATGTCATTATATACATTTGTTTATATCCATAGAAGGTGCAATGCCAAGAGTCAACTATAGACTTTAGGTAATTAAAAAAAAACAAAAACCTTTAATGTAAGTTATGTATGTTGGATTTTAACAATTAGAACTCTATGAGCTCTGAGACAGAATTCATTTGAGGAGAGACATAGTGAATTTGAAAATACTACAAATCAAAGTAGTCTGAAAGAACTAGGAGTGAAGTGACAAGAGGAGGTTCAATCTAAGGCTCAATGTCTTATATGAAGTTCTAAAGAAAGACAGTCAAAAGGGAGAGAAACAAAATTGAAGACAGACTTGTTGAGATTTGAAATCATTGTATCTTTAGATCAAAATTGCACTCACATAGAAAGATGAAGGTACAGTAAAACTGCAAAACAGCAAGAGTAAAGAGAAAATATGAAAAGCTGTCAGACAGAAAGCAGATTATCCATAAAAATATTCCTCTTAGGCAAAATATTTAGATTTCTCTTCAGTAACAGATACATTATAGAGGACAATAAGTTAAATCTTATTCACTCTGAGAGAAACAAACACCAACTCTGATTTTTATATAAAATAAAATAGCATTAATATAGGGGCAAAATAAAGATATTTTTGTTCATATAAAAACTAAAAGAATTTACCATTATTTTCCTTCAGCAAAGCAAATACTAATGGTTGGATTTGAACTAAAAGAAACTAATACAGAGATAGGACTTGCAAGAAATTTTAAATATTTTTATGTTAGAGATTCAGAGTCTAAAAGCTCAGAGATAAATTGAGATTAGTGAAATTTAAGGCTTCAGGAAAATTAATTTGAGAGTTTTGGGAATGAAGTCTGGAGGTCAGGCAATAAATATTATACATTAGTGCACAGAAATCATCTATTTTCTATATTAATGGCACAGTTCTATGTTTTTGTTTTTGTTTTTTTAACCTCCAGTGTTTTCCAAAAACTTGCTTTGGTTCTTAATTTTGTCTTGTGAAAATGACCACCTCTTTACCTATAAATAAAATAAAAACTCTGCTGTATTTCAAACTAACTGCATTAAAATTCCATTTGTTAAGATTTAATAATCCCAAAGCCATTAGTAGCCAGCAGTCCCAAAAGTGCCTTTTCCCGCCAGAAGTCATTTATATACTGGACTGTACCATTCTCCAAAGGATCTTTCCTGGTAGTATCATTAGAAATAGAAGTTCCAATTCAAAGTATGAGAGTACATTACATAAATTGTTATTTAAAAAATATGTATTTGTAAATTATTCCCTCTTCCTTGCAAGTTAAATCACAGTGACATTCCTTCTGGTTAGATTATGCTGTCTTTTTTTTTTTTTTTCCAGTTCTTTTTTCCCCACTCACACTTATTTCAACCTGTCTAAAATTATACTCTGCTTCTGGGCTGTTCAGCCTTTAAATATAGGTGGATAGCCATCATTTATCGTTCTCGTTTAGCTAAGCCACGCCCACTATGACTTGTTTCAGTCTTTGTCTGTAAATCACTTCCCTTGCCCTTAGTCAGAAAACTGAATAAAATAGTGAGTCACCTACTTCTAGTCTGATGTTTTTTCTTTCTGAGTTCAGAATAGCAGCTCTCAATATACAATTGCAGACTGTTACCTCGAAAACCTACCAGTGGCTGCAAAGGACATAATAGTGTCACAGCATTGCAGAAAGACCCTTAGTAAGTGACATCTCTGCAAATCCTTGCCTGATTTAACAAGCAGATCAGCTCTTGGTGGGTTAGGAGGGAGAGGGAAGGAGAATTTTAGTGAATAAGTGTTATATAGTTTTGCACTCGCTAATAAAATAATCCTTAGAGCTAATGAAAGAAAGGTTTATACATTTTTTCCTTCTTTTTCTTCTTACTTTCGTTGAATTTTAGTGCTGCAATTCTAAAATTAATGAATAGCTAGCTTATCTTTTTGCTAAAATTTATTTAGCTTCTTTAAATAAAATCCTCTGTGTTTTATTACAGTGAAATGAAGGCTTTAAGTAATAAGTATATTTAAAACTATTAATAATAATATCATGTACAATTTCTTCTTTCATAATCAAAGGGTTTACATACTTCCATTGAGCATGCCCTACATAAAAATATTCACATAATTTTTTATGAATTCAATAACTTCGCCATTGTATTTAGAATAAAATACTCCTCCATGAGGCAAAGAGCCTGGGGTGTGTCCTAGTCTGATGTTTAAGGAAAGTGGGCAGATAATTACATTCTCTTCATCAGTTAACATTTCTGTGCTCTATCTGGTTCATTGGTATAATTTAATGGTGGTTTTTGAATCCATATGTGCCCCCAAGTGATGAGAGGTATAGTGAATAGAGAAAATACCTTAAAGATGTGTGTATAAATTTAATAACACTATTGAAGTTATACTAAATTTTTAAGAATCATTGTGTGTTTCCTAAATCAATGGAAACTAAAAAATGAAACTTTCTCACTTGATATTTTTTTTAAAAAAAGATTCTCATGTTCAAAATTTTTTTAAATCTCCAAACCAGATATTCTCCCTAGCTCTTTCCTATCAGTAAATTGATTATTTTAGCCATATTTATGAGTTGAATTCACCCTTGACACTACTAAAACAAATTGATTTTTCTTCTAGATCATAGTACTTCCAAAAAAGGCATCATTATTTTTATTCCCTTTTAACCTTTATTCAGTCAAGTACACAATAAAAAGTCCTACCTATTTATCAATCTTTTCTATGTAATGTTTTCTTCTGTAGGATTATCCAGAATTCTTTTTCTCTCTGCTGGAAACGTTCCCCCTCCCCATAATGGCAATGAATTAATACCTAAGTGTGAGGTGCCTAAGGTGTGCACTAGATTTGACATCTAAGCACTTGACTTTTAAGTGAGTTTTAATGCAGGCAACATGGGCTCTATCCTTAGGCAACACTATTCCTTTAACAGCAGTTACATTAACGATTACTGCAGGGCATCGGAGTGGATGCTGAGCAGTAAATAGAAGAGGGATGGACCGCAGCAAGCCAGGCCTGGAAGAAGAACTGGACCAGAACACTTAAGAAAATCACTCCTAAGAGTGAGGCATCATTGTTTTCACAAGTCTGGGCGTTGTAGTGGCAGACTGACTTTCCTAGGCTCTAGTGATCTGAGTTGAGGTGCTTGAGAGGAATTCTGTTCAAGGTTTAGTAAAAAACAGTTGTCACAAGATGTCTTTCCTTTGGTAATTCATTTGTGAACTTCCTTTGGAATTCATTTGTGAACTTGTGAAAAACTAATGCATACTTTCTACTCTTTTGTCAATAATAGTTCTCCATTTATATATTTAGTGTGTGTGTGTGTGTGTGTGTGTGAGGGGTGGGGGGCTATTGTGTACCTATCATTATGCCAGGCATCATTATGACACCTTATCTTACTTTCTTATATCATGTCTCCTTATCTTCCGGGAATTTACATCCTACTTGGGAAAATATGACCTACCATAGGATGTCACTTGCTAAATGCATTCGTACACTGTAAAACAACTACAGAAGCTTCTGGATAATCCCACAAAAATAAAGTTTAAAGTCAGACTAAATTTTTTAGCCAGGAAAATAATGAATAAGTTCAAAAATTCTTCTCCTATTTACATTTTTATTTCTGAAGTTAGTTTTTACTTAAGAAACACTTGATTAGAATTATTTATTTATTTATTTATTTATTTATTTATTTATTTATTTATTTATTTATTTATTTATTTATTTGTTAATACCAGGGTATTGACCCAACGCAACTTTCTGGAGAGAAAAACAATGGTGAAATCCAAGCTTGTGGATTCATTAATGTCTCCATCAAAGTAAAGTCTATTCAAATAAGTAACCAGTAATTAATTTTTTAAGAGATGAGGATATTTAACTCTAGTCAATGATCGAAGTACTCTTCCTAGATACGGCTTGAAATATACTAATGTCTTTCTATTATCTATCATTTATCTATCTATGTATTTATCATCTATCTATCTGTCATCTATTGTCTATCATCTACCTTTCTATCATCTTTAGTTCTGTAGGTGCTATGAATAGAAAAATAATAATGTGAAGTGAAAAATACAGTTAAAGTATTGATATTCTTAAACTAATGGAACAATATACTTTTTATTTAAAGACAGTTAATCTTTGGGGTGCTGACTGTTAACTACAGAATTAATTATAATCAAATTACCACATAATAATTAATAGCAGTGGAGAGGAGGGTGTTATGGAAGTGGACCATAGCTTGAAATCCAGCTACAAGGAAATTTTTGAAATGGAAAAATATTGCGATGAGATGAAACTGGTGAACAGACAAGTAAGTTATTAGGAATGCTGAAAAATACAAATGACGTCAGAAGTGGTGGCCCATGCTCAGAGCTTGCCCACTTTAGCCGGGCTGCTTGCTCACCAGCAGTGTCACCAATCAGGTGGAAGCTTTCTCTTCCAGAGGATCTGCATTTAAGGATCTAGGGTCCAGGCAAAAGATTAGGTTGCAAGAACAGAATGGACCTGGTTTACAAGTCAAAAACCAGAAATGCTTCTAGTGAAGCTTGTACAATAAGAAAAATGTAGAAATACCCCGAGACCAGCTTCAGATGATGATTCTGTAGGAAGATCACAGGATGCAGCATAGAGTCATACTTACGGCTGCGGTTTATCACAGCAAAAAAGAATGCAGAGAAAAACAGGAAAGAGAAAGGCATTTGGGTGAAGTCTGGGGGAAGCCTGGCACAAGCTTTCAGAGTCCTCTCTCAGTGGTGTTACACGGGACTCACTTGGTTCCTGGAGTACAGGGTTATGACAACGCATGTGAAATGTTCTTTCTCTAGAAAGCTCGTTAGAGACTCAGTGCTCAGGGTTTGTATTGGGGCTGGCCACGTATGTAGCTATCCTCTGCCTGGCATGTACCAAAGTTCTAGAGTCCCAGAAAGAAATCGGGTATTCAGTAATAATCACACTATTTTTACAAACATTTCAGGCATGGTGAGCCACTTTCATCAGTTCTGAGAATGGTGACACTTTCCTGTAACCTAAGTTCCCAGATGCCAGGCTAGAGCCAATCTTAAAAACAGCCCTTTCAAGGGATAAGATCAGGCTGGCTATGTTAACTCTTCCCTGCACACTCATTACTAGAAACTCTATTTTTAACTTCGCAAGTTAAATGTGTATTTCCCAAATGGCTTCTATACGAAAAATGTAGAAAATAATATTTGAAGACTGACTCGAGTAAATAAGTTTGGCTCTTCTATGAGGCAACAGGTCTGGGCTCTTTCTCTTCTTGCCACCAGGTGCTCAGAGGCTTGAGGGTTCAAGCATATTGTTGTACCCAAAATCCATTTATGTCACACTGTGAATATTCTTTGCCTGAGAGAAAATATTGAATTTGTGTACAAGGAGACCGTGTGGGTAAAGTTCTTTGCGACCTCATTTTTAACATTAAAAAACCAGAATGACTTAAAAGTCTATAAGCTAGGGAATAAATTAATATATTATACTATGTTAATACATCATAGTATATTTCCAAAAATGAAAATAAATGACCAAAGGGTACATGTATCAACATGGATAGCTTTTACAAATATAAAGAAGAGTGATAATGATTAAGCTGTAGACTGTTACTCATTAGATGAAGCTATATATACTTGCGAAAGTACTAAAGATTGTGTTTGAGTACACAGCTATGTAGTACAAGTTAAAAAGATGTATGAGAAAAATAAGCATTAAATCAAGGTAATTTTTCTCTTTGGGATAGACAAGAAGAACGAGATCCGGCAGGGGAATATAAGGAATTTCGACTGCCTCTCTCTGTAAATGTCTTATTACTTAGAAAATTCTGAAGCAATTATAGAGAAATGCTCATATTTGATAAATATTTGGGTGGGAGGCACCTAAGTATCTATGATTTTGTTTCTAGGCCTTCATTTGTGTTAGAACTGTCTCCTAATTCAAATTCCAAATAGATTTTAGTACCTACATCTTCATTTATGTGGAAAGCACTTTAGCCTCTCTCACTAAAGATAATTTAAAAGGCTAATTGAAACTTTCTGCAACAGTCTGACACAGTTATTCACATTAGTAAGCACCATGGCAAATAGAAGGATTCTAGGTGAATTAGGAAAGTATATTCTACTCAGCCTAAAGATAGAAGTAGTTTTGATTATAACAGGGAGAAAAAAACAGTAGATGGTCCAGAAAGTAGAAAATTTTATCAAGATGTATGGGGTTAGTTTGTTTGTTTTTTCTCTGAGCAATTACTTAAAAATAAAGATAGCATTTATTAACTGACCAGGGAACTTTTGAGTCTCTAAATTCTATACATCCAGCCCTTTTAATAAACGTTAATCCTGCAAATGCCAGATGTTGCTACTTCAACAGGGGATTTTTCCCGATTAATTTCAGCAATCAGTCCTGAAGCCCTGTCGCCCTCATAGCATTTTACCCTTGATCTTCTGTGTAAATATTCACCTTCCCTGTCAGTAGTCTGTTAATGTAAGGCAGAACAATAATAGAAATAACAGCTATAATTCTTTGAGTTCTAACTATGTGCAAAATGTGGTTTCAAGGAATTTCTGTCGATCTTTGCACATGTCCAACACACATGGAATTCTGTATTTTTTTTCCCTCAGCCCAAAATGAAATTTCCCCTAATATTCGCATAGCTTGCTGTTCTACTGTTTTCCTTAATAGCACTTCAAGTGATATAGACCTATTTGTTGTCAGTGTCCTTCACTAGAACACAGTTTGTGCAGACTGGGTATCTATTGTTCAGCATTGTATTCTGACACCTAGAGTAGTGTCTGACAAGTAGCAGGGGCTCAATCAATGTTTGATGAACAAGTGAATTAACAAATTTATGAGAGATGCATTGTTATGATCTCAATTTCACAGGTGAGAAATCAGGCACAGACTGATTAAATAACTTAGCACACTCACACAACTAGCAAATGGAAGGTCCACTGAACCCAAGTTCTGTGCACAACTGCCACTGCCTCTAGGGAGAAATCGATGTGTAGAAAATGATTTTTTTTTTGGGTCTGGGACCTAGGAAGCTGAAAGCTCAAATAGTCAACAATCAATCTCTTAGAGCACCAAGTTCAAGTTAGCTTATACTAATTAATACAGGCTCCCAAACTCGTCTGCATCCTGTGGTGAGCTCCTAACACAGTCTCCTTGTGTATCAGCTGATCTCCGTGAGGCAACAAAGATTACCCTCTCCGAAATGAGGCAGACAAGTCCCAGCACCTAAATAAGCCAAGAAATCTACTTGGTGTCTTTCTCCCTAAACATATTTCTAGATTCCAGTCATCAAAAAATAATCAGCCTGGTGAGAATTTAAAGACTAGACTAAAGGAGAGTAAAAATAAAAAAGAAAAAAGAAAAGAAAAAAAATAGAAAAAAAAGAATGAAAAGGAAAAAGAAAAGTACTGGGTTTTTGTTCCCCCTCAATATTTAAAGGAAAACTAATTGAACCTACAATTGGGCCTTCTCAGATATGTGTCTCCATATTTGAACAGGCCTTCAGTTTGCTCAATCACCTCCTCATTACCTGGGAGACTAGGGCTCCAGTGTGATGAGTCTCAAGAAGCTACAATGGGAAAATGTGAGAGCCCTAAGGTAGAGAAACTCACTCCTATCACCTGGGCCCTGCCCTACCCTTTGATTTATCCCATCCTAGGGAGAAAATTAAGGGAATTAAGAGAATGAAGGAATCTTGGGCGCCTCCCTGTGGTGGGCATCTGCCATTAACTCAATTTTATGCGAAAAATAAAACTAAAAAAATAGTTTGATTTTTTTTTTACTTCTATAATTTTTGAGGAAACCCAAACATTCACACCAGAAAATTAAAGTCAAAACAGTCTTATTGACCAGTTAACAGTTTATCTTAATTTTAGTTCAAGCATCTAGCAGAATAGAGCACTCAGGAAATGCAGACTTAAAGCCAAACCTACAATTAGCAGTTGATATGCCAGCGATTATGTCTCTCCATTCATACGTATCATTTCTAATCCATACCTTAGTCAAGTAATTTGGATGTTATTATCACCATTTTACAGAGGAGGAACTGAACACAGAAGAGCTTAAACAACCATTTCAAGGTCACAAAACCAGTAAATATCCAAAACAGACTTTAAACCATGGTCGATATGATCTCAAAGCCCTGTGTTCTTTTCTACTATGCTATGAGGCTTCCATTAAGTTATGACAAATGTCCCAATGTTGAGAAAATTAAAAATATATCATCGATGTTTCAAATCTCAGGTTAGTTATTATTGCTTATGCTGTTGCTATATTTATGTGAGGATGGCTGAAAGTGGAAAAAAATGAGTCACTGTATATACATCACTGTTGCTAATGTAGTCACTGTCTCCAGAGCCTGTCACCGTTTGTAGCTCTGCCACTTTCCTTCACCAGCTGTCTAAGCCTTTGCACAAAATGAGCCAATCCATATCTGATCGCTAAATTCCCAAGTTAGTTGGCTGTTCTTGCCCTTCAGTATCCGCAGCGCTGGAGGTTGTTTTCCAGCACGCACTGTGGATAGTCTGTTCTGCACAACCAGAGCCGCTAACCAGGCCACCATTTAATGCATGGAAATAGTAATTTGAACAACAGGACCAGGGCTACCTCAAAGATTTGAGGGTCATCCAGAGGTGCCCAATATAATTTTCTGGAAAAATCTGTTCTACAAGGAATCAATTCATATATTAAGATATATTAAGAGGTAGATGATTTACATATTTAAAATCACTCCACTCATCTTTAAAATGTATTTTCCCTCAGACAGAGTTCAACAAATATTCAGGGAACCACATATGCTGATGTATGTATGACAAGACAACTTGATGCTGAACGTGTCGATCGCTTTAGTAAATAGACATTGTCAGCACCAAAGTTCATTCGTTAAATTGTCACAGGGTGAGAGGATGGATAAAGTGTGGTTGTGACAGTCCCGGGCTAGGAGGAGCATTCTTTCCTTCCAAACAACCTAGCTCTGTGATTCCTTTGATTTGAAAAGCAAACGCCAGAAAATTGGTCCATTTGCATCATTGCACAGTGTTTCAATATGACACTTGCCAGTTCTGTTAGCTTGCTGGCTTTCTCATACTATATGTCACATGTTGTGCATTTCCCCGCACACTTCATACTCAAGTAAGACCAGGGAGCAGCTGGGCAAAGAAACATCGGAGACTTGGCAAGCTGCACCATACCTGTGAGACTCTTGTGGCAGTTGGCATTCTGAAGCATCTGAGCTAGAAGGGAATCAGAGCAGCAGTGCAGCTGAGGTTGGGCAACCTGTAATCCTCGCTGTGAGTCGCCACAAACTAATTTAATTCCACTGTTGGTCACAAACGTTGCATTTTGCCTGAGTTAGGAAAATAATCATATTGAGCCTTTTAGAACGCAGACTCTTATGTGGATTCCTAAGCGTTAGGGTTTTGTCAGTCTATCACACAGTTCATCAGATGCCTTCTTTCTGGGATTTGCTGTGCACAGGGCTGGACAGAAAGATGTGGAGATTAATTTGAGCTCTAATGAAAATTAGGTGTGCTGTTTGGTTTTATGTTGTGACTGTCATCATGCAGGTCAGTACTAACGATGTGTCAGGCTCTCTTTGACAGTTTGCATACAGGTGCAGTTGACTCAGAGCTCAGCAATGCCATTCTGAGAAGATGAGGAGGTATTGAACTGTCAAATGGGGACTGCACAGGTGACAGCTGATGCATTTTAGAT
The DNA here is from genome assembly GCA_030015415.1 of Cynopterus sphinx. NCBI lineage: Eukaryota > Metazoa > Chordata > Mammalia > Chiroptera > Pteropodidae > Cynopterus > Cynopterus sphinx. The sequence continues at coordinate 31,186,693 of CM057392.1, read as the reverse complement.
CAGCTCCTTAACAAAGTGAAAGCGAACAGGCTCTTCCTCCTCTCCTCCCCTGAACAATGACATAATTTTATCAAAGTTACTAGTGTATATATCAAATATTTAGCAAAGTTAATAGTGTATAGTAAACATTTTTCCACCAGTTTTTAAAATCCTCATGAAAAGAAATGTAATATCTTGTGAACCTTTTAGATACTATTTAATATCTGTGCTACATTGCAATTTAATTATCTTAAAGCTTTTAGTGATTGCAATTAATTTGTGTGGATACTGAATTGTTTCAGGGAATAAAATACAGGTAAATACAGATATTCACAAAGGATATTTGTTTAGATGAGATAAATAATTCCATATGAATAGATTTTTATAATTTCATGTCTTAAATATATTTCTATTATTTCTTACTTGGAATATTTTAGTACTTTGCAATCATAAACACTATCAATAAAAGCAGAAATAAATTTTAGTTCAATAATTATTTTATATTACCAAGACTAAATTATATGAAACAATTCAGAAAAATATGCACCTTTTCCTGACTGACTTCTGTAGATCTTGTGTTTTCATCTCTAATCATGACTTTCCAGGCGACCTATGTACTAGGCTACAAACTCTTTCATATACTAATTTCTAATACATGTTAGCCTTTGATTCTTTTGTGTCATTGATGGTTTGTTTTGGAGCTTTAGTATTTAACCTTCCCTTACAAGAAATACAAAGTCCTATTCCTAAAGTCAACCATTATCTTTTGTAATAGTTTAATAAAAGTATACGTACATACGTAAAAGTATTTTCGGTATTCAATGTAATCAGTTCTAAAGGTTTATTTCATCATCATAGATATGTTTATTTACATTAATTTAACTTAATATATACTTTGAATTATTGGAAATAGACCTGTGATTCCACAAATTGCATTAATTAGACTACACTGGACGGTTTGATTCCATTTAGACATAAATGAACATAACAGAATTTACACTGAAGTCACTTAAATGGTATTCTTTATCTTCAGGCCAGCAGGGAATGCAATAGAACTAGAGATGATTGACATTTTTTTCTAACCTCTCTGTCCTTTCCTCATGAAAATGCTTAGCTACTCCTGAGCAGCACAGCTGTTGGACAAAGCACAGGGTCTAAGAGGTTGTGCCTTTGGGAGGGCTAACAGAGAAATTCAGCCAATTGAAAGGCAGGCTGGAAAATGTCAGATCAGATATGCCAATCACCGTATGAAAGGTGATGACCCAAAGAGGTGAGAGTGCCAACTGGAAGCTGAACTAAATCTATAAAGCATAATTCTCTCACTAGTGATTTTATTTATCTTTGGTCTCGGTAGGAATAGTTGCAGAAAATATAAACTGATATATACAGTTAATGCTTCAAAAGTGTCACAAAAAATCCTTTGTTAAAGAGAAGGCAAATTTTCTTTTGCCAAAGAAAGGCCTCAGCTTATAGGTGCAAAAGGAAAAAAAAGAAAAATCAGAAAAACAAAACAACTTCTGAACATGAATATTTCTATGCAGGAAAAAATAGCACACATACCTACCTTACTTTAATTTAGTGAAATTATATATTACATTGCCAAGATATAAAAAGGTGTTTAATACAAAGAGCATAAATTTTTTTTAAATGTTGGAAGCCTATTTGACTGATAATTTTGACAATTAAAAATAGACATTATTACTGTATGATTAAAATGAAAATCATAAAACGTGATTATTGGATTAATACAATAGTTAATCAATGTCCAGTGTAGTTTTACTTTAAATTATTAATGTTTTTAACTTGCTTTTTCATTTTGATTTCCTTTTTTAATAGAAAAGTATTACAAAAATATTAGAACTCCGACCACACTTACTACTATATTTATATTTCAATTGCATTTTAACATTAGTTGCAAAACATCCTGAGCTATATAATGTTGCCAATTACATTGTTAATAAGTTATGTGATCTTTCAATTACAACTAAAATAAATGCCAGGTGTTTAGATACCAAGTCATTAAAACACACATGAAAGGATGGGCCTGACCATGGGCCTGACCATGGGCCTGACCATGGGCCTGACCGTGGGGTTGTCTGACCGTGGGGTTGTCTTACTAGCATTGCACATAAAAATCACAAGAGGTAGTACAAAAGCAACAAAAAGCACATGGACCAAAAAAAAGGGTCATTTAAAAGCGGGGAGGGAGTGTCTTTTTTATGTTCCTGCTTTTCCTCCTCTCTAAGCATTCTTCTTGTTTTTTGTTTTGTAGTTGCATGCTGACCAATACTGGTAATTGTTAGGTCAGCGGCGGAAGGGCCAGCCAGGGACTCTCTAGCTTGAAACCAGGAATCCAGATCTTCTGAATAGGGCCCACCCTAAAGCCCTAGGTGCCACCACCCTAATCCGGAGGCTCAATTAGCATTTGATTAACGTTCCCCACCCTATACCCCTGCCCCCACATAAAGCCACACCCTCCCACCCCAGGGCTCGACTCCTCTGGCCCCTCTCCTCTTGGGACCAGAGAACCTGGCCTGGGAGCCCTCTCTCAATGAATGCTTGCTTTTCAAACTTCTGAAGCGTGTCCCGTGTTTACCTTACAGTAATACAAATGTTGGAATGTATATCTTCTATCCAAAAAGGAACAATCTACATTCTATTTGTCGGGAAAGAACCCTCCTAAATTCTTGGCCAGAATACCTCTGTAATTAAAGGACAGATTAAGAGGAGAAAAACAGAAGTTTGATAACGTGTACATCTCCTGTCCATTCCTAGGAAAACTGAGTAACTCCCAGAAATAGCCCAAGCCTTCACTTTAAATAACACTTCAAACAAAGACAAAAGAAGATTTTAGGGTTGGGAGAGGAGCACAAGAGTGTATATTGTTATGCAGATTTAGTCCCAGCTTTCGCCATAGATAAGAGTTTCTGGAGATTCAGTCATTTCCCAATTCTTGGTACAGCCAGGGAGGCACCCTTACAAATGTAGATTTCCCTTACTTATTTCTTACAAAAGGGCAACTTCTGTTTGGTTTTCAATGCTTCTCCTGTTTATTCTCAAATTAATGGGCCTAAAATAATCTTTTCATCAAAAATTCTGCTCTCCATCACATTAGATATTAGAATGTTTTCTCCTAAACATGAGAAGGGGATGAAATAGTTAAAAATTGTCTCCACTGAACCAGCTCAAAACGGTTCCATCTTATTTAACAAAATACTCAGTTGCTTCTAAGATACATGAGACCAAAACCGCAGGTCATGCAGCTGGAGCATGCACAGTGGAGAGAACGCGACTGGGAACCAAAGCCTTGCGGTCCCACACACTGGGCCTCAACTGGAACTTGAACGTGAAGAAAGGGTCATTGTCCAGGAAGATCCGGCACTGACACCTCTAACCAAATGGCCAAGCTCCAAAGTCTTCCAATTAAAACCTGCCCCACCAGTGCTTCTACATACCCGAACCCCTAAAGCCTTATAACCCGCCCTGAACCCCAGATCAGGGAGTTTGTTTTTTTTTCCCCAGCACAAGCTGCCCATTTTCCATTGTGTAGCAATATGCAATAAACGCCACTTCGCTGCACCCTGTGTCACCATAATTCGCTTGGTTACAAAATCTAGATGCTTCGTAGGACAAATTTATCAATTTGAAATGTGAGAAAACTAAAATAATTCAAATGTACACATGTGTTTTACATGATTGTATATTAACTATAGAGATTTTACTCTTAATTACTTTCCAGGAAACTTAGAATCTGCAATTTTTTAATTCACTTTAATTTTTTAATGTGGTGTCCTCTTCATTGACCTATATGAGGATGCAAAATTTAAAAGTGCACAGCATATAGTTGCCAGGTACGATGGATGAATGTATGAGTAAACAAAGTGATGCCGGGTATGTTGTATGGAGTTCAAATCCATATCTATACCCATATAATTCAATTTCTATGAAGAATCCATGAACTCAGCAAAAGACAGTCTTACTCAAGGACAGCACTCCTACAATTGTGTATTCCGACTCCTGCATCCTCAGTTTTCCATCTTTACTATATAATTTGAAGATCATCCAAACATGCTATAGTATTTCTTACTTGAAACAAAAATTAATCTTGCTTCCCTTTATGTAACTTCTCCGCTCCCATTCACATGAAACGCCTCAATGGTTGTTTTAACTTTATTCATTATCTTTTGAACTCACACAGTCATGTTTCTTCCCAACCATACCATCAAAATGGTTATTGTAAAGTTCACAAATAAGCTCCAGGTAGCAAATACAATTTTCAATTCCCAACTAATATCTTATTAAAGCAATCAGAAGCCACTGACAGATTTGATCACAACTTCCTCTTAAACATTTTTTTTCTGCTCATTTTTGAGTCATCACTCTTATGTGTTCTCCTTTCACCTCACTGGATGCTTCTTCTCACACTTCATTGCCAGTACTTTCCCCTCCTCCTGACTTCTCAACTTTGGACAGTCCAGTCATCTAAGTTCTTCTCTCCTATATATACATTCATACCCTTGGTGACATCATAACCTCCATGACTTTAATAACATTTATTCTGATGACAACCAAATGTGTATCTTAAACCCAAAGCTCTCTTCTGAATTCTAAATTCTAATAGACATCCCCAATGTAATATGTTCCAAACTAAACTCCTGATTTCCCTCACCAAAAGTCTTCTCATCCCAAAAGGGGGGAGTTCCATCCTTTCAATGACTCAGGACAAAAAATAATCATGGAATTTTGCACTATTTACCTTTCTCTCATACTCCAGTCATTTTGTCTTCACCTCCTGTCAATTCTTTTCATTGTCACTGCTATCACCTTGATCCAAACATTTGTAAGTTCTTAACTGTGCCATTTGCAATAGTCCTCCAAGTGCTTTCCCGGTTTCCATTCTTGCCCTATCTATCTTCCCCATTGTTTGTTGTCCTCAAGGCAGCCACAGTTATCATTTTAAAAAATCAAATCATGTAACTATGCTGCTCAGAACTCTCCACTGGCTCCCATCTCATTTAGAATAAGGAAGAGTACTCACTGATGGTCTGCAAGATTCTATATGGTGTAGTTCCTTGAGATCTCTTTGATATCACCTTCTGCTATTCTCTACTTCACTCTTTCTACTCCAACCATAATAATTTGATGGTCACCAAACATGCTGAAACTGTTCCTGCTACAGGTTCTTTGCACTGCTGTTTCCCTGATGAAATACTTTTTCTGCAAAGTGGATAGCTTTCTCTGCCACTTTTATGGGGTTGCTGAACAAATGTCACTTGATCAGAGAGAAGTCTAACCATACCACCATATATATAATCCTGTAATGCTCTATTTTCTTTACCATGCCTTACTTTTGAGAATACTTACTGCATGTCATATCTCATACATTCATCCATTTTCACCTTTAATGTCTATTTTCCAAACAGATGAATACAATAGGCTAGTGACTTTGTTTACACTTTGTCTCATTGCTATATCCTCAGTTCTTAGGATAGTAAATAGTACATGATAAATGCTAAATAAAGATGTTTGAATAATAAATAAATAAGTCAATAGAGAATTGTTTTGCATACTATATTTCTGTCCATATTAAATAGTTCTATAGTGAACAGCAGCATATCTATCAAAATTGATACCATAACATCTCTACAGTGTCTATAAGAATACTGAAACTTGTGAAAAAAATATTCTTAATCCATGAGACATACTTGAAAATTCTATTAATATTTTTGGTAAAAACAATTTGTAATATTTTTCTATCTATCTATCTATCTATCTATCATCTATCATCATCATCATCAATCTACCTATTATCTATCTATTTGCTACAGTGTTTTCTATTTGAAGTAGCTATTGATGACTTATTTCTCTTCTAGCATTTCCAATCCATTTAACAATTCAGACTAACCTTTCATTTCCAGAAGAAACCCCACAGAAATATTAGTTTGCTGTTCTTTCTCTTTTTCTCTCCATCTCTCTCATGATGTTACACTCAAAGAAATATATCTGTACAACAAAATCATAGATTAAAAGTCACTCCAAACTTTCTTGAATCACTTAAAGGACATTCAGTAGATCAACTTCATTAACTAGAGCAATTTTTTCTTAAAGTTCCTTTCTGCCTACTATTTTCTTGTGAAAGTAAACTACCACAGCAAGCAGTAGATACTTAATGAATGTTAGCTTCTTCTACCTCTTTCTGTGATCCTGAACTTTAAAACACTGATCTATAGCTTCTCTCAGAAACATAATTAAGCAGATTGAAATATTTAGTAGGAATCAATAATGGGATATTTATTCTTTGGACCCCATTTCTTCTGGTATATAAAATTACAACACCAAAAATTTATATAACTAAAAATTATTTCTGTAGCTCTTTTGAGAACTGATTTTACAAAAAGCCAATATGCTTATATAAATATCTTTTCCATTTATTAGTAAAATTGCATTTGGAAACAATGTTCTTTTCTCATTTGATATCAATGATGGAAAATTTATGTACTTAGTCATTTTGAGGTTTCACTGGGAATGAACAATTTCTCCAAACCAGCTAGTATATATCTTACTAATAAATAATGAAATTTCTGTAATTAATTATGCTTTTATTTATGCTTATAACTCCAGGAAATACAGAATTAAATTTTCTGCTTAATAGCAATGATTATGCTTAACCTACTTTTTCTTAATAGTATTATCTACCCTTTTAAAAATGTGACACTTTTTATGGGATAACTTAATGGATTATAGGATTATTGGTGTGTCTGTCTTGAAAATAGGTGGGAACAATGAACTAATTAGTTAATTAAATTGTTAGATAAAAGTACATATAGAAAATTTTATTCAAGTTGTTGGCTATGTTCCACTTGGTGATATTTTTTCTCTTCACCTATTTAGTTTTTGAAGTCTCCCAATTCATTCATTCTAAAACAAGGAAAATGAGAAAATGTGATTTTCATGTTAAAGTGTGTTGTCTTTCAGGAAACTTTCATACATCTTAATTTATAATTAAATTTTAATATATTACTTATTTGTTGTAAGCAGTATTGTAGCTTGTCAAGAAAGTATTTATTGGGATAGGCAATTATTTAAGTGATTAAGGATCAGAAGAAAACATTTTAAGAAATTTTGGGGGATTGGGGATAGATGAAGTGTTCTGAGACATGACACTATTAAAAAAAAAAAAAATGAAGATCAGCCTTAAAGGTCCTCTGAGGAGAAAAAACAAATTTAGCCATAGAAAGCTTAATTTAGCTTGTTTTCACAACTAACTTGACCTGGGTCGTTTTTGCTTATGCCTCTGGAGATCATAAGCGAAACATAAACTGTTTCTCAAGTTGATAGGAGATGATTCTAAAAATTCCAGTATTATAACCAATCACAGTAAAGAATAAATTGTCACTGCTTTCTCACTATATAAACTGTTTTATAGGCATACCTAGTTTTATCGCATTTTGCTTTATTGTATTTCACAGATGTTGTGTTTTTTACAAATTGAAAGCAAGACCCTCTACCACCAAAAAGATCATGACTCATTTCATTGCGACACTTGCTTTATTGCAGTGGCCTGAGGTATTACTGGCATAAGAATATATACCTGAACCTTAGTCTATGTTTTAGTTTGAATGCTCTTAGTTTACAAACTGTCCTTTTGGTGTATGTACAATAAATTTTTACTAATTACCACTTCAATGATTCATTGGCTTTACTTTGGCTATTTGTGAACTTCTGACAACACCAAAAATTTGTTTGTTTTTTTAAAAAAGAATAACTCATTGAAATACAAACATTTTTGTGCTGTGAAAGACCCTATGAAAGGGATGAAAAGACAAAAAAGACAAAAATATCTATGTTAGGATAAAATACGTGCAAACCATATTAAACAAAGATCTCACATATAGTCTACAAAAAGAACTCGCAAGACAATACTAAAAAAAAGTAAATCTAATTATAAAATGGGTGAAAGACATGAATAGATATTTCATCATAGAAGGGATATGGATGACAAGTACATTAAGATGCTCAACATAATTAGCTATTAGGGCAATGACTGGTAACTACATTTATTTATCACTAGACATCTAATGGATTGGTGAAAAAAAGTATTAGTGAGAATAGGGAGAAACTGGATGTCACATACATTGCTGGTAGAAATGTAAAATGGTACAGTCATTCTGAAAAATAGTTTGTCAGTTTCTTTTAAAATTAAATATATATTTTTCATACAAGTCAGCAATCATACTCTTTGGCATTTATCCCAGGGAAATAAAACCAATGTTCACACAAAAACCTGTACACAAATGTTTATGGCAGCTTTATTTATAACCCCAAACTGGAAACAACTCATACATTCTTCACTAGGTGAATGCTTAAGCCAACTCTGGTCCAACAGAATACCATACAATGGAATATTACTCAGCGATAAAAGTACTGAGCTATTTATTGATGCATGCAAGATCCTGATAGATCTCAAGGGCACTATGCTTAATGACAAAAATTCTCAAATTTACATACTGTATGGTTTAATTTTGTAGTATTCTCAAAAATGACAAAACAATAAAAATTGAGAACAGCTTAGTGTTTGCCAAGGGACACGTTTGGGAGGATGGGTACAGATATAGAAATGTAGCTTGAGGGGGTGTGAGATTATATCAGTTAATTTTTTGTGTCAACTTGACTGGGCCATGGGGTGCCCAACTATCCAGTCAAGCATTTGCTTTGGAGGAGATTAACACTTGAATTGGCATACTGAGTGAAGCAGAATGCCCTACCTAATGAGGGTGTGTCTCATCCAGTCAGTTGAAGACTTGGAGAGAAAAATATCTTACCTCGATTAAGAGAAAATTCTTCCTTGTTCGACTGCCTTTGAAAGGGGACATTGGCTTTTTTCCTTCCTCCAGACTTGAAGAATCAGTTGTTCCCATGTCTCAAGTCTCCTTTTCCTTTTTTCTCCTTTAAGATGGACAATAAATCTGCTGGCCTTCTATGATGAAACCCCTCCTGGTTCTCAGGCCTTTAGATGTAGACTAAAAGTAAAGCATCAGCTCTCCTGGGCCCCAGCTCGCTGATTTACCCTGAGGATCCTGGGACTTGCCTTTGTTATCACATGAGCCAGTTATTTTTTCGATAATAAATCTCCTATATATAGATACGTGCTATTTGTTCGGTTTCTCTGAAGAACTAATATAGTTATGATGGAACTTCTCTGCATCTTGATTGTGGGGTTTGTCATATGAAGCTACATAATATAAAATTGATTAGAACTATACACATACAGGTGAAAGATGTAAAAAATGGTGACAACTGATTAAGGTCTGTAATCTACTTAACAGTGTTATATCAACATCAATTTCCTGATTTTGATGTTAGACTACAATTATATAGGATGTCACCACTGGAGGAACTAGATGAAAAATATATATACTTTATATACTATTTTTTTTGTGACTTTATATTGCAAAATAAGAGGTTTTAAAATAAAACAAAAGAAACATTTCAAAGAGATCTGCTTCAAACTCCTTAAAATTCTTGTGCTTCAAACTCCTTAAAATTCTTGTATTTGAATATTGTACTATTATATGGGCACCCTAGGTATAATTTTACTAGGCTGAAATAACATTATAGAGATTATCTATGAAGACATTTGGTCCAGAATTATTTGATACTTGTGATAATACTAAATATTTTTGGATATCTGTGCAATAAAACTACCATTTTTGAGTGCTTCATTTCTCAATATTAAAATGCTTTCTCTCATCATCAGACTTCTTCCTCCCAAATAATAATAAAGAATAATTGCTTGTTGATGTTACAGACGAGAAAACAGAAGCTTGGAAGTATTCAGGAATGTGATTCAGGTCATTTAGCTAATCATGGGAGAGGAGGATTCAAGCCTGTCACTTAGACTTGGCTGTTACTGATTTCAGCAACATCTCCCTAAGATTCCTCAAAGGCACATAGCCAGTAAGCAACTGTTTCTACATTTGTCACTATAATCTCTAATATATCGTCTGTCATTGATTCTAAAACTACCAAGCTGACAGAAAGCCAAACTTTCAAAAAGTTATGTCAATGCTGATGAAACTTTCATGGTAAATGATTGGAAATGTGAGTCAAATAAAAGAATTTGGTTCTTTTTGAGATTTTCCTTTGTGTTTCCTTTGTGATGACCTAATGCTTGTTTCCTCTTGTCCACCTTCTCTCTGCCACAAAAAAGGTAAAAATGGCAACAAATAATCTATTTTCTAATCACACACAAATGTGTATTACTCTGAGTAATGTACCTGAAAGGCTACTTTCAATTCTGTTGTTCTGTTAGGTACTATTAAATTTGTGTAAATTTTTTTTTTTAATTTATAAAGTATATAAGAGGTTCTCTTTTTGGCTTAGCTATACATAAAAAGTTCATTTTTTATAGATCATCATCTGCTGTCTTTTAAAATACATTATTGTTTTTGTTTTCTTGCTAGAAAAGAGTTAGAAATTTGACCATGTTTTAATAATGATTTAATATATGTAATCCATTTTATTTTTTAAAACTTTCTGAAATACATATATGTAGCTACTTACATGCAGATAAATTGTGTTTCTTATTTACAGATTTTGCGTAATGGCTGACACGATTACCTATCAATAAAACAGACTACTTTCAAATATATAAACTCATAAGAAAAGTTTTACTACAAGAACTTATGGCCAATAAATATATCAATTAACTATGAACAATGAGTATGACTAGGAGAAAAACAATATCTGGGAGTAGTACTCAGTCCCTGGTGAAAACCCTTTTAGTGATAGAGGTTGCTCAAATATACTATTTAAAAAAAATAGAATCCAAGCAGAATATCCTATGGTAGCTTATTTTGTCAAACTTTTATTTCTTTTGAAGGAAAATTTTCATATTCTATAGTTACTGAAACTTAGGCTCAATGGAAGCTACATGTATATTTGAAACAAACAAATCTGTGTACTTTTAAAAATAGTAACTGCAATTTCTTTTATTTTTAATTTTTTTGCAGTTTCTTTTCATTTGACTAAAATGGTAAATTCTGTGGTCTATTTCTTTTCATGTCACAATATGTTCAAAGTGATTCACAACCTGGTTCATTTAAAAATTTTGATAGATGCATTTAGACTGTTAGGCTGAGTGTTTAGCCTTCATATTGCCTGGTGAATAAACACTGCACAGGAGGATCCTTGAGTGAGGAGACAAGAAGGATATTACTCAGTGAACCCTTGAGGGAAGGAGATCGCTAACGCTACTTCTTCATGAACTCCCATTATCCTACCTAGCCGATTTCAAGGAGCTTCAGGATGTCTCGGATTTTTGCCTTAAGGTTTGCTCCTATTTGTGAAACTTCAAGGGTCATCATCAGTTCATAGAACAACTTAGAACCTGTTACATAGCTCCCCATGATGGAGAATCTTGTTCTAAGTCTGGGAGAAATTGGAATATGAACCCCATTATTTCACAAAATTGGGATCACATGACATTAATGTAAATATACACTGAGAGTCTATTACAATTTAGATACTGTGTTAGAAATTACTGATGCCAACATCGTCAGGGCAGAAACCTTCCTACCAGAAAGTTCAATGCTTAAAGGTAGACCCAGAGGAATAAATAATTACTTATCATACTCTTTAATAAGTGTTATCACATTTAATGAGAGTACTGTTGGGATAATGGGCAGAGCAGGGAAGGAAGACAAGAAATAGAGACAAAACCAAGAGAAACCCTTTTCTTTTTCACATTTTTCGTATGTGCCATCTCTGACACCTAGAAAAACAAAGTAGAGAGATATCTTTTATTTATTTTAATTAGTTTCACGTTTTCAGTACATTGGTTAGATATCCATATAGTTTATAAAAATAAACTATAAATGAGAGATATTTCTTATCTGCTTTTGAATATTGGCAAGTATACCTTGTATTTTCAGCAACCTTACGTGACCTTGGTCATACTGAAGTACTATTACTAAAAATCATTTCCCCAATAGTGCATGTGGAAGAATACAAAATATCTGTCTCTCTGGTCAGAAATAAGGGTGTGTAGATATTTTATCAGCTTGGAGAAATGGCTAAGATAATTCTGTCTCCCTGTCTGTATTCATCAGAATACTGTAAAGTCAGGACTCTGATTTATTATAGTTCAAGCGTAACAGTCAAAAGATAGAGATTTGTTTTTGTTCTTCTACCTTCTCAGTAAGCCAAGTCTTCCTACTTTTTATGGGATTGAAATTTAAATGAGACAGTGAAAGTGAAGAGCTGCATCATTAGCTCTCAGATTGCAGAAAATACTTGCTAAATATAATTTGTTTAAACAGCTTCGGAGCAAAAGAGTCTTGTGTATAGAACTTAAAGTAAGAAACCAGAAAGTTGAAGTTTTAGGAATTGAACTAAAACATAAGTTATCTGAAAATAATGAAATAGTAGTATGCCAACAATGTTTTTAACCCCAGACTAGCATTTTTAAAGAAGAAGAAGAAATAAAGCTATTTTTGGCCTCTTTTAAACTTAGAGGGAATCGAAAACTTAACTGTTTTGTGTCTAGTCATGAAATCTGTAACTTCTCAGTTTGAACACAGTATCTTCAATTTGTTCTTGCTCCTCTCTCATTTCCTTTTCCCCATCTTTCTCTTGAGACAACTGGTCCTTGGTGTCCTCAATATCTTAAACCTTCTATTCTTCTACTTCTATTTTCTCCCTTTTTATCTCAGTCTACATTTCTTTGCTTCCCCTATAAAGTCAGTTAATGTTTTTAACATTGTTGGGAGAATCTGTCACTTTCTTTTCATTCCTTGTTGCCCATTTTATTCAATCCCCGATGGCACTACCACTACACTTGCACAATAGGAGCTGAACTTGTTGCCATGTCACACATTCTGTGATTGTCCTTAGTCTGTTTGCTATTTGCACATTGTCTCTGAACTTCTAGCTCACACATCAGTAGCAGCAACTTGCTCACCCAATTCACCAGCTTCTAAGGAGACCATGTTCTCTTGACCTCTCTATGGTTCTCAACATGTTTTGTCTACATCTTGAAAAAGTCTTTCTACCTATAACCTGTAACTTCAGTGATTCTTTACTGTTCTGTTTATTCTCTTAAAATATTCATTGTATCTTTTTTCTCTTGCTGACTCTTTGGTACCTTTAAGGTTAGAGTTTAAATTATTTTCTTATTCAAATATCTCTTCATTAGTTATCCCAGTTATCCTCACACTTTCAATTCCACCCTTCATCTAGATAGCAATTTAGGTAAGTCTTGGATGAGAAAACTCAGCTTATCATCTGAGAATAATTTATCCCATTGACTGTAAAGATTAATCGTTTGAATGAGTCATCCTAAAAGAGGCTAACCTTTCTCCCCTATTGGGTTATACAACTTTCAAATCTTTATATTTTTCCCTAATTATATTTTTTTCTGATATCTGATCCCATCGCCTCTGCTACATCCAATATTTTTCCACCCAGTTGTATATGGCAAACCTCAATTAAGACCAGCACATTCTCAATGTTCCCTTAAAATCAGCCTCTTTCTGATTTTTCTCTTTGTTGTTTATTTTCTCTGCTAGTATTCTTAGGTGAAAATGTGGACACATTTTTTATTCAGTGCTCTCCTTTTTCATTTTACCCAGTTGTCATTTGTCAACGACTATAGATGTTTTTTTACTTCATAATAAACATCATAAAATTTATGTTTTTATTCCCAACAATTAAGACACATAAACTTTTCTATATCATTTTAGTGTCTTTCAATTGTTTTCCCTTCTCATACTCTTTTTCTCTGGTTTATGGTAGATATTCCCACTAGATCTATTTTCCTTAGTAAAACTTCCTATAATTTACTCCAACACAAAAAAAACAGTGACTAACCAACAGGGCTGGCTCATGGGCATGTGACCTGTGAGTCACATTGGGCTGCATGCTTAGAAGGCCCCCACACTTGGTTAAATGCTCTGCTATAGCTGTCTTGAAATTCTTAATATTTTGACAGGGGGCTATGCATTTTTATTTTGCACTAGGCCCAGTGAAATCATGTAGCCCATCTGGTTTCTAATGACGACGACTAAGTTCTGTACCAGCCTCCTGCCTACACTCCTGGCCTTTCACACTTAGTATTTTCTCAACCCTAATGACCACACCTATCATACTCCTCAGTGAAGCTGGGTTGTTAGTTGCGTTCTAGATATATTTATTTACTTCCCACTTTTGTGGTTTATTACCACTTGATATACTCTCAATTTAGCTCCTCAAAATTTTATTCAGATTCTTTTTCCATGTCTTTTTCCCCTCTTTTATTATTCTCTGGGTGCATGATTGAGCTGTATCTATAGTGCTGTGTTTATTTTTTCTTAGAGAATGCATGTATCATGTTTTCTTTACTTTTCCTTTGAGTTAATGTCTTGTTATAGAGGCAACAAGCCCCATGGAGTTAAGGATAAATGCTCTTATTTACGTATCACTTACAGTGTTAAATACATACAATATATGAAATAATTATTGCATATATTTATTATAATAGAATTTACCAGCATAGTCTATTTAACTGTTTTACTGCAAAAAGTAAAAATATTTTGCAGTGTAGTACACATGATTAATTCTTTTCCTATTACATATTAAAAAAAAATATGTATGGATGTGTTTGGCTTTCTTGATTCTCTATACACATAGTTTTTGCTTCTGAGTGGAATGGGGAAGGGCAGAAATCCAGGCCCTTCAGAGATGGGTAAAATAATTCAGTGATGGGAAAACTTGAAATATAAAAGATAAAGAGAGAAAAAAAGAGAGAGAAAATAGAATATAGACACGAACATATCAATTCTGCAGATTAACATGTTTCATGGTTATAATCACTGCCCTCTTTGCCATTCCAGAAAGGTGATATATCATTGCTGTGCTTGGTCTAAAAGAATTAAAGGAGACTTTAGAAAATCAAGCTGGAGATGGTGTAGCTAGCCTCTAGCATTTCGTTTATGAGGGCATCCATTCATGTCTGCTCAGGCTTGTCAAATAATATCCATCTGTCCTAGAGGAATAGATCAAACAATGAAATTTTGTTATATTAATCCTTTCAGGTTTTCTACAAATTCCAGAATATCTAAAAACTTCTTAGTGTAGGGTGGCTATGTTAATTAGAATTTTGTCAGGTATATCAGTAGTTCTATTATTCTGACTTAAATTTTTTTTTTTCACAACGTTAGATAAAGACTTGATAATGATGAAAAAAAAGTAAAGAATTAGGACAAAAGAATAAGAACAAAAAAGTGAAAACATAAATTTTGTAGCTTGAGTGAAACTCAAATATCATCTAAACCAGTTCAATCACTTAATTCCCCAATTATCCTCATTCCTCATCCACCACTTTTTTTATACCATAAAAGCTTTTATTATAATTGGTTTAAACTATTCTAGCAAGTGAGGGTGCTCATCCTACCATTTAGAAGACAATATTGGTGTGTGCAGAGAATATAGTATCAAATGTAAAAAAACAAAACAAATTATTTGTGAGGAGGGTTAATGCAGGTGCATATGATCATCAGTGTTTCTGTTTGATTCTTCCAGTTAATGGATATTGCCTTGGTGATGCAAAGAGTGGGAAGCAAAAAACATCCAGTTTTTCAGGGACACTTTAACTATTAGAGATTCTTTTCTTAGAAAAGAAATATTGAGGAATTGGAGAATGTTAATCCTAGAAGAAATCATGAAAATTACCTAATTTTTTCTTCAGGTTTTATTAATAAATGATAAAATATGAATACATACAGTTTGTTTTCTACTTTTCAATACTTATACCTCATTTCTATTTCTTTTTTTTATTGCTTCAGTTAGTGTATTCAAGACGACATGATAATAGTGACAGCATATATGAAGACTATATATACCCATGTGTAATATGTTTATCTATGTATTGCTAGTTGTATCAAATGCCATTTCAATATCTGTTGATATTTTTCTCCTTTGGTCTATTAGCATTACACTAACTGTATAACACTGATTCAGCAGAGTTTCAATTTGTGTTGGGAGCCAAAAGACCCTCATCCTGACCGCCCAGCCCCCGGGCATAGAACCTGGCCGTTAACAAACCTGTATGCTATCTAAAGAATGCAGGAGCAGACAATGCTCCAGGGAATAGTTAACCACAGAATGTATTAACATACCCGCCGGATAAGGAAGGACCTACTGAATGGCTGTGGACCTGCCCAAGGAACCCCTCTCCTCGTTCCTCTTTTCACTTCTAACCTTTGTACCCCCTAACCCCATCAACCAAGGACCAATGAAATTGTAACAAGTATCCCCCTGCCTAGTCAGTCCTGCCCCCCTTTGTTCTTCTGTAATAAATATACCCGCTCTGAAATAAAAAATTTGAGGCTTGATCAGAATACTGTCTTGCCTCCGCTCCTTTTTCTCGCCCGTTTCTCTTTCAGGCTGGACCCTCTTCGAGCCCGCGAATAACTAGGTCCCGCGGGTCGGGACAAATTTGTTCTAAATTTGTTGTGTCCTTATCCCTCTTTTTCTCATGTAACTTAATAGAAGCCAACAGTTCAAATCATCTATCAGCCTATATATTCATTCCTGCACTGTTGATAATACACCTAATGTCAAAACTCATGAGGATGAGCTAACCAACTACTGAGGTTCTTGGACCCCTGAACTCCTTGGTTTCAGTATTTTCATCCATCACTCTTCAGCCATAACTCCTGATTTTGTTATCCCCAACAAGAGCACCTCATTCAAATTCTTGATTTACGTGCTTTGATTATTTTACCACCTTCTATTATCTTCCCAGCTCAATATTCTATTCCAGCATTACTTCAACCTTGCTGAGAATCTCTGTTCTTTAACTTCTTACCTTTACTTATTCAAGCTTTCCCAAGTCCCTACCAACCCAGGATTTTTTTTTTTCATACTCAGCTTAGATTCCATGATCCATAATTATAACAAGTATCTTATAAATGCCATTAAATCTTCTACCCCTCCATAATATTTGCCTAGAAAAATGACAACTTTAACAATCTCAAGTAATCGTTTATTGCATGTCTTTTTAAGAGCAGTTGAATGTGTTGGGTAGACAACATGTTGGCTGATCACACTTTATATTTAGGACCACACATTTCAAATAGAAACCCATACTTTCCAACATTTCTACTATATATCTCCAAAATATCTACCACCCTAAATAGTAATTCAATATCTTTTTTTATATACAATTTTACAATCCACCTTCTCACTCTCAGCTGATGATCTTGCTTCTGCATTTTAAAAAGTAGAGTAAAAAGAATGTGTCTCCTCTTCTTAGAAGACTGCCTGCATGTGAACATTCACCTCCTTCCTTCAATGAACGTTTCTGATATTTCTGTTCCAATCTTAGATGACTCTCTCTCTCCAATATGCACTTGATCTCATAAACCCTTGTCACTAGAGGAATTTGTCCTGAAATGTTCCCTTTCCTTGCATCATTAATATTCCTTCTGTACTGTCTTATTATTGTCAAAATACATAGATGATGCAATAGTTACATTTAAAACAAGCAACTATTACTCTCATTTCCTTTTCAGTTTTCTCTTCCATATTCCTATTTTGATTCATTTATTACAAATGTTTTTGAAAGATTTCTCTGGGCTCATTGAGTCTGTTTCCTCATATCTCATTTTAACTTTAACTAACTTTTTATCCTAACAATTTATTGAATCACATCAGGTTGAAGTCATCAACATCTTCCATCTTCTCAAATCCAGTTACATGATCTTCATATAACAATATCTCCATGAAGCATTTGACACTTGGATCAGCCTTTCTTTCTTGATACACTCCCTCCATTTGTATTCTGTGATGTCACTGTCTCTAATTATCTTTTCCTTCTCAGTTCTTTGTTGTTATTGTCATCCATACATCCTTTTCCTAATCTCTAAAAGTAGCATCCCTTGATGCTTTTTTCAGTCCTGTTTTTCTTCTCTATTGCACTTTCTTCCTAGGAAATCTACTTTAGTCCTATGGACATAAATTCCAATTATTTGTTGATGAGATCAAAATATAAATACTTAGATTTCCTCTTCACTGAACTCCAGCTTCAGACATTCAGTTGCCAATCTGATAGCTCAAGATTAACAAACTGAACACAGAACACTTACTTCCCAATTCCAAAGATCTCTTCCTCCTATAGTTTTCCCAAACTTAATAAATTTGTATTTCCATTAGAGTTCACTTAAAATTACTCCCTTGTAATCAGTAATTGAAAAAAATATCAAAAATTTGTATTTTGTGAACCCTGAATAGGTCTGCCTTTAGACTGCTTTGTCATTTACCTTAAATATAATCAGAATGAATCACTGAAGAGTGGATAATGCTTCCAACAGTGACTTAACTAACAAGTTTGCTTTAACTTAATTTTTATTTAGTAATTTTTTATAATTAATCTACAAAGTCTCTGATAACATATTTTGTACATTAACAAATATAAAATTTGGACAGAGAAAGATAAATACCATATGATTTCACTTATATGCAGAATCTAAGGAACAAAAAGAACAAACTAATCAAAAACAGACACACATATAGAGGACAATCTGGTGACTGCCAGAGGGGAGGGGCGTTGGGGGACTGGAAGAAAGAAATGAAGGGTTAAAAAAGTACAAATTAGTAGTTGATAGAAGGTCAAGGGGATGGGGAGCACGGCATAGGGAATGTATTCGCTAGGTGGGGAGCCAGAGGAGAAAAAGAGCAATTAAGGGGATCTTTTATAAACTATATAAACATCTGACCAATGTACTGTATACTTGAAACTAATAATAAAATTAAAAAAAAAACATTAATATGTATTTTTTTATTGTTCAAAAGTCTCTAAGGTTTGTAAACACAATTGTGCCACAGGAAATGTCCCAATTAAAAAAGAATTAACCTGAAAATAGTGTGCTTAATGAGTTCCAGTAGGAGATACTGGAGAAAGAGACAAATGGTTATAAAGCTATTAGATCTAGAAGTAAAATCACCCAGACTTTTTTGAGGGTATGGTGATTACTTATCTCTTCACGTGGTTAATAGCCTTTCACTGAAGTGTGTTACCAAGGAGTAGGTTTGAGGTTTGGCAAAAATGGTATATACATTTCAAAGAAGCTCATTTACTAAAATTGTTATGCATCTTTTAAAATCATTACTAGAGTAAATCAAACTGGGGATGAAGGGGTGTTCATGTTTAGGAAGCCTTATGTCTTCCCAGTTCCCTAAATGGAGATGTGTTGGTTGGTGATGATGAAATTTTGTCACCCGGGGTAAGATCTCACCAGGCCATGGGAAGCAGAGACTGGGGGCTTAGCAAACACCCTCTTACACCCCATGTGTCATCTTGAAAAACTTCAGTGGAAGTACATTGCTTGTTTGCAAAACTTGTCTTTTTCGAGCCAGAATACTGGATTTAATGTCAGATCCCTAAATACAATTTATTATGCCATTAGCATTACCTAGCCACATTGCTCAATGGTTACATAAAAATGTCTAAACATCTCATATACACAATTGCATCATCTGTCTGTAGGCTTACATAAGCAGTTATTTACAAGGGTTTTGAAGCAACTGATCACAGCATTCCTTGGCAGGGTTCCCCTTAGCTAAGCATTTTAGAAACACACAACTAAACAATTAGGAAATAGGCATCAAATTAATGCCTGGCAAAGCAAAGAGTGAAAAATACATATAGGAAATAGAAAACTTTTTTTTGAAGTTAATCAGGTATAGTCAAAGTATGTTTATTGTCCTAATGTGGTATTATGGGGTTCAGATACATAGGCTATTTTGTATAGTAAAAGGAAAAAATTTATCTTTTGAAAGAAGTAGCAGTGGAAGTTTTGGGACAAGTGCTGCTTATTTAAACATATTTCATGTCTAATGTATCTGCAAGTCTGAATTAGAAACTCTCACTGAACCTTGATTATGTACTATAAAACTGATTAATAGACATACAAATCAATAATTCCTTTTCACGTAATAACAAATAATGTGTGTGAATAGCTGAGTGCTATGCTTCACATTTGGAGGATCTCACTGCAAACAGTCATACATCTAGACAGTATTTCTAAGTGCTGGAATTTGCCATTCATTTACAAAATTAGTTGATACTGTGAAAGATCACAAAAGGGAGAGAACGCTCAATTGAGAATAATCTAGTTTCATATTTTTTTATTCAATGAAATCTCTGAAGTACCTAAAACTTTGCAAAATATTTAGCTTTTCTTATATTTATTTTTGAACAGTAATAGATGTCATTGGTACTGTCAATATTGAAGATACTTAGTAGCTTTTTAAAGATAATTTCCATTTTTCTTATTAATAAAATTCCAGAAAAGTTTCCATATATACATGAAGAATTCTCCTCTGTATCCTCTCTCTTTTTCTGTCTGTCCATCTCTCTGTTCAACACACACAATATAAGAGGAGGCCAGAGACTTTGGCATTGGCATTCATGTCCCTGCAGACCGAATCAAGAATTGTGATCTCATGGCCATCTCATGCATTGTGTTGCATTAGAATTCTATGGGTTTCCTTGAATTAGAGAAAAACATACAGCCTACACCAGATCTAATTAAAAACTAAAAAGTTTTGAGATATGGTATCTTTTTAATGATAAATCTATTTCTAGAACTACTTTGTTAAATAAAAAATGTAGGTTGAATGCATTCAAATGCCTTATTTGTCAACTAAAAATAGCAGTAGTTCTTCCACTTTGGCATATCGATAAATGAGTTAGATAACTGAGTTTATAAAATGAGCTGTACTTGAACATGGTGTGTTACAGCTGAAGCTTTCAAAATTCAGTTTGGTAGTATTTTAGATAAAAGTATTTTCATCAGCTAATTTTGTTTGGTCTGTATTTCACTGTGAGTGTATTATCTTGTTTTGATGTCAGCATTATGTTAGTTTCAAAAAAATTTAAAATTTTAATACTTAGGTAGTAAATAACCATTGGATCATCTGTTCAACCTCTAACTTCTTGCACTGGACCACTCTCTGACTTAGATATGGATATGAAAACCATGTTTTTATATCACTTATCTCTATTCACACTTTTTGAATCAAGAGTGGTTCATTTAGATCTCTCTCATGGAAATTTAGAAATGACATCCCTGGTGCCTTGAAGTTAGGACAAATAAATTTAAGAGCTAAGACTGACTCTGAGAGTCTCATAATAAGGTAGAAAATATTAGTCTTTACATGGCTGCCCAACCAAAGACAATATTTTCCAACTTCCTTTGTACCAGATGTGGCTATAGACTAAATTCTCACCATTGAAATGTCTGGCTTTGGTTTTAAGACATTATGTGACCCTGTGCTTCTATGCATCCCATAGTATTGAAACATAAAAATACTTATAGTCCAGCCTAAGTACAGAAGACAAAATCAGAGGGTATATAGATATCAGAATTTAAAAAGAATCTGGGTCTTTGAATGACTGCCAACTTGGTCTGCTCACTTTGGGATTTTTATATCCGAGGGAAAAAAAAATCCTCTTTTTCCTAAGCTCCTTTACTTTGCCCCCCCCTTATTTTTTTTTAAATAGCAGCTTAGCCTTTATCCTAAGTAGGCCAAGAAT
Organism: Cynopterus sphinx; assembly: GCA_030015415.1. Taxonomy (NCBI): domain Eukaryota; kingdom Metazoa; phylum Chordata; class Mammalia; order Chiroptera; family Pteropodidae; genus Cynopterus; species Cynopterus sphinx. The sequence goes on along the minus strand of CM057392.1, from coordinate 31,165,137 downwards.
ATGAAAGTGTAAATATTATTAAATAGAAGGAGGAGAAAACCAAGTGAACTGATAGAGACACAGAATTCAAAATCATATGATTCCAAAGGCATAGATAGTCTAAGATATATAAGCACTAACATTAATTTTCCCTGTTTCTTATTTAACTTATGAATCTTGAACCAAGTGTATTCGAATAGAACTGCTTCCCATGGTTAGGTTCTGTAGTTTATAATAAGTTCTTCTTTTTCATTTAAGCTAGATTAAGTTTTCCTTTCAAAAAAGTCATTAATAACTGAATATTTCATCTAAAACCTAAGTTTGCAAGTAACTCCTCAGCACCATGCCTAGATGGGGAGTAAAAAGAATGAAGACGACTCTATCCTGGCATGTGAAACTGACTCCATATATGCATTAACCAAATGATTTTCTACTGCCTTTGGCACCCAGGTGATACATCTTCATAAAAAAACAAAAACAAAAACATTTTAGCAGATTGAGAAGCCAAATATAATCAAATTGTTTTGATTAGATTTCTACATAGTAGAGAAAAGTACAAATGAAATCCAAAGCTCCTCTGGCTGGACTAGAGAGAGACAAAAGCAGATCAATGCTCTGTAATTACTGAGATCAAATAAAATAGATTGATAATAATTATAAATAATGGTAGTTTACATGCATAATTCCTGGGAGCCAAGTAATTTATGTGCATTCTTATTTAATTTTCACAAAAATTCAAAAGGTAGATTCTTTTATCCTTCCACTAATACATCTCAGCAAACTGAGGTCTCAAGTGTTAGGAAATTTGCCCAGTGTCAGAGATGGACTTGATTTTAAAAGTTCTTATGACACACAGAAAAACTGTAATTATGTGAGGTCACTGATGCTACCTAAACTTATTGCGGTCACCATTTTGCATTATTTAAATATATAAAATCATTATGCTGTATATCTTGGACTAATATGCTCATTATACCTTAATAAAACTGGAAAAAGTCAAAATACTATTGGACTTAAACTTTGCTTAATTCGAACCAAGAGAACAAAGAATCTTGACTATTCAAACCATTGCTAAGCTGTTTTATTCGTCCAAAGGATATCAATAATAGCTGGCAGCTACCTGCTAAAGACGCTTTGGTGTTTTTGCCCCTCTTCATTGACATTAGACAAACTAGTCAAGGAACATTTGTATTAGTCAGACCCAGAGCAACCAGGTTTGCTGACCAACAATATCATCGCCCCAAACTAGCAGTGTGTCAACACAATGAGGCCCATGAGAGTCAGTGGCTCCATCACTTATGTCATTATATATCTCCATGTAGAATATAAATATCTCAACCAATGATCAATATGTGTTGCTGTTCTATCCATTTTCTCCTACCAGCTTTTGAAATGGAAATTGTTATTGTAGTTTGGTTGTTTTCCCTTCTCCTATATTTTGAATACAACACACAACAAATATTTAAATAATGAGGAAGAGTTTATAAAAATTCTAAAACTTTACTATGCAGAGAAAAAATAATCAGGAAAGACTGTTTTAAAAGATACCCATCATAACCCATGCCCTATCTTAATAGGTTTATGGTATTGTACATGTGTATATAATGCATGCCAATGTTTAAATATTCATTTAGATTTTGGTAGGTGGATGGTAAGTAGTTCAAAGCAGGAATGGTTTTAATTTACATTAGGGAAAAACAAGTAAAGTTTTAAGAATGGAAGGAATGACCATGTATAAATGCAGAAAGTTGTGTACATTTACAGGCAATCAAGGGGTCCCCTGTGATTCTATCACTGTTATACTTACTATTAATATTACTATATTTCTAGTTCTAATTGTAAAACCTAAGAGAAATTTTACTCAACTGATTATGCCCTTTCCTTGAAACAATATTGATTAAAAATATTTATTAAAAATATCAGCATAGTTCCTTCATTTCCTTTTTCTTCACTAGTCACTCTTTCTCAATCACCCTATTATCCGATTTCTGCGTATCTCCTCTGTTTTGAGCACTCCTCTCAGAACCAGATTTATAGAATATTACTCAATCCCACAAGCCATAGACGATTAGGCAGAAGCCTTGGTCAGACCCCACCTCAATCATTCAGTCTTACTTTCAGGGATTCAGAATTAATTTTGAAATGGCCACTCACTGCTAGCTGTTTAATTGGAACTAGAGCTTGATATTTGGGGCCCCTTTTGGCAATGTCTAGCAATAGGCAGACTGTTGAGATGGCCCCCAAACTTCTTTTTCCCCTCCTTCCTGTGTGTGTAGTGTGGATAGGATCGGGAACATGATGGATCTCTCTGATGTTTATAGACTGTGTTACATGACAAAGGAGAAGGGATTTTGCAGATGTGATCAGTTGCCTCCGAGGTAATGAAGGGGAGATAATCCCATGTAGGCCTGGCCTAAGCAGGTGAGTATTGCCAGGGACCTTGCCCTTCCTGAAGATGAGATTGGACGGATGAGAGAGATTCTACTGCCAGCATTGAAAAGTCCAACAGCTTTTATTTCTACAGCCTCAAGAACTAAATTCTGCCAGCAAGCAACGAGCAATGACAAGTGCCCCGAGCCCTGCCTGGCTGGCACTGTGGTTCCAGCTTGGTTAAGTCCCTGGTAGAGATTCAGCTAACCCATGTCCAGACTCCTGACCTCTTGTGCAGTGAAATAGTGAATTCATGTTGTTTCAAGCCACTGTTTCTGTTACATAGTTTCCATTGTCACATAGCAATAGGAAACTAACATATTATTTTTGGAGAAGCACAGACAACCATACAGGAGAGGTGGAAAGAAGGAGGGGGGTGTTGGGGACAAGAGAGGGAAAGGGGAAAAAAGAGGGAGGAAAGGTAGGAGAACGTGACCCTAAAGCTAAAAAAAGAGAGATCATCTAAACTAAGAGATTCATATAAAAACAGAGGAAATATATGCTTCCATTTCTGATGGCTTTTCAGTTTCTGATTCTAGCTTCTCCTAAGATCTGACTGCATTTTTTGTATCATGTAATAATTCTGATTAGTTCAAGCACAACCTCATAAATTAAGCTAGTTTGTATGGGTTTTTCTTCCTTGGAATTGAAAGGCCTCAACTAAGACTCCCTAATACTTTTGCTAAAACAAAACAAAACAACAAAACTGGATAGAAAAAGTCTCTGCTTCAACAAATGCTGAACTGATGAAACAGTGCTTCATAACCTCTAAGTGGGAAATGAGTATATGTAAATATTAATTCCTTGACTGACATAGAGTTACTACATAAGTTCTCTCCCATTAAGATGCTGATTTGATGTTTGATGCTGTCACAAGGTTTTTTTGAGGCCCAGAAGCTCCATCCCATCCCACCCCACACTACTATTCTGGCAAATGAAAAAGCTAAGAAAAACTTTCTCTGTTTTCCATTTGTCTAATTAAAGCATTCAAGCATTGAGTTTGGAAGACTCATATTTTGTCCCAAAGGGATGTTAATGGTAGCAGATGACACACATCCCTTGAGCCCTCATCTTTCTAACTGTGGAAGTGCTCTGCTGGAGAGATTTATCCTCCTCTCTCCTCCGTGGCCATGGGTGAGTGCTCAGCTTATACACAGAGGTCAGATTGGAAAAACCTGAGGTTGATGTCTCCATGAGAGATGGAGAATGGTAAATACATATCTCAGATTTCTTTCTTGGGCTAATGCTAAAACATGTTTTATAGCATCTCCCAAATTTTCCAGAGGAATTGAGCTCTTACTGCCCTCAGTGGTAATTAGCTTGTATCTTTTTCCTTTCTTCTCTCCACTGTCTTCTTCTGTTCTCCAAAAACCTACTCACAATATAGGCATTTGTCTTCAGCATTCCACCAAAGTGATTCTGATATTCAACAATGATGTCTATATTGCTAGATCTAATGGTTCATTTTTCTCATCATTAGGGAAATAACTGTATTTATAATGCAATATCAGTTTGACTAGTCAAAAAATAGTAACATTGATAATAATCAATAACGAAAACAGTTAAGTTACTTTAACACAGTTGGTGGGAGTGTAAATGCTATAAACTTTTTGTAAATTTGTCGGTAATTAAAATGATAATTTTTCTAGATCTCCCATAATGAAGTTTCAGAGACAGAATAGGTACACAACAGAAATTTATCTGCTCATGGGGCTGGAGGCTAGAATTCTATGATCAAGAGGTAGATAGGGTGGATTTTTTCTGAGGCCTCTCTCCTTGGTTTGCAGGTGACTATATTCTCGCTGTGTGCTCACACGGTTGAGCCTCATTCTTTGTTGCTTGTGTCCTAATCTCCTCGTTTTATAAGGATACCAGTCATATTAGATTAGACTGTCTCCTCATATGATGTCATTTTACCTTAATTACCTGCTTAAAGGCTTTGTCTCCAAATACAGTACATTCTGAGACATTGAGGATTAGGAATTCAAAGTACAAATTTAGGAGGCAGAATTCAGCCTGTAACAACTATCAACTTTAGAAATGGACATACCCTGGAATTTAGGAACTCCACAGGAGTACAGATAGTTTGTAGTTCCCTTGCTGTGGAAACTTGCCCATCTTTTAAACGACAGCAACTTTTCTAACTGTGGTTGCATTGGGGCTGGGGCTCTGTGCTCTTTCAGCCTTGATGACTCAAGTCTGAAGACTAGAGTATTTCATCTTCTTACACACAGTTGACTGCTTCCCACCACCCGGACATACATGACCCAGACTAGAGCGGTCAGGGCTGTTAACTGGACATTTCTAAAGTATTTAGAAAAGTTACTCTCTCTTTGGATGTTGGCTTGGATAGGTGGATACGGTCTCCCTGCCATATTAAAGGAATCTCTCAGAATGACAGACAGCAAGCAAAGAAAAGTGGAGAGATGAATAGATGCCTGATGACATTGTTTAATCCATAAATCTAACAGCTCTTGAATTACGTGCACTTTTTGGTTTCTCAATTTTACTTTAGCCAATAAATAGATTTTGTTGCTGAGCTATTTGAATTGCATTTTTGACATGTGCAACCTGAGTCCCAACTAATACACATATGCACGCAGAGTCTTAATTCCAAAATGTTCATCAAAATATTGTTTTGAAGTTAAAATGAAAATGATTTTAATTCTTTTAATATGGCAGTCATTTAATAAATTGTGTTATAGATAAACTGTGGAATGAGGTGAATCTATAGGTGATGACATATAAAAACTATAATATATTTATTGAATAAAGAAAGTAATCATCAGATAAAAGTATGATCATACTTACATGTGTAAATGTATAAAGTATAGATATAGTGGTTATCGCGGCAGAAGAAGTGGGATTGGGGTCAGTATTGAGATGAAGTAAGATTTTCATCATTTATTATTTATATTTGCAAGTTTTCTTTCTCTTTTTAACATTTAACATATACACTTTTAAAATGATACTTTTTGAGCTTTTGAATTATTCTAGCTCACGTGGGTAGTGCATAAAGTATGTACATGACAGATGTTTATAGATCAACATATTTAAGGGTGTAGAAGGCAGAATAATGGACCCCCAACTGGAACCTGGTAATATGTTACCATACATGGTAAATGGGACTTAAAAGTTAAAGACAATAAGATGGCAAGATTAGTGTGGGTGATCCAAGTGAGCCAACCTAATCATATGTTTTCCTAAAACCAGAAGACCTTTCCTGATTACAAAGAACCAAGGAGAAAGCAGCCAAAGTTGGAACTCTACCCACTAGTGCTGGGTTTGAAGAAAAACGAAGGGGCATGAGCTAAAGAATGTCTTCAGAAACCAGAAAAACAAGAGAAAACAGATTATTCCCCGAAGCCTTCAGAAGAGTGCAGCCTTGCAGCATGCAGCAGACACTTTGATTTTGGCCACTGCAGAGCAGAGTCAGAATTCTCACTAACAGAACTATATGATAATAAGCTTGTATTTCCTAAGCCACAAGCTTGTGGCTATTTATTACTTCAGCAACAACAACAAAACAATAACTAAAAGCATTTAAGAATTTACTATAATTTTATTAAAACCTCCGAAGTCGCCTTGATACCAGCATCATTTCATTCATGCTATGTTTTGTGCACTTTTTGTATGCCCAGACCCTCCTTATACCTCATTATGATAGAAAATCAATGCCTACAGAAAAAGCAAGATGAGCTCTTCTCAGTGTGCAGATGAACATAAACATACAATATATGGTGGAAAATATATACTTTAACTTGGATATTAAATTACTTAAATAACTTACATGCTTGAACTTCAAACTGCAGAACTATACACATCAAGAGGGAGTCAAAGAGCAAGATGCCCTAGATTTAAAAATGGAACAAGGCCCAGATGGATTCACTGAAAGGTTGCAATTCTCTTCTAAAAGTGCAGACACAGATCGTTAACTATATATAAGGGAGCCATTCAACAGAAACTCAAAAATGCAAAAAATAACAGTTTCAGCCCAATTCTCTAATGAGCAGGAAATTGTTCTTTAAGTAACTAAAGTAACATGAGCTTAGGGAGGGAAAAATTAATTTTGCAGCTGCATTTATAATGAATATAACATTGAAAAGAACAAAAACAAACGAAAGGCAGATGACTTGGTAACAGTCTGAGATCATAAGACTGAATAATATCTACAGTGACATGTTTTTTAAAATTTCATGTACAGATATATTAATTAGATGAAGCAGGTGAGAAAGATTAGCAAAAGATGAAAGGCAAAGCTTCACTTTTATAGTGAGAGTGTTCAAGTAAAGCAATATTAGATGTGATTGTAATAATGATAATAATGAAAATTACTGTCTACATCCTCAGATACAGCATGATCAGTGTACACAAAAATTAAGAAATCACACATCTTAATTATTGCTGAGAAAGGAGGCATAATTAATTAGTAAATTAAATAAAATATATTCATGATACAAGCAGTTGATTTCCTGCCTTTTACTTTAAACTTTAATACATAATTTGAATGTATAAAAGAGTCTGCCTCTGTCAGTATAGTTTCCTCTGTAAGATATATCAATGTGCACAATAACAATGAAAAAAAAATTTATTTTAGGAGAGGTAAACCTTGGTTGAACTCACAGATTGCAAGAACCTTGTTTACAATCCCTTATTTTTTATTTTTACGCCTACAGCACCTGGTCTTCCTAGGTGACCTTCAATCCAAGTACTAACCAGGCCCATCCTGCTTAGCTTCCAAGATCAGATGGGATCAGACTTATTCGGGGTAGGATGGCTGTGGACCTACTAGTTCTTAAGTATTATTTACTATTTCATTACATATCATGGAGCTTCAGAAACGTGTACCTTATAACTTATTAGCCTTTTGAAATTCCAAGAAATCAAACTCCTTGTCTTCTATAAACTCAAAGGTAACTAACTTAGCTTTTCTTTTTGTTTCACATCTTTTCTCATTTTTCTTACTCGCTTTCTGCACAGTGTCAACCACTTCCTCTGTAACTGTGCTCTTCTTTGCAGAACTTGGTCACCTGCTCTCTTCTCATTCTCTTCCCCCTCCCTTCTTCCTCCTCTTCTGCATTTGAGTAGCAACTACATGTCAGGCACTATACTGAGCCTCAAGGGTACGCAGATGGATAATAACCTCAGCAAACTAGCATTCTTTGCTGAGACAGGTTGATAAAAGCAAAAATTATAATGGAAAGTTGAAAATATTATAGGAAAGAATGCTGTGAGAGACAGAATAGCTGTGGGCGTCAGGTAAAGCTTGCCAGAGAGGGTGATGTTAGATTTGGGTTTTAATCAACAATAGCTATTGGGTGAAAAAAGGGAAAAATGGCTTTGCCTCCTCCTGTACTTCTGTCATCTGTGTGTGTGTGCATGTGTGTGCGCATGGGTGCATGGTGGGGGTGGTTATCTCGGAACTCTGCAAGAACTAAATATCACTCACAAAAAAATTGGTTTTTGATAGCTATAGCACTCAAATTTTTGGTCTCTATTCTAAATGTAGTGGGAGAGATAAAGGATTTTAAGAAATACTCTGATACTTCTTTCCTTTAATTGCCATTTTCCTGATCTGTTTGTTCCAGTAGAAGAGGAACTTTGGATGCTGTATTCATAGTTGGCAATTTGCATTGTCTCGAGTTTTGTCTGAAAGTTTTAATTCTGACCTAATACCATTTAATATTTACAAATAATCATAATAGCACAAAATTAGATAATACATATAAAATAACAGCATAGGACTTCACACATGTTATAACAAAATAATCTGTCTTAAATAAAGAAAGTTTAAAACAGGAAGTAGGGAAGAGACAATGGTTTGAACGTTTAGTTTTGAATATACAACTTTATCATTTAATTTGTTCTTACATCAACAAAAACTTTTTAATTGTTACAAAATATACAATTATCTTTCTCCACTATAGTATAAAAATAGTTTGTTTTTTTTTTTCCCTAGGAGTTTGGTTCTAAAGGGAAAATGAAAGATAAGGGTGAAAAATTGAGTGAGATCATATATTGATTAAGATTTTAAAAAATGATAAACATGGATTGAAGGGAGAAAAAGTCAATTTTGCAAGAGATGAAATAATTAGAATCTAAACAGGTAATTGTCCCAAGAAGATCCAAAAGGAGACATTAGGTGAATGTGATCCAGGAAAACCGTTTTAATAGAAAAGGGTTAAACTTAAGCCAAGATGGAGAGGAATTAATTTACCTCCTGCGAAATTTACCCTGAAAGATTTATTGAGCTCCTACTATAAGCAACATACCTAATCTGTCTGGGACTGGATTCTGTATTTTAAAGTTCATTTATTAATGCAGTGTAATTCTGAAGAGGCGCAAGGCTCCAAGTGAAACTTAGCTGCTCCCACTTTCAGTTGTGAGTATGTACCTATGCCACATTTCTAGTTGGGGATATTTCTATTTTACATGAAGCTGTGACTGTTTTATCACATTCCCTTTGAGATTAAGAGTAGGAAAAAAAAGAATAGAGATATTATTCACTTATTTTTGACAATTACTGATGTCTTTAGTTTTGCACATTTTAGTGTTGCTTTTTAAATTCTGAAATATTTTCAATTGCTGCGAAGAATAATACAGAACTTAAATAGGAATTTAATCAAATTTGTACAGGTTAAGAGTAACTGCCTCAGTCTTGTTCTACATTATTCCCTCTGAGTTATTTCTCTCATGCTAATAACTTGTTTCTAATTTGGGCAAGCTTTTAGGCAAAGTTAATTTTATCATTATTGTGTTCCAGGTTTTCTGCCTCCCACCTATGGTCTATGTTGTGTTTTATTCTTCTCTGAAAGCACCTGTTTTTAAATTGTTAAAGTTGAAACCGTACATAAATTATTTCACTTATTCACCATCTGTGTCTTCTTATCTGTACATTAATTCTTAATTTTTGATTATCTGTTAACTTAATTATGATGGAAATTACTGAAAAATAACAGTAGAATGTCAAGTTCATAAATTCTTCCAGTGTGACATTAGTATTTGTAATCATGCATATGTAAATCTAAGGAATCTGGAGTCTGAAAAACCCTTGAGTAACATGTCACAACGAATATATTCTGATGGAACCAGCCTCTGTAAGACAGAGGTTGCCTCCTAATGGCCTGTGGCTATAATCCTGCCACACATATCATCTATTCATTTTAGAGGGTGTTTTAAAAACATTTGAGTTATGTGCCAACATTTTGAAATCTGAGGTTAACACATAATTCTAAAAAATCTAGCTTCTCTTATCAAGCTATGAACTCTAGGAGGAATGAAGCCATGTGCCTGCGTGGCTACGACTGGCTGGACCAAGGATGGAACATAGGCTCTACGAGTTACCTTAGTCAGTCCCTAGATGGCTTACTTAGGACCTCAGGAAGTAGAAGAGAAGAGCAAAACAAAACAAAACAAAACAAAAAACAAAAACAAAAAACAAAACCAGATGAGCTTGTAGGACCTACTGGAAACGTGTTCTTTGTGCAATGCTACAAGTAATAGGAAGCTACTAAAGGGTTTCAAGCAGGTGAATGGAATGATTGATCAGAGTGGAAGCAGCAAAGCCAGTCAAAACTACTGAGCTGTTTCAGGCATGTGAGTGACAATGGAGTTGGTAAATGGACACATTTGAAAAAACAAAAATCATGACATGGATTATCAGTGCCCAGTGGACAGGATATGTGAGATTCATGGGAGAGAGGTGAAGAAGGAAACTTTCAGATAACAGGGCTGCTCGGTGACGTAGAGAAAAGTTGAAGGAGGACCAGGTTTGTCAAGTAAAGCTCTTCTGTGCAGATTTGGAAATGGTGTGTTTGAGTGTTTCCTGAGATATCCTTGTGGAAGTCCCAAAGGTAAATGCTATGGAGTGAAAGAAGAAGGGGAGGCCTGGAAGAGAAGAGTAGTCTGAGAAAAGTAACAGCCAGGGAAGAAGTAAAAAAATCAGGACAATGAGCACACTTGGAAAATTCAGATAAAAAAGCATGTCACTAAAGAGGGGGTTTTCAGAGAGGCAAATGTAGACTGAAGAATGAAAATGTTCATTGTATATAGGGTCATGGAGGCTATTGCTCAAAGTGCCTTTTTGTGCATTTTGAAAAAATGCACCGATATAGTGTGCATATATATGTGTGTGTATATGTGTGTGTGTGTCCATAAAAATTTTACTTTGTCATTAATTTAACTGTAACATAAAACAAACTTCATAATTTATAAGTTTCTAATAAACTACTTTATTATTTTCAATTTTAGTCTGACTATATTCATCTTTTATTTTTACATTTGATCTCAGTTGATTAAATTAAATGGATTGTAACATTCAGTATTAGAATATTGCTTTTCCCCAAGTAGAATCCTTACATATTTCTTTATTTTCTTGTTCATCTATCTTTCTCTATTTCATTTTCCCTACCCTCATTGTCGCTTATAACATACAGATATCTAATGCATGTTTTAAAACTATTTATAGATCTCTTTATTAAAAAATAATGTTCATTATGATCCCATATCTATAAAATTACATTAATGTTGCTGTAATTATGTTTCATTTTTTTCTCTTCATGTTGGCCTTGGTCGATCTTGAAATTTATGTTAATATATGTAGATGTAGTTTACTTTAACAGCTGTAGGATACCCCAGTGTTTCTATATACCACAGTTTGTTTATTCATTTATTTATTGCTGAACACTTTTTCCCTTTCTTTACTATTAAAAAATACATAATGCACAAACACACACAGTCATGAACATCATACATGTCTATTTACTTGGTTTAAATTTTGCTAGGACATAGAGGTCCTGGCTTGTAGAATATGTATAATTTAAGGTTTACAAAATTTTCAGAATGGTTGTATCCATTTTCATAAGCTTTCCTGTGCTAAAGCCTGAAAACTTTATTATAATTTGTAGGTTGTTTTATATCTGGAATGTCTTATGCTTTACTTTAAGTTTCAAGTCTTTCTTATAATATTTCACAGTAGACACATCAGATTTCATACACTCAATCCTTATTATGAGTTCTTACAGCTATCTCTTTTATTTTATTTATTTATTAACATAAATATTGATCAATTTATTTCACTTTTAGTTTTTTTAGCTCTTTTATCTAAGCATTTTGTGTTCCAGTCAGCACCCCTGTATGCTATTTGGTGAGTGGAACTGTTTATTACGATGTTGTTCTCTGGAAAAAGACTAGAGAAAAGGAGATGCAGAAAGGAAGAGCTTTGTCCAATTTTCCCATCTAGCTTTTATTGAAATGACTAATAGGATTGTCAAATTTGAAAAAAAAAATTCTGCAGCTCTGCTGAAAATTTGGAAGGAGTATTACCCACATATCGGGACTAATAAGCAATTAGTATGAGATATAGTGTATATTAAACTAGTTTTGAGACAGTTACCAAGGAACACCTTATATCTGCTTCTTTTCCTATGAAACAATACGGTCCCGAGGAAGTTATTAGGGAACACTTAAACACCTAAACTGATTCATGAGATATGAAAGCAAGAAAGCCTTTGAATCACATAGGATGTTTTATGATTTGGGTTAATTTTTCCCCCTAATATAATTTAGTATCTGAAAACAGTGATGATATCAGAATTTGGTCAGTGGCTAAAGTAAACAGAAAGGCAGCCAAGAGTAGAGCTGGCAACAGGTGTGGTTGGAAGCAGTCACCATAGGGTTGCCTAGTTGGGTCTGCCCAGATCGAAGGACGGACGTCATGAGCTGAGCACCTTTGATGTGGGCGCACCATTCCCAGAGACGGGAAGATACAGACATGAGATTCCTGTTAGGATACTCTAGGTTTTCTCCCCACCAAACTCAGGTAGCTTGATCTTTGAGCTGAAAATACAATTTTTATCAATCACCTCTCCAGCTTGACTTTTATGTTCTGAATGGACCCAGGTGAGGTGTATCTAAGATCAGAAAAAGCAGTCTTCGACTGTGACATCTGATTTAATGATATAAACAAGAAGTAGAGCTACTATTCAGTACAGCAACAGATAAGCCACATGAAATTAAGATTTACTTTTTGCTTTTTCCTTGTTCTAGATGTTATATCATTCTGGATACAAAGACCTATTTTTCAAATCCTAGAGAATAAAAATTTAGGGCTGGGTTCAGGTTTTGTTGACATTTTTTTGATATATTAATTCAAATCATGTCCAAAAGATGGTTCAAGGGTAATAGATTAGCAGATTTGTCTACCGTCTTCTAAACTCTTCAGAATCAATCAGGTTCAAGTATCCTCTTTGGGAATTAAAAAAACAAAAACAAAACTTTGCTTTACGAGTGATAGCTCTGGAGGTTCAGAGCAAGATGATACACTTGAATATTTTCTTGGAGTCCTAGGGAAAGATGTACTATTTCTGGTTCTCTGTGATGTAAGCCCATAAACTAAACTGTGTGTCAGTCTTCCTTGCAAAATAGAGGTTAAAAGAGTGCCAAATATGCACTTTTTTTGTCTTCTTTGTTATTAATGCTTGTAATGGGATCAAATCCTGACCAATGGAAATTTGCTGGGGAAATTTTAGGAAATACTTTTCTATAAAATAAAGAGATGTTCAACCAAGGGCCCCCCTTTTTTGGGTAAGTGTAGCTGTCTCTATATGTGATATTCAGAACTGCTGCAGCCATCGTATGTGCAGGAAGGGGGACATCACCAGCACAAGGAAGACTGCAGAGCAACCATACCCTTGATATGTGACTGAGCATCTGCATTCCTCTAAAGCTTTTCTTCCCTGTTCTTTTTTGTTACATACAAAACAAGACATAACTCTTCATGTGCCAGTTTTCTGGCCTCTGACGATTACCTGTCCTGATGTTCATGCTGAAGCAGATCAAGAATTGTTTTAGCTTTCGATATCTTCCAAACTCATCTTTGCTGTGATCCCAAATGTACTGTTTATCAGTTACTGATTTCGCAGTTCTGATTTCTTGATTCTATCATAAGAAATAGGGAGCTCATAGATATAGGTGAAATTCTAACATCAGAAAAAATTGATAGAAGTTATAAAAAAGAAGGGGGAGAAATAGTAACACAAATGTTTATACCATAGCTCACATTTTGTTTAACTCAAATTTATCCTCTTATTTTTTAAAGCTATAAATCTGGACAATTTTCTCAATTATAGCCAGGGAAAATTGGGGTAAGCTATTCTATCATAGCTTTTTAGAAGGGTAACTGTCAAACTTTCATGAACCTATGTGTGATAAACGTTTGAAACAGGGCTCTGTATCACCATGCCTGTAATGCAGATTCTAATAGCAATACACCAAAGGATGAGAAGCAGTAGGAGGAGAGCTTTTTCACTTGGTACAAATGACATTTCTGAATATTACTAAACAGAGAAGAAAGAAACCATTATTTTTAGCCTAGGAAAAGATTCTACAATGACAAAAAAGAAAAAGAAGATGGTCATACCATTCAAGGATGAGACAAAAAGAAGCTTTGAAAATTTTTTTTTTTTTTGCTGTAAGAAAGAATGAATAAAAGTTAGAATATATCTGTCTGTGCTTTCAATAGAATTCAATATAACTTGGATTCTCTGTAACAAGAGATGAAATGTGAAATGGTAAGACAAAAGACATATGACAAAAATTCTGGCTGAGAGTCAGATCGAAATAAAACAGAGATTGATGAGATTGGGAAATATTAAAATTAAATTAAATGTAGCATCAGGGAGAAAAAAATCCCTTATACTTTAGGGAAAGGAAATAACAGAGTTGACACTGTAGGAAGAGATATGAAGGAAAAATACATCATAAAATATGAAGAATGGGTGAAAGAATGAAAATAACAGGCAGAGAGGGTATGCATAGAGTACCAAGAACAGAATTAAACTTAGATGTAATTGGTGCTCCCTATAGAAATCTCAAAACACAATGGAATAGAAACTATAGTAAAAAATACAATTAGAAAAAGTCAAAAAAATGCTACATGCCAGCAGATTGAAAGGGTTCAACAGGGTTCTAGGAAAGATTAATGAAAATATATCAATGTCAAATTTTGGTGACTCTTTCAAATTTCAGAAATAGAAATAATTCTATAAAAATCTAAGTGGAAAGCTGTATGGTTGAAGAACTTGAATAGACGTTGAGTAGAAAAATGGGAAACGTATTTGATAGCAATACTTTTTTAAAGCAAGATAGTAATAAATTAAAAAAAAAAACTAAAAAACACCTCTAGAGGGTATGAAGATGAGAGAGGAAAACAATAGTTTATTTAATGACTAGTGATGTTCTAATTCTTCTGTTAAATTTGGGGATTATTAGGTTTCCTTGTATTATTGTGCTTTTTAACTTTCATATATATCACATACATTCTATTATATGCATCAAAAATTCATTTCTTGGTTATAACCTCTTCTCCTTCCTACCATTTTTTAACTTATTCTTACATGTCCTTGAAATCATATGGATCATCATTTTCTAGGCCCTTTACACTCTCCTTTTCAGTTGGTTTTCTTCAATCTTCATCTTCTTTATCCAATACATTACATTACTCTTAATTTTACCACATTTTTTACCAATATTATCTATTTTTTCTCTGACTTTCCTTTGGCATCAACTGAAGTGATCATTATGTGTTGATGTCCTCCAAAAAACCACACTATAACTTCTCTTCCTGTCTTCTCTGTCACAACAAAATGCCATCATCCATCTACCCAGCTGTCCATATCATTATTTATTCCTTTTGATTTTCCACATCTTTCCATTTATAACACTCTCCAACATATCCTGTCTAGATTTCTGCCACATTTCTCTAATGCAACATGCAATCTTAAGCAAAATCACATGCTCCAATTTATAGTCAAAGTGATATTTCAAAAGTGCACTTGTAAATTTTGTTATATCCTCCAATGGCACCTTATTGTTATAAGAGAAAATAATTATAATGCACTACTATGTAACAATTAAAAATGTTTTATAA
This sequence comes from Cynopterus sphinx, assembly GCA_030015415.1. Taxonomy (NCBI): domain Eukaryota; kingdom Metazoa; phylum Chordata; class Mammalia; order Chiroptera; family Pteropodidae; genus Cynopterus; species Cynopterus sphinx. The sequence continues at coordinate 31,149,800 of CM057392.1, read as the reverse complement.
AACTATGAAACAATATTTAGGATATACTTGCAATTAAATGCGTGTCATGGAGTTTATAAAATTCGATTTTAGTTTTGTAAAAATAATGTTTATGCATACATGTAAATCTATCATCCATTTACCTAGGTCTATTTTTATCCCTTTTAACATATTCATTACCTCTCTATTCACACACATTAAAGAAAATACTATGAAGAAACACATCAAAACTTCAAGTGTTTCTCCATGAATTAAGGAGTGACGAGTTATTTTTCTTTCTTATTTACATGTTCCTGCACTTCTCAAATGTCTGTAATTCATGTCTATGCTTTCCATTTTTTTTACAATATATATCTATTAACGTTTAAGTAAAATAAGGTAAAATGATAAGTAATATGTGATTTCCTCTTTTCGCCTCCTAGTTTGATAGTAAATTTTCCTACTTTTTTTCAAAACAATAAAAAGCTGAGAGGAAAAATATACCAATGTTAGATCCTATGAGATTCAGTCTGATTTAATCCCTGCTCCTTTGTACCAAGTAAATGTCAGCTAACTTCACTTTGCCAGATGTGAGGCATTTATCTATGAATGTTTGCTCATTTGACAATATTAGCTCTGGCTTAAGTCAAATGTTACTTATAGGGGAAAGAGAAAAACATTGATATTTAAAGCATCCTTAACCTATATACGCCTTTCTCTTTCTTTCTTTCTTTCTTTCTTTCTTTCTTTCTTTCTTTCTTTCTTTCTTTCTTTCTTTCTTTCTTTCTTTCTTTCTTTCTTTCTTTCTCTTTCTTTCTTTCTTTCTTTCTTTCTTTCTTTCTTTCTTTCTTTCTTTCTTTCTTTCTTTCTTTCTTTCTTTTCTCCATTTCTTTCTTTCTTTCTTTCTTTCTTTCTTTCTTTCTTTCTTTCTTTCTTTCTTTCTTTCTTTCTTTCTCTCTCTCTCTCTCTCTCTCTCTCTCTCTCTCTCTCTCTCTCTCTCTCTCTCTCTCTTTCTCTCTCTCTCTCACACACACACACAATTTTCTCTGTATCTGTTTAGATAATATCCAGCACTTTGCTCTCTGCTTTCCCCTCCAAATATTATTTTGAGGGTCTTCCTTGCAAATTATTCAATACAGATCCTGCCACCTAATTGGTAGTTGTGTCACCATTGCATGTAGTGTGACCAAACACCAGATTTCTAGAATGGAGTTTAATGATCACCACTAAGAGATCAGAGCACTAGATTTGAGTGTTTTCCCTCTTACATCTCTGTACCACTCCGAAGTAAAAATGTTCCTCGTGGACAAATGGAGCTTCTAGCGTTCTTTTAATTGGTATTCTTAATAAGTCATGGGGTTCCACTGTTTCCCATGCTTTAGCCATACCTAAACTGAGCCCTCTTTCAGCACGTGACCAGACCAAGTACATACCAGGCACTGTTACTGGTCCTGCAAATATGCTTAATAGGAGAGAACCCCAGCCCACAAGGCATTCCCATTTAGCTTTCCCTAAAGTAATACCCCTGGTATATTTATAGCAATAGCATTATATCCATGCCTAGACATTCATTATTTAATTAAGCCTTGCATTGCATATGATTCATGAAGAAAATTTATTTCACTTCTTCCTTGAAGGTTTTTAAAGGAAATTTAAGATGGCTACTCCAAGTTGATTTTCATGAGAAGAAAATCTACATTCACATTATGCCTGCTTTCTTCCAAGATTTATCATAAATTTCCAAAATAATACTTTAAGATACAAGGTATAAATCGTGTTTTAATTCGATAAAGACCTGTGCCTATATAGTCCAAAGATTTCTTATCACCATAAGGAGAATTTGGGTATTCATCATTTTAACTTATGCTTCTACTTACAGCTTTAAGGTACTAGGAAAACTGTGGATGAAATTCAAACCAAAACAGAGGCTTCACACAGGCAAGAGCATTCTGTTCACAGGTTGAAAGGGCAATCCAATATGCATTGTGAAGTCAGACATGGGCCTGAGTATTTCCTTTAGTAATTACTGGTGTTATAACCTCTGATAAGTTATTTTAATTAAACTGGGAAAATAATAATCACTTTACAGGATCTTGAAAAGTATTAAATGAGATAGTATATATAAAGTCACTACCATGTAAAAATGAAAGAACTCAATAAATGAACATTTCTCTCTTGTTTCTATAAATAGTGTGGGCAGTTAAGAGGAATTTTCTCTAATGCTTAAGAGGATGTGAAACTAGAGCCTCTTCTGGGCCCAAATTGTACCTCCATCACTGTGATACTTTCGTGTCCTAATTTATAAGCCCTTTGCTCTTAGAGATGGTGGAAAGATTAAATGGGTTATGACATATAAAGAACAGTGGCTGGAATGTACTTAGTAGCAGCTTTTATTATTGTTGTTGTTGTTGTTGTTGTTATATTTAATGAACAAAAGGAGCTTTCTCCACTCAGAGGTAACCTCTGTGTAGCTGCTGTGTCTGTGAATTTGGTAAGATATGTCTAAGAAAATAAGACATTTCCAGTCCCTATGCTAAAGCAGATTAATAAATCAATCAATATTCATACACCAGCAACACCCTTTATTCAATCCTAGTCCTTATTTTTACTTAGGGAGCTCGTGAGAGAACCAAACCTTCTTGTAATTCCACTAAAGAAGTTAATTTTAATTAAGTCGTTAGCTCAATATGTCCTCCCCATTCTGGAGTTTCTACAGGTGTGTCCAAGATAGTCCAATTTAATTTGTTTCAGTTCATATTAGCTCAATTATCTCTCACCCTTCTCTTTCTTCTCTCCACTCCTTTTACTCAGGAGACTATCAAGAACCTTTGAAAACTGTTTCTTCCCTAAGAGTTATACTTCACTCTGCCCACCCCTGGGAAGATACTCTACAGCTGCTGATAATTTATAACCTCTGATAGCCTTCTTTAATGAAGACTTAATTAGATAATATTGCCAGCTATTTTCTTTTTTCAAGAAATCCTTAAGAAAATATCTTGACGTTATTATTACTTTAGACACCAATGAAAAAATATTTCTATAAAACTGCTTTCTTTCTAGACTCATTTTGAAAAACAGAAATGCAAAAATACCATGGAAATGTAGTATGTGTATATGTTATATGTGTGTATGTGTATATACATTATACATAATATTACATATATAATATTGAACCAATAATACTTAAATCATTTTCTCTTTTTCCCTACCATTTAAATACTGCTTTGCTAGTTAATGTCTATTTTCTAAATAACAACATAGGTTGTCAGGCGTGGATGTGGATGATGGAATTTGCAATGTTATAAACATGGAAATTAGTTGTAAACATTCATCTGTGTGCATGTGTGGACACCTAACACGTATACACTTTTCCTATGCATTTCTTAGTCTAACCTAACATTCATCATGTCGAACTCTTGGTTGTGTAACGTGAGAGGAGAGAAGTGAGGTTGCTCATCATAGCCAGGATGATAGAAGCACAGCACTCTGAGAACTCCAGAAAAACTTTTTATTTGCTTCTTGTCCCTCAGGAGTTTATATTTTCTGCTTTATCTCTGGGATTGAATTTAGTGACAAGTGCACAAAGAAAGTCTATGAGAAATGCCAAGGGAGCTGCTTAACAGCATTCAGATGCGGAGATGGCATTTGAGTCCCCAGCAACTGGCCTGCCTCTTTTGCATTAGAAATCTTAATCAGGCGAACTTGTAGGGGAGTTGGCAAAGGGACCATCTACCTATCTGTTTTCACCAGCAAAAAGTGCGTCCTATTTTTGAATCGAATCTGAAGGTTAGACAGTTGAATAATTTTTAGTTGATTGGCATGCCTACGGTATAAAATGGAAAGTTCTCTGAAACAACATGTAGAACTTGCCTTTTTCTACAATTGTTCTACGACATGGTCCTGTTTTATAAAATATAGTTTTGCTACTGTCTTCTACTCTGTGATTTTGGTCAATTTACAATAACTGACCAGCATGTTTCAAATTATATTGTAATGCTTATTTGCCATTTTATGAGAGAAAAATGAAGCAGCTGCCTATGACCTGTAATTGACAGCCAAGCTTTATAATTAATGCTGTGCTTGAAATGGGTACACATTTGATTGCAAATTATATGTAATTTAATTGAAATGTTGCAGAAATTTTCCTACCATTAAATATTTCTAGAATTCTAAGTCTACCTGAGCTGCATAACACTAAAAACAATGAAGATATTTTCTCTTTTATTCATTGGTAAATACAGTGCAATTCATTCAGTAGTATGAAATTAAGAAAGGTATGAGAAATGCATATAAAAGCAAATGACTGAATTGGAAAAGTTATAAAAATTTAATCACTGAAGCTGTGAGGAAAGGTACTTTGCAATTGTACTTAACAACTCTGAATGTTGTTAAAATATAAAATAATTCAATTTTGCATAATATTTTAAAACTCACATAAAATAAGTGGTTTAAAATTGAAATATTTGCAGGTACAAAGAAGTAACCTCATCCTCCAGACAAAATGTTTAAGGTTAAATATAATAGAATCATAAATCTTCTGTAATTCTTATTAAAGGAGAAATATCTGCAGCATCTAAGTTAGATTTCTTTCAACCAAAAACTCCCATTCTGAAATGCTAGCATTCTGACACAGTGACAAATTGCTAGAACAAATGCTAAATAGTTAAATGGACAGGTGATGGATGGCCTCATAAGCCTTGCAGGGCAGCCTGTGTAAGATACTAATTGGTTCTGTGGAACTGGTTTTAGTCAATAAATTCACTTGAGAGATTTTTTTGTTAGACATCTTTAAAGAATGCAGTGCTGTAGGTGACAAACCAGTTGCAACATATTAGGCCACCAACAACTTTACTATACCTACTGTACATGATATCTCTTTTCTTAGATCTAGCCTATACTCAAACACTAAATATTCATCATTAAGACCAATGGTGAGATTTTTTTTATGGGTTCTCAATTTTACCATTTTACTTTTGAGACTGCCTATTTTTCTCACTTCAGAAGTTACCTTGGTTTTTTCTTCTTTCAGAAAACATCTCAACTTGGGCTTTTTAAAAAATAAAATTTAAGTAATCAAGTTTTTTTTTTATCTTTTAGGATCAAAATACAAATAATTTTTTCTCTATATATGTGAAATACTAGCAGATCTAACATTTTTAAGACAAGTTGATTTCCTTTCTCTTTTGTCTGATAATAAAATTGTATAATATTTATCAAATTCATTTTCAAATTTCAAAAATCTTGTTTAGTGGAAAGAGAGGGGAAGAAGAAAAGGAAAAAAGGAAGGAAGGAAGGAAGGAAGGAAGGAAGGAAGGAAGGAAGGAAGGAAGGAAGGAAGGTGGGAGGGAAGGAAAGAAGGAAGGAAGGAAGGGTAAAAAGGAATAACTTCCATTGACTGTATCCTTAGAAAGTCACTAAGAAACTAAGACTACACTTTCTTATATTAAGAGAGAGAAATACTAACGAATGGATCTGTTGGTTCTTTGCAACTGCCCTGGAGCTTTCTGTATAGTAACAGAAGTCAGTTACCAAATCCAGTAGTTCACTGGGGAAGGCAAGTTCTTTTGAACCCCAGACTGTGTTTCCATTTTTAAAATATCCCAGAGAGTCCCCCTTTCAAGACGGTGCTAGAACTATGAATAGGTATAACTCCTCTGCCCACATATATCCTCTCTCTACACTAATGCGAAAAGAGACACTGCATCGATGATAGGAAAACACCCTCTGGAGATGCACTGCCTCTGTTTAAGCTTGACTAGAGGATTCACTACTGTGTGACTCTGAGCAAGTTATTTTAATCTCGTGTCTCAGTCTACTCATCTATAAAATCGGGATAAATTAGTACTTGATTCATAAATTCATAATTGATTAACATATAAATTGCTTACACCAGTTTATGTTATTGGTAAAAATTTAATAAATTTTTGTTAACATCGAAACATAATGTGATAAATTAGCTATTGAACCAATAAAATTTAAGAGAGGTAAAATATACTATTAAAGTATCAACTTTGTGTTGCTTTTTAAAAATACTGAAGTCATTACAGCTGTTTATTATAATCAGAAATATAAGGGGGAAATGTCTATTTGAAGATATTGTTAATTTTTGTCTAAAAGTGGAATTTAATCTTTATGTGTACTTAACAAATAGTGGCTAAGATTACAAGGTTTTTGAATTTAACAAATTAGTATGAACATCACAATGATTAATTATTATAAAGAGGATTATTTTAAACTTAAAAACATGCTTTGCTTCACTGCGGACATCTGAGAAGCAAAGAAGCATAGATAAGATGACAGGATACTAAAAAGGAAAGCAACAAAATTTAAAAACCGATAAAAATGAAGCCCTAAGAAACCACTCCAGAAGGAGCTGGAAATCATATTCTTAATATATTTAATTTGGATGTTATACAAATATTCCCAATCTTGTATCTTATAGGCTTTCTACAGTTATTTTTAAACAGCTTTATTGAACTATAATTGACAAATGCAAAATTTCACATAAAGTGTACATTTTGATGTTTTTACGTATGCTTGCATCCATGAAACTATTACCAAAATCAAGATCATAACATGTTCAGCACCCTCCTTGTAATTCTCTCTTGCCCCACCTCTCCTTCCCTAAGCAAACACTTATCTTCTTCATCACCATAGATTAGTTTGACTTTTCTAGAGTTTTATGTAAATAGGATTATTAAATATGTACTCATTTTTTTTACTGACTTCTTTCACTCAGCATAATTATTATGAAATTTATCCTGTATATATAAATAGTTTATTCTGGTTTATTGATGGTAGTATTCCATTTCATGGATATACAGTGAATTCACATTATTGGTGGTTGTTATGTTCTCTGGAGTCCCAGCAGACTGAATTAGCTAATACTGAGTCACTGCATCGCCCCAGCGAAAATACAGGGTTAGGCTCCTGCCAGCCTCGGTCACAGCATTTTCATCAACCAATCAATACATAATCCTGCTTTATGTGCATTTCTGTTTAAGGGCACCTTACTTATTTTGAATAATTAACACCGAGTGTTCGGCTAATAGCACTCTAACTCATGCCTACAAGAAGCTTATCTGACACATATATTTCCTCTATAAGGCACAGCACTAGATTGCACTTTAGCATGTTTGGGGGACATTTAAAAAAGCAAAACCCAAAAAGGTCAAAAATGCGTAAAACAGGGCACTAAATATACAGCAAAAAGGAGACTTGTTTTTAGTATGAGAGCTGAAACAAGACCACAGAGTGTCACCTTGTTTGACCTCAGCTGGGGAAATTTGAGTGTTGGGGCAACACAAAATTTTCACTACTTTGTATTTGTATTGATTTTAGTAGGTGATAGAGTTCGTAAATGTGGAATTTGCAAATACAGAATCCACAGATAATGAGGATGGACTGTCCCAGAGTTAGTTTATCCATTCACCTGCTGATAGATATTTGTGTTGTTTTTACAGATTTTAACTATTATAAATAATGCTACCATAAATATTTGTGTACAGGTGTTGGTGTAGACATGGACATGGTACAGAGTGGAATGGCAAATTCATACAGCATGTATAGGTTTAACTTTTAAGAAACTGTTAAATTGTTTTCCAAAGTGGTTGTATGCAGCGTTTTACGTTCTCACCAGCATTTGTTCCAGAGCATCGCTGACACTTGGTCTACTCAGTGTTTCTAATTTTCTCCATCCCGCCAGCCTGATGTTATATCTCACTGAGGTTTTCACTTGCATTTTCCTAAAAATGCTGAGTATCTTTTCATGTGCTTGTTGCTCTCTTTAATATCTTCTGTCAAAGTGTCTTTTCAAATTCTCTGCCTGCGTTAAAATTTTAAAATTGTTTTCTTATTGAGTTTTGAGAGTTTGCTTATACATCCTGGATACAGGAAATACGCTTAGTAAGTATTTTCTTTCAGTTTCTGGCATGTCCTTTTATTTAATTGTTTTTCTTTCTAAAAGCATAAGATGCAGTTTTAGAAAGTCCATTTCATCAATATTTTTTTCTATAATAAATTAATATATTGGAGCCATATCTAAGGAATCAGCATAAATCAAGGTAAAAAAATGTTCTTCTATGTTTTATTTTAGAATTGTTATAGTTTTAGGCTTGACACTTACATCTATGATTCATTTAGAGTTAATTTTTGTATGCAGTGCAAGGTACAAATTGAAGTTTGGTTTTTTTTTAGAGATTTTCAATTGTTCAACTACCATTTACTGAAAATAGTTATTTTCATACTTAATTGCCTTTATAACATTTTCAAAAATAATTTGTTCATATATAGGTGGGTCTATTTCTAGATTATTCTTTTCTTTGATCTAGTTGACTATATTTAAACCAAAAACTTTATCTTTTTTATTATTGTTTTTCTAGGCTTCCATTTTTTTAAAGTTATTTCAGCTAGTCAAGATTCTTAGCATTTTGTTATGAGTTTTCAAACAAAAGTATAGATTTCTACAAAAAAAAAATCCTGCTGAGATTTTATAAGGATTACCAATAAATTTATAAAATTGGAGAAAATTTATATTATAATAGTGAGTGCTTTGCATCAGGAACATGGTAAAATATCACTATTTTACCTGGTTTTCCTTTAAATTATGTCATCTATATTTTTATAGTTTTAAATGTGTAAGTCTTACACATATTTTGTTAGATTTATTCCATAGTAATCATAATTTGTTCTGTTGAAATTGCTACTTTTGAATTACATTTCTGACTGTTCATTATTCCAATAGAGATGTAACAGAACTGATTTTATATATTTGATTTTCTATCCTACAACTTTGCTAAACTCACTTATTCTAGTGGCTTTTCTAGAACATAGATAATAATGCCTTACACAAATAAAATTTTACTATTTCTTTTTAAATTTGCATGCCACTTCTTTAGTTCATTCACACCTTATTTCACTGGTTAGAAACTTTAGTGCAACGTTAAACAGGGGTGCTGAGGGTAGACATCCTTATGTCATTCCTAATCTTAGGGGGGGAAAGTATTCAGGCTTTTAGGATCAGCATGATGTTAGAGTAATGTTATAGGTAGATGTCCATTATTATACAGAAGAAGTTCTCTTTTATTTTTAGTCTGTCCGGTGTTTTTTATTTATTTATCTTTAGAAAATAGAAGTGAATGTTGGATAAATTCCCCCTGGTCATAATACTTTACCTTATTTATATATTGTTAGATTAAATTAGTTTAAATTAAATTACATTAATTTCTTTATAAGTTTTGCATTTGTGTTTACAATGGTTACTGTTTGTAGTTCTCTTTACTTATAGTACTTTATACAGTTTGATATCTGAGTGATGATGGTCTCATAGAATGAGTTGGAAAGTATGTCTCAAATTTTCTGGAAGGGTTTGTATAGAATTGGTATTATTTCCTTTTAATTTTTTGTTAGAATTAATCAGTAAACCATGTGGACCTTGACTTTTCTTTATGGGAAGATTTTCAACTCAATTACTTAATGGATATTGAGCTATTCAGTTTTTCTATTTATTCCTGAGTGAGCTTTGCCAGATAATATCTTTTAAGCAATTTGACTTTAACTGAGTTAATAAATATATTGTTATAAAATTGTCATATATTCTCTTATTATTGTTATAATACCTGTAAAAACTATTCTGATAACACAACTGTTATTTCTTATATTGATAAATTTTGTCTTTTTTCTAATCAGTGTGGCTTTATTTAAAATCATTTTTAATACTCTCAGAGAACAGCTTATAATTCTACGCATTTTCATGATTGTTTTTCTATATTATGTTCATCTGATTTTGCTGTCCGACCTTTTTCATTTTCTTTGTATTGCCTACTTTAGGATGAATTTGCTTTTATTATTCTAATAACATTAATCTGTGACCTTGCTTCCTTTGTAAGATAGGCACTTATTGCTATAAATTTCCCTCTGAGTGACAACATTATGTTTTCATTGGCATTCAGTACAATATGGTTTCCAATTACCCATCGATTCCTTCTTTATTCTATAAGTTATTTAGAATTGTGTTTTTGGATTTCCAAATATTTGGGGGCCATCTCCAGAGATCCTTTTCGTCATTGATTTTTAATTCAGAGAACATACTTTGTATAGGTTGAATCTCTTTTTTATTTATTGAAACTAATTTACAGTTCAATTTTGGTCTATTCTGTACTGTGGCTTTTGAGTTGAATGTGTATTCTGCTGTTGAATGTAGTGTTCTGTAAACGTCAACTAGGCCGAGTTGGCTAAAAATGTTCTTTGGGTATTCTGTATCTTGAGTGTTTACCTGTGCATTTTTCTATTATTTATTGTGAAAGAACTATTAAAAGCTCTTAGTTAATTATAAACTTGTTTATTTCTATTTTCATTGGATCCAGATATCTATGTCTCTCTCTCTCTCTCTCTCTCTCTCTCTCTCTCTCTCTCTCTCTCTCTCTCTTTCTATCTCTATCTCTATCTCTATCTCTATCTCTATCTCCATATCATCTATATCTATATCTATATCATCTATATCTATATCATCTATCTATATCTATATAAACTCCTAGATACAACACCAATAGCAAGATCTATAAAAGAAACAAAATTTAAGTTCACCAAATGTATGCACTTACAGTCTTCAAAATAACTCTTTTAAGAGAATGAAAAGCCACAGATTGGAAGAAAATAACTTCAAATCATGTATCTGATAAGGGATTTATATTCAGATTATAAAAGAAACTCTCAAAGCACATTACTATGAAAACAAACAACCCAGTAAAGAAATGGGCAGAAAGTTTGAAAAGATATTTTATTTAAGAAGATGTGGAGATCAGAAACAATTATATAAAGATATTTGGGAATCTCCAATAACTATTCATTAGAATTTCAAAATAAAACCTGAGATACCATTACATACCCAATAGAATGGATAGATTTCAAAAGATTTACCAAACCGTGTTGGCAAATATGTGGAGCAACTGGAGCTGACATACACTGCTAGTGGGAATGTAAAACAACTTTAAAACATAATTTGATGGTTTTTAAAGAGTTAATCATAAAATTAGTAAAAGACATACCATTCTACTGTTAGCCATTTACTCAACAGGAATTAATGCATATGTCCATAAGGAGACTTATATATGAGTTTTCATAACATATTTAAATGGAGAAGTCAAAAATTCAAAACAATTCAAATATCTATCAACAACCAAATAAACTCACAGAGTGTATCCATATAATGGAATGTTGCCTGGTGACAAAAAAAAAAAAAAATGAAGTTTTAAAAAACAGTATGACTAAATCTCTAAGTAATTATGCTGAATAAAGGAAGACATACAAATTCATTTTTAATGACTGTATTTATTTAAATTCTAGAAAATGTAAAGAAATCTATAGTGACAGAAAACAGATGAGTGGTTGCCTGGGTTGAGAGGAAGGGCTTGAGAGAGGGATTATCGAGAAACAAGGAAACTTTTAAGGGTGGTTGATATGTTCACTATCTTGATTGTGATAATGGTTTCAAGGATGCATATTCATAGTCAAACATCAAATTTATATACTTTAAAATTATGAGATTGTATGTCCTAATTGCATAATTGTATGTCAATTATAGAATTAAAAAACGGTTGAATAGTTTTTGAGGGTGATAACTCTATAGCATATACAGAAGTCAGATTATAATGTTGTACATCTAAAACTAAAAAAGGTAAAAACAAAATTAAACCCAAAAAATTACGTAGCTTCAATTTTTCACTTTCATAAATATTAGCAACCCCTGAATAAAATATTTAAGCTTCTAAATATATGTAATAACAGAGTGAGACTATCATAAGTTATACTATAGACATGATGAGTCAGATGTGGTAAATTCAACCTCCAATTTAGTGAATCAATTACAAATGCACACTTTATTAGTCATTCAATTATTATCTGTTAAATTTTGCCAAGTAGTTTAATATTAATGATACAGTTTTCTTATTCATGCATCCTCATTTTACACAGTGATAATATTTCCTAGCCACTTGCTATATATGTTTAAATTTTATCCTACCAGTATTTCATGTACATGGAGAATGATAGCAACAAGAATATTTTGACTCCCTCTTTCTGTGTATTTGCTGCTTAGTGTTTCATCCTTTCTTTCCTCTCCGCCTCACTCCCTATACACACAAGCAAAATAAGAGCGGAGAGATTTCTAATCAGATTTGTCAGGTATCAGGATGAACTTATAATTTGTCCTACTCTTAGGTGCGGCTACTGATCATTAAATATCAAAGCCCAAACTCTGACGTGCAGTCATATTACTGGCTCCGCTGAGTAGACAGTAAATGCTACAGTGACAAGAACATAATTACTCATCTTTGTAACTCTTGTTTAGTACAGAACCTGACACATTACAGACATTGTTAAATATTCATTAAAGGAATGAATGAAAAAAATTTTAGCATTCAGTCCTGGAGAAATTATGACAGGACAGATATTTCCATATTGCTACTGTTATAAAGTAGTAGAAGAGCAATCATGGGATAAACAGTATGCCAAGGTAAATAAACAATGGTAAAGATATTCACACTCATCTGCCTTGTAATTGCAGTTTGAGAATTTTTGCAGAAACAAATTCTTACTATTTATCAGGCACCTCCACTGAATACATTGCAAAAGATTTTACATACATTGTTGCTGATGGTTGCACTGGCACTATAAGATAGGTATTATTTATATCTGAGCCTTGAGATAAACAGATCTTGGAGAGGTAGAATGAGCAGACCAAATATGGATATTTAAAGTATGCGCTATGTGCTCTTTCCACTTACTTTGTATTTAAATGAAAATAATTAACCTAATATGTACATTTTACTGAGTGTGACCAAATAATTGGGAGTCTGAGATATTTTTTTAGTGTGATATCCTTTGGACAAATTAATTCAATATAATTACATTATATAAAATGGGTTGCAGCCAGCTTTTATGAGGATAAAATAGTCTTCTCCGAAACTGTTTTTTTTTTTCTCTTTTACAGGTCCACTCTTTCACATCAGGTATTTGTTCCCACTTTTTAGAACTTAAAATTTCATGTCTCAAAGGAAAGCACTGCAGGTACTGACTCATGGACTCTGGACAACATCCCTGTGCAAATACAAAAAACATCTCTTCCCAAGTACTGTATGGTGGCTTGAACAAGCACTCATCGCTCCTTGGCTAATGCATCTTGCCAAAATCTATTAATCCTGGCGGCTTCACCCCTTGCACCTCCTCAAATTTGACAGTTGCAGTCCCATATCCAGAACATTTTCTCCTGGGCATTAATTAGCATGAGAATATGTTTGAATATTAAAGAACTCACTAATTTTGAATAAATGAGCATTATACTCCCCTCAAGAAATCAGACTAGGCTCAAAGATAAGAGTGTTGTCTTTTTTTTTTAAAGCATGCATAGGATATATAGTTTTATAAAAATACATTTACATCTAAACAGCTTTATGCACTTAAAGATGTGTAGAAATGAAATTTCAGATGGTGAATTACATTAATATGACTCAGAATTGCAAATAATAAATGTCAATAAGAGCAATCTACTTTCATCAAATGTAACTTGAATTTCAAATTTACTATAATAGAATTATTATTCAGTTAAGTATCCACACAATTTTATTTGAAGTCGAAGTAAAAGCATACTGCTGACTTATGTGTGTTTTATATAAATAGGAGCTTTATCCTGCTGTTTAGCAGCTATAGACATACAGTAAATTGAACTGATTTGTAGTTGAGTTTCAGATACGCTTCTCTTGTTTCAATGCTGTGATCAAATAGGCGACATATTATAGGAGTTAAGAGCTAAGCTGTTAAAGAAGATGAGCTGGATTTGTGGCCATCAAAAAGCCCACGGTAATGCTATGGACTTTCTTGCATTTAATCAGACTTTGTGGCTCCACAATAAAGGCCTCGAGTCTCTTAGGAATGAATCTATAATAAATATTTTACTTTATTAATACTATGAATTATGGCCATACACCAAACTGAACAAACAACAGTTACTTGATTTTCAATATAATGTTCTATATTTATGTGCCATAAAAGCCAAGGGTAGACTTATCTAGAATATTGAACTATAAAGCTTAACTACTGAATCGAATATAGGTGAGAGAAATTGTCCAAATAAGTAAAATAATTTTGTAGAAACAATTACTTTAGCTTTTGTTATTTTTGTAAACTCATTTATTTTCCAAGCATAGTTTAAAATGCACACATTCTAACATATACCACAATCCATTCATGCCCAATGTAATGAATGCTTCTATCACAGTGAGAAATAATGTCGCATTTCCAATTACTTTTTTAAAATCAGAAGACCAAGTTCCAATAATGTCATTGTTTTTTAAAAGTCATATCATAAAACCTTTTTTCTTTAGAAATTTATAACAGTTTAGCTCTAATATCCCCTTATTTAATAGCTGAGGTGGACCAATGTAAAACTAAACCCAAATAAGTTAAGAGATGCTGAAAAATCATGATTTTAATATAAAAGTGTGACAGATAAAGTTAGGCAGCATTTAATGGTTAGCCTTTATCCATAGGGAACAATGTTGTGGGGTTTTTTGGAGATGAAGTTTACATTGAATATTAAGCATATCTTCTAATTAGTTTTAGACATTGTTAAAGATAAAAATAAAACTTACCTAGAATTGACCTTTTTTTTTTCCTTCCCACAAATCTCTGTGCCTTTTCAGCTATAATTGCTATTAATTAAAAAAAATCATGGTATGCTTACATTCATGTCAATGACTTTAAAAGGATTTTTAAGTTAACAAAAATGAATATAAGTAGCTAAAAAGTGGCTTTGGAATTGGAAAAATTAAAATACTAATATTGCTACTATATAAACAATAATTTCCTTTTTCTGGTCATGCTGAAAGAAAAGGTAAACATGTTTTCATTTTGCTTAATTTTAGCACCTCTACTTTTTATTAAAACCATATACAAAATTATAGTTCACATATAAAAGTATTCTCTAAAAGGTAATCAATGACAAGAGTATTATTTTAAAAGCATATAAAAATATTTGTATATTGCTTTTCTGCTGTAGAATGGAAAAGTCACGCCCCAAATCCAGTAAATTGTTCATACCTTCTTCATCTCAGTTTCCAGCTAACATACTTAGGGTGTTTACAAAGGAATTACATGAAGTGGAGGACATAATAAAGGAATAAATGGTGATGATATGCTTTGGGAGAAAAAGGCGAGCAAGAGATAATTTCTTTGTGCTGGTCATATATAAGCCCTGTCCTTAATTCCCCATCGAATTTACTAATCTCTGCCTATATCATGCTACATCAGAAATCTGAAAGAAATGAAATTAGTTGGTGTCACGGTTATTTTTCTTGAACACATCACTCTTTATAATGGGTGTCTCTTGACAACAACAAGCTGAGTTTACTTGGGAGCATTTCTTGAGACACATTACTGAGGTCAGTACAAAGCTTGCCAACACTGCTGCTAGTCTAAATATCTCAAAGTCAAGATGAAAAGATAAAGAATATAGGCTCTTGAAGGATGACAACTGTGTCTCAATCTCCGTGAGCTGTCTAGCTTCTATCACAGTACCCAGACATGCCAGGGGCTAATGTTTGTTATACTGACTTCAAACTGTGGGTTAAGAGATGAAGTCACGGAACAAAGTTTGAACAAGCAAGTCGATCACAGTGTAAAATCTTGAGATGGAGCTAAGAAAACAAGGCAGCTGGAGTGACATAAAGGAACTGGCTCTGGGGCAAGGTATTCTTAACTCTCATTAGGCAGTGATGGGATATTTCAATGAAGAGCTTGTGACTCTGCTTTTCTGTTATAATAACTAATAAGTATATGATTACTTTACATTTTCCTTACCATACAGGCCCAGAAAAAAAGTCCTTGTCAAGTTACACATTTCAGTTGATCTCAAACCCCAGTATATTATCCTTTTCCTTCCCATTTAATCTACCTCTCTTAAAGAAGATCCCAGCCGGTTCCCCTTCTCCACATACCTTGTTTGCAATGTGGGCACTGGGAAGAAGCAGGGTTAAAGGTCCTCTGAGTTACTCTGAGTTTTTGTATGGTTGGGTTTAAGCAGGCTCCTTGCGGAGTAATGAGTGACACCTTGCCATTTTTTTAGAGTTGGAAGTCCTGAGATTTTTTTTTTTATTTGCTTTGAAGAGGCATTTTACATATAATTAAAGTCACCAATGTTAAGTGTATAATTCTCTGATATTTGACAATATACAGAACCATGTAACCACCACCAACCCAAAACGTTCCCTCATGCCCCCTTGCACTCAATTTCCTCTCCCCATCCCTGGACCCTGTTTTAATATTGCTATTAGCAATCCTTTATTCTGAAATAAGTTTTGGTATCCAAAAATAAGTGAAGAATAATGTAGAAACTTGCCCACTTTGTTACTCCCTTGCTTTGCCAATCTTAGCGTATTGTGATAGTTTCTTTCTTTTTTAAAATGAGATATTACAGATAGAATTAAATTCCATGCTCACCCCTTTGTAAATTCCTCTCTCCCCTGTTCTGACTTGGCATTTATCTTTCCTGTGCATATTTTAATTAATTGAATATATACCTTCATGTGTATTAGTTATATATGATTATTTTCCATTTTTAAATAGGAGTATAGATAAAATGTTCTGAACATATTATTCTGTTATTTCAGATCAATGTTTTGTTTTAAGCTGTATTAATGATACCTCATATTATGGGTCATTTATTTTATCCATTTTAGATTATTCCATTCTATGCTCATTTATTTATCTATTCTATATATGAGAAATTTATATTGTTTCTAATGTTCTGTAATTATAACCTATGAAACAATAAACACTTTTGCATATACATTCTTATACATAAATACAAGAGCTTTTCTAAAATGAGTATCTGGTAATAAATTGCCAACCCATAGAATTCATGCCTCTTAAGTTCTCCCAGATATTGACAAATTGCTCTTCAAAAATATTGAATGTATTGATACCAACTCAAAAGTACATAAGGGTACCTGTAGTTTCATATACTTACCAACTCTGCTATTGAAGATTTGTTAGTGTTTTGACATTCTAATAAAAAGGTATCCATTATACTATTTATAAACCATTAGTGTTGTCTCCTCTCATTTGAAAGGTCTTTGCATATTTTGCCATTGGATGTATCATCCTTTACTTATTGCCTTGTAGCAGTTTTTTAAAAAATATTTTAGATATTAACTGTCTAACATTCATATGAGTTGCATCTGTTTTCTGTTACATGACAATCTTTGTCATGGCTTTTCGCTGTGATTTTTTTCCCCCATGAAATCAAAGGAGCCCAGGTGATCTCTGGAGGTGATGGCACTGAGTGCTACATAATGTAAAAATGTCAAGGAAAACGACTTGACCATTGCTGACACTGATGCAGTCCCTAGAAGACATTGTATTAAGCCAAAATATTTCTTTCTTTCTATTTTTTAATAGGCGTACACAGAACAGAGTACATTTTCTGAATCTACCGAATGATGAAAAACAAGATTTTCCAGGACCACCTTGAATTTTGCTACTAGAGACTATGCTGTAATAAATAACCTAATAATTATATCAGTTCAATGTGTAGGTGTACAAACTCACCATTTATTTATTTGTTTATTTATTTATCTTTTACTCCCTTCACCCATTATTTTTTTAATCGTAAAAATAATTTTAATGAATTTTCACATATCACATTCTTTTTTTTAAATAATATATTCTTCTAGTGTATAGTTTTAAAAATTCTTTATTCATGAGCAGTCATAAGTAGATTTGATTTTCTTTAAATATTTTTTATTTTAGTTTGCATATTTTGGTTTTTAATTCAACTGTAGTGAAACTAGAAATACAGGAAAACATAGAAATTTGTTTTTATTTTTTTCTCCATGAAAATAAAAGAATTGTTCAAGCACTACTGACTGTATATTAAAAGCACAGTCCTTCCTCACTGAATTGTAATGAGACTTTGTTATATATTTCAATTCTCTATAGGCGCAGGTCTAATTTGTGGCTATCATTTCTCTTCCATTGACCTATTTGTCAAGACCTGATTACCAGAGAATTGGGATAATTCCTATATTTGGTAGAGTAAATCTACATTTCATTCTTTAGAATTCTTCAAGATATCCCTCCCCCCACAAACATATACATTAGTTTTATTGGACTTAAAAAAAAATTCGTTGCTATTATACATATATCTACTTATAGTTACAATTTCTAATGCTTTGATGCTGATTTGTAAAACAAACTTTATTATTGATTGCTGATTTTGTACCAAGAAACCTTGCTAATCTCTTTTATTGGTTCTAACAGTTTATAATTCTTTGGGACTGTCTATATAGGCAATTATTTTATATGCAAATAATGGCAATTTCTTTTCTTTCTTTCCAGACTTCATACCTTATTTCTTTTACTTTTTTCCCTTATTTTTCTTTTAATTTAGTGTGTCTTTTAGAACTTGCAGGACAATAATGAATAGAAGATAGAAGTGGTATTGCTGGTCATCCCATCTTATTCTTGATTTTTCAAGAAATTATTTCTTATTCTCTTTTGAAAATGAATTTGCTAAGACATGTAGAACAATTTTATCCAGTTAATTATAATTTTCACATCCATATTTACAGATGATATTGGCCTATTTTTTCCCTTTCTTCTTGTATCTATGCATAGTTTTGTTAGCAAAGTTTTACCATCCACATAAAAATGACTTTTATCTCTGAAGGAGTTTGTGTCAGGCAGAGATGTTTAACTAATATGGGTGATATTTTGCTTATAAGGTAGATAAAAGATGAAATAAATACATAAATCCTACAGGCATAAACCCAGAAACTCAGTGGCCTTCATCTTTTAGCAAGGGAGTCCTGATTCTAATGTTACTAGAGGTATTATCATGCAGGTTTCCTTGTCAAGCTCCCTTTGCCATTTTCGCAGTGGGATTTTATAGATTCTGGATTCTTCTGATTGTTTAGCAGTTAATTTCTGCCCCAGATTTATGTAAATGGTAACAACTCAAAACATTTTCTGAGTGTTTACTTCAAGAATACAAAAGTCAATTCTAATGGGTTTATTTATTTTATGTACCAGGCATATGTTAAGTATTTTATAAATATTACTTCATTTTTATATGAGCAAGCTTTATGAGGACAGATAAAGCAACGGGGGCATAGAGAAGTGAAATAACTTCTTAAAGTCAGGTGGCTAGTAAGGGACAGAGAGCAAATTTAACTATGGGCATTATATATCTTGAACACCTGTTTTTACCCACAGATGATGTCACTGCCCACCTTATTTTTTCAGGTACATTATTCCCCTAGCAGATCCTTGCTTTAGTATTTCTCACTGTCAAATTTTTTAATATCCAATAAACATCATATGCAATATGACTGTTTTTCAAATGTGAATAATTATTAATAGGAAATTAATATATTTATGAAGAACAAGACACCATAGTTTCTTTTCATAGGTGTTTGGATTTTAGTTGAACTAGAAATAAGAATTTTGCTTTGTACAAAACTAGGGTACTTAGCTGAATGCTGAAAGCTAATTGTATTTAGAATATTCTAAGCTGAGAGAGACTGTTATTCACACAGAGAAGTGTATTGAAGAAATTAAGAAATCAGGTACTTTATATAGAACACATTGCACATGTTTGTGTTTTTGTGAATTCTTATTACTTTAAATGGCAAGTGGGATTTTGAGGCCTTTGGAGTTGGTTATTATTAGTCTCACGTCTAAATAAACACTGGGAAGAAGAACCGGTGTAATGTACTTCTAATTTAGCCTAGTTCAGTGGTGTCATCTTCAGAGTCAACTCACTAGAAATCAGATGGTTTAAAGAAGCATTCCGTATAGCAGGTCCTTTTGTGCCCATGTGGATCCTCTTAGCATCCTCATCCAGGACAGGCTCCTAGTGTTTCCTGTCTGCCCCTGGGACTCTAAGACTAAGACTTTTTCTCAATTTATTTACAAGCTAGCCTGGAATGGCTGAGGAGGTAGCCCTCCTGGAAGTAGTCCAGTGATGAATGGCAGCTGGAGCTCAAATAGCCCAGCTTCCTCAATTTCTTTAGATGGGGGCTGGGGCAATTCTGAGACATTTCTACTTTTTGTGCCTAAGTTCCCCTAGAAGACTAGCCACAGTTTTCAACAGCATTATCTTATTCAATGTCATACAATTTATTTTTTTTGGGGGGGTGGTGGTATAACTTTCTCTTTCCAATTTCCCAGTTTGTATTTCTTGGAATCACCTCCTAAATAGGTTATGTCTTCTCATTACTGGTATGTCCTCCCATAATTATTACTCTGTGGCTGCTTTTATCTCCAATATTCAAATTACCACCCTGAGCACCAGGGCTGGACACATAATTTCTGGGGCCCAGAGAAAAATGAAAATGCAGAGTCTCTTGTTCAAAAAGCAAGAAAAATATGTCCTCAAGGAATGTAATCTCAAGGAATTACAACCTCTATAGCAGGACACATGTCCTCACCATTCCTAATATGTAAAACTTTTTTCCTTTCTTCTCCTGTCACTCTCTCTCAACTTGTCAAGGCATTTTTTTTTTTAAATATGCAGTTTAAATGTTACAGAACGCAGACCCTCAGCAGTGCCAGGGAGCTTCATTCACAACTCTGTGTGTTTGCTCACAGCTAACAGCCAATGGCTGCTCGATTCCCCATTGCAATGGCCACTGATATGCTGGTCCCAGTCTGACCAGAGACAGAGAAGTCAACCTCCCTTTCCTGTGGTCTGGCCGTTCCAACCCCAAGTGAATGGGCAATCCCAAGGAATTATAACCTCTATACCAGGTATGAGGTTATAATTGACTATGAGGTGGGCTAGAGGCTCACTCTTACCAAGTTGCCTACCAAACATACCATAGTGTTGCAAGCCTTAGCTAGGGATAGGGACAGCCACTCCCAGGTCTGAGATGCCATGAGGCATGATCACCCAATCTTGGTTCTCTGCAAACCCATGCCCGGTAGCTTACAAAGGGTGGAAGGTGACAGCAAGGGCTAAATAGGCAGGGGGAAGACAGGAAGAACCTGAGAAACCAGGGGCAGTTGTCACCAGGGGGGCTGTGGAGAGTGTAAGAGGTCAAAAGGAACCCAGGTGCTAGGTGATGGAGCAGGCAGCACTGGACATTTTCTAGAAAGGTGAGGAGGTATTAGGAGGTTAGACTGCAAGTAAATTGAGGCTTGAAGCTATTGTCATGTGTTCTATTTTCCCACTGGACTTCACTTGCAAAATGCAAATTCAAAAATTTAATTATTAAGAATTTCAAGAAGGTGACCAAAGAGCATTAAATGCCAAGTACAGAACCCACTGACTGCCCCAGTCCTATATCCATGAAGCTAGCCCTACTGAACACAAATTCTTGACCTCATTCTTCCCTAAAACTGCATTCCAATATTTCTCAATCCTATCACACTGATCTATCCATCAACTTGCATACCCTTTACATTGAAAATTTTGCATTTTCCTCTTCCCAATGGCTTTCAAAAAAAGCCAGACATACTGTTTAGTTTACATGACCTACTTCCAAATCACTGTTATATCTCTTTCCCTCTTTTCAAGTACACAGACCCCCTTATAACTCTGTGTTCCCATGTTACCTCTAAATGTCTACCAACTTCAAAAGGCGATTCTCTTACTGCCTTAATAATGTATATTGGCATCTAATGTAATAATTTCTTTTTCCATAATCTCCTGACATTATTCTCAGTGGTTTGGTATGCCCAATGACTTTTATACAACTAGATTTCTTTGTCAGCTACGCTTCCAATGAATCTTTGGTCCCTAGCCAGGGTCCTGAGGCCAACCATTAGAATAATGCTCTCATATCATTCCTATTCTGTTTAGGATCCTGAACTTGTCCCTCTCATATGGGATCCTGCATACATGGCTCTCCATGTACTCATCATCCCATGGACCCTATGGGAGCCTCCACTGGTTGCACACATAGGATTAGGAAAACAGGAATATTCTGAAATAGAACAATCAGTGGGGCTGGAAATCTAGAGAGGCTTTACGAAGGCAGAATTTCATTTGACTCTTCAAGACAATTCCTGTACTGACTGACAAGATCCAATTCTCAGAGACTTCAGATTTCACAATTTATTACTTGATTTTCACTAGTAAATGAGGTTGGAGACAAACAGGAAATGGTGCTGACTACCTTACTATAAGTTAATTCTATTGATCCTCATCTGTAGATTCTTTAATACTTGGTGATACTTCTACTCATCTGGAATAGATTCCCATGACATTCCCAGGTTTTTCCATCTTTTCCCATTCTAGTTTCAGAACTCTTATTTCTCATTTCGCCTATTTAACTGCTTGTCGTTGTTTTGGAATCACCTCATCCATCAGCCCCCAGGAATCTCCCTTATCATTCATATGCTAGTCATGGCAGCCGTTTTTATATTTTTATTTTTTATTTTTATTTTTATTTTTTTTTTTTTTTATTTTTATTTTTATTTTTATTTTTTTATTTTTATTTTTTTCATGATTTTCAATCATTCACTAGGTATGCCTTTATTTTAATGGTCAATAGTGTTGGCATAATGCATAAGTTTCCTTAACCTAATTATCTCCATCTTGATTAAATAAAAAGGTAACTTTGTTTCTAGTTTTACTAAGAAAAAGATTAGATGACTGCAGGTGGCCTGGCTTTGTCCTGAATGCCCCAAATCTTTCAATATCTTTAATTGTCTCTTCTTCCTCTTTAAGACTAACCATTCTACAGCCTCCTATGATCTGTGATAAACATATAACCCTTTGCCTAGCTCTGCAAGAAAGATAAAATTAAAACTGGCTAGCATCGATTATAAACTAAACTATAATCTATTTTGGGAAAACTAAAGTTCATTCCACCAACAGGAAGAAAATTACATTTAAAATGATTTTTTATTATTTTAAAAATATTGAATAATATACCTTTGATTTTTTTAGTACATTATTGTGGGCACCTTTTATAGCGGACACAGTATGTGATCTTATTGATTGATTTTTTTATCCCAGTTTTTCTTACCAGAAATTCTTTATTAATACCTAAGTTTATACATGACTATAGTTACTGAAATATTGTAACTAACAGGATGCTTTATATAAGATCTCTTTATACTTTACATGGGATTTTAGTGAGAATTATTTTCCTACTTACATCACATGTCCTACTGCTGGGCAACATAGATTGACAGGATGTATGGTTAACTATTTTGTTTATCAAAAGTGTATTGTAAACATATGTTAAATTTTTTCTTGTTTATCTTCCTACATTTCACAAAGTGAAATGTTAGAGGTGATAAAATGAAGCAAGATAGGAAGAAACTTGGTAATAAGAGAAACTCGGGAGACAGCAAAGTTCACACTTTTCCACCCTCATGTTCTAGCACTTTTCCGGCCAAACTGTTAATTGTTCTTACAGCTTAACTCCTTAGTGCTAGCAAAAAAAAAAAAAAAAAAAAAAAAGTAATTTATTTCCATAGACAATAAGTATCATTATAGTTATAGAGCAAGTAGGATTTTCATTTAAATTTTTTTCTCAGTTTTTGTTAATGAAAATAAATGCAGATATTCATATACCCCCTTGTGCTCACTTAGTAGTCTGAGGAACGTTTGGAAGAACTTAAATATTTTTACTGCAGAAGTCTTAGAGAAAGGTGAGTAACATCTCTCTTCTGAAATTAATTCCATGCGAACTAGAGAGATAAATTTTCCTTTAGTACAAACAACGTTTTCAATCTTGGAAATAAAGTTCAGGAAACTTAACATTTTTCCTTGAATAGGAAACAAAGTTCCTAAAAAAACAGTTTCGATTTTGTCAGCTACTACTTAGTCTTTTCATTCTCATGGAAAGAACCAATTATTTTCCTATTCCATTTCTCTCCTCCCCATCTCACTCTCTTCCCCCTTTAGAAGACAGAAATTAACGTGACTGGAACCCAGCTTTCTTTTCTTGCTCACAAGGGCAGAAACCAATTTGGAGCCTTCAAAATCACAGCTTCACACAGTGCCAAAGTCAAGGCCCTTCCAGATGGCTGCCTTGAGGTGGTTTTTGGAGAGATTGGGAAGAAAAATTAAGGGCAGTACTGAAAATTATATAATAAGAGCCTAGAATTTAAGCATACACATGTTCATATTTAGCACTTCTTAAAAGGGAATTTTTATAATAGAACGGCTTTATATTTAGATGTGTATCATCCTTTGTTGCCTTGTCTGGTTCCAGTCCTCTGAGGGCACTCTATAAATAAAAGTGACACAAAAGCCTCAGCATCTTTTGCAGAAGTAAATGTTCTTGGTGTACAAAGATGTTGCAACTGGCCCATCTTTACTAGAAACTTCACTGTGCTTTTTAAAAATGTGGCATTGCCTTGTGACTTTTGCTATAAAAAGCAGAAGAAAACATAAAAAAACATGATTTCTGTAAACCTAATTTCCATGATTTTGCTCATTCACCTTTGAATGTCTGGCAAATAGTAGGTGGTCAACAAATACTTGTTGAATAAACAGGGCTGTTGTGCTCTGATCAGCTAAAGTGATGGTCTTACCATGGTATTTAGGTAACAAGGTTTAAAGACGAACATCTCACATTCCCCGTTTTATTTTTTTTGTTCTACTTTATTATTATTATTGATATTCTTATCTATACCAAAAAAAAATATAATACATTTTCACTTTCATTGCTATATAAATCTCAGAGCCATAAGTTTATTTACTTGTCTCATAAATGCTTATTAAGAATCTGTTATACAAAATGCATAAGAACACAGCCCAGCCCTCACCGAGTTGAGAAGATAGGAATTAAATTATCACCTAATATATTTGGGTCATAATAAATGCTGTGAAAGAAAAGTTCAGATACTATTACGGAGTTAATAGGAGAAAAGTGCTTTGGTCTTATTATGTTCTTTCTGAAAAAATGCCATTTTAATGGTAACATTTACCATCTGTTTCATTTCTTATATTTTTCAGTGCAAGCTTCAAAATTAAATGTGGCTTACATTCATTCCTATGCTGAGATTTTGTAAGTAGAATGTTTTAAAAACACTAGACAAAGATGTTCTCCTTTGCAGTGATGGTACCGGTGGTGAAGTAAAACACAGAGGGCAGAATTTTAAAAAATTATATAGGTTAATATTTAATATCTATCTTTTGAAGTATTATCTTTTAAGTTTTATGTAAGGATTTTAAAGCAAAATATAAATGATGTATTCCTCCAGGTACTTTAATTTTGTATGAGCTCATTATAAAACAATTATCTTCATTCTGCCTTTCCTAATATCTGATGCATAGTAGGGTCTCAATGAATATTTACTGAATATGTCGGAAGTATGGTTTTATTGACCACCTTTCCAGATTTTTTAAAGCCACTGATTGTTTTTAGTTGTTCAGTAAAATCATTTGAGATCAAGAAAATGAAATATCTTGAAAAGAAAATGAAAAAGAATGACATAAAGCAGAGGTTTTATGTAGTAAGTAGGTAAACACATCCTTTGCATTTAGAAATCTCCTTCACCATAAAACCAGCACATAGCTAATACTTACCTGATCTAAATTCTAAAAATCTAGAAATTATAAACATTGATAAAAATACATTTTTGATAAATTTATAGATCATTCTATAGATCATTAGTGCTTCATAATCATATTTTTCAATAGCTAATTGTATATAATTTAGAGTATTTTGCAATAATTAAATCATCAGGTATGTATCTTTCTATTTGAAAACTAAAACCTACTCTGATCACAGAAAAGGTGTTCAGGTTTCTGTAAAGCACCTGAATTAGGCTCATTATACATAATAAAATCTGTACTGTCCCTAATTACCAACAAACTATAAAATGTTCCCTCATGGGAGATCAAATTCTTTCTCGACTGATATTCATGATATGGTCTGGCATGGTTTCCAAATCTTTCTCTCCACTCACATGTGAAAAGTGAAGTTTCGTAAAGGACAAATCCTCGTTGTCTCCAAATATGAAATTGCTGCATAATGTCACACCCATTTATTAATAAACAGTGTTATTATTTTCACCTCTTCTCATGTAGCTTTTAGGATATTTGGAAGTGAATGCCTTTAAATGATTGTCAGGTACTTCTTTCACAAAGAATAGCTTTTTTAGAATAGCTAAAAAGGAAAAATTTCCCCCCAAATGTCAATTTTCATTGTACCTCTTAGGCCCATGAGTTTGTCTTTCTCTAAACAATTTTCAGGTCACCATGGAAGAGCTTAGTGATGGAACTGCAGCCTTCTTTCACCTTCTCGCCTTCCCAGGGGACCATGTCCCCTGACTGACAACTCTGTGAGTGCCTTACTCTGCACTCTGCAAGTGTGGTTTAAATCCTTCGCTCGCCTTCATGATGAGACAATAGTTTCTGATGATTAAAAATGTACAGATTTACCATAAGACTTTAGAAAATCACATAAACATGCAAAAAATATACAGGCTTTCAAGGAACCCATCTCCATTTCTCCTTATACTTTTCTTTCCAGAAACAAACAAACACACTCACACACACACACACAAAACATAGTTAACATTTGGTTTTTATCACTAGAGACTTCCAGTCTTCTGTGTGAGCCTATTCCTTTGGGCTGTGACCCCCACAAGTGCTCCTCAGGTTGTCTGTTTCTCCCTCCTGAGGGGAGACAGGATACCCAGAGCCGGCTGAGTCGGGTATGCCCTTTCTCCCAAGTTGCTTAAGCTCTGACATGACCCCATTGGGTTAGGTTCTGGTTAGTTTATCCTGAAGGTGGGCCTCCTCAGGAAGAACTGAGGGCCCTGGGGCATTTCAGAATGGTTCTCTCCCCACACAGACACACCCCTGCACACACCTCCAGACTCCCCCCAAAACCTTCCCTGTTCCCCCTGACAGAATCTCTAGGGGATTTTTCTCCCATATTTACTGTGCAAATCTGGTTGTGCTCCTGGAAGGAAATCTCACAAAATTATATCCCTATTCTCTCATGACAAAATTATGCCCCCATCACTCATGACTGGGTCCCCTGGAGTTTTTTATTCAGAGTTATTCGTAGAACCAAAATGAAGTCACTTATGTTGAAGACAAAATAGAGTTGGCAAACACAGGCACATTAAAGAGCATTAAACTTAACCTGACCTAACACACGCTGCAGGAATTTACAGCCCTTCTCAGAAATCAGCAGAGGACACCAGCCGTCCCCAAACGCCCAGACTGTTTACACCATCTTTGTACTCGCTTGTCTCCCTGATCCAGCTACCCTGATCCGAATCAGAAAGAGGCCCAGTCAGCTGAGAAAGCTAAACAACGTCTCTGTTTAACCCATAAAAACCCTCCATCTGTGAGCAACTGGGAACTCCTCTCTCTGGTCGCCTTGAGGTCCAAAACCTTGCAATAAACCCAGCTGTCTGCGCAGTTTGGTTTTTGACACCACCAGCTCCTAGTGTAGAGGAGGCAAAACTTTACCTCAAACCTATCTTAAGTGCTTAGCTGAGACTTTTTAACAAAAAGGTAGAATAGCAACAAGAGAAAAACAGTTTATTAATTCATGCAGCACATAATCGCAAAGAAAAAAACAAAATGAAAATAACTCGAAATGGTAGCTTAGAATTCTAGCTTATCTGGTGTCTTTAACAGAGAATGAGACATTTGCAGAGAAATGGCAGGACAAAGGAAAGCAGTTTGAGGCTTCCGATGGGTGGCAAACTGTGAGAAGGTGAGTATGTGGGAGGAAACTGATGGAGGTTTCACTGAAGTTTCTTCTGTGTTGATAAGACTATCTCCAAAAAAGGGGAATTTGTATCCTGCCATAAAGTAGAAAAATGGAAACTTTTTCTGAGATTGCTGCTTCTTAATTGACTTCAGCTCAAAAGGATTTTTATATCAAAGAGGCACATGTTGGGGTGACATGTTCTGGCTTCCTTCACCAGCAATTCATCAATTATGCTTCGGGTCTCCCTGCCCCTGCACCAGTGGTGGTTTCTGCTCTGGGATGCCACACATTCCTGTGTTCACCTGTTAATCTCTCCAGTCTCAGGGGCAGTGGTTTACTTCGTGTCTTTCTCTCTCTTCTGGATCCTAGAAATTTTAATTTTTCTGTCTGGGTAGCTTTTTATTGGTCATTCAAATGTGCTGAAATAACTTTCTAAGCCCAAGATGGAGCCACTCCTGCCCAGGTGGCAACTTCAGCAAACCTAAACTTTGATGGCTTTCCTGCCCCTATAAACACTCCCTGTGACCAGAAGCACAGTATATCTTGTCAACAAAGCCAACTCTGGGCCTTCTTGCTCCGAACCAGGCTGACTATGTGGTCCCAGCCAATCAGATATTTCCTATTCTTCTATTCCTTGTTCTTTATTCTTTATCCTATAGAAACTTCTTGTCTTTTACCCCATTTTGAAGTTCTCCAAATGAAAACAGTCTACTTCATTAAGTGTTAAAGTTTGTTTCTATCACTTAAATGATCTTTAATCATTTTTAACAGATGAAATGGAGATTTCTAAGCTCCTTACATGCTTAACCCAACCAATATAATTTCCAGTGTTTATGTAATCATAAAAATGTGTAAGAATAGCGATAGCCACAAGGACACAGCATCAACATCAATGGCTCTGACCTTTTATTTCACAATATTTTCTCTCCACATTAAGCATGGGTTAACACCATCCTTTCAGCCATATAATATTCAATAGCATTGACTTCTAAATATATTAGTTATGTTATTAATTAGCATTTGTGATGAGAGATAATTGCCTTGTATTCCTGAAACACCTGACCAGGCCTTCATGGTAACAACAGAAATTTGGGGTGCTAGTTAGAAAGGCCTGTGCCTGATGAGCTATGAGTATTATTCAGTAGAATGTATCTCAATGGTTTTGCCACAGAGAACTTTTGCTAAAATAAATTTTGCAGCAATTAGCTATCAGGCTTTTGAAAGATGTATCTGCTTATATAAGACAACATGAGTGGCCACAGGAAGTTTTACACACCTCTTCTATCCCAAAATATCACTTTGATTTACTTAACTAGAATAAACCATTTTATTGAAAGGTTCATTAACTATAAATACACTATCTGGTATAATTTAATTGTGAAGTTAACCCAAAGTCATAGAAGGTTAGCATATGTACTCCTAACAGAGAATGAGAACATAAATATTTGGAGAGAAAGAGATAGATGTTTGATGAAGGAAATTGGCAAATATTAATACCTTATTTCAAAATAATGTATTTCAGGATAGCTAATTTTGGATGTACTTGTATTTACACGTTTTTCCCTTGTAGTACTTATTATGACTATCTGATCTTAAACTCTTAAAAGCCATACTTGACTTTAACTATGACCATTTCTAAACAGAAATATTAAATAAGCATTTTGTTCAGGTTTTATAAATTATATTGTTGAATGGCAGCACAAGAAATTAGATAGACTATGCAATACATTGAAGATATTCTGATATACCATAGTGATCAGTCTTTAATGTGAGATGTGATTTTCAGGACATAATACACCTTAGTCTCTCTGGGCCAAATCACTGTATATTAAATTTTACTATTTAATTGAGATTTAATGTTATGGAGCAGAGGTTGACAATACTTTTCCTTAAAGGGCCAGATAGCAAAAAATAAAATTTTCATTGGGCCATGCTGTACCTGTTGCAATACCTCAACCCTGACATTACAGTGTGAAAGCAGCAATAGACAATGCATAAACTAATGGGTATAGCTGTGCCCCAATAAATTTTATGCATAGAAGCAAATAATGGGCCAGATTGGGCCAGCAGGCAAGATTTGCAGATTCCTACTATAGTTGAGAGTGATACTAGGGGTAACTAAATGGATGTGGGTGAGTGGAAAGGTATGCTCATCCTAATATCAAAGTATTAGCTACATTTCTGAGCTTAACTGTTTTTACATAGCTCTTTCTCTCCTGAATGAAAAGAAATAAAAAGTTCTACAGCACTGGTTTCAGAGGATAGCGGTGGGCCTCAATAGCAATTATGTTTCTGTGTTAATATTATATGTGGCCTTTAATGCAATTGGTAAAAAAATATCCTGTAAGAAACAAAATAGAGAATAAAAATCGTGAATCAGCAAAGAAGTCAAATACTCATCGGTCTGAGATTATTGTGCTGGGTCTTGGGAGAAAATATATTCTGAGGTTAATATTATATATAGACCTTCAACCAGTTCTGGGTTCCACTCTCCAAGGATGGAATACAAACATCTCATTTCCAATCTATAATCAATTGAACCACACTCTGGGAGAATATTACACTTCTCTACCTCATTAACATCAGGCTTACTTTAGCCCATGAAATGTGAACATGTGTTCTATGTGCCACTTCTGAGCATAAAGTTTAAGATCCAACAAGTGATTCTTCTGTTGCTTTTTTCCTCTTTTTATGAAGATCTTATGTCTCAGGTAGGATCTGTATCTCTTGGCTAAATCCCAGAAAGAAAAAGACACCTGTAGTAAAGTCAGATGACCTAGAGCCAGAGTGTAATGAGGGCAAAACATAAACCCTTAGTTGTAATTCATTAAGATTTTCAGGATATTTGCTACCATAGTGTAATCTACTGGAAATTGATAAAAAAAAAAAAAATTGCTTACAAAAGGTGATTGCTAGTCTAATAAAAGTACTAAAATTGGTGAGATTAGCCTTAGAGCTCAATAGTTAGCAACAAGGTAATAGTTATCAGAGGCTGGAAAAATGGTGACCTATGTATGCATTTGGGAGGCATTGGATAAAACCATTCCTGCCACTACTTGAAAGAAAGATAATATACTGAACAAGTCAGTGGCTTCAGGCAAAAGTGCTGTGAAACCAAATGGCACTAATGTGTGCCTGTGACTGTTGGCCTGACTTAACAAGGTACGATGAAAAAATGAGATGACTCCAGAAAGTAATTAACTGGTTTACACCTGGGGGATAGAGAGAATCTAGAAATTCTTGTATTTACAGGGAGAAAGAGGCAACTAGTTGTTTTTTCAAAAATAAGTAGTAAAAAATAAAATGTAAAATTGCTCCAAATTAAAAAAAAAAGGCAGTTTAAAATAGCTTTGAGGCAGTTCTTTGCCTATGATAACATCTCTGATGTTTAAGGTGCTGTCTGGTAAACCATTTAAGGTGGACAAAATGGTTCAAGGAAAAAAAAATCAACAAAAATGTGGCTTTCCTACATGTATCTGATAAGCTCACTGAATATGAAAGACATGTAAATGTGGTTTTTCATATACTTAGCTGACTGTAAGCAAAGAGATAAAACAAAGTTTCGAGTTTTATTTCCAAAACAACTATCCACCTGGAATGTGATTACCTGAGACTTAAAACACATTCTGAACCTCTAATCTATGAGCAAGAAGCAGGATAAGAAAATTGCTCAGTACACATGGTCAGCATATTCTCTAATACTTCCCTCATACAACACCAAGAATGATAGCAGAAAAGTAAGGGCTACTCCAAGAATAACCAAAGAACCATTCACAGCAATAAACTAAGGAACTATCTCAAGGAATAAATCAGCTATCCCAAGGAATAATTTCTTAATACTCATGAAGGAACATTTCCCACCTTATGGCTCCTTGCAACGTTTGGGCCACACTAAGTTTTTGGAACTGCATGTGTCAGAGTGTATCATATTGTGAGAACCTGGGATTTCAGCTTCTCTCATAATTGGATGAGATTTGGGGAAGAAGTAGTATGTTTTAGCTATAGAAAGAAAGAAAAAAAAACACATCTATTTGTGACTAAGTGGATGAATTACTTATGATCAAGATCATATAGTTTTGACCAATTACTTGCTGTTCCCCCAATGACAGGATTCTCTTTGTCTAATCTATTTTTACCAAGTTTTTCTATGGCCTTGACTAGGCTAAGAAAATGTGAGTGGAAGAGACAAATGCTGCTTCTGAACAGGAGCTTTCAGTGCTATCATGTGGGCCCACTAATGCCCTTTCCTTCTGCCATGAGATTGGTAAGGAGCTCCTCTGACAGTTATCCAAGAATTTTTTAAAAGCTCCATAGTTCAGTGACAGCCAAGTAAAAGCCAGCAACATGGTCCAAGCAACATCTCACTGGGCATTCCCATTTTACTATGCCCAATATTGTGGAAGTTACAGAACTTTGTAAAATCTAACAAACTCTATTAGTACCCATTTTACTGGAAATTTGAGTTGGTTTCTGTTTTTGAATACCTAATACGAATGGTGCAATTTGCTTATCCAAGTCATAAATGAAATCATTATATGAAAGGATGTAGTAAGACCTGAGTTACTAAAGAAATCACTGAATCATGCACAAGTCAAAAAGTCTTAAAAATACATTTTTCAAAAGGAGTTATCTTTTGAAAACTTTATTATTTTTGCATGTTGGTTGATGATTGTTAAGAAAATAAAGGCATGTTTGTTCTTCATTTCTTTTTCATTGGGATTCACGCTGCGTAAGAAGAAAATCACATTTTTTC
Organism: Cynopterus sphinx; assembly: GCA_030015415.1. Taxonomy (NCBI): domain Eukaryota; kingdom Metazoa; phylum Chordata; class Mammalia; order Chiroptera; family Pteropodidae; genus Cynopterus; species Cynopterus sphinx. The sequence goes on along the minus strand of CM057392.1, from coordinate 31,117,397 downwards.
TTTATCTAATTGCTTAAAGTTAAAGCTGCTCTATGAATCTAAATTATTGAATAATTAAACCTATTTAGAGTTCTGAAGGAAAGTAATGCTGACTAGTTAATTGGTGTGTTCTGTTTCTATTTAAAGCTTTGCCTGTCTTTCTCTTTAAATATCCATATTAAAATGACTCTGAAGCTATATAAACCTTGTTGTTGTTTTGAATAATTGAAGAAATATATATTTTAGAGTGCATGCAAGAAAATAAAGCCTGATAAATCTAATTTGGACAGCTGCATAAATAGAATCACTTGCACAATTTGCCTATTCTCTGTAGTTTTAGATTAGAAGTTCCATCACAGTTCTTAAGGATTTACAAACTAACAGAAAAAAATCCCTTTTTACATAAATATGACTTCTAAAAAATCTGGGATAGTGATTGGAAGGATAGCTGCTCCCAAAGCCAGCAATAAAGCCTTGATTGGAAATCCATTAGCCTGTATTAGTATTCTGTTTGTTTACGGCCTAAAAGAGTCATCAACTTTATTGATATGTGGGTATCCATCTTTGCAGTTCAATGACCTATTTTTCATTCTTTTCTGTGACCATTAGCTTTATTCCTGAAAGTTAATACTTTGCCAATATAGCACATTTTTAGTAACTAGGTTTAAAATCTGATCAAATTGGAAGTTGAAACAACACTGGAGTTCTAATATAGAGGCCTTTTTTCAGGATTTATGCCAAGGAATTCTATATAAATAGATCCTTCTAGAACCTTTGGTAGCTGTTTGTCCTGAATTCAAATGTCTTTCAGGGTGAAAAGCAGCTATTGAACACACAATTGTTTACTTTTATTGTAAAATCTCATATTTATTCACTTATTGTATGCTATTTGTCCCATGTACTTGTCATTTTATCCGTTTCTTCTTTTTAATATCATGTTATGATTACTGTTATTATAAAGTGGGCAGGAAAACCTACATTTCTTAACCTAGTTCACTGCCAGGTAATAGGCTAAAATGAGAATTAATTTTTTTCCCGTGTATTTGATTTATTTGGGAGGATCATCAATAATTTAGAATTGAATATAAACTTCAGGAAACTGTTTCAGACATTCCTTCTAGATCTGTAAGTAGGTTATAAAGCAAATAAAACTAAAAATACCATTTTATTAAAACCATGAACCAAGTAGCGTTATGGTCAAAGTTGGTTAAATGTTTATGTTTTATATGACAGCTTGAAATGATTATCCTGAAACCTTCCAGTTTATTAAATAAGACAAAAAAAGAAAGGAAAAATTAAGTATCATTCCTGCGTTACAAAGAGATAGGTTCAGCACATTCAAGGTAAAATGTGTGGTGGCAAAATTATCTTTTTTCTAGCAATCACAGTGTTTTAACATTGTAACCTTATTTTTGTGCATGTGTCAGCATTGGTGAATCCTGGAGTATACATATCTGCTACAAGATTGGAAAATATTTATCCTCATCTTCCAAAAATACCCATAAAGTTTCCTTTTCAAATGAAGGCGAAATCAAATTTTCATGGAGAAAAAAAGACAAACAAAAAATCCCCAAATTTAAAGAGTTATGAAGTTTCCATCCTTTACAGAAAGAAGCCTGCTCTGAATGTGTGTTCACACAGCTGAGAAACAAAACACATGATGAGCACTTATCCCAAATATTCACGCCTCTGAAGAATTATTCAAAATAAGCGTGAAAAAATTATTTTAGTAGTTGTTAAAAGAATATGACATCACCCTGACAAAATTTACTGATTCTAAATTTGATATTAAACTTCATTTAAAGTAATTGTTATGATTTAAAATAATGCCTGAGCTACCATATTTTTGTTTTCAGTTAGAGTTGCCATTGAATCTTTAATCTAAATATTATAAATCCATTTTTAATAATAATGAAATGTCTGTTCAATATCTGAGTTACATACTTTTACTTCCATTAATATATAATTGCAAATTCATTCATAAACTTTTTTTATTTTCATAGATAGATGGTAGATATGATTCTCGCATTTTTATACAAATTGTAAGCCCAAATAAATTAGAGGGATTTTTCCCTCTTCTGTATTTCCTGGTATACTTGCTCTATTTATATTTGTAATTAAAACTTAAAGAAACTGCCAGTTAACCTCCAACTATTCTATAGAACTAAATCTGGGAGTACAGAAATGAAACCCCCAGGCCTCATTAAGAGTATTTAAAAATATGCTCACTTATCTTAGAGAAAATAAATTGGTGAAGTGCTAAAAAATAACAAAACAAAAACAAAACCCCCAAACCAAAACAAAACCCTGTGCTTCTTATCTGCACAGCTGCCAAGAGATAAAATCAAACCTGGTTAGAGAGCGTTTGGAGTGGGTGATCAGAACGTGCTGCCTTACTTGTAGAGATGGAGTGAAGCATTGCAAAGTCGAGCCCACAGCCAAGTAACTAACTAAAACATATGGTTCAGGAGCTCAATATATACTGAAGCTTTAAGTTTAGTACATTGATTTTTAAGCTTCCTCTTCTAAACTTTGGTATGATTTGAGGATTCAAATTCAGAGTTACTTCTAATTTAGTTCTTTTTGGAAGAGAAGTGAGAATCGGTATTTACTTAAATTTTTACCAGGCTGTTCAGATCCATTTTTTTCTGTCCCTTATGCTAAACATTAGTCCATAAAGAGGGAGAATAGGTCTCTAAAGCATGCAGCATATCTAGAATGTGGAACCAAAGACTATGCCTCCTGCCTCAGTTTCCTTCTAGCCTTTCTTAGCATAAATTGAAGGGCAGTTTGAGAAGGCAGTAATTAGGGGCTATGTTAACATAAATCTTGGGATTTGAGCCAACAACCTAACATTCAGGGAAATATCAGTTCCTAGGGATGTGATTAGCTGCTTCAAATATAACATAAAATAAAATTGAAAATCATCAATGTTCAAATAGTTTTAGCAAATGCTGCATCCTAATTTCCCTTCCTGGAGAATCACAATGATAATATTTTAAAAGCTTTGAGAGATCCTCATGCAAAGAAACGAGAGTCTACCAAATAAGCATAACCACAGCCACCTTCCTCAGAAGAGTACTTGCTAAAGGCTTGAGGAACTCGCATCTCCATAGCTCTATTTAGGTAATGCTACTAAAGAATGATATAAACTAGACACTAAATCAGATGCCCAGAGACCTTTGGACAAGATCAATATTAGATGTTGTCTGGATGGTAACCATGTCTTCAAGCATCATTTAATTTATTTAATGTGCCTGACCTTTTGACGTACAAATAAATAGTGAAACCTCTCCAAAAACCACACCTCTGACCTTGGCCAACCATCTTATAAATGCATTCTTTGGTCAAAGTGGGGGTGGAAATGAGGTTAGGGGAGGAGGAATGGGCTCTTGGGAAAAGATTCAATCAATAAAAACTCCTTGTGTGTTATACAGTGTGTCACAAGGGTATAATGTACAGCATTGGAAATAAAATCAATAATATCATAACTAAATATGGTAGCATATGGTTACTAGACTTATTGTGGTGATCACATCGTAAGATATGTACATATTGAACTACTATTTTGTACGCCTGAAACTAATATATTGTATACCAACTATAATTTAAAAATAAATCTAAAAAACTCTTCATTATTATTAAATAAATAACACACTTTGAAGGCCTTTCCCTTCTCTCATTTCCTCTCTTCCTCTAGTCTCTTTCTCTTTCCATCTCATATGTCTATAATATTTATTAAATTATACTATTTGTCAACCTCTATTGTAGTAATATGAAGTAAGAGCCAAAAAATCCCTCTGTGTGGGAATCTATATTTTTGTAAAGAAGATATAAATGAAATAACCACATGATTGAATGTAACTGGTAAGCTGGAGTGAAGTTTGTAAAAGTAGACCAGAGGATCTGACACTGTTGTACCTTGGGATGGAAATAGAGGGTAATGGTTGAATATCAGTGATCTTTTTCCTGAAGATTGACTTTTAAACAAAGATCAGAGGAATGGTTGCTTTTATTATCTTAGTTAGCACTTGAGAATGAAAGACAAAAGTATAGATTAAATTTACTGAAAACTGCTTTTCTTTTATTTACCTTGAATGAGTTATTTTAAACCAGTTAATCAATGATTTGTTAGTTGATCCAACCATGAGCTCGATACCAGGAATGATACTTGGTGTCTGTGTCAAGGAGTTTGCAAATTACTGAAAGTGCTAAAACCCATATACATACCAATTCATGTTAGTTTTCTCAGGCATATTTGGGAATGCATATGAAAGAATTTTAAATCCTTTGCAAAAAAGAGATTACCTCCTCTTCAGTTTATAATTTCATATTCCTTTTATAAAAACTTTGGCTACATTGAAATTAAATAAATAAAGAAGTTCTCGAGACAAAAAAAAAAAAATCACACCTGAGCTTCAGAATCCGTTAGCTTTACTAAAACTTGTAAGAAACCTGCTTGTCACTTGCAGTTGTGCAGGTTCTCACTTGAGCCCGACATCTGGGTATAATGAGTTCACCATACCTTTCAAATACTTTCTGAGAGAAAGCAGACCTATGTACAGCTTCCCTAATGATGCAGGTTGCACTTCTTTCTCTCTGTGAGACTTAATTGTATTTAGTTAAAACTCTAAATAGCCTGCTCCTAGCTACGGAAAATGTAGAAGCTCAGTATTGAAATTTTCCAAGTCTTGAACTCCACTGAATCATGATTGCCTCACGTTAGTGAATGGCTGCCCATAACTTTTCCTTGGATATCCTCTGGTATTTTATCCTAAAGTGTTTTCAAGACTCTAAATTATTTTTTTCCCAAATAATGACTATGTTGAGAAGGGCAATGCAATCTCTCTTTGGGTTTTGCTCTACTTCATTTCATTTTTAAAAGTTTTCAGCTTTAACAACTTTTTCTATTCCTTACAGTTCAGAAAATGTATAGAAAAGACAATCACTTTCACTGTTGACAAAATAGGTCAAGTTACTAGTCAGTTTCAAGAAAAGGTATGTTGGAAGAAAAAAGGATGGAGCTGAGTTTTATTAATCAGAGCCAGTTTACATGTCTTTGGAGCAGCTATAATAGCAAGACAGGGTTCTATGCACAGGGCTAAAAGGTTTTCAAGGAGTGCCTTTAATGAGTATGTTACTACAATAACATGATTTTCAGTCTTTGTTATTCTGGTGAAATGTTCTCCTTTAAAACATCAAATGTACCAAATACTTAAAGTTGTGGATACAGAATTTTATTTTTAGTTCACTATTATTGGGCTTTTTCTATCGTAGTCACATGCTGATTTACCTAACTATAAAGTGAATGGTGTTAGGCAGTTTTATCTCTTCCTGAAGATATGTGTTTCATTTTGTTTTGTTTTATTATTTTTGCTATTATTATTGTTTTTTGCTTTTAAAAGCCACATTGTTTTTAGCTTAGTACTGCCAGTTTAGCTGTTAATTTTTCAGACAGGACTTTTTCTAGAAGTTTGCCTACTCTTTCTCATTTGACTGATTGCAAGTTTCATTTGTTTTAATTTGAAATAAAGGGCTTCATTCAGTGGGTTACCTAATAACTCCTTATAAAGGTGTCTAAATGAAAGTATGACTAGCATGTTTAAATATTAGCTATGCATTTCTGCAAAAAAATATATAATCTAAATTGAGCACTTTTTGTAATTCAAAACTATTACTGCAACTGTGAGGCTGATTCCTGACTAGACACCAATATTCCAGTTCTTCTGTCTCTATTCCAATCCTGAAAAATCCATCAAAAGAGCAGGAAAGTTGAGAAAATTAAAAAATAAGACAGAAAGAAAATGTTGGGCACAACAGTACACTATCAAGTTGTTGACAGATCTGGTGAAATTCAGCTGCAGGAAACAGAAACCATTCTATCCATCTCAATGAAGAAGGTTTAAACACAGGAAATTAGGGGAAAATCAGTTGGTGGACAGCAAGAGGCATTCTAGGATGACTTTCCAGAAATTACTCAGCCGATACTCCTGCCACCTTCAGGATGTGGGGCTTTGAGGGGCTTCTGCTGGAAATTGACTCAAAGAGCTTCTTATTCAAGAATGTGGAAGCTATCCCACCTCCGACACACCTTCCCCAGTCTTTCATAAAGCTAAGGATGGGTCACAGCTAAAGAAAATCCAATATTTCAGTGTTTGTATGCATCATCAACGAACACCAACGTCTTACATTCCCCATTCTGCCTTCCAAATCTTAGATGAGAGCATCAAATTGGAGGAATCTAATTTACATACAGAACATAACTGCTAGGAAATCTGAAGAATCTTGCTTACCAAGCTCTGACATATAGAAAGGTACAATCAAAAGGGGTTATGGCAACTCAATGTATCTACTACAAATTCCTCCTTCTTCTTTCTCTTTTACATCTATCTGTACATTCCCTTCAGAATATTTTAGTCCTTAATCATTGTCCATGTAAACTAAATTGAGCTGGGATTTTGAGGCTGACCATATATGTTAGAAAACCAGCCTGGTTATAATTAATTAACTGGATCTGCCTTAGGATTTGAAAGTCACAAGGTTTAGAAACTACTTTTAATTTTTTCATTGGGGACTGGAAATTAGCTGTCATGTAACAGTGTTATTTTTCTTAGAAAAATCTGCAAGTTACTTGAATCTTTTCCCAGGTTATATAATGGCCACATTTCAAATTGTCTTATATTCAATTCACTTGGTTCATAAAATTTCTATTGGAGTCACAATTTATGCATTGGAAACATATTCATTCATCAAGGTCCTATTTTCTTGATCATTCACACCTCTTTCTTTTCTTTCTAAATCCTAGCCAAATAACAAGAGAGCAATCCAGGACAAACTCAGAAAATGAACATTCCTTTAACTAATATTCAGATATACAGATGTATATAATAATTCACTCTCCCACCATGAAGTCTGAAGTTTAATGGAAAGTTTAAAATGTAATGGCACTGTAATATAAAACATAAAACGGTGTGTATAAATTAGAATTATTTTTCTCCATGTTCCCATGTACCATGTGCTTTGTGGTTTGTACCCCTTTCATCTCATTTCTATCTTAAGATCTTGTTCCTAAACTTAAAAATTTGGTAATCTCATGTGGCAATACAGCCATAAATAAATAATATTATAAAATTGTTTAAACTCAGTTCCACAGTAGAGCTGCAGACAATAAAGATGATTGCAGATAATACCTTAGAATTCTCCCTTATCAATGCTGTTGGTCTCTTTTAAAACACTGCTAAATATGTATTTTTCTCTCTGTGCTTCAACACCTGACACTGGGCCTTCACGACTCTAAGCTCCTCTCTTCCCAGCTTTCCAGTTTCCGTATATGCGTACGTGTCTCTTTCTGTTTGTCTCTGACTCTCTCTTTGATTCAGGTTGCAAATTCTTGTTAAAAATAGTCTAGATCAAGTATCACTTCTGACATCTCTATGATTAATACTTTTACTAGTTTGTTGTTCACCATTGGACCAAAACATGGATATATTAAATAGATGTGTTAAAAGTAGTTATGCTGCACTCTTATTTTGCTCTTGAAGAAAATAAGCCTCAGAGAATAAGTGATTTTTCCATTGACTTTGAGTTAAACATTTAATGCCCTCTATAAATCCTTTTATTCAACATTCATCAGACATTTATGCAGTACTCATGCTGATTCAATAAAAACCCATACACTTTCATCATGATCTCCCCAATGCCTAACAGTGCACCTGACTCCTATAGTGTGTGCAAGAAATACAGATTGGATGGATAAATGAGTATATGAATGGATGAGGGACTGAATGAATGTGAAATACCCTGGGAATCCAGAAACTGCAACCATCTTCCATTATAATCCAGCATTAGTGGCTCCTCCCAAATATCAAAATAGAAGACATTTAGGGTTGGGAACTTGCTTGGAAAGGTAAGCTGGATTACTGATTTCAAAGTTGCATTTGCATAGCAAATTGCCTTGACATATTTCAGGTTGGTTTAAAGAATTTAATGGAACTTAAAGGTATTGTCCTCTGAGCCAACACTTAGTGGAGCCACACTGCCCATGGCAAAACCTGTGTTGCCTTGCAGAGAGATATTTTCCAGCATATATTACTTGTATTTCGTTCATACAAATTATATTTATTGAGTCGTGTATATTAGTGGATAGAAGATTCCCAATCTGTGGAGCTTACACCACAGAAAATAAACACTAAATATAATAAATTAAGTATTTAATATGTGATGGTAGAAGCTGATACAAGCCAGAAGAAAAACAAAAAGCATAGTAAAGCAAGGTTGATTGGGTGTTCTGGGCACGTGAGGGGAACAGATTATAGCAATTAAACTGTATTGTGAGGGCCAGCCTCGTTGAGAGGGTGAGACGTAAGCAGAGGCTTGAAGGAAGATGAGGTTTCAGGCAGAGGTGAGGATTGAGAACAAGAGCAGGAGTCTGCATCAGTGTTTGGAAAAAAAGAAGAAAGCCAGTGTGGTTGGGGGCAAAGGAACACAGTACTAGAGAGGTCAGAGACATAAGATGACATATGAGGCATAAAGTGGGAGCTCGTGTTGATTGTTGAGAAGTGTCTTAAGGACTTCAGCTTTTACTTTATGTGAAATAAAGAGCTGTGCCAGGTTTCTTAACACAGCTCATTCTGCTTCTGTACTATTTATAATGCAGCTCATTCATTCATATATTTATTCACTCATTTTTTTATAAACAGGTGTCATGGGTTTAAAGACTGAGAAATAGGGAGAGTTAGGGTAATAAGCGAGTTTGAATAAGAGGAAAAATATGAAAAAGGAATTAAAACGGTAGAAAGATAAAAATTGGGGGTCAGAGTAAGATATTGGAACTTATGAATTCTGAAGTGATAGGGTTCCAGACATAACAAAAAATATTTTTCTTTTCTTCTTTCCCTTCAAAGTTGAAATATTACCAGAGTGCTAATTCTTGCACTATCCCAATCTAAAGTGAGACTAATCTCATCTCTTCTGTTTTCTTATTCTTAAATAGTTCATATATTTAATTTAATTTAACCCAGAACGTTCGCTGAGTCTGTGACAGAATGGCTAAGAGCTCCTCTTTCCCGTGTCAGTGAGCCTGGCATTAGTTATTGATTTTACAATTTACTAGCTATGTAACCTTGGTGCATTACTCAACTGCTCTGTGCCTCTGTTTCCTACCGGTAAAATGTGGATAATGTAGTATCTATTTCATAGGGTTTTTGTAAAAATAAAAGGAGTAAATACTTGTGATGTGCTTACAACAGTGTATTTCTTTAGTGATAAGAATAACATCAACAATACACATGACTATAATATTCTCAGCACATGTACTGAAAGGGCTTCAGAAATTCCATAAGAAATAGTCCCTATCTCCATGACATTTTAACCTGTTACTTCATTATAGGTTGTCTTACGCATGACCTAACTTTCTAGGTGCATATTCTGTTTTTTTGGTTTTTTTTTGTTTTTAAATCAGGTTATGTGTTCCAAAAAAAAAAGATATAAAATAATTAAAAATATATACATTCATTTATATATTTATAAATATATTATTTATGTTATATATATTTATTTATATTTTATACTTAAATATTAGGGAGAAAATATAAATTAGCGATTCATTGGATTTCTATTATTTTGACTGCTTTCTTTGAGGACTATTGTCCCTTATTCTTGAGCTGAATATTATTTCCACTGTGTGATCCTGAGAGTTAACGCTGTGGATATCAAAAACAGAAACTAAATTGTAGTTTCCAGCTTAAGTCTCTGCTTTCTTGGATACACTGTAATTTTTCTCCCTTATAAACTGCATGCTCTGTCAGGGTCCTTGCCCTTGGAATTAATCATCAGATCTTCTCAAGTAGACATTTTATTGCTCTTGTCTTTAAATACTTAATGGTGAATTTTCTGGGGATTTCCAGCGGCAGTGTGTCCTCATCTCAGCTCTTTGTTCTATAATTATCTAATTTCTTCACAAGCATCTTCCCAATAGAGTTAACCACTTCCCTTTTTCCCCAAGGTCTTTATGCTTTAGAGATAAAATGACACAGTTATATAAAGACATGATATGTATCTTGGTATTTCTATGTTGACGAATATGTCCTCCTTAAACTTTCTCTTTATCAGATTCTTCAGATTTAGAACACTGTGACTTATCCATTTTGGATCACAGGCAATGACATTAGAACTACCACAATTTGCCACAATTGGGGCCCTGTGGGTAGCAATATTTATTACTTCTTTCAGTCTAATTATAATATGGAAGTGTGACAAACACAGGCCGGCAAAAGAGATAACATTATGTCTAACACAGCAGTGGTATGGCAATTGCCACCAATGGCTGTGCCAAATGGCAGACTGGCAACTTGAAGAGCCTCTTAATAGCCTTAAAGTTCTTAGTTATTTGCCATCTGATTCATTTTTAGATTTTATTAGCAAGACACAAGATTTAAATGTCTCTACAAATTCATCAAAAGATCAACAACTATATGGTAAAATAGCATATTCCTTAAAGAGAAGTTATGTTCAATTTAATCTATTTTGTGTCTCCAAATAATAGAAATGAATACAATAAATTGAAATTTAATAATGCATGTATTATTTTAAACAAAATGGGGAGTCTGATGCTACATCTCATATTTTATGAAAAAGGTTCTATGTTATTTGGATAGAGGGGAGCATGAAGCATGTTCTTGTCACATGTTGCAAGCACTTGGAAGAGCGCCTTTACACACAGTAAGTGCTTCATGGACATTTGTGAAAAGCTGTATGGATTCTATCATGAAATAGCCACTCTTTCCTTGTTTCATATAACTGATTTACATGACTTATGTACTTATAACCCCAGAACTGACTTACTGCTTATAAACTATATTCTACATGACACATTTTTTTTATTTCACAAAATCATTTTATAATTATTTTCTTGTAGGCATTTGCCACTTTAACAACTATATATTGAGCATCTATCATGGGGTAAGGTACTGTGTATACTTCTAAAAGTCTTTGCCCTTTAGGAGCTTATTATCTGGTGATGCATACAGGCACCGTGTGAGTCAAGGACAGTGTATGGGGAGAAGCAATAATACAATTTGGGAAGAGATAATAGGATGACATTTTGAAAGAAGTGACAAAAAAGCTACAATGGGAAAGACAAAGAGGGTTAAAATAGTTAATAGGAGAGATTGAGACCATGATGCTAGTACCAGCTCGTGAGGTCCTAGTGTGCACATCACCTCCCACTTCCTCAATCGGCGACATAGAGTCAGCAGCTTGAAATAGACCATGGTTGGAAACTGTGGCCCTTTATGTCTGTTTAATTCTCTTCTATGCCCACCCAATCTATTTCCTAGTGTATCCATGGTGGTGACAGGGGTAACAAGAACTGAGAACAATGCAGGTGGAGAGAATGAGCATGTGCAAAGGCCCAGGGGCTGGGACTTCGTGCTTCTTTAGGAAAAACTTTCACTATGGCTGGAGAATGGTGTTTGACATGGAGCCCATTGGTGCTGGCAAGATAAGCAGTAACTGTGTCATAAAATACACACTAAACCCTATTATGTACAGTACAGAAAATACATTTAAATCATTTTTGGGGGAAAAAAACTTCATGATTTTGAGCGTGTAAAAAATATTAACTTGTTCCATAGAAGCTGAATTTCCTGTAACTTTCCCAAACATATCATTCCATTGCCCCGTTGTTTCTCTTTCCTCTGGTGACAGGTAGTTGCCCTTGGAACTGTTTTTCTATTATTTCGTTTGGGAGTTTCACTATTGGCATTTGTTTAACTCTCTGAACATAAAAATCTTTGTTGTTATAATTGTCTTTTTTGTCTTCATATCTGTGAAATTGACAGTTTCAATGTTGCCCTTCTGTTGCCTGCTGCCAGGAATAATTCATTGTTTTTACACAAGCTGCACTTTCCCTCCTATTCCTACTTTCCCATACAGATGGTAAACATTGATGAGATTACTTAATTTTCTCATTACCGTGACAGAGTCTGGAACCAGAACTGCCTGCACAGAAATGGCTTTGCCTGAATGCTTTTTTCTATAACTATAACTTGTTTCCAGAAACTCTGAAGCTCTTTACTACATGAATGGAACATCACAGACAAAAATGGATTGTTTGGCGGGGGGCCGGGGGAGTAATTTCCCTTTATTCTCATCTGACTAGGAGGAGTTGCGGTCCAGAGCTTCTACCATTCACAGGTGTAGCACTCTGAATTCTAATCAGACATCCCAGTGATTAACCTGAAGCCTTTCCTTCTATTAATGGAAGACAGCAACACCCCAGTGTTCATGAGAGTCTATATCACCAAACATTTACTTTTCCCATAGGGGTTTTCTACTCTTAATTCCATTATTATGGAAGTAACTTTTTTGTCCCTTATTTGTATTTGTTATTGGAGTTATTTATGTCCTTTGTTTGTTATTGGAATTTTTCATCGTTCTTTTTTTTAAGTGATGTTATTACTATTTTTTTTTATTTCTCAATTGCAGTTGACATTTAGTATTATTTTATTAGTTCAAGTATACAATATAGTGATCAGACATTTATATAATTTATAAAATGATTCCTCTGATTAGTCTATTTGTCCTTATTTATTTAAACTAATTTGCATTATAGTTTTTACACTTTGTTTATAAGCTGTATCATTTCCCGATTTTAATATTTTTGTGACATTTTACACAGTTTTAAAATTTTATTTAGTGTTATAGACTTGCATAATCCCAATAGCAATTCTTTTATTTCTTCCACACTGAAAAAAATTTTCAGATAAGACAAGAGAGAATCCTACATTTCCAAGTCTGTGTGAAGACAGAGGCAAAGAATGGAGTTATGTATGCCCATGCCCAGGAGAGCATGGAGCCACGATGAATTGAAAGAGGCAAGAAAGGATTCTCCCCCAGACCCTTCAGAGATACTGTTACCCCACCAACAACTTGATTAGGGACTCCTGCCTTCAGAACTGTAAAATGGTAAGATTCTGTTGTTTTAAATACTAAGTTTGTGGTAATTTGTTATATGACAGCCCTAGGAATCTTGTGCATACTATAAACTAGACTACTCACAGGTCCTAGGAATTAGGACATGTCATTTTTAAAAGCCATTATTTCGGCTACCACGTTACATACTTATATTAACTATCTGTAAATGTACAAAGTAATGTCATCATACAAAATTCTTTAACTTTAGAGGCCTATTATATACCACAAGTAACTGCTATCAAATGTAGATTGGTTGCTTCAACCCAGATAGAACAATAGTAAAGTAATACCACCTAACTTTATTAACATTAATGATAAGTTATATTTATAACAATGTTCAAATACTATCTCATTGTCTATTTCTCTATAACAAATTTTTCCATGACTTAAGGTTTAAAGCAATAATTAGTTTACTTCCTTATTATTCTGTGGGTCATGAATTTGGGTAGTGCTTTGTTGGGATCATCCAACTGGCTGTATTCAGCTGATGGGTTGCCCTGAGCTGAAACTGTCCAACTTCACCAATGATATCAAGAATGGTGAAAGTCTAGTGGATCAGCATCACTTCGTCCCATTCTGCTGGTCAATGACAGTCACAGGACCAAACCAGTGTCAAGGGAGAGGGAACTGATACAACTCTTTCTGTGAGGACTGGGTAAGGAATCATGAACTTATTTAATGTCTCATATGCAGGGCCTGCTTCACAGCCATATGACCTGTTTGGCTGCACAGGGCTCCACATTCAGAAGGGGGCTGCATACGGTTTAATGGATCACTGTGTTTACATCTGTTTTAATTTTTGAACAATGAGTCCCTAATTTTCATTTTGCACAGGGCACCACAAATTATGTAGCCAGTTATGACCACTTTAGCCAGAAAAGGAAAAAAATAAAAAAGGTATTAAACTTATTCTTCAGATGATAAAACAGATTCACAGATATTAAGTAATTTGTGTGAATTTCCATTTATAGCAAGTGGTGGAGTAGGATTTCTAATTCCAGACCTACTTAATTTTTTGTTATAGGAATCCATGTTCTTTTCCAAGTATAAAATTTCAAAGTTTGTTATGTGCCTATCATTTGCCAAGCTAGAAGCTTTAAAGTCTTTAATGTATAATTGATAAAATTTTTTTGTCATTACCTTTATGTTACAAAAAGAAAAACCCTATATCGTCAAAAGTCATAGCAGTCCCCTGAAAAGACCTGACTTGCCTCACTTTTGGTCACATGACCTGTGGAGGAACATGTTCTGATTGACCAGGTTTGAGTCTCTTGCCCAATATTAAATAAGTCATGTGAAGCACCACTAAGATCATATGAGCTTAAGTGGAAGACTAGTTCCCTAAAAACATGGTTGACAGAAAAACACTGTATTGCTACTATGTAGTTAAGATATAATATTAAACTATATTTATCATGTTATAAAACCATGGTCTTTTTAAAACCACAATGTAGGTTTTGGGGGCTAATTCTATGTTATTATTACCATCTCGTGGTCCAATTCATTCTCAGTGATACCATATGGAAAGATCTGCCTGTGTTAGAAAAACACCTATATACATATTCATTGCTTAAATGTGATACCTCATAGCATATGCACAGAAGCAAGTATTGTTAGTAAATGGGCCATCCTAATATCTTATGAGTTTATATGTGATTTGAGACTAGTCATTTGTAGAATGTATACTTTAAGCTTTCTTTATGTAGACAGAATCTGTGATCATGGCCACAAGAAAAATATTATTGCAAAGCGACTAGAAAAATCAACGGCCATCTTTCCCACCCTGTTTTATACCAGTCTCTATATTAGGCAATTTTTGTATTACTTTATTGCAATTATTGTTATTCTAAATTGTGTATGAAAGCTAGAAGTCTTCTTTCATCATAAAATATTTTGGTTACAAATAGTCTGGTGGGTTTTCCTTTCTTCAGGGGAATCTTATTTCTCGCAAATTTTAGTGAAATATAAACCTATATACTTGTTTTCTGGGTAGAAATAGACAAATATGTACTGTGAACATTTCAAATGAAGTTTTAAATTTTAGATATGATCCACTTGCACTGGGAATAAATAAAGTAACAAAAACATGTTAATAAAATATCAAGAAAAAATTTATATTAAATTGAATTTAAAGCATAACCAGAAAACATGTTTTCAGACATTTCACAGATAAAACTAGTCCTGAGTTGGCTGTAATAAACTTCTGAGTAATTATGCTTTTTATTTTTTTTTACCAGAAAGCCAATTCTTTGCCTTCTTTTCCAACTAGTTTAACAGCAGAGTAAAAAAAACTATCTTGTAGATTAAATGAATTTTTAAACCTCTTTATCTTCTCATAATGAAGTTTACTACTTGTGAATCTAGTAAACATTTTTCTTATCTCCCTTCTTGATTTTATTTGGATGGAGAAATGCAATGAGTTTAACAAAAACAAACATCTGAAGAAAAATTCTCCAAGCCATCCATCACATGGGTTGGACAATGAGAAAGAATTGAAATTTTCATAACTGTTTTTTAAAAGGGATTTTCTCATCTGCGAATGGCACCCTGTACCTAATGGTAACAGTTCCAGTGACCATATTGTGTTCTTGTGATTGAAAACTCTGTTAATCAGAGAAACAAAAGGACTTAACCTTCCAACATTTGTGGAACCACTATATCACACCTAGAAGGGCTACCTCTATAAGTAGCCATTTTATGAGATAATAAACTAATTTAATTAAGGACCTGAAGGCTTTAATGATTTACTGCTTTATTGCTTGTTGAATGCAAGACTCAGGTTATAAATTTGTTCTCTTTGGTATTTGAGATTCTGTTTTGTTTTTATTAACTTTTTCCTTTTTTCATTATTCAAACCATCTCTTCACAATAACCAATAGAATTAATTACTGTGTTTCAATTCTATTCAGATTTGCCTATTTTTTCTTAGAATATAGTTTATGTAAATGGACTGGAGAATGTAAACTGCTTACCCAATGGATTCAGTAATACTAGTTAATTGACGTTACTAGTAATACTGTTTCAGAAATATACAGATGCGCATAGATACTTGTGGGTTGACCATAGCATTTTAAAAAAAATCCAGGTAGTTGGAATTCATATCTAAAATCTAAGTTATAGTTTCTATTTGTAAAGAAAAGTATGATAGACTTAAATCTAGATATGTAGGTGAAACAATAATGACCAACCACTGACAAGCATTCTGCCCCCTGAAGCACACAGAGCCTCAGTTGTGCTTTACCCACAGCTCTTCAAAAGATTTTTGATCCTTAGATAAAGAATTTGTTAACACTTTAAAGTTTTAAACTTAAGATCTATAAAGACTTTTTTATTTCTAAGTCTGATGTGTGATAGTTTTACTTAAGCCAGAAAATTCCTATACCATCTAGACCAACAACTCACCCCAAACATTTTTGGGATACTATCCTTACAGTAAAAAAAAATAAAAGAGATGTCCAAAACAAACAAAAAAACAAACAAACAAACAAAAAAACTCTAATTAAGGATATAATGTAAAGAATAAAAAGAAATGACCTGAGGATTGGGTACTTTATAAATTCACATTGAAGGAGATTTAATTCTTTTTCTGTCTTTAAAATTTCTGTTATTGCTCCCTCACCATCTCACCTAACTCAAGGCATAAATTTAATATCATGTTTATTGTACAAGACATTCTTGATATCTCCTAATCACAATTAATTAAAATTTTTTTCTTTTCTGTCTTATTGCACATTGATTTTGCCTTTTTCTGGAACCTATATTGTTTTAGCTTACATCTTTGCCATTTGTGGTTTTTATTTTCTTCCTTATTAGATTTTAAGTTTTTAGAACCCAGTTATATTTTATTCTTTTTTGTAATCCCCAACCTCCAGGTTCTTTCCATTGTAGCTACTCAATTAATATGTCTGAGCACATCCCTGAATGACTAGAAGTAATCCTGTACTGTAATGGCATCTAGAGAGAAAAGTACTATCGCATCATGTGGAGCTGTGAGGGAAAATAAAGTTCACATACTTAAGCTCTCAGATTGTGTTTTCAACTCAGGTGTTTTCTCAAGATATCTAATACCTGGAATTGCTCTTTGTAGAGGCACCTAAGTTCCTTGAGGAATATGAGAGACAGACAATCATTATTTTTGTTTCATCATTCTTCTTTAGGCTAGTGAAGATATTTCTTTAAAAGAAATATTCCTGAAAATATCCAACCCCCAACTCCAGTTTAATTTGGATAGTTGCATACATAGAATTACTTGCACAATTTGCCTATTGGTTGTTAGCTTCTGAACATATCCCTAAATGCTTTTACATCCCTTAAAGAGAAAAAAAAAATAGAGGAAGAAATAATGTGTCCTGGCAAAACTTCAATTGTTATGGTAGTGGAACTATTTGACAAGAAATCAAACAGAAATTATATTTTCTTACCATCAACCCATCTAGAAACGAATTCCACCTGTGAGCAAGGTAGTGCATTTTTACGAACATTTTCATAATTCACATTTTTAAAAAATTAATTAATTTATTTTATGGTGACATTGGTTAACTAAATCTGGTAAGTTTCAGCTGTAAATTCACAACTTTTTGACAGATGTAAATGTAATTTTGAAACAGTACATACCCCAAATATTAATTGGTCAGTGTCTCTTATACCGAAGAATTCATTTTACACCTAAAATGTGCAAATTTAAAAAATTTGAATCAATTGATCATTGATATTATTAGAAAGATCTTATGTGAGCAATTATATGGTGACTTAATTGAAAAAAACTCATTTTTTGTAAAATATACATTTATTCTATCACTCATAATTTCTATACAAAATTTTTATAAATCAAACTATTTTTGCCATCTCTCCATATAATCATAATTTCATATAATTTTGAATGAGTTTTAAAGGTCAACCATTTAAATAAAACTTAAATAACTGAGCCCACACATAGCAAAATTGTTGCCGGAGATAGCTAGTACACTGTTATAGAGAGTCTTATGATTTGTATTATTCATTTTGATTATTTTAGCCTATGGTTTACCTTATCTTAGATCATTCCTTAACTTAGCCCACAATTTGCCCTTCAGCTTAGGAAACTCAATAACCATGACTTTTCTGAAACAGATTTGTATTAAGTGTCCCCCAGAGACTGATAAATCAAACAAGAAATTTTAGGCATGCATGTTTAGTCTTAAATGAATTTGTCACATAGGTGAAAATACTAATTTCATACAGAATGGAAATCTAACTGATAAGCAGAAGATTTTTTAAAGAGGATATTATCAGAACAAGGTAAATTAAATAAAGCAACTTTATGAGTGATTTCACTTTGGGTTGATCTAATCAATCAAATTGAAAACACTCAAAAGCCCACATCTCTATACGTCTCCAGAACACAAAGCATCATCCCATAAGAATAGAAGCTTCTATCTAGTCCTTGTTCTCTGCATTAGTGTTAACTATCTTCCCTATCAGAACTTAGCTGAACACTTCTGACTCTTAATTCACTTACTTTCTTTCCTCTGTGGGTCCAAGGTTGTTCAACTCATCCCCACTTTCTCACCCGTCCCCTTCTCCTCACTATGTTTTCATTAATTATGTAAATTCAACAAGAAAAGCCAATTCCATAAACCTGGGACTCAGTTTCCTTGCAATGACTTAGCTTGGGTATTCATGTATTATTTTTACAGTTCAGCTTTTAGAGGATGTCCTTATATTTACACTTCCAATTTTTTGAGAGCAGTTTCAGTGTAATGCTCCAAATATGGACAAAAGATCCAAGAAGGGATGTGCACAGGAAATTGAACATTTCTTTGCAAATGCTGAGTCTACAGAATAACGTTATGATCTCTGAGAAGGGATGGAAGGTCTCGGTTGACTCAATCAACTGTCTTTACTTTCCCATACACCTCTTTTTCTTATGAAATGTTTTCAGACTGAGCGACCTTTGGAATAGTCATTCCCAGGACTCTCTGGTTTTAGAAACGTGAATGCGGACAAACAGTCAGAAACTGACTCCCAGGATTTCCATAAAGATTTAAAACAAAATGAAACAAAACAAAACAGAATTTGATCTAAACTGTTTTGGCTTTTTCTTTTGTTTTTCTTTTTCATATGATAGAAGCATTAAGTCTAATGAAAATTAATCTTTAGCAGGAAGTCAAGCATGCCAGCCTGTATACATTAAACTTATAATCTTTTAATAAGAGAAGTTCTTAAAAGACTGGGTTGTTTTTATGCTATTCTCTTCCATTATAACTAGTGTATTTAATATGTGATCATCGTACTTTGAATATAGTATCATTTTTTTTAAAATCAAAGAAATACACATTGTGAGATATTATTAAAGAAAAAATTACTAGATCAACTTTTATTGAGCTATGGAGAAATATTAACGATATTTCCATACTCTTGTTTTCCTATGAAAGAATATTATGCTGGCAGAGTTTAAGACCATGGCTTCCTGGCGTATCAATTTTGAGATTGTTTCCTACGCCATCAGTGCTTTGGTTTCCAAGTTATTTTACTGCGGACGGCAGGACATCTAACTAAATCCATTGCCTCACTGAAACAGCCTGGACTTTAATTCTGTAACAGTCCTGTTACATTAGCATCTTTCGGGAAGCCTGTCACTAAGTCATGGCACTAGGAAAGAGGAGCAGGAAAGGAACATTGATGAAGGCAGTTGCATTCTGGTGATTTCCCAAGAGAAGACAAACACCAATCTACTGAAGGACTCTGCCTGCCAGGAGGTAAAATCAGGACACTGCCTTCATTTCCAGCACATTAGGAAGGTTCCAATTCTGCCTTCCTCAGCTCAATGGAGAACATGCTGACAGACCCTGACCTTTCATCAGCGGAATCAGGGAATCTGAAGGTTATTTTAGGACTATGTAGCAACAGATTCAGAAGCCTTATGATTTCTGGGAAGTAAGCATTCAGCCTCCTCATTGAGAGAATGTGGTAATCTATTTGTTTCTGCTGTAATTTCAGAAAAAAGAGCACCTAGGTTACAATCTTTGTTAGGTGGAGTTTTTAATTTTTCTCTTTATTAAATGGAGATGATTGTTCTTACTTCAGAAGAAATGTTCTCTCTTTCTAGGGTTCACTGATCCATTTTATAGTAGATAAGAAATGTATAAATATCATCTAAAACCTCAAGATGCAACTGGCACTTTCTGATTTTTCCACATTAACAACTGAGCCTTGACACTCTCCAGCTGGCTTCTTGTCCTAGCACTCACCTGAGTGTCCTCCCCTCCATCACACTGAAGCTGCTCCCTGCACCATCCAGTGCTTTTCACACCTTCATGATTTCACCTGCGCTGTTCCTCTGCCTGGAACATGCTCATTTGTCATCGCTTTCTCTGCTGTACCGCATGTCAGTTCCTCTGTGGAATCCTTCTTCAAATGCTCAAATCTGAGGTTAGATGTCTCTCCTCTGCCTTCATATTAGGTTATCCCAGGACCTTTTACTTTAGGTAGAAGACTAGTTGTTTATTCTACATGAAGTAAAAATGATGTAACTGTTTGTCTGCAATGCATAGCATACCTGCTGAAAGGTAGTAGGTTTATATTAATTATTTGAATAAATGTGTTAATGGTGGTGTGTTATTTAGAGTTTCTTAAAGAAGAGAATATTTTTTGTAACTTTTCCCCTTTATATAAGGTGGACTCGTTTTACAATTTTAATGGTTATTTTTTTCTACAGGAAAAGTTCATTGAAGACCTAAATATTTTTTATGTCCATATAAATAATATGCCTTCTAAATTTTAGAGAGATTTATAACTACCACTGCTTAAATCTTCAATTACATAAAAATATTTTTAAAAAGATAAAGTTGTATTTATTAATTTGTGGTTTCTACCACTTTTCACTGTTTCTCATTGCCCTTATGTCTTCTGTTACATCTTTACAAAACACCCTGAAACCACTTGCATCTTTTATCCAGTTACCTCCAGGTGCCAAAGCCCAACCTTTGTTAAATCCAACACTGTTAACTCAATCCTATCCAATTAATTGGCCAATATATCTATCACTTGATCTATAATTTCATCTCTATCTCTCTTATTGTCTTAACTGCTCCCTTTTTACCTCTCCCTGCTGAATGATTCCCCTGAGCATGGAAGTACACTATCTCTCAAAGTATTTTTACACTCTGTATCCCATCCTGTGAGTTAATTTCTCTTCTCTCCTTTAGAGCAAGAACTCCTTGGAAGTTGTCTATGCTTACAAATCCAATCCTGTTCTATCTGCTATAGGAGATAATACCAGTTATTGAAAATAATTGGTCTGAAGGTACAGTAAGATACTTATAATCCCGTATTTTTTTTTAACAGCAAATTTGAGTGACAGGAAATGGAGATGACCCAAGACAAAAATACAGGTACCAAGGATCCACCTGAAATTAATAGCACACATATTGGTAGTTGCAGCAATGTGCAGTTTTGTGGTTTCTTTTAGTCATTTTTGCCAGCTGTGTATGTTTGGGGAAGCTGAATGTTTAGATTGATCCAGGATTGTAGATACAGAAGGGCAGAAGATGGATGAACTTAACAAAGTTCACACAAGAGTAATTAATAAAATAAACCAGCAATTCATGATTAGATAAGGAATATGTGAAACCAGGATGCTACTTATAAAGCAGAAGAAAATAGAAGCATAATAAGAGGTGGTTAGGAAGAGATCAAAGAGTGGATGAAGTTAAAATAAGGGAGGTGTAGAGCAGGCAATTGAAGAGGAATTTAGGTTGTGACATCAAACAATCCCTACACACAAAAAAATGCTCGGTTGTGACCATGGCACCTGTTCTAATAATTGAGGGTTAAAATGTGTAGCCTTTACTGATCCTTCTAATATTGATAATTTTTTTTAGAATTGTATTCTCTGCAGGGGATAAAAAGGTGTTTGAACTAAATAAATATGTGAGAAATGGTGTTTGTAGACTTGAGAAAACTGGTACTATTCCCAGGCTGACATTTTCTTAGAGAGTTTTTCATAAGCTACGAAAGAACACACAGTTTTGCACCGTTTCCTATAACATGAAGGTTGTCCTAGGTATGATTCCAACTCAGAAGTACCACTGTTTCTGTTGTGTCTTCTCTGGTGGTTGGAGTGACGACACCCAATGTGTCCATTTTTTTTTCCTGTCTGAAAAAGGGCCACAATCTAAACTGAGAGCATAAAACCACCTCAGGGCGAGGCCAGGATGATCTGATCTTCAATATTACATTTAATCATTTTCCATCTCTCTCTCTCACTTGCTTTCTCTTTACATTTTTATGTCCATACATTAAAATCTCTCGAAACACCTATTTCATTCTAAAGATTTCCCAGTTTCTCCTTCTTCTGATTGCATCTTTCTTTGACTTCTTTAAGTGTTATTTCCACTACTCATTTTGCTCTTTAACTCAGTATTTCCTATACAGCTACTGAAATTTTTTATTCATGCATCTTTTTTCCTCAGGAGTGTGGTTTATTATTCCTGGAGACAAAGAACTCTTATTTATTTGTGTAGCACCTTCAGAGAAAGAGATTAATAAATGTTTTAAAAATTGAATTGACTCAAGAGGAGTTATCAGAAAATTGGAGGATGGGAGATGTACAGGGAAATAAGACTGCATCATTAGAGACTAGCTTGGTCACCACCCTTTCATCATCTCCTGTGTTATTCCAGCAGTCTTGTAGATTATTTATCTGCATTGATGTTCTTTGAAGACAATAGGGAGGAATTCATTATGCTTTCAAGGCAGCACATAGTACTAAAAGTGGTTACAGGTCACCAATTTTTCCATTATTCTCGGGAGCTCTTAATTGCACACACTATTAGTATTGTTTCTTTTCAGGCAATGGAAAAATGAGTCTTCATAAATGCTAAGCATATCAGTCCATAAATGTGCAAATTGTATGTGCTGCTTAATGTAGTGTTGCTGATGTAGCCCAACTGGGTCTATGACACACACATTCCTTACTCACTAACGAGGCTGGGAGAAATCCGTATGTGTTTCTGAGTCTTGCTTACTGCCTTGACTGCATGACTAGGATCATGGCCTTCTTGAGGTTTCTTTATTCAAAACAAAAGCCTAGTTTTCCAATATAAGAAGGTAAAAGGCAACATCCTTACATTTTTTTACAAATATGTTTACCAAATTTAGAATTTCTGTAGTTGTTTTTTTATTGGAAAGTAAAAGTACTTTGAAAAAATTGAAAGCTATTAATATGCATTCATAAACAGCTAGTTGATAATTAGTGATATTTCTATCTAGCTGAATCTCTTATGGATGCTCACAAAATAACTTAATTGTAAAATCCAGCAGGAATGCCATTAACATTAAACAGCCAAAATAACAGTACTTTGAGAAAGATGTTTTTACTCACATCATAATTATCACCAATCTCACTAAATATATAGTCATAAGCATTTATAACAACACTGTTTTTCCTAAGAAATTAAAGACAAGGGAATATAAAGTTATAATAATTATTTTAAAACATATTTCCAAAAATATGTTATCTGTTATGAATCCTGTGCCTAAAATAGCTTTGTCACACATCTGATACACAATAGATACATGCTACCTTGCTGACTGACCACAAGCACTTGGGATGAATCTCAAGCATGTCTTGAAGAGGGTGGTCATAAAATATAGATCAATTATTGAAATGTTTGAAGGTTAAACTCATTTTCCATAAAATGGAAAGGGTTAATGTAAAAAGTAAGGTAAGTGATGATTTCATGCTATTTCTTTGCTTTCTGAGAAGTATGGAATTTCAAATAAAAAATTAGAGAGGCATTTCAGTTGGAAAAATGAGAATGCTCCTGCTGTTTCTAAAAAAAAAAATGAATTCTTTTCTTTAGAACATGCTTCCTTATGTTTGGAAGAGACTCATCTGCTTTTAGTTATAAAGCGTCCCCTCTGCCATTCTTTTTAAATGGCACTGAGTGTCTCCAGTTTTCATCCTGATCCATAGAACTGCTAGAAAGTATTATTGTGATGAAAATAATTGCTTTTTCTCAGCAACAAATTCACTGAATACATGTCCTGTTTATTAATGAGAGGTCACAGCTTCTTTATAGATATTCGTAGAGAAAATAGATGTTTTGATCTTCAGATAATATAGTACACAATTTCAATGATAGAACTACATACAATTTTTTTGAAAGAATTTTAATTTACAGCAAGCTTAGCCCTAAATCATAATTTGAAGATAAACATGATGTGGTATTGTATTAACGGATGTTTCAGCATTTTTCTCTATTTTAAACAAGTGTTAGTATGTAATAGATTATCAGATGTTCAACATTAAGGGAGATTTTTGAACAAAACTAAGTGTCTAAGAGTAGGCTATTCCTTGGAATGCACCAATTGTCATTTCAAACACAGTTTTGAGTTATTAACTTGTTTTCAACCAAACTGTTCCAACCCGACACTATCCAGAGCACTATAACTGTAAGTATGAATAATGCTGCCATCTTACCCTCTGCTGTTAGCTGGTAGAAACAGTGAATTTTACCAACAATAAGTATCTTACATTGGGAGATGAGAACAAATAAGAAGCCTGTAATTCATCCATAAGAAAGGTAACCAGGAGACTACCTAGTGGGATATGAAATAATAAAAGGACAAGTGGACACCAGGAAGCTGTGTGCTAGGTTGTGTTGTGTTACTACAGCTAATATGCCTTTTCTTCTTTGGGTCTCAGTTTTCTTACTTTTATGTGTGGGTCATTGGATGGCCTCTGATCCTTCTTTTGACTTTTATATTGTATAATAAAAAAGATCAAAATGTGGAATTCACTGACTATAACATTATGTATCATATACAGATACTTAATTTCCTAGCTCTAGCTGGAATCAATAATACATA
Source organism: Cynopterus sphinx (assembly GCA_030015415.1). Classification (NCBI taxonomy): domain Eukaryota; kingdom Metazoa; phylum Chordata; class Mammalia; order Chiroptera; family Pteropodidae; genus Cynopterus; species Cynopterus sphinx. The sequence goes on along the minus strand of CM057392.1, from coordinate 31,092,590 downwards.
ATTCAAAATACCATCCCTAATGATAGACTTTAAGCCAAAAAAATACAGAAATTATATTACTTTGATTTTACTTTTAACTACTTTAAATATCTATGATGATCTGCAGTTTCTTTCTTCATCACATTCTAAACTTTCAGTATAGACATAAAAAGTGTTAAAAGGGGGATTGGATTAATTTTTTTATTCAAATATTTTCAAACAGATTTTACTAGAAAACTTTAATGTTTAATAATCTGCCACTCTTATCTGCATGTCACCTACCAACGCAGATCTCAGGGAGCAGCCCAGATGCTGAACTGTAGCTGTAGTTGAACTGTTTCAATAAGGTATTCTATCCAGAAAGAGCATCAGAAATATTTTAGGTTTGTAAGCAATAAGGAACTAATGGGAAAAGAAGTTTTAACTTTTATTTCTCTAGAAGGTTGTAAGCAACTCATGCTTGAATCTCATTCTAGTTAATAGAATAACAATGATAAAAATATTAATATTTTCATTTATAATCCAATTGTCTTGATTCATTTCCATAACATTTATATCCATTTTAAAGAAAATTTGCTTAGATAATACTACAGTATATATTATTTCATATAGAGAATTTACCATGTGACATTTTATATGTAATTGAAGATACAAAGACACATATTTAGAGACAGTGACTCATGAAGAAAAATACTTTAGGTCCCCATATTTAATTTTTTTCCCATATAACGATATTTATCTTCTCCAGGTCAGTCCTAAGAATATGGCTAGACTATATAATTATAGATTAACAATAACTTTATTTAAGGGCCTAATAAATATCAGACTCTGAAATAAGCCCACAACTAGGATAGCCAGAAAGAATCATTTGCACATATAGAAATAGGATTATGTTTTCAAACTAGTGATTTACTTGGTACATTTTTGTTTTATAAGTATGATAAGTACGTTTTTGTTTGCCAAATGTCTTGCAACCAGAATTTTCCCCCAAAGACTCACTTTCAATACACACAAAAAATAGTGTTTGATACCAGTTAATTAATGGCCCAATAGCTACTGCTATTTTCTGATCTGTAGTCATTTCTCTGTGAATTTAGAATTGAGACTAAAGAATTTCATTTTCAACACATGTTTCACTTTTAAAGAGAGAAGATGTAAAAGACTGGACTATCATCATGTGGATTTAGAAACAGAAAAGCCAGTGCACAAAGTTAAAGAAATGCGAAGCAGATGCTGAGAGGGGCAGAAATGAAAGATGGCAGGAGAAGCCTGTCCTCTGTTTGTGTGTACTCTCCCTACATTCCCACAATAACCCTAATTTTCATTTGCTTAACCAAGTTTCAATGGCTTCTCTGACTTGTAAACAATCTTCTTTAATGAATGAAACTTTGGACTAAAATTAATAATGGTTATTTTGGATTTTATTCCATTTAAAATAGAGTTATGTAGAGACTCCAAGCATGGGAGGAAACTGTCTATTCCAATTCAACATGGGCCAATTAACTAAGGAAGGTCTTAAGACAAGTCTAACTGTCAAGTCCCCAATCACAATGGGAGATTTTCACACTTCTGTCTTAGAGATTGAAAGATAAAACAGTTATAAATGAGTAAACCAATACAAGAGTTGTACAAAAAAAAATAAATTCTTAAAATATTTGTGAGACAATATAAGTCCAATGGTAAAAATTAGGAATTTGATTCTATACGTCTGTGTATAAACAGATTGATAGTCAAACATATGGATCCTGTGACTGGAAAAGAGAGGGTGCTCATGAGAGGTCACAAAGGATTTCCAAACAAAGTACCTTGAATGGATCCACTTTCTACAACTTTCACTCTCATTATAATTCAATGAAGTTATAAAAAAAACAATAACCGAATCTCTGTCTTGATACACTTAGAAATTAAAGACACACATTTGGTATGCTCTGTAAGTCATGAATCTTTTTTTTTTTTTTTTTTTTTTTGTGGTAGATGTTCTGCACTGCTGTTTTACAGAATTTCTAGTGATATTTATACCACATGTGGGATTGCTTCTGGTACAGTAGAACTGTTACTTTAAACCAACATCGGTTGCTATTCCATTTAAATGCTTTTCATACTAATTATAGTATTTCTGTTCAGAACACAGTCATGCTTACAGATTAAAGGTCCAATAATTTAATAAATGACACAATAATAAAAGATCTGATTTATTTTGGAGAAAAAAATAGCAGGAGGTATCAAATTGCAACATGTCACCTTGAAGTAATACTTACAGTTCTTGTGACAGCTCTTAAGTCTGTTTATTTTCACACTCCTCAGGAACTTGTGCAGAATAGAAATAAGTACATAAGAAATAAAAATGACACCTATACTTAATAGGAGCTTCTCTGCCAGTGCTGCCCTCTTAACACAAGAAAGATAGATGAGGCACTGGGATCTAACTTTATTATTTTCTAATCGATATTTTCAGTTAGTAAAATGGAACTGAAAACTAAAGTGCAACTCTTAGGTTGAAACTATTTCTCCTCTTAGATCCTCTCCTGCCCTGTTAATTGGAAATCAAATAATCTAACTTTTTTCCTTCTCTTTTAAAAGCTTTAAAAAATACTATGTACATGATCTTTTGATCAATAATTTAAAAAATGATCTAAGCAATAATCGAATAAGCAATTGTAAATAATCCATATTGAAATGGACATTATTCCAAAATCAATACCTGATCCACATGAATACTGTAAAACAAGTTCTTTTTAATACAGGTGAAGCCTAGCAATACTGTTTCAGCTTTCAGTAGAGAAAAAAACGAGTAAGGGGTGATTTGTGATTAACCAGTTACTATCTATATTGTGGAAGAGGTTTCCCCACTGTATTTAGGTCAATGCAAATTTATAAGTCCTATGGAAACACACACACACACACACACACACACACACACACACACACGCATGCACGCACGCACGCACATGAGGGCCTGTATGCTTTTTTCCCCAGAGTCTATGATGCAATCAAGCTCATTCATGAATCTCAGATTTAGGGTGCTTGTTAGACTAGAGTCTCATGTCAGTAAGATGTGTTTCTGCTGTCTTAATAATTGATTCAAAAATAACGAACAGTTGTTACTAGTTTTACCACTAGTTCTTAATACTAAGTTTAAGTTTCCCAAGGCAACCATTCAAACAATCATGTTTACGATAAAAAGAGAACTACTTTGTGAACTTGAGTGGGGGGAAGGTTTTAAACTATAGAGAGCAAATTGCATTTTAAATAAGAGATCATAGTGAAAGGAACTATAGAAATGAAATAATAATAATAATAATAATAATAATTAATAATAATAAAAACAGTTGAATCAGAAAGCTTGAATTCATCAACTGAATCCAGTCATCCTACTGTATCCCAGATCTGAGATGTCAAATCTTATGTATAAAATGAGTTTAGCAAAAGTTTACTGATAAGATCAAATGTATTGAAGATTGAAATGCCAATTTGGGGAAACAATTATTGGTGTATTGGCAGCTTTGGTTTTAGACATGCAAAGAATTAGAGAATTTAACAAATTTATTTTGTGTGTATATGTGTGTGTGGTTATTTTCTATTGTATAGAAATGTATTTTTATCTATTTGCCTTTTTTAGGAATATATCATATTGCCCATGAAATTATTATTTGGAAATCAAAAGCAATTGTAAAATATATTTACATATGAGTTTTTGTTATAGAATATATATTTTCTGTTTTGAAATTAGTGGTGGTGGAAAATAGTAGCCATGGTTGAAATTTTAAAGTTACTCTATATTTAGTATATTCTATATTATTTGGGTTCAATGTTTTAATTGCTACACAAAATTATTATTTGTGACTTTTAATTGAAGTTTAAGGATTTAAATATCTAGTCTTTGGGTGTTATTAAAACTGATATCTCATTAAGAATTTCTTCTGAATGGATAAAAATCATGATTTTGAAAAGAAATAGAGTAAAACTAGAAATCCATTAGTGATCTTTCAATTGCTAAAATAATTAAGTGCAACAAAATGTTTATTAGTGTACATAATATCCAAATTACACAGAAAGGATTCAGTAAAATCTGACCCAACAGTAGAAAAATGTGACTATACAAAGCAGGTTATTACTCTAAAAGTGAAAATGTTTATTCCCTTGGTAAAAAAAAGATGGCATCTGTCATTTTTCAGTCTCAAAAGACAATTCAGCATACTAATTATGCTGACTCTAATCAGCTCAATCTTTAATAGAGTGAATATGCCACATTGTTTTCTTATCATTATCAATTATAAGAATACTATAATAAAAGCAGTATATATGCAACAGAGAGTGGAAAGTAAAAATTCCCAGACCTCAATCGACACCACCTAGAGATAACCACTCTTAAAGATTTTTAGTGTATTCTTTCCTAAACATTCTATGTAGGCACAGAGAATGTACAATTTTATTTTGTAAATGATTGAAATGATTGAAATCCTGCTGCTTAATCAGAAAATTATGAAAAAATATAAAAGAATTTTAATTATCATCCTGAAATCAGATTTTTTAAATTAACAAAATATCTTCAAAGATGTTTTCATCTTTACTGATATCCCACCTTACATTTATTTTATACCTATCAAATATTGCACTGCTGTTATGTAATAAATATATATTTTTTCTAATACATGTGTATTTTCACACATTTATTTTTTATTAGAAAAACTATAAATTCCTAATAGTGGGGTTTCTAGGCAAGAGGATATATATGTCCAAATTTTTATTGCTCTCACATTCCTCCACTCCAAAACTACTGCATCCATGAATATTTTCAGCAATTTTATGAGTGTGCTTCTTTGTACATTGGTAATGAAAAGATTCTTAATAGTCTTATTGAGCAAGTACAAGTGGTAATATGTTTATGCTTTTTAAAAACTGCTTAATTATTAATGATAGCAACCGTTTTTATTAGTATCTCTTTAAATTCATTCAAGCTTAAGTCTTGGTAAGCATATTTAAAACATTTGAACCTTATAGCAGAAACACGAAAGTAGAGAATTTAAGCTTTTTGTCTATTTTCTGATTAAAATAATTTAGACAATGAAAAAAATCATAACAGAAGAAAAAAATCACTCTCCATAATTCCAGAAACCAAATGTAACCCCCATTAAAATATGGTGTATTTCCCGTAAGTCATTTAATCCCTAAACACATCCTGACACCCTGTCTCTTTTTATCCACACACACCCACACACTTAAATGATGCAACAGATTTAGTAATGTTGAGAACAAAGCATAATACTTATGTTAAGCTTTTTTTTTTTACCTTATGGCATTATAATTCTTCGAAAACGTATTTTTAATAAATTTATATATCATTTTATGGCTGCCTGGTTGCATGATAATTTTTTATTGTTGGATATTTAGCTGGTTCCAATTATTTATGATAGTAAATAACTGCTGTAAACAGATTTGATCACATCTGTAAAAACACATCTGTCTCTAGTGTTTTTCTTTTTTCATTGTTTTTGTAAGATGTTAGAATTATTGTGCAATATTTTGATAAGTTGTCTTGTAGGTATTACAGATTAAGCCCACAGCTCCTTTAAATAGAGATGGGTCTCTCCTGCATAAGTGGGATCTCTGATGAGGGAACTGGATATAGGAAAGAGGGCAATCTGATCTTAACTGGAGAGAGAACACATTTTGAGGGAATCATTCTTTTGAATCTCTACTTTAAAACTACAATCGTGCTTGAACGAAAGAAAGACTTTACATCCTCGAAGTGAGAGAAAAGCAAGAGAACGAGACACCCCTACAAACTACAGATAAGTCATTTTATAAAATAAGACATAATAAAGATTTCTATATTACTATCCATTTATTTCCTATTTGTTCTCTGGAAAGTAAAATGCACTTAGATAGTTTTAGTACAGGAAAGTGAATGAGGGGTCTTACAACAGGCTTTAGACAAAAAAGTAAAAGGCAAGCTCAGCCAAGACCAGAGTGGGGTTGAATGTGGTCTTTAGTAAGATATTACAACTTTTGGGATCAGAAACCAAGCTACGTGTCCAGCTGCTCTTCTCTTTTTAGGTTCTTCCTCCTTTCTCATGTAGACTTGCTCCCTTTATATTTAAAATGGGTTCTAATAATGTCAGTAGCAGTATGAATAACAGTAATAGTGGTTAATATTTTTATTGAGTGCTTAACATTGCTGTAAATGTTCTAAGAATTCTGCATGTATAAATTCACTTTATTTTCCTAATAAACCTATGAGGTAAGTATGATCATTCTCATTTTACATATATGTTAAGTAAGGCAGGGAAAGTTCCAATTAGTTACTCATAAACACAATGACAATCCATAAAAGGGCTGGAATTTGAAACCAACTGGCTTCAGAGACCATGTGCTTAACCACTATGATAAACTAGCCCTCAGTACATGAAAAACATACTTTTTTTTTCATAAAACAATCCATTAGTGTTCATTTCCAAATTACTTTCTATAGAAATATTGTATCATTTTATTTTTCTATCTGTAGTATGCTAGACAGCCCTCCTTGTTACCTCTTCAACATTGTTAAGCATGTATATAGATGTGTTTTACTGAAAATTTATCATACTTAAAGTTGAAAATTTCATAATGGTTATATTTATATAGTTTTGATTGTTTGGGATTATTAATAATATCCCCTTATTTATTAATTATTTATAGATTTTTGATGGATTGCCTGGTCCTGTCCTTTATCTGCTTTTTCTTTTCATTCTATGTATACTGATTATACAGAGGTTAACTTTTTCCACTAGTGTGTATGTGCGAGAAAGTGATTGTGTGTACTGAAAAAAATAATTATATTATAATTGTTTATTAATTTTTAGAAAGCTGATTTAAAAATTTATATTCACCATTACAATTTATCTTTTAAATGTCCATGCAATTGTATATTTAATTGAGATATTTTTATTATTAATCTTTAAGAACTATTTATGTAGTAAGTCTATATTTATGCTTATAATGTATCAGATAATATACCATCTATTATATCATACAATAATGTATACTAATATTATTTCAAAAATTCTTATCCTAAGGATCAACTCAGTTGGGTGGCTTCTTCTGTGCCTGACACTATTGAGCCTTTGCTAACTTTCTTAAATTAATTTTTGGTGTAAAAATGTCAATATGGATAAGTCGAATGGGTGATCCTTGGGGTATTACTTCTCTCAGAGAAGAACCTGTAATTTTTAATGCTTTGTACTAAATGGCATTAAAAATAAGTGGAAAGATTGAAATAAGTCCAAAAAGCAAGAATTAATAACTATAACTCAGCTACCTAAATAGAAAGGTGTACTTTAGAACATTTTCTTATTAATCTCCAGGATTTCACAAATTAAATTGAAAGTAACTGTATAAACTAAAAATAAATTGAGAAAATAAGTATTTCTGATAACAACTCTTTATTTAATACTTTGTAAATTCCTGAGACTGTTGATTCAAACTAGAATTCACTCTACTGCAATATTCCTAGACTAGCAAAATGTATCTATTCATTTCATTGAATATGGAAAATATTGGAAAATAGGAGAATACTATATTGATACTATAGTTACAATGAATTAAAGTTTCTCTTTCCTGGGGAAAATGTGCATTCCCCTCCTCACCCCTGAGGCTAATAGTTAATTATTTAACCAATATCAATAATATTATAATTTCATACACTATAATTAGTAGTATTAGCAGCGATATTTGGGTTCATTTTATTTATAGTCTTCTATAGGTTATTATCTGAGGTTGGAGAGGTAGTAACATAAGGAGGAAAATTAAGAAAAATATAAATGGAAAATCAAAAGTATTAGCCGAGCACTCAGATATGCAGTGCACCTTTGAGCATTTGCATCAGTGAAATGCATATTCAGGAAAAATATGCCAAGAACTTTTTGGAAAATGATACATGTTATATGTTTTGACAGTTTTCTATTATTTCTCTATCAATTAATCAGTTTCTTAATCACCTAATGAAGTCAGTGCCAGCTATAATGTTCAGTATTCATGAGGTCCTCATCCACAATTAGCACTTTTAGGAGCACATTCCAAGGTGAGTAGAACATAGAGATTCTTCCTGGTGTAAACACATGTTCTCATACTAGAGAACAGCTATGCCACACTAGAAAGATCAATGAACTCTACTCTTATGTGGGTTTGAGCTCCGAAATGTCCAGTGACTAGAAGGACAAACAACTTTTCAGAGTTTCCGTATCTGTAAATCAAGTAAGTATGCTCACAGATAAAATACAATCATGTATGCAATCAATGTAATGTGAAGTGTACATTGTTGTTGTTAAAATAATAAATATAAATACATACACATAGAAATGAAGATAATTACACCATAGAGCAAGAAATGCTTATTTTTTAGAGGTTTTATATAATTGTGCTATTTATGTTTTGTGCTACTTGTGGGGTATAATGTAAGAAAGATGTTCAAAGAGAGAGCTTACCATGGCTTTTGGAAAGCTAAAAAAGCCAGGATCAGTGAATCTTAGTTTCAGGATGAAAAAAAAAAAAAAAGAATGTTAGGAAGGCAAGAGATTGGTGACAAATGGAATAGCTGAAAAATGACTGTGCAGCAATTACTGAAGATGCTATAGCACTTCCTAAATAGACAGAGGGCAAATTATCATCACTCCCCTACATTGGACATTGGCATTACTGGAAATACTTCAAGAAAAATGATTAGGGCAAACTGTCAGTGATAATAAAAGAAAATTAAAAAGGAAACAAAATGGGACCAAAAGAGTTACAAATTGAGATTTGAAGTCTGGTAATTATATGACTTCAATTTAAACTTATTATTTTAAGAAGGTAAGCACAATAATGAAATTAAATCATTAAGCTAAGCTTCTCAAAGTTTACAGTATGTCAAATCAAGGAAAAATACAGTATAAAGTGAACTGAAAAAATGGGAATCAAGTAACTCATTTGCACTTATTAGTAGACTTTTGAATTTGCATTTTAATAAAAATAGAGTAAATTCACCATCTGACATAATGATAGATTTCTATTTGAAGAAGGTGCAAAAGTTGTTTGTTTTTTGAAAATTTTGTGAAACAGGTAGGCATATTTTGAACATAGAGTTTATTGAAAATTAGGAAATTTGAGGAAAAAAAATATAACTTTTAGAATGTATCTTCTGAGATCACTGACAAAAAAAATGTCAGACTGCAGCCTTTGTCCTACCTTTTTGTGACCTGCAAATATTTAAGTATAAATTCATGAAATTGATTCTTTTTTTAAAGGCAAATCATATTTACTTTGTTGAATCTGTTGATTCTTTATTTCAGCCACAGGTCATGTGCAAAATCAGATTCATCGCTATAAACTTACTTCAAAATTTGCTTTATTTTAATTCTAGTTGAAAGATATATAATAGGAGCAACATTTACTGGTCCTCAAGTTTATAACCACAAGTACCAAACACAATATTCAAATGTTTAGAATTACCTTGAACTGCTTAGAAACACATTTTATTATGAAAGAAATCCAATTCTTTTTCTGATACACACACACACACACACACACACACATGTATAAGTGTACTTATATAGTGATATATAAAGTTAAAGGTGATTAGTGTTTATATTTTCCTGTTATGAAATTATTAGAAAAACAACAGAATGCAACATATTTAATTCAGCAAGTATAAAATTGCTCATGAAAATAGGCACATATATACCAAGTTAAAATGAAAATACAACCAGAATGTATTTTAGAGTGAATTATGCTATAAAGCTGAGAAACAGCTCTTCTTTTTTTTTTTTCTCTTTAGTTTTCATGATAATTATTTGAAGTAACATGGGCTAGTATCTATTTCTGATTTAGAGAGCCACACTTCTAAAGCAATGGAACAGAGAGATGCTAGCTTCTTAATTACAGGTAATGTTCCAAAATACTTCCCCAAAACCTGTTCACATATAAATCCAAAGTAACACCCTCCAAATGAATCGAACATATATTCAGATAACTTCTATCTCCATTTTGTGTGGTTGTGTGTATCGGGGAGGGAGGGCCGTGATTTCACGCTGTCAGTGGTTTGTTCATACTATCAGATTATATATTGATATTTCATAATTAGAGATGCTCCTCTTTGTTACTGAATGCCTTATGTTTTTGAAAAACATTTGCAAGACACGTTAGAGTTGCATTTATCATCATCACAATAGATTTGTATCATGTTTTATCCCACTTTATTTTTTTCCATTTGTCAGATCAGAGAAGATATCCTCTACTCACTTGTTTTCACCATGGTTATCATCCAATTATTATCAAATTCTCAGGACAGATTAATTAATGTTTTAAAAAATCAAATAGGGCAATTGATCTAGGAGGATGGCTTATGTATTTTCTGAGTTGTTATACTATCTGGAATGTTATATTAGTTTCTATAAGATATATAAATAAGGGGGAATATGTAATCTCTTACTATAAGATAATTACATTTTAAAAAGATAAAATATAATAATTGGCAAATAACTGTGCCAGTTTGGGTCACATTGTTCACTCCTCTCATAAGGTTGCACTGACAGCTACTAATATCACTAAAATTTTTAAAAATTTATTTGGGTGACATCGGTTAATAAAATTATATGTGTTTCAAATGTAAAATTTAATCATACATCATCTGTATATTGCATGTGTGTTCATCACCCAAAATCAAATATCTTTCCTTCACCGTATATTTGACCGCACTCCCCTTATACTTATTTACTTTCCCTGTTCCCCTTTTCCTTCTAGTAGCCACTAAAGTGTTGGCTGTGTCTATGAGTTTTTGTTTGTTTGTCTAGTTAATTTGTTGCTTTCAGTTTTATATCCCACCTAGGAGAGAAATCATATGGTTCTCACCTTTTTCTGTCTGACTTATCTGGTTGAGCATGATTATCTTGTGGTACATCCATGTTACTGCAAATGGCAGCATTTCATCTTTTCTTAATGTCGAGTAGTATTCCATTGTATATATGTACCACAATTCCTTTATCCAATCATCTATCCAAGAGAACTTCAGTTGTTTCCGTGACGTGGCCACTCGAATAATGCAGCAATAAACATCAGGGTGCATATATATTTAAGGATAAATGTTTTCAAATTTTGGTGTAGATATTGAGAAGAGGGACTGCTGGGTCATATGGTGATTCTATTACTAATAACTCCATACTGTTTCCATAGTGGCTATACCAATTTATATTTCCACTAGCAGTGTATGAGGGTTCCTTTGCCCTACAACCTCTCCAACACTACATACTTGTCCTGCTGATAATATCCTCTTGGGAGAAGTGTCTGTTTAGGTTCTTGCCCATTTTGTAATTGAATTGGTTTTTTGTTGTTGTTGAGTTGTATGAGTTTTTATATATTTTAGATAGTAGTCCTTTTTAGAGGCCTCTTATTCATTGGTTGCCTCTTTGTTTTATTGATTTTTTTTTTTTTTTTTTTTTTTTTTTTTTTGCTGCATAGAAGCTTTTAGTTAAGTCCCATTCATTTATTTTTGCTCCACCCTTGCCTTTGAGGTCAAATTCATAAAATCCTCTCTAAAACCAGGGTCCACAAGTTTAGTACCTATGTTTTCATCTGTGTAATTTATTGTTTCAGGTGTTATATTTAGGTGTTATAACCATTTTGAGTTAATTTTGGTGTATGGTGACAGATAGCAGTCTAGTTTTAATTTTTTGCATGTGGCTTTCCAATATTCCTAGCACTATTTATTGAAGAGGCTTTCTCTTTTCCATTGTACATTTTTGGTTCCTTTGTCAGAAATTATTTACACACGTATATGTGAGTTTATGTCTGGGATCTCAATTTGAAGAAGAAACAAAGAAAGATATTTTGTATTCACGGGTTGGAAGAATCAATATAGTTAAAATGGCCATATTACTCAAAGCAATAGACCAATGAAACTAACAATTTTTTAATGTTCTTCCCAACGGAAGTATCACAAAGTGATACTTCTAGTTCATTTTTAAGTCAAATTAACATAGTTCTTGATAAATATAATGGTATTTAGTAAAAACAAAACACAACAACAACAACAAATTTCCTTTCCCTGGTCAAATTCCTTCATTAAATTGTCTAAACTTCTCAGCATAAAAATTAAAGCTCCAGATAATTTGGCATATATTTACTTTTCAGTTTATCCAAGTACTAAAAAGCATCTGTTGAATGGCTTCTCTGGGCTAGAAACAGGAAAATGGAAGGAGAACATTACAAGAAACACTTAAGAAACTCTGTTAGAGGACTTCTAGCAGGTGATAATCAAAAGATATAGCCTCAAATCCTTCCTAATAGGTGGTAGTCCACTGTCAATCAGTTAGTCTTAAAGTTGAAACATATTTACCATCCCCGCTTTGATGGTAAAATTTATATGAGGCTAGAAGCAGAAACTGAAAATAAAGATGAGAGTATTAGTGTGAAACTGGAAAACTGCCAGTAAATTTAATGAGGAAGTGGTCATCTATGTAAAAAAACAGATGTTACATCAGTACCTTGAAAGGAACTTGTAGAATGCTAAAACCAATGGGTAGACTTTACAAGTGCACATTCTGCAGAATGAAGGCAGAATGAAGAGTACAAAGGACAAGAAGTGCAGGTTGTAAAAGTTCAATTCTGGGCCTGTTCCCTTTCTGAATCTGTAGGTAATTAATTTGAGATGCAGATATTTATAAGTATTATTTATAGGAATATATGGCTGCTGTGCCATTGAAATTGAATTTAAGCAATAAAAACAAAACCATATTATTTTGAAGGAAAATAATATTTTATGAGAGATTATCATGTAATAGAAGTAAAAAAAACTTGGAAATAATCAGAGGTTAAACATTCTGTATAACATCTATCTATTCCATATTTAAACTGTTACTGTTGTGTTGAGAAAGTATTCCATTTGAACTGTGTTCAAGCATAAGAAGCATTAGCTGGAAAGAAATGACCTGACTCCTAAGAATTTATTTAGGAAGTTTCATAGATTCAGATATCAAAATGAAATTTTAATGGGTATATTTTTTGTATTTATAAGGTAGAGAATGAAGATCAAGTATGGTATCCTAACATGAATGAAATCAGGAAGTTGAAAAGGTAAATAGAGAACTTTTAACAAATTAACATGCATATATTACACGATGATAGGAACACAATATACGTTGTCAACCCCAATTACTTGTAACACCTGGGCATTTATAGAAAACGTTTTTTCTCTATGTAGTTAGGCAACTCTCAGCGCTCTTTCAAAAGGTCAACAACTCCCAGGAAGATGGATTACATGTAGGTAGAACAATCTGGCATCTGTTATGTTTAAATTCCTGCTAACACTAATAAGATTATCTCTGCCCTTTTCTTCAATTTCCAAATAGTTTTTAGAGACTACATTTTTTGAAAAGCATTTTGTATGGCTTATATGCAAAGAATATTCCTCTTTGCTATTATTTGGTAATGAGGTATGATATTTTATAAGAAGTATTAATTAGAACAAAGATTTTTGGAAAGGAAGAGAGCACTGGAGTGTAAGGGGCAGTTCTCAATTTGCAACTGCACTCTACTATACTTTAGTTGGAAAAAAGCTAGTACAATAGTATATTAATTTTTTGTTATATTTGGAATGGTATCAATTATCACAAAGTTCCTTTACAAACAAAATTAAGCACTTTATCATTAATGTTTGATTCCTCTAGGTTCTCACCTACTAGGTGGGCCCCACCATGGACCACTGGTTTTGCTTTTATTCTTTCTGGTTTTTTAAGGTCCTTTGCTCATGAGATTCATGACAATACATCACTTGCAAAAGTGGCCTACTCATTGAATGAAAGCTAAAGTGGTGACTATTTTCTTTTCATGCAAAGGCTAACATTAAATGAAATTTCATGAAAAATTTATTTAGCAGACAAACAAAACCTGGTACAATCTCATTTCATTTGTATATACACACTTAGAGTGGACAGAATATTTATTATGAGGATACAGGTTGATATTCACAAGAGTGAGTGAAAAGTTTGAATGAACACACATGAATGATGATGTTGTGCATAAAATACATAAAATGGAATCAAAAACAGCAAACATTCTACTTCATTTACTCCAAGTTGTTTTTGTAAAAATTTTAAATCTATAAAGTGCTATTTTATCCATTCAGAATATTACATTTCCTAATAGCAACTGGTGTGTTGTAAGTAGTCACTTGAAAACAAACAAAAGCATAACTATATTATTTATTAATCACTTAAGACAATAGTGAAATTGATCCTGATAGTTCACACCCTTATATCTTTCTCTTATATTTTTATAGTAAAATCATATTTTCAAAATCTAATTTTGAATCATACTGTTGAGGTAATTATAAACAATAACTTGATTTTTTTTTTGCCTCTGGTTTCTCCATAAGGAGAAGTAGTAAAATACAACTTATTGTGGTGTTTTAATTTTAAATAGACATACTTTTATCATCAAAGTAAGACACATTAAAGAGAAAAAACAAAAAGAAAAGAAAAGAAAATGCATTAAAAATACCACTATCCAGAAACCAGAATTATTAGTATCTTATGTTATATACCTAATCCAGGCATTTTTATATACCTAAAGTGAAAATTGAATAATTCAGCAAATTTCTGTAATACATAGTATTTTGATATGATATGTGCCATTTTGTATTAAATGTTCTTAATGTTGGAAATTTCTGTAACTTCTAAACCTGAAATTTTATAAACAACTTTGTGAGATGCACTGTTGTAGCTATATCTTTCCTCTCACCCTTTATAAATTAAAGTCTTTGAAAGAATGCACAAATGGCCTTCAGAATATTTGTGCCAGGCAGTTCATGTAAGTGATTACTTCTTTGCATGCATTATTATCCTATTGAACTTGATTTTGTTTTAATTTGCTTTCCTGATTTTAAAAAGTGGATTATTTAAATATGCTTACTGAATTTCTAAAAAAATTAATTTTTGTTCAAGTTATTTGTGTTTCTATTAACATATTCATCATTTTCTATTGAATTTGTAGGTGTCCTTTATGCATTTTAATAGATACCGACATCTGTAAAATTTCTCATTCTGAGCTATATGAGATAGTCAATATTGAATTAATAAAATTTGCATTTATAGAGAATCTGTCAAATAACTTGCCAACTTAAATTTTACAAGGAAACTATTGTTATGGGTGGGTTAATAAAAACCTGAAATAATCTAGTGGTCATCTATATCACATAGCATAGTATTTAGTAAAATAACTGAATAAATTGTAAAAAGATGGTGAAAATAGGAGCCCTTATGAAGTTTAAAATTAAAATTGTCCATGTTTAAGAATAAAAATATTAACAAAATAAATCTAAAAGAATGATTAGTGAATAGCATACTATTGGAAGAAGTACAAACTGGCAGAACCTAAAAGTTGGTGGCCTAGATTTTGGGAAGAAAATAATCTTTGTGTCATAGTGGACCATAACCTTGAAGTGTTTCAATGATAAGAAGTAACTAATGATGAAAAGGCATGATATTCAATAGCATTAATGACTAATGTAATAGGAAATTGATCTTTTAACACCTTTCCCTTTGTGTAGCATCTTTTCCTTTAAATTAAAAGAGAATCAATACACGAATATCTGAGTATATGAGGGGCAGCCAAGTGCAGAGAAAATACTATTCAATTAACAATTAGAACACCTGATTTCTTAACCTAATTGTGACATAATTGAGTTGTATGACCTTGAAAAAATCATTTGGTCTTTCAAAGGTTTACTTTCTACATCCACCAAAAAAAAAAAAAAAAAAAAAAAAAAAAAGTATCTAAGGCCCAGAACTAAATTTATGTAATTTAATTTTGAAGTAAATTTCAATCAAAAATGAAGTATTTAATATATTGAATGTCCTTTGATAATGTTACCCAAATTATCTTCTACTGAAGACCGTTTTCCTTTTTTGAATAACTGATGCTTTGAGAGAGTTTAACTTGGAATTGAGACAGAGAGAATTCATGATATATATCCTTTCATTTTATAATAAAGAAACTGATCTAAAGGGAGGTTAACCAATTTGCCCTAGTTCACAGGGTTTGCAAGAAAACTAGGATTCAAAGCTAGATAGTCTGACTCCATCACTTGTAATTTTAAGTATTACCTACACTATCTTAGATATGTATTTTTGCTCAGTCAAACTTGGGAAACACTGACTTCAACAGAGCAAAATCAGTTGAATAAAAAGACGCTTTGGAATACTTAAGATTTATTTTGAATATCCAAGAAGGACATGTGCAGAGCTGTGCACCTCTATTTTCACCAAGAGGTCCAATAACAAGAAATACTAACATGTCAAAGGCACTACTAAAGTTCTGCAGAAGACTTTTAGAAAAAGCTGACTGCTGACATTCCAATGGTATTCGACCCACAAAGATCTTGTATAGAAACAATCCCTTATACAATTAAAGAAGTAGTAAAGGCAAAAAAAGGTAGCTACGGAATTTACTTTCCCATAAGATTAAAATCCATTTTCCATTCTTCTCTTCTTGAGTGCACTGTAATGCAAAAAATATTACCACTGTATTAAAGATGTTTTTACCAACGGAAATCTGGTTTCAGGATGCGGATTGCAGCATTTTGGGAAGATGCGGATATTTTTACATTGTGAGCATTCTTTCCCAGGAGTTTCTGTTAGGAGATTTTCATTATGGAAGTCATTATCTACCATCTCTTAGTAGCTATAAATTTCAAATATATTGATTATTTAAAAAATACTTTCCATGTGTTATAAAAATGAAATAAACATAAATTATAGCATTATCCCGTGAGCCTCTAAATATTTTATATTTATAAAATAAGTGAGCTATAATAAAACAAAAACTGCAAATCTTCCAAATTAGATACTTCATCATATTTAATCATCTGAGATTTTCTAAACATCATTTTGAATGAAAAAGCCTACAGAAAACCACAAAACCAAAACAGAATTTATATTCAATTATAGTGTCAATGATGGATATAAAATGGATAAATTAGTATGTGATATATTTCATATTGGTTTTTCTCTTTCTCCTGAGACTCATAAAATATATCCAATCTCATAAAATATCCCTGAGTTAGAACACAGGAAACAACATAATACAGTTGATCCTCATTATTCAGATTCTGAATTTGCAAATTAGCTTACTTGCAAAAATGCACTTGAAACCCCCAAAACAATATTCACAGGTGCTCTGAGGTCATTTGCAGACCTGCTCAGAATGGAGAAAAATTTGTGTCACTCAACTTGCTTATTCCCAGTTCAGGTGGAATGACATTGAGCTCTGCCTTCTTGTCTCAGCTCTCATAACGTAGTAGCGTCCTTTACATAACCTATTTATTGCCACTTTCATTGCTGTTGTTGCATTTTTGTACCTTTTCTTGGCAATTTTGCTGTTTAAAATGTCCTGTAAGTGTAATGCTGAGTAGTGTCCTAGTGCAGGAGAGCTGTGATGTGCCTTGTGGAGAAAATATGTGTGTTAGATAAGCTTCATTCAGGCATGAGTTACACCACTACTGGCTGTGAGTTCAATGCTAATGAATCAAGGATGCTGTACTTTGAGAAAAGAAAGACCTACAAAAGAAAAAATGCAGTGGATAACATTGTTGTGAGGCTAAAAGCCATAAAATTATGCTGTCATATTACCTTGGATCAGGAAATGTTAAAATTTTTCCTGGCTAGTTCTGGTTGGATACCATGTTTCAAAAGGTGATGTGGCATGGGAAATGTTCAACTTTCAGGCTGGACAGGTTCTGCAGATCAGGACACTATGGAAGAATTTTAAAAATACCTGCTTAGTGTATTAAACAGGATATGAGTCATGTTGAAGAAAGAATAATGAGAATCAACTATATATTTTTACAATTTTTCTTCCAGATACTCCCCTATCTTATGTCTAAACGTTATAGAAAAAAGTCTTGCTAATAAAAACTGAAGTACTTTTTGAAGCCACATCACTGAGCTGGGTACATAATGGAAAGAAAAAAGTGGCACTGAGAGTGGTGGGCAGATTATTCCCTTTCCAAAATGACCTGTTTATAGTGAGAACTGAGGAGCCAAGGCATCTCTTAGAGATCTCAAAGAAGAGTTAAGAGAGGGAACCCAGGACATAATGATCAGGATTCTTAAAGCAATGTGGATGGAAAGAAGGCCCTCACTCCCCTACAACTGTTTCTTGAACAAGAAACAGCCAGAGTGAAAGAACATGACAAGGATGGGTCTTAAACGTCAATAAAATATTCAGCAGATACACCTGAAGAATTTAGAGGAGCTAAATTTACTCTTTGTGCAAATATCCAGTAAAGTTTAAATAATTGTCTTTCGTATGATACACTCAATTATCTTAGTGGATACTACAATTTAGCAAAGATTGTAAAATCTAGGATTATAGCAACAGAAGACATGGGAGTTTATGTGGTAGAGAAGCTGCAATATATAAAATCTAGTATTTGCACATTAGATTTTAAGAGTAGGTTATCTGTAAAATTAGATCTCTGGTTCAAGAGAAAGGGTACAAGATTTTAGGCATAGATATGGTTATAGGTATAGCTACAGAGAATTATAGATACTAATATATATCCACTAATACATATTTTAAGTACATATATGTAATATGTATTATATATCTATACCTTTATCCATATAAATCACAATATATAGACTTGGTAGTTAGCTACAAATAGGTGTCTTTGAGTACAAAGGTGCAGATGAGAATCCCTATAGCAAAATACATAAGGAGTGGATGTCAGCAGTAACTTGGGGTATGTTCACTTCTAGGGAGTGTGTAGAAGAAGATAAATTAATAAAAAAGATCTCATAATTCTGTGAAGAAACTAAAGTAGAATGTAATGACATGACTATTGGACTGGATGACATGGACGTGATTTTCACATTGATGGAAGCAACAAGTTTAAACAAGTTGTGTTATATTTAAGGCAATCAGTAAGCATCACATAAATAAAGTTGAAGGAATATTATATGGAACATTTATGATATGGAAGTGGGTGTAGGGATGAGAGAAACAGTAATCTAAGCAAAACTAATTTCTCCAAGGTTCCATGGCCTACACATTTCTAATAATTTTACTTTTATTTTAACAGTATGGTTTCATAATATGTGTAATAGTACAAAGTTTCCTATCCTAGACATGTTTAGATTGCAAATATCAAATGTAATGTATGCTTTGATGTTCATGTGGATTTTAAATACATGGATGAATACTTAAGATGAGGGTGATAAGATGTCAAGACATATCACGGTTGGGCATTCAATATTGTTGAATTACAGTACAAATACTATTAAAACAAGTGCTTATATTTATGATGCAATAGAAAATAAAATCGCTAAAAATACATTTTTAAAGCTAACCACATCAAAATAAGTTTTATGATGAAAAACATGATAAAAGGGCATTGCCCTTTTTGTAAACATATGCTCTTTTAACATATCAAGTCAGAAGCTACATTCACAAACAATATCTTAGTTATAAAAAATACAAATAAATATAAATGGTCCACTACTAAAATGAGAAAAAAGAAGTATAACTGATATGCTAAGGAGAGAAAATGGAATCATACAAAATGCTCAATGAAAACAACAAAAGGCAGAAAAAGAGTGGAAGATGAAAATAAGAACAAACAACAAGGGAAACAAATAGGAAACAGTGACAAATATGGTAGATATTATTTTGATTATATCAATGATCAGCTTTGAATGACAGTGGTCTAAATATACCAATTAAAAGACAGAGACTGTCAGAGTGGATCAAGAAAATAGAATTAACTACATGTTGTCTTCAAGAAACACACTCTAAGACATGTATAGATTTAAAGTAAATAGTTAGAGAAACATATGCCATTCTGACACTAATCAAAAGAAAGCAGGAGTAATTATATTTATTTCAGACACAGCACACTTCAGAGCAAGGAAAGTTATCAGGAATATGAGGAGGGAGAATTTACCAAAACTCACATAAAAAGAAATAGACAATTTGAATGGGCTTATGTCTTTTAAAGAAATTGACTCAATAATTAATTAAGCTAGCCCAACAAAAAACACCAGACCCAGATAATTTCACTGATAAAGCCTACCAAACCTTTAAAGAAGAAATTGTACCAACCCTGTACAACTTCTTACGGAAGACAGGAGCACAGGCAATATTTTCAAACTCATTCTATGAGGCCCACATTACTCTAATAACAAAATCAAACAAAAACATTACAAGAAAAATAAGCTATCGACCAATATCTTTCATAAATATAAATGAAAAAAATCTTCAACAAAATAAAAATTTCTGCCCATTGGAGAAAATTTCAGCTCCACAATGCAGATTCCAATTTTTCCTTGCTTCACTCACTTCACATGCATTCTTCCTTCCAGGCCAGCTTGTCTCGTGGTTTTAAAATATCCCCGAGCAGTTATGCTTTTCTGTTCAAGCCTGACTGCAATAGGCAGATCCAAATTTGGGCCAGATATTCTGCTTCCATGGTCACCTGGCCATAGCTCTATTTCAACATTTACCAAATTGTCTTGCACTTGCTAGTCTCTTTCACCATGTTGAAAGTACTATGAGGCAGAGGTTTTATTTATCTATATTTTGACTGCAGTAGACCAGTTGTGAGTTATGCATTAAAAATACTTAATATATGCATGCTGAATTGAATGAGACCCATAACAAATTTGTGTTTACTTAAATATTTCCCATAACATTTTTTTAAAGTAACGTACTTCAAGGAAGTCTAATGTTACAGTTTTTATCCTTAAGGGCTCATGTATGTAATAGTAGAAAGGTGAGCAGGTGTTTAATTACAAGAAAGCCCTTAGGTCAATTGCTATTGTATTTAATAAAGATTATTTTCACCACAAACCATCTGTGAATCCTAGCTTTCATCATTCAAGGTCTATAGCTTTGTTTTTGATCACATTTGGAGATTAATGGTATAATAGGCCATATCATCCTATAAATCTTAATCTATTATAATCCTTGCATTTATATTTATGACTAAAGACTGTTTCAAAACCTGTTCTGTCTCCACATCTTGGTTCAGCTTCTGCTACTCTATTATTTTGAGCAAGAGACACCACTTTGGATGTATCAGGAATAATATCCATATTGTAAACAAGGTTATTATAAGAGATAAATGAAATATATGTAAATAAAGCTTATACATAGTCCTTAGCACAAAGTATTTGTTCAATGAGTATTATCCACTACTCATATCATATTTATTTTAAGAAAATGGATACTAATAACTCAGCAATTTATAGGTGCTTATAAAACATCATAATTTAATTCCATGCTAATATATACACTTGGGTATAATAAAAAAAGTTCAATGCTCAGATGAAGTTATGAATTTTTCATATCTGTTACCAGATCCTACTAAATTAAAAAATCACTTCTGACTACGTTAAGCAATTTTTAAAATTGCTATCCTTCCATTGCTGACAGCATACCAGCAATATATTAAAATTCTAAGAATATATTTAACATTTGTAAGGATAACTCAGGAAATACCATTTACAATAAGAACTTGACTCATTGTTTCTCAATCCACTGTTTCTTTAAAAAAGTTCTTTGCAAGGTGGATTATGGAATTTCTTTTAAATTTAATATTCTGTACATGGCATTCCAGTAAGCAGTAAGTTAATGAAAAAATTCCAAGGAGGAAAAATATCCATATTTTAAATAGTCATAGATAGTGATAACATACTGCTATTTATTTTGGTCCTCATTGAAATCCAATTCTAAATAAATATTGATGATTATATCCTATTCCCAATAATAAAGATTTGCATTTAGTAAACTGCACAATATCTACCAAGAGTATCCTACACTGTTGTCAGGACATTGATGCCATGATTAAGACTGATAGCAAATTATCTTAGGGACTTCAGCAAACTCCAGTCTCAGGGGCTGCTTTTCAATATTACTTTCTTTAAACAATAAACTGCCAAGTGTGTGAAGAAAAATATGGTGCTAAAAGTAATGATATGATGTTCAAGTACCGATATAATCCTTTTTAAAGTGTATTATCAGGAAAATCTATACACATGCATTGACTATTATTAATAAAATTAATAATTTTAAATAATCTGCACTATAACACTATATATAGGTACACTTAGGGCAATGTAATTAAAAATGACTGACTAATTAACATCATACACCTTCCTGAAGGAGAAATTTCCTGGGAGGGCGTATTTTAAAGTAAAAAAACAAAACAAAACAAAAAACCTTTAAGTGAGAAATTGTTATAGAATACTTGCGTAAAAAAATCTGTAATAATTTCTCTACATGCTTAACAGGTGAGGTTTCCAAATTCAGTTCATCCTTATCATTGTTAAACATCACCCCGAGAATCCACAGTGCCATATCCCTCACATCTGTGAGCTCAACATTTATGTGCATCATGATTATAATTCTAACTAATTAGTTTATCTTAATTATAATCAATACACTAAGGAGAAGTTTGAGACAGTTGATATGATTTATTACCAATTCTAAAAGCATTTGTCGTGCTTTTGGCAGTTCTACTATCTCTGAAATGCCCCTGCCTGTTGGCAGCAACCTGTCAGGGTCGTTATGATTGCTGTAAGCAGGGACATTGGCTGACAGCTCTTTGCCACTCCTGATAAATGTGCCTGCTGTGTAATCACACCCGCGCAGTCTTGCTTTAACATCCACCTATAGCCTCACCAAATATGAGAATATATAGCATAAATATACAACAGCCATACATTAATATGAATCAAAGATAATGTCATATTTAGATGACAAGATTATGTGATCATCTCTTGAAATGCCACATGACAAGAGGCTACACAAGTGCTTCATCAGAGAGCAAACACTTCTCTTATTATTTTAAGAATACTTGAGTGGTTCTTAAAAACTGGTATAGTGGAAAATGACTTCAGAAGACCTTCCCCAAGAGTAATATTTAAAAATCAGTGATTCTGAAATATCATAGGCTTTGTGGTAGGGTGGGAATTTCCTATATTGTTATTAATAAAGACTTGCACTGAATGAAGACTTAAAGAGAGCACTCAAATATATAATTCTGATGCTGTCCTAGCATATATTTATATTTCAAAGCTTCTCATTGGGAACTTGACCCTGTTTTCATTGATAAATTTTTCATTCTTCTCTCATGAATTATTCAAGTACTGTATCAGCCTAGCTTATTCTCACCAAGTAAAAAAGAAATCTTCAAATCACATGCCATCATTTCTTTCAAGAAAAGCCCCTTTAAAAATAATTTTATATTGATAAAATTGTATGTATTTTGGTGATTTACTTTCCATCTTATTGAAATAAACATAATTTGAAAAAGTATTTGATTCATTGACTCGGTCTTAAATGAATTAACTTTTCCATGCTATTGGTCAATACCAAGAGAATATGGCTCCATTGCAAATGTGCGACTTGTTACACTGATATACTAGAGTTGGTGCTGCTTTGAGAAAAAGAGAGAGCACTGAAACCACTTAAGACTGTGTAAATAGATGATAGGGAAGAGACAGAAAGATATTTGTGGGTGATAAGGGATGAAAATGGCCAGGAATAAGGCACTGATCTCTGGCCTACTGACTGCATGTGTATTAAAATGAGAGATAAAAGTTGTCAGACTGGCTATATTTTACAAAGAAAAAACCTAAATTAGCTTCTGGGAGATTAAAGGCAACCTTATTTAGCAATTGACTTTGACTACAGAAACAGATATTAAATAAAATAAATGTGAATATTTCACCATGAACTGAAAAAAGGAAAACAGCCAACATGATTTCGCTTTTTTTTTTTTAAAGGGGAATGACTTTGTATCTTAATTTAGTCATCTATATATTTGGTCTCTATTTTTATTGATTGTAGACTACCAGAAATGAAATTTTAAAACACTCCTCATTTTACAGGAGAGGGAACTGAAGTGTCTGACAATCCTTAAAACCTATTTTTTGATAAGGAGTGTCTAGATAAGAAAGTTTTTTAGATTCAATTCATGCTAAATGTTCTCTACCTGTGTTTCACTTTTTAAAATATGACTTTTTCTTTAAATGTGCATTATCTATGCATTGTTTTAATATTCAATATCTATGCATCTGGGACTTCCATATGTATACAATGTGTTTCTTTACATTATAGCCACTACACATTTTAATTTAAAAAAAGAAATAATTTTCTATGTATGAAGGATTAGTAATATGGTTAATTTTCCAAGTAAAGTATAACAATAATTTCCTAGGAAATATCTACAGTTCTATAAATTCACAGGGCAAATATGTCATAATATTAGGAATGTCTGAATTCCAACCACTTATCTATATAGAAAAATTTAATATATCAAAACGTATTTTCTTATTAACTCCATTCAAATAGACACATCTACTTTATTATGTTCAACAGAACAGACATAGTGTCAGGCTTTATTTTCTGTAACTCATATTACAAGATCAATTATATTATAGGTTGCATTAAATGCTTTCTAAAAGTACATCCTGTCCTCTCCTCCATATCCCCTCTCAGAGAAACTATCTCCTCCTTAGAGAGATGAAATTTCCCTCTTTCCCCAATTCCTTTTACCAATGAAAGTCACTCACTCTGCAGAGCAGAAGAATGAGGACATGGTAAGGGAGATAGCTGATGACTGCTTGAGACTACATTGCGGATGATCTTATGTAACTGGCTTTGAAAACAATGTTGTGTTCTTGTGCAAACACCGTTACCTACTTTTTTCCATTTTAACAGAGGCTCCGTTTTAAGGGGTTAAGTCTATGCATATTTAGGCATATTAGTACCTGCTCCTGGATTGTGAAGCACATGCATGATAATGACAGAACTCATTACAAAAAATGTCAATCGACTTTGAATGACTCTTGGGTAGACGGATGAAACCCATATCCTTGACAATATTATTGAGTTCCTGGAATTGGCCAGCCCTGAGACAAATATCACATGACTTTTGGTTAGGTGAAATAATAATGTCTTCATATTTTAATACAAAAATACAAAAAAAAATGTTATATGCTGAAAATATCTTAATCGATTTAAACCTAAAGCATCTGATTATTCTGCAAGCATAAGATTTTGCAAATGGGGAAACAATCTAACAAAGATAACATTTCAGAAAGTTAAATTTGACAGAGTGTATGTGACGAACTGATAGACTATGAGAAATGTCATTTGGGCAAGAGAGTATTATCTAAAGTCATTGTGATTTTTTTAATTAAAAAAACTGTCATTAATAAAAAATTCTGGGCATGTGAGAATACTATGATATATATATACAATAAATTAAAAAAGAAAGAATAGAAAAGAAACAATTAGACTGTACACAGGTAAACCAGTTATTTAAGTTAGAATAGCATGACTCTAAAAAGACTGGTGTGTTCACAAAATTAAAAAATATATATATACATATACACACAACATGGGTGAAAGAAACAGAATTGGAATTCATAAAAATAAGCAAATAATCTAGAACTTAAAAAAATAAAATATGAATAAGAGTTTAGGAGACCCTAATACTGATTACATAAAGCAGAATATAGCAGGATCAGTGAACTAAAAGATATTTTAATAAAAAATACAGAAACTGAAAAATGAACGAAAAAGAACATAAGAAATATGTGGTCCATATTTTAAAAGCTAACACATAATTGAAGGCCCCAATGAGGTGGGGAAACATAACAGAACATAAAATGAAGAAGATATGGCTAGTATTTTCTAAAACTGAACACTATCAATGAACAGATTCAAGGTAGGGTCAATGAATCTCAAGAGGCATACAAGGACAACTACATTTAAGCATATCATTGTAAAACTGTGCTGGAGGCTGGCAGCTACCAAAACCACCAAACATCAAAGGCAAAAATAAAATCTTAAAGTAACCAAAGGAGTTAAAAAAAAAAAAAAGATACACTGAAGGCAAAGATGCAAAAATCAGACTTACAGTTGACTTTACAACAGGAAATGAAAGCCTGACTCCTTAAATATGGGTCCTGGGCAGACCTGAGGAAAGATACCCACAACCTCACAACTTGCCTAACCTGAAGTAACATCTCCCCTGTTATTTCTACCCAGAGAGTTGGGTTGATTTAAATCCTCATTGAGGAGTTTAGACTCTGTAGCTCTACCCTCTCCTCAATTAAAAATCAGATATTAGTTATTTTCAGCTCTCCATACTTTGCTTAACTGTTACAAATCACAGGTGTAGAAACTGCTCAGTAATACTCATATCTCAATCTAGGATTCAATAGAAGCCGTATCAGCATTGTTCGCCTATCAGGCTTTTATGAATGCTAAAGCTAATATCTGAAGTTTCATCTTTCTGAATACTTCCTTTCCCATTCCTAGTTGTCAATTTGTACTATACTCCTGCTCAGGAAAGGGATGTTTATTTAGCTTCTTCAACTACAGCATATGTCAATTATTTGTGGATAAAATGTTTCTTTCAGACTATAGTCTGTCTATCTGTCTGTCTGTTTCTCTCTCTCTCCCTCCCCATCCTCTATCCAATATCCATCCATTGGTGGTTAAGAGGCTTCCTTAAGACAGAAGTTTAGAACAAAACATAATCATTTGAGAAGTGTCAAAACAATAATTTTGTGTTTAAACGTGCTTTTTAAAAATTAGACAAAATTAATGATGTATTTTTTGTAATCTAGTCTTTCATTTTGGACAAATGTAATAGCACTTATTACAGGTAATTTCCTTATGAACTTAGGTCAATAGACAATTGGTTCCATGTATATTATGAAACATTATATATATATATATATACATATATGTATATATATATGTATATATGTGTGTGTATATATATACATATATATACATATATATATGTATGTATGTATGTATGTATATATATATATATATATATATATATATACATAGTTCCACGAACTACTTGGACAGAAGATTTGAGGCAGGTGCTGAGATATGAAACCCTTGGGATCCGGGTGATGTGGTTACTGAAGAGAATTTTAAATGTGTGAGTCCTTGTTCTCCCATCTGATACTGTTCTGATTGTTCTCTATCAGGAGCCTTGGAGGATTTTGTGGTTTGAGTTCATAAAAGTGTATGTAACATAAAACTAAGCATTTTCTTTCTTTCTCTCTCTCTTCTTTCCTTCCTCCCCTCTTCCCTTCCTTCCTTGCTTAACTTCATTCCATTTTATTGAAATATATGCTAATTACATGGGAATATCCACCATTAAAAGCTTATCACATGTTTTTGTTGCCTCTATACTTGCCTACCACCTCTACTGAATTCTATGCTTCATTAGGCAACATTTCCTTAGTTATTATTGTCTCATCTCATAACAATCTGTCTCCCACTAGTAGCCATTTATAAAAAATTTGTGACATGGATGAATGATTAAATATATAAAGAAGTGCCTTGTCATAAGTGTGCTTCTATATTCTCATGTCTTAAAGTTGTTGTCAGGCAATTATATTACCCATGCTACTGAGTGCTACTCTCTCACCAAATTTTATTCTTATGTTTTAAATTGAACTGGAGGAGCCAGGATCCTTTCTCAATTGAAATTTTTTTCCCAGAGGTAGACTGGCATAATCTTTTTACAGAACAGAAAGAACCAAGGGATTGTCAATAACAGATATCTCAGAAAATCTGATGGAGTAGGGATGGGAGGTAGTAAATGAAACCTGCTCTAAATTTGAAAAATCAACCTAGGAAAAAATGTATTACAATGGAGATGATCACAGGTAGCTGAAAAAAGGGAAATGGTAAGAGTATAATTTTGCAGCTCATGTTTATTATATACTTCTGGGGTGCCTGTTGAGAAATATGTAATGATAACAAACAACAATCATTGAAGAGACTTGCAATGAGATTATTGAACTATCTTCAGAGATTCACACATTGCTTCATGGCTCCTTTAGAATATAAGCAGTTAAAAATAAGGTAGGAGTAGATGATGGAAGTGACAGAGAGAGCAAAAGTGCCTTGTTAGTTTCTTTGTAGGTCTTTACAGGAATCAAATATATGTAACAGGTTTCAATAAACCACTGCCATGAGACCATTTTTTCAAAAACTTTACCATTACTGAGGCATAGTCCTGTTCATGCCTTCAAGTCTTATTTTTATTATGCCACTTACATATATTGATTTTTTTCTTTTTAGTTTACAATATTGATTTTTAAGGAAATGAAAAATATCAAAAATGTTAAATTAGTAACTTCATACCACCACAAAATATTAGAAAAAGGAATGCAAAATAACAGTGCCCAAAATGTTTTCAGGAAATTTAAAAAAATATATAACAAGCATTCACTACCTAACTATTATTCATGTTGGAAATACTGGATCTGACTGCACAGTTTTTCTCTAGTCTTCATCATTTGCAGTATCTAAGGCCAAGAATAGAATGGTATTTTCATCGAATGCATTTAATTTAGTAAACAAGATGATTTACATGTCATTATCTACCATGTAATCACTCTTTTTTTCTATTTATTATTCCTATGGGAGTGTATTGCTTTAGCATATGATTTTTTAAAAATACTAATCAATGTCTCACATTAAAATCTGCCTGTTATTTTTGTTATGTAAATGTTATATAAAAGCTACTCACTCCACAAAGTTATTTTTCCTAAAACAGTAGTTTTTGTGATATAGTGGGAAGATTAGAATATATCATATTCGAATATGTGGCTCTAGGTGATAGTTTAATCTCTCTAAAATATCTTTTTCACATCTATAAAATACTTAGCTGACACAAATTTATTGTGAAATCAAAGAGAAAAATGTAAAAGCTCTTTCAAACTGCTATAAGCATCTTAAAAGAATATAAATGTTTTTTATTTTATCAAATTATAACTTTATAAAAAAAGAAAACAAAAATTTCTCCTCTTTATCCGATATGTAGTATATTAACTCCTAATCTTAACATGTAAGACCTTATAAAATCAGACCCCATCTTTCCTTAATATCCAGCAGGAAATTTTTGATATTTACTGTTTTTTTCAATATCTCATTCATTCATCCACTCACCTATGCATTCATAAAATAATTTTTAAGATCCATTTATTATCTCATGGCCTAAGATAGATCCTGGGACTATAACTGTAAACAATATGTTATTTCTGTTTCAAAAGCATGTTAGTCTTGAATGGATATATCCGTTATTTATAGCAACAGCAATGCTACCTAACAATCAACTTCAAAACCCTTGGTGGTGTACTACAATAATCATTCACTTGTGTTCATTACTCTACAGGTCAGCAGGGAGCCTTGCTGATCTGAGCCAGGACTTACTTCCCTCAGCTGGTATCTCCTATGTATTTGTGGTTACCTGGCAAGGGAAGAGTTGCTCTAAAATGACCTTAGGGTGGACAGTTTGTCCCTGCATCCTGTCATCACTCATCTTCCAGCAGACTAGCCTGGCTGGTTATAATAACCTAAGTAGACACCTAAAAGAGGGCTATTCTCAGATGCATTCTCATGATGAAAGGCATAGGAGAGAGGCAGAAAGAGGAAGTGTGTGAGGCCCTTTGAGATCAAACTTGGTCGACTAAACAATGCATAAAGCCAATATTCAAAGGATGGAAAAGGAGACTCCACTTCTTAGTGGAAAATGCTGTAAAATCATCTTTAAAGGGTGTGAGTATAGGGTGGGATGGAGGATTACAGCAATTTTTGCAATCAATCTCCCATAGTAGAAGGCACATATAAACAAACACAAAATATAGTGTAAATGCTTCATTTTCTCTCTAGCTCTGTCTCCAATTTTCTCTATTTTTCTCTTTCTCCAAACTTTTCTCACTCTCAATGGTTTTTTAAACCATTAATTACTCTCTCTCTCTTATATTGCTCTTCTCTCTCTCTCTGTTTGCAGTTCAGTGGAAGACTTTTAAGTCTCTCCTTTCTCCACAAAACTTATAGGCAACTTTTTGTCCCTCTCAAACTCTCACTTTCAACCTTTCAGTTACTATCAAATTAAAGCAAACCATTCTTGAGAACTCATCTTATTTTCAATATTCTAAGTGCAATTTTTTAGATTTGCATTCTCTCCTTCCACACCACACAGTTCCTCCCCAAATTGTCCAGTTTGATTCAAGTCCCTACCCCTCTATTGATAGTATTTGTGGTGATCACCACGCCTACCTTGGGCAGTCTGGCCTTACTAACTGGCACCTCCACTTTCTTGAAACTGCATCTTTTGG
Source organism: Cynopterus sphinx (assembly GCA_030015415.1). Lineage (NCBI taxonomy): Eukaryota > Metazoa > Chordata > Mammalia > Chiroptera > Pteropodidae > Cynopterus > Cynopterus sphinx. The sequence continues at coordinate 31,062,435 of CM057392.1, read as the reverse complement.
TTTTCCACTGACTCTTCTTATTCTAGGAGCATTAATTCTCCACTTATCACTTGGATTTTCTTAATCTCCAAATGAAAAGGAATAACAAAATACATCAGACACTTTCCCAAGCTCTAGGAATCTCACATACATTATAGCATTTTATCCATGCAGGGAACCTATGAGAGAGAGAAATATTACCAATACAACTCTGTTTCAGATGAGGAAATTGAGGCTCAGATAGGTAGAATAATTCAGTGAGGGTCATAGAGACCTAGTAAATGTTAATCCAAAATTTAAATTCCAGGTTTGTCAGATTCCAAGGCTTCTTCCCCAGGGAAAGGGTGGGCTGCATTACTCCTTCTCATGTGAGATACATATTCCTCATTTTTCAAATTGAAGGACATTGAGTTTCACACAGATGGCTCTGATAAGCAGTAAATTGGCTCCTAATTAGAAAGTAAAAAAATGATCTCTGAAATCCCATGTAGGAAAATCACTTAATATCAGTCACATTGCTTTCTAGCAAGAGTTAATGAATTAATTACATTTACATAAGCAAAACAATGAAGCAGAAAGTAGCTCTTCAAACTTAAAAAAAAGACAGATTTTAAACATATTACCCAAGCTGAATCCCCAATGAAAAGATGATCTTGAATACTCATAAATCAGCAAGTTAAAGAATTTGCTTTAATGTGCTATCATATTTGACCTTTGCACCCATTTCTTTCACTTATGCAAATGTGAGAAAATCTCAAATGAAAAAAAAAACAAAATGCTGACAACATCATCTGAACATTAAAATTTTTATCTAGACAAACATATCCATGCAGAGTAGAAAAGTTGACATAGTTTATATGAGGAAGTTACGAGTAAAATTCCAGCTAGTAGTAGCAGAAAATAAAAAATAAAAAATAAAAAAAATGGCTTGAGAAGGAGCATTCTATAGAAAGGGTGGATAGCTTAATAGCCATTTAGAGGCTCCTCCAGAATAAGAGAATAGATATGATTCCAATATGACGTATCAGAGTCTAATATTCTTTTGATAGGATCACTCGTTTTGACAAGAGGGATAGTTAGAACTTTAGAGAGCATGGTGAATTTGATTATTGAGAGGAATTTAACCAAACAGAAAAGCCTTGTAAAATTGTATCTTCATGAGTTTTCCTTCTGCAAGAGGTCCACATAATGCATTTACCACAGCTGAATGCGTGCACTCACTTGAGAGCCATTTATGAGGTGTAATGCTCTGTGTCCTTTGTTGGAATGTTGGATGACAGGTTAATTGACTAGTGGCAGGGCATATGATCAGGGTCACACAAGATGAGCAGTGTTTATGATAGCTAAAGACTGTTTCATTACCAAGAAGCTTTTATATTCTAGTACAATTTAAAACAATCCCTTTAGAAAGTATTCATTTTTCTATAACTTCCAAGACATCCAGAGATCTGTCAGGTAAAATTTTCAATAGAAAAACTTTAAACAGTGATTCAGTATTATCGGTCAGACAATTAACTAACGACCCTGAAAAATGATTTACTTGATTATTTGATATCACTATCTCAAAACCATTATGGCCCTCTGCGGTATACTAATTTGCTTTCTGTGATTAGTTGTGTTAAAGCTGAAAGAGTAACTCAGCGTGTGTTCCTTTTCTACGAAAAAACAAAGCACTTCATCTTCATTTTTATATTTAGTCCATTATAGGCATTGCCACATAGGGCTAAAATATACACTTGGGGGTGTATAGAGTTAAAAGTAACTAAAATAGAAAAATGGTGTATGAGACATTACTGAAACGTGCCAACTGTCAATATCTTCCCTTTCAATGCAGTTTTAAAATTCTTTTCTCTGACACTTCAAACCACTAATTAATCTCCAAACACCCATTTTATCTCTTATTTTGTATTCATATTTACCATAGACCAACATAAACTTAATTAACTTTTTATTTCAAAAATTTTAATGTCACTTTTACATTTTATTTCTCTTATTTTCTATTAAAATTCATTTTACATTATGAAATGACACAGTAAGAAATTCAAAAATCCACACTTCCATAAAAGAAATGAGAACACTGTCAAAAGGGTCAATATCGACTTTTTTTGAACTGGTAATTCACAAAAGGATTGCTATAATCTGAGGAGTATTTTCTCAGGAATATAAATGAATTTGGGGAAGAATGGTGAGTTTTGTGACATTTTAACCTGTACTTTTCCAATTCTCTTTTCTCCAGTTCAGGATAGACTTGAAAACCTTCACTCATGAAACCAAGCAAGCTTTGAAAATCAGTAGTCTAGCAGTGACTAGAGGATGTGGTATAGGTTCAAAGCTCCTCAAAATGCTCCATTTTCAGAGAATTGTAACTATTTGACCCCCAGATTAGTTCTCTGAAGAAAGCCCACTCCTTAGGCTTACCTTTATTTAATTTGACTCAGATCCCATCCAGCGAGTAAAGCCCTATCTCCAGGGTTTTGTTAAAAAACAAACAAACAACAACATAGCAATGGTTTCACATTGCAGCTACCTAAGGAGGAAATACTCATTGGATAAACAAGAAACTTGGCAAAAATATAAAAAGAATATCTGTGAAATGAGATCTACATAGTGGCTTTGAAAAGCTATGATATATTCCTGGGAATCTAGAAAGATGTTCTCACCCGCAGGAGTGCATGCCTGCACAGGGAAGAACTGAGAAGGCCCTACCTCCTACTGCTGGCTAATCTTGAGGTCCTATGTAATCAGGGCACAAAAGGTAAGGTGAAGTTGCAAATTGCTAGTTTTGGAACTGTGTCCCAAAACAAACACAAAGTCCTTAACAAGGGGTAGGAATCTTATTGGTTCAATGCATTTAAAGAAATCTACGCTCAGTCACTGGCTGATCACTAATCTGAATGAGCATAGACTTCAGTGTTCACATACAACAAATAATTTTGACTTTATATAGCTAGTTTAGAAAAGAAATTAAGTCAACAAACAGGAACAGCAGCAATGAGGATAAACCTTGTGGAGGGGAAGGGTAATTTGACTTTCAAAGTAGCTGCTTTCTATTATATACATTGTCCAGTTTTCAGCAACAACAACAACAACAAAATGGGATAAGCCGACAAATAAGAAATCATGGCCAAAATGGGAAACATTAATCTACACATCAAAGAAGCACAACAAACTCCAAGTAGGCTAAACTCCACAGCAAAATACAGCACAACCAAACCGCTGAGAGCCAAATTACCAACAGTGACTCTTGAGTGCAGTAAGGGAAAAATGACTTACCATGTAAGGGAGATCCATGATAACATAAACACGTGACTTACCATCAACGACTGTGGTGGCTCGAAGACAGTGGGAAAGCATATTCAAAGTGCTGAAAGAAAAAGAACACGAAATAAGAATTCTACATGCCACAAAACTGCCATCAAAAATGAAAAAGAGATTATGACATTTTCAGACAAAGGCTGAGATAAATTGTTGCTAGCAGACACATCCTACAAGAAATGCTAAGTCTTCATTTTGAAATGAAATGATACTAAATAGTATCTCAAATCTATGGATGTACACACACTCAAACACAGTAAAGAGCATTAGTATGGGTAACCACAGTGTTAAAAATAAAAGGCAGCCAATGCATTTTTATTTGTGACTCTTTTCTTTGCTTATCTGATTTAGAAGGCAACTGCCTTTTATTAGTAAACCATTTCGATAGGTTCATAATGTATAAAGAAGTAATTTGTATGACCGTACAGTACAAGGAGGGTGAAGGGATCAGAGCTACATTGGAGAAAAGTTTTTACACACTATCGAAATTAAATTGGTATTAATCCAAACTAGATGGTTCTAGGTTAAGACATTGTCTTATTCTTAACAGACTTCCATAACAAAATACCATAGATTAGGTTGCTTAAACAACAGGAATTTATTTTTTGTAGTCCTGGAAGCTGGGAAGTCCAAGATTAAGCTGTTTGCAAGATACATTATTCAAAAGTGTCCCCTCTTGGCTGGTAGATGGCCAGCATCTCACTGTATGCTTGCATGATTTAATTTTCATGTACACACAGAAAAAAATAAGCTGTACTCTCTTCTTCTTATAAGGACCCTGATCCCATCATGGAGACACTACCCTTAAGACCTCCTCTAAACTTAAATACCTCATGAAGACCCAATCTCCAAATATCATTATGTTGGGGGAGAGCAGGGCTTCCACTTATGAAATTGGGGTGGAGTTATAAACATTCAGTCCACAACAATATTAATATAATCCCCAGGGCAACCGATAAAAAATAGATAATGAAAGAAACAAGAAGGAATTTAAATTAGAACACTAGAAAATATTTAATACTAAAAAATATTTAATGCAAAAGAAGGCAGTAATAAAGGAAAAGAACAAGAAAGATATGAGACATACAGAAAAAAAATAGAAAAAATGGCAGACTTTAATCCTACATTATCAGTACTTACATTAAGAGTAACTACTTCGCTGAAATAAAGTTTGATAGAATTCCTTTAAAAATGATCAAAATCTATGATCTCTACAAAAGGAACACTCTAGATTCAAATGCACAAAAAAGAAAGTAAAAGAATGGGAAAATATATACCAATATAATGCAAACAGTAAGCAAAACAGAGCTGGAGTGGCTACAACTATATAAAATAAATAGACTTCCAGACAAACATCATTATTAGATACAAGGAATGCCATTTTGTAATGATAAAAACAATAAACCTTGAAAAATATATAACAATTATAAACATATCCCACAATCAATACAAATCCCTGTCAATCTCTAAACTGGTTTTGTTTTTTCAGTAATTGATAATTTGACCTAAAAGTTTATATGGGAATGTCTTGAACTAGGGATACCCAAAACAATCTTGAAAAAATAGAAAAAGAAATTTGGAAGACTCACACTTCTCATTTTCAATACTTAACTAGACAGCAGCTGTAATCAAAACAACATAGTACTGGCATAAAAATAGACATACAGATCAGAATAGAATTGAGAATCCAGAAATAAAACTTCACATTTATGATGAATTGATTTTGGCGAGAGTGTTAAGAAAATTCAATTGAGAAACAATACTTTTTCAACAAGTAATGGTGGGACTAAATATACACTGTAAAAAGAAAATGAGATTTAAATTCTTACCTCACATACCATATGAAAAAATTAATTCAAATTGGATCATAGACATAAATGTAAAGGCAAAAACCTTAAAACTTTTAGAACAAAACATAAATCTGTGACTTTAGTTTAGGCAATGATATTTTAGGTGTAATGCTAAAAAATTGAGAGCAAAATGACAAAAGATAGACAAACTGAATTTCAATTAAAATTATAAAAATAAAAACAGAAAAACTTTTGTGCTTCAAGGGATACCATCAAGAAAGTAAAAAAAAATCACAATAGGAAAACATTTTTGCACATCATATATTTATAAGAGACTTATATTCAAAATATATAAGTACAAAAAATTAAAAGATGAGTAATTTATAAATGGACAAATTATTTGAATGGACATTTCTTGAATGAAGATATGCACATATAAATCTGAACACCATTAGTCACTAGGGAATACAAAGTGAGATCAGAACGACATACTACTTCACAGTCACCAGGATAACTAAAACAAAAAAAGAAATAACAAAATTCGTGAGGGTTTTCAGAAATGAAAACTCTTAAGCACTGCTGATGGAATTATAAAATGGTGCAGACATTTTGAAAAAATTGTTTGGCAGTTCCTGAAAATGTTAAACACAGAGTTTCTATATGACCCAGAAATTTCACTGATAGGTAGGTATATATTCAAGAGAAATAATGGCACATATTCCTACAAAAACTTATATACAAATGTTTATAGTGCTATTATTCTTAATTGCCTAAAGTAGAAGTAGCTCAAATGTTGACTGATGAATGAATAAACAAAATCTGATTTATCAATAAAATGTAATATTACACGGCTATAAAAAGAATAAAGAAATGATATATGCCACAACAATATGAATAAACTTTGAAAAAATTATGCTAAGTGAAATAAGCTCATCACAAAAGGCCACAAGTTGTTTGAATTTATATTAAATGTTCAGAATAGGAAAATCTACAGAGGTATGGTCCTTAGACATGCAGGTTTCATAGGCAATATATTAGAAAAACGCAAGATTTTGTGTCAAGTAGCCAAGGTTCTGGATCCTTCCTTTGCTGCATAATTATGATCAAATGGAAAGCATTTAATAGACAAGGACATTGACAAATAGCAAGAAGAAATTTTATTTGAAGATTGAAAACAAATACGCAGGAACACAAAGCCATTAAGTATGCGTAAAGCCTTACGCACCCTTTCAAAGGTTTCTGGGGATATTATCATACTATAGCGTTAGGTAACTGCTTATTTAAATAACCACCTTCTCAAAAAACCAACATTAAAATTGTGTTTCAATAATCTGTTTACAAGGAAAGATGATATAGGGTTTATTTCACAAATATCTGCATTAAAACAGTTAAATAATTTAAAGCATTGTACTCAATGCTTTATCTGTCATGGAAAATTTTAAAGTATCCAAATGGTCATGTTAGAGACAACACTATTAATAGGGGATAGGTTGGAAAATTAATGAAGTATAATTAAGACAATATTTGAAACTATTGAATGACCCAAGTGTACATTTTATTTCTCTTCCTTTTGAATCAGGTTTAAAAATCATACTAAGAGTATTACCCCAGGAAAGAGGAAAGGGCTAACTCAACTTCTACAAAAAGAATATAACGAAAAACAATTCCTTGTCCAATGGTAAGGGTGAAAGAAAGAGCTAGTGAGTGAGAAACTGAAGGAATAAGAAGATAAGCAAGTTTCCTATAACATGGGCACTATATTCTCTCTTTAATGGAGAATACTCTAACAAGGAAGGAATGCTAGATTGGGTCATAGAAATCAAAAGTGGAGGATCTGATGTCCCACACTCCACAGAGATTTGTGGTGTGCTACCTGGGGACACACTGTGGCAACAGGTAAAGAAGACTTCTGAGTGGAACAAAGATGGTGACATGATGAGGGACAAGAAAGAAGGTCTCAGTTTCTGCTTTCACATTTCCTTCATCTGAGGTTGAATACTAGGGAGCTAGGGTTCTCCATCTACCTCATGGGGAACCTAAAATGTAGCTTTTAAGGCTGAATAGTCATTTATCTTTGAGCATTATCTCTGGTGTGTATGTGTGCATGTGTGGCATGGAGGGGGTATTTGGGGAGAATGGCACAAAAAGTTATTCTGGGGCCTGTGGCTTCAAAATGGGCAGCTAGAGATCAACTTAAAGTTATAGACAGCCTTCTGTGAGGTCCCTAGTGCCAGAAGGACCTAAACAGATTGAAATCGACAGGGAAGGATCTCTAGGCACTGAAGAACTCAGAGAAAGTGACTCACAATATGAGAAGCAAGATTCTTTAAGTTATCAAACATAGGACAGCCTTTTTATCCTTTGCGCTTCTGAATTTGAGCTTTATATTTATAATTTTACTATGAACAGATTCACAGCATATAGAAATATGTATGTCATGCTTATGCATTTAAAATGCACAATTTATGGCTGATTATTTGAATCCTTGGAACTTTGGCTGACTAGATCTAGAGAGCTCTCCATATCAGCTGTTTGCCTTCACCCTCCACCTGGCAGGGCTATATACACCAGCACGATTATTTCACTGTCCTGCAGACATCTGCTGTTGACGTGACCATGGAGTGGTTCACTAACTGAGACAGGCCTTTAAGGATCAATGGTGAAAATCTGCTGTTTAAGACCCTGTCCATTATGTAACTCTGTTTCTGATTTAAAGTGCCACATGATGGAACTCTCCTGGACATTAGTTATTTTTAGAAAAGAAAAATCTCTTGGATAACAAATATTTTTGTTTTAAAAATAAGATTTGTAAGCTTTGTGTCATTGAATATCTAAGAAGGTTGGTAGCAAATTTAATGCTTCTTTCAGGTTTCTAGAAAATGATTGCCTTACTCATTATAATTCTTATTACACTACAATTATTACTCCATTTGTATACAAAAATACCTATAGCGAAATCTTGACCCCTAAACCTACACTGATTCTCACTTCCATTTTCACATCTGCGCATTCATCTATATCTGTATCTGTATCTTTCCCTGTATCTGTTCCTGCTCCTATTACTTTTACTACACCTGTATCTATACCTGGGCCTATAACTTTATACCTATATGTTTTGAGACTAAAATGGCCTTCATGTTTTGGCTACATTTTGACTTCAACCTAAGAGCTAATGTGGTAGTAACAACTGGTGTGTATTAGAACAACATAATGTTACCCACAGGTTGACCTGCAGATTTGCAATGGACAATGGGCTTTTTAAATTAATTCTTAGTAACTGAAATTTATCCTTATTCAAATTTCCCTTTGCAAAATCAATTGTTTTATCTGCCTTGCATACAAAACTTGGTTAGCCACTGGAAATGTCTTAAGGAATTAAATGATCCTTAGAGGCCCAGATAATGGAGCACATGTTAAAGGCTGGGAACTAATGTGCACACTGCAGCAGTCAGTTTCCTGACATGGGAATGTGTTCTTCTCACTGATGTACGTGCATTTCTACACCAGTGCGACATATATACATTTGGGCAGCAGTCAATTAGGAGAAAAGGCAAAATGGAAAGGAAAAACCAAACCTTCATTCATGTACTGTGACAATGAAGACAAGAGGCAACAAGTTGTATAGGCTTCCTAATATCCCATCTTCCCATTATCCCATCTTCCTAATATCCCATTTGTGTTTAAGGCTCCTCAGCACTCTAGTCCAGTGTCAGGTGAATCAGAGCAAGTGAGAGGAACTGTCTCATTGCTGAGGAGCCCTAAACAAAAATCTACTGCCTCTTCATGGACCATGGTGTAAAGGGAGGAAGAAGGGGAACAGCTGGGGGTGGAAAGGTGGAGTCCCAGTGCAGAAGAGCACCTTAGGCAGGGCCCCGATCAGTAAAACTTCTGAACAGAGGCACTGGGGCCAGGAATGCTGAGACACACACAAGCCTGGCTGGCCAGGGGCCACCTGAGTCCCTGAATGCAGCTCCCTCCAGAAAACCACAACACACTGCTTCGTTTATTAACAATTGAGAATAATAATTGGTGTGCCAAATTGATTCGTTTATTAACAATTGAGAATAATAATCACAGGGTTGACCATATTCCTGTGTATGAAGCATACCTACTATGGTATTCTGATGTTTTCTTTATTTGAAGAACTACGAAGTTCATTTTTTTCCCCTACATTTTGCAACCTGCTGGAATTATGTGAAATCTAAAAATACGTCTATCTCCACAAATTATAGTAACTTTGTTTTCACTTAGGATGAGGTTAGATGTTGCCATTTTTACTGTTAAAAGCAAAACCTTAAACCAAATGTGTTTTGAATGAATTCTTGATGTACAATGAAAATTGCTCACAACAAAAACATGTGCTGCTTTTGTTTCTGTTTGTTCTTTCAGATTTCTAAACACAAAGACAAAAAGGACAGAAAACACTTTGTATTTAGTACAACCTTGAGAATCAATCCTAACAGTTAAATGTCAAATTGTTAAATTACTTGCTCTTATTGTCTTCCAACTATTCCACATTCTTTTAATTGATTCAGTGTTGTAAAGATAAACGCCTTGGGTTACATATAACATAGCACATAGCACGACATAATGCAATTTCATAAAGGATCTTCCATAATTGCTCATCACACATGGCTGTGCATGACAGATAGAAGCAATAAAGGAATAAGTAAAAAATATTTAGACCAAACATTATTATTGAAATAATATTGGAATAATCCTGAAATGCTTTTTGAAATATTTTGTCCAGATACAGCATTGAAAATGACAATTTCTCAGATCTTCCTGGTTGTATATTGGAAACGGTGAGGGTTTACTTTCCAAATAATTAAGATTAATTAAAGGCATTTTAAGACAAACAACTGATTCAAAGTAAAATCCAGTACCTGAGTACAAGATCATTAAATTGCCTGTACAGATGTTATCTTATGACAAAAGTGAAGTATCAAAACTTGACCCTGTTATTAACATAAGGTATAACAAAACTTTAGGCATAAAAAAGATGCCAATTCTTCTAAATGCAAACAAGTACACAGGTAACTTAACATCGTTTAGCCAGAACCAAAGTTTAATGAGAAAGGTGGTGAAATATTCACTTAGGGTGATTTAAGTATATAGATTTTTAAATTGTTCACTTATCGATGATAAATATTCTCCAGATACACAATTCCAGAAAAAAACATGGAATGCTTTATTAACGTTTCATTATTACTGCTCTTGATACATTGTCAGCTTCTGAGGATTTTCTATTCTGCAGATACCATGTGAAGCATTTTGGTAATTAAATTATTAAATTCATTAAATTATGAACTCTTCTAAATTGATAAATTATGAGCAGTGTCAGAAAAGTTAAGAGATTCATGTAAAACTGATTCTATGATGAGTTTCTGACAGGGTTAATAAAGAACTTAAGATTTTTGTCCCTATCCTTGGGTTTTCAAACATTTCCGAATGGCAAAAAGGTCAAAGGGCATGCCCCCAAGGAATATGGGATATGACTTGGATAGCACATCTATGAACATAAGTTGGTTTTTAATTTTTTATTTATAATAAAAATTATTAAAAGCTTATATTCTAATGAGTAACTTTTGCTTTTAAATAGAATTTATATTATCAACTCCCCTGAAAATTCGCATACACACCCATACAAAATTTAATTTCATTGATTCGGTGGTCTTCGCAATCAAGCTATCAAGAGCAGAACAAGTTACACTAAATAGAGCTGATATTGAATTTTTAAATGTTTCTCTGTTTATAGCCTTCAAAGTTTGCTACTGAATTTAGTGAAGTTCACTCTGTTTCATGGATGCTGATGTGCAATATTTATCTCATCACATTCTAAATTGCCAGCCTCATTTTTTCCGTAGCCCTCTCTCACACATTATGCTGCCAACTTAACTATTTACCTGTTCTTCAGACATGCTGTATTATCTTGCCTCTAGGCTCTAAAACTTGATCTTCTCTCTGCCAGTAACTCTCTCTGCCAATTCACTAACTCCCACACATACCTAAAGTCTCAGCTTAAATTCTACAGGCCCACACTGCCTACCTCTCCCTGAGACTGCGTGAGGTACCCCTGCATTTATTCCCACTGTGCTCTGAAATCTCTTTTCATAAAATCTCACAATCCTTAAATTGACAATTTAGTAAAGGTTTATTTCTCCGGTGGAATTTAAACCCGTTAAGGCCAAATTTGTAATTCTTGCACATTGTGTATAGCAGTTGTTAAAGGCTTTTAAATCATAACCAGTTCTGTCATGCTTCTTTTAAAATACATGTTGGTTCCAGTACAATTGATATTTTAGGAAAAAAACTGAGCATGATGCAATATTTTCATTTGCTTACATGTATGTGATTTTGCTCCCCGGAAGCATGAGGTGAATGAAGAAACTGCACCCAGCTGAACTATACCATGTATGACACACAAAAGGTACATGTGCGCACACCCCAAACACCTCCCTGATAACCTGGGTCACTGCAGGTAGTATGTGCCGCATCCAATCATACCCAGAATCACAACTTCCATCACTTCTAATAATCTTCCTTCTTCCTCTTCACAACATCGCCCAAACAGCAATCCTGACACCCACTTTCCCAAGCAAATGTCAGGCCTTTTTTAGAGCAATATAGCATATTTATTGTAGCTTCCAGGCATTCTTAATCATTTACTGGGCAAAACAGTGCTACCATTTTTATTAGGTTTCTATCTTATTTCTGTATGTGTCACACTATTTTGATGGGTGTGCTTCTAACCTCATTTCCCCTCACAGACCCTACTGTTTTTACTGTGTGATTTGTGCAGCATGATGACAGTTAGAAAAGCATATGCCATGTTAAACAGAGCTGACCGGAATTAAGAGAGTTAATTTATGCTTACTGGTCAGGTTCAGGTGGGAACTTGGTTCTTTGGGCAGGGGGGAGCTTGAAGAGGGTGGTTCCCTATTTCAGAGAGCTCCTGAGTTCACAGGACTGCCAGGTTATGCCTGCCCTCAGGCCTTCATGTATTGCAGTTCTGACAATATCAACCAAGAAACCAACTCTTCCTCTCCATTTTCTGGGGCTGAGAAGGATGAAGAGATAAAGCTGAGGATGTGTGTGAAGGCAGAGGGCCTGACTCTGAGCATGTCTGTGGCTGGGCCCGTTTCACATGCATGTCCTGCTTCCTATAACTGGCTGGACTCTGTTTCTGATGCAACCCTACCTGCTTCGTGGCTTTTACTTTCCATGTGAGCTTTTCAGCTGCCACCCCTTTCCTCTGAGATTTTGTCAATCACTTTACTTCTACCAGCCTTAGTTTTTCATCCATCAAAAGATTTGACTGAAACAGCACATCAATAATATCTCCTCCTTTCCTTATAAAGGCTTTGCATGTGGAGGCTCCCTCTCATTTTGCCTGTGTCATATCCAAGCATCGATGCAATAAGAAAAAGGAAGTGCGAATGGAAGAAACTGTGCTGGCAGCATATCAGATTCCTAACCCCAGAAGTTATTATTCCTTGTTCTATGTGTGAGCTTTTCACTGGTCTCTGCTCACCTAGAGATCAATTTTTGTAGTGACGCCTGTGGAACATGAAATATCACAGAACATGTGAATCTCAAGAACTCAGAGTAGGGCTCCAAAGCCCAGAGTGCTGTTGGGCAGAGGTCACCCATCTGTAAATGTTGCTTGGTGTGGTCAAGCAGTAGGAGCATTTCCTGGTGTCAGTGTTTTGTTTAATTTCGTTTTGTTTTGTTTTACAGTGAACATTTTTTATATTTTGCATTAGCCAGCTGGCCTGTTTCGATGATTCCAACTTGGTTGGCAACATCCAAACATTACAGTCAGGAGCCAGTCAAATAGATGCCTTCTTTCCACAGTCAGACCTGATCAGGGTGTTGGCCGGGTCAGTGTCGTAGAGCTCCTTCACAGCCTGTTTGATCTGGTGCTTGTTGGCCTTGATGTTCATAATGAACACGAGTGTATTGTTGTCTTCTGTTTTCCTTGTGCTAACTCGGTGTCAGGGGGAGCCTGGTGATGGTAGAGTGGCCAAGCTTGTGTCTCCTGGGGCACTCTTCCAAGGATGATTGGGCTGTCTTCGGAACTGCAGTGTTTTGGGCCATTGGAAGGTGGGTGACATGTGTATCTCTTTTTTTTGTGGTTGTGGACGCCTTTCAGCATTGCTTTCTTTGCCTTCAAAGCCTTTACTTTAGCCTTGATTTTGGAAGGGGCAGGAGCTTCCTTCTTGGCTTTTGGTGACATCTTCATGAAAAACTTCTGGTGTCAGTGTTGAATGTGGGGTTGGAGCAACATGATTACTATTTTCTACTGTTGATGTGGATGAGATGTGAGTGAAAAGAGCAGTGTTACTGTGCTTTCAGTTAAAAAAGAAAATAAAGTGATGTTAAATGTTCATGAAAAAACATTTAGAATATACCACAAAAGTTGCATTTTAAGAAAAAAAAACTGTAAAGAGAAGAAAAAGTTTAATTTAAAAATGATGTAAAACTGCATAATAACACACACACACAAATTTACTTTAAATTTAATGGGGTTGTTTGCACTGATATATTTTGATTTCTGATCTTTAATATCCCTGGCAGAAACAAATGTGTGTTGGGATTATTTTAAAATGGAATATCTCTCAGATTATTTTTGTCTTCCGTTTGCTTAAATTTTCTCAGCTCCTGCAAGAAGAATTTGAGTTCAAATGATGACACAAACTTTGTGCAGTATGGTACAAAATTTCAAGTAATTTACAATGAAATGGAAAGGAAAGGATGAAATCCTCTTTAGAATTATTAGAAGCCTATAGTAAAAGACCCAGTGAAGGAGGAAGTAGAGAGATAAAGACAGGATTAAACAAAAAATCCACAGATTAAGCCACACCGTGTTGAGCTCTCTCCCAAAATGAGAGCTGACACATCAATATCATCTGGAAGAGGTAAAGGTAATTTTCAGTGTTTGTAAGCACATAGAGAGAGGCACTGCTGGACAAAATCAGTGAGCTCTATGTCAAGAGTACAGGGGCAACACTTTGTATGCATTGTGAGATTTTTAAAAATTAAGTTGATCTAACAAGGTCTGCCAGGTGGTTACAGGCTGTTACATAAGTGTCACTTTCAAGAGTAAAATAGGCACTTGGAAATGTTTGTCTCAGAAGACAGTTTATATGAGGATTATCATTTAAGTTTTTGTTTTCTCTGCTCTCAAAAAGAAAGCGACACACAGTAGGTGGCTGAAGAAAAAAGGGGATGAGGACGAAACTACTATTGTTCAGAAGACAGATATGGTCAAAATTTAGTCAGCTCTACTGTCTAAATTTGATTTTTCTTTCTATCTTAACTTTTTCTCTTGGTTTCATTATTAGTTTTTAAATTGATTATGATAAACAAACCTTGGTTTTGTTTTTCTTTTTATTATTTCTTAGGAGGCACTAATATTTTTTGAGTAGGTTTATCATTATCTTGGCCACTTTCAAGGTTTCAGTGTATTGAATGAACACTTCACACAATTCAAATTCTTAGGACTCTAGACTACGGAATTCACTGCATTTACACTGACATTTGTGTCAGTCAGAGTACAAAGAAAAGTAAGTGAGATGAGTGATACAGAATAAGTGACTTATCATAAGTGTTAGACCTTAAGCGACCGTGGGAGTTTGTAGAACAGTTTCCATGGGCTAATGTCTCTGAGTATAGTGTTTGCATTGATTCACTATAGCTTAGCCAGACAATAACAACAACAACAACAACAACAACAACAACAATAAAAGTTAGATATGGAAAGAAATAAGTGCAAAATGAAACCCAAAGGGATGATACAGAACTCACACCTATCTTCCACCACTTCCTACTCTGATGCTATCCATGACCTGTTAGGAGAACTGCAAACCGAAGGTACAGGCAACAAGATGAGCTATCGAATAAGTGACAACATGCCAGAGCTACTGTGGCACCCTAGACAGGTCCTCAGAGTGTAATGTAAAAGCATATAGCCGCTGCTTTCCCTTGCCTTACAAATAGCATTCGAGTGCTTCTTATGACAGTCCTAACACAGGACCACACAGTGAAGGGAATTTGGGAAAATGTAATCCTAGCTTACCCAAACTGTTAGAGTATTAATTCACTAAAGCCCACTCCTTGACAAATTTGAATCCACACATTCTTTTGCCAAAAGACTTCAAAATAAAGACAAGAACAAACCATAATTTTGTCTAACATGGTGAAAGTACTCCTCATACAACAGAAAATATGCTAACTATGCCCCCATAAGAGGTAGTTTTTTTCCCAAAAAAAAGTTCTTCTAGTTGAGTCATACCTCTGGGTATCTTGTAACTTTAACACTGAGATTACAAGAAAAACTATTAACACATCTTATGTTAGATGGAAGGGGACAGGAAAAGGAGAAGAAAAACTGATTCATATATGCACAGACATAATGTAACAATAAGTGAGAAATACTAATAATTATTGCAGTGCACATCTCTATAACTGGTCATATCCAAAGTTCTTCCACTAGCCATTTCATATTCCCTTGACTAGCCATGATTTCTTGCATGATGGGTTGTCCCAAACATTCATTCTTAAAGGATCTGAGTCATTGGAAGTTCTATAAAATTAGACTATGGTAGTTTTCTACTGATTTTAATCAGAAAACATGGGAATTCTGAGGGCTTTGAATTCATGAAATGGCATAATCATGGAATTGTCTGAGAAACTCAGATTCTCCACAGAAGTCATTCAAGTCAGAGTCAAGTCCAAAGATAGATGAATAGGTAAAGAAAATGTGGTACACATATACACACATTCAATAAAATCTTACTCAACCATAAAAATAATGAAATCTTGCCATTTGTGATATGAATGAACCTAGAGAACATTAAGCTAAGTGAAATAAGTCAGACAGAGAAAGACAAATAATATATAATTTCACTTATATGTGGCTAAGTAGAATTTATTTAAGGAATTAAAGTCCCCAACTTTATGAAAAACTGCCTGTATGTTCCCACTGGAGTTTTTAGAAACTAAGTCTTTCCCAATCAATGCCCTATATATAGCATTAAGGATGCTATGAGCAAGGGAATTTAATTTGCATTGTTATTCGGCTACCTGCAGGAAAAGACTTTGGTTTAGTTTTCAGAAATCTCAACCATGTCATTATAAGACACAGTGTTTCTTAAAGGTCAGTCATAGAAGTTTTTTAATCCCTAAATACTGATTTGAGGATGTATGACCCTGAGCTAATCATTCCACTTCTACAAGTTCTCCACTGTATTTATAAGCAATCAACTAACTCAATTTTACTGTTTACTTTCACTAAAATGTTTCATGACAGCAACTACTTGTCATGTGCTCTTTCTCCTTTTTCTTTCTAAATGCTTTAACACAGGTGTATACAGTTAATAATTTTAAGTAGCCATGTCACCATTTCATGCCAAACCAGTGTCTACAATTGAAACAATGAAAAGTAGAAACAGAAGCAGTTTGGAAAAATCATATCTTACTGTTTTTTATTCTATTGCGAAGTGGACCACAAGGAGGTAGGGAACCTTCTAAAGAGCAGAACAGAACTCCTTACTAATATTATTCACCCCAATGGAAATCTGATTTGTTTCTCAGGAGAACTGAACATTCAGATAATCTACTGATTACTTGTTTTATCAGCTAAAGAGATCACTTTTCAGCACTTATTTTTACACTAAAATAAAACAATTTTTTTCATGTGTTAATTTCTGTGACAGCTTGATTTATATGCATCAAAAGTAGACACTGCATCCTTTACCAATTAAGAAAAAAAAAAAAGCTGCTACCTGGTCCCAGCTAAATCTAACAAGAAAGAGGCTGGTCAGGAAAGCAACCGGGTACCTGCTGTTAAGTAAAATTGCAGATCGCTATTGCCTTGAGTCATATATTCAGTAAACACTTTTACGCATACAGCATTTAGAGAGAACACAGATTTTCAATCTAAGGTATGGTCATAAGTTAAAAGAAAAAGAAGAAAAACAGTAACAAGATTGACACCAGTCAGTAAAGTCTTCAAAACAGAATGATCTTTTGGCAGTACTGTCAGTTTTATTGTTCTGAAATAAATGGGGGTCTATTGCTGAGATGACAGAGAACTACTTCATTACCCCCATGAGTCCTGGGTGAGTGACTAGATGTGTGTGCGTGAATTGATGGGTGTAGTGCACTGGATATTACTCTGTTTACGGTTGGAGTTCTAGGGGCATAGTGAAATGCCAGCAAGAGAATCTTTGACGCAACCAGTAGAATGAGTGAGGATAGTTTGGAACATACAGAAATTCTACTGCCTGTCGTTATTCTCCACTGGTTCAGAACAGAAGACATCAATTCAAAGTCACAGAGGGGAACTGAAATACTAAATTTCATTTAGTTTCAAAGTTGGGAAAAACATAGCATTAGTCACACAGAGAGGAAGAGCATATAGAATCCAGAGTGGTCACAAACAAACCAATCTTGGGAGATTCCAGAGGCTAATAGAGATGAAAGCTACTGGGTACTATTCAAAAAACATTTTGTTCAACTTGGTAGAGGTATATAATTTTAAGGGTACTAAACTTGAAAATAAATTTAAATTTTATTCAAATGTAGTTAAACTACTGGATCATAAAATTCTTTAATATGACATAACCTAAAATCTGTATACATTAGAAATAACTGAATAAGCAGATAGGTTCACATATGAAACAATTTCATATTTTTTGACAGTAAGCCCAGGTATTAAGGTCACTGACACTAGGATCTGCCTAATCTGAGGTTGAATCCTGGCTATACCTTCTATTAGCTATTGGGCAATTACCTTTACTTCCCCATACCTCCAATTTCCTATATTAAATACTGGTGGTTAATGGTTATACTCAACATTAAGAGTTATTATAAAGGTTAAATAATCAAATTCATATAAAGCACTCAACTCCGTTTGTATTAAATACACTCCAGCCTCACTTCTGTTTGAACCCAAACCTCAGTACTTACTTAAATAGATATGGTTGTTCTTCCTGCCCTCCATTTGCTGCTAATGAGATAATTTCTTGGTTAAATATTTCAGTAAATTATAGATTGGTATTATCCTGCAATCTAGTATCATCTGGATAAACCTTAGGAGGCAGTCAGTTGATAAACTAATGGAGAAAAACATCATTAAAATGTCCATACCACCCAAAGCAATTTATAGATTCTGTGCATTCCCTATCAAAATACAAATGGCATTTTTCACAGTGCTAGAACAAATAATCTTAAAATTAATATGGAACTATTAAAGACCTTGTATAGCCAAAGCAATCTTGAGAAAGAACAAAGGTAGAGGTATCACACTACCTGACACCAAAGTATACTACAAGTCTACAGTAATTAAAATAGCATGATACTGGCACAAAAACAGACACATAGATCAATGGAACAAAATAGAGAATCCAGAAATAAACCCACGTCCAGATGGTCATTTAACCCATGACAAAGGAAGCAAAAACAAACAGTCTTTTCAACAAATGGTATTGTGAAAACTGAACAGATACACGCAAAACCAAAACAAAACAAAAAACAAAAACAAAAACAAAAAACTAGACCACCTTTTTATACCATATACAAGAATAAAATACAAATGGATTAAAGACTTAAATGTAAGACCTAAAACCATAAAACTCCTAGAAGAAAACATAGGGAGAAAATTCTGACACTATTCTTAGTAATATTCTTTCTGATATATCTCATCAGATAAGGTAAACAAAAATAATAAACAAAGGAGACTATATCAAACTAAAAAGATTTTGTACAGCAAAGGAAACCAATCAACAAAACAAAAAGACAATCTATTGAATGGGAGAAGATGTTTGCCTATGATACATCAGATAAAGGGTTAATATCCAAAATTTATAAAGAATTCATACAGCTCAACAACAAAAAAACTAACAATCCAATTTAAGAATGGGCAGAAGACCCAAATAGGATTTTCTCCAAAGACAACAAATAGATGGCCTTAGGTATTTGAAAAGATGCTCAAGATCACTAATCATTAAAAAATGAGAATTAAAACCGCAATGAAACATCACCTCATGCCTGTCAGAATGGCTATCATCATAACTCAACAAATAACAAGTGTTGGCAAGGATGTGGAGAAAAGGAAACCTTTGTGCACTATCAGCGGGATTGCAAATTGGTATAGTCACAATGGAAAACAGTTTAGAGATTCCTTAATAAATTAAAAAAAAATAACAATTTCTCTTCTAGGTATTTATCTGAAGAAATCCAAAACATTAATTTGAGAAGATACACGCACCCCTATGTTCACTGCACTGCTGTTTACAATAGCAAAGATATGGAAGTAACCTCAGTGTCCATCAACAGACAATTAGGTAAAGAAGAGGTAATACATTATAAAATGGAATATTACTCAGCTATAAAAGTGAAATATTACCATTTGCCACAACATCGATGGATCTAGAGGTTATTATGCTGAGTGAAATAAGTCACACACAGAAAGCCAAAGATTATATGATCTTACTTGTACAGGGAATCTAAAGAACTAAATAAACAAAAAAATTATTGAGATTTTTTGTCTTTCTTTGAATAAGTCTTCAAAATCTGAAATGTGTTTTATACTTAGAGCATGTCCCAATTGGACGAGCCACATTTCAACAATACTCAATAGCTGCAGAAGACTAGTGGCTGCCATGTTGGACAGGTGCAGCTCCTTAGTACATATATGGTTCTGTTATCGAGTATGGATTCAGTATTTGTTGGTAAACCCTACTTTTATATTTAAAATCCTAGGTTGAAGAACTCTATTCAGGTATTATTGACCCTTGAACAGTGTGTGGGTTAGGGGTGCCAATCCCTATGCAGTCAAAAATCCTCATATAATTTTGATTCCTCAAAACCTTAACTACTAATAGCTTTACTATTGACTTGAAATCTTACCAATAACATAAATAGTTGATTAACATATTTTGTATTTTATGTGTGTTATACACTGTATTCTTAAAATAAGGTAAGCTTGTTGAAATCGTATTAAGAAAATCATGAGAGCAAAAATACATTTACAGTACTGTACATTTTTTATTTTTATTTTTCTATTACAGTTGGTATTTGGGATACATTATTTTATATTAGTTTTAGGTGTACAATATAGTGGTTTTGGCCTGTCAGAAGAAAAAGTGGGAAAATCTTTATTCTCTTCCCTTAAATCTCTAGAGGTTTGGTGACTTCTGAGTCTTATTGTCCCTTGAGTCTAAGTCATAAATAATGATATAATTTCTGTTCATTCTCAATGGATACTCACTATTAGGACCTAGCCACCATGCTGTAAGGAAGCTCAAATGTCAATGTGGAGAGTCCACAGTGAGGCTCTGGGTTCTGAGCCAACAGCCAGAATCAACCACCAGACATGTGAATAAATAAGACCTCAGCTGATTTCCACTTATAGCTGTTGGGAGTGATATCATGAGTGTGACCCTCTTTAAACTGGGTGCTGTGCCCTTTTGATATCTACCATTCTTTGATAGGGTAGTCCTTATTTCTGAAAAATATTTTTTACTTTCTGACAAATAAGACATGTAGGCTCATACTGTACTTTCCTGCCTTAGCCTTCGAATCAATCATTTCTCCGAGAGTCCTAGTCACTTTTAGGGGAGAATGGTGTTTATAAACCGATGCCTGGTTGTAAGTGTGTTTGCCTTTTATGCTAACTCACATATACAGACTACTGGCTTTGGTGGTTTCAGTGCCCTTCTTCCTGACTCCTAATGTATTTCCACAATGCTACAGCTACATTTATATAGTCTTTACTTCTTCTCTTCTAGTAAATAAAGTGTTTGAGTAACTTGATATTTCCAATATTTTCTCCCAACTCTGTTATTCTAAGGGAATAATGTTGTTTGTTCATTAATTTACAGACACTATAACTCTGTCCAGGCAAAACACACACACACACACACACATACACACGCACGTACGCACACACACATACACACAATATGCCACAGATCACTTCACTGGTAAATTAAAGAAGAGTGTTTGATTAAAAACATTTTGAGAATTGAAATCCCATTAGCATCAATTGGGCAAATCTATTTTTTTGTGATAATTGACTATGTAAAACCTGAATTACAACAGCATAGAACGACTTGAAATTTTATTTAGACAGTCCCCTGTGTTCTCCAAGAGGGAGTTAGGTTTATTCAAGGGAATGTTAATTTTCATAAAAATGAAGGTTCATAACTAAGTCATGTTTTCTAATAGAACTCAGGATAGGGTTATAAATACAGACAAAGCTTGGTGACAATTATATAAATTGTCAAAGATATATCAAGTAGAATTTAGTGTCAAAAATAGTGTGAGGTATTGGGGACATATAGATTTAAAATATATTTTCTAAATCTAAGAGTTTACTATCTAGCTGAAAAGGTGGCTATTTAAGTAATTATAACACAGTATGATAAGGGCAAGAGAAGTAATGGGCACGTGGTAGGCAGATGCCAGAAGAGGCTTCCCTACCAGTGGAGGGGAGGCATTTGGTAAGAAAGAACTCCCACCTTGCTCCCTGAATCAGACCAAGCAATCGAAGCAGTCCCTGATAGAACACACTCTTGCAAGCATCTTTCCAACTACAGGGGTATTTTTTTTTTTTTTTTTTTACCTAAGGGAATTTTATATAAACCCAGCTAAGTGTAGAACCAGAAATATTTTTAAGAGCAGCCACTTTCATAGCGAGGAGAATAATGTCAATGTCTGAGCTGGTCTCTGAAGAGCTATTGTTTTCCTATATTTAAAAGACAGAACTTTTAATCCCCTCAAGTCAGGGCAGTGAATTAAAAACAACAACAATAAAGAAAAAAAAAACAGAGAAAGTAAAAATGGCATGATTTTCTTATTCCAAAAACAGAGGTTATGCTGTGATAATTTACTTTTATCTTTTTCTAACTTAATACATCTTTAGAACTTACCATTAAGATTAATTTGCTTAGATTTCTACACTGGCAGAAAGTTACTGCGTTAAAAAAAAAAAAGTCAGTTAAATGTATCATGTTGGCTTTCTGTGTTAATGGAAAAAAATGAGGTATTATAATGAACTAGTTCTCTATGTTTCCATTCGGGTTTTACTTTTTAAATAATTGTATTTCTTTAAACCACTTATAGATACTCATAGCCTCAATTTAAATTTGTCTTTCAAAAATGTTGGCTACATCTAGAATGATGATGTTTAAGTGCATTCTATGATAATAGGAACATAATGTCTTCTATATCATGTTAAGTTACAGTTTTATTCAAGGCTGTATATAACTTTTTTAAAGAGCTGTTTGCTTCATTATACTGAATCCCAAGACAAAAATCATGGGATAAATATACTATACATATTTACATTCCTTCACAATAATGTGAATCACAAGGCTAAATCCCTATGTATTGCTCTAAATATTTACCCTCCTATATTAATGAATGCACTAGAGGATGAGAGCAATCATTCCATGTTCATAAATAATAATTAGGAAAGTAGACGTTTCCTACATGCTAAAGGAAAATTCAGAAAAAAGAAACCGCCATCAAGTTTAAATAACTTTTATATATTCATATGTATCATTAATTATATACATAATTATATGTTAATGATATCATAAATATATATATATACATATACATATACATATATATATATATATATATATATATATATATATATATATATATTTTCCTTTTAATCAAAGTGCTTGAGGACATCAAGGGACAGTTTTAATTCCTGTTTGTAAAGAACATGGTGAAATGGGGTCAGGATTAAGTACAGTCCTTGAAATTGAGAGCGGAGACACTTAAGTCATCCTCAGGTTGTCTCACTCTATGAGACGTATTGGCAGGAGAGAGAAAGATCTTTTTCTTCTTTTAATCAGAGAGCTAATTAACTGTGAAATCATAACATTCCTCTCTGATTATAATTTTTTACCCTTACAGCTCTTTCGTTTTCCTAGTATATTTGACCTGTCCCTCTAATAATAAGATTCTCCATTCATAAGATACTCTTTTATTCCTTCCATCTGTTTAGACTGATTAATTTTCACTTTATTTTTTTGTTTGGAGTAGTCATTATGCACTACCACTTCACATATATGTTATATTAATTTTCCAGAATTAAAACATAATCAGAATAAGACCTAACATAAACAGAAATATCTGGAAGAAAAAAGTTGCCATGTCTGAAGACTCTGTTATATCTTAAAATATAAACTTAAAGCAATTAAAAGTAGACATAGTTCTGATATAAGAATATATCCTAATAATAGGAAAGAGTGTGTAAAACTGAACGTCACAGACTCATAAATTCTAGAAAATGACAGAAAATAAGTTAAGAAAAAGAAAAAAATTTGAATTAGGCCATGATGAAAATAAAAATTTTAGTCACATCTGGCCTAAGTTTTCATCAAATCTTTATAAAGAAGAATCTCATCTTTTAAAATTGCATAACCTTCTATATTTAAAAATGAATAGTGTTTGTAGTTCCTTTTTAAAAAGAATTTTTTAAAGACTATCACTTGTCTAGGCGCACTCCTGTTTGAGCTGTCTAATAATTATGTTATAATGCTTATTAGTATCATATGTATTATGACATTATTTTATAAAAGAGCTTGAACTTATTACATTACAGAGTAATTTGGTAGAATATTTGTTCTTCAATTCCTTGTGTGGTGGCACAATCCAAAAGTTGAACAAAACAGATTTTCCTTAGCTGACCTGAGGACAAGTTGTAAGTTGACCAAATCTTTTATCTCAATTACAAAAATTGAAGTTATCTTTTTTATATTCTTTTATTTGCACTGGTGCTTTAAGAGCTTAGACTATTTTTTTTTTTTCCTTTCATCTTTTTATGCTCATGACTGGGCAAAATGCAAGGAATATATTTGGTTCCCAAGAAATGCTTGCTGACTTGAACTTAATTGAGAACCGAGTTGTTGGTTCACTTTTCTCCATGTATCATTTCAAAATCAATACCATATTGATGTAAAATTGAATAAAATAAAATAATATACACTATAGATATTACCATAGTAAATAATTTATTTTTCATTGATTTTTTCCCCCCTACTATTATTATAATACAGCCACAAATTTCTATTGAGTATCTATCTACTCTCTGGCAATTCTATTTTGCTTGCTGGAATACAGTGATGACAAAATCTTGGACTTGTGCCCAAGGATCTCATAAGTCTTATGAAGGAATAGAGTATGAGGGCAATTCTAGCATAATGTTTTACATTCTGAGATAGAGGTACAGATATAAGCACATAGAATGTCTTGTAATTAATTTCTGGAAAGGAGAATACAGATCGGTTTTCAAAGAAAATAATATCTAAAATAATATGTTTTACTATGCTTGTCCTCAGGGATTTACAAAATGGCCAGTAAAAAAAAAAAAAAAAGAAAAGAAAAGAAATGTTTAATGTCTTGTTCAATGTAAAATACTATTTTGACAATGTCTTATACTCCCACTATTATTTTTCTTGCCGTTCTTGACTGTAAAAAAAAGTCTTTACCCATGTTAAACAATACAGGAATTGTTTAAACTTAAAAGAGCATCAGTCCTTAAATTATGAATGCCTTAACTACCAGAATGAAATTAATCTAAAAATGCCATTGTGTAGAAATTGCCTTTCAACAAAAATTATCAGAAATGAAAGTATGTTGTCATTATTTTGTTAATCCCATAATTAAGGGAATCAATCAAAGTAGAATTAAGAAATAACCCTGCCCCCTAGTGGTGCTTCATAAGTGTTAAAATATACTGAAAACACCATTTTATTGCTACAGGAAATCTCACATTTACTCATATTTGAGTGGAAACAGTAAAATCTTAGATTTTGCATTAATAAATCAACATGTTTAAATTACCAGTTTAGGATGCTGTTTGGGACATTGCATTCCCTTAGATATTTAGTAAAACAAATTTCACTACAAGAAAAATGTTAACATGTCTGCTTATGAATGGCATTACCAACTCTGAATTAGATTCTTTGACAAAATCCTCTTCCCATTTCAATTTCTAAATCTGAAATCCTGAAATCTAAACTATTTGCATTTTTTAAACCAGCACCTAATTTTCCCCATGACTCTCATTAAAAAAAAACAAAAACAAAAAACAAAACAAAACAAAAAAAACAACTGAGCTAGCCTCTAGTTATAGAACTACAACATTAAGAACTGTTAGGCATTTTAGAAATAACTATATAACCCACTCCATTCACAATGAGATGTGTTCAAAAAGAACTATTTATTTAGCCAAGGTTGTACATATATATATATAGTTGGTAGGCTGGTTCACTGAAAGTCAGAACTAGATGGCAAATACTTTTTTTGCTTTTTGTTTAGTGCTATCTTCAATTTGCCACTTACAAATAAGATTTCCTATGCTTGAGAACTATGTTATGTCCACATTCTAATCCTGAGAATCTCTGAATATGCTATTTTACAGAGCTCTCACAAACTAAGGACTTTGAGATAGGAAGATTATCCTGGATTATCTGGGAGACTCTAAGTGATCGTAGGGTTCCTTATTAGAGAAAGGCAGGAGAGTCAGAGTCAGAGGAGATGTGATGACTAAAGCAGAGGAAATATTTGAAGATACTGTACCTTGAAGATGGGGCTATTGGCCAAGGAATGCAAGCAGTCTCTATAAACTGGGAAAAGTATAGAAACAATCTCCCCTAGATCCTCCAGAAGGTACACAGTGTGGCCAACCTACTTTAGACTTCTGACCTCAAGAACTATAAGATAACAAATGTATGTTGTTTAAAACTACTAATTTACAGTAATTTGTTATAGCTACTAATACAATTCTAATTAGATTCTATGTTCTATGAAGTCTGGAATTTTCTCTTCTTTTTTACTTATTCCATTCATTGTGAAAGTATGGTGCCTGAATTCAGTCTCAGAATCATGTGGGAACTTATTAGAAATGCAAACTAATCTATTCTACCCAGAAAGGCTTAATCATAGACACTAAGAGTGGAGCTCAAAAAGCCATGTTTTCAGAAGCCCTATAAGTAATGAAAAGTAATGAATACTAACTTTGTGAATGACTACTATAAAGCTTTCCTTTCAGAGTAGGGAGATAAATATATATATTGATAAATATAATTACTGAATTTTAAAACTGACGATCAATGCCTTGACTCTCACTCCACAACATGATTGATAGATTAATGCAATTTAAGTGCCCCAAAGACTTTTTAAATGAAAATATAGAAAACATAAAACTCCCCTCCCCACTGTGTACTTCTCCATTCAAACAGGATATGGGGCAAAGAAAGAGGCTAAATCTAGAGGAGTTGGCAGGATAGTTTAAGTGCTTCCTGATCTGCCAAAACAGACTGAGAGGTAAACAAGAGCCATTTTTTTCATGAATAATAGATGTATTTAGTTTATCGAATCAATACCTTAATGTTATACAGGATAATAATATTGGTATGTTTGGTCCTTTTTTTAAGTGCTTAGGTATATGTGAAAATATTCTTTGTAAAACATTCAATTATTCAGAAAAAGAGCAAGCTAAAAATGACTCTGTTATTATTCATCATTTTCCCTGAATCCCCACTTTGGCCATCACCTTTAACGGGTTTAAGGTTCTGAGTGCGTGCTTAGGGTCAGGAATTTACATCAAAGCTCACTCACACATCTACCCACCCAAAGACACACACAGTTTCATATTTGCAAGTTTATTTATCATCTCTACATAATATAGATATTATGTATGAAGAAAATAATTTTATAAGGAAATAGAATATGCTCATACATGTGTGTGTGTGTGTGTGTGTGTGTGTGTGTGTGTGTGTGTGTGTGTATATGCACATGCAATATATATATATATATTCCTTTTATATTTGGGTTATTTCTGTTTTGGAACATAAAACGCTTATGTTTATATTATTTGTCTTGTTGGCCACATATTATTCCAAAGAGTGGGCATTCTGAAATTAGTTTTATTATTCCTCTAAAAATGTGCATTTACATGTTTCAGGTTTCACAGCTTTAGTAAACATACATATAATTACATATGCAGATACAAATATGCATTATACATTATATTATATAAATGACATGTATGCATATATTATATGCATATGTCTGATATATATATATACTTTGTATATACAATATATATACCTATGTACATACACACACACATCCCTGTGCATTTATCCCTATAGAACAGATTTACATATAGGGTGTTTGAATATATTCATATTTAACATTTGACTGAATATCACAAAATTTACTTCCAAAAAGACTTTAGAAGTTTACACTGACACAACAGAAATATGAAAACAAAAGACAATGGCTTATGTTTAAATTTAGGCTTAGATAGTGAATGTAGATCTAAACAAGATTGAAACATAGATTGTTCCATTTTTAAATCATGTCAAAAAGATTATTTCTATAATGTGCCTTTTTAAAAAGCTTATGGATTTCATAAAAAGAAAATTTTTTTTTGTAGAGTATGAATAACCTCCATTAAGATGATGGGTATCTTTATTGCTAAAATCTCCTGCTGGTCCTAAGTATGACAGACATGTATCACTCTACCGCTCTAGTGTAACATGTCAATGAACTGCAGTAATTAAAATTATGTCTTGTCATTGCATATTTTCTTCAAGAATTCAAAACTGGTGTATCTACACAATCACAAAAACAAACTCAATTAACTCCTGTACACATCCTTTACCAATGCATAGCAAAATATTCAGGAATACAAATGTACCCTAAAACCCAGAGGCCATAAAATAAAGGCAATTTTGTAGAAGATAAACTACTGTTTAATTTTAATTAACATTACAATTGAATTTCTATATGAATGTTATGAACTACACACTCATGTTCATTCCTTAATTATTTTATTTAACTGAGCACCTACGATCTGCCATGCCCCATTCTAAGCACTGACTATACAGTATAAAAACAAAGCTAAAGTCCCTGTCTGTCTCAGGCATCTTACATTATTGCTATTATTGCTATAGTATAGTTAAAAACAAATGAAACAACTAAGATTAGAAAGTATTTTGCCTAGAGTCACAAAACAAATGTGAGAGCTGCAATTTCAATCCAAAGATGCTTGACCTCAGACTCGGTGCTCTAACCCACTGTAGCACACCGCCTCTCAAAGTAGGTGGCTTAGGATTTGATTCTTTAGGGCCCAGAATCTCAAAATTAATGGCCTATGGAAAGTTCAAATTTTAATCATGTGTCCCTCAGAGAACATTATAAAATCAGCAAAACAAACTGAGGAGATATCATGATTAAACCATTGCTCTCACAAATTATATAAATTTTTCAACATTATTTTCTATGTCTCATTGTTTATCTGAATTATCTTAGGGTCTAAATGGATGACAAATGAGAAAATTAAAGTCACTTAAGTATTAAGAAAATAAACATTTTTTCTGCCCATAATTTTGATTATTCTTTGAATTATTTTGGAGAAATCAAGTAATTCCTCAAATCATTAACTAATTAGTGTCATTAATATCTGCAGAAGAGAAAACCTTGATTTATGGGTTATAAACATAACCAATATATGACTATAAGACTCAATCTAATTTCAGAAATACATTTCTAATTTCTAAAGATTATTTAAATTAAAATAGGCAAAAGGTATATTTTGAGATGGAAGGAAATCTGTAACTCTTCTTTTTTAGTTATTTAACATTTTGTCCAGATGGACATTTTCCATGACAGCAGGAACTTCACTCCTCTTGTGTCACCAAGTCCTAGTACATAATATGTGTTCAATAAATGTCTTGAATAAATGAAGGGCTGCATACTCCAATAGTCACATAGTAGCTTCACCACATTCTTATATTAAGTATTACTATTAACATGTTAATTTAGCAGATTGGAGATTAATCTAATCATTGTTTAATTGAATTATTGATGAGGTTAAACAAGTTCCTTTATATTTACATATATTTTTCATGTAAAATTGCTCATATGTTTTGCCTTCATATCTACTAAGGGTTTATTTAATTAATTAATTAATTAATTAATTAATTTATTTATTTATCTATCTATCTATTTATTTATTTATTTATTTGATTGATTCTTGTAAGTAATAAATTAGCCTCTTGATATTTTGAGCAGTATGCAGTCTATTCGGAAAGTATAAGGTATCTCTGCCTTTGGAATGTTTTTGGTAATCCCTCTGCTACTTTCTACCTGGCACACTGATTTAGAAGATATCTAATGTGGCTGAATTTAAGAGAAAATCTGAAGATTCTGTAAAAATTGAATCCTCTTTGCTCACATGCATTCCAAAAGAAGACAACAAATTTTCTCTTTTATTTTCAGAATTAGTCTAAGGTTTAATGAAATAAATGTCAAACCTACTTAGCAAATGTGAAAGTTTCTACTAAGATATTTTAATGCATGAGAAAAATGAGTGCATTATTTTTCAGTCAGCTAAAAAAACACCTTCAGAAAGATTAAATGAAAGTGAAGGAAAAATGCATTCTAATTACTTGGATACTGTTAAACAAAGGGAGAAAGAGATTTTCACTTGGGGAAGTCAGCCAATATTTTACAGAATATACAAAAGTAATGGAATTCACACTGCCATAGATATAATTTAAAACTGCTGAGAGTCTAAATATGAAACCAAAGTAGATGCTATTTGGAAGATGGGCTAATTCAGGAAAGTCTTTTGGCATAATTAAAAGATATTATTTTTTATTTCTTCAGATTTGACTCCATTAGTAAAGTGAAATTCACATTGTGTTAACACATTAAAAAGGCAGAAACCGCTGAAGAGAGTGAGAAGTAAATACAAACCATCTGGGCATAGTCATATTTTCTAAATAATTTTATTCATAATAGTAGTCACTAAGAAATTATAATTGTATTTATCTTAATTGCATCTTCCAAAACTCTCTTGGAAGAATTTAGTCTAAATTGATCCAATTTTATGAATTCTTCTATTTTTTTTTCTTGGCAAAGAATATACATTTGAATGAACATTTATTTCTAAATAGGGCCGGGAGAACAAAACCCGCAAAAGTTAGCAACTTCATTTTTCAGTATATTTGTATATGTACATTTAAAATCTAGTGAAGACCTGTTCAAGTATTGTGATATATTGATGTACTGATAAGTAAGTGATGTTTAGGGTATTAAAATTCCTCCTAAATGGCAATTCAGCACTGGTTTCTAAGAAAAGGCAGGGAAAGAAAGAGAGTTTGTATTAGCAGTCCAGGAGTGAGAGAGGGAGGGGCACATGAGAGATAAGCTGGATATTTAGGATTGAAACACATAAAACAACAGGCTCTGGTCTAGTTAGCATGCTGCAGTTCAATCACTGACTGAGTTCCATATTTGTTGATTTGTTGGGTGGCCGATGCCAATCTTTGTTCAATTCAATGACTCAATAATTCTTACAGAATCCAACAATTGTGGGTTTTATTTAGTTGGGTGGTAGAGGAAGAAAAAAACTAGATACACATTCACATTCAGATGCTTTTGCTTTTTAATCCAAAGCTTTAGCTCTTTACCGAATCCTTCAAACCTTCTCTTTACTCATGTGTGAAATGAAGAATATTATATCTTCCTTATAGAACTTCTAATAGGATTTAATGAAATAATTCATGTAAAACATTTAGCACAGTATCAGGAACATGGTAAGAAATAAATGGAAGATTTTAGATGATTATGATGACCATGATGATGATGATATTGAAGAGGGTGATATTATGTGTTTGGAACTGAAAATAAACTATTTAACTTCTTTGCAGTCTGTAATTTGTTTGTTCATTCTTTTAACAGTATCTATCGAAAATTGGAAATTTAAAATTTTGATTAAATCTAATTTATCAGTTTGCTCTTCTATGGATCATGTTTTATATATTAAAAATATTATTTACCAAAGGCAAAGTCACAAATGTTTTCCCCAATTTTTTCCTACAATCTGTAAAATTTTAGGTATTACAGTTAGATCTATGATTCATTCTCAGTTCATTATTGTACATGGTGAAAGGTTTATATTTAAGTTCATTTTTCAATATATGAATATCCAATTATTCCACTCTCATTTGTTGAAAAACCTTTTTATCACTGGATTGTTTTTGTATCTTTGTTGGAAATTAGTCATCCATGTGTGATTAGGGCTATTTATATACTCTCTATTCTGTTCCACTATTCAATTTTTCTATTTTATATCAATAACACTGTCTTGACAGTTTAGATATAAATCTCAAAATCAGGTAGTGTTGATCTTCATCTTAAAAATAGTTTTGGATACTCTAGGTTCTTTGCATTTACATATGTATTTTAGAATCTGTTTGTCAATTTCCAAAAAAAATTTATTTTTTTGAGCAGTTTCTGGTTCACAGTAAAACAGAGAAAGAGATGGAAATTTCCTATATACCGTCTGTTCCTAATGCATGCATAGCCTCCTCTGTTATCAATATGCCCACCAGAGTAATACATTTGTCACAAACTTCAACTGATATATCATTATCACCCAACCTCTACAGTTTCCATTAGTTTAACTTTGAAGTTTTTATTTTACAATCTTTTAGTAATAGTAACTATTTATTGAATGAAGTGAGTGCCTAGAGTAGAAGCTGCTCAAAAAATAGCTATTTGTATAATTAATATTAATATTTTTGTGAGTAGCATAGTTTACAAAGAGCTGTAACATATAAAATCACTTATTATCACAACATTAAAGTATTTGTTAAAGGTGTTCTCTTGTATAGAGGAGAAAACTTATTTTTAAGTTACTTATCTAATGGTATGTATCATATGGGTCATGACCAATACTCAAGGCCATGTTTAGGGAATGCTTTTTGATCATGATGTTAGTGATAATTTCTTCAAAACTAGTAAGAAACAAATCAAAAGCAAATATAAATGGCATCTTCACTAAAACACATCTTTCAAATAACACACATATTTTCCTAAACTACTCTTTTATTTGGTATCATCCCAACAGCCCAAATACACACTTCAAAGAAAAGTATCTGTTTACTGGCAAAGATTTTATAGTAGTAAGGTTTGTTCTAGGATTTTATTTGAAGTAAATATTTATGGTTAGCTAAGATGGCCCAAACTTTCAAAAGAGAAGAGGAATGTTTTCATGGGGTATATCTGTCATCAGTGCCCTTCTTGACTGGCTTTCAAACAATGGCACTCCAAATGTTGTAACTTAAGTATTACTGGCAAAATATGTTGTGTCAATTTCTACCTAAGTTAGCTACTATCAAATGTGGGAACTAATGTTCATCTGAAGCCTCAGCTCTGTACTGTCTTCATGTAAATCCTTATCAAGTAAGGCATTTTGTCAGTAGATTCAGACTCAATAGCCAGTGTGATGTGCAATTAGCCTCATGGCCATAAATTCAGTACCTGTTGTGGCTGAAGTATTTGTTTTCTATGTGCCCACTGTAAACACTTCGGACCTCTTTTCTCATTGGTCTAATTTATATTGCTGAGCTTCTGCTTTAGTGTCATATTCAGCTCTTCTGGTACATTTTTTAAGTCTGACAAGTAGATAGGGGAAACACCTTCTAATAACATATTTCAGGAGAAAGAGCACCTCTTAGCCACTCTTTGTGATAAGGGCAGCTAATGAGTAAAAGCGTCACATCCTCAGTATAGGTTTGAGAAGTTATGATTCAGATTATGTGATATTCTGCTAAATCTAGAGAAAAAATATAAAATATGGAGAATAAATGGGCAAGGCATAAATATGGCATAAGAAATACAGCCTGGAAGTTTCTGAGCTAAAGCTTAATTGTCCATATTCACATGTACCCTTAAAACAAGAAAGAGTGTGCGGGTACCAAGAATGGAGCAGGTACCAGGTTCCATGCAGACCTGAAGCCAGATCTGTGACATGGCACAGTCATCACGCGACTTACAAGTTAATTGGAAAAAAGTACTCAATAAACTAGTGTTTAATAAATTAGCTTACTAAGAATATGATTTAAAAATTAAAATGCAATCACAAATATGGAAAAATTATCCAGGTCCAGGAGGAAAAGGTATATCATATTATAATAGCACTGACTACTTCTTCATTTAGTTATGGACCTACAAAGATGTCAAGACATAAAATGTACGCTGAGCACTCTTACAAAGTCAAGGAGAGACAAGAAAGCACAACAATTGTGATTCCAATTCTACTTTTCAAAGTTCTCAATGTTTTGTATGCTGGTTTGTTTTAAATTAAAAAGAAATAAAGATTTTATATTAATTTTAATTACACAGGTAATGCACAAATGAAGTATCCTTGGAAATAAAATTAAGGACTGTAGTCAAAGCTAAAGTTATATGGTAATACAGTTCCATGACACCGAAAAACACATTTTGTTTATTTTTAATTCTTTTGCTCTTCCCTACCACATTTAACATATGTTGCAAAAAAAAAAAAAAAAGTGGGCATATAGATTTCAGCTTCTTTTAATAAAAATGAAATGCTTAATAATATCAAATATTTTCTTTGAATCTAAATTTTTTAGGCTTTGAATAATAATGTAGATAATTCTAAGACCAGGCTGATTTTCAGTCCTATTTCCACTTATCTGGATACCTGAGTATATCTTTCTTTATTTTTTTTAAAGTCAGTAACTGCCAAAAGATATATTGGTGTCAATTATGCTATATTAAATCTCCCTGGAATTTTCTATGTCCTTTAATCTACAGATTTAATTTTTCTTTATTTCAAGACAACTTTCTCCAATTATATAATAGAATACATTTTTTGTTCCATTTTGGGGGATTTAAATTATTCTTTCATTGGATTGTTTTTGCCTGTCTTCTATATTAATTAACTTTTTGTGAATTGATGTGACCTTTTTAACTATATTCCTTGATTTCCAGTTAGTAACTCAAGATTTTTCCTGGATCAGTAAATAAAATGGCAGTGTGTCTATTGATTTACTTTGAGTTTCTTATTTATTTTTAGTTCTATATTTTTGTCTTCATCTTATTTCCACAGTTCTTCTATTTCCATATCAATTTCATTCTGAGGTTTGAAAGTGTGATGTTTCAACTATTTCTTTCTTGTAAATTCACTATCTCATGAAGTTAATCTATAATATAAAGTTAGCACTGGGGAATTTTCTCATATTTTTTGAGTTATGTATCATTCTATGCTAGATGTTTCATGTAACTTTTAGATGCCTTTTTATTTTCTTTAAAATATGTGTTGTTGTCTTATACCTTTGCCTTTTTTGGGGCCATATGGTTTTGTCTTAATGGAGAGTATTAATGGAGAGTTCTATTCAGATGATCTATTGGTTTTGATCTGTGAATGACTTTTCTTGTACTTTCCACATCATTTCAGACCTGTTTGTCTTCACTTCCTACCCACAATTCAAGAATCAACAATGTCCTCTAAACCAAAGTTATCTATTGAGAAGAAAAGAACTCAGCTAGAGCTAGCTGTAGAAAATTTAAACTGTGTCTTCTGGGATTTTGTTAAATATTATTTCTTAGGTCTATTCTACCTTTTTCATTCCCAGGGGAAAATATTCTCAGGATTTGGTATACTCTTCCAATTCAAGATAAAACCATTTCGAGTTATTCACCTTTATCATTTTACTTGTAAGATGGAATCAGCAGTTTTTACTCTACAACCAAACTTATTCAGCCAATTTCTATTAGAATTTGGAGAAATGTAGTGACAGGTTTCAGAGTATTTTTGACATGTCAGTCTCAACTTTGGTAAATGGGTCCTGATTAAAAGTGTCACTATTCTGTACTAGACTCTTTCTTCTCTTTTCCTTGGACTTCACCTTCTTAAGTTCATGGCAACTTTTGAGGTCTTTTTCTTGTTTAATAATCATAGAAAATTTATTTATTTGTTTGTTTTTGATTTCTGATTTAACTATACATAATATATTAAGAATCTATGAGGTGGTTTCTCACTATCATGTTTATTTATAAATAAGCATAGCTAATTTTTAATGAATATGAAGAAAAATGAGAAATAAGATTGAATTTACATGAAGCTTGGTCATCATTCTTTATACTGAAAAACACAACTCAGCACAATTTCATCACATTTTTTACAGTTCTTGTGTACTGTAAATAAACTATTATTTTTAAAATTTAGGCATGCTATACTTTACTTTTAAAATTATAATTCTTTAGATTAAAAATGAAGCTCAAAGAGGTCTTTCCTAAAATATTCATTTAGTCAGAAACACTGACTAATTAATACACACAGCTTCATACTTAAAACACAAAGGAAGAGTAGAAAGAAGAGAGAGAGCTAATGCACAATTTCTACAAAGTAAAATTTATAAAGATTTTAATTAGGGTAAAGATAGATTCATTGTATCTCCATTCTTTTAATGTTGGAACATCAACTCATTCCTCCATATGTTTTAGCTGCAAGACTGTTATCCAACTGAAGCTACATTTTCCAACATCTTATTGTAGCTAGATATAACTATAACTAAGTTTAGGCCAATGGGATGCTTGTGCAACTTCCAGATGGTGTCATTTAAAAATGAAAGTTTCTTTCTCTCCACTTCATATTTCTCTTTTCCCACTAGAAAGGCAACAATGGAAGAGCCATCATGAACCTGAACATGAAAGCCTCACATCAGGGATGACAGAGCTACTTCAACAGTCATAAAAGGCTCATCTCTGGTCTCTTCCAAGGGAGAGACATTTTTGTTTTATTAAGCACAGAATTTTGGAGTGTTCTTATTACAGAAGTTTAGCCAATGTCCTAACTAGAACACAATATGTGTTAACAATTATTCAATAACAAGTAAAAAAAATCCACAAAAGAATATATCATTATAGTGAGAAAGAATCAGAAAAATATACAATTAGAAAATTATCTAGGTTTCCATAAAGGGAAAAGAAAAAGAAAAGAAAGGAAAAGACCTCCTATCACTTTCTTTCTTACATCCTTCTTCTTTCTACCCCGTGAGTAGCGGCTAAATTTTATTGAATTATAAAAGTCTTGGTAGAAATTTGGTGTAAGTGAAATGAAGAACCATTAAAGAGTTTAAAGTGGGATCTTGAGCTACTGTGGTTGTAATGGAAGACTAGATAAGCAGACTAACTTGATGTCATATTGATGGTTAAATCTATAAGGTTAATGACAAAGAATTCTCAAGAGACTCCTAATTGTATAACCTGAGCTATTGGGTATATTAAGTGTAAAGGTAAGGTTTTTATTTTGTTTAAAACTATTATTAGGGTCTAAATCAATGCCTCTTATATAGCAGATGATGAATTAATACCCATTTAATGAGTGAAATAAGTGGCACTATTTATTGAGATAATGACAACTATGGATTAGATTGGGGGCTTCCTGTGGAATACTACTAGCCAAATTTGCACATGTTAATTTGTAAATGCTTTTGAATCTTCAAAATAATGATGTGAATTAATCAGAGTTGACATAGGATGTAAGGGAAAGATTTTGGATCTTTTGCATATAGCTGGAACATAAAGCCATGAGCAAAGATGAGAACTCACTATGTTCTCCCTGAATAAAAAAAAAAAAGAGGACCTATTACATAGTCTGAGAAACTCCACAGCCTAGAATAAAGGTGGATAAAAAAAAGTCTAAAAGAGTAACATAATCAAGGAGCTATTGCCTACACATTCCCTCAGCATGCTAGGGCCATCAATCTGTGAATAAAAGGCCATGTAAGCTATTTAGAGAACTTTTGAATGGAAAAATAACAGAAAATGACAAAAAGTATGAGCTTTCTTTTCTAAGTTGTAAGTAGCTGACTGTGTTTCCTGAGCAAAATAATATGATGTCTAAACACATATAAATAGGATTTAAGGTTTTAATCAAATACAATTTAAGTAAAATTGTCTAGCATATTTAATCATACAAGTAATCCTCACTGCACTTCATGATAATTAGACACACTGTTAAACAGGTTGCATAAATGAATCTAATTACTATGATGTTTATATAGCTAACCTTAATTTTTAAAATTATCATCTGAATAGGGAGGCAAGAAATGTAGAAAGAAGGATGCTTTTATGAGGTCTGTTTAATACTCTTTGATAAGTAACCTGTTAATATTCTTTGCAAAGTAAAGAAACTTTTTTTAAAAATTATTTATTTAGTTTCAAGTATACAGTACATTGGTTAGACATCTATAATGTTCATAAAATGATATCCCCATTTGCTCCCTCCCTCCTCTGGCCCTCCACTTAGCCATCATATTAATGCTAACTGCATTCCCTCTGCCATGCTCCCCATGCCCAACTATCAACTACTAATTTGTACTTCTTTAACCCTTCACCCCAGTCTCTCAGCCCCCTAATCTCCCTCCCCTCTGTCTATCACCAAATTGTCCACTATATTTGTGAGTCTGTTTTTGATTAATTTGTTCTTTTTGTTCCTTAGATTCCAATTATAAGTGAAATTATATAGTATTTTATCTTTCTCTGTCTGACTTATTTCACTCAGCATAAGGACCAATAGGTCCATCCATGTTGTTGCAAATGGTAGGAATTCATGTTTTTATTGGCTGAGTAATATTCCATTGTATATATGAACCATAATTTCTTTATTCAATCAACTGTTAATGCGCAAATAGGTTGTTTCTATATCTTGGCTATTGTACAATTGTGCTGCCATGAATACTGGAGTGCATAGATCTTTATGAATTATTGTTTTGGCTTTCTTTGGATAAATACCCTGAAGTGCAATTGCTGGGCCAAAAGGTATATCTATTTTTAATTTTCTGAGAAACTTCCATATTGTTTTCCATAGCGGCTGTATCAATTTGCAATCCCACCAACAACATATGAGGGTTCCCTCTTCTCCACATCCTCACCAACACTTATATTTTGATTTATTGATGACAGCCATTCTGACAGGTGTGAGGTGATATCTCATTGTGGTTTTAATTTGCATTTCTCTGATGATTAGCGACCTTGAGCATCTTTTCATATGTCTATTAGCTATCTGTATTTCCTCTTTGGAGAAGTATCTGTTCAGGCCATCTTCCCATTTTTTTATTGGATTATTTTGCTGCTGTTGTTGTTGTGGAGTTGTATAAGTTCTTTATATATTAAAGAAGCTTCTTAATTGAAATCCTTGCTAATTACTTTGCAAGAAAATACAGTAAAAACTGGACTCTGAGTTTCATTTCCTGTCTTGATTTAAAATCTGTCATCTTATAGATAATTAAAGGTACTTCAAAGATGGAAAGGAAGTAGTTTGAGGAAATTTCAACAAACTGACATCAAATTACTAAGAGGTAATTACTATGAGGTAGGTCAGACTAAGGTAGTCTAGAAAAAGTCAAAGACAAAATTGCAAAGATATCACAATAAACTGAACATCAGATTAACAAGCAAGATCATGAGAGTAAGTCAAAAATTATTTTATTTTTCTCTTTCACTGTGCAATCAAACCCATTTCTGATTTTTTAAAAGCATTTCAAAATAAGTTCTATGGCTTCTAAGTATACTTACAGATAACATAAATTCCTACAATCATTTCCAGTCATAAAATAGGCAGCAGTTCATAATACCATTCCAAATTAATAAAGTTTATAAACTTTATTTCATGATAAAGCTTTTTTACTCTTAAATTGGTCTGTGGTAAGAGATGCATCTTTACTGGAAAAAGGAATTAAAATAGGCATCTCTCTTTTCCAATGAGTTCTTCTACACTCTGATTTCTACTTCTCAGGGTTCAAAGATTTAAAAAAGATTTGTTTAAGGGCAGAGAAGTTCTTACTTCACTAATATAGTCATGATATAACAGTATTCTGTTCTCTGTGCTCAGCATTTTATTTAGAGTTGAATCTCTTTTTGTTTTACTTCCACTCTCACCCCCGCCCATTTCCATCCCCAGCAATCTACATGTAAAAGAGTGAAGTTGGACACTTCTCTTATACCATACAAAAGTTGATTCAAAATGAAGACGTACGTACCTAAATGTAAGAGCAAAATCAATAGGAAGAAAACATGGGGAAAACTCATGACATTTGATGTGTCAATGATTTTGTGATACCAAAGTTTAGAAAATAAAAAAAAAATAAATCACTGGACTACATCAAAATTAAAAAAAACCTTTTTGCATCAAAGAACACAATAGGGCAACTAGGGCACTTAGAAAATGGAAAAAAAAGGTGCAACTAATATATCTGATAAGAGATTAATATGCTGAATATATAAAGAACAACTAATTACCAGGAAATCAAATAAAAATCACAATGGGATTATCTCACACTCAGTGAAGTGACTGCTATCAAAAAACAGAAAATAAAAAGTATTGGTGAGAATGTGGAGAAACTGGAACCTTGAGCACTATTAGTGTGAATGTAAGATGGTGCAGCCACCATGGAAAAGAATATGGGAATTCCTCAGCAAAATTAAGTACAGAATTGCCATATGATACAATAATTCCATGTCTGGGTATCTATAATGAAAAGAACTAAAATTAGGGTCCTGAAGAGATATTTGCACATCCTCATTTAAAACAGCATTATTCATAATAGCCAAGAGGTTGAAATGTCCATCCATGGGTGAATAAACAAAATGTGATGTCTACATAGCACAGAATGTAACATAAATGAACTTTGAGGACATTATACTAAGGGAAATAAACCAGTCACAAGAAGACAAATACTGTGCAATTCCACTTATATGAGTTACTAGTCAAATTCAGAGACAGAAAATAAAATGGGGTTGGCCAGGACAGGGCATAGTTGATATCCCTCTCCACATAAACATGGCATATGTTATAGAACACTGAATATTGCATGCTTTGTGTCTTCTACTCACCTTCAAATGGTATCTGATGCTGCTATTCTCCTGCCTGTTTTGTTGTTGTTGTTACTGAAGTTTCCCCATGACTATACATTGGAGGCACTGTGAGTGGTTAAGTTTAAGGTTTCTGGACCATGATAAACTACATTCATACCTTATTTGAAGAAAGCACACTGAGCATTCTAGATTCTGAGGACACTTGCCTCATGACACTGATTTGGGATTTAGCAAATGATGAGATTTAGGGTTGTCTACCTTTGGACATTAGTAAGGACTTTTTTTTACTAAATGTGCAATAATCATAATAATAATGAAATTTAGAGCAACTATCATTGATTGAATTGCTACTATACATCAGGTATGACACTGGCCTTTCTAGTTGAACCATTTCATTTAATCCTCCAAACAATTCGATGAGGTAGAATCATTATTTTCCCCATTTTTTACAGATGCTTAAATAGTGCTTCAGGTCAATTAAAAAAAATTGGGTCTTTCAGCTAGGAAAATGACATGCCTGGAATATGAAACCAAGTACTTCGTTTCTTAGATGTCATGCCAAATTAGGCATGGATGTTCTTGATTATGTACGACTGGAAAGACAGGTGTGTGTGTGTGTGTGTGTGTGTGTGTGTGTGTGTGTGTGTAACAGCTATAGCAAGAAGCTGCTTAATTAATCCTGAGACAGAGTCTGACAACAAAATTTGAGCCTATATGTTCATCTGTACCTTAATCTTGATGAACTTGTCTTTTTTCAATAATTTTAATCAGTTAATTTCACTTAAGTTACCTTTGGTAAAGTATTCAATGGTCTTCTAATTACAATGAGTCTATTGCATCACATCTTTTATAAATTAATTCCTTTACACAGCATATATATGTTCCAGATCGCTTTCTACCAAGCTAAAGTACTGAATATTTAATTAAGCTGAAACTGTCTTTAGACCCACTCTCAAGTCTCATATAAAGTAAGGCTTTAATACAGAATCAACAAGTGGTTGTTAAATAAAATAATTACAAAGTCAGTGTTTCTAGACCCAAAATGCTGAACAGATGAACACAAAATTTTAAACTTTGATTATGTGCAGTAAATGCTAGGATATAATAGAGATTTGAAGGCATAAATCCCTAAACATTTATTATATTATGTCCTTATAGCAAATAGCCCAGAAACTGATACAAAAAACTCAAACTATTTTATTTGAAATTTGACTTTTTAAATTTAGGCCAATAGTCAAATAAATGAGAAAAGCAGCTTTTGAAGTTAAATGCGGCCTAGATTTTTTCTTTTAAGAGATATTTTTCTTTTTTCTTTGTTTTTTTTTTTTACTTGACTTAAAACTCACAGCTTCTACATCCAGAATAGATAAAATAAAATAGAATGAAATAGGCATTTACTTATAGAACAGCTCCTCTGAAGTCATGATTAACCTCAACTGCAGATTTTGCTTCTAAGTTATGCCCTTT
This sequence comes from Cynopterus sphinx, assembly GCA_030015415.1. NCBI lineage: Eukaryota > Metazoa > Chordata > Mammalia > Chiroptera > Pteropodidae > Cynopterus > Cynopterus sphinx. The sequence goes on along the minus strand of CM057392.1, from coordinate 31,021,147 downwards.
CTCTCCTCTGCCCAATCAAAATGAACATTTCTTAAATTCTGTTCACTGAGGGCTTATATTTTGTGGTATTTTAAAATAAGTATCAGCTAACCTGATTTTTCAAGATATATAAAATTCAGGAAGGGTATGCTATATGTGCTTATATAAAGTCATGGTATTTACAATATGTAAAAGTCATTTATTTGCATCTTATATTTCATCACCTGAGATGACCTAGAATGACTAAGCAGATGCAGATAAACATTGCAGTTATTCTCAATTTCTTGATAGCTTTTTATTAAGCACCTTAAGTGTGTAATATGATTTTGTTTATAAGAAGTATATAAGATAAAGACTCCAGTTCTTATGAGCTTCGATTTTTAGTACAGACAAGACACACAGTGCTTGTTATAGAACCAGTGGTAAGCCCAGAGAGATATTTCAAATGGGATGAGATTAAGACTGCTGAATAGTAAGAGAATGCAAATGAGAGGCTGGAAGTTCTGATTGTAAAGTGAAATTTATCAGACAGTTATTTGGCTACACGGTTAAAGGTACAAAAAATGTTTATTTCATGTTTTAATGTTTCTATGTATCTTCATTATCTTCATAGTCATCATTATCTTCATAACTGATATTTATTGAGCCCTTGGATGTTCTAGGCATTGCTCCAAGAACTTTTCCCATTATTTGTTAGTTCATTAATCCTCATCTAACCCCTGCAGGCTAAGTGTAAATATATACCCATTTTAGAGATGAAGAAGCTAAAATAGAGTGATGATAGAGTTTCTCCAAAGCCAGGCATGTAGTGATACAGTTGGGTTTATACACCTTATAACATCCAAGTGGACCACTGAGCTCTTATTTTAATATTCTAAACAATAATGTCTGTCTTGAGAATTTGTTTATATTGTACCTAGTTCTTTTAAAAATGCTTTTGTGTTAGTAGTTTGGTTCTAAAAATACTATTAAAATATAAATTTAATATATTAAAAATGCATTTATTTAATCTAGCTTAATTTACATGAGCTAAGCATCCCCTATATTCAGTGCACAGTGACAGGCTCTGTATAGAATATGTGTATGTGTATATACTTTAAACATATTAAAAAATATCACAGTCTGTATTTCTCTGTGCCTTGGTCATGCTGAGGTGCTTACCACTCTTCAATAACAGAATGCACTTTTGAATTTTATTACTGGCCACTTACCAGTTGAGACAAGTTAATTCAACTTTCTGCTCTACAGAAAGTACGCAGATAATAAAATACCTATCTCACAGCATTTTGAGGAACAAATAATTTTGTGTAAATGTTCTTAGGACAGTGTGGCACATAGTAAGTGCTCAATAAAACCGGCTATTATTCTAGGGAAGCTGATTCCGTTACCGGTATCTTCACACGGTACTACTTTATTCTTTCATACCTAGCTCAAATCTCAGGTAGTTTAAAAAGCTCTCTGAGAAATCACTGGAATGATGACTTTTGTTCAGTTGTATAAGTCTTCTAATTTAGTTACAGAAGCACCTGGATTGATCAGTTGACTTGATGAAATGTCAGTTGACTTTCTAGTATTAGATGTGCTCTCAGAAACATTTTGGTCACAGAAATGTAACATTCAGCATGTGATGTAGAGAACCTGATGAAACCATGCATTCAGAATTCTCTGCCTTTTAAATATACCTCATATTTGGTATTTCAAACCTTCTCAAGTCAGTTTGTGTGTATGGGACCTCCTTATTGTTACATGTAACTTCACTATTTCACCACTTTTTCAAGTCTTTTTTTTTCTTTTTTTAAATCAGAGTAAATATTTACTTAGGAGAGAAAGGAAACTCTGGGTAAACCCCAATGAATTATTTATGTTGATATGTTTTTAGGCAGATCTAATATAATGCTAAGAAGTCTATGTAGCACGGTATATTCCTCAAAATATACATGAAGAATATTCCCCAGATGAAACCTATGTAGAACTATATATGGTCTTACATTGTGAAAGAACTGTACAATTGAGTTACATTTGGAAAAACTTAGAAATTATTCATTGAGAGACTAGTATATGCAAAAAAAGAAAGCAAACAGATACAAATTAGTTTATAATCTAGTATGAAGATTCAAATAATACAGAGAAAATTAGCAATGTAAATTGATTGGGGAAATGGTGATTTCAAATGAATATAGATTTGACTAAAGATATATGTTTGAAGTCCCATTTCAGAGAAATGAGATGGAGGTGTCTCCACTGTGTCTAAGTGTATAAGAGAAGCTGTGCGAGATACTTCTTTTAAATCTCATATCTGATTTATGGTTATTGTAAGTCCTAGCTAAGCAAATTGTGAAAAAGGAAACATGACACAAAGCTATTATTGTATTCTACCTTAGCGTAGGAAATTGTTTCATATTATAGTAAAAGAAAGGGTGACAAAGTAGGCTTATTACAATATTAAGTACTTTGAAGTTGTATTTGTTAGGTATTGCTGCTGTTTTTCGATGTCAGGGTTAGAAATTTAACTCTCACATAGAAGAAGTCCCCACCTTGGGCTTTCTTCTGCCTGTGCTTCTGTGTGGAGCTAGAAGAGGAGAGATCAGCATCCAAGTAGGAAACACAGAGACCTCTGTTTCCTCAAATTTCTGCATGTGTGGACATATGCACATGAACACACACACACACACACACACACACACGCACACACACATGCACAGTTCTACTTAGCCTAGAGAAACATATACAGCTAGCCACAAATTTTGAGAACCTTTTGTTTGTTTTCCCCACACACAGTTAAAGATATCTATCTACATGGCCACAGGCAGTCTGCTCCAAAGAAAAATGAATCCTTCAGGTCTCCCTATTTCACGGGTTGGGCTGGGGTACAAAGCAATCTAACACTTTGCAAGAAAATATTTTCTCATTCCCAGCATGAAAGGAATAGAAAACATTCTGAATTTCTCTGGAGTAGCTACCTGCAAATTCTACTTTTCTCTCTACCCATATACTAACAAGGCAAACAAACTTGTGTACAGTAACAGTGTTATGATTTATTTCATTCCAAAAACATAAACTTTTTTCTTTTTTACCAATGTCAACATTAGTAAAAGTCTTGGTTTTAGCTATAATTTATCTCTTTTTTTCTTTATGCCTACAGTTCTTGGTATTCCTAGATTGTCTTCCATCCAAGTACTAACCAGGCCTGACCTGCTTAACTTCTGAGATCAGAAGAGATTGGGCACATTCAGGATGACATGGCCATAGACTTTTCACTATAATTTAAACAAATACGTACACACACAGACATCCTCCGCTTTATATTTTGACATATGTGTGTGTTTGCTGGTATGTGTTTCTGTTTCATTTTGGAGTCCAGGCTCTGTGTAACCTGTCACCTGCTTAATTCAGTCCTGGTGGTACTCTTGCTATGCTTCTTCCCTAACCATGTTTCAGTCATATACTTCCATCTTCTCTCCACCATGAGTAATCAATACTTGCTGGTCCAGAATTTTTTGTCAAAAGAGTGCATACGCAGAATTTACAGCATGAATGAAATTTCCCTAATAAATCTTTTAACATAAGTTTCCTGTAATGTGTCTCTTAGCACCTTAACATTAGTAAATATATATTTCTGTAGTTATTACTCTTATTTGCCTATTTCCTCAACTAGACACTAAGTTATTTGTCTTTCTTACTGGGAATGAGTTTCTTAGCATACAGGCTCCAAGTCTTTCTTAATGAGAATGATTTTCCTAGAATCTATCACAGTGTCTAATTCTCAATAAGCAATTTTTGAATGAGCGAATTAGTTGACATATCTTAATCCTGTTTCTGAACTCCTCCAAATATAAAAACATATTTAAGTTTGCATATTAGGTTTCCCAATAAAATAAAATAAAACATAATTTTATGTAACTGAAAGTACTATTGAATTATTGAATGACCATTCTAGCCAGTCTATTTCAAAGAGACCATTTATATTTCATAGGCTACTGTTCTAAACATATATGACCATATGACCTTGATCAACCCAATAAAAACCAAGGGAAGTGCTGTCTTTGCCCACAAAGACTCAGGCATATTTTATCCTATAAATTAAGTTCTTGACAGTTTTGTAAAGAATTATTTCCTAGAGAAATTATCATAAAAAATACAGTATTCCAAATAATTATCAATTAACATTTTATCAGAGTTTTGGATGTAGTCAGCTTCAGGATGATATATATATATCTTTACGGAATCTATCTATCTATCTATCTATCTATCTATCTATCTATCTATTCCATAAAGATCATGCATGCTTATTTTTAATCAAAGAATCAAAATAAATCTTAACAATGTCATTATATTCAGTGGAAAACACTTTCAGAAAATTTGCTCAAAAAGTACAATACATTAATTTTCTATCCAGGTAGCTAGGAGACATGAAAATCAAAGGTTGTATTTCATCTTTCTGTTAAAAGACAAATCATTTCAAGGCTAAACCGAGCACTTCTTTTTCTCTAAAGAGGAATCTTGACTCTTGAGACAGTGCTGTTGACTGTTTCTCAGGCCAATGTTTTCGCTTTGTTTGTTTGTTGTTAAAATTTAAGTAAGTTTCACATATGCACTGGTCTTTGGAGTTTTAAATTATTTCCAGGTACCAAAACTCTTTTCTTTTTACCCACCCAAATGACTGCAGATTCTGAATAGCCACAGGTAGTGGGCCTTTATAATTCTGCTTTAAATTTTATCCTTTTATATCTTGGAAGGATGATTTTATTTATTTATTAATTTATTTAGAAAACTTAGCAAACAGGAGTCTTGGCTCCGTGTACAAGTAATTTCCTTTCTTGCCAGAAACTTCTCTTCAGAGCTGCCATCATCAGAGCCAAACACTCTATACAGAAAATCTCTTGACCTTTTCACATTTCTTCCTTCATTTGGCAATGTGAAATCTGTTCACGTAAAGGTGGGAAAACATAGGTTAGCTAAGAGTTTTATACCAGTGACCTGAAAATTGATTTAAAATATCATTTTTGTAATTTTTTGAATTCATGTCAAATACTGTTGATGCTATCTAAAACATTTAGGTGCTTATACAAACTATTACTGAGAGGAGGTTAAAATATCTTCAGCTTAAAAAAAATAAAAACCTTTTTGTCCACTTCTTCTATCAGCACTGTGTAGCGGTGATGGCCTAGATGGGAGTGAACATCATTATCATAAACTGGTCCAGAACCATGGACAGTGGCCTAATGAGAAATGATGTTTCCTCAAGCAAAAGTGGCAGTAAAAGTGACAGTAAAGGCAATTTGATTTTGCTCTTCCAAAATGTGCAAAATGACCCAGGATCCTATCTTTTCTCCCACTCTGCAATTCCAACTTCTTTGCCATTTTATTCCTTATGCAGATCAAAGGCTAACGCTGAAATAGGTTACCTTTCTAGTCAGACTCAGGCTTGTTGTCCTTTTCTATCTTTTTTATTTTTAAATGTATACAACAAAAGGCCACACTACCAAGAATAAGAACCCTCTTTTAATTTTTCCAACCTCCTGTAATATCCTGTTAGTCTTTCAAAAGATTTTTTATCTAAGAAACTTTCTAGTAGATATGCCTGTGGCTTCGGAACACAATTTTCTTGTTATTTACATGTATTATCTGACTTAAACATATTTTTTAAAGATTAAATTGTTTATCTGGTTGGTGTACTTTTAATCTTTTCCTAGATCTATAACAGTTCTAAGATTATACTCTGTGATTTACTAAATTATTTGGAGAAAAATGACAGCCTCTCCAATAATGATATGGGGAGCCTCAGCCTACAGATACCACATCTGACTTTACCAGAAGGTTATTGCTTAGAAGCTTACTAAATCTGTCACAAATCATGCAGGGACCCTGGTTCTCCCAACTCATTGGTTCTGGAGTTTACTAGCTTTCCTTCATAGTAACACCTGAAGAAGCATTTGAACTTTCAGCCAAAATAAGGTACTAGACCGCATTGGAAATATAGCATATAAGGAAACCTAGTAACCCTAATCCATTTTCTCTTCAATGACATGGGATGTATGACATTCATGTGGTAGTGCATAAAGCCTCAATTCTTGGGGTCTACCTAGGCCTTTCAGAGGTTTATTCCTTTGGGAATGGAGAATTCACAAACTAACATACTTCCTTATGTCAGTCACCAAAGGCTTGATCATGTTTCAGTCATAAATCCTCTCAAATTTCAATGGCACAAAACAAAAGTGCATTTCTTCCTTATGCTACATGTCCATGGAGAGTCAGTAGTGGCTGGAGGAGGGGCAGTCTCCTTATCAGCCACCTAAAAGCCAGGTTGATAGAGAAGCCTCCATTCAATGTTGTCATATGTTTTTCCAAAGAAAATGTTATTCCTGAGGACTTGAACTGTTAAGTAATGCCTTGCATGGAAATGCCACATGTCACTTATACTTGTATAGAATTCATAGGCCAGAGCCACTCAAATATTCTACTCAACAATAAACAGAACCAGAAATAAAATCCCACCATTCTCCCCAAAAGGGAAAGGGAATGAAAAATATTTGGTAAACAGCACTAATGACTACTAGAATTCTCCTCTCTGGCTATCAAAAACTCTATCCATCCTCCTTCCCACACTCAAACACATTACCAACCTACCCTTTAAGAGTAGGAAACAGCCGAAGGCCCATCCTGTTTCGGCACCATGCCAGAATCAAGGAAGTCAGTAAGACAGATGCTAGTCTTTCCATAAATGGTGGGTATGGCTTCATATCCAGAAGGTTGAGCTCAGAATTGTTTTAAATTTTTAGTCACAAACTGTCGTAATCTACATTTATGGATTTTCTGGTGCTTTCCACAAACTTAGATTCTTAATCCTAGCTTCTAGTCATTTCCAAAGAGATAATACTTTCTCCGAATATCTTTGTTCACTTACTTGTTTGGAGACATGCCTCTTTATAACTTGAAAAAAATTACAGTACATTGGGCCTATTCAGGAGAGCCATAAATCCTTCCTCTGAAAGAATTTCTTGGGCATCACCTCAAACAGAAGGTTTTAGCAACAAGTATTTGGGAGTGAGTGTGACTACTCTTCTTTTGATTTTGACCATGCAAAAGGATAAGTCTAAAGCAGACTTTGTTGCTCAAAGCCTTCTCAGTTTATATTTTACACATTGGAGATGAGAAGGAGTTGCCTTTTCCAACTCGCCTAGTTGCCAGATTTCTGGAGCTTGTATTTCCTTTCATTTTTCTTTGTAGCCACAGCCAGTGATTTCATGTTCATCACTTCCTTGTAGCACTTTGTAAACGTAGCCAACAGTAATGAACAGAGGTTGCTAACATTTCATTTTCCAGACTCTTCTTTTGGAATGTAACTCCTTAGATGCATTACCTGTTTTTAACGACACTGCAGTAACAAGCTTACCAAATGTTTGCCACTGCATTACAAATCCCTTTCATTTCCATAGCTTTTGCTCTATTGGCCAAGTGGCTTGCAATTAATTTTATTTTATTACACTAAACATAGACTCACTGCGCCATACATTTTTTCAAGTTATAGAGAGGCATATTATAGTAACAAAAAAAATTTTTTTTCAAAATCCTAATGGCTTACAAGAATAAAAATTTATTTCTTAGGCACACTATATTCATCAAAGATGGGCACAGAATTCACTCAGGATGATAGAGGAGGCACAATCTTAGACATTGCTGGTTGCCATGGAAAAGAAAAAAGGATATTTTGGAAAGACTCAAAAAAGTAACTAAATGCTTAGTTTGAAAGCAATATTCTCATTAATCATAATTAATCATATAGTTACAATAATTTACAAGAAAGCCAGAAAATGCAAGTCTAACATGTGACTAGAAGAGAGAAATATTTGGCCAATAACCACAAACACCTGTGCAGAGTGCTACTAAAAATAACCTAAACTGGAACTGGTGCAAAACTATACAGTGTAAATGTAAAATACATAATTTAAGTGCATAAATTTTAAGTTAAAGCCAAACGCATAATGAATCAGCAATATTAGGCTATTAACTCTTACTGAAAGTAAAATAGATTTTTAAATACTGAAATAGATTTTTAAAACACTTTAGGCTTTAATTGGAATTTCTCAATTGAATGATGACAAATTACATACTTTCTCTACTTAATGAAAGTTTATTGAATTGTAAAAATATTTCTTCTAGAAGCAATATTCATGGAGAAAAGTCAATTTCTATATTTAGAAAAAAGTAAATATGCACTGCAAATGTATCACTTCTATGCCATTTATTCATGACATTTTAAATCCATAGTTCTTTATACATATTACAGAAATTATTAAATACTTCTTTGAGTTATATATTATTTTATTATTTCTAATGAAATAATTATTTTAAACAAGTTCATTATTAGCTTACTAGATGTTAAAAAAAAGGTGAAATATGAACTCTATCAAAACAATTGTGTTAGTTCTCTGCACTTAAACATCTTGTATCCTGAGTTCCTGTAGAAAGCAATTACACAGTGAATTCTCAATAAAACTATTAACATAATACCATGTAATTATATATTTTTATTTTCATATTTTATACAAATGCTCAGAATTTAAAATGACTATATTTTATTTTGCAAATATAACCAAATTTATTCATTTTATTATTCATTCACTGAATATCTACTGAGCTCCTTTAATGGATTCAGACACCATGCTAAATATGGCATATACTGTGTGTTATTGTGACTAAATCTGTCAAGATATCTGTCCTGGTAAAATATTAAATGTGATAGGAAAGTCAGAAATATATGATAACAAGTAAATCAATTAATTTGTGTTATCCCTTGACCTTTGATTACATTTAGAGTTAACATCAGGTAGTGATGGGGACACTGGTTGCTTAAACCTTTTATAAACAATAGATCTTATTTTTAACCTTTAGGTCATTATAAATCAATATTTATCACTGTTTTACATTACCTATAAATATAAATGCTATTTGTATTACTGTTTTAATTAATATAACACATAGAAAATACTACATAAACTAATAAGACTATCTGAATTTCTGGTTTTAAGCTCATGAGAAATTACAGATGTCACTGATGTACTTTTGATGGTTCTGCTTAAAATATTCAATATTTATTTGGAGGGAATTAAAGTATTTTTGTATATATATATATATTTTCTTTTAAGCATAGTAGAGTTGAACCTTATTTCCATGTTTTCATTAAGATGATTTCAGAAATTTAAATATTTCATATGTTTTTATAATTATACGTTTAGAAACTCCAATATTAATTTTGCAAAGTGACTGATTTTAATTTCACTTTTTCAGTGAATAAACACAAATTATATTGGACAAGATTCCAATCTAAGGATCAATAAGTCTTAGTTCCACACTATTGAGATCTCAAAAGACAGAGAATTTTGATAGAGTCTAAACATCAATTAACCAAAAGGCCAATCGGTAAACCTCTTTTTGATAGTAAGTGAATTGAATAACATTGCAGAAAGCTGTGACTTTTCAAGAGCAACTGAATTAATGTTAATGTGAGAGAAACTTATGAAGCTGTGGGCACAGAATCTAGTGCTTTTAGATGCTCAGCAGTAGAGCGTCTGAGGTCTGATGAAATAGTCATGTGGCAGTCATTGAGAGAGGCACATGCTACAAACAAAGCAAGCATAGTAGCTTATAATAGGCTCCATAATTTACATTACATAGTCCAAAATGTGCTGTTGAAATGCTAAATACTATTGTATAAAACAACCCACAGTAATTGGACATTAATTATATCTATCTATCTATCTATCATCTATCTATCATCTATCTACTTATTATCTATCTACCTAATCATCTATAATCTATTTATCATCATCTATCTATAATTTGTATAAAGCGGTATACCCCCCAAAACACACACACACACACACACCCCAAAATAGTGTAGGGAGAACATAAGGCAAATCAATTTCTTCCCCCTAATAGAATGCAAGTTCTATAAGGGCTGATCTATTGTACATCCCTTTTATTTTTAGTTCCCCATTAGCCTGAACAATGCCTGGGTCACAATGAGGCACTAACATATTTTTAATGAACTATAGAACCACTCTTGTTTCAAAAGTGTTGTAGGTCCTAATGAGTATCTCTGTAGTTTTGACTGTATAGTACAAGGATAGATGCTCAGAATCAGAAATACAGAAGTATTATTTTCATATATACACTATAGATTATAGATTATAATGTACTATGCAGAAAAAAAGTATACAAAAAGCTTGAATTATAACAAATCTATTAATTTAAGATTATTTATCCTAAGATTTAAAAATACTTAATTCTCTCAAGCTAAATCTTTTAATTAGGAGATTTAAAAGCATAATAAGTAATGTTTGACAGAGGAAAGCCTATGTAAAAATTCACGAAAGCAGACTTGGAAGAGAGGTTAATGTCAGAAAAGAAATTAAGCTTTATACTTTAAAGTTTAAACTTCACAGAGAGTGTTCAGTGTTAGAGAATGAGGTGATGTCTTGGAGAATTCTAATTTCCTATAAACTTAAATGTTCTTAATCTATATTTCATAAGTGAAAACAAACAAACAGATCTCATGAATTAACTCATTCTATCATTAACAAGGTAAATAGTCAATATTTAAGGGTTTTTTTTAGAATTTTATTAAAAGAATCCTAATATTTTTTATCAAGAAAGTTATTAAATTTTTATCAAGAAAGTTATTGTTTTCCATTTCAAATACAACTCAGCCTTATTTCCATTTAATTCTTTTAAACCGCTATCTGGACATCTACCAGTTGGTGAACATGGGAAGCTCTGGGCTTGCCCTTATACATAGGGACAGTCAACTTGTAGGTTCAAAGAACAAGAAAGAATGACCTTTTGTTCTACTCTGTTTATCTCTTTATACAGATTATTTAAGGCATCCTTGGATGCATTGCTCAGATACAGTATCTGCAAAAATGGAGATGTGGCTAACATAGCCTAACAGAATCCATATTGTTTGGCAGACATGAACATCTATTGTTCAATCAGGAGAGCTAGCTGTAAACTCACAGAAGTGATGAAGATGGCAACTTGGTGTGCTTTTTGTAGAAACTGGTTTACAGGAAATGCCATAAATTCAGTTAAATGTTTAAACTCCTTAGAGCATTATAACTCCACTTCCATAAACACATATAAGCTCATTTATGTATATATAGATAAAACACAAGCTCACACTCTAGTCTCCTGTCAACCTTGAATTTGGAACATAGCAATCACTTTCTCTTCTCTATGCAGGATTCCTTCAGCCTAAAATTCCACTCACTGTTACTGCTAACACTTTGTTAACACGTATATCCTTCTGATATCAGTTATCTAGTCATTCTTTGGAATATAGATCATATTGTATAAATCTTTCTGTCCCACTAAATTTTGAATTTATAGATAGGGTATCTCATTAATTTTCTATAATTTTGTAACATTCAGATATGCCTGGCACATATTTTATAAAAGTTTATAAATGACAAATTATGTTTAAAAATTTTTTAATGATAAATTCACTATTAGAAATATATGTCCCATAGAAAGTGATTCTTCAGGGAAAAGAAAAAGTAAGTGTAAAATAATTTTGTTTACATATATGTTTGTAGATAAACTAATCTATCCATATGCTAAAATTCTCACTATCAACTACTTTTTTCACTTTATATAATTCATATAATATTAACTATATATGCTTTAGGGTATTGGATAATTGTTTCCCTGTAGTGTGCATATGAAACAGATAACATATAAAGATATTATAGACCAGTTACAAAAAAAGTTTCTTTTAATAAAGTCATATACTTCATATATATTCAATATGTTATTGGTTTTTCATTGTTTTATTAAGAAAAATTTTTTCTCATAAAATGTTTTAAAAATAATAGACTTTGCATTTTTTAAATAAATGTATAAATTTAATTACAAACATTAAATATTTGGGAGCCTTATAGTCACTGGCCATGAACAGTCAAAGATTTCCATGTAATCAAGAGAATGCTGTATTCTTTTCAGTTATGATTTTAATGGGTTCATAGTAGCATATTTATTTTAACCAATTCTATTTAGTTTTATTTCCAAAAGTAGTTAAATTAGTCACAATTTTGTCATTTCCATTTCTGTTCTTAGTTTCATCACTTGGCAATTTGTATGGCTTACCCAGCATTTCCCCAAAGAACAGTGAGGCCTGAATATAAATGAAGTCCTAGAGCATTTCATTCTCTTTCAAGTGCAGGATCCCTGGGTTAATCTCTACATGAAATAGTCTGGTTGCAGAACGGAAGATCTACCATGTGGACTAAAGCTGGCAAAGTCAATATATTTTAGGGGATTTATCATGACACATTTTTCAAAAGTTTCTTCGTAGAATTCTGTGTGGCCTATACTAAGCTAATGACTTTGATTTTCTTTGATATTTAATTGAAACACAGCTTTATCTTGTATCTTTATTTTTTCTGGCAAACAAAGAACTACAAAAACAGATCCTTTGGGATCACTGCATTTTGGCGTTAGATCACATTCGAAGGATGCATACTATTTCATTTTAGTGTTTATTTCAGGTAATAATTGTATGACGACAGATGTGATATTAGAACTGCTGCAGATTGATGGTTAAAGGAATGGCTAAATATTTTCAAACTAATATCTTTACTAATATATCTGGTGAATGATGCAGAACATATAAATTCCTACTTTTCAAATCTCTATCCCTAGATATGACAATTTAAAGAAGCATAAGCATTATGTATAACATTCAAAACAACAGGAAGTAGCTTGAGGAAGGTAGTAGTATACTAAGAAATTCTATTTGAGCTAGATACTACTTTTTTCCATTCATATTGGTAATATTATTTACAGAAATGACTAGTGGTTGTATAATTTAATATTTCTAATAATTTTTTAGTGTTAATAGGCAATGGGAATATCTAAATATAACTAAATAATATAATTTTTTTACATACAGTAGTAAAACTGCCTTGGCCTGAATTTTACTTAACACTTGAGGTATTATTTATTTGTATATTACCATTGCAGCCCAAATAATAATACAACTCACTAGCATCTCCCTCAGAGAACATTCTTTAAGAATTAAAGAATTAAAAGTATAGTGTCACAGAAAGTTTTCAGCAATGGTTAAAAAGCAAATTCACACCACAAAGAAAAATTATAAGAGATAACTTAGAAGAACATAGCTTTAGACATTAGAGGGTGGTTGCTAAAAAACTCAAGGAGGGTGTGAGGTCTGAAAGGAGAAACTTAACTGGAAAAGGGCTGGCGGGAAACTTTTTAGAATGATATAAGTGTTATGTGTCTTGTTTTGGGTGTTGGTTACACAGATGTATATCTAATTGTCTAAATTCATTGATCTAAACTTAAAGTATGTGTATTTTATTATAAAAATTATATAATATTTATTGTGCATTTATAATCTAAAATGTTTATTGTGCATTTACTGAGTACAACATTATTGTATATTTATTCACACTATAGTACTATCAGACTAAAATCAAACAATTTTACAAAAACTACACATTATATTAGGTCCAGCTCAAAATCCAGTTGTTTTATAAAACTTTCAAAATATTTGACCTGTACTGGTCTCTGGTCTCTTTCTTCTATAAAGTTTTATCTATACTATGAAACTTAGCACTTAATTTATGTAGTATTATCAGTATAACTCTCCTGGGAACATCATACTTCCTATTTTATATAGTAAAATATTAAGTGCTACATATAAGTATTGTAATGTCAGTTTATAATAAAATTTATTAAAATATTAAAAGTGAATGTTAAAATTTTTGTCTAAAAATGATCTGTACACATTTTTAAATTAACACTGATTTTATAGATTCATCAAATCTTATACAGATCTTATTCTGTTGACCATTACAGACCTGAAAAATCCACTTATGTTTCATTTGTTGACAAGTTAATCAATGTCTACATTAAAGTTAATTTTTTCCATTGTGTGATTTCAGATTTGGAGGCCTCCAGTCTCTTATTCATCTTAAGTGTTGGGTATGTAGATGCCTTTGATATTAAGACCTAAAAAACTATAAGTGACCACGGCAGGATAGTATCTCTTGGTATATGCTACAGTTCTTATTTGTGCAACATTCTAGTATTTAGCAATATTAACCTTTAATTTAACTGGTGTAACTTTTTATTTTTTCTGTAGGGCCACTGAACTTATGCAGAGAAGTTTTTCTATAATCCAAGTCTGTTCCTTTCTGTGAATCAATTATCATCAAGCTGTAGGGCCTGAAATCCTATAACAGAGAAGGCTATGTATAGAGAATGAATTTACTGGCATAAAAAACATTTTATTTTGATTAAAACACTACTATGATAAAACATGGTGAACACATTTATTCCCAATGAAGAGAAACTGAAACTATATTTTACTTAAAGCCAAGATCCATTTACCTTTTACATTTTAAAAAATGTTCCCTAACACATTTACTAATTGTCTCAACATTTCTTTTTACACTATTTAATTTTTTCTCAAATCTATCAGGTTTTTTAATTTGATATGACATTTTTGTCACAATGTTGAAATTCTGGCATCACAGCAGATGGCATCAGTTTAGCGTGTCACCAGCTTCTAATATTTAATTCAGTGAAAAGTCAAGGAGTAAGCCTGTAATAAGATGATTTTTATCTTTTGCTAAAAACACTGAGCACAACTCACTTCAGCTTTCATAAAGGATTATAACTGTGGTCATGAGAAAACTTAACAATTTTTTAAGTTATGAAGATTTCATGACCATTATACAATTTTATGGCTAAAATCAAAACATGTTTGTTAATTCTAATTACAGATTATCACTTGGAAAGAATGTGCTAATCTGGTGGACTATGTTGCAGAAATGAGGTATTCTTGAGAGATAAAGGCACAATAAGCCAATCTGCAGATTAGTTATCAACATAATCTCACTTTTCTCCACAAACTTTCATTAAATTATTATGTTTTAATATAGATATTGTGATAGGTTTTAAGATAATGAAGTCAAATAAAAAGGTCTCCATGCTCTCAAATTATTTAAACTAGGAGAAACAATGCAAAGAGTTAAAATAACTGTGATAAGACTCATGACAGGTGTGCATATGAGGACATTTCAGAAGTTCAATAAATTATGACCCACATGGGATCAAGACAAGAACGTATGGGTGTTCTTGAAGGAATAGTAGGTGCTACTTAGGTAAGAAAATTAAAAATGTATTCTAGGTAGAGGGAAGAGCATAAGAAATGTTGAGGCGGTAATGCCATTAAGGATTTGGGAAACCAAAGGGACTGTTATGGTTCTGGAGTAGAGGGTATTTAAGGCAAGAGTGACACTAGTGAACAAGCAGGAATCAGATTATCAACTGCCTTATGTGCTAAGCCAGTATATTTGTACTTACCAACATGAATTTATAAAAAAGGTTTAAAACAAACAGTGACTTTTGTTCCCCTCTTTCAAGTGGCAGTAATGGGAAAGAATGATTAGAAGGGGATCAAACTAAAATGGGAAGACAGCAGGAGGCTCTTGTCATGAAGAAGGGAAATGAGCTTGGACTAAGCCTAATGAAGAGACAATTTTAGCAAGGAGAATCCCATGACTGACATAAATATCATGTGAGGTAAAAGAGACCATCTCCCCAGTTTCTAGCTCCATGGAGACACAATACACACCATTCAATACAGAGGGAAGAGGAGGAAAAGCTATGGTGGGGATGATGGGGATAGAAAAGACTTTAATTGTACTATGTTGAATTTGGCATGCTTTTGGGACATCTTTAAATGGTGATATCTGGTAAATGGTTGGAACTTTAATCCTTTTCTAATCATTTCACACATATGCCTACACACTCACACACACATACATTACATTAAAGCATATGTTGTAATCTTTTTAAAAATTACATTTCTAAAACAGTGCTCTGAGTAGGTAAGGGCTTAAGTGAGAGGAATCAGAAGGGAAAAAAGAGGGGATCTATTAGATTCAAAACTTCACATGGAAACTATCACTATTATGGTGAAAAATGTCAAGTTCATGCCAGCCAATGCTCTTAAAGCAGCTGCTATCAAAGGCAAATAAATAAGCTTTAAGACTTTATTTTAAAAACACTGAAGGACTGTGAAATCAATGAGAACCAGATGAATTAAAAGTCTGGATCCATTTGTCATTTCTGAACATAGATCAAAGACCTACCTTGGCTCCAGCACAGATAGTTTATTATCCAAAAGAAAGCAACAAGAGTTTGGTAGTTGAGTAGGGCTGGTATGATGGATTGCAACCATGCAGAGCCCCAAAATTCATAGATGGTTTAATCATGACTTCTGGGGGGCTGCTAGGGAGATGTGTGTAATGAACTGGCAAGGTGGAGAGACATTTCCCACAGTCTAAGTGCACTTAAGAAACAACGTTCCACTAGAAGGAAGGAACCTACCACAGAAAAAGAAATAAATAAAATAAAATAAAAATTTCCCTTTATGATGTTTGAAACAACACAGGACAGAAGGATAAAAGCTCAGCTCAAAATCTTCAAGGGAAGAAGTGAAGCACCTGTAGTCTTCCAGGTCTAAAGTATCAGAGACCACTAAGGGTCTTAAAAATACCAGGATGTCACCCAAAAGAGCATGACAGACTGGGTTTTACTAAAAGAGCAACCCAGCTCTGACTGAATCAAAGTAATCAGACCCTCGGTCTCAAAGAAAAACCGTATCTGGTAGAAGTCATTTGCAGCTTCCATGGTTCTTTGTCTAGAAAAGCAAATGCATAATCTAGTCTCTGGAGTTAGCAGATGGAAGTTTTTAAAATATGTGTGATTAATACTTTGAAAAAAAAATTATTGGAAAGGGTGGAAAAAACTGGTAAAAGCTGAGAATTTCAAAAGAGATTAAAATAGATGAAAAACACCAAAAAGACATGCTAGAACTGTAAATTACTTATTCGATGAGTTTACCAGCAGAATACAGAATTAGTAAACAAGGCAACTCAATACAAAAATATATGAACAGAAGCACTGAGAGGAAAAAAGTGGGGGGGGGGGGAAGCAGAGCTAAAAATCCCTAATTTATAGGTATAGAAGTCAAAATAATTGGTTAGGTCTGGAGACATGCTGACTGGGACCTGATAGGAGGGGCTTTGTGTGCTGTCAAATGTTTTGTATCTCAGTCTTAATGGTTATTGCACATGTACAGCCATGTATAAAAGCTGAGTAGTGCCTTTAAGATTTTTGGACTTCATACATAACAGGAATTTAACATAGATTAATACCTAATGCTTTGTAACACAACACATTGAGTTATTTATTTAAAACATACAGAAAAATCTGGGTATATCGAATCTTCCACCGTCACTGTGGATCTTTCAACAAAACCTCATAGGCCTGCAGCACTACAGGGAGTGAGGTGACAGGTTCCATCTGTCAGCACTATCTGATATCCAAGTCACTTCAGTGACAGATCTTTTGTCACTTTCCTCTTTTGGGGAAAGACTACTTCTGAGAATGACAAAACGAAGGGTTTGAAATGTGATAGGCCGCTTTGTAAGATGGCTTCATGACTGACTGTAACTAGTAGTTTTATGTCACTTTCTGACATACTTTAAAAATAGAATTGTTGGAAATGTTAATAATTCGGTTCAGTTGAGGGTGTCTCCTACTTTGCCAAGGGGTACGACAAACACTTAATTCAGACACACAGAAAACAATACATTTTGAAGTGGTTGTTGGGTAGAATAATTATATTTGCTTTAAATAATGTCTTCTTTGTTATTACTTATGAAGAAGAGAGGTATCATTTAATGAACTCTGAGTACGTTAGGAGCCACAAACAGTAAGTCAACTTAAAAATATTCAAAAGTAGAATAGATCAGTTATTGGCCTATTTTACATGTCATTTATTCTGGTCCTTTAACAAACTACTCGTGCATTTAGGTGTAGAGAAGATGACTGAGCACATATTAATGATGCAGGTTTGAAAATAAATTTCTAAATGTATAAAACACTTATACATTAAGTTCTGATATTTGAATTCTTGTCTTTAAGGTGAGAGCACAACTTTATTTTGCACTCAATCATCTGTGTCTCATTAATTCCCACCTTTTTAACATTCTACTTTTCTTTTATAAACAAAAGTTCTGAGGTGTCTTCTCAGGCTTATATAACATTTGGGTGAGGGAGCATAAGGTAAGGAAAACACAAGGAAAAGCCTTAGTCAGAGATATCTAAGACATCTGCCCTGTTTTGTGATCAGTTATCAGTACTTATAGAAAAGGCTGATTCTTCGACTTTTTAAAAATGATGTGTCAAAATGCCTTGGAAGTGAATCTGTGGAGCACCTCTTAGTCTATGTTTTTCTCACAGCCATCTTCTGGAAATAGAGGTTATAGACAGTCTTTTAAACATTGTTGGCCAAATTTTGAGTCTTGTGACTCTGCTGTCATGATCAAAACATGCTAGACCAACTATTTCCCTCTAGAAATTAAAGGCATTCCACTATGCTCTGGTGTTCTATCTAGAGAAATCAGTCCCTTAGGGTTATTGTATGTTGGGTGGTTTATCAAAATTTGTTCAGCTGCAAGTATCAAAATTCTAAAAGTGGCTTGAACCCCAGAGAAATGTATTGTTTACTTAATCAGATGTTGGGATGTGGGTAATTCCAGGACTAGTACAGCCACTCAAAAACAGCATTGAGCACACAACTATATTTATCCCTATACAAGACCTTCCTCAGCATATTGTTAGATCTCAGGTTTGAAACCTCATAATTTGAAGATGGCTGTCACAGTTCCAGGCATTTCATGGTCTCAATGTAGCAGGCAGTGCAGTATGGAAAGGAATTGCAGTAAAAGTATTTTCTCCTCATGACACCCTCATTTTTATCAGGACACACAAACATTCTCTAATGGGTAACCACTAATTTCTTGCTCACAACCAATTTCACTTGGAATCAAACATATATGACTGAACTAAAGCCATCATCAGTAACCATGAGAGCTATTGCCTAAATGAAATAAAGCCTCTGTTAGCAAGAAATACAAGTGATGTTTTTCAAGTAGACAAACAAAGATATCATCTGTCACATATGATCATTATGCAATCGAATCTATGTTAAAGAGTTTAAAATTCAAGGCTAAACAGATAATACAGTGAAAGAAAAAATGCAGTTAAGAAGTGCTAAAAGGAGAAATCATAGCAGACACAGGAAGAAAGAGTCATGAGTGTGGCAGACCAAAAAGCAACAGATGTTTGATTCAAAAGCAACAAAATTACTGGGTTTCTATATCTACTGTCTGGGTCATTAGCATTGCTTATGGGTCACTGGAGCTGCTGTTATATTCTGAATGGTGAGAAATGATTTTCCAGTACTTTTTGATATCTTGTCCTTTTTATAACAGTGTTGGTTTTCTCTCTTGTTGGCTTTCCTGTGTTCCCTTAACATAAATACCACCACCTGAGAGACATGAGAATACCCGTGTCTCTTGAAAACTAAAAGCACTAATATAGAGGAGAGATATTATTTAGACTACAATTCTTATACAAATCATTCATGAATATTTATTGACTCCTCACTACAAACTGATATTACACTTGGCTCTTGTATTAAAGGGTAAACAAAACAGCCTTTGCTCTCATAGATTTCATTATATTTTAAGAGAGTGACCAAAATAAAGAATATTCTATAAATTAGTAAAATATTTTTCTGTATATGTGATATTGAAGATGACAGTGACGATGAACATTATCACATGCTGAGAAAGATCTTACGCATTTTTTGTTATTATTGCATTTAGTTACCATTTTAACGTAGGTATCCTGTGTTCCATTTTACAGGTCAGAAAATTTGTAAAGGTTAAGGGAATTTTCAGTGGCTGCTGGAATAACTGTTGATATATAATTGTGTAAAAGAAAAAATTCCACAAAAGAATAAGAAAAGGTCTGGAGAATAATTTATTAGAGAGAAGAGCAAAACTAAAGGCTATACACCTGCAATCAGTTTGGGATTTTGAAGAGTAATTAGGAGGTCAGACTGGATAAAGTTAAGTGAGAAATAACAAAAATGTAAAAGAATAGGTCCCACAGTTATGTAGTGAGAGATTTTGTAAAGCTTCTTAGACCATAGTAAGACATTTAATGTTATTCTGAGAGAAGTGGAAGTTATAAATTGGCTTAAAACAGGGGATGGTGTAATTAACTTTTTAAAGATCATTCTGGCTGCTATGTGGAAAATAGAGTATAAGGAAACCAAAATGGAATCAAGGAAACCAGTTAGTTTTTATGGTAGTGCTGGCAATTGGTGATGGTGTGAACAGATGGTAGTAACAGAAAAAGTGAATGGAAGTAATCAAATTCAGAATATATTTGAAGATAGCCTCAAAAGCACTTGTTGATAAATCAAATGTGAGGTAGAAAAGAAAGGAAGCAAGTAGAATGCTTAGCTGTGCACATAAAAAACTTGTGAATAGTAACCCCTTTTACTGAGTATTCTGGAAATAACCAGTTCCACACTTTTTTTAATTTTTATTTTTTAAGTGGGAACAGGTGGTGCATAAAATGAATAGAATTGAGAATTCCTTTTGAGATGTCTATTATGCAAAATAAAACACAATACATTTTCTTTCTAGTCTAGAGTCAATAAGATAATTATTGAACCTGTTTTTCTCACTGGTGACAATATTACCTATTTGTATTAACTCATTTATTGACTCATTCAAGAGAAAATATACAAATTATTTTAGGCCCTGGGTAATGCCTTCAAATATTTTCAGTCCCCTCCTCTCAACAGAGCTTCATTTCACCAACCATCTTTGAACACATTCATTAAGATAATTTGCTAATAATATATAAAACTGGACTTCTTTGTCCTAATTTTGACCCCCTCTCTTGTTTTTAAATGGCCATGTTGAACTCTATTCAAGCCCTGTGATGCTACAAAATAGTAAACGCTAAGAAATCCTCTCATGATTCTGTGTTCCAGCGAATGCCTTACTGCACAGTGCCACTCTTCCCCATGTGACAGAGACTCACAGATGCTCCCCACCCACTGTTTATCTATGTCAGGCCAGACTCAGACCCTCCAGATCTCCATTCATTGCCTCATTAATGATTAGATTAACAGTTTCGTCTCCACTGATCAATCAGAACAAAATGCTTATTATCCAAACTCTGGCTAAGATTCTCTCCTTCCTCAAATCCCTGAATTCTGGCCCACTTCATCCTGAACCAGCATACAGCCACTTCTTAAGGGGCACTTCCGAGAACGGACTTAATGTAGGGTAGAACGTTTTTTGAGCTACTCTCTAGTCCTGCCACCCTTTCATCCCACTTCCTCCTATTCAGTTCCTTCTATCTTTGTTCATGCCCCTCTATAAAAGAAAACTACTTTTTTCCAACCCTTCAGACATTTGCAGCTTATGTTCAGAGTGTTCTCCCTAATGCAATAGTCCTCCTCCTTCTATTTCAACAGTCCCTTTCCACTCAGTGCAATGATGCCTTTGAACAACTCTCTTCTTCCTTAGCCTGGATTTGTTTATTGGATACCAAACACCCGACTTCAGTATTAAAGATTTAGAGCCATCTTTGATTCATGGTGTCAATTATTATTTCTATAAACTAACAAAATTCTATACAACTTTTTTCTCTATAATGTACTTCCCTTCACTTTTCCGCTCTCCACAAGGATTGAAACATATTACAACACAGAAAGCCACAGAACAGGGAACCAGCCCCTCTGATGAGTCTAACCTTTTCACCCACTGCTGAACTTTGGCTAAGATGGCCTCTTCTTCTGACTAAATATAAAATATTCAAAAAAAATAATAACAATGACAGCAATTTTCCACCATCTAGCAAGATCCATGAAAGAGAAAATTAAGTGGGATAAGCTACCTTAGCCTGGTATTTGGGAAATAGGTATAGAGTGGACAACACAAGATATAAGTTAAGGCATCATTGAAATGGGTGACAATTAAACCTATACTAAATAAAAAGGAAATCAGATGAAAAAAAATAGGAGGATTTGAAAGCATGGAAGTACAGTTAAGGAAAATTAAGAAAATAAGTCTGAGGATCTCTTGGAGGAAGTAAACCAAGATGGTGATATATGAGGCTCCAGAATGCTCTTCCTCCTACAGACAGGCCAAATGTATAGCTATACAAGAAGCAATCGCCCTTCACATGAGTCATCAACCTTATCAATTTAACAAAATTACAAGCAACAGAAATCACATGCCGGATCACAAAAAGTAAGAAAAAGTTTCTCTTGCATTTTTACCTGCTCATACTTTACAAAAACATAAAGGAAATCATAAATATTATAAACCTATGAGGCCACACCATTTTCAGATTTATTTCTCATTACAGTAAAGCTATTTAATTTTAACTCAAGAACAGAAAAGGAACTAGAAATTACAGAAACTGGAAATTTTTAAAAACTATTATTTTGTCAGAACTCTAAAAATCATCAATTATCTTTCAGCACATAGATACTGAACACTTAAAATGTGCTGGAAAATATGGCAAGGGCTGTATTATTCAGAAGACAGAACAAAAATCTTGCTTCTCATGAATCCTAAATTGTAACTGGAGAATACAAACACATATGTAACATACACAAGTGTGCAAACACACCACAGACAAATCAATATAATATGTACTCTAATGGTGATAAAGGATATAAAGCAGGGAAGACAGTAGAGAATGGCAGGAGAATAAGGAAATAGGCAATTGTAATTTTAAATAAATAGAGTGTTTAGGGAAAATCTACTTTGAGGTGGTATTTGTTTAAAAAACTGAAGGAAGTAATCAATGAACCACAGTCAGTCTGTGGGAAAAGCAGGCCAGGCAGTAGTGACCCTAAAACAGTTATGTGCCTACTGCGTTTGAAAGAGCAGAGTGAGATGGGGGCAGAGAAGCAGGTGCTTGAGTTAGAGAGGAAATAGAAGCTGAATAATTGAGGGCTTTGCAAGCCAATGTGAGGCCTTTAGCCTTTACCCCATATCTGATAGAAGGGATCTGAGCATTTTGAGCTGACTACTATCATGCCCTTACTTTGTTTCTCTGGACCATTCTAGCTGTCAGTTAGGATACAAAGGCAAAAGAAAGGAGGCTGGTTAGCCATTTTAAGCTGTAAACTATTCTGTAAACATCGTCAATCTGTAAGAGTTGAGAAAATGGAAAAATAAAGCCTTCTCATTACTATATACATGGAGAACAGTGACTCAGAAAACCTCAGAAAGTTTTCAATAAGGATTAAGGAGCTGAAAAAAAAACATTTCCCTGAAAGAAAGCTCCAGGCTGCCCTTTTATCACTATCCTAATTTTTTCACAATATAAAACTTCATGCACGTTCTCCTTGACCACATACATTTCTTTCTCTCCATTGTGTTCAACTTTTGGTTTAAGGAAGTATTGTTAAGCTTCAGTTATTTTTTCATCTTTTAAGGCTTTGTGCATTAAACGTAATCCATACTTTATAATTATGCATCAAAACAATGCACAGCACCAAATTATGGAGTTGACCATAAAAAGAACATCTCCAACTGATGTACAATATACTCAAAATTTTCATTTGAATGAAATGGAACTCATCCATTAACTCTGTGAGGAGATAATTTCCCAAAGTTTTCAGATTTATCAAAATATACATATAGCTCAATTTTTCTATGTCTATTGACTTCTTGCTTAATTGGTATATAAAAATGCTTAAAATTGACCTGACCACAAAACTCTTAATATTTCAAAGTAAAACAACATCTTCAGATATATCAGTAAGAATAATTGCTAAATATCTCATGTTTACATAAATGACATTCTTCTGTTCTTGTGATTTTTTTTTCCCCTAATCTTACACAGTCCTCAAATATTTACTCTCTTTACTACTGTTCCATTTCAATGCCCTCCTTTGAATCCCAGCATATTTTGGATACACATCTACATATAAAACATCTTTCTAGATACTTTGGGAGACTTAAAAAATTTTGTAGAATCTCTGTCCTGATGAAATTTGTAATCAGTTATTCCAATGCAAATCTAGGTATAGTAACTGTTATATTCAAGGTATGGGCTTAGAAACTTTTTTGGAACAGATAATCACTGAACTGGACCTGAAGAGAGAATAAGAGTTTAGTAATCTCAGATCAGATGTGCTCATCATTCCTTACTATCAAGATAACTTATCTCTGATGTTCTGTTTTAAATAGTTATGGAGTTTTTTAGAAACAGTCACAAGCCCCTTTGAACTAGTACTTAATACAGAGTTAGTATAATTCTAAAATCAAGTTGAATAATTCATTATTTTTATTTAATACACACTTTTTTAGTGCTTATCATATTGTCAGAGTTTTCCATTTATCTACTCATTAAATGCTTGTTACAACTGGTTTTATCCAAATGAGAAAATAAACATATCTTTAGGACAGGAGACAGTTCTGGAGTATGGTGCTCATAAATTTAATTTACTACCAGAGGGCAGAAACAGAGGGATGGGGCAGTATCTTCCCTGATTACTTTGCAAGCACTTATTTCTCAGGTTCTTGAAAAAGACATCCCTGGGTCACAATGTTGTCAAAAGATTTGTTTAATTTTTAAGAGGATTTGCATACATTTCAAAGAGATAAAGAGTTCTTATAAATTTATTTTCTAAAGTAAATGCTTTAAAAAAAGCAAGGGAATCCTCCTCTTTGGTTTCAAGGCTCACTTCTCCCTGGTGAAACCAAGGAGGAGAATTCCCTTGCTTTTTTAAAGCATTTACTTTAGAAAATTAAGTAAGCCTTATTTTTAATTTGTCCTTGCCCTTACAGTACCCACATGCACTTGGACCATCTGGTTTACTACTCTCAGAAACAAGAAGAAACTCAGACATAAGCAGAGGAGATGGAAGCAGTTGTTGGTTTTGGAGAAGAAACAGGAGTGAGTTACAGCCAAATTATTTACATGTATAAGTTATAGAGACATGACTAACTGTAACAATGGATTGAAAACAAAAATAATTACTTTTCTTAAATACTGTGTTCTTGAAAATACATTATTATTATAGCTATAATAATTGCCATAAGGTTCTAATTACATGCAAATGAGTTAAGTGAGATTTCAGTAACAGAAGTCCTTTACTGAAAAGTTCCACTCCCGATAATTTTTTACAAACTTGTTTCAAAGTATAAAATATCTACAAGACACTGTACACTTTGCACATTATTTTAAGGTTAACATGCCTATGTAACCAGATTAAAATAAAGAACACTATAAGGACCCTATTTCAAAAATGTTGTCATCCTAAATTCATGATATTCTCTTATAAACCCTTTGTCAAACAAACTCTCAGATCATTTACCATGGTCATTTTTATTCTTTTGTCATTCACAGATAATTTACGTTTTACTCTGATTCTTCCATGGATATGTTTGCAAACAGTTCCAGGCCAGAGTGCTACATCTCCAACAAAAAGTTACTGTCTCAGGGGATCCATGAAAGGGATTATGACAGGTGGTCTGGAGTACAGGCTTCTGACAGTGCTGTTTAGGTAACTTTAACCACTGACCTGAGTAAGGATTTACAGATCTCTAGTGCAGAAGCTGATGGATTCATAAAACTGCCAAACTAAGATCAAGCAGAACAACAACAAAATTACATGGATCAAATGGACCAATAAAAGATGATTACAGTTTTTGTTTGAGACATTGCTTGTTCTTTAATGTTCCATTTTCTGTATATAAAGAACTCTTTTCCCTTTTCTCTTAAGCTATCTATAACTCATAACATTTTAGTTTATACTTTTATAAACAAAAATGAAATACTTATCTTTCTCCGTACCTGGTCCCTCCAGAGTTCAGAAACTATTGTGGAGTATTTTTATTTTCGTTGAAATACAATTATTTGTGGGAGTTCAATAAGAATATATTCTCTTTGTAGTAGGTCATGATTAAAAACATCAGTTATATTACCAAGGTTTGCCTGGAATGTTGTATTTGAGAACATTGCATAGAATCAGATATGACCACCTAGCTTTAAACAACTAAGACTGACTTTATAGAACCAGCGCTTACAACACCCTCTTGGAAAAACTGGACTGGTACCTGGCTTATGGGATTCCTAGCCTTAGAGGTGGATAAGGAAGTTTACTCCCTGGAAGGCCCAGGAAGGTTAGGATATCTTGGAAACCTAGAGAAGCAAGGAATTTACCTAAATCTGTAAGTGATGCAGAAGTCTGGTGGTAAGTTCTTGGAGGTGGTGTTCTAAGCCCAAGAGGCATTTAAAAATCCAATCTGAAGAAGCTGTGGTACATATATACAATAGAATATTACACAGCCATAAGAAGAGATGAAATACTGCCATTTGCAACAACATGGATAGACCTTGAAATAATAGTACTAAGTGAAATAAGCTGAACAGAAAAGGTTGGAAATCATGATATCACTTATATGTGGGATATAAACCTAAAAGCAACAAATGAATAGAACAGAGACTCATGGACATGGACAATGGACTAGTGATTACAAGAGAGGAGGGGGGAAAATAAACAAAATAAAATTAAAAAATTGAAAAGATACTTGGGCTTTCCCCCCTTTTAATAAAATCGGGATAAAAAGAATCTAAAAAAAATAATCTCATCTGAGATTCTGTATGAAAAGTTCTAGGAAAGCAAACTTCATAAGGCCTATATAGTAAATTATATCCTTGCTATTCTTACGTAAACAACCAAGCTAAATCTAATGAGACCATACTTATTTTGTAAACAAGGATCAGTGAAAAGGCAGAGATGACTATAGAAATAAAGTTTATGATTCAATGGGAAACAATAGCACATCCATGTGGATTATATTATAACCTTGTTTATTGTTTCTGAGGTACTTTTCATCTCTATGTAAACCCTATTTTACTTATTACTCTTTTATCTACCTGTGAATTGGTCTGGATTCTGCTTCTTATGCATTGTTAGTAAGTAGCCTTCCCAATTTCTCTTCTACCCTCCTGGCATGGCAGCCCTGATCCAGAGCTGCCCTGTTTCTGAAGTCCACCAAGCTAAAGCTGGATGACTTGAAAAACTTCAAAAAGTCACCAGAACAGACTATATGAGAAATTTTTATTCCTGCTGATGTGTGGAACACTCAGAAATTTCACTGAAATGCCCATCATCAAATACATTCAAACTGCAAATCAGGAAATCCACTGGGTTGTCACTGTTGCCCTTATTCCACTATCTAAAGAAGATTCCAGCCCAATCTAGAAACCTTCCCAACTGACTGCCTCCCGGACTCAATAGTTGGATGTCCAACTATTAATCTTTGCTGTTTTTTTTTTTATTTTCACAGAAACTCCCTTCATGAAATGCCTGACTCTGCACCATTCTGCAAAAGACCTCCAATACCTACAGTCCTACAGTCCCTGTAGATAGTTCAGTTGATCTTTAAAAAATAAAAGAAGACCTAATGAGAAAGAGACTTACATCATTCAAAGGAAAGAAGAATGTCTCTCCTTTATTTGAACAAGACGAAGGACTGACAAGACACCCTCTTTGACCTAACTTCAGTCAGGCTCCTCTAAGGCCTTTAAACCTCCAACTTGACATTCATCCTTGTGGTGACAGCATGACTCAATTTTAGCAAGAAATTCTGCCTTCAACAGGAATCCTGTTAGGCCTATTTAATCAGAGCCCCACCCCTCCTGATACTTCCTCTTAATTTTCCATTCATTGATCCCCACCCTGCTTGGCTATATCCCCACTTGTCCATGCTGTAAATAGAACTGTATTTGTAGAGTTCTATATTGAGATCTCTTTCTTTTATTGTAACCATTTCTGCATAAAATCTGTTTTTATCACTTTACAGTTGAGCTCTGGTTTCCTTTTAACAGCTATCGGCCACATATACACAAATCACTTTAGCAATAAAAAAATAATTAAAATGCCAAATGAGTAATATAAAAATAAGTGCTAATTAGTTAAATTCAAGCTAATTTATTGGATTTAGAAAGCTAAATATAATTTTATTTAAGACATAGATTGCTACATAAATTAAATGTGGAGATACAAGTGAAATGATGTATTCATGTGGAAGATACAGGATTGATTTGGCTGATACTGCTGATTTTGTAACAGACATAATCCGATTAGTGCTAATAAGAGTTAGGATTTATTGAGTGTACTGTTGTAAGAGCTTTGCAGGCATTATGTCTTTTTATACTTACGAGCACCTTACGAAGTAGGGGCTGTTTTATCCCTATTTTAGATATGATCTTAGATACAAATTTAAAAATAAAACTTAAGACAAGGCAGAAAATAAAACATTAACGTTCATAAATTGAGTATCTTCTGTAAGTTGGAATGAAAGAAAAACCATGGTTTTGGAATACGAGTCCTGAAAGAAGTGATAAATTCTAATGCAATTATAATTTCCACAATCAAGTAATTCATTTCAAAATATCTCACTATTAACTTGTCTAGCTTGCTTTAAGCTGACTCACTTAAAAAAATATCTCTGTTTCCTATTTTTCATTCCACTATTTCATTCTTGTTTCGTACAAATGCATTTCCCTTTGGCCCTACAGGTGCTAACAGATCCTTTGTTACCACCAGAGGGATGCTGCAATGTTCCCTTTAGTTTTCCTCTGCCCGAAAACTCATTTTGTAAATAGTCTTTACATACCTGGGAGGTGGCATGTTAGGGAGCAGCAGAACCCACGTCCCGAGCCTTTGGATTCTTATGGTGCACCAGGAGAGTTCCACACTTTTACCTCATTATCTGTAGGTCATACTGAATCCAGGCCTTAATTACCTAACAGAGTAGACTAATTACTTCTCTCTCAGGTGTTCAAGCCAACCCATTAAATCCAAAATCCTTGAGAAGGTACACCTGTGGCGAGGAAGGTGGCCAGTTGAGGCTTCTTTCTATCTTGTTGGACTTCCTCTGTCATCTGTATTATACTCTCCACTTATGTGCCTCAGATTCTTGCCAAAATAGATTTGTGAGACACACAGGTTTTCTCCACAGACAGGCCTTTACTTCTCATGCTAGGCTGTGCTGGAATATATATCACTGAAAGCTGAGAGGCAATAAAAACGGGGATGATAGACTCTGAGGAATATAAACTTCAATTTTGGGGGTAACTTCTCCAAATGAAGTTAAAGAGAGGCATTTTTTTAGAGAGAAACTGGTTCCTTCAAAAAGAGGAGGGGTGTCTGCCTCCTCTGGTGCTAAGGGAGGTTTTGGGAAATTTCTAAAAATGAGATTCTCGGCCTTATCTGTCCAAATGTCCTCATCCCATGTTTTAGAGTCCTATTCCTTCTCTACAGGTGTCCTTGTTTTGGCATAGGAGATAATGGAGTGGGGAGCCGGGGGCATCATATTGGCAATCTGACTCCATCTTTTACTCTCAAATTCAGTCTGTCATTCCTGTCTATTTTAGGAGATGAAAAACCCCTTTAAAATTTATCTGGAGGTTCCTGATTGTATATCCATCACTTTTAATTTCCATAAGCACATACTGTAGCACCTTCCTAAGAAGCTAGGTGACTACAAGTTTACAAACAATATTTTTAACATAACAACTAAGTACCATAGTCACTTGCTCTCATAATACATCGACCTCAACTTGTATATATACCATGCTACTAGTATATTATTATATATAATTATATATATGTAAAATACATGTATAATTATATATAATATTTAAAGAATGTATATATACATTCACACATAATCAATAGTTATTAAGATAATATGATGTGACCAAGTGGTCTAAATAGTGATTCTCAAAATTTATTAAGACTGCATTGTTAGAAAAGATAGTTTTATAAAATTTTCATTAAACAGAGAGTAAATTTTTCTCTTACACACAAATTAAAATAATATAAGTGAAGAAGATGAAGAGTCTATAGATTGTAATATTAACACTTCAGAAAGAATTTTATAAAATGCATTTTAATTATATTCTAATTCATTTTCCTCAAATAACTCATACCTATTTTTGAGTTGAAACCTCAGACATTTTTGGTGTTTGAAGCACTAGGTTATTTCAGGAGCTAAAATTTACATTGGAACTGAGGTGGAGGTAGAAATCCTGTTGATATTAAATTATGTCCATTCTTTTTCTTTGGCCAAATGTTTCCCAAAACTTTGTTTCTCTTTTCTTTCCTTTTTCTACCACAGTTGACCCTAAATATTATTTTATATTAGTTTCAGGTGCATAGCATAGCAGTTAGACATTTACATGATTTACAAAGTGATTCTTCCTGATTAGTCTAGTACCCAGCTAGCATTATATATAGTTATTACAATATTGTGAGGCTATTACAGAGACAATCTTGCTTTATTCACTCAACTTTCTTATTTTAGAGTTTATAGTTTATTTGTTTTGACGCTCCCTGTAGAAGAAAATAAATGAGAGGAGATATGCAGGGCAATATGTAATAGTAATTATGTATAACTTTATTTAAAGAATACTTTTGCTTAACTTTCTAGGCTTTTCTTAAATATTTATACTCCCAATTACTGTGAATTATTGATTCTGCATATAAATTCTATCACAAACAGCTTCGGAAATGAAAACTTTTAGGAATTCTTCTGTAAAGGCTCATGTTGCCTTTAACACTGGAGGTTGAATAGAAAATCATATCTAACCAATACTTTTTAGCATAAACTTAAATTGATTTCATCATAGCTGCAAACATGACCCTTTTTAAATGACTATTAGAAGAGGTAATGACATTTTTCTCATACAGGTAAATTTCCAATTTAGAAACTAGGTGGGATTATAATAATATTATTGTCATTTAATAAAAAATAATATAGATGCTGAATTACATTTTACCTTTGAGGCAGCAGTTGGATACTAGCAGATTCAAATGAAAAGTTAATGGAAGCTCTGTGGATCCACAGATGTCCATGTCTTGTTTCTATTGTCTTAATTGTGGAATGGCAAATAACAAGTAAAACTGAGTTTTTACGTGGGTGGCAGCGATGACTCAGCCTTGACTAGTTAATGGAAAATAGGCATTCGGCTCAGATACATTTTTTGTCACACTGTGAGCTATCTAGTGCTCTTATTTCTTTTTGTAAGAGTAAAATAAAGGTGGTTGTACTCACAGTTCCCATTATCTCTAGCTCCATCTCTTTGCTTGGTATTTGCTTGGTGCTTTATTAATTTGAAATTTCTGGCCTCCATGTTTTCTACAAAGAAAATAACAGAAATGTAGACAGGTGTATTCATAAAGAGGATGATTTAGGAAAATTATATAATGACAGCTAATTAAATTAAAAAAGAAAAACTGTTCATACCCACGTTCTTTAGTGATTTGCAAACAAAATTGTAGAGTTGGAAGACCTAATAACTACATAAAAATGATTTTTTCATATAAAGATTTTATCTATTTACTACCTCACTTCCTATTATTTTCTTTTGCAGATGAAACAGATAATATACCTTTCAAAGTAATATATTTATAATTTTTTTCTTTTTAAGTCTGAAAGACTTTTAAAACTTGCAAACTATAATTTTTGATATTTAGAACATGTATAACATAATATTCTCTGATTTTAGACTTTTAACTTATTTAAAATCATTGCATTTCTCAAAAAAGTTGTCTCAAGTAATTAACACTAATGTTAATAATCCGAGTCACACATTTTATTTGTTTATTTATTTATTTACCACCTATAGCACCTGGTCTTCATAGGTGGTCTCCCATCCAAGTACTAACCAGGCCCGACCCACAAATTTGTTTAATGGTTGTGAAGAGAATGTTTTCTAATTTATTTATCCAGTGTTTTTAATCTCACAATATAATAAAATAGTGTCTGTTTAAACAGAAGGCCATCCTCTCAACTAGTGTCTTTTAAAATCCTTTATTTCAGCCTGTTCATTAGCTATTCATGTTTAGCAATTATATATGCAATACTAAACCAATATTTAAATGATATTCTGGGGCATAAATATATACAACACAGCAAGATGTCTGTGTTCAAATTAAAAGTAATCAAACCACATTGATTATTTATTGTAAAAATATCTTCTATTACTAGGAAAATTAATCTTTGCATTTTTCCTTCTTTGGTGCTTTCCCAAGCAAAACATTATTGCCAGAAATTATGTGTGTTTTGTGGGCCAGTGTATATACTGTATAAATCACATCTTCTATAGCTGCTGTCTTCTGTATTATTTTAGGATGTACCATGCTTTTTTATAAATAAGTATCTAAAATATGTAAAATTTTTCTCCAAATCTGTGATTAGTTTCCTTGTAGCCATAGGAGATTTCCCCCATGATCAAATTCAATCATTTTTCTATGTTTTGGAATTTTGCCTGAAATATGCTTATTTTTATTTATGAAAAATGTGGCAGAAGATCTGCAAGTGCAATTTAGTAACACTTATATAAGATATTTTTTTCCAATTTAAAATTGAGCTTACAGCTAGAAATAGCAAAACAAATGGAAGAAATACCATTATGAATTTGTAAATGCTCTGAATTAAATAGCATAGCTAAGAAAATGAATGACAATGCTTTGGCAATTTTTTACTTTAATATCATACTAAGAGTGGACAGATTGTCATTATTAAACAAAACTGATATATAGCTGGAATATATCATTCTAAAAGTTTTCAATGAGCTCACAAGAGTTTACATTGAAAAATACTGAAAATTGAGGTTGATAAAGTGCATATATTGGGATGATTCTATAGTTTTTTTTTCTTTTTAATTTTTTCATATGGTATAACAATTACTGATTCACTATCTCTCAGGTATAAATTCAACCTTTTTGCCTGCTCTGTGAAAATGAATGTGACCCCCTTAAATATTTATTTCAGGAGAGGGAGGAGGAGAGACACTGCAGAATGGTTTTGTTTCCTGGTATTGCAGTGCTCCTTCGGCATGCTTCTGCAGTATGCTGGGCTTTCTCTAGCACCAGGCTGCTCCAGGGCTCACAGCTCCCCCTGCCTGGTTCCTGCTCTGCATGGGGGCCAGCAGCACCTAGCTACCACCAACTTTCTCCTGATGCCCTTTCCGAATATTTTGTAGCAAAGTGCCCACAGTAGCTTTCACCAGCTCTCTTGAGAGCAGATTTCTGGCCTTCAGTGAACCATGATTCCACCTTCATTATAAGATCTTGATCTAAGTCCCATGTATATATTTTGAGAGAAGGATGCTATTTCTTGGGTGCTCTATCTCAGCCCGAGGGGTAATATCTGTTCTTTTATGTTATTCCTATAGTCAGTGAACTAACTAGAGATTCTGGAGTGATTATTTTGCTTATGCAGCTATCAGCTAACTTATTTGGTTGACCAAAACTTGGACTCAGAAGCAGACTACAATTAATGAGACCGAATTTCCAGAGCAGCTGTGGCATAATATAGAGAAGGAAATGCAAAGGCTTAGGGAGGTGGGACAGCTGAACTGAATTTATCACCTAATATTCAGTTGTAGATGTGATATCTTTATTGGAACAAATAAACACAAACATTGGTTTAGTTTCCTTGTTCTGCTTTAACAAAATTAGCAAAAACTCAGTGAATAAAAAACAACATAAATGTATCCTCTTATAGTTCTTGGGATCATATGTCCAAAACATTTTAATGGGTTAAAATGGAGCTGTCTACAGGGCTATATTACATACCATTTTCTTAAATTTTCTGAAGTTTGTGTAAAATTGTTATTATTTCTTCTTTAAATGTTTGATCAAATTCACCAGAGAAGCCATTTGGGTTTGTGGTTTTCTATTATGTGTTATATAATTTTTACCTATAAATTCATTTTTTTTTCATAGATATAGGACAATTCAGCTTACCAATCTTTCTTGAAAGAAATTTGGTACTTTCCATTTTTTTAAGGATTTTTTTTTCCTTTTCATCTAAACTGTCTAATACATTGACAAAAATCATTCAGTATTTCCTTATTATTTCACTGAGACATTTAGTTCACTCTCAAAGATCTTATCAAAAAAATCCATGAACATATTTCATTCATACAAATGGTGGCTAGTATTTGGTACTGTCCAAAACACATCCACACTTAAGAAAAAGTCCCTTGGTTCTAATAATCCTTAATGGTTATTGACACTTTTGGTTTATAGAATATATGAAAAATATTGTCATGTTTTTTTCCCCCAATAATTGTGTTGTAGTTGTACTGCTAACAACACTCCTCACTTTGATAGCCTAGCAGATAACGACATAAGGGGTTAGGTTGGTATGGACAAAATATCTGCTCGTCCTTGATATTAGAAATTCGTATTTTCCCTCTTTATTTTCCTTATTAATATCGCTAGTGTTATCAACTTTGAACTTTGCTGACTTTCACAAAGAACCAGCATTTTTTCCCCACAAAGAATCATTTATTTTCTACATTTTTTTCAATTCATTATATTCTGTGCTAACCTTTAGAAATTATTTTAATACTTATTTTGGGTTTAGTTTGCTTTTCTTTTTCTACTTTTGTTAGATGGAAGCTGAGATCACTGATTTAAAACAATTCTTCCTTTCAAAGATCGGAATTTAGTGCTATGAATTTCTTTCTAAACACTGCTTTACTGCCATCCTACATAATTTAATGTGTTGTATTTTTATTTTCATTTAAATAAAAAAATATCTTATTTTCTTTTTGCTTTCTTCTTTGATCCATGGGTTATTTGTTTGTTGTTTAATTTCCAAACATTTGGGGATTTTCTAGACATCTTTTTGTTGTTGATTTCTAAGTTAGCTGCATGGTATTAATGGACAATATATTTGAATCTTCTAAATTAATCGAAATTTATTTATTGCCCCAGTATAGTTTATCTTCATAAATATTATGTACATTCTTAAAGAAAATGTATATTCTGTTTTGTTGGGTTGAGTGTTCTATAAATATTAGCTAAGTTAAGTGGTTTTAAGACAAGTTCTTTGTGTCTATTAAATCATTAACTATTTTCTCTCTAGTTACTCAGTGAGTTGCACTACATTTGTAGACATTCTCCTTTGGCTTGCATTTTATCAAATACCACTTCATGTATTTTGAAGCTCTGTTGCATTATGGTATATACACATCTAAGATGGGTAAGATTTCTTCATAATTCTATGCCTCCATCATCATCAATCACTATGACATTATGCTCTTAATTCCTGGTAATAGTCCTTACTCTGAAAAATACTCCATTGTAGTCTGAAGCCAGTCATAGCTCTTCCAGCTTTTGCTTTGTTTTGTTTTGTTTTAACATAGCATATATTTTCCATACTTTTATTTTTCAACCTATGTGTAACTTTGTAATGAAAAAAATTTTTGTAGGCAACATGTACTTGAATCTTGCTGTTTTAACCACTATGAAATCTCTGCCTTTTAATTAGGGTGTCTGTAACATTCAAAAGTTTTTCCAATTACAATTGACATTCAATATTATTGTATATTGGTTTCAGGTATATAGCACAGTGTTTAGACATTTATATAATTTACAAAGTGATCCCCCTGATTAATCTAGTACCCACCTGCCATTACATAATTATGACATTATCGACTATATTCCCTATGCTGTACTTTACATCTTCATAACTATTTTGTAACTGCCAATTTGTACTTAATTCCTTCATGCTTTTCACCTAACACTGCCCTCATTACCCTTCTCATTTAATAACCATCAGTTTATTCTCTGTATCTATGAGTCTGTCTCATTTTGTTTGTTCCTTTATTTTGTTTTTTAGAGCAACATATAAGTGAGATCATATGATATGTCTTCCCTGTCTGACTTATTTCACTTAGTATAATATCCTCTAGGTCCATCAATGTTGTTGCAAATGGTTATTTTACTCTTTTTTATGGCTGAGTTACTCTATTATATACATATATCATTTCTTTATACAATTGCCTATTGATGGACATGTAGGTTGCTCACTTATCATGGCTACTGTAAATAACACCTCATTAAACAAACATAGGGTGCACATATCTTTTTGAATTAGCGATTGGGATTTCTTTAGACAAATACTTATAAGTGGATTCACTGGGTAAGGCAGCTTTACTTTTAATCTGAAGAACCTCCATACTGTTTTCCATAGAGGCTGCACCAATGCACAATTCCACCAAAAGTGTAAAAGGGCTCCCTTTTCTCCACATCCTTGCGAGCACTTATTTGTTGATTTGTTGATGACAGCCATCCTAATAAGTGCCTGCCAAAACCACCCTTTGGATGTACCACCTGTGGGCTAATTGGGTGGTGCTCCGTTGTGGTCTGAAGCTAGTCATTGGGTCTATGGGTTCTGGGCCTCTTGGGAAGATTCCCCATCCAGCCCAAGATCTGCCTCTGCCTGTGATCAACCCGAGGTTACCAGTTGGAGCTAAAAGTTATCCTCATTTGGTTGATGCCTGGGCTGGACCTGGAGGTATGTGAGAGAGGCCATGCTATGAACCAAAATTGGCTGCCACTAGTACCTGGCCACCTTCTCTTCTTAGAAGAGTTTTATAGTCAATTCCCTTTCCTCTACAATCATCCTAAAACAGGATATGTGGGTAAGGGAGTATCTAAATTAGGTGAGGCCAACCGCATGTGCACAGGGGTGACAAGTGCCATCATAACCTGGAGAACACCTTACTAATGGATAGCCACTCATGTACCCATACAGAGCCAACATTGCCTGGTTTTTAAATTTGGATATTTATGAGAAATTGCCCAATTTTTTAATGTTGATGACTAATTAAAAATAAAACAAAATGCAGTTTTTAAATAAAATACTTCAGGAGGACAGCAGTTTTAAAATTTGACCTTATTAGTATTTATTTTATATATATAAAGTAAATACTAATAAGGCCAGTAAGATATTTATATATAATATATATTAATACTCTATATATTATTACTTTATATATATTAGTAAATACCAGCAAGCTGTGTGTGTATACATACTCATATAATATACATATACATATGATATTTATATATATGTATGTGTGTGTGTATATATATACATATATACATATGTACATATATACATATATACATTTATATATATATAAATATATAAATAAATAAATAAATAAATATATATATATATATATATATATATATATATATATATATATAATCTTCCACACACATTTCTGGGGAGGAATCTAAATTTGTTATTTTGTTTCTTTGTGTTTATTACAAAACATATGTAAAATATGTATATGTAACTGCTATATTTTATCATCTGGCACGATTCAGTATCTTTGATTTTTTAAAATATATATTCTGAGCATGATTTATTAATCTTTTTTTTGAGACAGTGAATATATTATCTAAGATTACTGAGACTCATTCACCCAGT
This sequence comes from Cynopterus sphinx, assembly GCA_030015415.1. Classification (NCBI taxonomy): domain Eukaryota; kingdom Metazoa; phylum Chordata; class Mammalia; order Chiroptera; family Pteropodidae; genus Cynopterus; species Cynopterus sphinx. Next base: position 30,983,924 of record CM057392.1, on the reverse strand, counting down.
ATAATTAAAACAAAATAAAAAATAAAAAACTTATCCAAGAGTTTAAAGCAAGGAAGCATTTTTAAACAATGAAAACTCAGTTATTCTGCATATAAAAATCTAGGAAAAAAAATAACCATTTTCATTAAAGGAAGAATATACATGCTAGTTAGAGACTGATAATGAAAATTGTCCTTGGCCTAAGTTTAAATGGGTTTTGGTATTTTACTTCATGCAACTGGATTCAATGGAAAATTAGAGGTTGGCTCTAGACTATGCAAAATCTGATGTAAATACATTCAGTTAAAATGGAAAAAAATATCACCTAATTGAGGAAAAATACCTTCACTCAAATTAGTCATTTTTCATTCTGTAGAAAAAAAATACTGAGATAATTAGCTGCAATTGCCAAGTAAACAAAATACTTCATCATTGTGAAGGCATCATCAGTGTAAGTAAAATATCAACTGGACAAATTAGCCTCCCAAATGAATACTGGACTTTCCAGTTCTGGCACTTACAAGATAAATGACTTTTGCTAGGTCATTTGAGTTCTTTGATACTCAGTTGTCTCATTTTTAAAATGAGATGTCTTACAAAAAGTGAATTGTAAGTTTAATATGAAATAGAATTATTTCAGGTAGGCACAGAATCTACCACATATATAGTAACTCCCTCTTCCCTCCTCCAGCCCAGGACTAATCAATTACATGATTGATTAAATCACATTCTTAGGGTTTTATATTTTACTGTCTATGTCAGTGGAGAGCATCACAGTGTTTAAAGAATCTTGACGAGAATACATGATAGACAACAACCTAATGTAATACTGGGATTTAGAAGGAATTAAATATATTTTATATGATTCATCTGTTTTTCAAAGTGCATCAAATACCTTGTTGTGATTAACATAAAAAAAAGTCCAAAAGTATGCACATGTTTTTTTAAGTTCCATATTAAGAATTACATAAATTAATTTTACTATATGGAACATTCATTCAATAACAGTCCAAAGAGAATTAGGGGTATATATAACATACCAGGACAGTACTAAGATGTAGGAGATAGAATAACAAACCATTATGCTTATGCTATTCCATGGCAAAGAATAATGTCCCAGATTTATAGGGAGTGACACTAGTATGTGTAAAATGCCACAAGAGAAGTTAATGCAGTTGACAGGGGGTATGGAGGGGACTGCTGCACAGGGCAGGGTTATCACTAGCCCAAATGGTACCCTTGTGTAAGTGAGAAAAGGGTACCACTTCCCCCATGCAGACCCATTCCTGAGCCAGGGAGTAAGGCCTGGTGAACAGGGTGCCATCTAAATTTCACTGCCTATCTGTCCCCTTGGTCAGTGTCTGTACGATACAGGCACTGTATCGTGGCCCCAGGTCAGGGACTGTAACCCACTTTTGTTTTGGTGATAACATTGAAGATTGCTGCCACTGCACTAACTAGCAAATCAGTGGGTGGAATGTTCAAACGATGGATCCTGGAGTGAAAAAAACACTGCAGAGAGGACTGAGCAGCAATGCAGAACCCTCGCTCTGTACTCTTAGTTTCCTAAGCCTCTCAGTTGTATTTCATTCCCTCCTCTGAATAGGATCATGTGTTTCCTAGGTCCAGGAAAATTCTGATGCAAGCCTGCTACAACCCTTCCCCTCATGGTTCCTGCCTAAGTCCACTGACTGCCTGACGATGCACATTCTGTCCACATCTCATGCCCTAGATTTATGGTTTTCAAATTATATTTACCTGACTAAATCTGTCCTCAAAATACGTAATAAGAATTACTAACAGAGTAAATGAGGAACAACTAGCCCATAGTTCCACCTGCTGTTTTATCTGCTCCCAGGTACCTCTGGGGCATTGTCAGGGCAACACACACTGAAGCACTGGGCTCCAGAACTGTCGAGATTCTCTTGTTCCACAAAAGATTAATCTGTCTCCCATTTTCCTCAGACTCTGATTTTCTCTTGGGAGAACTAGAAGCATATACATTAAATGAGAAACTCACAGACAGAAGTCGAGATACTTATTGTCACTTACCCAAGATTCATGAAGCCTTCTAACTAGAAACTCATTTTCTTTCTCTTTGGTCTAAAGGAGATTTCAGGAGGCAGTGATATGAGGTTTTATTTTTATAACTATTTAGGCAGGCATGACCTTAAAAATATATATCAGCCGAGGAGCTACATGTATTAGAATCTGACTTCAAAAATTCATGGCCATTTCAGAACACTGTGCTTTTTGGAAGGCTCTCTCACAGAAAATAAAGCTAGCTTTGCAAACACAAGAATAAGCAATACTTTGGAAATACAAAGAAACATTAATCACTACTATACCTTTTCTCTAACCTCACAATATGTTTCTCTAACATATATGTTCCCCAAAGTTCAGGTAATATGTTTTTGAACAATTTATTCATTCCAAAGCCAAAAGTGGTATGAATATTTTACTGTCTTTCTGGATATGATGAGAACCAGCAGCTATTCCATAACTTAAATCTGGCAAGTTTTGTTTTATATTCCCTGCCATTATAATGTTGACACCATCAAAATTCACACCTGGGAATGACTGAACTCCTTTGCAGTAGTGCAAATATTGCTTTCCAGGGAGTCTAAGTTACTGACATTATCTTTTTAAATCTCTACTAACAGGAAATGAGCCGCTACTTTAATTTCCAGTGGAACATTAACAAGAAAATCCTCGGCATAATAAGCAAAAACCTCTTTCTGTTCACCTGGATTGCCTTCTCTTTGAATGCAATTCAGAGAATGCCCAGATTGATTTCTACTTTCATGCATTAGAAAATAAATAAAAATTATTTCTGTTTGTTAACCTGTTAACTGTCATGTAATACAATTATTTGGTCATCTGAAATTTTAAAGGTGTGATGTTCTTTTGGCTGTGGACATGTGCATATTAGTAAATTGAAGGCACTTTCAAGAAGACAACCAAGAGGCTTCATGAGCAGCTAGAAATTTGAGGTAACGAGGTGACTGGAGAGCAGGCTGTGTGTTATGTAGCATGGGGGAGAACTGAAAAAGAATCAGAGGTAAGAGGCCAAAATTCTAGTCCTGGTTTTACAACCATCCAAGCCTAAACGGTCTGCTTCTGGTATTATTACATTTATGGCATCATACCTTTTGTAGTTGTCTCGTAGTTCTTAGATAGTCTACTCTGTCTTTTAGGTCTTTTTTTTTTCCTGATTCCTTTCAGTTTTGAAGGTTTTTCTTGAGTTGGTCTCAAGCTCAGAGATTCTTTCCTTTGCAATGTCCAGTCTATTAATAAACCCATCAGAGACATTCACAGTGTTTATCATGTCTGCTGGAGTTTCTTTTTGGTGCTTTCTTATAATTTCTTTCTCTCTGCCTACATTGCTCAGCTGGTCTTGTACACAGTCTGCTTTATCCACTAGAGCCCTCAGCATATTAATCGAAATTGTTTTAAATTCCTGGTCTGATAATTCCAAAATCCCTGCCATAGTTCTGATGCTCCTGTCTCTTCCAACTATGATTTTTGCCTTTTAATATGACGTATTTTTTCTTTATAGCCAGACATTTAATACTGGTAGAAGGAAATACTGTAAATAGACCTTTAGTAATGTGGCCATGAGGTGTGGAGGAGGGGCGGCATGCCATAGTCTTATAAATAGGTGTCAGTTGTTTAGTGAGCCTGGGCCCCTGCCCTGCAAACTTCACACTTGTTTCTCCGTTCCTGTCCCCATCCCCATAGGTAGGTTCCCTGGGTTAGAGGGGCTGAAATTAAGTATTTCCTTTTCTCCCTGTATAATTCTAGATCCAACTGGACTATGGTATTTCCCATTCTCCATCAGTGAATCTCTGGTAAAACCCCAGCAGATTGACTAGTTTCTCCTCGGTAAGAGCAGAATGCTATGGCGTATTTCATAATGGCCCTTTTCCTCTCTGCCTGCTAGAAATAGGAGATATTCCTGTGATGGCCTAGGCAAGCTCCTAGAGGTAAAACACAAAAGCATGGTAGGGACCCACTGTAACTGGGTCCCCCGAAAGTTGTTAACTCTCAGATTTGTCCACATTGAGCCTCCTTTAATTCAACTGTAGTTCATGCCTTCCTACTTTAGCACTGGTTCCCACCAAGGTCTCAGCTTTCAAGTCTCTGCTCTGGTAAACTGTGGTTCTCTGTGTTCATGCCAATTTGAAGGGGGATGCAGTTTGCACTGTGACCTCACTTCTCTTTAAGATCTAAGAAGAGCTGTCCCTATTTTCAGTTGTTCATGGTTTGTACTTGTTGTTAGGACAGAGTGGTGACTTCTAAGCTTCTTACATTCGGTCCTGGAGGCTGGAAGTCCAAGTATTGTCTAATGCTCTCAACTGCCTCACTAGTAAAATAAAGAGAATAAACCACTTAGTCACTGAAGTTTTTTGCACTGATAGGGTTCAACATAGGTAGGAAGTTATTCATAAAAAGTTATAGTATAGGATTGCTATTTGGTTTACAGCCTTTTCTCTCCTATGCTAGATTTACTGAAAACTTAACAGTTGCTCAAAAGTAGTTTCACTCTCAACACAAATCATTTCTACATTTCTTTCTACAGTAAATATTCTTATTTATAGGCAGCAAAAATTTTCTTTGTCTCTTAAACCAAACAACTTCACAAACTTTCTATTGATTCTACTGTTTATATTTCTTTGACTTGTTTTGTAGAGACAGATTTATAATAATAATAATAATAACATCTTATTTGGCAGTTGACAAAGTACAAGGTGCTTACTAAGGGCTAAGCAGTGACAGAAATAATGGACTTTTTTTTTTTTTTTTACCATATACATCTTTCAGTTAACCACACATTTCAAATAATTTAAATGCAATACTTATATCAAACCTCATGTCAAGTACAGTCTTGGAATATAGGCTATATAGTAATTAGGAAAAGCTCAGTAATGTAATATTTTTTTTAAGTTAAAGCTACATGGAGTTGACAATAAAGCAATCCTTCACTCACTGATATGCACTTGGTAGATTGAAATACGCTTTTAAGTAAAACCACTCCTTATTCAAAGAAATATGGTTAAATATGCAGTCTGAAACACTCTATATATTTCTATAGTACTTAATATGGTGTAAACATTATTGACTCATACTTTCCCAACACATATTTCCTTACTGCTTTGTACATTGTCTTAAATTCCTATTCTCCCTTGATTGAAATGATCATAAAAATTATATGAGTGTATGCTTCTAATGATGTTCCCACAGCACTAAGCTAATAACATATCTTTGTGTGCCTGCTATATAGTGTGGATGTCATGAATGTGAATTTATTTAACCATTATTAATGAATTTTGTTAAACCTCACAACTTATGGTTTAGTGATATTCCTTTCCCATAAGAGATTTCTACAATGAATATATAGAGGTAAAATCATTTATTTTCAACGAGATACACTGACTTTACAGGTTAATGTACTTTCATTTCAAAGATAAACTCTATCATTTTAGTCAATTAACTTTTTGTCCTTTGTTCAAAGACTAGAAATGATAAGAAGTTACTTTGTTATTTTATCCAATCGGAGAATTTCTCTAAAGTTGTAATTACTGTAGTGAGAATTTTAGATTTATTGCACTCTACCTGCCTCGAAGAGGCAGAATGGTATCCAGCACAAGTGGAATTTTCCATAATGGGTTTTATCTGGTGGCCAAGACCTTTCTAAAGTAATAGAACTAAGGTCTTAGTGTTCATCTGATACAAATAACTGCACTGAAAGGAAAAGGAGTTAATACTCTTTCACAAATGCAGCAAGAATGTTCTTTTACTGTAAATGCAAAAGCTAAAGATGAATTTTGGGTTTGCAAATGTAATGAGAATTTAGCACATATCCTAATTCAGGCATACCACAATCCATACCCATTTTTAACTGACTCTTAACTTGCTTATTGACATTAAAATTCATTGTAAATCACATAGACATATTAATTATTTGAAATCACTACTATGCAGCTGGAATATGAGATGGGAAAGCTTACATTGTGGCCCAGACTCCTGCACTCAGCATTCATAGATAAAACATCTGTTCCTTGGGTTCTCTAAACTTTTCTCTGGTCTTCTCTAAGTGACCTACTCCATTACTTGGCTCACTGGAAACGTCATATACATTTCCCTCTAGTTACTTAAATATTACGCTTCTTTTAAAATTCGGCTCAGGTTCATTCCATGCTCTGCAATTCTTTACTGGTAACCTCGAATCACACTGAGCTCCAGTATTATTTCTCAACATGCTCAATTATCTGTCATTTATTTTATACATCTTTAGATTCTAACGGTGTAGCAAAAGCTACATAACTTGTTGGTAATCCCAAGTCTACTGTTAATAATACTAATGGGGAAAATAAACAAAGATATTAAAAATGTGCTATGCAGTAGAATAAATGGTATTGAAGGCTCTTTGTTTCTTGCCTAAACTTTATTTTTGATATTTGTATTTTTTCACAATAACATTATTTTAAATTTATTTATTTAAATTAGTTTCAAGTATACAGTACATTGGTTTGACATATATATAGTTTGTGAAACATTCCCCCAAATTGCTCCCTCCCTCCCCTGACCCTCCACCTAGCCAATACAGTAATGATAACTGCATCCCCTATGCCTTGCTTCCCATTCCTGTGATACAATGACATTATTACATAATGACAGCCATTAGTGTAGTTAGAAGAACTTAATTCAAATAAATAAATCATTAGTGTTTATTGAAGAAGAATGTATAGTCTACAAGGAAAATGTCAAATTTATATTCCTGATGAAGACTTCAGTCCCTATTAGTTCAATAGTTAACATAAATACTTTAAAAGTTACCCAAAGGAATGTGATTCCAGAGAATGAAAACACCAAGCTAAAATTATAAACATTTTAAAATATAACCTGTATAGCAGGACTATCTGCTATTTTAATGAACTGAAATAGAACGGTCCAATTTACAGCTATGCTGCTCTTCATTTATTTCTCAGTCATAATATTTACCACACCTGGATTAAATAAAGATGAAAAATCTACATATCTTGCAAAAATTTACTTTCATATTAATAACACTAATAATCAAATCAGTACAATTTATGGAATACAATATTAAATATCAAAGTGGCTCAGAATCAAAATGACTTTAATATCAATGTCTTACTCATAAAAATAATATAAAAAATATATAAGTAAAATAAACATAAAATTTTATAATGAAACAACTCTTATAAGTATATTTAAAGGAAAGAAGGATGGGAGGGAGGAAGGAAGGGAGGAAGGAAGGAAGGAAGGAAGGAAGGAAGAAGAAAAGGAAGAAGAAGAAAAAAATCTTTAATGCAGATAATGTAGGAACATATATATACTATTTGATTATATACCTTGAGTCTGGAGCTTAGTGGACTGTGGAAATTAAGGAATAAAATGCAAAGAAATCCTGAAGCCTTTTCAGTCTATATGTTAATGGTAGTGATAAGTGGAGGATCAATTCTGAAACCAATCTCAATGAAATATAGTATTAATCAAATAAGTAATGGGCTGATATTGATGGCACCTGGGATTCTCGTTCTCAGAGTGAAAGAGAGATCCCAACTGGGTATCTATAGAGTAAAAGCGTCACCAAGATACAAGTTCACAATTTTAGATTTCTCTCTTCTCCAGACTTTGGCACAATAATTCTTTATCTTATGGTTAACTCTCCAATGTCTTTAAACAGATTTTTTTTCTATTTAATCTAAGTTTCCTGGCTATTCCTGTTGGAGATTTTACCCATTAAGGGAAGGAGATCATCTATATTACACACACACATACACACACACACACACACACACCCTTATCCATTCTCTCTGGATAATCCTGACCAACACATACTCATACAGATATTATACAGTAGTATAATGAAAAAGTATTTGACAGTGTAGAAAAGATTAGCGTATCAGAGTTTCTATTTTATGTAGAAGCAAATATAGAATAATCTACATTGTTGAAGTGCCTCATAACTCAGTTCTCATATTTTGATCTTTTCTCTCCATGCTTACTCCTTTGGGAGATCATCCAGACATGTGGCTTAATATATTTTCTGACAACTATTGAATTTATATTTTTAGCCCAGATCTTTCTCTTGAGTTCAAGACTTAGCCAACTGCCTACCAACATTATAACTTAAAAATCTATTAAGCACTTAAAAAGTAATATTTTTAATTTTTATATTTCTGTAAAAATGGTCTAAAACCATGTAGGTGGTGACATTTTTTATGCTGCATTATTGTGCTAATAGCCAAAAATTATGACTAAAATATTTACTGAGTGACTGTGTTATATAAAGTTCTAAAAGAGAACACACTAAAATGGTAGGAGCCAAAAAGAGAGGTTACTATTACTGGGAGAGTTTGAGGGAACTTCTAAAGTTCAGGTAATTTTCTATTTCTTTACAAGATAATGGTTTTATGGTATTTTCACTTTTAATAATGTATTTGGCTGCACATTATAATGTGTGCATTTTTGTTAACACACCAATATATATTTTTAAATCCTATGCTCTTAACTGCTGACATATAATGATGATGCTTTTATAATATTAAGATATATAGAGATATTAAAGAATACATTTTAAAATTAAAATGCAGATATTTAGTTGTGATTAATGTACGTGGCCAATCCCCTTGTAAAGCCTAGAAATGTATATGTGCAGTTTACAATATTATAAGCCTCATTATGAAGAAATAATCTGACCATGATGCTCCCTGTATACCTGTATACCAAGGCCAAAGAAAGACCTACACAGATTTTTGTAAAAATGAATAAAAGGAATTAGAGAGTCAGTGACTCTGTTTTTGCATGTACAACTGGAAGAATTAAGCAGACTTTAATAAGGTGTTGAAAATTGGAAGGTCCACAGATTCTTTCGGTAGATGTGCATCCAGCATCTAAGGTGATTTTTCATTAAGACAGTTGAGAGTTTGGAAAGGGATGATCAATAAAGCAACCATTAATTTTTGTCCAATAGATTTGCTATTGTGGCAAATGATGTTGAGGTTGATAAGAACAGTCTGGTAGTGTGATTAAGACAAAATCTTGAATCATTTGATGTCAAAAGAGAACGGGAGAAATAGAACTGTCTGTAATTGGTTTAGAAAATAATTATGGAGAAATTAATACGAATAGTACAGAATGAAGCACTAGCTAGAGAAGGATTTTGGAATAAGTGAGGCTTTTCATAAAAAAAGGAGGTACTATATACTGCTTGTATGCTGATAGAAATAATTCTGCAGAAAGATTAACATTAATAATAAAAAGAGAGAAGCAAAAAATTTCTCTTGTGATGCCCTTGAGTAGGAAAGAGGGGTGTAAGATTTATGTAAAAGTAGAACACAGAGCCATCCTTTCACAGAAAAGGAATGTCAGGGCGCATGTTTAAAGATGAAATGCAATGATGTAATTTGTGAGGAGATCTAGTAGAAAGCCTCTTCTGATTACGTTACTTCCTCATTGAGAATAGATGGCATCTTTATCACTTATGAGTGAAGAGAGGGGTGTATAAATTAGAATTTTAAAGAGAGAAAGTTTGTACAAGAGAGGATGTATTTGATAAATATCAGAGAATTGACCGCTAGTGCTGGGTGGCTATTTGATGTTGGTGGTCATAAATTTAAAGGGAGAGCAGTCATCATGGTTGTACATTTTTCTCCAACTGTGTTCAGTATCCTGGAGAATTTCTGGAGTAGAAATCTGGATTTAACTAGTTTGATGTTTTGCCAGGACAGAATAATAAAAGAGATAAAAAGGAATAAAGGGGTATGAGAAGAACTGATTATAGTAACAATTTGTATAGGTTAGATAAGCAGAGAAGCGAGCAGATGAAGGGCTGTGGAACCCTAGAAAGCTGACAATCAGCAGATGGAAACTGCAGGTGAGGTAGGCATGGAGAAAGGTAAGAAAGGGAGGATTCCAGAAAGTTTTTAATGGAATCTTTAGATCACATTTACTTTTGAGGGAATGCTTCATTTTGTAAGGAAGACGCCTAAGTGACAATGAAGGAGTGGGAACACAGAGAGGGCAAGGCTGAAAGAGAGTATGTAAGGTTTCTAAGAGGCTAGATTATTGAAAAGTTAATTTTGCATAGCATTGAATATCAAGGATTATAACAAATGTTGAGTATGATTTGAAGTTATAACCTTCAAACCTTTTAGATTTTAGAGAGGAGGAAAGAACAATTATCTGGAGAGAAAAAGAGGACACCATCTCCTCCAACATCAGGACCAAAGGTCAGGGGACATATATAGCAGAAGGACAGTTGGTTCGGTGAAAATCTAGGTTTAAGTTAGAGAAGAAATTGGAAAATTTCAGAAAAGAGGATGAGGATAGCAGAAATGACAGACTGATAACAGACTATGAGATCCAGAGAGCACAGTGGAAAAATTTGGGGAGCTGGAAAGAGGTAAGAATTGAAGAAAGACTAGCATGTGCACACGTCTAGAGATGGCAATCAATTTAATGACCTTGATGGAGCTGTCCTGATAGTACTGTAGGCAGATTAGACTGGTACTGGTGTGGGTATTGCAAGAATGAACTCACCACCCCACACATGGAACTCTGTGGCTCCCTCTTTCCTAACAAAACATGAAATAAAATGTTTTGTTCTTGACTAATGTATACTCTAATTTGGGATATAGATTATACACACAGAAAGAATGCAAATATTACCCACATATTAAATATTATAAGGGGAATTTAAGCTACAAATAAAAAACATGCCAATATTGTGTTTACATAAGGCATTCTTCAAATGGATGCTTCTCTCCATAATCCAGTGTAATTCAAGCTACCATCATCTGTGTCTGAGACTACTCCAGTTTTCTAAGAGGTCAAATAGTATCAATTCTTGCCTGCTTTCAATTTTTCATCCTCACTGCATCTAGAAAAATCTTTCTGAAACACACATGTAGTATTTCCTGCTTAAAAGATAACCATGGCTTCCCATTTATAGTTAGAAAAAGAAAAAAATCTTTCTTTAAACATGCCTCAAATCTCTGCAAGTATGCATTTACTTACTTCTTAAGCTGTATCTTTTTCACTCCAAGTCTCTCTAACTGTAGAAATTCTGCACTAGTGATAACTTCTGCAATTCTCATCCTTTTTCAAATTAACATTTTCATACCCATACCCATGTCCAGTCATCATTTTCAAAGAGCAAACTTGCTTATCTTCCCTGAATCCATCAATACCTTACTTGATTCTCATGTGTTATCAAGTACCTTTCATTCATGGCACCAGCTACTTTTATAATAATACCTTTACCTGAATAGCTATTTGATTAATCAGAGTCTTCCTCTCTAGACTGCATACTCTTAAATGACCCTTATAGGTCATGCCTCTCTTTGTGTCATTATGTAAGCAAGTCCCAGGCATGAATTTGGTTATGTCATTATTAAACCAGTTAATTGATTAATTTATCTTTTTTTTTTTTTCATTAAAGATTTCTGAAAATAAAGCATTCAGTAGAACCCTAGGGGTTAGATAAAAAGCAGATAAGCCTAAGGTACACTTACATGATAGTTATTTGAGAGAAGAAAGAAACACAAGGAAATCTAGTAGGGGAGATGAAGAGAAATATCAGCGAAGGCGACATTAAAAATGCGATGGTTGACTTCTGTACGTGAAACATGGTCAATGAAGAGAACAGATAATAAACGGAAAGAATCAATTCTGTAATGAATTTCGCTTTTTTCACACGAGTAAACAAATTCCAACTTTGCCTTCCTCACATTTCACATTTCCAGTGTGCGCTACATATTGAAGAAAACAACCTGCTTAGAGTGGTCTTAAAGGTCGCCTGCTTTGTGACCAGAAAATTCACTTACAGAAGAAACTTTACATGCCAGTGATGCAGGCCGGTTCCACTTTAAACAGTGGGCTCACAATGGCCCGGAAGAACGTTGTTCACGGCCCAAAGGGGCATCAAAGCCAAGGTAAAGGTCATGCTCTGCTTTCCATTCACAATTCCCTTTGTTGCCCTTCTCTTTGTCTTTTTCCTAGGAGTCCCTAGTACATTCACTTTGGAGTTCTCCTAGTGTTTGAAAATATACTGAGAAAACATAGCACTTTGAAGAAATTTCAAATTATTACAGGTAAAGACATACTCAGAAAAGACTGTTCCCTCTTATAATTCGCAGATTAAATTCATCCCCTCCATAATCCTTTATTGGTTATAAAACCAAGCTTTTATAATCTTGTGACAAAGAGAGAGAGAGATCAGGAACTGATGCAATATTAATTTGCAGATATTAGTTTGCATGTCTCTGGAAAATCTTTCTTGGAAATATACAAGTATTCTGGTTAAGGGTGATTAAATTTGAGTACATGCTTAATTTTATGACTGCAGGATAATTTCTATTGATTCAAAAGCATGAGTTGTGCAAAGATGTGACATTGTCTTTATTAATTTTGGTGTATCTTCGATATTGCCTTGTGAAACACGTTATTTTCATTCTTCGATATATTTACATATTCATTTACAGTAAGCCTTTTAGTTTCTATTTCTAAATAATGTATATGTTCTTCCATTTGTAAAGGAAATTTTAGATAGCCTTGGTTTGGTGCATATATATGTTTTTAATATGCAAAGGTAAAAAATATATATTTAAGGCAAAAACTCTAACAGCCCTTTGTAGATTTAACTGAGATTGAATATCAGAACTGATGGCCATTAAAATAGAGAAGCCACTGTTCCAATCACTTCACATGGAGCTTGAACTAAGAAAAAACGATTCTAAAGCTTACGATACACTTTCAGGGGTGTGAAGGATTCCAGCTGTCTGCATCTTCATTCACATTGTATTACCCTCTGTTTCACATCAAGACAGACAGTCTTTACAAATGCCAGTATCCATTTACATGTCTGTCTGACCTGTGGCTTGAAATGAGACCAAACTTTTTGGTCAGAAGGTAAACTAAAACAGGCCAAACGATTTAGGGATTCTGGTCAGACATCGAGCAGAGGTTGTTTCATTTACAACCTTGGCATTCTATCCAAGGCCCATATGCATTTATTTTAGTTTTATAGTTTTTTCTTTGTTTATATTGAGTATTCCACTTCATTTCCTATCCCCCCAAATCTCATGTGGCTGTGCCTAGGTACCTTGGAACTTCTCAGGTATTATATAAAACATGCAATAACTGTAGTGTGTGGATGAACCCCAAGAATCTAGACATGTGTTGTGGGAGTGGAATCAGAGCTGACTATGCACAACTCTACAATGCTGCTTTAAGTAACTTCACACTGGTGGCTTGAAATCAGAGCTGATGGAAGTATTTACACTGAGAAAAATCATATTTATATCTCCCCCCATCCATCTGGGGTTGGAAGAACAGCTACAGGCTACTCATAGTTAATAGACTTGATATATATAAATTCGAAATTTTAAAAGATAATTTGATAAGTTTTTAAAAATTATTCCATTTGCTGCTCACCATCCCCACTACTAATCCCCGAGCCTGAACCGCTCTCACTTCCCACCTGGAGGAGAGTAACAGTCTGCTACCTAATCTCCCTGCTTCTCACCCCTCTTCACAGAATCTCCGGAGTCATTCTCTGAAACAGAAATAAATAAATGTTCCTCGAATATTTACAATTTAACTACAATTTTATCACTCTATGTATTGGGGGGGGGAATAAAAGTAAAAATACCATAAAACCCGAAGATTGCTTTTTTCCTTTTCTTTCCTAGTCAAATAATTGTAATCAGCTTTAATAATTAACTCTATAGGAGCACTTGCTGGGAGGCAATTGGGAAAGTAACATCTGAGATTAAGATGTCCAGAGCCACTCTTGCAGCAGTAGGTCCTACCTTCCATTTTGGTATTCAGTATATCATGTGACACTGTTATGGTCTTTACAATGAGGCATGTGTAAATTTGGTATACAGCCTGGGATCCATGACCTCTTAGACATTGTGACAAATGCACTGTTTAACAAAGCCTATCATGTTCTATTTACTTTGGGAATATTTTTGTCTTTTTAATACATTTTAAAACATTTATGAAAATATTATACATCTTTCCATGCAACTATTACTTTTTTAAGAATATATTTCACATGCATTGCTAAGACTTCTATAATTTAAAAGTACTTCCATTTAAATTTTCTCCTATCACCTCTATAGAAACCGTGATAGATTTTTTTATTTGGGGGGTGTCCACCTTTATTGAACTTATCCATCATACTAGAAGTAATTTCTCTACAAAACTAAAAGTTACTATAACTTCTGTATCATCATTAAAATACAAATAATTTTTTTAAATAGTCAACTCAGTCAAAACCCACTACTTTAGAAACAGTAGCTTCTTTGAAGTAACACTTAAAAAGTGATTAAGACTTGAATGCAAAAATTCGGTTGGCTGGAAAGCTAATGAAACTTCCAACTGGCTCAAATTGAATTAGAAAAGTGCAAAATTGTGTTTTTCACCGTGATTCGGTGAGATGGTAGACTGGAATCACCAATGCTGGGCAGCTGTTTAGAGTGTTTAGAATCCTGAGAAAATAAGGAATCCAGACATCTTTTAGATAGCCTTCTGTTGCCCATTTTTTTTTCAAGCAGAAATCTGTGGGTGTATAAAATGATAAGCAATTACAGCTTGGATGAAAGAATCCAATTCTTCATGTTCACAAAAAGCCAGCTACAACTGACTGTGGGTGATACTCTTTACCTTTAAGTTCTTTGATACATTTCCTAGCAGTCCACGGGCCCCTGCAGTGAAGTACTCCAGGGTGGCTGCTCTGTACATAGTGGCAGTTGAGCCTTCATGTCCTTGGCTGATCATCCTAGACTTCAGGTGCCATAAATATAGGGCCAACAAGGAACTGCATGCTGTCTCTCTGTGAACAGAAAAGAGCCTTTGCTTTGGCCTTTCCAGAATCTAAGACTTATCTGCAACCATTCTGAACTTTGCTAAAGCTAGTTAGACATCCAGCAAGATCCTACTGCCTATTCCTTCATTGCACCAGGATGCAAACTGCCAGATATTTTGATCAGTATTCTTATAGTCTTATATAAAAATATTAGTATTCTTACATTCAATAAGACAAATGAAACTGTGTAGCATATGATTTGAAAAAAGTCATACAGTTTTAAGTGGAATAAAAAGTCTAGAACTTGGGTGGTTTTGTCTCCTAAACCAGTGTTCTTCCATTAAAAATGACCATTTTACTTTCTCTGGAGAACTGATAATAACTCTGGGATTTCAACACAGGTTTTTGACTTTCGATTCTAGTGTTAACAGGTAGAGAGTTTGCCCATCATCACTCATGCTCTCACACAGAAAAATCTGAACAAACTGAAAATGAGCCTTTCTGATGCCATTGGGAAATTGAGATTACAGGATAAACTGCCTCCCTGAAATCTGGAGAGATGGGAAAATCCAGGAGTTTCAGTAAAGATCTGCTCATCTGGAGCAGAGGCCTGTGGAGCCATAACTGAGAAGAACAATTAAATGGTAAGTTGACGAGTGGATGGAGTCTGAGAACCTCCAAGGTCTATGGTCTTAAGAGGGTTTTACCTCCAGCAACCCCACCAGGCTCTCATGGCGAAGAACCAAGAAAGATCTTCTCATGGCTCTAGCAGGAGTTAAAGAATAATTATTTTGAAATATGTTCACAGAATTATGCATCACACACACCTCCTCTTCAGAGAAAAGACATTACCTGAGTCTTATCCCCACTGGAGGAGGAGTGTTTCTCTCATTCTAGCCCCTCCTGCTTTCCTGTCTCATCTAAGGGAAGAAGGAATAAGAAACACTTGTGAAAGTCACAGCCCAGAGACAGAGGTCCATTAAAAGAATGAGATATATTCATAAGATTATAGAGTGTTACCCCTCTCCCAAACTCTACCAACAGAGCTCTGGTGTAATAAAGGTGGATTACAGCTGCAGGAGCTGCAAGATACAGAATCTACGTGAAGAGGCATTCTTATGAAGCTGGAAGTCAAAAGTAGAGATAAAAATAAAGACATCAGAAGAATCTGAAGCCTCTGGCAGCCATAGAGTTTCTTTGCCACAACAAATGTTAAACCCTGACCAACTCCTAGTCAGATTAATATAAAACCTCACACTAAAGCCTATTTTCTCAGTACCTATTATCTGTTACATTATAGCTGCTTTCAACAAAAATTAAAAGGCATGTTAAAAGGCAAAAAAAAAAAAAACACACACACAAACTGGAGAATGAGACAATAAAAGCATCAGTACCAGACTCATATATGACACAGATTTTTTAATTTTCAGACAGAAATTATATAACTACGATTAATGCATGAAGGGCTCTCATGTGAAAGTAGATAATATATAAGAACTGATGGGTAATGGAAGCAGAGAGATGAAAACTCTAAGAATAGATCATAAGGAAATACTGGAAATCAAAAACACTGTAATGGAAACGAATAATTCTCTGGATGGGCTCATCAGTATATTGGATGCAACCACAGAAGGAGTCAGTGAGCTTTGGATAGATTGAGGAAAAATTCCCACACTGAAATGTAAAGAATTATATTAAGTGGAGTAAGGGGAGAAGTGACATTGGGAGACAACTATCACTTTCTGCTGCTTAGATATTTAGAAGTGGTGATATGGACTGATACAAAAAGCAATGACCACATGCCTAATTAGATTACAAAAAGGACTATGGAATTAATGACTTACACATCTGAGTCATCACCCTTTAAGAGCAACCTGCACTTTTCTTAAGCAGCACCAGAAAGACTTGAGCATAGTCTATCTTATTCTAATATTTGCACTTTATCTCTCTAGACACATACAATTTTATTATTTCCACCCGTTTTCTTATTATATAATTCTAAATTAAGTTTTATAATAATATATGTATCATTTCAAATATTTCACACTCTAAAAGTCAAATTTTTTAAATCTGGTACTTTAATGAAAACATACAAAGTAAATCAAACACACATACACACATACACATACTCGTGACGCCTTAAATGAGGGGTGAAGTTTTTTTTTATTCATGAGGATAGAAATAGTATGGTGTAAGTCAGGGTTCAACGGGGTAACAGAAACCACACAATAATCTGAACAAAGTTTATTATGAATAATTTTTAACAAAGGGTAAGAGATGGGAAAGTGGTAATAATAGTTAAAGAGAACTATAAAAATACAGTAATTGTAGGGTTGAGGCAGAAAGTCCATAGAAGGAATCCCCCTCCACCACCAGGGCTGGAATTCAGGTCACTGGAGAAGGCACAGCCATGGATGGCAGAGAATTTGCTGAGTCCTCAGCAGGATCTGCTGAAAAGCCATGCTCCAGGGTGTCAGAGAAATGGGTTCAACTCATAGCTCCCTGTGAAGTCATGTGAGGAGGTGCTGGTGGTGGGTTCCTTCACAGAAAGGTGTTTTACTTGTGACAGTTCACTCCTAAGTTGCTAGAAAAAATATCAGGGAATCTGCTTGCCCCTGGGTATGCTTGATTGCTGAGTGCCACAGAAACTCGCACATTTCCATGCACAGCACCATTCTACACACATCTGAACTTCTGTACAACATTAAAAATAAACAACTTCGACATCTGTATGTGGAGGCCCTACATATTGCACTCTCCAAACTGTGTAACATACTCTCTTACTAATAGTGTATAAGTATTTCTTATCATTATTTTATTTCACGTTTCCTTACCACTAGTAAGGTTGACCATCTTTTTGTTTATTTATTACATTTTTTGCCATTACATGCTTTTTAAGTGTCAATTATGGCAATTAATTTAATATTTCTTCAGTAATATTGCTCTGAAATATTAAGGTAAATGATCCTACCTGTAGGTAAACAGTAATCATTAAAGTGTCTTAAATATATTTGCATAGTAAAAGTCATTTAACTAACAGCATTAAATTGAATTCGGCTAATAAATTTACATGTTTTATTGTCAATTAATTTCTGCAAACATGCCATCAAATTCACTAAAAATAAGCAGATGGATACAATTAGCCGTGATCATGAAAACACATTACCAAGAACGCTATGCATTGTTAATTATGGGAATGGAAAGTTTAATTACTCTCATTGAAATAATTAATAAGCTTGTTATATGTAGTTCTGCCATATAAAATAACAGGAAACATGATTTCCCTATGTTCATTGGCATTTCAATAAAAAATCCCCATAATAAAAGCAGAAAGCATTTAAACACATTATTTATTTTCAGAAGTAGGTGACTGACTCTTAATTCAGCCTGATCACTAAAAGGAGCTGACACTATAAAACTGGCTTCTGCACAACTTGTCATGATCTAGAATTAGAGTCCTAAGGGCACTGACAGTGAAGAACAAAATGCACACACAGACTATAAAGCCATTCGCGAATCAGCCTCACTTTTTCTCCCTCAACCTGTCACTACTCGCCTTTCATTCTGTGCTGTCGTAATATAAATATAAATCTCAGTGCAATTCCTTGCTTATACCACAGAAGGTGAAGTAACTTAACTGACCTCTTTGTTCACTTTGAGGAACTACTCACTTTGAGAATACTTAATAAGTCAAAACAAAGTCTATTCCTATTCTGATCAAGGATGTACGAGGTACAACAGACACTGTGCTGCCCAATACTTCTAATCCTTTAGTGTGACCTTTTCTGCTAAGTCACAATGTGGCTTCAGAATGTTTTTCAACAAATTAATTCATTTGTCTATTCATATATCAAAATATCTATTAAAATTTAATATGAGCTAGGATACAGTAGTAAAAAGCCTCTAGTTTCAGAAGACTGACATTCTAAATGGGATATCAGAGAGTGAAAGAGAATATGTAAATAAATGAACACAGACTCTTTTCTGTGGTGATTAATGGGGCTAAGAGTAGAAAACTCGGTAAGATGACGAGTGCTAAGTAGAATACTATTTTAGATGGGGCAGTAACTGAAGGTGTCTTTGCTAAGGGTTTTTTAGTAAAGACTAAAGCAAAGCATGGAAGTGAGTCAAATTCCTACATAAGGGAAGAGCGGTTCAGGCAGGCAGAACAAAGCCAGAGCTCTGAGATGAACCAGGCTTGTATGTACTATGGGAGGTGAGCACACAGTGTAAATGTATATATGCCTTACTGTTAAACTGTACAGTTGAAACTTATTAAATTTTGTTAACTAAGGACTCCATAAAAAAATAAAAATAAAAAAAAAAAGGCCATTGTGGCTGGAAGTGGAAACTGGTAGGAGATGAGGTCAAAAGGATAAAGAAGTATTGAGCAGATCACACAGAATTTTGAATTTTAGTATGAATGAGATAAGCCATTGGATTGTTTCAAAGAGATGACTGTCATAATCTAACTCAGGCTTTAGAGGGTCACTTCTGTTGTTCTGTGGATGGGTCAGGGCAATAGTGGCAGTAGGGGTGTTTGTAATCTTCTAGATGAGAAATACCAATGACTTGAAATTGAGTGGCAGTGGTGGAACTGATGAGAAACGGTTAGATTTTAGATCTGGGAAGTTAAAGACAATAGTTTTTGTGAATTTAGAGCCAGTAGGTACGGATATAGAATGTGAGAGACAGAAGTCAGGATTTTGGGCCTGAGCAACAGGCAGAAGAGAGTTGTCATGTTATAGGGTACTGAATGCTTAGAATGTAAATGCTGATTAATTTGTTTGGACTAAACCACTTGGCAAAAAAAGTGGTTAAATATTAGTTTTGGTTTGGGAGCTCTGAAAACGTTACTGAGGTACTGAGGGCATCATGGAATGAGAAATTTTAAGAAACTCTGGTGTATGCTCATGGGAGTACAGAGAGAATAATTAATGACTAGGGAGAAAGAACAGACAATTATAAGAGGAGCATGTGAATAGCTGAAAAATAAGAGAAGCCAGTGCACGTATGAGGAACATATTCCTAGATATGACCACCAGCTCTTTACTCTTTGAAAACTACAAGAAGTAAAGTCTGAGACAGTTGATAGTTTTGTTGGTGAGACTGGTAGGTATTCTCTTTCAATAGCTTTTATTTTCATCACTTGAAAGTGAAAAATAAAAAGATGAACATAAGGCCTGAGGTGTAAATTCAACACTGAGGTGATCAGGAGAGTGTAATTGCTAGGTAAAAACAATCGTTTTGTTAATACCAAGGGCCAACTTGATGTTAATGTTCATGGATTTATACTGACACTAGAAAAGGTAGTTCTATATTTGTACACATACATTTCACTAAGTAGATGAAGATTTAAAATAGCAAATTAGACTCAGGTTTTTCTTATTCATGTACAACATAAAGTGTGACTCTCCGGAGAGATAAAGTGCACATAAGGAGTTGTTAAAGAGATGACTGGTCCAGAACAAGATGAGTGAATGGAGGTCACAGCGGAAATAAAGGTCAATGAGAAGGTGGCAATATTAATGGATTAAATAAATTGGTGGATTTAAATTATTTGGAGTTCTAATACCAGAGTGAATGAGTTGAAAAGTAGATGGTATTAGAAGTGACTTCTACTAGAATATCAGAATCACCAAGAAAGAAAACCATAATAATTTAAAAAAAAAAAGCAGTAGTAATTTTTTTTGGTTGTTTTATATTTTTACTGTTTAGTAACACTAAATTTCTAAAGGATTAAAGAAATGAGAAATGAGGTAGTGGTTTCTATAGAACTGCAAAAAGCAATGGGTAATATTGTTATGAGAGTAGGGTTTCCAGGAACATATGAATTATGTCCCTGATCCAGGAAAACTACTAGTAATACTGAGCCAGTGAATGTGCTTTGCTACCAGAAGGAGGATTTAGGCTAACTTAGATTTTTTTTTTAATTTGAGATGATACATATTTTCCATAAATAATATTTAAAGATATACTCTGATTTCCAATTCCTAGATCCTAGGAAATACCTGGTACTTTTATTTCTGTTCCTTTTATTTATACAGAAATCTAAATCTAAAGTTCCTCTAAGAGCATGTTTATAATTGATTTCACATAGAAGAAAACCAGTACAGATACCTTCTTATAAACAGTTTAGGGTAAAATATCAAATACTTCAATGAGCTTTTCTTAATAGAAGGTACTCTACCAACCAAGGGTCCCATATAAGCAAATGCATCATTTTCCAAATCAAAATTTATTGTTCTGATTGCATGTGAATGTTAAATTGTTGCATTAAACTTTTCTATTGTTAAGCAATAATTGAGCTAAAAATATTTTATTTTGCAACAATTTCCTCCTTAGACTTCTGAGTGATCTGAACTGTTAAGTAAAATTTAATTGCTATATATTTTAAGCATTTATTCATTTACAAAAAGTGACCCTAATATTCCTCAATTTTTCAGAGATCAGCCTCTGAAAACCTGAATATTCAGCAGTAATTAATCTATTTGAGAAATGCTATGAGATTAATTTTTCACACAATATGATTGATCAGTTTAGCAACCAGAAAGAAAGGAACGATCATTTTGATTGACAATGTCTAAAATATTCAAGCCACTGAACGAAAAATCTGAGAGAAGTAAACTGAAACAAGTTGGTAGAAAATGAGACCAAAAAATGTGAAAAGAAAGAATGGAATGCAGAAGTTTTGAACACAGAGGTATGTCAAAGACTCACAGAATTGCGGTCGTGCGGTCTTATGTTACCCCAAAAACAGAAAAAAATAAAATCATTGTTACCTTATCTCCTGAGATTTCAGATTTGTTTCCCAAGTACATACTGACTAATTCTACATCATGAATTTATATTACTGATTTTTAGATTCAGCAAATAAAATACACGACAAGTTAAATTTGAACATCAGATAATTTTTAAGCATATCCCATACATTTATTTTATTATTGTGATTTACTACCTGAATTTCAAATTTAACCAGGCAGGCTGTATTTTATCTGGTAACCATAGTTTATAGAAATGAAGTAACTCTTAACTATCTGAGTAACTAAGTCTGTGATAGTTTTTATAGCCTCAGAAATAGAATTTACTTAGCCTGGTTATAATACCTACTATGGATCTAAAAAATGTTATCCCCATGACAATGTTAATTGATTGTCATATGAGGACACTATTTCCCCAGTGTCCTCAACTGCACAGTGGGAATAATCACTATTTCATAGATCTGATGAGCAATCAGAGACATATACACAAAGCACTTACTAATATCAACAGCAAACAGCAGCTGTTACTACCATTGGCCTCAGGCTTGACTATAGGTTTTTTTTTCTCTGGTGTGATATGGTTAAGAAGCACAGAATACTGGGAACATAAGAGATCTTAGTAAAGTTATCTTAACTTCTCCATTTTAGCAGAAAATGAACTAAGATTTACAATAAAATAGTTCATTGAAAAGAACAAATGCTATATTTGGGTATTTAGTGTTGATTTCCTTATACATTCATTAAGTTATGGTAAAAATCTATAGACAATATACATGATTTTGCAAGAAAATCAACAAGGGGTTGGGAGTTAAAAACCATCTCACAAGGGAAGTCGATGTGTTCCCCAGCCTGTTTAATTTATTGAGAGCCAGCTAAAGTTAGTAGGTCTAGGTGAATTAAGGATTTTTGGCAATATCTAAGAATATTCTCAACGCATTTTTCAATTTAGTAAATTTTAAAATTATGAGAAAAGAGAGAGAGACATCATTTCCCTTAATAATAAAATATATTAACTCTGACTTTACCCTAGATTGCTTGTGGGTATGTGTTTAATCTAGATGAATTAAGCTGAAACACTTACAGACTATAAAGTAACCAAAAATGTTTCTATAGGAAAAAAATGTTAGAATTTAAGGGGAAAACTAGCTATATCATATCTTTAAATAAATACTATAATTAAGAATCCTAACAAATGTTTTCTATTTTTCATTCTCATTATTCTTTTTATATTTTTAAAGGTACAGGGGGCTTGTGATGGTTAATTTTGGGCCTCAGTGCACAGATATTTGGACAAACATGACTTTGGATATTTCTGTGAAGACTTTCTTTTGGATGAGATTAACATTTACTTTGAGTAAAGTAGATGACTCTCCATTACATGGATGGACTTCTTCCGATTGGTTGAAGACCCTAAAAAAACAAAGACTGACCTCTCAGGAAGGTGTTCTGCCAGCTGATTGCCTTTGGACTGAGCTGCAACCCTCTTCTGGGTCTCCAGCCTGAAGGCCCTCCCAACATTTTTAATTTATCAGCCTCCACAATCACGTGAGCCAATTCCTTAAAAGAAATCTCCTCCTCTCTCTTTCTCTCTCTCCCCCTCCCAACTCTCTCTCTCTCTCCCATCTCTAACTATCTCTATCTCTCCATCACTTTGTATCTATACACACACATATACAATACACACATATATGGAGATATAAATATGAATATGGATAAGGATATAGAACATAGATATGTCTCCTGATGGTTGTTTCTCTGGAGAACCCTAATACACAGTGCTTATATTTTTTCATTGATTTTTAACAAATAGGAAGTGGTTTCTATGTGAATACACTTTATATCAAAGCATTATCTAAACACATGAAAGTCAGGCAAGCAAAGGATAATTAAAAATAAAAGTAAATACTTTACCTTAATCCACGTGTCTAAATGTGCAGCATGAGAATTAGAACTGAAAATCCAAGTAAGTTTCATTTAGGTTCATATTTATAAAAGCTTCCCACTGTTTTAAAAGTGTTGCATCATCTAATATGTGCCATTATTTTCATTATTTTGAGAGATTAGAAAATTGAATATAGTAAAAAGTAGAGATGAATGTAAAAAAAGATGCCTTATTTGTAGTATGGTAGTGATAAGGAGGATCTACACACAAGCTTGTGTGTGAAACAGGCAAGGCAGTATTTAAATCTGCCTAATTTACATCCTAACAATAATTAAACTACTAGTCTTCTTTTCCACCTTGAAGCCTCTCACCTACTCAACATGGAACACACCTGGAGCTGAAGATGTTAATGGCAGACAGATTGCAACAATCCTGACTTTTAGTTTCATTCAACCTTTTCTAATTGGAGCCCCAGGCTTGGCTCTCTCACAAGCTACATTCTGTACAACGCTGCTCTGATAGATAAATAAGTAGAAAAAAAAAAAACAAAACGAAAACAAGAAAGGCAGACTGGGGTTTTAGGAGACAGGCGGCAAGAACAGGTCATCCAACAGCCTCTAGCTCTTAACTGTGATGAAGGCTGTGAAGAGGTGATAATGTGTCGTGTTCTTTGTGGCAGACAGATTTGGACAGGTCTCAGAGGCCAGAAGGTAGATTTAAAATTAAATGGCAAACGGTTACGACCAGTATGAAAGTAGTGTTCACTATGGCTCTCTGCAGAGAGTGTTGATAACACATGTACCTCCAATCTGGTGTTCTCAAAAGTACTGAACTGGGAGAGAAAATTCAGTGTAAGCAGGGAGGAGAGTGCAATGAACAAACAGCTCTGAAGCTCTGGGAAGGAGCAACGAGGCAAGCCAGCACTCAGAAGGTATTCTCAGGAAATCTAGGTCAGCCCAGAGGGAGAATTTAGCATCAGAGGGCCTCTGGAAACAAGTTATGATATCATTGTTTATAGCATAGATGACAGTTGTACAAATATAGCCTGGTTTGTGCTGAAATTATTTTAAGGATTTGGACATTCTTTTTAAGTCTCTCTACAGAGTTATTTTATTGTAAGAAACTCTGTACTTCTGTGAAGTTCACAGTATTTGCTGGCCTCCCTCCTGACTAAGTGCTAGGGATGTCTGACGTGAGCATGTCAGGCTATAATAAAAAATGCCTGAGAACACTGGCTGTCACAACACCAATGTGAAATGTGCCTGTACCCTGTTTGTACACATGAATTAATTTGGAGAAAAGATTAACTACATGCTATTTGTTAGCCATTGGCTTATTAGTCAGTGAGCAAGGTGACAAAAATGATATTGTTTTTGCAGTTTTGAATTATTTCTCTAGGAGTCAACGGAAAATACAGAGTTTAAAGGAGCAGGTTATTTTCATAATCTTGATGTAAAAGAAAAATTTAGCAAGTGTATGCTTCAGGCAGTGATGATATTTGCTGTCATTTACAGCCTTTAATTTGTAAAGTAATTTTTGGAATATCTCTTTTTGAGGAATTAGGATAAGTCACCACTGGAAAGGTTCAGATTCTGATTATGGCCTTGTGACCCTTAAATAATTAGACTTTTCCTTTACACACATGGTTAAGTTAAAGTAATGGCACCATTCCTTTTACAAGCTAAATGCTTGTGACAAATTGTCCATTATCTTTATCAGCCATTCTTACTAGAGAATGAACTGTGCCTTTTGTCCTTTTTTCTTATATTTCATTTATTAAGCAAGTCAATATGGCATGACAATTCAGAGCAAAACCTCTAGAGCAAAATTTCCTGGCTTTAAATCTTGACTTTAGAACATTTTAGCCAAGCGATCCCGAGTAAACTGATTAATGTCTTCATTTTTGGTTTTCTCACCTATAAATTAAGAATAATAATACTACCTAATGTAAATATTATATGAGTCTTAAATAAGTTATATGTACTTAGAATAAACCCTGGCACTCAGTGAGCACTTTATACATATTAGCTACTATTGCTACAGTTTTTATAATTTGTTCTATTATATCTACTTCATTGGCTCTGCCTCAGTCAAATATCCATCCTCTTCCACTTAAGTTACTACGACAGCCTCCGTGGAGAGTATTTCCCCCCAATCTTCACCTACCTCAAGTTCACACACACTATTCCCAGCATGACCTTAACAAACAAAGAACTGGTTATATCATTCCTGATTAAAATTCTTCAATTTTCTCCATCTTCCCCAAGAGGAAGTCAGAATTATTTTTATAACAATTACATCTTCTTGTAAACTGACAGCTTCCTTTCCCTTTAGCCTCATCTGTTCCCACTTGTCATCTTGAACTTTATGCTTTAGCCATATGGAACAATTTGTATATCCTTAAACATATTCTCATTCTCCCTATGAGCATATCTTTGCACATTCTAATCTGCCTGTTATACTAACTCTTTAACAGTGAAATTCAATTCATCCTTCAAAACTCAGTTTTCCAAAAAACGTTACTAACTTTCTCCGTTTGTTTTATGTGTTCCATGAACACATAAAACAATACACTTTTACTAGTCCAAAGCATTTTTACATTGCATCAAAATTGTCTATTTGTTTCTCAAATAGTGATGCAATTATTTAAATTGCGTGCCTTCTTATACACTGGTAAGACCTGTGGAGTATGAGACAAACCCCAATAAACAATTTATTCTAGAAGGTACAAATTAATAGTAAAGAGTAACAGAATCTGGACATTGGGTGGGGGTTTTGTGACATGGTACTTGAAGAAACGAAACATTACCCAATCCTTGCTGTATGTAATGTGTGTGTGTGTGTGTGTATACACATACATATACATATATGTATATATGTATACACTCACATATATAAAATTTATATACATATATATATACACACACATATATAAAATTCAGAAATACAATTACAACTATAATCAATTAAGAAGTACAACTACAACTATATACTTTCCAAACCCCCTCATTATTGCAGTTGCTTCTTAATTCAACCTTGATCTAGTCTTTATGTCCTCCTTTAGGCTGGATTCAGAATTATGTGCTGCCATTTTAACTTGGTATTATATATCAAAGATATTTATACTTCTTTTAATAGTTACTAGAAACTATGATTGATACCTTCATAATATCATATTTTTGTAAAACAATTTGCACAAAGGTTGAGAAAAATATTATCACAGACTAAGAAATTAAAAATAGGACCTTGACCTTTATAAGAAGTGAATTATCAGCAGTTCCCCACTACCTACATTAAAATTACTGCATTTTTCTATAAAAGAAATAAAATAGAATCAAAGACCCCCTTTGAGATTAGTCTTAAGATGAGGAGGAGAGCAAAAGTGTTCTGACCACGGGTAAGTGATGTAACACAGAATAACCTTGACTAGGAAAAAGATGGATTTGTATTTATAGAGTAATGAGAAGTTACTTAAACATGGTGCTCATAGGTCACATGATTTATGCAGTAAATACTTCAGCTCTGTAACTAGTTTATAGAGTTTAAATAGGGAGGCAAATATAATAATCTTTGCATTAGTTGAGATTTTAGCATAAATTGAAGTTCTGTTTATTATAGGGACCAATTTCTTCATTATAATTACTCTTGCACTGTTGGACAATTGAGTTATATACATTTTTTTTTTATCTTAGAAATTATTTCATCAACACCTTTTACCAAGAGTTTGGCTGAATTACTGATTACTTTTCTCATTAATACTTCCAAGTATTAACAACTAAATGGGAAAATATAAATTATGTTATGGCTCTTCGTAAGTATAAACAGATTATCATTAAAAAGCTCATTTTGTTTACATGTTCTTATTTCTCACAGTTTATAATATGCATTGTCTATCTTGCTGTAGCTTCATCAACAAAATAAATTCATATTTTGATAGGGAAATATTACCCTATTCCTTAAATTACTCATTTCATTTGAGGGAATCTCTGGTTTGGCAACATTTGATTTTAGATTTTTTTTCCTTCAAATAGTCCTATTTATGAGTTTACAGAACTTGCAGCTTTTCTAGTAGAAGTATATATATGTGTAAGCAAAAACTGCTGAAACATAAAATCTATTTTTAGATCTGAGTATATATTCAGGAAAGTTTCAATTCATACAAACACACACAAATTTTCATGTCTAGCAGAAAGTACAAAGGAAAATTAAAATAGAGATTCCTTTTGGATTTTTAAAATTATTTTTATTCTCTTTGTGTTTTCAATATATGCATGAGTGTCTTATTTTTATAACTAATAAAAACAGTTATTTTTTAAGTCATAATTTCTACCATTAGGCAAACAATTATGTGCAATTAAAGTGTACAATTTGATGACAAATATATACACCCATGAAGCCATCACCCCAATCAGGATAAAAATATTTTCATCACCCCCAGAAGTGTCCTGACATCCCTTGCAGTCAGTCCCTCTTTTTACCCCTGGTCGCCCAGATCGGTTTTCTTTCACTATACATTAGTCTGCATTTTAGAAAAAATTAACATAAATGAAATCATACAGTTTGAACTGTTCTCCGTTTAGATCTTTTCACTCAGCAAGAACACGAGCATGGGAATAAAATGGTCCCATGCTGAACGGCCAGGTCGCTCTTCGGCGTGTAACCTAAGAAGCATTAGAAAATGTTAATGGGCCTAAATCACCTCATCTTTAAGATGGTGATGTTAATAGTAATTTTGAAAGGCAATCTGAATATAATAAAATGTGTGAACTATATAATACATCATTGGGAATATGATAAAGTTGAATATTATTTGCTTAATAAATGTTATTTAGGTCTCTTGTCCATATTCATTCTCAGTTTTATCTTTTCATCTGATATCATGGATGTCCTAACTTCTCTCCTGTGTTAGGGTTCTCCGGAGAACCAGAGGAGTTGGCTTATGTGATTATGGAGGCTGAGAAATTCCACAATCTGACATCCGTAAGCTGGAGACCCAGGAACACTGGGGGTGTGATTCTGTTTGAGTCTGTAGGGAAACTGATAGCATAAATCCCAGTCTAAGGACCGAAAACAGTAAGAAGTCCCAGCTCTATCAGTGAGGTTGGGGGTGGGGGTACAGTCAAATTCTTCCTTCCTCTGGCTTTTGTTTATTCGGGCCCTCAAGGGACTGGGTGACACCCACCACCCAGAGGAAGGCGACCTGCCTTACTGAGTTCACTGAGTCAATACTAATGTCATTCAAAAACACCCATACAGACATACTCTGAAGTAACATGACTCCAGGCACCATGAGGCCAGTCAAGCTAAGACATAAAGAAAGTAACATTTCCTATATTCATGACAATAACCATTTTTAACTGAACTCTTTCCACTGCCTAATTCATTATTTTCCTTTATGGAGATGTATTTTCAATCCCTCCCACCTTCAACCTCCCCCAAACCCCTGTAAGGCAAAGGCTATGTAGGCAACACACACAGCAGTAAAGCAGACATGGTGGCAGATGGAAAGCTACAACCAGGCACAGCACCAGGCACTCCAACTGTTACGCAAGCAAAGAACATTACCAAGCCCTTGCACTGCTGTGACATTCTCCTTCAAGGAAACCACCAGCAATGGACAGCAAGTCAGTTCATCACAACACTTCCAGGCTAGGGATCAGCAAGTCATCCTTACTAGAATTACTCCTGTTCTAGACAGTGTGCCTCTCCTGGATGTGGTGCCTTCGACAGCACCACAAGGCTTTACAACTGGTTTTGTTTCCTGACATGAAATAATGCATAATGTTGCCTCAAACAAAGAACCACACTTCACAGTGAAAGAGATGTGACCATGAACTTGTGGCTAGGAGATCGCTGTAACATACTGCATCATCTAGACGCAGATGACGTGATAGAAATTTGGAATTACCTGTAGAAAGGTTGGTGCCAGCTTAGGTTGGCACACTTTCCTCCTGGATGGTATATGGGACATTTATTGAACCAGTGACCAGCATATGTTGCTGCATCTGTAAATGTTAGGATACGTGGGTCTAGAAAACAGAAAGTTAGACTTAACCTCTCTCACTATTACTCCCAGTAACTCTCCTGTGGAATTTGTCTTTCTTACACTCATGACTTTACAAATGTCAATGTTCATCCCAGGAGCAGGAAGCTCCCACCAGTGAGTGGGTAAAAATTTCTGAACCTGAAACCTGCTGTGGTCAGGGTATTTGGAGCTCCTCATGCTACTAGACTTTGGACACAGAAATCAGTTACTGCGTTGGCAAATGTGACTGACTGATCATGTGGAGAAGATGGGGTTGTTACTATATAATAGCATCAAGGAATAGGTTTCAAATTCACGTGGAGGTCTTTTGGTGCTTCCATTCTTGGTGATTACAGTAAACAGGAAATTGTAGCAATTATGGCCTGACAAAGAGAAAAGAAGCAAGGCTCAGACTAGTCGGTAATTAAGGCCTGTGCTATACCAGCAGGCAAGTCATCTGGTCCAGCTCAAGTGTTTGCTAAGGGTGAGAGAATTTTAGAAAAGGTGGCGAAGTAGACAGATAATGAAATATCACCTTGAGAGAAACTAAAGCAATGATCACTGCAGTGTGTTAATACTAACCTCCACATTACTCATTTTTTGAGACACAGGTGAATAGCATGTTGAACAGAGTGCCAGAGTAGACAGAAAGAAAGGGGAAGAGGAAAGGAGTGTTCTGTGGAGGAAAGATTTAAGACCCCTGGACCAACTAAGCTTCCAGTTTGGTCCTGAAGGTCAAAATTCATGGCTTTTTGCAGTAGGATGGAAATCTGTTCATGCATCTGACTCAGTTATTCTTCAGTATTCAGTAGACCAAAGTCGGTGCTATGTTTAAGTGAAATTTTTTTCGGATATGTTGCTCCTTGCTCTTTTGTGAGCCCTCACTAAGGAGAGGCATATAGACACAACAGATGGAAACTTCCCAGCAAGCCTCTGCAAGATCTATTACATCCATTTATTTTTTCCATATTTACACACTTTCTTCGATTCTGATCTAGAATGACATCCAGCACTTATTGATAAAAAGCTGTTTCTGAGCTTTGGGTGCATCTACTACTTTCAGCATATCAAAAAGTCAGGATGACAATGAGCCTAAATAAAGATTCTAGCCCCTTTGGTTAGTGAATTTCCTTATCTCCCTATGGAATATGAAGTTATTTAATGTCAAATTATCAAGATAAACTAATTTTTTAAATTTAATTTTTCCTCTCTATTTTTTATTCATTTAATCCATTCAGCAGTAGAAATTAAGAGCATTACCACAAGTTATCGGTTGACTACTTCTCTCATAAGGACTTCATGGGGCTTTTAAGGCAAGAGATTATATATTCATAAGAAAGCGTGACTGGAAGCCATCAGGAACTACATATAATATCTGAAAATAATGAGAAATGCATTTACTAGTTCAGAAGACCAGTTTTTAAAACTTACTGACTAAAGTGTTTTGACAGGCAGAAGAAATTATAGGTATAAAATTAATAGCATTTCCAAATTTAGCCAGAACACAATGCCTCGCTTTAATGTCTTATTAATATACTCCAGAATTTTCAGACCAATGTATAAGAAAAAGAGGACATATTTTATTTGAATTAGTCGGACAGTTTTGCATTAATTTTGTGTCAGGAGTGTATGCAACTAGCTATAATACAATTTAAGAAAGGGTTTCCATTAACCTACTGAACTGAAATTATCAATTTCAAATTATCTAATGATAGAGTTACTATAGGCTTTTAATTTAAAAAAAGGAAAAAAGGAGCATCAGAAGTAAAAGTGAAGCCATTAACTAAGTGAAAATTTATGTGACTGTTCACAGAAACTGCATACCAACATTCTCCTCCCCAAGTTTTATGCCTCTGTTTAATGAGAGAAGAGTTCGTCCTTTTATCAATGATTAATCCCTTCACAGGTATCTTAGTCACAGCCACACTTGCCTTGTCAGTACTCTTTCACCAACAAATATTCCACTGCCTTGTTCTTTCCTTCCCCATCTCAGCCATTTTTGTAAGTCCTCTCTTGATCTCTCATTCCTTACTCCAGTCACTTCAGCACAGAGTCTGTTCCCATCACTTCACTAACACAGCTCTAATTCAATTCCTTTCAGCAGATATATATTAAACTCTCACTCTCTGCCAGACACTGAGGCTTGAGGAATGTACCTGTGAAGGGGACAGCAAAGGCCACTGCTCCTCTAGTAAAGGACAGAGAATAAGAAAAAATATATATAAATATTAATAAATAGTGATATTTTAATTAAAAGTGATTTGGTGTAGAGTTAACTACCTAAACAGTGAGAGAATTTTTTTCTTTTCTTTCTTTTTAATAGATGTCAAGCTAAGATCTACAGCCATATCCATACTTCTTTAACCCTTCACCCCATTCTCCCAGACCCCCAATCCCCTTCCCCTCTTTCTGTCACCAAATTACCCATTATATTTATGAGTCTGTTTTTGATTAGTTTGTTCTTTTTATTCCTTAGATTCTGCATATAAGTGAAATCATATAGTGTTTGTCTTTTTCTGTCTGATTTAAATACTTTCTAGGTCCATTAAAGCAATTGCTTTTTCCATCCCCTTCCTTTTAGTCTGTGTGTGCCTTTTAATCTGAAGTGAGTCTCTTGTAGGCAGCATGTAGGGGTCTTGTTTTTTAATTCATTCATCTACCCTATCTTTTAGCTGGAGCCCTTGATTCTTTTCCATTTGAGGTACTTATTGATATGAAAATAGTTTTACCATTCTTTAATCCTGTTTTTGATACATGTTTTTTCTTCTTAAGGGATTCCCTCCAACATTTCCTGTACTACTGGCTTGGTGGTAATAAATTCCTTTATCTTATTTTTATCTGGGAAGCTCTTTATCTGCCCTTCCACTCTAAATGATAATTTTGCTGGATAAAGTATTCTTGGTTGTGATATTTTTTAAATAGGGAAGAGATGCTTTAAAGGTATTGATGGAATGAAGGGGCAGAAGGGACAAAGGTAAGAACAGAGACAGGTGGAGTCATGATAGAAGCTTAAAGTAAAATAGTCAGTCATAGGCTAAGTCAGAGAAAGGGAGGAATGCAGATATATTGTGGAGGCAGGTTTGTTAAAGGACAAAGACTTAGGAAATAGAGAATAGTAGGTAGGACGGATGAGCACACCCAGATATCTGGCTTTGATAAGTGAGTATACAATGATGCATGAATAGTAACAATTCAGGGGGCCTATGAATATGGGGGCTGGGGAAGAAAGAAGTCAATAATTCTGCCACATGACCTCATTCAAATGACAATGAATGTTGGTGGAGTTTCCCTTTTCACTTAACCTCCATTACTTGAGCCAGTGAATTACTCCCTCTTTCAAATACATTTCTCTTTCAGATTCTCAGAAACAACACTTTTGTTTGTTTGCTTGCTTGTTTTTTCTACATGCCAGGCAGCTAATTTCTGTTTTTTGTTTTGACAGTTATCTTTGTATATAAGAGCTCTACATTTTGGAGATTTACAAGATTCTGTCCTAGGATTGTTTTTTTTCCTTTTTATCTTACTTATACTCTTTGCTTAAATAACATAGTCTACATCCTTCTTATACAGTTTACATGCTGGCAGATCCAAAATGTATATCCCTCAGACTTCCACTATGAATCAGACTAGAATCTCCAACTGTTTCCTCAATAGCCCTATTTTGTTATCTAAGAGCCCTCAATATCAAAACATTCAAGACCCACTTAATAATCTTCCTCTCACCTAGAAAAAAATCATCACACTTCTAGCTGCTCATGTCAGAAACCTAGAAGTTATTTTTGATTTCTCTGTTTTCCACACCATCCTCCCAATTCCACCAAAATAACTTATTCAAAAAAATGTGTTTTTCCAAATTGTATGTTATGAATGATGACTTCAGTGACAAATAAAAAGAACATGAAACCTGTACTTGTAGACTTTACCTACTAGGGAAGGGTAATATGTTAAAATATAATCACAAATATATGGACATATTTATACATTTTTATATAAAAATGGGATATGCTATATTTTTAAAATATTATTATAAGGTGACCTTATTTGGATTAGAAAGATACAGCATAAATATCTCTAAGGAAGTGTTATGTTACTTTTATTTCCCAATATTTTTTAATCAACCCACATCTTTCCATACTCATTGGGCAAGTCCCCATATCCCTTGGAGTTTCCTATTGCACTCTAAATGATCTTTCAACATTCCCTCTTGTCTCCCTATATTCCAGTTAATACTCAGAAAATAAACTTATAAAATGAAAATCCCCACAAATAGAAACTGTTATCTCCTGACAATGTAAAACCTAGAACTTTTTATTTAATTTCACTACAAAACTCAAGATTATACATATCTTCATTTCAGAACTTGTTATCCCAACTACTACATTGTTTTACTCATCATCTTTGTTACCTCTTCTTGGCACATTTCTGTTTCATTCTGCTCCCTCTTGTCTTGAATAACTCAGTTTTTAAGGCTGATATTTCCTTCCCTGACCTCACAAGCTTTATGCTATCCTTCCCCAAAATATATGCACTCCAACTTCTGGACTTTTTCTTCTTGAAATCACAGTGATTGCAATTCAATCATTATTTATGTAATTGTTCACTCAGTGGCATCTACTCTGACATATTATAAACTCAGATAGGGCAGAAAATGTAATTGTTTGCCATTATTTGTATCTCCTGTGCTGTACCGAGAAACTCAATGAACAATTACTAAATGAGTGAATGTTTCACTCTTAGAGTCATCTACAGTTGAATCAGGTTCAGTGTAGTGATGAAAAATGGACAAATTCATCTCAATTCAGTCAAAATATCTGACAAAGTGATTAATTTCAGCACTTAAATGAATACATGGATAATAATTTGATATTATATCATTATAACTGGGAGATTCCCAATGTAAAGAAAAGTGTAAACTGATTCTTTAACTTAGTCTAATTTAATTTTGTAAAAATTATTTACTGAAATTTTGTATTAATATTTAATAGTTTATAGTAGATATTATTTTCACACTAATATTCATAGATTTCCTTTAGTATGCTAGTCATTTATTTGTTCTAATTTTGTTAGGATTAAAACTGCTCCATATTCAAAGAAAGTGGGCTGATGAAATATGGTAACTTTTATATGTAGGTATTGAAAAATAGAAGTGTTCATCCTTTAAATTATATAAGGCTTCATTCATTTTTAAATTATTGACTTGAATATTATAGATATTATAGATTTATTCAATATCTTTACAATTTACCTCTTGTAATACATAGTGATATTACGAAGGGTAGATATGTGCTGACTCCCAATGATATAAATTCTAGAAATTCTCATAAAATGCAGAAAGATAAAATGTTAACAAAATAATATAAAGAAATAATTTGTCTAAATTACTGGGGTTCTAAAATTTCATTATAATTTAGCATGCTTATTAGGTTTTATATCATAAAACATAAATCTGAATATAAAAATTAGAGTCATCTATTACAGTAATCTCTAGTGCTAGTCCATGGAATAATTCTTGGCTGGTTATATGAAAATCACCTGAAGAACTTTATAAAAATATATATTAATGTGCCTAACTCCTAGAGATTCTAATTAACAGGTTGAGAGGAAAGCCAACATTACCAAAAAAAAAAAAAAAAATTAGCATAAAGCTCCCAAAGGGATTCTCAAGAGAACTCAGCTCATCCAAATTTGAGAATCAATAACACTATTTAGAGGTTACAAACCTGGTTGCTTGTGGGCTAAATCCAACTCACAGAAATGATTTCCTTGGCCTATGAAGTGTTTTCAAATGTTCTAAATAAACAAAACACTCGCATTTACAGTTTCTCTTGAAAAAAAATCTGACAAAAGAGAACCTGAATTATTGAATAATGGCAGTGTACTACAGCTGTTAACAACTGCTAACACTATATATGCATCTCACAATTCTGCAACTATGTAATTCCATGACCCGAAAGTTATGTACACCATTGCTCCTGACCTTCCTTTGGTGACATGAAGTCCCATAATTCTCCTGGATGCAAGGGGGCTGGGAACTGAAGTCACAGCCTGCCAGCTCTTCCAATTCTACAGTACAGAAGGGTGACTAAGAGTTGCTGGACAGATAGCTTATCTTTGCCAAACTCAAAATTTATAAAATGAAAGATGCACCTAGAAGGCTGCATAGTTCAAGAAAACAAGAAAGAACATTTTTTAATGTTTTTTGTTGCTGTTGTTGTTGTTGTTCAATATGCAAAAAAAAAGTAGAGACTACATGGGAAGTTCTATCATGCCAACATCATACATCTGTGTTAAATTCTTGGCACCAGAGGCAACTGAGTTTGACTTCTGATCCTGCTCAAACCTTGATTTTAGGGAGCAAGAAAAGATCACAGAAGGAAATAAGATTTTTCTAAGGCCACACAAAGAATTAACAGCAGAACCAGGAAAAAAAAAAGAAGAAAGAAATATCTACTTTCAGTTGAGTCCCATTTCTATTACACTTTTCTCTCTACCATTACATAACTATATAAAATACATAGATAGCTGTTTGCAAATCTCTCTCTATATATATATTCTCATTCTATTTATATGTTAACAGATATTTATTATTTTTGTCTTCATAGTATTTCTCTTACCTCTGAAAAAGAGCATTTCACCTCCTATTTTTTCCCTTGATTATTATGGAGCAGCAATTAGTGTACTCTGTTATTGTGACCATAGGACTGAACATGCTACACAGCCTATTACATCAGAGTACACATCCATAGCAAGGAACTTGCTCCACAATTGTTAAAATTACATAAAGTGGACCAATCAGTGATCCTTCCTAGGAACAGAATGGAATAACAGGAGGATTACCCATACTTGGCCCTTCCTTTCCTTTTGGTGAGGGTAAGGCATTATATATGATCCCTGTATTCATCTTCTCTTCAAATAAGTCAAGGACTGATAATAATATTTTATCTGAAATTTTCTCATCCTCTGAAACCAGAGAGCTGGGGCATTAGGAAAATGGCCTAAAATAAACATAATGGACCGAAGAAAGGTCATATGGCTGGGAGTAGGGGTGAGGGCATATCTACATCTCTATGGTTAATGTGACAACTCTGCACAAGTTTCCTGAAAGCTGAATAAGTTGAATGGTCACTGCTAAAGATGACCTGGATGTAAGCTGTCTTCCTACATCTGTCCGCAATTTCAGTACAAGCAAGTTTGCTCCAGATAGCAGCAAACACCAACAGATAGAGGACAGGAAAAGCACCAGAGAATGACGCTGTTTACAGAAGATAAATTAAGCAAAGAGATAGCTAATCACAATGGATAACACTAGGGGAAAAGGGTGTTTTCCTTCGCCCTCCCCTCTACCCCAATACCAGAGAAAATATTCATGGTATGAGGGGCCACATGATGCCCATATCTTTCTTCAGGACACTGGAGATGCAAGTTTAACCAGAGGACTAACATTGGTGGCATTTAGAAGGGTTTTGGCTTGAGTTTTTCATTTTGAAATAAATAGGCCCCATAAAAATTAACATAGTTTTGGCCATTCGATTTTAACACTGAGGCAGTCTGTGACACACTGAAGAATTATGTCCGAACTTGTTACATGTAAATTGGTTTGCTATGGCCCAGTGAGCACCACAAGGGGGCAGAGTTGCCCAATCCCGTCAATCAGCCAAGGTCTGCACCTAGAATCCATTCAGTGCACAGGCTTTTCTCTTGCTATTTGAACTTATGTTCCTTGACTTCAGACATGTAGTAGATTGGTGTACAATTTCTGAGATAGGCATGTATTCATATCTGTCCTAGCTTCTGAAATTTTCTATCCAGAAGTTAGGAACAAAAGAGATTCATATAGCAACTGTACCTTACTACTTAGAGTCTATAGCTTTTTTTTTGCATTTTACAGATATGTATATATCATGGTATAAATGGATATGTATATATTTACAGAAAGAGAATATTGTTTGCATAAGCACACACATACATATATACATTTACATGTATTTATATGATGTATATATTTACAGAGTCAATGATTGTAGGTCTAAATGATTGCTGGTTAAGTTAATCAAACTTCTCCCAAGATCTGAATATAGTGTGTTCAGACCAATTTTAAATGATATATGTTGACACATGTATGCATGGCATGAATTAAAAGTTTAGGTCTAGAAATCCCCCAGCTTTGATAGAGGTCTTTTAAAAACATCCTGAATGAATATCGTTATAGTTTGTATAAAGCTACTACTTAACCTGGTTGAGCTGTGCAAGACATCTAGCCAGGTCACCATGAAGTCAGTGGCTGCAACTGCAACACTCCAATGTCATGGCATGGGAACTCTGTCTCATCTAGACCTAGTTCTGAGAGTTTTAGTTGACTCAGTGGTGGCAACTATACAACTGGTGGTTGTGAAGATGTAAGTGTAGAAGTCAGGAGGAGGAGAGAAGAGTGAAGTAGAAGGGAGAGAGGGAAAAGAGGAGAAAAAGAAGAAATGTTCACACAAACAGAAGAGAGAACATGGTTTTCTCAATGGTGCTTCAATACAGTATCAGCTAAGAGAAGTGTAATGGAAAATAATTTATCAAAATAGTTATGTTTTCTTTTTAATCTTCCTTGTAACTTTTCCTTTAATAATTAAATGAGATTTTGCTTCTGGCAAGATTTGCATTATTAACAAAGAAATGGAAAGAAAAAAGAATGCCAATGTTCCATCATTAGCTTTCAAAATACTTTCTTTCAACTCATTACCAGGATAAAAATTTGAATGTCAGAAATTTTACCAAAAAAAAAATTTTTTTTGAGA
Organism: Cynopterus sphinx; assembly: GCA_030015415.1. Classification (NCBI taxonomy): domain Eukaryota; kingdom Metazoa; phylum Chordata; class Mammalia; order Chiroptera; family Pteropodidae; genus Cynopterus; species Cynopterus sphinx. Next base: position 30,945,649 of record CM057392.1, on the reverse strand, counting down.
ATATAATTAACCAAGTCTTGAAGCTAGATAAGAGTCAGAAGATGGGTATGTAATTCTTAATGTTTTGTTTTACATATTATAATTAAAGTTTATGTATGTAACTTTGTTTATTTATTTGTTTGTTTGTTTATTTTAGGCAAGGCAATCTGTGGTTGACCTCACAGATTGCAAGGACCTTGTCAGCTTACAATCCTTTATTTTTTATTTTTTATGCCTCCAGCACCTGGTCTTTCTAGGTGGTCTCCCATCCATGTACTAACCAGGCCCAACCCTGCTTAAGCTTCTAAGATCAGATGGGATCAGGCTTTTTCAGGGTAGCATGGCCGTAGACTATGTATGTAACTTTAATAAGTTTTATAAATTTATATAAATACATAAAACTTAAATTCATGGCTCTTACACTTTTTTAAAATAACAAATGTCAACAGGTATTATATTTTTAGAGACTTGCTATTTAAAAGAGCACTGAGAATTCTTTCAAATAGAATTCCTTCTCTTTCATTCTTTGTCAAAGCTTCATATAATTTTAAGGCAGAACGATCTGAAAACTCTGAAACAGAATTGCTTGAAAATTTCCTGAAATAATTTTTGTTTATTCTCTTGTTGTAGGCATTTTTGGTGTGCAGATAGTAACTCCTGTCCTCCCCCATTCTTCTTAGGCTTCTCATGGTCATTAAGACACCAATGGTACAATAAAGTCTTGACAGAAAATCCAAAATAAAAATGGCCTTGATTCAACTTGACAGCACTAAACAGCATGCATACTGTGAATAGCTGACTGGAAGTTGAGGACAGAAGATTCAAGAAGAGAGAAGCATCAAAAACCTGTCTTCAGCCCTCTGTTCTGGTATACTTAATGGGAGAAAAGGCATCTAAGATTGCCATGATCCTATGCCAAATTGTACTCCACTGAGTCAACATTTAAGATTTTTTTATTGTTCTCCCTGTTTCAGGAAATTAACAGAACTTCCTAAGTGACTTCTACACATATTTTTCTATGTCTTTTCTAGCTTTGGTTAAAAGAAAAACTGAAAGAGTGTGAAATTGCAAAAAGTTATCAGGTTATCCGATTCTATGGAGGTTTGCATCTCTCAAGACCTTTGAGGTATTATATAACTTGATACATTGTTGGAAATTGGTAGTAATGCAAATAATTCTTTTTCACAGACATTAAATTTTGTCCAAAGGAAGTACAATTCATTCTAGCCCTCTTGTGAAAAATATCAGTCTTGCATGTGTTAAATTCATGTCAGCATTACTAATTGCATGTGTATGCAAACACTAGATTATTTTTTTTAAGTAGTTTATTACACCCTGCTGGTTCCTCCACTTATGTATTTGCTAAATAGAATACCTAACGTGTTCATTTCAAATTTATATAGGAGTCATAATTTTTCCCTTTATAAAAATTATCTTTTTACAGAAGCTCAAGATATAGAAAAGTCATCACTATGGTTGGGGGAGGGGCTGACCTTAGGAGGGTGAATTTCACATCAACATCTTTAATGTGTCTAGCTTTCAATTTAGGGTAATTATTCAGTAATCCAAGTAAGAAGGTTTCTCCAAGAACAGTTGACTAGACAACTGAATTCTAAGGGAGGCATTCAGTGGGTGGCACCTATGAAACATGGCTCCATAACACTTACATGTCACCAGTGTCCCCTTTCTCTGGGTCAGGGATGCACATTGATTAGTGTGGAGGTTTACTTTCTGGGAGTGGATTTCCTTGGTAATTGGTTCTGTCCCCTGGATTTCGGACCCCCACCTTCTGAGTCATACTTCCTTTTCCATAAGAAGTAGCCCATGTTTGTGAATATAGTATTTTTAGGTCATACTTTCCTTATAGACTTAATATAGTTTTGCTTATTAATATATCAGCTATTTGACTGACATGCATATTAATTAAAATCCATTCATTATATGAGTTCAAAGCATTTGGAGCTCTCATTAAATAAACCTTACTCAGGGCATACTATGTGCCAAGCAGTGTCATAAGTATTGGAGGTACAGGAGTACACTAGACAGCTAATGAATGCAACTTAATAAAACCCACATCCTTATGGGGCAATAGGAGAATATCCAAGTAAAATGTTCAATGAACAAGATAAAGGATGACTTCACATAGGAATAAGTACTAGTATTTTGATAGGAATAATATAGAATAACTTTGTGGCAAGAGAAATGGGAGGGACGGAGCAATTACACCATTCATAGAAGTCAAAGGAGGCTTCTTGGCAAAGAAAATATTTGAGCTGGGACCTTAAAGATGTGGAAAGTCAGACAATAAAGGCCCCAGGAAAAGAAAGTACCAATCATAAACATGTGAAACCATAACTATCTCAGCAATTTTAATGTGGATGTTTTATCCACAGCACTGAGATAAATCTTAAAAATCTTAGAATACTGAATATTATTGACTGTTATCTAGAGTTTGAACTTTTAATCTGCTAGATTAGTAACATCCTAAACTGGTCGAGATACTAATTTATTCTAATTATTTTGTTTTTCAATAAAGGTAGATCAAGGGGAGAAAGGTTAATGGAACATTGATAATATTACAGTACTCCCCATCTAATATCCACTCTCTACTTCTTCTTTACCAAAGGCAATCCAATTTTGTTAGGAGGACTGATCCTCCACACTTGAAAAAGTTATTTCTCAGTTTTGTAGCTCTGTCAAAACAATTACCATGAACTGAGTGGATTAAAACAGCACACATTCATTATCTTAAAGTCACGTAGATCAGAAGTCTGGTATAGGTTTCCACAGACTGGACTCAAAGTGTTGGTACCATGCATTCCTTTCTGGAGCGTCTAGAGAAAACCCATTTCCTTGACTTTTCCAGCTTCTGGTTAGTCTCCACCTTCCCTGGCACACAGCCTCATCCTCTGCCTTTAAAGCCAGCAACTGCAAATTGTGTCTTCCTCATGACACAGCTCTCTGACCTGTCTTCCATTGCCAAATCTCTCCCTCTGACACAGCTGGGAAGAGCTATCAGTTTTTAAGCAATTGTGATGCGACTGGTGCCCACCTGGAGTCCAGTTTAACATCTTCATCTCAAGGTCTTTTTACATCTTCAAAAACCTTTTGCCAAATAAAGTAATACATTCATAGTTTCTTGGGACATGGTCATCCTTGGGGAACCATTATTCTGCCTAACACAGGCAGCCTTGCAAGATGGATTGGTTATGTGATCTGTTCTACTCAACAGAATATAAAAGGAGTTACTGTGTAACATCTGGGAAAGTCCCTCAACAGGAAAAAGACTGAAAATTCCTGGGCCCTGCCCTTGATCCTGTCCCATCCCACTGCCTAAAACACGACCAGCAAGCTACACCTCTGGCAGGTACCATGAGAGCAGGAGACAAGTGCTGCAAAACAGAAAGCTGGAAGGAGTCTCGCTTCAGTCCCTAGGCTACCTGCATCTGAACTTCTTTTATATAAAAGAAAAATCGCTCTTTATTTATTTAAGTTATCATTTTATTAGATTTCTCTTAATATCTTTAGGGCAAATTCCTAACCGATATACTTCATTAAAGTAAGGCTGACTTGGTTGTTAAAAAAAAGGAAAGATCTATGTTGATTGTCGGATGGGTTTCATTCTCATGATTGAATTAGATTATCCATTCAGCAATCTTATCCACTGGTGGCACACAGCCTTTAACCAGCAAAACTGACAAACCAGACAAATCTGGATGAGTTGAATTATCTAGAAAGAGCTGATATTTTATTAACAGCTTAACTGTAATTAAGCCAACAGTCAGACATCAATATAAATGTCAGTATTATAAGAAAATGAATTTTGCTTCAGAATAGTATGGTAATAAATTTAATTAGGATTGTAATTGCTTTTTGAACCAACAAATCTTAGCTGTCATAAAGAAATATTAACATTTCAAATCTGTCACATATATGCTGTTATATGTCTAACTTTAACAAATATTATAGTCTCGTGAGATATCCAATGAATTGCATAATAGAATACACTGATATCAAAGGAAGATCTTTGAGAGCTGTTTTGAAATAAAAGCTAACAATATTTCTTTTAAATTAGAGTCTCAAATCTATGTCTATTATTATTTATTTACGTTCTCTCTAGATTACAACAATTTAAAATGTTCCATTTAATGTTTACTATGAATTGTTTTCTATTTTAAAAAAGAGCAAAGTTATTAGAGGAACTGAGATTATTGAATTAACCAATTGCATAGAAATTATTTTTCACATTTTAGAGGAACAATTTTCTGCTTATTTTACATATCATGTCTTAGTAGTACGTGCTCTGTGAACCATTTCTGATTACGTATAGCATTGTGTCAGTTCCACATCTTGTATCATGTTTTGCTACACTGCACTCACAATATCATCTGCTCTAAAATGCTTGGTCGAGTAACAGTCTTATTTTGGTATGCATTAGTAAATAAATGATTTGGTTTAGTAGCTTGGTTTGTTCATCCATTCTTGTTTACCTTTTACAACTGGAATTTACAAGTATTTGACAAAATTTTATATGGTATATGCATATCATTTATGCTAATGATATATTTGTTAGAATGCATCCAATTTTCTGTTCTTTATTTTTTTTTAAATACCAAAATTGGGGTGGGGGGGGACATGTTATTTTCAACAGAAGGCTTCTGGTGGGTTGAACAGTGGCCTTGCCTAAATATATGTACCCATATTAATGCCTGGAATCTGTGAATGTCATTTGGAAAAAAGAACCGAGGACAGAAAAGGATAAAACAGAGAAAGAACAGAAGGCAATGTGACACGAGAGGCAGAGACTATTTGAGTGATACAGCTGAAAGCTAAGAGAAGCCAAGGACTGCCACCAGCCCCCAACAGCTAAGAGATGGGTACTGAGCTTTTGGAGAGAGCACATTGTGCCAACACCTTGATTTTGGAATTCTGGATGTTTTAAGACACACTGTGAAGATCTGTTAAGATAGTCACAGGACATTATACAGCTACCATTTTCAAATAATTTTAATCTTTATCTACTATTGTTCAGTTCATTTTTTTTCAAATCAAATTGATGAAACTAATATTTTGTCCTTTTCACTAACTGAAAAATTGCATATAAAGATTTTCTTTGAGTCAGATTAAAGGTGGCAGGTTAAATGTATACTTTTTATTCCAGTCCCTTTGAAATCCCACTATAATGATACCAAAGTGTTTCATTTATTTCTACTCACAAGGCCTAACAGAATGGGAGAGAAGATAATACTAGACACATTTTAGAAACTGAAAAGCACAACAAAAATAAGTCATCACTGACTCAGTAAGCCAGAAAAAGCTGAATCCTAAAGCAGCATGGCAAAAGCTGAGAAACAGCCTGAATCTCACAGCAGAATAAATCGTCAAAAAGAGGAGATTGAGAGAGAGTGTGTGTGTTTACAAATCTAGTAAAATATTCCACTGCCTGCCTGTCCCCAGAACCCTCTCCACAACCCAGATAATCTGCCATCCTCTGGAGAGGAAGACAACTGACCCTTCTCCCAAATACACACACATACTCTAGCAGAAGACTAGAGATGCATTCTCTGAAGGAAGAACAGCAGTTGTCTTTAAAAGGGATGCCTGAGCCTCTTAGGTAGGAAGGATTACCACACTAAAACAGAGAAGTTGAGAAAAAATGTACTCATTAAATGCTGAAATCTCTGCTTCTTTCTGCTCTTGGTCCTCACTCAGCAAGTTGACTAATACTGTCCAGCAGGAGGCTGGAAAATTGATCTCTGTGGACTCAGACCAACCAAAGAATAACTATACAAAGATAGTGACGTCAGTGGTTCCCTTTCACAGGGCAAGCCAGAGTCGATAAACCAATCCCCTACATATACCAGGCTGCCATGCAGCTTCCGGTGTCTCCTTCTTCAATGTGAGGTGACATCTAACAATAACTAGACACTGAGGGACACCTCTGTTGTAAAGGATGAAAATCATAGGAAAATAAACAACTCACAGAGAAAATGGAAATATGTATCCTCAGTGTCAATATCCTAACAAAGATAACAATATTACAAGTATTAAAAAAAGGATAAAATTAACTAAAAAAAGAGAATAAGAAAGCAATTTCTGTATTTATAACTACGTTAGAAAAAATACTAAGTATTCATTTATGAAACTGAAAAATAAAGTTGAGAGAAATCTCCCTTAAAGTAGAGAAACACAGAGATTTAGGATGGAAAATAAAAAAAAAAATTGAAAAAAAGGAAATGGGAAAATTAAAAGATTTAGTCCTAAAGTTTAACATTCAAATACTAGAGATTCCAGAAAGGAAGAACAGAAAAATGGAAGAAAATCATTAAATAAATAAAGCAATATATGTCATAGAATTGAGAAATTGGAGTTTCCAGATTGAAAGCATTTGTGAAGTACCCAGCAGAGTGATTAAAAGTAGATCTACACTGAAAATAGTCCTGTCTGTTATTGTTGCTATTATACTGTCATTGTAGTTGACGTTTTTCTCCATTTTCATTTTATTTTTATTTTTATTTATTTACCACTTATTTATTTAATAATTTAATTAAGTTTATTGGGGTAACACTGGTTAACACAATTATATAATTTTCAGGTGTACAGTTACCCACTTCACCCTACCTCTAGGCCCCTATATTTGACCCCCATTTCCCTGTCTACCTCTCCCCTTCTCCCCCACCTCCTACCTTCTGGTAAACACTAATCCATTGTCCATGTGCCTAAATCTGTTTTTCCTGTCCATTTGTTGCTTTTAGGTTTATATCTCACATATAAGTGATATCATGTGATTTTCAATTTTTTTCAGTCTGGCTTATTTCACTTAGCATGATTATCTCGAGGTCCAACCATGTTGTCACAAATGCCAGTATTTCGTCTCTTCTTATGGCAGAGTAAAAATTCCACTGTATAAACATTTTGGTTTTAAAGCTTCTTCCCCGACTTGCATCCATTTGCCTTACCTCTGTCCCCTCAAACAATACAAATAAAGCTAATCCCTTTGTACACAACAGCCCTGAAAGATTAAAGGTAAGCCTTTGTATCTCTCTGACTCTTCTCCAAGCTAAGAAGCTTGAGGGGTTTGTTTTTGTTTTTGTTTTCATTTCTCATCCAACATTATTTCCAGGTCCCTGGTCATCTTAACAATAGCACCTGCCATCTCTTCAGCCTTTCCCATCCCTAGAGACACCTCCCACAGTCCCATATTTTAATTGAAACCTTTACCTCCTCAGTGCAAACTCATCTCACTTCCCCAACTTCTACCAGACTTTACTCTGTTTTCATTCTCTCCTCAGCTAGAATGTAAAAGGTATATCTTTTGGAACAAACCATCTACCCACTCACTCTTCAACTGTGTCATCATGACCCTCATAGAGAATATCTCAAAGCTATCTTTAAATTAGTTTTGTTGACTTTAGCAGCTATTTTCTCTTTTTACATAACCAATACATTAGATGTGTACTGTTTCAATCTTTAAAACATTCTCAAAAAGTAACCAATAAATATATCAAAATGTGTTGCAAAGTGAAACAAAGGATTAAACATAAAAAAGAAATGAAAAAAAAAAATAGACCTACACCAGGTCTTATCATCAAGAATTTTCAGAATTTGGGGCATATGAAAAGCTAAAATATAAAAATGAAAAAAAAAAAACACACACACACAGAATAATAAGGAATAAGTATTTTGTTGGATTTTTCAATAGCAACACTAAAAGGTTGACAATGAAACAATGACTTAAAAAATTAGCAGAAGTGATTTTCAACTTAGAATCAATCCATATAAACACATCATTAATTCAAATAAATTAGGGTAGAATAGATATTCTAAATACAGGTACTCAAAAATTTTACTTGCATAAATCCTTTCTTAGAAAGCTTATTTTGGAGATTGTCTTTCAAAATTTAGGGGTAAACAAAGAGGAAGAAAAAGGATTCAGAATATAAGAAAGATATTAAAGAGTTCCCTTGGAAGAAGGTTAAGAAAATAAAATCTTAAATGATAAATGATCAACAGAAATAAATGTCTCTAAAATCATTATTGCAGATGGTACCAGACATCTCCAAGAAAATGACATTGAAAATACAATTATATTCTAACATACTGAAAAGAGTATTAGAAAATTTCATGCAAAGAATATTTGTAGCTGAATTTATGATAAGTACGTAAAAGACTAAACTGTACCTGCATTTTTGTTATGTTTTGTCTGTTACATGACTACTCAAATGTTCCTAAATCATTTAAATGTAATATATAGAGAATCAATGTACAATTTTAAAAGTTTAATAGGTTATAAGTATTATAATACATAAATTTAATATCTTTGAACTAGTGTATAAAATATAGATGATTTTAAACATGATCTTATAGTTTCATAAAAAAACACAAAAGTACTAGTTTCACTGAATCCCACACTTTGAACATGATCCCAGTTTAGTCTGGGCCACTGCCTCTTTAATTTGGAAAATAACTAATAGATTTGTCACAGGTGCATGGGAGCCGGTGGCTTCAAACACGTCTGTCTCTCCTCTCCCACAGACAGACCCAAAAGTCAACTAGAGAAAATATCAACACAGATTCAACATTTGACTAAAAATCACCTTCAGCTATTAAATACTCAACTAAATCTTTCCTCTTTTTTCATTTCTACTGGCATTTCCCAGATAGTATCATATGTGAAATAGACTTACTGTGTATCAGACCACAAAAAATAAGATGGATTTTTGCAATGACTTAAGCATTGATCAAAATAATATTTCTTACTGTACAGTATACAATATAAAATTATCAATGTATTCTTTATTATTTGATCTGAACATTAAATATTACTTATCATTACTTATTATTGGGTCTAATACCTGATTAAAATGGGATTTCTTAATTCATCCGGTCATACATCATGCTGCAAAAAAGGTTATGCCAACAGCTTTCCAGTAACTTCTGTTACTAAAATAGCCTCACTTTCTCCATAAATTGTGAAATAAGTAGCTGAAAACCATGGGTCAAGTTAACTCACCATATGCCTTCTGAAATGATCCCTTTGAGAATTGAGAGAAAGCCGGCATGTGATTCCACTTTTCCAGTGCTTGGTTTCTTTAAGAAACATGATAATTTATTTAAAAATTAAACTTTGGAAATTATGGTCCTAATTTACATTTTTTGAAGTAATCTATTTCAGGAGATGTTAAAATAAAATACTGGTACTTTCAAGTTTTCCCAGAGGAATTTTCTGTCTGCTGACATTTTAGGCCCAAAGTCCTGAAAGGACACAGAAAGGCGATTTTGTGCATCACCACAACCCCAAAACAATAATGACACACTTTCAGGTATTTTAAATATATATGTATTTTAGGGATTGTATTCGTTTGCGAGAGCTGCTATTAGAAAGTAGCACAAAAATCTATTGTTTCACACTTCTGTAGGCTAGAAGTCTGAAACCACAGTGTCCACAGGGTTACTTTTTTCTGAGGGCTGCAGGGGAGGTTCTTTCTCTGGTTGGTAGAATGCCTTCTCTGTCTCTTCACCAGGTAAACACCCCTCACCTATGCATATACCCAACTATCCCCTCTCCATAAATGCGCTAGTTGGACTGGATTAGGGTGCAACCTAAATAGCCTCATTTCAACTTTAAGAACTTATTTCCTAATTTTTGACAAAAAAAGCCAAAAAACATACAGTAGAGAAAGAAAAGCCTCTTCAAAAAATAGTGCTGGGACAACTGGAAAGTTATCTGCAACAAAATGAAATTAGACTGTTGCCTATCACCACACACCAAAATTAACTCAAAATGGGTTAAAGACATGAATATAAAACCTGAAACAATGAAATGCATAGAAGAAAACATAGAAACTAAACTTAGGGAACTTAGACTTAACGAGGATTTTATGAACTTGCCCCCAAAGGCAAGGAAAGTAAAAGCAAAAATAGATGAATGGGACATCAAACTAAAAAAGCTTCTACCCAGCAAAAGAAAACATAGGTAAAGAGACAACCATCTGAATGGGAAAATATATTTGCAAGCAACGCCTCTGATAAGGGCCTAGTATCCAAAATATACAAAGAACTCAAACATCTCAATAACAGCAAAAAAAAAACCAACCAAACAAAAACAAAAAAACCCACAAATGATCCAATCAAAAAATGGCAGAGGACCTGAACAGAAACTTCTCCCTAGAGGACATACAAATGGCCAACAAATATATGAAAAGGTCCTCAACTATTAGGGAAATGCAAATCAAAACCACAATGAGATACCATCTCACACTTGTTAGAATAGCTATAATCAACAGGACAAGTAATAACAAGTGTTGGAGAGGATGCAGAGAAAAAGGAACCCTATACACTGCTGATGGGACTGCAAATTGGTACAGCCACTATGGGAAACAGTATGGAGGTTCCTCAAAATAACTAAGAATTGATCTATCATATGATCCAGCAATCCCTCTACTGGGTATTTACTCCAAAGACTTGAAAAGCCATATCTGAAAAGATATTTGCAGACCCATGTTCATAGCATAATTCACAGTGGCCAGGACATGGAAGCAACCTAAGTGCCCTATGACAAACAACTGGCTAAAGAAGCTGTGGTACATATATACAATGGAATATTATTCAGCCATAAGAAGAAATGAAATATATCATTTGCAACAATATGGAGGACTTCAAGATAATCATGCTAAGCAAAATAAGCCAGATATAAAAAGTTGAAAATCACATATCACTTATATGTGGAATATAAACCTAAAAAGCAACAAATGAACAGGACAAATAGAGTTCCATAGTCATAGACTATAGACTAGTGGTTACCAGAGGGTAGGGATGTGGGGAGTGGGAAGGTAGATGGGGTAAAAGGAGTAAAAAATGTGGTGATAGAAAGAAATCTAACTATAAAAGGTGAACACACAGTGTAAAAAAAATTATATATGTAAAAAAATGTATATATATACATATATATACATACACACACACACACACACACACACACACACACATATATACATACACACATACGCCTTGCTGTTAAAGTGTACAGAGGAAACAATGGATTTCATTAACCAATGTCACTATAAAAAATAAATTAAAAAGAAAAAAGACCCTATTTCCAAATAAGGCAAGAGGCTGAGGTATTGGGAGTTAGGATATGAATTTGAGATAGGGGGATATAATTCAACCCACACCAGGAATAAAATAATTATTTAAATCATTCCAGAAATTGTTCCACAGGCATTTATGTCTTTACTCAGAAAAACAGAGTTCTCGTCTTACCACAAAGAATTCTGACATCATGGAATTTTATGGATGTCTTCCTCTGAGGCAATCTAGTAAGTAAATATTTATCAAACAGCTCTTGTCTGCATCTTTAGAGATAATTCACTTCGTGCTACCCCTGTAGGCCATTAAAAAGAGTGAAAGGTGCAAGTTCACACACACACACACACACACACACACACACACACACACACACACACACGTAGGTACTGTCTGATCTAATTTATCAGTTTAGTTATGAGAAAGCATCTTCCCATTATGTTTGTTTAATATAAAAGTGAAAGAAATTTTACTAAATTTGGCAAACTAAAAGGAATCATTTAAAAAATCAATATTATATTTTGATAAAAAATAAAAGATATGTTAATATATTTCAAATAAAATATTCTGATTGAGTCCAAAAATTGAAATAAGATAAAATTTCACAGAAATGTTATAGGTATTTAGTGGTGACACTAAAAGTGCATATTTGTGGGCAAAAATGATTTATGAATAATTCTAAAAAAGGGTGATATGATTATCAAAAAAATGCCATATTTTTATATAATAACAATATAGTTAGTTCTATAACTTATACTACAATATAACTTATCCATTCTTTTTATTTTCATTCAAACATACTTAAAGCCTTCAAATTCTCTCATGTGATTGTTTATCAGGCATCGATTTCTATAGCTAAATGATACTTATATTTTTTGTTACGGAAAAAGTAGTAATGTAGTTGAATAGAGGAAAAGCAATGTTCTAGAAATATTCTATTATCATGTACATTTTAAAAATCACCAAGGACTTACAGTTTTTGTTGATTTTATACCTAAACATTACAAGGTTAGTTAAAACACTTAAGTGAAGCTCTGTGTCCTCAAATCCTCTATTCATCAACTCCTCTGGTTCTGATATTTCATATCAGTAAACAGAAAACTGATAAACAAGTAATTGGTCTATTGAACAAATAGGTGCGCTATGATGTTTATATATGAATTAAAGTATTCAGCAGCAATCTCCACCTTGAAAAACCCTAAATAATGAGAACTTTAAAGAATATTGCTCCTAAAGCCTATGCTTAAAGGAAGGCTGATATACAAGAACTTTAGTAAATGCTACCAGTAGAGTAAAAACCAGTTTGGGAAATGCACTATTTAAAATGAACTGTTCACATTACATATTAATATGAACAATTGCCTTGTTTTTGCTATTGAGACTGTGATAGTCTTAAAAAATGAGAGACTGTTGATAAACTTCTTTTAAAAATATTTCGTACCTTGTGTTTTCTATATGTTTTGCTATACTTAAGATAGTATTAGGGTTGACAGTTTTGTTTTTATTCGTCGCAGTAAAGTCCATTGTCTTCTAGGAGAAAAGAACATGATTTCTTAGGCTCGTGCTCAATAAGAACAAACTGAGGCGACCATAGGAAAGAGGAGATGCTGACTACTGACTGCAGTGTTTAGAAAACTTTCCTATCTCAGAATCTGCCACAACCAAAAATAATATTCCATAAATAAGGGAAAATGACCATTATTTAACCCATCAGAAAACATCCATTAAGTAGTCCTTTCCTTGTGTTAGGAAAATTTTTGTACTTATTGCTATGATGCTATTAGTACACTGCATTTTAAATTTTCTTTTACACATCTCTCTCCACACAAAATTGTGAACTTTTGGAATATGAAAAATAGCATCCCCATTGCCTGTCTCAGAGCTTGAAATAAATTAAATATTTTTGAAATTACTTCAAGTACCATAAGCATGGAAAATTCCTAATTTTCATATTGATTCTCATGGTAAACAATCTATGTATTACAAGTAAAAACAAATGGCATTTTGAATGCTTATTGATTCTTTGTTTTAGAAATAAATTAGAATGAAGAAAATTAACACGCTAAAAAAATCAACTGACTGCAAATTCATTGAAAATTAGCCTCGGATTAATTAAACACACTCTGAGACTTCTCCCTCAAAAATCAGAAAATAGGAGGAATAGCTAGAAATAGAAAATTAGCAAGTATGGTAGATCAATTAAAAGGCAACTGTTAGTACGTAAACAAATGTAACACACTTGTTATACTTAATCAGAACTGAGTTACTAACCAATCTTTTCACAGATAATTTTTTAAATTCTTAACAATGCTGTCCATTATTAATAGGTCCCTCAAGCAGAAAGAACCCTTAGAAAATGCATTTTGCACTAGGTTATATTAACTATTAGGAAATAATGAAGAAAAAAAATTACCATTATTTGCCAGAACCACCCCAACTCTATCCATGTGTAATAAAAATAAGTCTATGGTCATGCTACCTTGAACAAGCCCAATCCCATTTGATCTCAGAAGCTAAGTAGGGTTGGCCCTGGTTAGTACTTGGATGGGAGGCCACCTAGGAAGACCAGGTGCTGTAGGCATACAAAAATAAAAAATAAGGGATTGTAAACTGACAAGGTCTTTGCAATCTGTGAGGTCAACCGAGGGTTGCCTCGTTTAAAAAAAAAAATGAAAATAATAAAAATTTTAAATAAGGTGATATATTCTTAGATACATGACAGCATTTTTAAAAAAGAACAAAATACATTCCTGTAGAAAAGTGTTTACATATAAGATTATTCAATTTCAAGATGTGAAAATTAAATTCATTAATTTTCTGGAACATTTTGGAATGTCAAATATGTGCCAAGCACTGTGGGTAGTCACCGATGTTATGACAGAAATAGTTATAAGAAATTAGAAGACCAATCAACATTGCAAGGAGTCAGAAAAGCCTTTTAAGTTCTCAGGGATACAATCAAATAGGTGAACAGAAGGAGATGATTCCAGGCACAGGACAAGCGTGTGTAAAAGACTCGAAAGTGAAACTAAACACAAGGTTTCTGAAACATCTCATGATTTCCAATATGTCCATGTGGGTAAAAATATGGGCTTGGCCAGAGGTGAGGCTAGAGAAGTGAAAACTCCAGGTAATAGAAGTTCTCATTGGCTCTGCTTAGGTGTTTGGACTTTACCTTTAGGGATAGAGTGAGCTATTTAAAGATTTTAACTTAGTGTGAGTTCTTTGGTTTTAAAGGTATCACATTGCCTTCAGTTTGAAGAATGAATGGATTAGAAAGAAACAATGGCAAACATGTCAACGACTTGCTTTGTTAAAATTCTTTTGATGACTATGGTGGCCTGAGCTAAAGTGGTCACAGTGGGCAAGGAGAAGTGGAAGCCAGGAATGCTAAAAGCATATAAAAAATACTCGAGTTTCTATAATGAATAATTTGATAGATGGTGTCTTATTTGTCTCACAGGATTTTAATTTAGCAAGGTGACAGAGTGATGACAAAGAAAGGCTCATGCCATTGAAGAAAGATTTTTATTACTTACATTTCTCCAGAGGAAGGGGCTTGCTGTGCCATGTAATGCTGCATGGGATGGCACCAAATTTTGGTCAAGGAGGAAGCAGAAGTGAGGAGAAAGCCTAGCTACATCTTTTTTTTTTTTTTTTTTTTTTTTTGAATTTCCACAGAAGGGTAAGGCTGGGGTGTGTAAACGATTTAGGACTGACCACTCTGAATATTTCCAGCTGGCTTTGGGCTATGGAAATGCTTTCCAGTTTGCTGGTATGCAGTCCTCAGATGATTTCAGACAGGAGAAATACTGGCTTGGTGTGTGAGAGTTAGATAAGGAGGTAGCTGGGGTGACTCAGGATTGGTTGGTTTGCACATGGCTGATATGCATAAAAATGTTGTGATTATATTTAGAAATCAGCAGTATCTCACCCGCCTACAAGGCACCCAAAGGCTGCAGCATCAAAAATACAGAAAAGAAAATATAGTTAATACAACTGTTCCTGTGATGAATGGAAACCAAAGCGACAAAAACAGAATCTAAGAGGACACAGAACTAATGGTGGTACCATTCACAGGAATGAAGGTTGGTCTGTTTGTGAGAGGTAGTAAAGGTAGAAATGTTTGAAGTGGTGTTAGAGCATTAAAAGAGAGGTCCAATAGTTAGATATGAAGCTCTGGAAATCAGAATAGAAATACGTACTTCAGAGCTAAATTTGAGAGTTACCAGCAGGAGTTTTTAGGGAGTTACCAGGAAGTTATCAGTGAGAGCAGAAGGGCATACATTGGAAAGATGTTAACCAGAGGGCATCCACAGGGGAAGAGCAGACTCTGGTAGATGAGTTTAATGCGATCTTTGCTGCAATGGGGTGCAGAAAAAGGCAAGAGGAACGTGAGCTCATTCTTGGGCTCTATCAGACCCTTTGTAATTTGAATATTTTTTATACTTGGCATCCTGAGTCAGATCTATGAACAAAGTTAAAGTCTAATACACTTGTTAATGTCTAACAGAGAAGTTATTTATTTTGCTTTGTTTTATAACAGGCAAAAAAAAAAAATCCTTAATACATTAAGACTCCTGACAACATTGACCACTTCAGGGAAACCACTGCAAATACATGCTACTTTTTAAAAAAGATATAGATATATACAAATGTGGACAGAGCTATAATAATTAATAGGCGTGACAATAGGTGTGTCTCATTTTATTAAAAAGCTCTGTAGATTTATCTTCTCAATAAACTAGAATATTCTAAAGATGCGCATGTTGAACTTTTTGAAATACGTTTGTGAGAGAGTACTCATATACATTTTATTTGAATTTTTAAATAGTCATATCCTTAAAAAAACTAAAATTAATAAGTCCCCTAGTTATTCTCTCTTTGATACAGCTATAAATTAAGACACATTTTTTTTTTTTAAATAAACTTGTGTGTTTTTCTCTGCATGTTTTTCTCCATTTAGGAGAAATGTATTTAACTAATTTTACTTCAAACTGTGAGACTTCACTGAATCACTTTGATTTAGTTGTCCCCAAAGAACCCCCACGGATTTATTATAGTGTTTGACTAGTGCACAGAAATGAAGAAGCCCAGAGAGGCTAGAGTTTGGAGACAAAAGAGAAAAGGTTTGTCATGATACAGAGATCCTGAGACATGGACATATTAGATATGTATTTAGGAGGCAGAAATGACAGGTTTATTGATGGATTTGATATAGAAGTTGAGAGAGAAAAAAATCCAAGATAACTTTTAGTTTTCTGTCACCAACTTGAGGAAAACTGGATCACACATATCTTTCTTTTTTTTTTCATTAGCACTTAACTTGAATTAATAGTTTAGATGAAGAATAGACTAGAATAGTGTTTAAAACAAATTTCTGAAAAGTCACATTTATATAAGAAAAAAAAAAACAGGCCATCAGAAGTACAAAAAAGGTGAAGCTTGTATTATTGCACTTAGATGAAATACGCTGTTCAGGGTACCATAATACTTAAGCCTAAAGGGCCAGGAGGAGGAGACAAACACAGAGGACAAACCCCCAAGTAGTATTTATTCTGGATTCCAAACACTCTTAGTGGCCTCAGAAATCTTTAGCCTTTCTAAACATTCAATCAGAGCTCTTTACATAAATGGCTGCTGTGTCTTAGTTACAACCATGCTCTTCATTTCAACTCATGGGCAAGTTTTAAGGTATAGCTCTACCTCACACAGGATGGGACACCAAAACCACCCAGAGTCCCAGGCCATGGAAAAGTCAGGATGGGAGTAAATTAAGCAAATCATAATTTCTATTTGAGAAATATAAGTATTGATGCTTTCAAGTCCCCAGGAATGATGGAAAGTAGGCATTAGAATATTGGTCTGGAGCTCAGAGGCAAGGTCTATATGATATATACTAGAGAGTTATTAGCATATAAACACACTTGTAGGAATACATGCTATTGAAATTAATTGGAAAGACCGAGCCCACAAGAGAAAGATGGCATAGGATGTGGTCCTGAAAAGAAATCCGTACTAGAGAACAGAATAATACTAAAAAGAAAATAAAAAATATGATGAGATACAAATTGTTATTGAGATTAGACTAATGCTACACAATGAAAGCCAAGAAACAGAATGTTTCAAAACAACACATTTTCCACTCATTTGAACACTATTAATAAGTTTAATAAGATCAAAATTAAGAACACATATTTTCCTAAGAGTTGGAGGTCTGGACAAGTAGATTGAGGTGAGGGGTAGGGAAGCCTGCAGTTGTTTGGAAAGTTGATGGGCAGTGAGATGTGGAGTCCATGTGTTGTAGAAAACTTATGAAAAGCTTGGAGGTTAGAGAAAGAGTGAAAAGTTGATGCGCTGAGTATTTTAAAATCAGCAAAACAGCTCACTGAAATTCAGACTATTGTTGCTTTTGTTGTCCTTGCTGTTTTAATGAGTTCTTTTGCTTTTAAAATGAGAATTACTGGGTCATATTTGGCTGTTAATTACAATGATGCTAAAAAATGCCTGGGAGAAATTTTCCTAAGCAGGTAAAAGGGGATGCGATTCATTATAGAGGTAAAAAGTTTAGCCTTTGCTGGAAAGAGAAAATTTTCTTTGTTGTAAGTGAGAAGATGAATGCAAACAGAAAGTAGGATTGCTCACTTGAGAAAGGTAAAGCTTCTACCAACATGATACATCATGAAAAGACTCTATCAGCTATTCTTGGTTGTGTTTGGGAAAGAAGAAAAGAAAATGACCATTAAAGAAGAGTGTACAAGACAGGGAATAGTCAGGCCAGAGAGAGAAGAGGTGACTTAGGTAGTGATATATAACTATATTACTGAGCAATATCAATGACTAAGAGGGAAGGGAATGGCAATCATAAATTTATAATTTATATTCATGAATTTATATCATAAATGACATGCCCATTTGTATGATTTTTCTCCATTAATATTTAGTTGCAGAGTGGGACTAAAATGTGGTTAATTTATTAATCCAAGGCTGGGGTTAGTTATGAGAATATGTTGGAATGAGACTGGATCTGGATGGGTTTGTATATGTACAAGAAAATATTTTAATTTTGGTGCATACCTCTAAGCTAGATAATTAGGAGGAGTAAATAAAAAAGGTTGGTGGGCGCAGAGAAGGTGAGGCTATCAATGAAGTTTTTCATGACATTAAAGAATAGTTACATGTTAGCACTTCTTTTGCCAAGTACAATGAAGGATTTATATGATTTTCATGAGAGCGTTGGATATTTAAATATCTGATTTAGACTGTGGTTTTTAATGATGAAAATCTTAAGAGGTTTTCATAGAAATAGGTAGCTAAAGTAGGTGTAGACATGAGAACATTAAAAACTGAGAATCAAGTGCTAACGCAGGCTCATACACTCATATATAGATGTCATCTAACGGTCATGGCAGGACACTGATGTAATGACGACGAATGTGACCAGGTGAGAAGTTAAAGCTTTCAGTGAATAATATAAAGTTAAAAGGATTTGGTACACGAAGTCAGTATATGATGACAAAAATACAGGAGCTAACAAGGAACTGTCTTAAAGCTTAACTGAAACAGTAATTGTGATGATCATGTAATGCTTGAAAAGATAAAAACAGACCTTTAAAAATGTTCAATTTCAATAACTATTTTAATATGTGCTTATTAGCTTGCTTCTATATCTTGGCTAGTCTTTCAGTTGCAAAGAAGAAGAAAAACAATTCTGAATCTTATTCTTTCGAGAACAATTGTATGATGATTGTATGCTTGGTTAAAAAAGAAAAAAGAGGGAGGAAATGAAGAAGGAGGAGAGAAATATGTTAAGAGGTTGAACTATTCACCCACTTCAAGAGGAATGTTAATGAATACAAAATGCTTTTAATGAAAAAAAAAATACAGGAGCTGCACAATGTATGCCATGTTCAAATATCAATTTTCTGATAGTAACCAGAAGTCCTACAATTGAATTCACTTCTAACACTAACTACCCCGAGTTAGTAAGAGAGTCCACAAGATAAAGGCTAAGTGCTTAAATTCTGACACTAACTACACATAAATTCTGAGGTTCCCATGACGCCTGTTCAGGTTTGATACTTTGCTAGAATGATTCACAGAACTCTCACTGGAAACACTGTATTCACAGTTACAACTTCATCATAAAGGATATAGTTCAGAACAGCCAAATGGAAGAGACAAACAGGCCAAGGTCTTGGGGAGTTGGGGGTTCCAGGAGTGCCCTTCCCCATGGAGTCAGGGTAAGCCAGTCTCCCGGCACATAGCCATGCTCACCAGCCAAGAAGCTCTGCAAGCGTAAGGTTCCCACTTTTTCTCAAGGCTTCATTCATTACACAGGGATGACTGATCACAGGCTAAGTGATTGAACTCAACCTCCCCTCCCTGGACACCTGAGAAGATGGTGATGGAACGTTCAACCCTCTAACCAAATGGTAAGTTTTTCCAGAGAACATCTCCTAGCCTGAAACTATATACCTCATTAGGATAACAAAGAAGCAGAAAATTCAGGGTTTTGGAAGCTCTGCGCCAAGAACCAGAGCTAAGACCAACTATTGTGTTTTAATTGTACCTGAGGGGTAAACTAAACAAGGTTTGTTTGTTTGTTTCTTTTATTGATTATGAAATGTCAGTCATAAGATGAATTATTTGGGGACAAATGCTTTTTTAAATATAATCCAGAAGTATAATACTAGTGCATTTACCATGTTTTATATAAATTTAATGATATGAACTAAGTAACAATAATGACTCAGTTTGCTCTTTGGAATGAAAAAAGATGTCACATTTATTGAACATTATTAAGTGAAGAAATTTGTAGGTGTTGGCTCACAGAATCTTCAATGCAAGTTTATGTGGGTAGAGACTAAGATTCAAAGATATACAATTAATATTTAACAATCACGAATTGGATTTCTGACCCAAGTCCATATTCTTCCCATCAGTTCCCTAAACCGATGCACAGTAGAATTATAATTTTTTTAAACAAAATTTCTCTAGGAGATGTTATTTTAAATGCGCTCCACAGTAGCTCCATATGCAGCTTTTATCTGTAAGCCTTTGTAATCCACAATTGATCCTTACAATTTAGCAAACTTTCCAGGTAGAAAGTGCTTTCTTATTCCCATTTCTGCTTCCTCCATATACCTTCAGATTCAATTTCATAATACTAGCTATCAGTAAGGTATAACATCCAGTTTCAGAAATGGTAACTCACAGTGTGTATATGTGTGTATTGTACACATGTATGTATATATACATATATATACTGTGTGTGTGTGTGTGTGTGTATGTGTGTGCAGTAAGAACCTCAGGCCAGAAATTTTTATTTTAGTAGAAAAATATATTTTCCTTAATCATTTGTATTAATCTTAGAGTACCTAAAATATTTTTGTCTTTGGATTATTAACTTCAAGTTAATGGAATTAAATATAAGTATCTAAAATATTTTTGTCTGGATTATTAAGTTAATGAGAATAAATGAGAGATATCTGACCAATAGAATTTGACTTTTATACACGTTCATTCTTTTCATGTTCCTTATAATCATGAAAGGTTGTGAGAATTTCCTTGGCAATTGCTTTCATGTTGTCTTGTCAATAATCCTGTAATGTCAATTTTGATATTTTCTAATAAGGAAAATTTCCTTCAGAATTTCCTGTAGAGTAACTGGCCTCACTCTAAAAATTGCCACCTGAGAGCTTGCCTGTAGTGGCTGGTTCATGGACCTTGCCAATAGTTTATATGTTTAGAAACATGAACATGACTGATGAGGCCAAATTCATGTACTCAGCGCTTGTAATTTTTCAGCTATAAGCTCTGCGTTAAGTCATATAACCCACATAACAACTCACAGGAAATTGCTGCAGGATGAAAATAAAATATAGCTAGACAGTGGCTTTGCAAAGAAAGGTTTCCTTTTTAGATGTCAGAGCCACTCCAGGCCATGTAACTCCAATGCTACAGCTCTTTCTCCCTTAAGGCATGACATAATTCACACTCCTGTCTCACTTGCCCTTCCTCCACGTGACTGTCAGTTTGGTAACCTCAGTGTGAGTTCATAAAGTGATGACAGGATATGTACTTTTCTCAGCCTTTCGGCTTATCAGATGATTCTTGTTGAGAAGTTACACCAGCCGAAAGCTCGCTTTGAATGTTTTTCTATTTCAGTAAACCCTGAGAGTTTTGCTGTCATGCTTGTCCTGAGCCAGCAGTCACCTTACTAGATAAATCATGGCTGATTGTGAAATTATGACAAGAACACTGCCAAGCTGCAGTGCACTCTTTAACAAATGCCTTATTTAATTGGTATCTCATGCTGGAATTACTCCAACAATTATGTAACATTCTACAATCTGAGATAGAAATTTTGACCATAGTGAAGAACCAATAAATACTCCTCGGAGTTTATGGCTATGGCTGGAAGACAAAATTTTAAATACCAAATACACCTATTTTTCCTTCTAGAAATGTTTGTTATTTATAGGCTTAATCTTTTAAATTTCTCAAAATTAAACACAATGCCCACAAATATACTATTATAATACAATATTATATTATAATATTAAATGTATATCCTAAATATTGCTTAATTGAGCCATCGGAATAATTTCTCAACATTGATTGACATAAAAGAGCCATGCATTACATACTCTAAACAGGAAGATAAAGTGAACATTATCTCAGCTATTCCTTTATCTGGGATGGTATCCACTTACTGAGACAATTTGTTTAACATGAAATATCTAGAAAAGTTACATTTTTTCCATATTCAAATAATATAATTATCACCCTTAATCAGCAACCATTTATTGATCACATTATACCTGTGTAAAATCTAGCAAACTGATAT
Source organism: Cynopterus sphinx (assembly GCA_030015415.1). Lineage (NCBI taxonomy): Eukaryota > Metazoa > Chordata > Mammalia > Chiroptera > Pteropodidae > Cynopterus > Cynopterus sphinx. The sequence continues at coordinate 30,923,733 of CM057392.1, read as the reverse complement.
AGAAACTTTCTTTAAGGCCCTATTATACAAAGACAAATGGAAAGGCAGTAGTAATTAAATCTTCTGTTTTTGCTGATAGGAATCACGCAGGTTAGCTAAGATTCTAGTCCCCATATTGCATCTATAATGGGTAATGTATTCTTTGAGTCAACAGTTGCGACAGCCTCCTAATTCACAGATAATGATGAAAGAGGTATAGTACTTGAGATATCTGGGATATAGTTTTCTGATTCCCCAACTTCTTAATTGCAGTAAGTTTTCTTCTGAGTGTGTCATTCTGGGGACCTATCAGATAGTCTATGCCCCCAAGCACCCAATAATTTATTACAATAACTGAATTCCCTGTGTTAAATTGATTTTTATAATAGCTATGGTAGTATTGGTTAACAACTAAATCATGAATGGTTCGGAAAAGAATATAAATTCTTCTTAATCATATTAACAAGCTCCAAAATTATGTATCATCATTAATGTTGCATTTTCCTGTCCCTTTTATATTATTTGTATCATTCTAAATAAAATTTTGATTATATTAAAAAAATGTTTCCCGTGCAACACTTCTGACCAACCACATATTTTGGTATTTCCCTTTGCCACATGAATTTTTAAAAATTTACAGTAATGTTAAACAACTTTCAGTATAATGGACATTTATCAATCTTTGAGTAACTGCAACCCAACACCTTCCTATTTTTCTGGAAATGCCTAATTGCATTAAGTCTCAGAGAAAATCAGGACCCTCCCCCAACTATAAAAATCCAACCTGCCGACAGGTCTCCATTGTCTCTGATAACTCAATCCTTAATGCATGATTTATGCTCTGCCAGATTGGTGCACTTGTCCAAGCCTTTGAGCCTGAGGGAGTGAGTGACAGATGTGTACAGAGTTGAGAATTCTTCACCATTCAAAAAGTGGTGTCATATTACTGTTGACAATGAAGCCAACTGGGATATTCTAAACATCATATTCCTAGAAATATGGCTTTGTTGTCTTGATGCCTGCCCACACCAAGACGTACCTGTTTTCTAATCCTGGCTCATTGTGCTTTCCTTCAATTCTTTCCAATACAGGTATCTTTCCAGTACATTTATTTTCTTCTTAAATTAGTGTCTATTTGAGTTGTTTGCAACTTTAATTAGTAACTGATGCATTTTGAGTAAAGAAAATATCCTTGAAAAAGAACAAGAATTCAGTAGGAAATGGTGATTGTGATGATATATTTGTCCACAGATATTCATGATTAGATATTATACTTGGGATTGTAAATGCTCTTTTTTAACACAATTCTCTTGTTATTAAAATTGTAGCAGACAATGTTTAAAACAAATTTATCAAGGTAAAATTAATTGAATGAATTAAAATTGTACAATTTAAAAAAAGTTTTGTCACATGTATACAGATAAAACCATTACTGAAATAATGATGATGAACATATCTTTATTTCCTCATGCTCCTTTATAATTCTCTTCCTTACATCCACTACCTCACCCATGCCAGATGACCACTGGTCTGCTTTCTTCACTACACATGACTTTGAATTTTTTAGAAATTTATATTATTAGAATCACATAGCATGTATCTTTTTATATGGCTTCTTTCACTTTGCACAATTATTTTGATATTTATCCACATGGTTGTAGTAATATTTTATTCATTTTTATTTCCAAGCAGTATTTGATTATATGGATATATCAACATTTGTTTATCCATTCCTTGTTGATGGACATTTTGTTTATTTCCAGCTTTAATTATTACTAACTAAGCTGAAATGAACATTCATGTACAAGTCTTTATGAGGACATACACTTTTATTTCCCTTGGGAATATACCTAAGAATAGAATTGTTGATCATGTGTTAGGTACACATTTAAATTTTGAAGAAACTGCCAAACTATTTCTCAAAGTGTTTGTAAAAATTTTATATTCCCACCAATGCAGAATGAGAGCTCTAGTTCCTCTACATCCTAGTTAACGTGTGATATGGCCAGCCAGTAAGTATCTGACAGTAGGTACTAGCTAGAATATATAGTATAAATGTTGAATATGAATGGGGATAGTGGGTATCCTGTCCTTTTCTAGATTTATGGGGAAAGCACTGGTTTTTCATTATAGATGTCCTTTACTGGGTTGGGAGAGTTCCCTTCCATTCCCAGTTTTGCTGAAAGCTTTTTATCAGAATGTTTGTTGGAGATATATATATATATATGTATATATATATATATGTATATATATATATAAATATATATATATATAGTATGTATGTATGTATGTATGTATGTATGTATATTTTGTTTCTTAGTTGTTAATGTGGTGACCTTCAGTGATTAATTTTCTAGTAAACAAATCTTGCATTCCTAAAATAGATGTTGCTTGGTCATAGTGTATTAGTGTTTTCATATATTGTTGAATTTGTTTTGCTTAAAAATATTGTTGGCTTAAGTATGGTAGGGACATCCCACCATTTTACAGTTTATCATATAAGGAAAGAGTATAAATTTAAAAAAACAAAACAAAAAAAGGAGAAGTAGCCCTCGACTACTTATTTCCCAGAGTGACAACAAAAATCTCTGGCACCAGAAATAATTTTTACCATTGTCCATGAAGTTTCATTTATTTCTGGTATGTGTGTGTAGGTGTGTGTAGTTGATGGCATGCGGACTCTGTAGGGACAGGTAGTTATTTAAATAAGCAATTTTTGGGTTGCCCATAACTCAGTACCCTTTTCCTTGCTTCTTCTCTGAATGACAAGCCCCTGGAAAGATGTTTCTGCATGCTTTTCTGTCCAAGTTTTACTCTTTTTTACTTTTACAGAATTCAGAGTAACTCCTGCCACCAGCCTTAGATGCCACTCCTGTTTCTGTACACAAGACACTGCTGATTTTTGGTTTTACCCCTCATGAAGTATCATCACTTTAGGCAACTAACTTGTGCTAATTATTTCTGAGAACTCTAGTTGCATGCATCTTCTCTCAGCATCTTCATATACCTCTTTTTGATCTTCAGAAATCTTGACAGCTCTTCTTCATGAGCACTGATTGGGGGTTACAAACTTCTTACAGTTTTACAGAATTTAATTAGCAAATCTGTTACTCATTCTTGGAGGTTTTCTATACAATTTTAATAACCTAAAAATTCTGAAAAAACTGAGCTTAAACTCTCACTGCTGAATATATCTGCATGCAATTGTTTCCTGGTTCATAGTAAAAAATATATATTTTTATTTTTATTTTTCTTGAACATGCCAGCCCTTTCTTTCTATTAGCTCTCTAGGACCAAAAAATATTTACTTGAGTTGACCTTAAAAACAGCTTATATGAGTATACAGTTAACTTAAATTCTCTTTTATATGACCTTTACCAGGCTTGGTTTATCAGGCTTGTAGAATATTTTTTTTTCCATCCTAGGCTGGCCTTGTCATTCTCTATAGTTTCTCAAGAGTAACATTATTAATAATCTGCTGAGTACTCTTTGTAAAATACCTTTATACCCAAAGATTAGTATATTTTCATTATAACTCACAGAGCCTTGAGGTGAATAAGTTAAGCTCCATGACATAGTAGGTATTGCATTTCTTGACAAATATTTCATACCTCAGATTGTTTGAGACACAGAGCTAAAGGATTTGTTTCCCACATGATGAGTGCCAGGTTTTACAAAACATCTCTGACTACAGTGTAGTATCCTTTTAATAAGGAGACCTAAATAAGAATAAAGCATGTATTTCCTCCTAGCTAAAAAGGATACATGACTCTACAACTGTCAGATAATATGAGAACTAAGATTTTGATATCTTAATGCAATAATCCATTAAGTAGTATGTATTGATTGGGTTTTTGCTTTTTTTTTAAGCTAAACTACACCCTCCATTTTGATGCTTACAAATGCCACAGGCATTTTGTTGAGTTAGCTTCTAAAATTTACTTATTTTACTAATTAAAGGAAGCATGAACAACTTTCTTACCCTATAATTTGAGAATTTTGCATCTCATTGATTGCAGGTGAGTAAATATACGTTTGTCCTTAGTGTTATAAACACAAAAGCAGCACTGTTCATGCTATGTAAGTGTGATTAACTTGTGAAAATTTTATCAAGTGCTCTGAAATCTGTATGGCTTATTTAAAAATTATATGTAAAGTTTTGAAGAATGAAAATGGTTTGACAAGTAGGCAACCCACAAAGAAACTGACACATCAAGGGAAGAAGATCAAACAGCAATATAGCAGGCATATTCACACTGCAGACTGCAGTGTCTGGCTTCACTCCAAGGGAGTTGAAAGTAGACATGAAATATAGAGAAAGAAGAGAGACATGAATCTCAAGGTGAAGGAATGAAAGACCATTTGACATTCAAAAATGATTTTTGTTTTAACATTTTGAACACACAGTCAACAAGCTCACCTCAGCTTAACTTAATTAACTGAATGTAACTATTGTCTTAAGTCCATGGAAAGCAACAACAAAAAAAGGAGCATATCAAAAAAAATCTTCCTGCTAAATATGAATCTCCAATTCAATCTTATTAAATTTCTCATACACGTAGGACAATGCCAATAAGCTGTCTATGCAAGCCTAAAATCAGAATGCTTTTATTTACAACACTTAATTTTTTTTACATTACTTGTTCTTTCAATTCCATAACATCAAATGTTAAAGGTTATATTCTAATTAACCATTGCATGTAACATTTTGCTTTGTATTTTTTTATTTACTTACCAATCATCCACTATTTTAAATTTCAATATTTAAATTTATTAGTTTTAAAATTTAATCCATTAAACATCTGTGTGCTACTAAACTTATTTTGGGTATAGTTCTTTTAAAACACTGGTGTGTAAAAGTATGTAAAGCTGACACTAAAGCAAGTAACCCATAGGCAGTGACAAAAAAAAAAACACATTAGTTAAAAGTGATTATTGAGAACTTATTGCCTTTTATAAAAGCATTTTTTAAACTGTGGAATAGTGGTTTTTAAATTCAGTGGAATGGTTCATAAAAAGACCTCTAAATTTTAGTACTTTAATATACAAATAATAGATGATATTTTCTGGGTAAGAAATCAATAATTACTAAATAACTATAATAAAAAAGGGCAATTATCAAATTTCCTGTATTTAAGATTATGTGTGTTCTTTACATTCTGACAAATGCCGACAAACTGCCCTTCCAAAAGGTCTTTTTGCCTCTCTGATGAGCAAGTAGTTATATTTTAATGTTGGTTTAATTTGTATGACCTTGATAAATTTTGAGTTGGTAAACATTTTCATAAATTGTTGCTGGCAGTTCACATTATTTTGTGTGAATCAACTGTACATCCCCATTCATTTTTCCCAATAGATTTGTCTCTTTTTTCTAATATTAATTGAGCAGAGAACTATTATCTTCCATGTTCATCTTCAAAGGGTTGCTTCAGACCACTTCCTATTCAGTGTCTTCTTTTGTTTTTCTCAGTGTTATTTTCATTTATTATCAGATTTCACAAATGAAAAAAATTAAAGCCTTCATCTGTATTGTTTATTTTTGCTCTTTGGTACTGTTTTGAATAAATATAAAGATTCTTTTCTTTCCTGAAATTTCTAAGCCCATTAGAATCCATTTTCTAGGTATGCTTTTGACCTCGTGTTTTTTCCTTTGTGAATGATGTCACTGTCTCTTCTACAATGATGTGACTTCCTTGTTTTTTTCATTCTATGTATTTTTTGCTATAATAGATTTGAAAGCTCAGTGAACACTTTTATTATAAATTTTGAGAGGACACTGATTAAATTATTAAAGTTACTTCCAGTCTTTTGAATAAGGACACATCTGTGTAGTATTCATTTCTGCTTGGTGACCAACTATTCAAGGCTACATGTGGAAATTGGATAAAAAGTCTTCTAAATTTGTATATTTAATCACTTTTCTTTTTTTTAGCTTAAGTATAATGTTTAGAATGATTTTAAAACGTATTTTTTATCTAATTTTATTTTTCCCCTTTGCAAATTATGCTTTCATTTCCTAAGATAACTTTTTTACATTCACCTATGTTCAATTTTCAGGTTTCTCATAGTGAATTTGTCTCTGAAAGTGTGCTTCATTGATTCAAATCCCTACCCAATTTCAATTTCATACCTTCTTCCAATATTACTCTTTAGCTAACTCATTTTAATTGCATTAAACATATCCATTCGGGAACCACATAGGATATTTTTAGTGTTTACTGAATGTTGTTTGAACAAATGTATTTCAATAGGTATTTGCTTTGTGTTGGTCAAATATTGTAATTTTATTACACATAAAAGGTAAATTAGTTAATACTTATTTTAAGCATATAAAATATAGAAACTTGTAACATGCTTCTAAGACCATAAATATTTAAAATGTGCTTTGAGAAGTAATTATAAGAAAGCCAATGGAACTTGCGCTCTTCCCTAGAGAAAGTTCCTCATTAAATTATCTTAGGTTATATATGTCTTAACAATACATATTTCACTTAAGAAATTCAGAATAAACACTTATCTTCACTCCTGTCCTCCCCAAAGTTCTATTTCAAGGTCAGTTTTGAATGTGGTCTCCACTTTCTGAAAAGTCAATGCTAGCATGAGGGAGGGGTATGCATGGTTTTATCTGTTAGGAAAAGCAATTTTTCATTTTTGATGGTTTCTTTTCGTATGACTGGATGGGAGTGTCAGGATCCTCCCCACTTTGGCTGCCTCTTTGGCTTTCACCTGTCTCTTTTGGATATTTCTCTAATAATGGAAGAAGAATTATCAAAAAATGAATCTTTGTCTAATATTCCATTTCTCTGTTATTATTTTTATACAAATGAACAGATTGTTGGATCTGTAACATGCTTTTTATGTCAGTCTGACTCCTTATACTTACTAACATTGAAATCTAGAAAAGAAAAATATGTACTTTTTGTAAACCTCCAAGACACTCTGTTCTTCAGGTTTGAGTGACATGCTTTTACCTGACCCTCCGAAGAGTCCATAGTGTGTTTTTTTTCTTGTTCCTTCTCTAGAACTTTCTATACAGGTGCCTTTGCAGTACAGTAATACCTTTACGGCTTCTCCATCCTCTCACTCGTAAAGTATAAACTACCATCTCTGTTTCAAACTACCATTTCTATGGGAAAGCCAGACTTACTTTCAATGTTTCAGGAATTCCTTACTACATAAATCTATCTCTCAGTGTAGAGGACATATATTCATTCACTTCCCCAGGTTCCTTTGCAGTGAGGTTTCGGGTATATCATCTTGGATCCTCCTTGGCACTGCATCTGGGCTAGTTTGGGGAGTTAAGTAAAAGGACCACAAGTAATAGACTTGAGCGATCATTGTAGCAGCACAGGTTGGTGTATCCAGTTTTCAGAAGTTGCATTTCTAGCAACAGGGTTGTAAATGGTATTAGTGATGTCAGCAATGAAAGCAGTGGTGTTAATTTTCTACAGCGCTGCAGCAATATCTTCGTGGGATCAGTTCTGTCCTGTATAACTTTGGATTACTTTTTGTAGCTGTGTAGTCTCCAATCCTGATTCTTCAGCCCTTTGGCAAGGTTCTAAGTACCATCTAACATCCTTTAGAAAAGTCATTTTCTTCTTAAATTAGCCAGAGCTGATTTATGTTACTTTAAATAAGTTTAATTTTGATAAAATATATAAATTTTGATTTCAAAAACTGAAAAATACTTATCACTTTTTATATAAAGGGATAGGACTTCAAAAGATTAATTTTTAATTTATGTTTTCCTTTTTATAAAAACAGAAAGTTAATATAATGTGGATGCACATGTGTGCATACATATAGATATATAGGTATATATGAAGTTATTCTTTATAGATACTGACCAAAAAGTGATAAGTATATTTCAGAATTAATAAGCTAACATCACAAGAAGAAAGATTTGAGTCTCAATATTTGGACAAGTGTGCTATAGATGAAATGTACTTTACAACACAAAGGGAGAATAATAGACTTACCTTCGAGTCTTAATTCTATCTACTAAGCTCTATTACCTTTGGCAAGACATTTAATCATTTTGGGGTTCTATTTATTTCACCATAAATTTTATGACATATCAATACAAGTTCCTAAAATAAATTACTTAAAATTAAACATTGAACATATTGAGAATTTTAAAAGCAAATTTTAAATATTAAAATGAATTTTAAATATTAAAATGAATATTTACATCAAGGAAATCTGAAATTGCAGAGCTAGCCAAAGAGCCATTTGGGGAGTGGTCATCAGATATGAAAGAGAAGACCTCGCTTTAGTACTGTCAGAATAGGTGAGGCTTTTTATTAACTCCAAAAACTCAAATCTAGCTGATTTTAAAAACTCTTTCCTCTGTATATCTATTACTAGAAAACTGTTAATTCATCTTAGAAAAACACAAAAGAAATGTGGTGTGTTTCCTGGCACCTGTTCATGGCAATATTAGTGGGTTAGGTTGTCTCTTTACTCACTCTCACTTTTTCCATCTGTACCAGTTTCTCATGTGACAGTTCTTCTCCATGGGATTCTGGCAACTGAACCAATACCAGTTGCAGTAAATATTTTCATAAGAAGAAGGAAAGGGAAAAAGGCTCATTTGTAATGTACAGCGACTAAAATTTTCTAGCTTTAGTTATACTCAAGGACTAAAAAAGACAACACTTTTTAACATAACAATATAAACCTTTTTAGATAATCAAGGTTTTCCTTTTATCTCACCTAAGAATCTCAGCAGACTGTATAAATATTCTTCTTCCATTTTTCTTAGGAGAATGTGAAGTCTCTAAAATAAGCACAAAGACTTTTCCTCCTCAAGGTTATCTTTATTCTTGCTCACTTTGAGCCAGGAATCACTGAGATACCAAGCTGTGGTCCTCATTTCTTTTCACAAGCTACAACATGAGTCAATATGATTTACTTTCATTAGCACATTGGAAATTTCATTTCTCCCAAATTCAAGCCTTTCGTGTGCTCCACTTTGCTGTCTCAGAGTATCACAAAGGCAAAGTATATTTCCAGCCTCATGTGTATAATACTAAGAAAATACAAGAAAACCTCATATACCAATGTGACTACCATAGCATCTTACAATGTAAACCAATGGTGTTCAGTAGCGGTGGGACCACTAATTAGAGGGCATTTTGGACATCTGCAGGGACTTTCTGGCTTCCATAATAACCCAGAGCTATGATAATTAGCATAAAATGGTAAGGACAAGGGATGTTCAATCTGCTGCATATTGTCTATTGTCAATTCATCCATTCTCATTCCCACTCATTATATCTCTCCTACTGCATTAAGTGAAATTTCTGAATATCCCCTAAGACCTTCATTTTACTTTTTAATATATTTACATTCTATTTATATGAATCTAAAGAAAGTACAAATCTAATATATAGTGACAGAAAGCAAATCAATTTTTGCCTGAGGTCCCAGGGTAGAGGGGTGGCTGAAAGGGAAGAGACACAAGGGAATACTATAGGGTGATGGAAAAATGCTGTATCTTAATTACAATGTACTCATTTATCAACACTTAATGAAATGAACACTTAAAAAATTGATGCATTCTAGTCTGTATAAATTATACCTCCTTAAAGTTGATTTTAAACAATTAACATTTACATAGGGTATGTAATTTACAAAAATATTTTTAATATATAAAATCCGTTTAAAATTATATGAGCATATATCTTAACTCTGTTTAACATATATAAACACAAGCTATTTTTACTCAATTTTAATATATGCAGAATTTCCTAACAGTAATGTTGCCTCAATTGAGAGAGCTTGCTTTGTTTGGAACTATCCAAAGTTATTTTACTCTTTCTAAATGTCATATCAACAATACTAACACATTTGCAAATATGATACACTAAACCAGTTTTCCTACGAAGCTTTCATAGCATAGTGATTCTAGATATAACTGCAAGCATCTGATTACTGCATCGGGCTTTCTAATATAATTGTACTTGACCATGTACACTGAGTTATATAATATTGCATTATAAATTCTTGTTTTATTTATCTTTTATATTATAGTAATATTTTTTTTGACATCTGTTGCTATATTGTGGTAAGAGATAGAAATCTTGGTAAACTCATTCATTATAGAACACATCCCACATGCTTACTATGTAAAAGGTGCCCTTTGAGGAACTGAGGATAGTGCAGTGATAACAATAAAAAGGTAGTCCATGGCTGCATAGATTTTATTTTCTAGTTGGGTTGACTGATAATAAAAAGTAAAAATATCAGATACAGATAAAGGTTACAAAGAAAAATGGACTGGACAGTTGCCAAGAACCTATTACCTAAAAATTAATACTCAAATTAGATAAATTTCCACCAAGATTAGTTAGTACAGTATTTTACACATTCTGGAGTGGTACTATAAGAAAGACAAAAAAAAAAAAAACTACTTCCCATTAAAACCAAACCAAACAAATAACAAAAACAAACCTTTTTTCTAGTGTCACCTGATATTCCTTTGTCCTGGGTTTGGCTCTTCTGGAAGCAGATACTGCGATGGAGTTAAGATTGCAAGAGGTGTGTTGGGGGAATATCTAGAAAATACAAAAAAATTAAAAAAGTGGGAGAAAGCAATATTAGGCAAGAAGAGCCATCCAATCATAATGTTAGGGCCCTGGAATAAACATTGCCTTAAAGCAGAGTCTCAGCGTGGGCAGAAAAAGCTAAACTCTAGCCCTGCCATCTTGCTCAGTTACTGGCTGGGGCCAATCTGAGAGGAACGTGATCTTGGTTTGAATGCTGAAGTGACTAGAAGAAGCTAAGGCCTGGAAGCTGTCAGGTAACCAACCATACACTTCACAGCTGGATGTGAATCATTCCTTGAAGGGGAACCTGAATGGAGCATCTCCACTCTGCCAACCTCCCCCACCCTGAAAAATTCAGAAATTTAGAGTCATGCAATTGCCAATAACCAGTTTTTTTTTTCTTCATCTGGGCTTTACGGTGACATGAATGTCAATCAGTTATGCTTAAAGACCGTTAATGAAGGGAAATGTAATCAATAACACTGTGATAAGTTTGCACACTGACAGATGATTGCTTGAATTAGTGGCATGACCAAGTAAGGTGTAAAAATGTCAAATTTTGTATTGTACACCTGAAATTAATATAACTAATATAATATTATGTATGATCTTTACTTAAATAAAACAATTTGAAAGACCATCGATGCCTAGTTGAACTGGTCTGTATCCCTGTTCCCTCATGAGGAGAATCTACATTTCTACCAGTCAGCTCTCTGAGATTGGTGGCTTCTTCTTTTCCCACTTTCTCAGTCTCCTACTTTTCTCTCTCTATTTTGCTACCCTGAATATGCTGTATGCCTTTGTTCTGAAACTGTTTAGGACCTGGTAGGAGAATTGTTCCCATATGTCCCTGTTATAGAAACTCTTGACATTTCCCAAAGCAAATGTCCTATTTTCCTTACTTACTAAATCTAGGGGCATGGGAGGTAATTTAGAATTATATAATCATTTTCTATGTTACCACCATAAAACGTTGTCTTTTATCTTAATTTGTTTTTAATTCTGGCACTGAACAACCTTTGGGACACCAAAGGCAGCAGCACCATTTCTTTCAGACAATGCTTTGTCTACTGTAGGTAGCTCTGACCCTTTTTCTCTGAATATTTGATTTTTATTTCTCTCTGCTGTTGTTCGCCCCTTTCCAACAGGCCAAGCTGAATTTTCAAACCTTTGATATATCTTTCTCGCCTACCATATGTAGACCTAAGGCAGTCTGTTGCATCTTTTGACTACAGCATCAAAAATCAGTCTTTGAGCTGATTCCATTGTTCCTGGAATTTCTGAATGCATCTTTTCTAAGTCCAAGAAACATTTTTTTTTCTGAACCAAATTCTGAGTTTCTAGCCTATCAACCATACTTTCCCCTCTGCCATTAAGAACTCTTGGTTTTTTGAGTGAAACATCTGAATCATTTTTAATAGCACTCTCTCTTCTCTTTCTGCTATGAAATTGGGTCTGTGAACATTTCATTCTGGTGTTGCTCAGAGTAAATCTAGGTGGTACCATTTATTTCCTATGTAATACTCTCACTATCGTTTCCTACGTGTTTATTAATAAAATCTACCACAGTGCCAGAGAAAGAGATTTTTAAAAAGGGGGTCACATTTTAAGGATTTTTATCTTTCCTCATCTTGTCAACAAACTTACTTATCTAACACAGTGAATCTCCATCAGAATTTCCTAGGTTGCTTATTAAGAATGCACATACAAAAAAAATGCACTTAAGTCATCTTTTTGCCAGATTTAATAAATTGGTATTTCCACGAGCAGAGGTTAGGAGTTGTATTTTTCAAAATTGTGCTGTGTGATTTTCCCCCAGCACTATCATCCCAAAATACGGCTTTGTATTTGATTGGTCCCTTTATTGCACTCCTGCCTCCTGTGCCTGCAGCTGGGATTAGGCTGCAAAGGTGTGTGAGCTGCCCAGAGAGGCCACAGATAATAACCACACTTCCATATCTAGAAGACACTCTATTTGTTCACTTTTAATTTGATTCAATATTCAATATATTACCATCTTATTTGGACTCTCTAAGCCCATTATGCATAAATGAGGCTAGATCAGACTTGGGGGACTATACTTGACAGCTAACGGTTTCATAAATCATCCTGGAAATTATCCTTGTTTGGCTATATTTCGGGAGAGTTTATGTACCATGGGTAATATTTGTTCCTTTAAATTTTGGAATAATCTATAAATCCGGCCTTAATTTTTCTATAAGGATACCAACTTTAAAAATATTATGAATTTCATCAATCACATACGAGCAATGCTATTAAATGTATTTTTCCACAGAAAGTTTAATAATATTTGTATTATCTAGGTTTTAAGAACCGAATTACTGTTTTAAAATATTTATCATTACAGATGCTTCTAACAGAAAACCTCCTCTCAAACTGGCTTAAACAAGGAACAATTCACACACCAGGAAGTCCATAAGCTTTTTCAGACTCCATGTACAATAGAGCATGATGAAATCATCAAGGAAAAAGCTGTATTTCATCGCTCTGCTCTGGACCCTCAATCCTGGCAGCTGAAAGAATTAGTCACTTGGGTTGGACGATTTCTTCTTCCCCCTCTGGAATGATGGGGAAATCGCTTCTCCAGCAGAGAACAACAACAACAAAAAAAAACCTTCCTTTCACTCTGATTGAACCAGATTATGCCATTTTCCTGCTCCTGATCCAATAACAGTTGAGAACAAATAAAACATTTATAGATAGACTTAAACTAACCAAGATCCTTCTTTAGGTGTGACTCTCTCTACAAGGTCATTTAAGAAAAGAGGCAGCTGATGTCTTCTGAGTAATCTAACAGTTTCTACAGTTTTACATTTGTATATTTGAGAACATTTTCTACTTCAGTATTATGTTTTCAATAGGTAATTAATTATTAACTATTGAGCACCTAAAAATTGTTTTTCAGGAGGATTACTAGTGCTTCATAATGCAGTTTTCTCATTCTTAAGATGTAACATTAGTTTATTTCTTAATCTGTTTAAGGACAGCTTTAATTTTTTTTAAGGACATTATATTCTCCAAGTCATTAATACAGATGAATGGTTTTCCTTTAAAACAAAATAATAAATGTTAACATAATTTAAATACCTATAGTATACTAAGTACTGTGCTGAAAACATTATCTCTATTAATTCTCTCAACAATGCTTTGAAATATTACAATATCCACTTTCAGATAGGAACTGAGTGTAAAGAGATCATATATCTTTCCTAGGGTTGTATTGCCCATAAAGGATAGATCTGGAATCTGAACATGGGTCAAGACCAGCGCAGGGAGGAAAAAAAATCTCTTCCTCAACTCTTAAGTTCAGTGACTGGGATTCAAGAATCAAACTGATAAAAGACAGTTAACAGGAGAGGAAAATACAGTTTATTTGCACCCATAATGAACATATCTGCAAGAGAACTGTGATGAGTAGTGCTAAGGAGTGGTTAGGATTTGGGACTTATATGCCATGTTAGCAAAGAACAAGACATTTGTGAAATGACAAGACAAAGGAAAATGGGTTCGGGTTCCTAGGGGCAGTAAATTGTGGGAAGGTTGAAAACTATAAGGGTAACTAATGGAAGATGAGTTAAGTTGTTTGTGCTGATCCAACTCAGTGCTGACCTTCTATCTCTAGTGATTAGGTTGTGTTTATTTGTTTTTTTTTCTTCTCCTGGTATGGAAGAGGAGAGGAGGAACACCTCCATAATGGGCAATTTACACCCTGCTTCCAGACAGAATGGCACAAACTAGAGAGCTTCTCCCCTGTGTCTGCTATTTCTTAATTGCCTTCAGCTCAAAATAATCCTCATGCCAAAGTGCTGTATTCTGGAGTGGCATATTCTGATTCTAAATAAAATAAATTATGGATACCCATTTACCTCATCTTTAGGTAATGTAAATTAAAATATAATAATGTATTTTCTTAAAACATTTTAATATACTAAGGAACAATAAAGAAAAACAAGGAGCAAACAAGCCAGATGATGCTGCATTTAGAAAGACAGAAACCAGTACTTTCCCCCAAATTAGTGCTCACATTGATACTAACCTCAGTCACTCAGTTCTTCTAAGCTGATGATTATTTTTGAACACCAATATATTTGATATTATGAAGCCAACTAATTTGGATAATGCATGACATTATGTATATTTATGCAGATATCTGATATAGATTTAGCATTAAAGTCAGAGAAGATTCATAATTTATTTTCTTCCTCACTGTAGTGATTGTGGCAATCTGGGGTATCAAGCACTACCTCTGAATAAAGAATTGTTTCTTTGGTGAAGTGATGATTATTCTCTGGAGATTAATTTCAGTAGTCTATTATAGACTTGGTTTATTCATTTTTTGGGTAAATTTTGAAGTACAAATATATAGATGACGCTGAGAAATATATGTGCTCTCTGCTTTTGAAAAAGGTTATTGTCTTTTTTTCCCATGCTTTAGGCTTTAAAATTTATGCTTCTGGGAACCAAAAGAGATAGACTTCCAAGAATATTATTGATATTATACTTAATGGCTTGGAACAGCAAATTTAATTAACCTCCAATATTAAAAATGGCTCCAAAATGATAAAAATACAGCTCACATAATTTTCTGATTTTAAGTGTTATGAAACTTAATATCCCTACTAAATTTTGAAACTGTGCAAACTTAATCATCCATTGATTATTCATAAAAGCAAGGATACTAAAATTATATTATGCTTCCACAGTCTTCCTGGAAAATGGTTAGTTTCTCTATTTAGTACAAATGACAAGTGCAAACTTTTGACTTATCAACATATTTTTCTTTATAGTTTAGAATTGTAAGTTCATTTCAAAATGCCAAATTAGGGTTTAAATTATACATACAAAAAGGGGACTTTGAAAATTGTTTCAATGGCAATCACATTGCATTATACAAATATATTACGGTAACATACTGTACACCTTGAATTTATAAAAGTAACATCAAATTTATCAAATGGAAAAAGGAAAAAAAAAGATTTTGATTTCATAATTCTTTGTTACTTCCTTTCTTGACACTTTTTCAAATACTGAATTAATAGTTACAGATAAGTATTTCTTAGTAAGGTTTTATTTCTAGGTTAAGCAAAGATATAACTCTCCTTAACTCTACAGTATAAGAGTTTGGTTAACTTCTCGTAAGTTTGACATAAAGAAAAAAATTACTTATATTCAAAAAAGAAAAAAAAAAACCTTAGAGAATTGCACTGCAACTGAATCCTGTTTTCTTATGCTTTATGACTACATTATATTCGAACTCTCACAAGGAAAAAGACATTACAAACTGAAACAAACTGAAACGATTTGTTTTAATTCTGTGGTGCATTATAAAATCCATTTTCTTCTTGGTGCAAAAACTATTTCTATGCTGTTTATTCTATATATTTAATTTTTCAAAGTAATTGCTTCTTTATTTTCTAAGTTGTTCACTTTAATATTAGACATTTCGGTTTATATTTAGAACTTTTAACTGAAATGTAACAAAATTATCCCAAAGAGCATTACTTTGAGTAATATTTTTTAATTTTTAGATGAATATGCAAGATTCTATTTCTCTATTTGGTAAAACATCTCCAAGAATCTCATGAATTAACTGTAAGTGTAGTCATCCTAGAAACAGAGGATAATTATGTATACGCTAAGTGGTCTGCTGATTAATTTTAATAAGATAATGTAAATCTTCTTAGGATGTAGTATAATCTGATTCTGACTGGCTGGATTCAATTCTTACCTCTGCCATGTTATGACTAGGTAGCCTCAGGCAAGTTAGTTAACCTGTCTGCTCAATTTCCTCATTTTTCAAAGGAGATCATTAAAATCACCATGATTAGCATGAAAATTAAATTAGCTTAATATATGTAAAGTGTTTAGCTAAGTGTTTGGCAAAAAAGTTCTTTATAAACATTAGCTATTATTATTTCGCAATGAGACTTAGATATGTGGACATTCATTTTTAATTCTTGGATAATGTTAGCTGTAAGGAATTTAAATAAACTGAGGGCCTTTCTTAGGAGATGTTTTATCATATTTCTAATTAGTTCTAGGTTAAAGAGAAAAAGGCGAGCTTTGTGTATATTAAAAATATAAAGCCAACAAATGACATTTAAACTAATTAAAGATTAAAGGAGAAATCAAGGACAGAACAGGGAAATATCACTTAAATAATGTTGTAAAAAGACACAGAACTTGAACCAAAAGATATTTAAGACTCATTCTCAGTTTCAATGGTTTCCTAATAAAACACCTTGAAAAAGAAAATGTGCCATGTAATTATGTACTCCAGGATGCAGCTGATTATTATATTTAAAGTAGTGTGTTTGTAGAAAATTTTCATACAAGAAGAAGGCTGTTGGGTTACCCTGTGTACAGAAAAGCTCTCCATGATTTCAAAGTTAGGCAGCCTTTATTTTATGCTACAATTTGCCAATTTGGACTTAATGTAAAATGAAAAGCAAAGATGATGTGTTCAACATGAAAAATGATTGTCTTTATATTATTATTTCAGAACAACTTCCTCCTCAAAGAAGACCGTAAGAGTGAGGAAAGAAAGGTTGTAAGGCAGACTGTAATATAAATAATGCCATGTTATTTTGGTCAAATTATTGAGACTCTATGAATTCCAGTTTCTTTCTCAAGAAATTGGGTTACTGATATCTACTTTGCAGATATGTGGTAATGATAAGAAATGAGAGAGAGAAACAAGAGAAGGCAGATTATTTAGACAATCTTGAAAATTAATTAAAATGAGAAAAAAATTAAAATTTAATTTTAAAAATTATTACAATAGAGAGGGAGGGGAGAGGGAACAAGAGGTGAGGGGAGAAAGAAGAAAAAGAGGAAGAAGAAGAAGAGTAGAAACTGGAGGTAAAGGAAGAAAAGGAAGGAGAGGAGGGAGAGAAGGGAAGGGAGAAGAAGGAAATAGAGATGCTGGAAATTTGGAAAGTAATATATACATCAAAGTGTGATCTAGATTAAACAAGATGATTCTCATAAAAAACTCAAGAACTTCCAAGTGCAAGATTGCAGATTAAGAACACGTGGTGGTTTCTCTCTCAACAGCAAAAAACAGGGAATTGAATTCATAGCAAACCAGATGGGGTAAAACTGCAGGTGAATTATGACTGAACGAGACTATTACCTCTCAAAGCACACATAAAACAAAATGATACATTTTTAAAATTTGAAAATCACTCCAATTTGTGTGTCCATACCCCAAATATGTCAATACTGGCAGTTGCTTTTGTGTGTTTTTCTTATACTATTATTTGCAAATTATCTCTGTTGTTTCTTTTTAGGTCAGTATATTGTAAATCGACTGATTTTTTTTTTCAGTTGGACACTATGTTTTTAATTGGTAAATTCAACTTATCCATCTTTATTGCAGCTTGTGAAATGTGTATATTAATTTCTGCATTATTTTTTTTTCTCATATCATGGTTTACATTCTTTCTGCTTGTTTGCCATCTGGATCAATTCAGCTAATTTTTCTGTTATTCCATTCATTTCCATTTTCTTAAAAGTTGCGCATTATACTATTTATCATTCACATTTTAATTCAGCATTTCTCTGTCGTCCATACAAAAAATTTTTAATTGTGAATGACATTTTTTCCTTTATTTTATCCAACTCAGTTTGTTCCACTTTTTTTTAACTACAAAGCCTAATGTTTGTTTAGTTATCACTTCACAGGTGTTCCAATGGTGATAAAATTTCAACAAATCCTTCAATATGTGAAAAACATAGTTGCTGAGACCTGTTTTTTGCTCTTTTATTTGGAATATATATCTGTTTATCCACATGGTATATAATGGATATGTGTATGATATATTATGGAACTTTTAAAACATTAGATAGAGAGATAATATGATAAACAGCCAACTACCCATTACCCATCTTCAATAATTATCAACATTTTAGTAATCTTGTTTCATTTATTAACCCCATACTGACTCCACAATATCCTCCATACAAATTTATTCTTTTTAATTGCATAAAGTATTTTAATGTAAATCTTGAACATTCTGTCATTTCAGTTATCATTATGCCACTCTAACTTGATATTTTTAAATATATATAATTGGGGCTATAATCACATCTAATATATTTAACAATGACTACTTAAGATTTTATGCAGTTCCCATTCAAATTTTCCAAATTGCCTTAAAATAGTCCTTTCACACGTGATTTTTAGAATTAAAATGCAAACACTATCCAAAATATTGCCTTTGCTTCTCTGTTGGTTGTTTCTTTCTATTATCCTCCTCTCTTCCTTTTTTGTCCTATTTATTTTCTGAAAGAACTGGATCACTTGTCCCTTGAAAAGTTTTACATTCTTTTTTGGTACAATTTAAGATGCTGTTGTTCTCTCTCTTTCATTTCCTTAAAACTGATTTGTGAGCTTCCTATTGCATCACAGTTCAAAAAGAAAAAAGTTGCTGATATGCATTTAGTGAAACTAAGAACAATTTATAGTTCAATTATTAGTGTTATCAGCCTGATTCCTCCCTTAAAAATTAATGGTTTTAGCACAATTTATGATTTGGCAAACCTGAATGATACCTGTGGCTAAATAACAAGTTCTGAAAGACAATTATTTTTCCTTAGGATTCTGAAATAGTTGTCAATTGAATGAAAATGAATTGAATTCTCATCTTTTAAAATATTTTTCATCTGCAAAGACTTTTAAAGCATATTTTTCATGCTCTTGGTGCTCTAAAAGTATCATTTTGTGTCAAGATGTGGAATCCATCAATTTGTTGTTTGTTGTTGTTATCTTGACATTAAGCCATTTAAATCTTCCTTTTATTTGGGATAATTTTTTCAATTATTTCTGTTTGTTGTACTACACCATTTTCTATTTTGTCTCTAGCGTTTTTTTTCATTGTTTCCCAATATTATGTATTAGAAGAATTTGTCACTGATTTGCTGTTTTTCATTGATATAACCATTATTATTATTATTATTATTATTATTATTAGATTATGTTAATGATGATAGTAAATATTCCTCTGCCCAAAAAGATTAACTCATCCATTTATCAGGGTTTTCATATTTCTTATTACCTCAGTACTTTTTAATAGCAATAGCAGATAATAAAAATTCTGTGATAAATGATGTTTTGTAAGTTTTCCCTTACATTTAGAATAAGGAATGAACATCAGTATTTTTTACATTTATGTTTTCAAAATCTATCTTAGGTGTGGTGTATAGAGGACTTTCAACATTATATAATTAATTTTATTAAAATGCGAGGAACAATTTCAGGACTCTAAGTAACTAGACAGCATTATGAATAGATAAAGATTTTATATGAATTTGTAAGTTGGAATTTGTAGGTTGGCAAGTTTAAGGACATTACCTGGATCCCAGTACTTGAGAACAGAGTTTTACTATGTCTATGTGGGCAGCAAAAACCAAGTTTTAGCAGGAGTTGCCTGTCCTTGAGCTCTTTCTCTATCATTGTTGTCTTCGTCTCACAAAGATGGACACCAGTGAGACAGGAGCAGGAAGGTGGAAATGAAATTCCTTGGGTGAACCATTTAAACTACCTCTACTTCAGGGTTTCAGAGGCAAATTCTGGCTTGCTCTTTTTAGGCATATGCTAGGGAAAGAAAAAGAAATGCTTCTGGTTTGAGCATTAAAAAAAAATCCTTCATGTGATACAGTGCCGCTCACCAAGGCTAAGGATTTATGACCAAAGTCTTAAAATAAAAAGAAAATCAATAATAATAGCATAAGTTTGCAAGGGCTTTTCTTCTACTTGTTTAAGGACTGGGAAGATTTACATCAGATTTACGTTGGTTGAAGAGATAGGTGTGTTGCAATAGGAAGACTAAAAATTGTGTTCAGAGAAAGCGGTTGGAACATTTCAGTCTAAGTGGATCATACAGTGGAGTCTAGGGGCCCTGAAAATATGTTAGTCTTCATTTTTGAAAACCTTGAATGTCAGGATAAAGGCACAAATTATTCTGTAGGCAACAGGAAATAACATTTTTGAGCAGGGTCATGATATGATGAAAGGTGAATTTTAGGAATATTGACATATCAGAAGGATGACAAATGAAGTGCAAGATGGAAAGGGAATGGTTCTTGAAGGATGGAAGCTATCCTAGAGGGGAATTTAGCTAGTATAGGATTAACACAGTGCCTTTTTAAACTGCTAAATTAACATTCAGGTGTGCAGAGATAACAACATAGTAAAAGTGTAAAGAATTGGCAAGTGATTCTAAAATTATAATTGATAAAACTTATTCACCAATAAAATATATTAGGAAAAGCAATGGAGTCATGGCCCTCTAGTGGTAGTGATAAAATTTTTAATTTGAAAAACTTAATCCCAGAAATATATAACTGCTCTTACAAATTAAAAAAAAAAAAACTATAATTTTAGTAACTTGTTTTTTAAACTGTATATATAAATGGCACAAATATAAAAATACCTCTGAATGTTACTTATCTTTGAAGAAGTCCACATTGCTTCTATATGTAATATAGAGACATTCTTTCAATAATCTATGTGGTTTTCATAAGAGTAAACATAGTCTTCCGTATGTTGAGAAAGAAAAAATACCTTATATTCTAGGATAAAAAAATACATTTTTCAATGAGATAAAGATTATTTTGTTGACAAAATATAATAGAATTTTCAATTCGAGGTACAATCTTATCCCTAATATACAGAAGAATCTAAGAATGCTGAACTACATCAGAATACACCTGTGAATAGTACAGTAACAGGATCCCAGAACGTATAATAAAGCTACCAACAGTTAACCTTATGTATTGTTATTCAGGATGTCTTCCCCTCCACAAACAGGTTTCCCTTCGAGTGAGCCCTGTGATTGATTCATGGTTAACTTTTTCTGTGGTTATCTTTCATTTTCACTTCAACCTTATTAGTAATTAGTCAGGCATTACTTTTTGCTAAAATCTGTCATATTTGTATATGTATTAATTCCATAAATCAACTCCCAAAATATAACCTATGCAGTCATTATGCATGGTGTTTATGATTTGTGGCTCAAAATGACAATTGAAGCATATATATTTATTTCTTCTCCTTTTGGAAATTCACATTGAAATTATAGAAGAAATAAAAGAGAGAGGAATATTTTAATTTATTTTCAACAAATATAAAAATAAACAGTAAACGATGAGATCCATGGGTTAGCATCTTTGATGCATTGGTTTTTTCTCTTTTTTCTTTTAAAGATAAAGATAAATCAAGCTTCAAATAAATATCAAATATTCAGTATTTATGTACATGAAGTAAATAATTTGTCAGTTAATAGGTTCCCCAGCAGAATCACACATGTCTAATTATCTGGGAAATTTATGAAAATAAACTCTCAACTACTTGAAAACCTTTGGAAGAACTCCAATGTCTAAAACATGAACACATCAGGGTCTAGGACCTATTTACTGAAACCTGGTCCCCATTCAGCATGTATAAAATATAGAGTAAAGCAGGTTATGCCACCAAACTCTCCAATAAAAGGTCTTACTAGTCGGGAAAGGTTGGGGGGGGAGGAGTTGGACACAGCTCATCTATGACTTCTGTTTGTCTAACAAATATGGAAAAGAAAGTCTCTAAGATGACAGTCAACATCCCTGTTTTCTCTGGCATTATATCATTTCTCATTTATCACAAGTTATTGCAATCACTTATTGAGCACAGGTCCTCCTGAGATGGCTAAGAGTAAGGATGCATCATGATGCATTTCATAGGCAGACAGTTCGAACCTCCAAGTGAATAGAGGACAGAATGCCAGTGCATTTCAAGGTAATTTTAGTGTGAGCAGCTTAATTCTCGAGAAAGCACTTATATCATCTTGGTCTAAGAAGGCACTCTGGCCGGGCAGAGAGGTTGGGTATGTGTGTGTAAACGCTATCATCAAAAGGAACAAAAATAATTTTCCACAGGCATAAACCTATTTGTCATTATCTCCCTAATTTTCACATCAAAGGACCTTTCACTATAAAAAATAAAAAGAAAAAGAAACATAAACATTCAACATTTTTCTTTTAGTGGGAACTAAAGCAATGTATGTGGAGATCTATACTAACTCGCCCCCAAAATTTGGTATTGAACAAACGTTAAGTGTTATAGACTAAATCCACCATCCCCTAAATTCATATATTGAAGCCTAAGCCCTAACCCACAGTGTGACTGTATTTGAAGATAAGGCTCTATAAGGAGGTAAAAAGTGCTAAGTGAGGTCATACAGGTGACACACTAATTCTATAGGACTTCTCCCTCTGCCCCCGACCATGCCAATGCAGGCACCAAGGAAAAGCAATGTGAAGACACAGAGAAGACAGCTGTTGGCTATCCAGGAAGACTGGCCTTACTAGAAATGAATTTTCTGGAACCTTGATCTTGAACTTCTTGCTCTAGAACTATGAGAAACTAAATGCTGTTATTTGAGTCACCCAACCTGAGGTATTTTGTTATGGCAGCCCAAGCAGACTAATATAATAGGCTTCCCTCAGAAATGAACATTCAAAATAATTAAATTAAAATACTTAATAGCAGAAAACAAATTCAAAAAATAAGAAAAAAAATATACTCAGTGGAAACAATTTACCATAAAGAAAAGCAGAACGTGTATAAAATGAATGTAGGTGTTAAATGAGCCAGAAAATGAGACTAAGAAAGATATAGGATCAAAACTAAGGAAAATAGCATAGCAGGAGGAAAACAAAAAAAAACATGATATAATAGGAAAAAAATAAGATGAGTTTAGAGAAGAAATTAACTATACTAAATGTTATAGAGAGTTTGAGTAAAAATCAGAACAGTTTGACAGTAAATTTGCAACATGAAAGTTGATTAGCTCTTGGAAAAAAACATTTTAAACAAAGGGAGAAGAGGAATATCTGAAACATGTGGAAGTAGAATGAGAAAGTCTAGAAAGTTCTTTCAAAGCTCTTCTCTAAAATAAACCGTGGCAACAGGACTGTATTTGGAGGAAGTCATGATGCCAAAGGATGGCTATTATTATTTTTTAGAGGGAGATATTTAAGCATTTTGTTGAAGGATATGTTCCAGAAGTAGGTGAAAACAAGTGATCATCAGTATAAATTTTCAGTGTCTCCTTCTGCATCACGGGGCTGGAAAGCTAACTATGGCATTTCAAAGTCTGTTTTGTGGACTATTCTATGTGGAGATTAGGTTCTGGAAATTACCTGGACAGCAGAGTTGAAGCAGAGGTCATCCTTATGCTGTTTCAGCAATTTTCTACTATTCAATCTGA
Organism: Cynopterus sphinx; assembly: GCA_030015415.1. Lineage (NCBI taxonomy): Eukaryota > Metazoa > Chordata > Mammalia > Chiroptera > Pteropodidae > Cynopterus > Cynopterus sphinx. Next base: position 30,899,930 of record CM057392.1, on the reverse strand, counting down.
TCAAGGAGACATGGGTTTTAAGGCAATAATAATAAATGTTTTAATACATGATGTATTTAATTATATATTTAAAACCTGTTACATGTGAAAAACTTTCACTCTTTCTTAAAATAATTTTCTTGCCTTGGAAATGTCTTCAAATATTGTATTTCTATGACAAACTTTCAACAAAGGTGATTATTTTGAATATTTTTTCTTAATTTCAGAAACCATTAATACTATGAAGTGCATTTATTCATCTGTCACTAAAACTAGGGTAAAAGTGCATTCTACCAGCTCCCTATTTATGGGAAAGGTTGTTAAAATAAACTAGGGATATAATATTTGGAAGACTATCAAGGACATAGACACCCTCATTTTGCTGCTTCATTCCATCAGAAACTTAGTTACAAAAACCACACCACTGGCATAATCCACTCTTCAGAGAATTTGGGAATTCCATTTCATAAATGTACTATATTGTTACTTATTAGTATTTTAATGCATGTTTTATTTTAGTTTTAGTGATCACAGATTGACATTTAAATTTTTTCAATTTACTCTTGACCTAAATTTTTAATGTAGAATTTATAATAGAATTTCTATCAATATTTATTTCAAAAGCAGAAAATATCTTCTATTGTAATATCCAATTTTAACATCTTGACTATGATATATTAATACCACAAACGAGAAGAAAATCATCAAAATTTCAGAGGTTATTGTCATTTTTACATCGTATTTGTTTACAGTGGGCATTCGTCAGTAAAGGAAGTCACTGCCCCCCACCTGGCAGTTGTAACTAGAAGCATAACTTTTTTCATGTTTTTTTTCCCCCCTCTGATAAGCACTTTTCTTTCTAGTACAACTACTAGTTTATATTTCCCAAGTCAATTATTTGCTTGGCACACCAATACATTTTACTACTTTCAAATCCCTCGGCACACAATTCTTCTAGGGTACCTGACAGTGATAATCCACTACTGAAAGCTTTCCTCATCACTGGCTGAAGGAGATGGATAAGGGGAGGGGAGCTGAAGCAGGACCAAACCCAAACCCATTCATCTTCTGCCTCACAAGTTAAGAGTCATTTTCTCATGAGTGCTTTAATAAATGCGATTTTAATTAGAGTACACTGTTTCATAGATTCTGTCCAAAACAGAGATAAATAATATGTTATTGTTTCTCAGTTTGATTTACATTAGTATAATAATCAAAATTTATAATGGCTTGATAATAAAAAATTTAATTTACAAGTCACAACTCTTCTATTTTCATAATACCTGACATAGAGTAAGCCCACAATATATGTTCAATGAAAGGAAAAAAATAAAAAGAGGAGATTTAAGAAGAAAAAAAATAAAATATGACATACGTATTTAAGCTAATTTTATGAAATTGTTAATTTCATGACATTATTACTAATTTCTGCTTAATAATTATTAGGCACTGATATTGCCTTTGAGATATGTTTGTGGTTAGTTTTCACTGTTATACAAATCTTTGTGTACTTATAGTCAGGGGTAGTGAAAGAGTAAAATAATATAAACAATATTTTTCATAGATGTCAAGTAAAATGTATATTCACTGTTGAACACCCAATTTGTACATTTTTTGATGCCTGAATAAAATTTTGAGTTCATTCAAATATTATCTTTCCTACTTAAAATATTATGTGATATTTGATACAGATAAAATAACATAGTTACAAATTCACACTTATTTACTATGATTTAATGAAGAGTTAGAAACACCTAATTAAAACACTTCCCTTTGTGATTTTTCCTGAAGCACTTTGCTGAGATCATAACCTTTAAACTTAAATCAAAACTTAAAATCTATGTACCAGCATGCACCTTTTATTTTTTTTTTCCAGATTCCAAACCAATTTGCTGCAAGGTTACTTTTTATGGGCACTGGATTTTTAGATATTTTATACCAATATTTTTTGCTATTATAAGCAACTTTTATGAACATGCTTATAAATGTGTGCGATAGCATATGAGCAAGAACTTCTCTTAATCAAAAACACTGGGAAAATACTGTATATAGATTATGCACGGGTTCGACTTTATGAGGCCAATTTTTCTAAGTGTATGCACCAATTTACACACCAATTTATACTTCTATCAACACTGTACAGAATTTATGTGGATTTATGCTTTTACTACAATTTGCTATCATGAACATACTGATTTTTACTAGCTGAATGGGATTAAAATTATATCTCATTTTAGTCTTAAATTATGTTTTCCTGCCTCTAAATGAGGCTGAACATTTTTTTTTTATATATTTAATCACCCTTTATATTTTCTACTTTGTGAAATGACTGGTCACATGTTTTGCTCATTTACTTCTTATTGTCTTTTTAAATTTTGATTTATAGGAATTCTTGTTAAATTCTAGCTGTTAACTTGATGTCAGCTTATCTCAGTTTATGGTGATTTTGAAGCACACAATTTCACAACATTAATAAAACTGCACTTCCAAATAATTAACAGATTTTTTTAACAATAAAAAAACAATCTGATTATAAATTGGGTCAAAGACCTTAACAGATACCTCACCACAGAAAATATACAGATAGCCAAATAGCAAATAAGCAAACGAAAAGATGATTGACATTTTATGTCATCAGGAAAATACAAATTAAAACAATGAAATACCATAACACACCTATTAGAATGTCCAAAATCTGGAATACTGACAACGCCAGATGCTAGCAACAAAGCAGAGCTACAAGAACCCTAATTCATTGCTGGTGGGAATGCAAAATGGTACAGCCACTTTGGAAGACAATTTGGAGTCTTCTTACAAAACTAAACATGCTGTTACCATACAGTCCAGCAATTGTGAGCCTTTATATTTAACCAAAAACCTGCATATGATGTTTATAGCAGCTTTATTAAAAATTGCCAAAATGCGGAAGCAACCAAGATGCCCTTCAGGAGGTGAATGGATAAATAAAATGTGGTACCTCCAGACAATGGAGTATTATTTGTGCAATAAGAAAATGAGTTATGTGCCAAAAAATGACATGGAGGAAATTTAAATACAAATTAGTAAGTGAAGAAAGCCAAACTGAAAAGAATACATATGGTATATGATTCCAACTATATGACAGTGCTTTTTTTTCAGAAATGTTTTCTATTTTAAAACTTTTTTTTCTTTTTATAGCAGTTTAAGGCTCACAGCAAAATTGAGGATTAGGTGCATAGATTTCCAATATACCCTTGCCTCTAAACATGCACAGTCTCCTTCACTATCAATATTTTCCACCAGTGTAGTACATTTGTTAAAGCTGATGAGCATACACAGACACAATATTAACACCCAAAGTCTATAGAACATGAGAGTTCACTCTTGGTGCTGTACATTTTATAAGTTTGGTCATAGGTGTAATAACTTATAAACAAAATTATACTGTAATAAAAAGTATTTTCACTGCTCTAAAAGTCCTCTTTGCTTTATTTACTTATTCCTCCCCCAGTCCCTAGCAATGATTAATTGTTTTACAGTCTCTATAATTTTGCCTTTTCTGTGTCATATATTTAGATTAAAAAAAATCTTTCTTCAAGTATTCAGATATAAAATATTACAGAGGAACAAGGATGACGAGGACAAATTTCTCATTAGAAACAATACAAGAAGAGAGTGGAACAAGTAGTTAAAGTACTTAAAGAAGAATCCATTTACCTAGGAAAATGTATTTCAAAATTATTATAAAATAAAGACTTCCAGACATACAAAAGCTAAAAAAATTCATTCCTAGAAGATCCATAGTAAAAGTGATGTTAAAATTTTTCTTAAGAGAGAGGAAATATGATACCAATTTCTTGCTAAATATTTTTTAAAATTATTGGCTGTATAAACAAAAACAATAACATAGGGTGGAGTTGATAACATTTGTAAAAGAAAAATATAAAAAAAATAGCACAGATTATACTTGATACATCACTTGATATCACTTGAAGAGAGCTAAAAATATATGTTAAACATACTAAAACAATCACTAAAATAATAATCAAAGAATAGTATCTACTGAGTTTTCAAAGGAAACAAAATGTATTTATAAAAACACATACTGAGTTTACAAAGGAAACAAAATGTATTTATAAAAACACATAATTAATTGCAAAGCAGGCTTAAAAAGAGATAACATGAGAACACAGGATAGGACAAATAAAAACAATAGTAGTATAATAGCTTTACAACCAACCACATCAATAATCACACTAAATATAAATGGTTTCAATTTAAAGGCAGAGCTTATGAGACTGCATTAAAAAGTAAGATACACTAAATGCAACCCATAACAAATGCATTTTAAATATAAAAACTTAAAGATTTTGTTTTAAAAAATTTTTGCTAACTCAAGCAAAATAAAGCTTATGTAGCTGTATTAATATTAGAAAAAATAGATTTCAAAGTGAGAAATAGTGCCAGAGATAAAGATCACACCCTAGTTGTAGAGTCAATTCATCAAAGGATATAATAATCTTAAACTACTTAGCTAATAACAGATTTGAGAAAAAAATCTTGAAACAAAAACAGTCAGATTTGCAAGCAGAAGGAGACAAAACCACAGAATAGCTGAAGATTTCAATTCTCCTTTTAGTAATTGATAAAAAATTAGACAGAAAATTAGTAATGGCATAGAAAATTTGTATATTATCAATCAACTTGAGCTAATTGAATTAAAAAAAAAATAAATATCCATTCAACCCTTCTTGTTTTCTAGAACACATGGAATATTTACCAAGGTGAATCACATTCTATGCCACAGAAGATTCTATGCCATAAAACACAAAGAGTATTAATGGATTTAAGTGTTACAAAGGATGTTTCTTGGCTACATAAGATTAATTTAGAAATTTCTAAAAGGTAATAACATGCTTTTATATAAACCATGGGTCAATTAGAAACCAAAAGGGAAATCAGAAATTAATTGGGCTGAAGAAAATAAAACACAACATGTCACATTTTGGAAAATGTGATTAAAGCCCTACCTAGAGGAAAATCTATAGCTCTAAATGCAATTAGTAAAGCAAGCTTGTTATTACTGAGCTATTAGCTATTGTTATTAGGTGACACTACCAAGCCTTTAAGGAAGGAATAATAGAAAATCCATGTAAACATTCCAGAGATGCAAAAAAGAGGGGATGCTCTCCAAGTTATTCTAAAATGCTACTATTACCCAGATAACTAAACCAGATTAAGACATTACAAGAAAAATAAACTGCAGGCAAATGTCTTTCATAATACTGATGTAAAAATTCTAAATGAGTTTTTAACGTTATGAATCCAACAATGCATAAAAAATAAAATACAGAAGGACAAACTGAAGTTTTTCAGAGAAACCGGACATTTGTTTAACATTCAAAACCCAGTAAATGCAATTGATCATGTTGAAAAATTAACAAGAAAAGTCATACAATCCTCTCAAACTATATAGTAAAAGCATTATACAAAATTTACTCCTGATAAAAGATCTCAGCAAACTAAAATTTAAAGGGATCTTCCTTTATGGAATAAAAAATATCTGTGAGTTAAATCAAACAAAATGATGAATGACTGTTTTTCTCCTAAGATCACAATAAAAAAGGGTGCCTAATCTCAGCATTTCTAGTCATCACTGAACTGGAATTTTAGATAGTATAATAAAATAAGAAAAAGGAAACAACAGCATCAAACTAGAAAGAAAGTAATTTAACTGTATTTATGTACAAATATCATCATCGATGAAGAAAACCCAATGGAATATACAAAAAGCTAATAGAACTAATAATTATGTTTAATGATATTGTGGGATACAAGGGTAATTTATAAAATCATTTTGATTCCTATTTACTAGTGACAAACATTTGGAAATAGAAATTTAAGAAACATGCCACCTAAAAAGTCTCAAAATATGAAATACTTTAAGATAAATCTAGCAAATGATCAACTCAGTAGACCTGAAGAATCTGACAAATCCAACATACTTTCCTAATCAAAGATCACTACAAACAAGGAGTGGAAGAGAACATCCTAAACAAGATAAAGGCTATTATTCTAAGAGCAAACAAAAATACCAACTCTCACCACTATTATTGATCTACTCATATCTGTATGTATGTGTATATATGTATATAAATCATGCAATATCTATTAATATATTATATATTATATATGTCCACATATAACATAAATTATAATAAAATTTGCAGCTGTTATATAATCAGTAATTCTTGAATTTTGTAACTTAAAAAACATGGTAATTCTGACTTTTACTAATCAATCTACAATAATTATAGGTGTTAGGTATTAGGTATATTTAGAAAAAAGTAAACATGCTATTAAATATTATTTCTATATATAATGTTTATTATGGTACTTGTATAAAAATATGCACGCAAGTTAATAGTAAAAATGAAAGAAATATCCATCAACTATAGTTTTCTCTGAAAATATATAAAATTTTTGGATATAAATATCAGAATGTTTAAAAGTTTGAAACATACAAAGAAACATTCCTTTAAAATATTAATCTCATGTGATGCATTATTTACATAAAATATTATTTATATGGAATAAAGCATGGTAGAGAAATGCAATATTGGGACAGTATTTCATCATTTAGAGAATAACTGCCTGACTTACAAAATTACCTGGCAATATTTTACATGAGCTTTTTTTGGTTCGACATAATTTTTAAATTTCTCCATAGACATTATGTGGTATAAATAATGACTAATAAATGAATAATGGATCACACAACTTTCAAATTATAAAAAGATTAGAAAATATTCAATACAGTTAAATAAGTGTTATTTATTGATATGTTGTTAAAGACACAAACTCTAATTTTGGTTTGTAAATATCTTTAAATTTCTTAAAGAACTCCTCTCAAATGTTTCAATAGCTAAAAATTAATTTCCTGGATTATCTGAGTAGGCGCAGGTAAATTTATTCCATAAAACAATTTAATTCTGGTATTAGGTTTTTTGTTAAAATAAATGGAAAGTTATTATTTTGATGACTAATATTTATGGTTAAGCACCTCATATCTGCAGAGAAGACTATTCAATAAATGTATTTGGATGATTTGGTGGAAACTCTAGGCAATCTGAAGAACTAATGAAATATTGGGGAAATTGTAGATAGATAAACAAATTGGAGCTATCAGCATGGTGGTAATATTGCAAGTGCAAACTAAAATGAAAAAGATCAGATAAGAATAGTAAATAAAAGCAAAAATAAGTCTTATTCAAATATAGATACAATAAAGTCCTACTTGCACAGCTGGGAACATGGTTTGATTTAAATTGCAAATACTACCAGGAAAGGAACAAGTGATAAAAATTTCTTGGTGGAAAAAAGCAAAGTACTTTTTTTAATTAAAAATTTGCTCTGGATCTTCTGTGATATGATCTTTATAGTGAAAGTAAAATAAATTACATTTTAAGTAGTCAAAGGCTTTCAAAAAATGGTCAGTATAATAGATTATAAATCCACAAATAAAATGACTTAGCAATATCTAAAGGTGTATTGATAATCATGTTAGTGGGACAGTTTTTTGTTGTTATTGTTTTAGTTTTTTATGGTATTTTGTGGGGGTTGGGAAAATGGCATATGAAGTTTAAAAGATAAATCCTAAGAGTAAAGTAAAAAGCCAGAGAGAATCAATGACCACATTAGTAAATCTAATAAAAAATTTAAGGGTATGTTTCAACAAATTTTGTCATTTCTTTTTGTCTGAGAGGTATCTTGTTAAATAAGTTAATGCTACTGTCTACATTAACTGTTAAATTAATATTTAGTTGTCTTTGTGGTTGGATAAAGAAGAAAAAGAATATGAAAACGGTGAGAAAAGCCTTTTAACTTAGTTATAATGAAATATAGTGTTTATTTTTTTAAATAAAAAATTAATACTCATTAAACTCATTAAGGCAGTGGCTTACTAGTTTGAATTACTTTTTTTTTTTAGTATTTCAAAATGTTATAATCACACAGAAAAAAGGAGACTAGGAAAATCTTTGATAATTAGTATTGCTAATAAAATTAGAGTAGACACTATATTTAGAAAAATTGAAATGCCATTGGAGAAAGTATATGTATATAGAAGAATGTATTGAAAAAGACATTGTAATGAAGGAGATAACTGTGAAAGTAAAGATGAAAGCTGTGAATAAAATGCAGTTTCCTCGGATGGTTACATTTTTCCTATTGATTTTTAAAGAATCAAAGCTTGCTTAGAGCTCGTTTCAGTTGCATAAGAGCCATCCCACTCCTATTAAGGCATATCTATTAAGGCTTAGAATGACTTATTTTCTCTCAATAGCTCCTATGGGTTTATTGGTCTATTCCTCAGGTCCAAGTGGTCTTAACTGGACACTAGAACAACTGCAGCCACCCACAGGTTCAAATGTGGGTTCAGCAAATGCTGTTAGCCTAAGGCTTGATTCCTTTCCAAAGACCTCTTCACATGGCTATCGTGGATGCCTTAAACAGGGATCCTTAATCCCCAGGGTACAAACTGGTACCAGTCCGTGGCCTGTTAGGAATCAGGTCACACAGTAGGAGATGAGTGAGCAAAGTTTCATCTGTATTTGCAGCCACTCCCCAGGGCTAGTGTTACCAGCTCAGATCATCAGCCATTAGAATCTCATAGGAGCACCGGTCCCTGGTGCCAGAAAGGTCAGGACCACTGCCTTGGAAAACAATGGCGGGTTCCAAAAAAAGAAACATTTAAGGAGGGCGCATTCCAAAGAAAATTGAAATCTGCCAGGCCAAGTAAGGAAATTCATGCAGGAGAGAACTTCCTAAAGGCCTGGTTACAGAAAAGCTAAGTCATCAAAGGACAGAGACAATTTTCATATTTTATTTTCTAAATTCAGTATAAATTCAGTTTAAAATCAATATTATATTAGTTTCAGGTGTACAACATAGTAGACATTTATATAATTTACGAAGCTATCTTCTGATAAGTCTACTATCCAACTGACACCATACACTGTTATTGCAATATTGACTATACTCCCTGTACTTTACTTCCCTGTGACTATTTTGTAACTGCCAATTTGTACTTTTTAATGCCTTCACCTTTTTCAGCCAGCCCCACAATTCCTCCCATCAGGCAACCATCCACTTGTTCTATGTATCTATAAGTATGTTTTGTTTGTGCATTTATGTTATTATTTTTTTTTTTAGATTCCACATAAGAATGAAATCATCCAGTATTTGTCTTTCTTTGACTTATTTCACTTAGCATAATACCCTGTAGGTGCATTCATGTTTTTTTCAAATGATAAAATTTCATGCATTTATATGACCAAGTAATATTCCACTGTGTACATGTGCTACGTATTCTTTATCCAATCATCTATCAGTGGCCACAGGTTGCTTCCATATTTTGGTTATTGGAAATATTTCTGTAATGAAACAGGGATGCATTTACCTTTTCAAAATAGGTTTTGGAGTTCTTCGGATACATATCCAGAAATGGGATTTCTGGGTCCTATTTTACTTCTATGTTTAATTTTTTAAGGAACCTCCACACTGTTTTGCATATTGACCACACTAATTTGTAATCACAACAGTAGGCAAGTGTTCCCTTGTTCTCTACATCCTAATCTTGTTGTTTGTTGATTTCTTGATGAGTCACTCTGACAGGTGTGAGGCGATATCTCCTTGTGCTTTAAACTTGCATTTCTCTGATGATTAGCGACATTAAGCATCTTTTCATATGTCTACTGGCTATCTGTATGTCCTTTTTGAAAAAATGCCTCTTCAGGTTCTCTGCCAAATGGTTTTTTTAAAGTTTTTTGTATAAGTCCCTTATATATTTTGAATATTAACCCCTTATTGGATGTATCATTGGCAAATTATCTTCTCCCATTCAGTACGCTGTCTTTTTGTTTTGATTTCCTTTGCTGTGAAAAACATTTTTAGTTTGATGTGATCCATTTGTTTTCTCTTTTTTTTTTCTTGCCTGAGTAGACACATGAGAAAAAATATTTCTAAGAGCGATGTCATGGAGTTTACTGCCTATGTTTTCTTCTGGAAGTTTTATTTTTTGAGTATTACATTTAAGAGTTACTCTTGTATAGAGAATAAGGAAGTGGTTGTTTCTTTCTTTCTTTCTTTCTTTCTTTTTTTTGCATGTATCTGTCCAGTTTTCCCAACACCATTTATTGAATAAACTGTCTTTATTCCATTGTATATTCTTGTCTCCTTTGTCACAGATTAAATGACCGTATAAGGCGTGTATTTATTTCTGGGCTCTCTATTCTGTTCTATTAATGAATGCATCTGCTTTAGTGCCAGTACCATGCTGTTTTGATTATTATAGCCTTGCAATATAGTATGATATCAGGTAGCATGATACTTCCAACATTGTTCTCCTTCCTCATGATTGCTTTGACTATTTGGGGTCTTTTATGATTCCACATAAATTTTAGTATTATTTGTTCTAGCTCTGCAAAAAATGCCATTGGTATTTTGACAGGGATTGCATGGAATCCATAGGTTGCTTTTGGTAGTATGGACATTTTAACAATATTAATTCTTCTTATTCATGAGCATGGTATATGCTTCCACTTATTTGTATCTTCACCAATTTCTTTCTTGACGTCTTGCAATTTTTCAAGTACAGGTCTTCTACCACCTTGGTTAAGTTTATTTCTAGTTATTTTCTTTAGATGCAATTGTAAATGGGATTGTCCTCTTAATTTCTCTTTCTGACAGTTCATTACTGGTGTATAAAAATGCCACAAATATCTGAATATCAATTTCATATCCTGACACTTTACAGAACTTATTTATTAATTCTAATAGTTTTTTGTTGGATTCTTTAGGGTTTTCTATAATCACTATGATAATAAATTTTCATCCTCTAAAAATACGAAGAATATAAAAAGTGATCAATCTGAGGAACACTCTTGTTAAAAAAGGGAGGAGAAGGATTGATGGATAAAAATTAAGAGACTAATTTCTACATGGTTCTAGAGAAATATATACAAAATGTGCTGACAATTGACAGGCCTTCTGAAGTGAGTGTGTAAACTCCTAAAGCAAGTATTCTAAATTATAACACTTAATTGAATATAAAGTATTGATGCATGTTTAAAACTTTATTTCATAATATATGTGTGCAGATGTGATGTACAGTGATTATATATTAAATTGAATCTACATTAATATATTACAACTCTACAGATGGTCAAAGATCAAGACAACATATAACATCATGCATATTAGACTGTATAAAGCATATCAAAAAAAAAATGAAATGAGAATGCATTCGTAGTTAAACACATCAGAAATCTGGTTGATTTGAACATTAAAATTTTATAGCAATGCAGAAATGCAGAGAAGGCTGTGAAAATTGGCACAGAGAGTAAAATGGAAAAAGGTGGAGGGGTAACACCTCGGGTTATGGAAAACGTCCTAGGACTTTTTGGTGAGGGGAAACTGCAGTGCTGCCACCACAGGCACTGACTCTGGAAGCCATCTGTCACTCTTTGCCTGGCATTGCTGCCAGTACCTCCCTGAGGACATGATACTGCCCCCACTGCTGCTCTACCTGTCTTAGAAATGATTGCACTTTGTGTTTCTGTTTGTCACTGGCTCCCAGTTCAAAGTCTGGTTTGCTCACCACTACCTATAAGGGGTGGTGTGCCCTTTTTATCTAACAAATCTGTTTAGGAAGAATATGGGGCTTTACGACCTTTTCCTTTCACAATCCTGCTGATGTTTCCTCTTTCCCAGGGGTTGGCGGAACAGCAGAATTTTGAAAAATTGAACTATTTCTCCTTTTCTGGAAATGCATTTTATTAGTTTAAAAATCATTTAAATTCCTTCCTAATTCAATTACGATAAATAGCTTGGTTTTACAAATCTATTTTAGTGCATCAGGTTAAGAAAGATCAGCCAATTGGACAGTCAGGTTAGCTGAGCATTCCTTAATGCTTTACAACAGCAGTGAAGCTCTCTCTCAAACCTACGACAGCAAAAACTAAAATGCAATTCAGAAACAGTGCTAAGGTAGATAAAATAGAAATATAGCTTTTATTTTCCAGAGTAGAAAACTGGATAAAGAACACAAGGAATATCCTTAGAATTCCAGCTGTTAAGCAGCTTATTCTTAATACCCCTAAATGTGTGTACAGTAAGCAATTTCGCTCAAGTAGACATTATTTTTTTTTCAATTAACATGTGTCTAAAATGACACAAGAGTGTGTCTTGGTAACTATAATGTTTTTAACTCAAGCATATTTAAATGAAATGGTAAACTACAATTATTATTACTGCTTTAGGTTAGCTTTGAAAGGATTCAGAGAATGTCACCCAAAATTATACCACTCTGGCATGAGAATTACTTTGAGCTGAAGGCAAGTGAGAAAGGTGCTCCTGTATGAGCTCTCTGCCCTGTTTGCTGGGAAGCAGAACGTAAATTCCCCTTACAAAAGTGTGCCCTTCCTCTCACTTCTCATGCGAGGAAGGTAATGGCAACATTAGGAAAGTCTATACAAATAAAACTTAGTAACTGGCTATTATTCACCATTAGTTTCCCCATACATTGCCTTGCATAATTTGCCACCCTAGAAGCTCCAAGTCCTTTTCCTTTGTCATGTGACTTCCATACAAAATTATTGTTCAGTGTTAAGGTGCTATATAAACTCCAAGTTCCAAACACTCCTTTGAGTTATTCATCGATGAGGTTCTCCCACATGTGTGCACACTGCAGATGTGAATAAACTTCTATTTGTTTTTTTCTCATTATTCTGTCTTTTGTCAGTTTAATTTCCAGGGCCCTAGCCAGGGAACCTGGAAAGATAGAGGGGACAATTTTCCTTCCCTATAGCTTGGCAGTAGATCAGAATAAAATAATGGAAAGAATGCACTGTAAAATATTTTTTAAATAATGGCACAAAAAAGAACCACTTTAATCACGAAGAAACATGAGTTAAATAAAAATATAGAAAAAAAAAAGAATTGAGAAATATTAGATAATAAAGGAAACTAAGAACATGACAATTAAATGCATTTAGACACAGAAAAAAGGACATAGGGAGACAAATGGCAAAATTTGCATATCCTCTGTAGATTAATAGTTTCATAACAAAACTATCGTCCTACTTTTGATCATTGTACTTTTGTTAAGTAACATGTTAAAATTTGAGGAAGCTGGATGAAAGGCATGTAGATATTCTTGGTACTGATTTTGCAACTTCTTATTGATAAAAAATGATTTCAAAATCAAAAATAAAATTTCTAAAAATGAAAATGAATAAACAATATAAATATTTATGACAATTTGAAGTCATGTACCTCAATAAAGTTTTTTCCTTGTAGATACATTAAATATCTGAGGGATTAGGCTTTACTTAGCAAAAACATTCTATGTAATAATGTAAACTTAATTTTTGGTGGTTCGAAATTTCACATAATTCTAAACCGGTAGTTATGGGTATTAATATTACTGGACTTTCTATACACAGATAAGCTTAAAGTACATTCAAGATGAGATACAGATAAATATATTCTAAAGATATCACTCATATTTTTATTTTCAGTAGGTTTCTTAATGACATTTTTTATATAAAGAATGAAAAACTAATCATGAGCCTTTTAAAAATAAGGTAAAAATAAGACAAAAATATTGAACTTATATGCCTTTATTTCTCATAAGATAAATACCAAACCCTGTGTAAATTGTAGACTGGAAAGAACTATAGCTTAAAGGATAAGAATCTGTAGCATGACAGGAGAGTTCAAGAAACCTGAACCAATGCAATTGTTCTGATGATACTAACAATGAAACAAATAAGGTGAATATTCAGAGTATACAATTTATGAAAACTCTTTTCTCTAGAACAGAAGAAAAAAGCAAAGTCATTTTCTTTCCCTTAATCTATTTAGGACAATTTCTTCCATCCCATTCTAACAGCATCAGGCTAATTCTGTCACTTTTTTTCTATTTCTGTTTTTACTAAAAATCTTAGGAATAAAAAAATTGATACCCAATTCACAACTTAGTCAATTAAAATGTTATCTTCTCATAAGGATTGTTTCGTCTCTTGAAGGTTCTTCCCTCTCTCCTTTACCCTGGGTCTCAGGGAAACTTAGGCCACAGTATTTTGTAAGAAAATATAAACTGTGTGCATTTGGTCTCTGGTCCTTCTCTGTTGATTAACATCATTGACTTATCTTATTCTCTTCTGCCTCTGATCATTTGTTAAAAACCTATCAAGAGAGATCTGGTACAGGTTATGTTTGACAAGAATCCCTCTATATTGAAGATACCCCTGGGAGTTTCAGCTGCACACTTTTTCTGACACTATCTGGTAAGGTCACGCTGTCATTCCTTTGATGAGCTCATTTCTTAGTCCCATGTTGAGAGTATCTGGCAAGCGGACAGACCATCTCTCATGTAACTCTTGTGCCATCAGGCTGAGGAATTGGTGGTAACTTGAATCACATAATTTGCAGACACAAGAAAATTGGGGGACAAGTGGAGACTGTAACCTGTCCGCTTCCATCTAGCCACACCCTCTGTCTTTTCTCTCCTGTTATTACCTTCCTTCTTCTATTCACAGAGGATGTATATCTACAGACACTGAATTCCACCTAGAAAGGGAGAGTTACCTGATCATCCCTGTTCCTTGGATATAAAACTATGTGGTCAGAAAACCTCACTTCCCACATGGCATGCTAGTTTGACTAAAGAATAAAACTTCTTATATGTGCAATATTTGCATTTTATTCTCATATGTAAAAAAAAAAACTACAACAAAGTGTCTTAGTTCAATGAATATTTAGTGAAAGTAATGTGTCAATTTGGAAAGTATTTTACTATTGTGGTAAAATGACAGCATTGATTCCCCTGTATATTTTTTAAAATTATAGATTTATCCAAATATGAATTCTTCTTTCCACAACTTTTCATAATTCCCTTCATCCATTTTCCAATTTATTCCCTTATTCTCTCTTCTCACACAATACTATAAAATAATCAGGGGAAATCATATTCTTTGAGGTTCAATATCCTACTTCAGCTTACAACAACTGAGATTTAGATGTGACAACCTTATGGGACCCTGAAGATGAAGCCGGATGGCTAACGGTTAACCACCCATTAGTAGCTTTATCTGGCAGGTGTCTGTTTCACAGAAGCTGAGTTTTATTTAGTCTTGACTCATTGAGCCTGAAATGCTTAGAGACACTTCAGGGAACTTAGCTCCCTGCTGTTCGAATGGCAGGGCTCAGTAAATGAGTTCCTAAGGTAGATGCCGGCACATGCTGCTTTAGATTGCACAATCACATTTTAAAATCTTACCAAAAAAGAAAAAAAAAACAGGACTAGGCTTTAAAATAAACATGAATATCAGTACTTGACCTAATAATTTGTGGAGCTTTATCATAAAGATGCTTAGGATCCTTAACTCTCCTATGTTTTAATACTTAATGTCTACTTCCTTTGCTAATATCACATTTGGATATAGTAGGACATATAAATGTATTCAGAATTAATATAAACATTTAGATATTACAAAATAATTAATATTTAATGTTTGATCATAACAAATGTGACCTTCTTGACATAACTAATATGCATGTTTTAGTAATGCCTAAATTGAAAAAGGAAAAGGTTAAATACATAATTACAATTAACAAAAATATAAACATTTATGACTCATTATGGCATCAATTGGGGAATTACATAAAGATACCATCTGGAAACATTTCTTTAATAAAAATCAGAAAAGTATCTGAAATATATACATATATTTTTAAATGTAGGTCATTTTGCCTAATTGAAAAAAAAAGGTAGAATATCTTTACTTGAATAAGTAAAATCATGTTAATTGTTTTATATATATTTACATATGTATGTATATTTAATTCAATTTATTTAAACTAAAAATAAAACAATAAGGGTTCACTCATTTCTCCAACATTCCCCCACTCATACCCCCTGGCATCCACCAATCAATTCTCTGTATCTATGAGCTTGGTTGGTTTACAAATATGAATATAAATATATAAATATAAATGTCAAATTTATAATTAGGTTCCACTTATAAGAGAGATATATACCATATTTCTTTGTCTGACTTATTTCACTTTGAAGTAATACCCTCAAGGTCCATCTCTGATGTCACCAAAGGCATGATTTCATTCTTTCATGGCTGGTTAATACTCCATTGTATATATGTAGCACCATTTTTTTTATCCATTCATCTACCAAAGGACACCTAAGTTGTTTTCATATCTTGGCTATAGCAAATAATGCTGCAATAAACATAGAAGTGCTGATATCATGAGTGTTTTCATTTTCTTCAGATAAATACCCAGAAGTGAAATTGCTGGGTCACAGGGTAGTTATTTTAATTATTGATGAACTTCAATACTGTTTTCCACAGTGGCTGCACCAATTTATATTCCCACTAGCAGTGCACAAGGATTCCCTTTTCTCCACATTCTCATCAAAACTTGTTATTTCTAGTCTTTTTGATAACAGCCAAGTGTGAGGTGACATCTCATTGTAGTTTTGATCTGCATTTTCCAATGATTAATGATGTAGAAACATGTTTTGATGTACTTGTTGGGAGCATATCTATTCAGGTCTTTGAATTGGATTTTTGTTTTATTGCTATTAAGCTAAGTTCTTTATATATGTTGAATATTAGACCCTTGTTAAATATATGATTTATAATTATTTTCTCCCATTTAGTAAGCTGTTTTCATTTGTTGATGGTTTCCTATGCTGTGCAGAAGCTTTTCAGTGTAATTTGGTCACACTTGTTTATTTTAGCTTTTGCTGTCCTTGCTTTTGGTATCAAAGCCAAAAAATCATGTCAAAGACCTATGTAAAGGAACTTATCACCTGTTTTCTTCTTATGGTTTTGAGTCATGTCAGAGTTTCTACATCCATAATACTAAGCAATACTATGCAATTTATGTATTAATTATGAGACTTACATTAGTTAATAATTTCTGTAACTTACTTAGCAGAGTACTTGGCACATAGTACACACTCAAACACTACTGGCAGACATAGTATGATACCACTGTATGAACAGGAAATGGACAATGTCACTTTAATTTCTAAACATTTACCATTTTTCATTATGAATTATAAATCCTACTTTTAAGTTCATAAAAATATGTCATAGTTTCAAATTATATATTTTCATTGAAAACCAAATATGAGGAGATGTGTACTAACAAATAATTGGAACAAAGTATGGGGCAATGCCAGGTAAATAACCCCTACCTCAACCCACCCCATAGTGTTGGAAGACCATGATTATTCATTGTTAACATTTTCCCCAGAGATTAAAATTCTAGGAAATACTATTCAGATGATAAAAGTTGTTTTTTTCTGCACTGTAGAATATAACTTACACCCAAGACACCATACATGGAATTTCTGCCTGTCACTTTTTCTGACTTCATTACTGTCAAAGAGTAGAGGTTAGGGCAAGGGAACAGATAAAAACAATTTTGTTCAATCATCCATTTATAAAGATATTAAATCAAATTAAGAAATTAAAGAGATTAATATCAAATTCAGTTGCTCAAGGTGTTAAGTCTCATGAAATCTATGTATTTAATAATCAGTATTTAAAATCTAGTGTGATGGCCAGGCAAATTCAGATATTTTTGAGGATTATCTGTATTTCTTGCAGGTAAGATGGGATGCCCACATCAACGCCTTCGTTCATTGCCTTTGATTTTGTAAATAATAAGGTGCAAATAATAGCATTCAATTAACTTTGAAGAATGTAAAAGTTGTATGCCTCTGTAAACATAGTGTACAAGATACTCCTCTGAATAGTATCAACTTCCTTAAATCAAATATATGATCCCAGATGTGCTGAGATAACATTGAGAGTTATTTGATGCAGATAAATGAAAAAGTTAAAAAAGAAACTTAAGCTTTGGTAACAAAACTGTGTTTCCTTTGCTTGCTTTCCTTGTATTGTTGAAAGAATGTATATATTTACAATAAAAGGTGCTTTTTTAACAGATTTTATTTTATTCATTTTTTTATTTTAACTAAGTTTATTGGGGTAACATTGGTTAATACAATTATATAATTTTCAGGTGTACATTATCATTTGACATCTGTATATTCTATTGTGTATTTACCACCCAATGTCCAGTTTCCTTCAGCTACCATATATTTGATCCCCTTTACCCACTTCACCCTCCCACTAAACCCTATATTTGATTCCCTTTACTTCATCTACCTTCCCCTTCCTCCCTCACCCCACTAGTAACCACTAGCCTATAGTCCATGTCCATGAGTCTCTGTTTGTTTGTCCTGCTCATTTGTTGCTTTTAGGTTTATATCCCACATATAAGTGATATCATGTTATTTTCAACTTTTCCTGTCTGCCTTATTTTGCTTAGCATGATCATCGCAAGGTCCATCCATGTTGTCGCTAATGGCAGTATTTCACCTCTCCTTATGGCCGAGTAATATTCCATTGTATACGTGTACCTCAGGTCTTTAGCCAATCATATATTGTAGGACACTAGGGTTGCTTCCATGTCCTGGCCACGATGAATAATGCTACTATGAACATGGGTGTGCAAATATCTTTTCAGATATGTGTTTTCAAGTCTTTGGGGTAAATGCCCAGCAGAGGGATTGCTGGATCATATGGCAGATCAATTCTTAGTTTTTTGTGGAACCTCCATACTGTTTTCCATAGTGGCTGTGCCAATTTGCAGTCCCACCAGCAGTATATGAGGGTTCTTTTTTCTCCACATCCTCACAACATTTGTTATTACTTGTCTTGTTGGTTACAGCCATTCTAATAGGTATGAGATAATATCTCATTGTGGTTTTGATTTGCATTTCCCTAATAGCTAGTAATATTGAGCATCTTTTCATATATTTGTTGGCCATTTGTATGTTCTCTAGGGAGAAGTGTCCATTCAGGTCTTCTGTCCATTTTTTGATTGGATCATTTGGGTTTTTTTTGTTGTTGTTGTTATTATTGAGTTATATGAGTTCTTTGTATATTTTGGGTATTAGGCCCTTATTGGAGGTGTTGCTTGCCAATATATTTTCCCATTCAGAAAATTCTATGATAAAGGGTTACTTTTAAGTTGTATACATTCTTTGACAGTCTAAACTCAAAGTGTTCCGAGTTCAGCTACCATTAACATCATGAGAAAAATTTTCCTTTAAAAATTAGATTAAAAAATTAAATCCAAAATCAATACTGATATTCATTCAATTATACAAATGATAGTCATTTAAATTATTTTTTAAATTGTTAGGCTATTCACTTGAGTTGAAAACAAGGGGAAAAAGAAGGACTCCCTAACCATCAGATCTCTTTCCATGTGTTGCAAGAATTTCAGAAAGACTGGAACGGCTTTCAAAGACTTGAAATTAATCTCCATTCGATTTTGCTGAGGGAGATAAGTCATGAGTTCTTTGCAAAATAGATTAGAACAAGAATATGTCAGGCCACCTCAGAAGAAGTTGGTGCCCAGCTCAAGAACACAACTGTGTGGTTGGCAGTAGATGATGCCACAGGAGAAGCAGGGCAGATCACCTCCTGAGCCCCGTGTGTGAAAGGAACATGTCTGGCTCCCTAAAGCCCCACTGCTCCCTCTAAACAGAAAAGTACCTCTGCAACCAGAACTTGTAACAGCACCAACCCCCAGCTTGGCCTTGAACCTATAAATCTTAACAGTTCACCGATTTAAGCTCTAGAACACCCAAGAAAGTACTAGATTTGCTCTGGCATTTCCTCAACTCATGACAGGTTTAGGTTTCAGAACCTAGACACTCTAAAAGTAACTACCCTCAAATGCCCAAAGTCATAAATAATGATCTGAAATCTTAAAAACCTTTTCATTTCTTCTCTCATGACACATGAAGGCCCTTATTTTCCTGATTGGATCAAGTAGAATATATAACTGCTTTTGCTTACATTCGATATGTATTTTCTTCCCTATTTATTTTCAAGGCATGGAAATTATGCGACCTTTTAGAGATGGTACTGTTCTGAGCCTACATATAAAAGAAAAATTTCAATTAAAATATATCTCTTCTCTCACTCATTTGTTAAATCTGAACATTGTTTCCATATTATGCAAGTCCTGGAAGGGAGGAAGATTTAAATATGTATTTAAGGCAATCACAGAGTACATTTTAAAATGCTGGGCTTCATTGTATGAACAGTGAGTATTCACTTCTGGCCCGCGAGCAGTGGAATGGCTAGAAGCTATGCTTTAGAAAATTTGCACTGTTTCCAATGAGAAACTTAAAAGAAGAAACTGCAACAAATAAATTCTCTAGATACTAGTTATAATTCAGACCCTAATCAACAGAATTCCAGTTTTAATCCTCTCCCTATGGAAGCTGTTCTTGTTAAGATTATCAGTGAGTTAATAGCAAAATAAAGTTCACTTCTTTACTTTTTACCTATTTGATATAAGCATATCATTTGTTTTCCATGTGATTTTTATTCCTCCTCCCAATATTCATTTGATTGGACCTTTATATATTTAATTTTCTGGCTCTATTGTTCCTCTCCCACCTCCAATTGCTCTGCATCTTTGCCGGCATTTGGTGTGTTTATTTATTTATTTATTTATTATTAGATTTTATTTTTTAGAGAACTTTAGGTTTCAGAAAAATTTAGTGGGATGCAGAGTTACCATATAATATTTTCCCAACTAAAATTTCCCCTATTATTATTATTGCATTAGATACATTTGTTAAAATTGATGAACCAAAATTAATAAATTAATTGAAGTCCACGGTTTACATTGAGAGTGATTCTTTGTACAGTACTTTTCTATAGGTTTTGACAATGCATGATGATATGTGTCCAACATTATAATCATACAGACTACCTTCACTGCCCTAAAAATCCCCTGCATTCCAGCTATTCATCCCTCCATCCTTCTCCCTTAACTCCTGGAAATCACTGATCCTTTATTGTTTCCATAGTTTTGCCTTTTCCAGAAAGTCATACAGTTGGAGTTACAGGATATTTAGCCCCTTTACATTATCTTCTTTCACTTAATAATATGCATTAAAATTTCTTCCATATCTTTTTCATGACAATAGTTTTCTTTCTCTCTGTATAATATTCCATTGTGTATTACTGGTTTTTTATCCATTCATTTATTGAACACCTTGCTTCAAAGTTTTGGCAATTACAATAAAGTCATGAACAGACTTTTTACCCTTCAGGTTTTGATGTTCCTCAGGGCTCCCAAAAGTTTTCATCTCTTTTCAATGTTTTACTTCCTCTTATTGGTATTTTATTGTTATTGCTTTATTTTTACTATTGCCATTATTTTTATTATTTTCCTCCCCTGTTATAGTACAGAATATTTTTATATGTTTCTTTTATTCATATAATATGCTGTTAATTTCTTTACATGAATACATTTACCACCCAATAGCAAATTACTTCAAGAGCTGGAATCATCACATTTGTATCTTCTGAATTTTAAGCACACAAAAATTCATTAAATAAATATTGTCTGAATTAATAAAGGGCTAAATTAGACATTGAAATTAGTCATTGGAACAGTACAGGATTAAGGACCTGTAGTGGGGAAAATCTGGAAATGAGAGAATTTCTGATTATGTATATGTAGTAATTGAGCATCTAGTGCAAGTTTAATTGTCTCCATTCAATAAAATATAAAAGCCTTGATAGCAATGACTGTCTTATTTATCATGGAGTTCTGAGTGTCTAAAGGAGAGCTCTTAGTATTTATCCATTCATTCTCTGAGAAATTATTTATTAAACACTTACTCTGTACCAGGCATAATCCTTCAGCACCAAGAAGAGTACAGAAGTGGGATGGAGCAGATGATGGTACTTTGTAGGAAACAAGACATCGAACTTCATAGCATTCATGATGATGTTAAGTACTAAAGAGAAAGATAAAGCAGCTGAAACAGTACCAGGTTGATAGGAGAGAGTTGTTATTCTAGAGGTGAAGTAACAAAAATGCCTCTCTCATAAGGTAAAAAGTCAAAGAGTTGAAGTATCAAGACAAGTGCATAATCTAAGGAGAAATTTTTAGGAAGGGGAAAAAGCCAAGCAAAGGCCCTGAGGTGGGAAAGAGCTGGGAAAGCGTGAAGAACTATCTGGAGGCTAGTGTGGCTGGTGCGAGGGACCTAGGAGCAGAGGAGAGGCGTGAGTGCCCAGCTGATGGGTCACTTTTCTTAAGTGCTTTGGGGACACTTCAATCCTTCCCCTCCATTTACTACAAAGCAATCCCAGTGATCTTATTAAAATGCACCTGGAACGTGTCTTGATCTTATTCCAAACCTTTGCTGGCTCCTCATTACTTAGAGAAAACAGAAAACCCTTAAAATCCTGTAAGACCCTGCATAAATTATCCCCTATTTACCTCCAAGTGCTTAGCTACTGCCACTTTTACTTTTACTCTCTACTCTCAGACAACTGGGCCACTTTTTTATTCTTCAAACATTTCACTTTTTTATCCTATCTCAGGAGTGTTGCCTACAATTCATTTTCAGACTAGAACCTTTCCCTGTCTTCTGCAGCTTCCTTCCTGCCCTGGCTACTGCCTATGCATCCTTCAAATGTCATTTTAAATATTTTTAATAACTTTGAACAGGTCTTTCATAATCAAACAGTTGATGACCTTCTATAGCACCCAGTAGCGATCTGCTCACTTATGTGTTAAATGATGACTTCTGTCACTAGTTCATAAACTTCATAGAAGCAGAAAGAGTATCTGACATAGGATAGTACCTAGTAAGATACTAGGTATACAGTTAGTAATTAATTTTTTGATTAATAGATGAATGAATAAATGATGTGTTTTTGTTAGGTAAAACACTAACAAACAAAAACAAAGAAACTCCATGTGTGCTTTTATACAGTGCTGTCAGTATTTTTCTAGAAAATTAATCCTCAAGACTTAACCCTTGCCATAAACTGATTTCTTTCATACCACAGTTTTGATGCCAATGAAAAGAATTGGATTGGTGCTCTGAAGAGCACAGGCTTTAGTGATGGAAATCATCATCATCATCGTCGTCGTCGTCATCGTCGTCGTTGTCATCATCATCATCATCATCATCATAACAACGACAACTTGTTTTATTTCCCTGAAACTGTCATTATTCAGCCAACAATTTTCTGTCTGAAAAGCATACTTATTACATTAACCTGCTAGTGTTTATGATAATAAAGTTGTTCATAGCAGTGTATCATTTTATGGCCCCAGTTGATGGCCTATAAGGTGACACCTAAGACTTTTAAAGCTCAGAAGAATGAATATAACAGATAGGGACATGAGCAGTGATTAGTATTTTCAAATACTCTGTTTACCATTTTATGCCAAGTGCCTAGGTACAAAATAAAACAAAAAGGTGCAAAATAAAAGAATATTTAAAATTGATTATTGAATTCTATTATCAATTCCTTGAATTTAATAATATTTGATGGAAATATAATTACAAGCATGCAAGCATTTCTCTTACCTAAGATGAAAAGGGCTTTTCTTTTAAAGTAAAAGCTGCTTGATTCAAAATGGAAAAGTCAATGAGACTTTTATAGATATATTAAAATGTTAAAATGACTGATTAAGTATAAGATATAAATCAGTTATTTTTATTTGTGAAACTCAGAAATCCACTGACTTCATTTGTAGGAATTCTGATACTAAGGTCTATTTTCTTTTAGTATTTTGCAGACATTATCCAGAGTCACCCTCACCAGAAAGTGATTTACAGGCTTGCCAGTTTTATAAATTCACAATAACTTCACACAGATTTACACAGTAACAATATTATCAGTCACCCATTCCTTGGAGAAATATTTTGAAAAGTGCAAGTCAATGACTTTAATGGAAATTTGTACCATCATTGAGAAAACTGTTATCGATTTCAAATAATATATACTCCAGTCCATATCAAATCCATCATTGCTACCTACAGCCTACAGCTTTACAGAAATAAATAATCTCAAATTATTTCAGTAGAAGACAAGATATGCTCATATCTGTACAAATTCTGGGACAGGCAATTGTCAATAATTCCCTTATTCTAAAATCTCATGTCCAGCATATTTATTAGACGCATATTACGAAGAAGTGTGCCACAGCTTTGTTAAAGTCAACTGGAAACCTACTTTTGTTCTCCTGGCAAATTTGTGTGTCTGGTTGAAAATGTAGGGGCTGGCTGCATAAATACAAACTAAGCAGTATATCTATTTACAATAAAAAGAGATTGAGAGGTACTTTTCTGCTATATGAATTCTCGGAACTTTTTTTCTATAAGAACAACTTCTACTAAAATAGGAATAGTTCTCATTTATGCAGAAAGCAGACGTGTTGCCAAAAGAACTAAATCATTTCTTTATTTACTTATTTCTTATAAAAATTTTCATCTACTACTTTCCTTCCTTTGAGCCTCCCAGTTTTGTCTCTAGTTGGATTAGAACAATTTCAGCAGGGACAAAGTTGTTTAAATTTGGCAATAAGAAGGCTTTATGAAAGTTGTAACATTTTTTTTCTTTTACTATCAATCCTTGGAACGTCTCTTGGTTCTATATTTCTCTACATTTCTGAATCACAGAAGTGACTTTTTTCATATATCATTTTTCCATTTGTACTAGGAAATGGTTTCTCTAGGCTGTCAGAGATTTTCATTTGAATCCCTTTTCATTTTTTTTTTCTGTTTCCTGGTGATAGGGATTGAATATTTCTTATTTATTTTATAATTAAATCTATCGGAAACATGAATCACTCAGTATACTTGGTTTGTGGTAAGCCTGTGAATTGTTCAAACAAGTCATAATTTTACTTTCCCCTGCACTATCCATGAATTAAAATGGCACTTCTAAACAAAAAGGCATTGTTTCCCCCAAATTAACGAAATCTCTGTTATATTCCCATATTTGCTATTATTTCTTGTAGCTTTCAAAAGGTGTGAAACTTTCTTTGAGATATACTGACATTCTATACCATGTCACATCTTAGCACAAAGATCATTCTGTAGTAAGAGGAAGATCTTGCCTCTTTAAAAATTTTATGTCCTCCGATTTTAGGAAATGCGGTCAACATCTAGACGTGGGATATTGGAATTAAAACACCTATTGTATCAGGAGTTTTTACCATCGCCTGAAGATGCTTGGTGGTAAAAACTATGGAGATGGACATTTTAGGGGAAATGTATGGGCAGCAGTGAAATGGTGATCTCTGTCATGATGTGTCAGATTTAGGAGAAACTCCCAGGAATGCCTGTATTTTCTAATATTCTAAAGTTTTAGCGTACTTTATATATGCCTTACTTTACACAGGAGCATGATATGCAAAACTGATGAAAGTGGTACCGCTCTTCAAATTGATTACTCCCATCTGTTTACATCTTTCTGGTTTTTCCACAACTTTCAGGCTCATTACTTAGTTCCTTTGAACCCCTCATTTTGCCACAGAAACACAGGGATTCAGTGACACAGGCTCTCACGCAAAGATGTTATCCCTCTCCTCACTCCTCTGTTTAAACCAAACCAAACCAATCAACAAAAAACAACCAACGAAACAATTACACTAAAAACAAGACAAACAAAAAACAGTCTAGTACCGGAGCACACAATTCGGGAGCTGAACTGCTTGGGTCTGAATCTTCAATCTGCCACTTTGGACAGTTCACTTAAGTTCTCTTTGCCTGGATTTCACAAGCTGTAAAATGGGGCTAATGAAAGTACTTACTTTATAGTGTTGCTATGAAAATTAAATGTTAATATTTGTGAAGTTTTAGGACATTCTCTAGTACATAGCAACTACTATAAGGTGTTTATTAAATACATTTATATTGTGAAATTAAAATAGTTTACCATTAAACAATGCAGGATTAGGGGCATCAATCATTCTGTACGAGTATCCATATATAATTTTGACACCCCAAAAACTTGTGTACTATTGACAAGAAAGAAGCCTAACATATAACATAGACAGCTGATTACATATTTTGTATGTTTTATGTAGCATATATCCTTACAATAAGCTAGAGAAAAGAAAATGTCATTGAAAATGCCGTAAGGAAGAGATCACACATTTACAATACTGTATTGTATGTGTCAAAACTGTAAGTTTTAAAAATTCCATGTGTAAGTGAACCCACACAGTTCATATCTATGTTGTATAAGGGTCGACTATTAGACAGTACATGTGAAATACATGTCTAGTTTAATAAATTATAAAGCAAACACTCATGTAACTGTGTAAACAAAGTCAATAAAGAAAGCATTGTAGGACCCCAGAAGAACAGCCTCAACTCCCACCTTGCTGATTCTAAATGACAAACCACCCCTTGACAAATTCCCTGAAAAAGTCAGGTGGCTATTTCTATACCTTATTAAATCATCATTTTCTTGCCTTCTGTTATAATTTAGTTAGGTATGTATGTACCCCTA
Organism: Cynopterus sphinx; assembly: GCA_030015415.1. Lineage (NCBI taxonomy): Eukaryota > Metazoa > Chordata > Mammalia > Chiroptera > Pteropodidae > Cynopterus > Cynopterus sphinx. The sequence goes on along the minus strand of CM057392.1, from coordinate 30,873,519 downwards.
AACAACATGGTCACTTTTCCCTGTTTCTGAAATTCACATAAAAGAGAAACATACTGTATCACACTATTCTGAAGCTAGATAAGGTCTGGAAATTTCATCTTACTTTATTTTTATTGCTATATAGTATTCTATGATTATACTCCATTTTACTTATGAATTTGTCTGTTGCTATTAGACATTTGGGTTGTGTCCGGTTTTGTTGTTATGAACAGGCTGCTATGGACATTTCTGTGACATGACACTAGTATATATTTATATAAGAATAAGTTGATCTTCTAAGCAATGTGAGATGTATATTTTCACCATCGTAGGTCATATTCTGCAGTTTTCTCCAAAGTATTTCTACCAATTTACTCTTCCAAGGCAGATGGGTAAGAGTAGTCATTGCTCCCCCGATTAGTTATTGTTGGCTACAAATAAGGTTCTCCAAAACTTGATGACTTAAAATTACAACAGTGATTTATCATCTTTCACATTTTCTGAGTCTGGAGTCAAGAAGCTGTTCAGCTGGGCAGTTCTGTCTCAGTCTCTCGCTGTGCTGCAATTGAATGTCATCTGAAACTGTCATTTCATAAAAGCTCTCCAGAGATAAGAAGGTTCCCTTCCAAAGTGGTTCACTCACATGGCAGTGGAACTGGTGCTGGCCCTTGGATGGGTGCCTCAGCTGGAGGTGGCATCCTCTGTGAAACTGCTCTGAATGTCCTGTGAATGGCGTGGCTGCTTGTTTCCCCAGAATGAACATTCCAAGAGAGCAAAGCAGACACCTGAATGCCCTTTATAACCTAGTCTCGAAAGAGACACAAAAATTACTTCTGCTGTCTTCCGCTGGTCACAGAGGTCAGCCCTGGTCCAGTGTGCAGGGCATTATGAAAGGGCATTAACACCAGCAAGAAAGCCTTGCTGGGGGCCATCTCGCAGACTGCATACCACACTCCACATTTTCCCAACATTTAGTATTGTCAGACATTTAAAAACTTTTGCAGTTTCAATTTGGATTTTTCTGGCTATTAATGAAATTAAGTATTTCTCACATTCACTGGCATTCATATTTTACATTTTCTGAAGTGTGTATTACTTTTATTTTTCTTCTGTGGCCAATTATATATTTTATCATTTGATGAGGTGCTGCTTTTAATACCCCTGGATAGTGGTTTAGAATTTGATTTATAAATTGAAATCTCAATTTTTTTGTTTAAAAGAATGAACTGGACATATAAGGATTTTGAAACATGGTAAAGTATTATTTATTTCTAGTAGCTGCAAGGCGGAAGTGGTTGATGGCCAAATCTAAAGTAGTTTATGCTGATCAGAGAATTAAAATATCACTGAATTCGTATTCTCTACACGCTTCTTATGTAAAAGTTTGGGAACAGAGTAAGGAAGAAAGGGATCCAAAGACTTCTAATGAATGGATAAATTCAAAAAAACTCACATCGTAGGAATCAGAAAACCTCACAGAGCAGCCTTTGAAAATAGAAGCAGATCATCCTGAATGATGTAATTCCTTCCGCTAAGAAAATTACTTTGCAATTGCCATAGAAAGCCAATTCTCCTCATTACCCACACCCACAATCCCTGATTTTCTACACGTCTATTTCTAGAGGTAGCTAGCTGCCTGTGTGGTTGTTTAGGGGGATGCTGGATGGTTACTGCCTCCAGTATCTCCCCTTACTGGTCCACTGTGCTCAAGGTTCTGACTCTGGCCAGCAATAGCAAAAGGCTCAGAGGCATCTAGAATCCACATCTATTCTTCTCAAGCAACTAATAATGAGGAAATACCTACAAGGCCACACATGTAGTTTCAGAGAGGGATGTTAGTGAACAGCAGGAGGTATGCTAGGAAGATGATGACATGCTTACGCAACCTCCACTGGCCTTCAGCATATGCCTAAACTTGGGCTCATAGATATCGCTTCTAAGATATGGTAAAATTTTGATGAGCATGCTTAAATATGAGGCTAGGTAATGAAGGGATGGGTATATGTTAATGAAGGGAAGCACAGATTTCTTTATTTTTACTTTTATTTTTCAATTAGAGTTGACATTCAATATTATCTTAGCTTCATGTTATGGCTTAATGGTTAGACATTTATATAATTTACAAAGTGATTTCCCCAATTAGTACTCAGCTGGCACTATACACGGTTATTACAATATTATTGACTATTATTACTATATCGCCTACGCTGGTACTTCACATCCCCATGAATATTTTATAACTGCCAATTTGCAGTTCTTAATCCCTTCACTTTTTTCACTCAGCCCCCAACCCTCCCCCCCATATGGCAACTACCAGTTCATTCACTGTATTTATGAGTCTGTTTCTGTTTTGTTCTTTTATTTTGTTCTTTAGATTCCACATATAAGCAAAATCACATATTTGTCTTTGTCTTACTTATTTCACTTAAGAGAACACCCTCTGTGTCCATCCATGTTGTTCCAAATGGTAAGATTTCTTTTTTTATGGCTGAGTAATATTTCATTGTATGTATTTACCACTTCCTTGTCACACAATTGTCTATTGATGGGCACACAGGTTGCTTACATATAATTCCTGTTATAAATAAAACTGCAATAAACAAACACAAGGTACATAGATCTTCTTGATTTAGTGATTTGGACTATCTTCAGACAAATATCCAGAAATGGAATTAGTGGGTTATGATGCAGTTTTATTTTTAATCTTCTGTGAACCTCGACATTGTTTTCCATAGTGGCTGCACCATTTTGCAATTCCACCAATAGTGTAGAGCAGCAACCGGCAGAATACTAAGTTCATAAAAAGTACTAAGGGCTGTAAGGGAATTTATTTATTCCAGTAAGAAGGTTATGTTTGGTCCAGCACATGGCAATCTACTGCTTTCCTACTGAAACCATCTGTCTCTGGCAGCATCCAACTAGAGGGTTGAAAGGGGACCACTCCTGCATTTTTCAAGGCTTTTGTGATGAGGTTATATGAAATACTCTAAGGAATACAACATTTCTTTTCTTATTTTGATAACTGAGTTCCAGGAATTTCTATTTGTTGTTTCTTATATCATTTATTCAAGGGAAAAATGTAAAGTTTCTCTAAAAGCCATGGGTATATATTTCAACCATGCACTAGGGAACCAGAGAACTAACAGACAGATGGTTTAGGGTCCACAGTCAAGCAGATTTGGATTAAAGCTGTACCACCTCATCCTTAAAATTGGCACTCTAAGTGATGAGTCAATATAAAATACTGTCCTCATGAGGGAGTTATAATTCATAGCCATTGCTGAATAATTCCTGCGATGGCTAACGGGTAGCTTTCTTTTCCCAGTGCAATTACTCTAGTCACTGGTCTCAGATCTCTTTGGGGAATGCTAAATGAAGAACTAATAATAAATGCCTCCGGATATCTCCTTAAGAGCATTAATGCTTCACTTCATTCAAGGGGTTCTGAGGTGTGAAATAATCTGAGTGTGAGATTTGGATGACTTGTTTTTGGAGATCAAGTTAAGAGATATTTATTAATTTCCAACCAAAGAATTCCAAGATTAATTAAACACCATAAAGAGGTTGGGCATTAAAAAACTCTAGCATGTTAGTCAGTAAATTTCTCTCTCAGTTATGTGGCTTTTGTTGACTTCTTTCTCACGAGATGCTTGATGGCTAAGAGAACATTTCCCTGACATTATCTCCTACCAGGAAATATTGTCTTTAAATGGCATTCTTATTTTATTCCTTAAATATGTTGAGCAGTTGTATTAGTTTCAAAATTAGTTGTATAAATTTTGTATTAGAAAAAACTAATGGCCACAAACTCAGTGGCTTAGAACAACACAGATTTATTCTTACAGTTATTAGTTGAGAAATCTGAAGTGACCTCACTGGTAAAATCAAGGTGTCCACAGGGTAGTGTTCCTTTCTAGAAGCTTTTGAGAAGAATCTGTTTCCTTGCCTTTTATACAAACTGACGTCATTCCTTAGCTCATGACCGTTGTCCTCCTTCTTCAAAGCCAGTAATTATATCACTGAACTTGTTTCCATCATCACATGTCCTTGCCTTACTCTGACTCCTTTGTCTCACTCTTTCTCACTCAGGGCTTTTGTGTTTACATTGGTCCTACCTGTATCATCCAGGATAATCTATTTTAAAGTTATTTTTTAAAAACTTAATTTCATCTGCTATCTTAATTTTCCTTTGTCATGTAGCTTAACATATTTAGTTTCCAGGGAATTGGACATGGACATCTTCGTTGGGCTCATTATTCTGGCTCCACAGCAGTGTCATTTGAGTACTTATCATTCAATAATTACATAACAACATATGTTTTCAGCTTGGTGAATATGTCTGAAGAATAACAAAGTAGTTTCATGACTGAGCTCTGTCTTTGGTCTTAGGAACATAACTCACTTCTTAGCATGGTTTTGTTGTGTTACATATGAAACTCCTCCTTGAACATTTATTTCATGTGACTGGATTGTTACTTGTTTTAAAGCAGGGGTCTGTATTATCTCAAACACTGTTATGGATTTATGTCCCCTGAGTCAAGGTCCTCCCTTATACTCTGACATTTGCTATGAAAACTGTGTGCATTGTATAATCTTACTCTTTAGCATCTCTGCCTTGGTCCTTTTCCAGCCATTACAGGATAGAGTTAAATAATCATTCCTAGGCATACTTAAATTATATTGGCCATAACTCTTATTATGGCATTAATCCACTGAATCCTATTTTATCCTCCATATTTCACATATTAATTAGTTTCCTGATCTCAGAAATAACGTATTATTCACCATTCCAGTCACATGGCCTCACACTGCAGGTTGAAGTTAACAGAGGCTTAACTTCTGCAAAGTAATAAATCAGTTATAGAATTATTTAATAGTCCATGCAAAAGCAGTGCTGTAAATTGAGATGTGTAATATAAAATATTTATTATTAAGAGAATGAAGTGTGTTTATTGTTTTTATGTGAGTTCTCTGAAATTAAGTAAAATGAGAATATGTAAGATTTGTATATGCCTTTCTGAAAAAAAGTCTCTGTGACTCCTGTTATTTCCACCTAACTTATGTTAATATTATTTGAGTGTTGGGGTTAATGTATTTGAACCTTCTTAAAGTAAAATATTATTATTCTGCAAAATATCTGAACCTTTTTTAGTTAATTAACATTATCACATTATCCTGCAATTTGTATAAGGAAGGTTTCATTTATTAATGACAATCAGAGTTGTACTCATTAAAGGGAGGGGAATCTCAAAATTAGAATGTTATTGATCCAAATTACATTGTTATTTCTAAGTAACATTGATCACATTCTGGATCAAATGAACATTTCACAAATTATTTCATAATGGCCCCAAAATGCAGATAGGGCCCATTTAATTGTTGATGAAAACCACTGATGTTTCCTAAATTTCAATCATTAAGTGGTTTGCATTAGCTTTGGCTATTAGATATTTTAAATTCTAAATTATTAATTATTTAACGTGATAAATGATACTTTAAGAATTGCTCTTTCCCCCAAAAAGGTAAGTGATGACCATTTTATGAAAGATTTTAGTGAATGCTTGTAGTACCTTAATTCAAATTCCACCAGTATATATCTACACACACACATATATATATACACACATACACATATACATATATTACATTTTATATTATATATGAACATAAGTATTTATTGAATAAAATTAACCATTGTACTTCAAGTTTTCTGTCAGAATGTAGAAGATGGAAAAAATTCCACTCTTACAATGAAAAAGAGTTGGATTAACCTCAAATTCATGAACTCATTTTTGAACTCATCAGAGAACTGTGGTCACAGAGTAAACTGACCCAAAATCTAAGGAGAAACACTGAGCACAGGAAGAGAGGAGGCACTAAAACTCACCCAACTGAGGTTGAACACACCAGTAAGAAGCTGTTGAAACTGTGAAACTACTAGGGGTTGCAGAAGTTAGGGAGAATTTGTAGCCTCGTGTCCAACATTTCTTTAAAAACCTTCCAGGAGCTCCTTGGAGAGATAAAATGCAGCCTTGTACTGTGCCAACTTTTATGCAGACATGGAGGAGGGGAACAGCGGCCATACGGTAGGGGCAAGTAATTCCTACTGGATCCTTTCCCTCTAACACCACTATGAAACACAATGTGTGTAAAAAATAGCAGCACTGCTGGCTTTAGTTGGTGAACACTCATTTCAGCTTAGGGACAGAAATGAAGAGGGAGGAATAGAGCTACTTCCTGGGGGAGATGTAGAATTAAGTACTGAGCCAGAACTCCAGGCAGGGAAGGAAAAGGAGAACTCATGAAGTCATATCAAAACGAACCAGTGATGCAGTAGTGCATTCCTCAGACTATTCTTAACTAAAGAACAGAGACTATTTGCCCTCACAACATCACTAAACCACATGTTTGGATGATAGCAACATACTGCTAGGAGGACAGAAGAAGAATAGCATACAAAAATACTATCCCTGAGTCACAGCAGAAAAGGGAACCTAATATACAGGATCCAAAAAATCTGACTCTGATAAAGCACAAGGTGCTCTAAATACAAAGTCTCTGTAAATTGGAAGACTATGTTGCATTGAGGGAAACCACGGCAAGAACAAATCTTGAATGTGGCCCAACTCCTAAACGAGATTAGCAAAAACTCCTGAACCAAAAGCCTAGCAGTAGGAAAGCTGTGACTGCTGAAGCATAAAACTATTACCTCAGTGTCCCTATTCTATCTACCATGTCTGGCATTCAAATTATAAGGCACCTAGAAAGACAAAACAAAACAAAACAAAAGACTCTCAAGAGAAAGAGCAGTCATGATAACCAGACTCAGATGTGAGACAGATGTTAGAACTGACTATCTAGTAAAAATTTTATACAACTATGATTAATACATTTGAAGCTATAAAAGCTCTAGGAGGATAACATGTATTATCTGGGTAACTTCAGCAGACATGGAAATTATAAAGGATCAAAAAATAATGTAGGACTTAATGGAGATGAAGAAAGCCTTTAATAGGTTCATCAGTATAACTGACATTGCCAAGGAAATAATTAGTGAACGTAATGATTATTCAATAGAAATTACCAAAGTAAAAACACAAACAAAAGTGTCAGTGTGGGTGAGGAAGATGGTGGACTATGTAAAAGCAGCATTTGTCTCCTTCCAGGTCTGCACTGAAATTACAAATTATAAAATAATCAATGTGGAGAATCACCTGAAGTCCAGCTAATCATAACACTTATGTCTGATAAGATAAAGGAGCCACATCGAAGCCAACCCAACATAGGCAACAACCATCTGTGGATCACTTTGTAGTATTCTCAATGTGTAGCCCTGAGCAATCAAAAGCAGTGGCTGACCTTGGCCTATGAGGAAGCCCCTCCAAAGGGGCCACAACGCATCTGGAGGTTGGTGTCAGACCACAGTGGTGCAACTCCTGACTAGTCCCATTAGTGATACACATAAAGGGTGGTTGCAATGAGTACTCAAGACTGGTAGGGCAAATTCCACACAACAATACTCACTCTGTGGGTGCAGCCATTTTCCACAATTAGTCAGCCTGAGTAGTAATCCACTGATTTACTAACAACAATAAAGCCTTGGCAACAACAGAGGTTCAAAAACAGCCCACACAAAGATCATGTCCAGAGCCCCTGACATAAGGGATCAGGGAGAGTGTGCCACTGGGCCGCACAGGACACCTTCCACATTAGGCCATCTGGCAAGGACTAAGAGAAAGAACAAATATTCCTGTCACATAGGAAAAAACACAGAGAGGCTAATAAAATGAAAAAAACAAAAAACAAAGAAACATACCAAAAATGAATCAACAGGAGAAAATTCCAGAAAATAAGCTAAATGAAATGGGGCAAATACATACCAGAGAAAGAGTTCAAAATAATGCTCAACGAACTTAAAGAATGGATAAGCACAATGAGAATCTCAACAGCATAAAAAAGGACATAGAAACTATAAAAAAGAACCAGACAGAAATGAAGAATACAATAACTGAAATGAAGAATACCCTAGAAGGATTCAACAGGAGATTGGACGAAGTAGAATATCGAAACAGTGAATTTGAAGACAAGGTAGTACAACACACTCAATCAGAACAATAAAAAGAAAAAATAATTTAAAAAACAAGAATAGTTTAAGAGACCTCTGGGACAACATAAAGTATAAAAATATGCGGATCACAGGAGTACCTGAGGAGGAAGAGAAAGAGCAAGGGACTGAGAATCTATTTGAAGAAATAATGACAGAAAACTTCCCTAACCTGGCAAAGGAATTAGACACACAAGTTCAGGAAGCACTAAGAGTCCCAAACAAGAGGAATTCAAACAGACCTATACCAAAAGACATCATGATAAAAATGTCAAAGTTTAAACACAAAGAGAGGATCTTAAAAGCAGCAAGAGAAAGGATGCTACTAGTTACTTACAAGGGTACCCCCATAAGAATGTCTGCTGACTTTGCAGGTCTTAGGGAATGACAAGAAATATTCAAAGTTATATAAAACAAGAATCCACACCACAAACACTCTACCTAGCAAGGCTTTTGATTAAGATGGAAGGTGAGACAAAGAGCTTCCTAGACAGGCAAAAGTTTAAGAAATCCATCACCAACAAGCCAGTATTACAAGAAATGTTAGAGGGACTTTTATAAAAAGAGGAAGAGTAAAAAATGAAAATAGAAATAACAATCAGGAATAATAAAATGGCAGTAACAATGTACCTATCAGTAATCACTTTAAATGTCAATGGATTAAATGCTCCAATCAAAAGATATAGGGTAACTGAATAGATAAGAAAACAAGATCCATGCATATGCTGTCTACAAGAGACCCACTTCAGATAAACGACACTCACAGACTGAAAGTAAAGGGATGGAGAAAGGTATTTCTCACAAATGGAAATTAAAAAAAAAAAAGGCCACAGTAGCAATACATATATCAGATAAAACAGACTTTAAAACAAAGGTTATAATCAGAGACAAAAAAGGACATTACATAATAATAATGGGACCAATAAATCAAGAGGACATAACCCTAGTAAACATATATGCACCCAGCATAGGAGCAACTACATACATAAAGTAATTATTGACCGACATAAAAGGAGAGATCAATAGTAATACACTTACAATAGGAGACTTTAACACCCCATTGACACCAATGGACAAATCTCCCAGGCAAAGAATCAACAAGAAAACAATGGGCCTAAAAGACATACTAGAACAGATGTATTTAATAGATATTTTTAGAGCATTTTACTCCAAAGCAGAAAAATATACACTCTTCTCAAGTGCAAATGGAATATTTTCAAGGACAGACCACATATTAGGCTACAAATCAAGTATCAATAAATTTAAGAAGATTGAAATCATATCAACCATCTTCTCTGGTCATAATGGTATAAAACTAGATATCAACTACAAGAAAACTGGAAAATTCACAAACACATGGAGGCTAAATAACATGCTACTAAACAATAAATGGATTATTAATGAGATCAAGGAAGAATCAAAAGATACCTAGAGACAATGAAAATAAAAACGCAACGACTCAAAATTTACGGGACACAGAAAAAGCAATCCAAAGAGGAAAATTTATAGTAATACAGGCTTACCTCAAGAAAGAAGAAAAAACACAAATAAATAATCTAATCGTATAATTAAAAGAACCAGAAAAAGAACAGAAAACAAAGCCCAAATTGAATAGAGGGAAAGAAATAATAAAGATCAGAGTGGAAATAAATGAAATAAAGTATAGAAAAACAACACAAAAGATTAATGAAACCAAGAGCTGGTTCTTTGAAAAGATAAACTAAATTGACAGACCCTTAGCCAGACTCATCAAGAAAAAAAGAGAGAGGACTCAAATAAATAAAATTAGAAATGAAAGAGGAGAAATAACCATGGGCTCCACAGATATACAATGGCTCATAAAAAAAAAAAAATACTAGGACCAATTATATGCCAACAAATTGGACAATCTGGAAGAAATAGACACATCTAGAAACATACAATCTCCCGAGACTGAGTCAAGGAGAAACAGAAAATCTGAACTGACCTATTACCACCAATGAAATACAATCAGTAACCAAAAACCTCCCCAAAACAAAAGTCCTGGACCAGATGGCTTCATAGATAAATTTTACCAAACATTCAAAGAATAATTATCATCTATTCTTCTTAAACTACTCCCAAAAATTCAAGAAGAGGGAAGAATCCCTAACTGTTTTTATGGGGCTACCATTGCCTTGATTCCAAAACCAAAGACATCACAAGAAAAAAAAAAAAAAAACTATAGGTCAATATCTCTTATCAACATTGATGCAAAAATCCTCAACAAAATATTAGCAAGCCGAATTCAGCAACACATTAAAAATATCATACATCATGATCAAGTTGGATTCACTCCTGGGATGAAAGTTTGGTACAATATCTGCAAATCAAGTAATGTGATACATCACATTAACAAATCGAAAGATAAAAACCATATGATCATATCAACAGACACGGAAAAACTGTTTGACAAAATCCAGCATCCATTTATGATAAAAGCTCTCAGCAAAGTGTGGAGAGAGGGACCATACCTCAACATAATAATGGCCATATATGACAAACCTACAGCTAACATCATACTCAATGGGGAAAGGCTAAAAGTATTTTCCTTAAGATCAAGAACAAAACAAGGATGCCCACTTTCACCACTCCTCTTCAACATTGTATTGGAAGTCTTATCCACAGCAACAAGGCAAGAAAGAGAAACAAAAGGCATCTGAATTGGAAAGGAAGAAGTTAAACTCTCGTTATTTGCCAATGACATGATACCATATAGAGAGAATGCTAAAGGTTCCACCAAAAAACTTAGAATTGATCAATAAATTCAGTAAAGTAGCAGGTTACAAAATAAATATTCAAAAGTCAGTGGCATTTTTATACACCTATGATAAACTTTCAGAAAGAGAAATTAAGAAAACAATCCCATTTATAATTGCACCAAAAACTATAAAATGCCTAGGAATCAAATTAACTAAGAAGGTAAAGGACCTATTTTCAGAAAATTATACGTCATTGAAAAAAGAAATTGAAGAAGATACAAATAAATGGAAGCATATACCGTGTTCATGGGTAGGAAGAATCAACATCATTAAAATGGCCATAGTACTCAAAGCAATCTATAGCTTCAATGCAGTCCCTAACAGAATACCAGCGGCATTTTTCAGAGTTAGAACAAATAGCCCTAAAATTTATATGGAGCCATTAAAAAAATAGCCAAAGCAATATTGAGAAAGACCAACAAAGTTGGAGGTATGTCACTACCTGATGTCATACTTTACTACAAGGCTACAGTAATCTAAACAGCATGGTACTAGCATAAAAACAGATACATTGATCAATGGAACAGAATAGAGAGCCAAGAAATAAATCCACGTCTATACATTCACTTAATATATGACAAAGGAGGTAAGACTATACAATAGGGTATAGACAGTCTTTTCAATAAATAGTGTTGGGAAAATCAGACAGATACATGCAAAAATAAAAGGAGGAGGAAGGAGAAAGAGGAAGAGGAGGAGGAGGTGGCGGAGGAGGAGGAGGAGGAGAAGGAAGAGCAGAAGAAGAAGAAGAGGAGGAGGAAGAGGAGGAGGAGGAGGAAGAAGAAGAAGGAGCTGGACCACCTTTTTACACCTTAGACTAGAATAAATTCAAAATGGATTAAAGACTTAAATGTAAGATCCGAAACAATAAAACTTCCAGACAAAAACATAGGCAGTAAACTTTCTGATATTATAGGAATTTCTTTTCAGATGTATCTCCTCGGGCAAGGGAAACAAACAAAAAAATAAATAAACAAAAGGGATTACATCAAACTTAAAATTTTTGTACAGCAAAGGAAACCATCAACAAAACAAAAAGACAACTGAGGGGCAGAAGATATTAGCTAATAATATATATGATAAGGGGTTAGTATCCAAAATATATTAAGAACTTATACAACTCAACAACAAAAAAATCCAATTATAAAATGGGCAGAAGACCTGAACAGATACTTTCCCAAAGAGGAAATACAAATGGTTAATAGACATATGAAAAGATGTTTAAGGTCACTAATCATCAGAGAAATTCAAATTAAAACCACAATGAGTTATCACCTCACACCTGTAAGAATGGGTATCATCAATAAATCAAAAACAGCAAGTGTTGGCGAGGATGCCAAGAAAAGGGAACCCTCATACATTGTTAGTGGGATTGCAAATTGGTACAGCTGCTATGGAAAACAGTCTGGAGGTTTCTCAAAAAATTAAAAATGAAAATACCTTTTGACCCAGCAATTGCACGTCTCAGTATTTATCCAAAGAAAATCAAAACAATAATTTGTAAAGATCTATGCACCTCCATATTCATGGCAGCACAATTTACAATAGCCAAGATATGGAAGCAACCTAAATGCCCATCAACAGATGACTGGAAAAATAAATTATGGTTCACAAATACAATAAAATATCACTCAGCCATTAAAAAAAATGAAATCCTTCCATTTGCACCAATGTGGATAGACCTAGAATTATTATGGGTCAGACAAAGATAAATACCATATGACTCCATTTATATGTGGAATCTAAGGAACAAAAAGAACAAACTAACCAATAACAGACTCATAAATTTAGTGAACAATTTGGTGATGGACAGACGGGAGGAGTTCAGGGACTGGGAGAACTGGGTGAAGGGTTAAAGAAAGTACAAATTAGTACTTGATAGTTGTTCACGGGGATGGGGAGAACAGCAGAGGGAACACAGTTAGCACTAATATGATGGCTAAGTGGAGGGCCAGGGAGAGGGAGGGAGCAATTGAAGGGATCATTTTATGAACTATATAGATGTCTAACAAATGTACTGTATACTTAAAACTAATTTTAAAAAAAAACTTATAATAAACAAACAAACAAACAGAAAATAAAACAAAAAGGTGTCAGCGTGCGGATCAAAAGCAGGACATCCAACAGCTGTGGAACTAAATCGAGTGTTCTAATGTGTGTAATTATATTTCCAGGAGCAGAAAGAGAAAAAAAGGGAGAAGAAATATATGGAAAAATTATAACTAAAGATTTTTAAAATTAATGTTGAAGAGTTCGGCTCCTGTGTGATTTTCAGACATGACCCTCTAACGTTACGTGGGCTTCACCTGGCAGGCATCACAGAGAAAGTGCCCCACCCCCACACCGCCTCATGTGCAGCCTGTGGCCCCTGTCTCCAGAGGGAGCTACAGTCAGGTGCACTGGGCCTCCAAGGCTGGCCACGCTTTTATGCATATCTGCTCTCCCAGCCAAGACACCCCCATTTTAAGTCTTACCAGGGAAACATATACATTTTCCTCCACTTTGAGTCAGTTATTTTCCACTCCTGGCTCATCTTCCTCTTCTTCCCCCTGCTGCCTGGGTCCACAAAACCACAAGATTCTTTCTTTCCGGGCTCCCTCAACAGTGAGAAGAACCCAATGTCTGGGCTCATCCACTTAACCCTCAATAGACATCGTATTCCACTGAGGAAAATAAAATGGGGTTTTCTACCAGAGCAAGTGATCAGAGCTTGGTTGTTATTTCCATTTCAGCTTGTTGCTTGAATCAGCCACTCACGCTTGGAAAGTAGGCTCTCTCCAGCCCAGCTGTGCTCCAGACAAATGCCAGACATGAAAAGAGTTTCGAGAAACTCAAAAACTCACCAAGAAAGAAAAATGCAAAGAAGCTAGCAAACAGTGTGTCCAAAGCTACGCATATCATATTGAAACTCCTGAAAACAAAAGAAAAAGAAAAAACCAGGAAGGCAGTAAGATAAAAAAGAAATGTTACATAGAGAGGAGTGAAGATAGGAATTATTGCAGACAAGCGAGGAAACAAAGGCATGACATCTTACAAGTGTTTAAAGGAAAAAAAGTCTACTTACAATATTCTACTTACAGTGACACTTTCTTACAAAAATATAAGACAAAGAAATTCTCAGTTGAACAAAAACCTAGAGAACCCACACCAGCAGACCTACTACACAATTAATGTTAAAGGAAACTCTTCTGTTAGACAGAATATGAAACCAGACTGGCATATGGGTCTACAAAAAATAGAGTAAATGGTACTGAAAATAAACCAGAAAGGTAAAATTAAATTCAATTTTCTCATTTTAATTGGTTAGAAAATTGTCTAAAGCAAATATTGTATCAATGCATTGTACACATGTATAGTAAGGTACTGTATGTATGTTTATAGCATACATTAAAAATTAGAGAATAGAAGAACAATAGCAAAAAGCATGGGAGAAGGAATAAGAAATTTAATGTAAAGTCATTACTCTCTAGGGAAAATGAGAAAGTGTTATTTGAATTTGGACCCTGATAACTTAAACATGTCAATTTTAAACTCTAGGCAATCACTAAAAACATTTTTAAAAGAGGTATAAATAATAAATCAACATGGATGATAAAAAGAAAACATTAAAAAATGCATGATTAATGCAAGATAGAAAAGGAAGAAAAACAAAGGAAAAGTAGAACAAAAGAAAACATCTACAAAGTGTAGATTTTAATCTAAATTAATAAACAATCCCTTTAAATGTAATGTTGGAATTGATAGTATTTATTGCAACTTTAACTTTTGGAGGCATTTACAATATATCACCCAATTTAATCACTCTATTAATATTATGATGTTAATATTACTATTCTAATTCTGTTAGTTAAAAATTGAGCATTAAAATATCAAGTAAATTTTGTTACAGCTAGAATTTGGGTACGTGTATCCTCAAATGAAAAATAAAAATTACAAGGAATTTCTGAACAACTAAAATTCCATGTTACCATAGCAGAATAATTTTTTTAGAATTATACAATTATGCAGCTACCTAAAAATACAAATAAAATTAAGAAAATAGATGTGCTAACTTTTTGTACAGCATTATGACATTTTATTTTTTCGAAACCAAAGGACTTATAGAAAATAAAACATTTTACTTGAAAACATCAAAGTGTTTTCAAAAAAAAAAAGCAAATGTATAAGTTCTTATGGTGTCCTCTGTGATTGGGGGCTCCTGTTGATTCTCAGTAAAGTCACGCCATGGTACGGAACAGTCCCACTGACTGTGAAGTCACATCATTTTTCTAAGGGAAGTTCATAATTCGCAATGCCTTTTGAGTTTGTCTGTAAGTAGAGATATCACATAAAGTTTCACTAGCAACATATGAGATTAAAATGCAAAGAGAAATCGTTTTGAAATTAACTTTAGGAATAGCTCTTGTTATGAATATTTTATGAAAAGCAGTTCCGCCAATTAGCTCCTAGGTGTGCAGGGACCTGATAGCTGGATGCTGCCGGAGGCACATATGACATTAGGAAAATAAATCAGCTCTGAAGAATCCAGAGGACATGTTCGAACATGAACATAGATTAAGTCACATAGAAATGAAAGGACTGAAGTTCTTTAAAGATTTGCAATGAGATGGTAAACTCAAATCTCAGTCGCTCAGTCTGTGTAATTGCTTGCATATATGTGTATGAGACGACTTGGGGCAGATGTTGATCTTTTATTCTCATCCCATCGATTCTCTCTTCTCTTTGAATTTATTATTGGTTCCCTCGAAGTAAATGTTCACTGGGGTTTAGGTCAGAGATGAAAACCGGGCACATAAATATATTTGTGAAACTCAGTATCAGAAGATTTGGCAAATGATTGTTTTCTATTTTAACCTTCTCAAAATCTATAGCTCTCATTGGCTTTTATACTGGTAACTAGAGAAGTGATTTTAAGTTAATCCACAGAAGTCTATGATCATGTAACCATTTCAGATGTTTTATATAACTTACATGTTTTAAAAATTGCAAACTTAATGAGTCTATGAGATTTTTTTTTTCTCACCACTACACTGGAAGAATCAGTCATTAAATATTTCTATTTTACACAAATTTTTTTGGTGTGGTAGAATTCCTATTTTCTAAAGCCATGTAATGAATCCAGCTTTCATTTCATCTTGCATATCTGATGCCTTTTGTATCGATACAAATTATAGTTTAATATTCTAAGTTGTTTATATATTGCTCACTCAGCTATATCATGTTGTCTGACTCCCAGGAATATCATTCATCTATATTTTAATGTAAATAGCATTCTAAAGTGCAGCTCCAAAGAAATAATGTCCTCGTTTTTGTGAATATTATTAGAAAAAACAGTAGAGTTCAATGTGGAAAACTACTATGAAGATGAAATCTACCATACATATTTTTAAGATCCACATACTCATCAATTATTTACAAAACTCTGCCATGTATCATTTAATACATTAGGAGCTGGGGATACACTCTGAGTAAATCAGACACAGCCCTATGGCTCACAAAACTTGAAGTCTAATTGGAGAAAGGGCTTAATTCAATGATTATATAAATATATAACTTCCTACTCTGACAAGTGCTAAAGAGGAGAATCACATACAATTGTGAGATAATATGATGAACATTAATATAATCTGATAAAGCAAGACTTTTTTGGAAAAATGGCATTTGAGTTGAAAAATCAGATCAGTTCATTAAGGGAAATATTCATGTAAAGTTGCCTTTCACATACTTTGTACAAACGTCTTATGTAGTACTGAGTTTGGAATAGTAAAGTATAAAACATTACATGAATAAAACATGGGAAACAAGTGAAACTAATGAGCAACAATGAGGGGTAGACAGAGTCTAAACAAAATAGAGCACAGAACCAATATTAAAGATTTAGATCTCTACCTGAAGAGCAATGGGAACCAATTAAATGATTTAAGTAGATGTTTAAATAAAGTTTAGAAAGACCAGTTTTTCTGGACCTTTCAAAAAACTCCTACCAAGCCTTCCTTTCTTATTTCATATATGACATTTTGCTTCATATATATTTACACATTATGGGCTAAGTCCATTTCTGCTGATTCCTTATTAATAACAATTAAAGTTTTCATTTTCTTTAGAATGGGAGTCACGGCTGGCTATGAGAAAAGGAAATCTTTTCATTTCACTTACAGGACACTATTAAATACTATCTTAATTTTTTTATTATCCCTAATCCTGCACCTCAAAAATTGAAAAGAAAAAAAAAAGACACGAAAGAGCTTGATACTTGCTTATGACAGCTGATTTCCTTTCTCTGTACATGGAGATATATAATACTTACCAGTACCCCTTACAACCAGGTGACTATAATAATGGTAATAGAATAAATGAGATACGGGCAGAAGTGACATGTTCCCTCCCTGGTCCAATCCATAAGTATATCCAAAAATCAATCAGTCGTGTTCTCTGTCCTTTTACCAAGCGGATGGTAACTGATTAGGGTGATTTTGGAAGTAACATGTCAGTGACAGATCCCCCATCACCTTGAATAGAGATGTCTTGGTTTATATGATTATAAACATACATTATATTTAAGTAATACCCATTTTTGAGTCGAAAGTCTCTTGATTTTCCTCTCATAGCATAATGCCTTTTTATAAAGTAATTTTCAACATGTCAACTGTATGTCAAAAGTTGATATCAAGCGATTTCTCTGGAATGCTTAGATATAACCCTCAATCAGAGAAAGCTAGAGATGAAGAGTATTCGTTCAAGAAGTGCATGTCAAAAGGCACTGACTAAAAAGCAAACAAACTGAACTAAAATCATTGAAATTGTTTTTTACACCCTTATATTTTTAAAAAGCAGTATATAAACGTAGGAGAGTTCGTTATACCATAACTACTAACTTTGTCAAAATGGAAATGTTTGAATTAATAGGAGAGGCTCTTTATTAAAAGTTTTGAACTCTCTAATGGATCAACCTATTTTCCTCCTATAGTTAAAATCCCTAAATATATTAATAAAAATTTAAAGGGCCTATTTTTATAGTCATGGAAACAAAAATCACTAATGTCATTTTTATCAATTATTAATAATGCTCTCAGTTCTCAATTGTGGATATACAAACATTAACAATCAGAACTTGATCTCTGAAACAATACATAGAAAAGTTTAAATCACATTTGTCTAACATATAAATACTCATATATTTCAAATTAGTTTTTTGTCACATGTACCTTCAAGTAGAAATTTTGAAGACTGTTTCTTTTCTCTTTTCAGTATTCCAATCTATTTGGACATCCATTAGTCCATTCTCTAAATGCGGTGCTCTTCTCCTGAACATTCCCTACTCTTTTCACAAATTTATTTAATACACTCTCCAAAGACCCAAAATTGGCTTTCCTCTGATAAATTAATATACCTGTTTATTCAAATCCTATTATTTCTGTCAGTTGCTGGCTTAATAAATGTGTTTTAATGATGACCTTCAACCAGGTCAATATTCTAAATAGTTGTCTCTCAAAATTGAAAGAGTCTTTTAAAATGACATATTCCCTTCCCAGCCTATATATAGTTTTAATACAACATTACAGGGAGAAATACCTTTTAACCTTTTCTGTATTTTCAGTATCACACAAGAAGAATAAGAGATAATATTGATAGGACTATTCTTTATGTGAATAATGTGGAGCCAGAAAAAAAATAATTAAAAAAATATGTCCTTAAAAAGAAAGAATTTACTTGGCATGAATTTTAGTAATCTTTATTTTAAAAATAAAAAATAATTTACCATTATCATGTACAAAAACTAAAAGAGATCAAACATCAAATGCAAGACCGAAAGCAATCAAACTCTTAGAAGAAACACAGGACAAATGCCTCATGACACTGAATTTGACAATGATTTATTGAATATGACACCAAAGGCACTGGTGACAAAAGAAAAAATAGATAAAATGTAGTTCATGTAAGTTAAAAAAATTGTGTGTCAAACGACACTATCCACAGAATAAAAAGGCAACTAGATTCTGTGGAGAAAATATGTGCAAATCTTAAATCTGATATGAAATTAATAACCAGAATATATAGAGAATTCCTAAAACTCAAAAATAACAAAAACAATTCAATTAAAAAATGGTCAAAAGACTTAAATAGACATGTTTCCCAAGAATATATACAAATGGTCTATAAGCACATGAAAAGGTGTTGAAGAACACTAATAAGTAGGAAAATGCAAATCAAAACTATAATGAGATATCACCTCACATCCATAAGAATGCTCCTGTCAAGAAAACAGAACGAGTGGTGGTGGAGATATAGAGACACTGGAACCCTCATGCACAGCTGGATGGGATGTAAAATGGTACCAGCAACTGTAAAAAACAGTTCGGCAATTTTCCTTGAAAATTAAAAACAGAATTACAATATGATCTAGTAATTCCAATTCTGTATATACACTCAAAAGAATTGAAAAGTGGGTCTTGAAGCAATACCTGTACACCCACATTGAGCGGCATTATTCACAATAGCCAAAAAGTGGAAGCAATCCAACTGTCCACAGATAGATGTATAAGCAAGGTGTGGTATGTATAATGCATGTGTATGTATATATATACAATGGAATGTTTTTCAACCTTAAAAAGAAAGGATATTCTGCACTATGCTACACACGGATGTATCTTGAGCATATTATGCTAAGTAAAATAAGCCAGTTACAAAAAGATGAACACCATATGATTCCACTTATATGAGATACTGAAAGTAGCCAATATCAGAGACAGAAGGTAGAATGGTGGCTGGTGTGGGGGAAAAGGGACATGCAGAATTATTGTTTACTGGACACAGAATTTCAGTTTAACACAACAAAGAGTAATGGAGACTAATGGTGGTGATGGCTGCACATTACGAATGTGTTTAATACCACTGAATGGTAGGTACACTTATAAAAGATTAAGATGAAAATTTTGTTACACATATTTTTACAATACATTTTTTAAATACACAGGAGAAAAACAAAACCAATAATTTACTGAAAAGAAGAAACTTAAATATTATTTCTAAAGAGATATGAATATATTTCTAAAACAATATTTGTGGTTTATAAATATAACTATATCATTTACATTATAAGTAAATAGTTTAAATAATAAAGTATGGCAGGGTATGGTTAATGAAGGTAACAAATGCCTAGGAGCTTAATAAAAATGTATTTTAATGTTTTCCCAATATGTTATCATTCATAATTATAAGAGGTATCTCAGAGTGCCATATCATAAATTAAAAATGGAGAATAAATTATGACTTTTAATTAAATCACTTCTCACCTCATAATCAAAAGTTGCTTCAATCTTTCATAGAAAAAAATAATTTGAAATTTTATTATAAACTATAGTATTTCTCTGTAAAATAGTAGCCCAAATAAGCTATATTTTGCAAATTACCAACATGTGTTGGTACCTGCTAAACGATTTAGATCTGTTAATACTTTAAGCTATTGTAACATACATGAAAGATAACTTATGAAACGAAATATAGTAAGTAAAATCTTGTAGTGTTCTACACAAGTTGATAATATAGTTATTATGGAATGATAACTGACAGTCCTAAATAAGTTATCATTTAGGTTGTCAGGTGGAATCTTTATTTTTCATTATTTATGCCACTGAAACAGGGAAAAGCACATTTTTTTACATCTGAAGCTGGAATCTTAAAAAAAAAGTTAAGTTCTATACCCACAAATTGGCTCTTTTACAGGTTGTTGAAAGAGGTCCTTATGAAAATATCTGTTATGATATAATAAGTATATGTGCCAATAAAACAATGTGAGAAGTCTTGATTCTTCCTGTTGCTTGCCTTAGAATCCACCTTGCTTTGAGCAACAACGGCAATTCTTTTAGCCTTACTCATCTGGAAGATGTGAAAAAAGATCTATAGCTAATTAGACAAACTATTTGCAAGCGTACTATAAAAACAGTAAGGAATTCAACCTAAGACGGTATTCTTCAGTTTTATAAAGCCCAGCAGAAGGTTCATGTACTCTTTCTTTTTTACTTTGTGTACTTTAAATTAGCACTGTAACATTTTTAAAATCTGTTTTATTTAAGTGTAGTTTATTCAGTTCTATGATATTTGATAAACTTGTCCTATCATTTTTCATCACATTCAGGATATTCCAATCACTTTACAAACTTTTGTCTCATTTAGTTAACTCTTCAACTGTCCTTGTAATTCTGCATTTTCCAGAATGCTGTAAATTTTGAAGCCTATAATAGGTAGCCTTCTGAGTCCAACTTCTTTCACTTAGCAATATACTTCCGAGATTTATTTATGTTCATGAATATGTTAGTTTATTCTTTTTTATTACTTAGTATTCCATTGCATGGATAAACCAAAATCCGTTTACTCATTCCCAGGAAATGACAGCTGTTTCCAGTTTTAGGTAATTATGAAAAAAACTGTTTGCAATATTCGTTTACAGATCTTTGTTTTGGATATATGTTTGTACTTCTCTTGAATAAAGACAGGAGTAGGATTGTGGGTCACATGATAAGTATATGTTTAATTATAAGTAACTGGAAACTGTTTCCCAAAGTATGCCATTTGCATTCTCACTAGAATGGTTAATTCCAATTGTTCACACCCTTACCAATAATTAATTGGCATTGTCAATTTCCGAACCATTCCAATATTTGCTGAATCTCCTGTTTTAGATTTTCTTTTTCTTAATAACTAATGATATTTGGCATCTTTCTATTTGTTTCTCATCCATCTCTCTTCTTTGGTGAAACTGAGGTTTAAATCTCTTTGTTCATTTTTCTTTTTTAATTAGCTTGTTTTCTTATTACTGGATTAAGAGAGCTCTTTAGTCTAGAAACCAAATACTTATCAGATATGTGTTACACAAATGTTGCTTTTTAATTAAGTCTATACTTTTCCCTTTCATTTTCTTAAGTGTCTTTCACAGAGGAGAAGTTTTAATATTAATAAACTCCTACTTACCAATTCACATTACATCTCTTTGATAAAAACAAACTTTGAAACTTCAGGCAGATGCCCTGTTTCCAGTGACATCTTGTGGAACAGCTACTTGCCTTGAAGCACCGCCACAGTCTGGGTCAGTGAAGCCTTTCTTCTCTAGTCCAAACAAATAATCAGGTATTCTAAGAGTGATATCCTCATTAATATCTTGGTATTGAAGCTGCACACACTGTCTATGCATCCACTGAATAATATTTTTAAGTTGTAACTTGCACAAAAATTTATTTTTCATCTGTAAGACAGTTATTATCACCTAAGTCATTCAGCTTTAAAGGCAGACCTCTTCCTCAGATAGAGTCTAGATCAGTGATTCTCTCACAGCAGTCCCTCGACCAGTACAAATATCACCTGAAAACTTGTTATAAATGCAAATTTCTGAACTCCAGGCCAGAGGTACTGAGAAACTCTAAGGATATAGCCAAAAAAAAAAAAAAAAAATCAATGTTTAACCAATCCCCTATGTTATTATTTTGCATGCTAAAGTTTAAGAATCGCTGATCTAGGTTTAGCTGTATTTCTCTTCAACAAACTATTTTTCACCATTTCATCCTTGTTTTTGACTGAAAGGATTTTTTTCTTGCTTTGGAGTTAATTTCTATGAACTTAAATAATGTATAGTATACAGCATTTCTTAATGGTATAAATTATCGAAATTTACACACATTTTTACTTTCTAAGAGTTAACTACTTTACTAACAGAAAATACTTGTATTTACTTCCCTGGAAAAAATTGTGATCAAATGTAAACAATATATTGAAATTTTCTCCTATAAGTCTCTAACATTGGAGGACATCAGTAAACTTAGATAATCATTATCAACTTAATTCACTTTTTTGAATTCCAATGCAAAAATAATCTGATCACCATATACTGATATAAAATGTGTGTGTGTGGGTAATTAGAATTAAAAGATCTACTTTGGTTAGCTTTTTATGTCAAAATTTAAATTTCATTTTCCTTCTATACATTATTCAATACTATTTGTAGTTAATTTATTTTTACTATTTTATCTTTACATATGGATTTTTTAAGGATAATTTTCATGGCAACAGACACAAGTTTTCAGCAGATTATAGCTTTGAAGTTGCTATGCCTTTGGGCTTGTGTTTTGGGTTATTCTATTAACCCTACAGGACATTTATATTTAGTTTTTTCTTGGAAGTACTTAATATGAAGAACAAAAGTACAGATCAAATTTTTTAATTAGGTCAGATAGGTCCTCCTCTCTGAGATATTAAACCTATAGATGTGTGCTAATATCCTAGGTTACAAATGAATCATTTAAAACTAAATCAAACCAATTATTTCTAGACATGGTTGATATTTAAAGGATAATGTTTCTCACTGGTAAAATACATTCATTCATATTTCTCTTCACAATGATTTATTCCATTAATAAAACTATTTTGTTTATTGTAAAGAAAATAAGACTATATTTATACTTTGTTATAGATTAAATGCTTTATTTTTTTTCCTTTACATTTATTCCTTTTTCATTAA
Source organism: Cynopterus sphinx (assembly GCA_030015415.1). Taxonomy (NCBI): domain Eukaryota; kingdom Metazoa; phylum Chordata; class Mammalia; order Chiroptera; family Pteropodidae; genus Cynopterus; species Cynopterus sphinx. The sequence goes on along the minus strand of CM057392.1, from coordinate 30,850,148 downwards.
ATTTGTTGGAGTAACATGGCTAATAACATTATATAAATTTCATGTGTACAACTTTATAATTCAACACCTATATGCACCATTTTGGGCTCACAACTGGAAGTCTAATCTTCTGTCACCATATATTCGACTCCCTTTATCTTTTGTCCTTCTCCCATATCCCTTCCACTCTGATAACCATCATTCTGTTTTATCTATGAGTTTGTGTTTTTGTTTGTTTTCTCGTGTTTGTTGCTTTTTGTTTTACATCTCACATATAATGAAAATCACAGTTTTCTTATCCCTTTCTGTCTGACTTATTTTATTTAGCGTGATACTCTCGGATCCATCCATATTGTTGCAAATGGCAATATTTCATCTTTTTAATAGCTGAGTAGTATTTCATTGTGTATATGTACCACTTCATCTTTATCCAATCATCTGTCAAAGGCTATGTATGCTGTTTCCATGTCTTGGCTACTGCAAGATAGAGTACCTCTATGTTAACTGCAGCATTATTCATGATAGTTTGGATTCTTATACCAAACACCCTCACAGAATACTTAAAGTCACCTCTTTATAATCATCACATTCATAATTTATTGTGTGTGTGTGTAATCTTTTCTACAAGACTGGAAGCTATACACTGGAAGAGCATCTTAGTTGGTCTTGTTCACAACTGCATTCTAAGTACATGTTTGAAAAGTAGGCATTAATTGAAAGGCAGTTGAAAAAATAAACAAAAAATCTGCAATAGAGGAATCAAAAGCATTTCGTTGAAGAAAAACATAGTTGTTAACTTGATTTAAAAATTTACCAAAATTTAGAAGTAAAGGGTATTATATTTTAATATTCTAAAATTAATTCTAGGGTAATTGGGCTGGGGTTCATAGCTGGCAAGGTAAAAAAGAATTTACAAAACCCTGAAGAAGTTCAAGATGGAATAATAATATTTCTTAGAGTTTAGAAGTATAATGTCTTTCAGGTACATATATATTTTTTTTCAAATTTTAATTATTATTTTTGTTATTATTTAGACTTCATTGTATCATATATATTTGCATATTTTTCTATGCCATAAGTAAACATCTCTAAAAATCTTCTTTTAACAAAAATATTTAAATAGACATACATAAATATATTTTATCTTTAGTCAATTACTGTTGAAATTATAATTTAGTTTCAGCAATTCTCAATATTCTTTTGCATGTCGTCTCAGGCTTCATAGGCAGTGAGTTCAAGAAACTGGAATCCTATTACAGAAATTTGTGCACATTGCCTTACACCTATTAAATACTAACCGTGGTTAAAAAAACTTAGTAAATTTTTATTCAGTAAATGTTCCTTTAATTATCCAGTCCTCTAGTAAATGACTGTTTTCAGGATAGATCATAAATCTATATTTTCTAGTCTTTCATCCTTTAAAATATTGCTGCCACTAATTTCTACCCTCCATTGTCACTTGTCTAATCTGTTCAGAGATGGTATATATAAGGAAATAGAAAAAGGCAGTTAGAAAAATTAATCACATACTATATATAAGAATGTAAAAGTATTAAATATTTCCTTAAAGCTGAGCTGAGTGCATAAACGGATAAGGGTTTGTGGATAGACATTTTGATTTTTCAGTCTTTTTAGTCTTGCAAAAATAGTGATTCTCATCTTTTTCAACATCTTTTTCTATTGACTTTATAGATCTTACTGCTTGAAATGTATTTTTTGATCTTCAATTTTCATGTATAGTTTACAATGTTTTTTATATTAGTATGCATCATTTATTTTAATATTTTTGTGTTTAATCTTCTAATACTGAGGAGGCTTTAAAAGGCATTGTATTTTTTACTACTATTTTACATATGGAATAAAATTTCTATACCGCTTTAGATTATTATAAAAATTTCTGGGAACAACATTCTTAAAAGAATACAATGCAGTATTTGTGTGCAAACTAGTTGATTCCAGATACATTTAGTGTTTCACACAAAAATGTTGCATTAATATATCTCCAAAAGATTGTTATGAAAAACTGAAATTCAGATAGAGCTATGTATTATAAATAACTTTAGGAATTTTTAAATTAAATTTATTGGGGTGACATTTGTTAATAAAATTATATATATTTTAAGTGGACAATTTAATAATATATCATCTGTATATTGTTGTGTGTTCACCAAAGTCAAATCTCCTTCTGTCACCATATATTTGACCCCTTTACCCTTATCTGCCTCTCTCTCCCCCGTTTCCCTCTGGTAACCACTAAACTATTGTCTGTGTCTATGAGTTTTTGTCTTGTTTGTTGCTTTCAGTTTTATAGCTCACAAAAAAGTGGTTCTTCAGATAATCATGCTAAGTGAAATAAGTCAGAAAAGATTTTTATTTTTTAATAAAAGAATTCTTTTGAGAAATAATTTGGTTCTAAGGTGCTCTTTTTGGTTGATTTAATTGCAAGCATGATTTAAAATGCACAAGGTTTAAATTAATATGTTTGAAGAGGATATTAAATAGACACAAAGTAACCAAATGTCATTTTATCCACACATACTGATTGTCACGTAAATACATTATGCTCAAGTGAAAATGTCATCCCTGGAAACTTTTTTCTGAGAAAATGCCTTTGGTAAAAGGTTTGCTGTTTTTCTAAGTGCCATAAACTAACTTCATTCATTAAATGAAACTTATAACACAGTCTTACATATTTTTTTTCTTTTTAGATTAGTAGGTTTAAAATGAGTGGTAATGTTAAACTTTAGCTGAACTCTGGATTTTCAGAAAAGGAGGGCTCTTAAGAAACCCTCTCACCCTTCTGCATTCCAAAGGAACACACTATCCTCACATATTCTAAGAACTAACCACCTTCACCCTTCTGGACTCACTGTCTACTCCTCCTGTAACTGACCTTAGACTCAGTACAAATGTCCTTGCTTGTACTAACTCTATGACCCTTTTATCTGAGATATTCATCATTGATGTATGTTCTCTCTGTTGCAATAGTGTACAAAAACCGTCTCTTCACAGTCCAGGACATACTGACTTTCACAAGAGAAAGGTTGCAATTTTGCATATACTTTTATTCTTTAATTTATGTATTACTTTGTTCCTTACCAAATGTATGATAAAATGCAATTTTACATGTGTGTGCACATTATTTACCTTAAATAAAAGCAATAAAAATGAGAAGTATTAATTTTCATCAATTTTATATATGTGTAGTACATAAATGCATATACACAGAAATTCTTATTTAAAAAGAGATTAAGTTGAAATAGGCTATTTCAATTTTTCAACTAATTATGATTTTTTTAAAAAGTCCAAATAAAAGATTTTAAAATCTTAATATGTTTTAATTGGGGTGCAGCAAAATCATTTTCTTTAAAAATGTTAGCACCACAAAACATGTCAGTAAGATCCTAATGAATAAAAGAGTAACAGGTTCAGAAATCTTTGTCCACTTAAAAAGTTAGTACTTAATTTTCTTATAGAAGGAATATAGAGATAAGGCTCAGGTTCGCTCAGTGACATGAAGTCATACTGAGGATGTAGTTTCATCCTACAGAAGAGATTCTAGTGAAAAAGTTGATTTCCTATTCATCTTTGTACTTAAACTTTAAATCTCAAAAAAGAGAAATGTTCTGTCTGTCTCAGGACACCTTCCTCTCTCCTAGCAACCACAGAATTGAAATTCAGGTGGTTGATGTTCTAAATTATCTTTTAAAAACAGAGATAAAACAAGATAAAGAAAAGGGTTACAATGAAAGTATATATAGGAACAAAATACCTATGTAATGCAGAGGTCTGCATAACTACAACCATTCAGACTGGAGGGGAAAAATCCCAATAGTTCGATAGACTTGAAAATCAATTCCTACAGTGTGTTCTCAGTCAAGTTCAATTTTCTCTTCCCTTAATTGTATATCAAAATGACCTAAGATAAGGAAACATTTTTTACAGTTGGCAAAGCAACCATAAGTATAAATGATAATCAGTACATGGAAATCACTCTTACAAATTTTTAGAAAATTTATCACTAAATGAATAGAGTATCCAAAATAAGGGGATGGGGATCAAATAGAGGAATACTTCCAAGCAAGATGCAGGGCCACTGTACCAAATGTTTTGAGAAACAAAATATGTTAAGGATTTTTAAGTGGATATTACCATGTGACTTATGGAAGTTGTTCAAAGCTTGAAAAGGGCAGTTTCAACTTAATAAATGCCTGAGAGTTGGGTTAAGAATTGAATGGTGGAGAAATACAGAGATTAAAAAAAAAAGATAAATGTTAGTATTTTGCTGTGTTATAGGGCAAAAGGGATAGTACTTGGAGAAAATATATGACCAAAGGAGGTTTTTCTTTATGGACCAGAGAAACTGCAACATGTTTATATATTGACAATAAAATAATAACAAGGAAACATTGATATTGCAGGAGAAATTCCAGCATATCCCACCTTATCTTTTAATCATTCTTAACAGATAATCTCCTCTCTCAGCCTCTCATTCATTCATTCATTCAACAACTATTTCCTGAGCACCGACTCTGTGCGTGACCTTGTTCTGGCATTTCAGCTATGCCACTGAATAAAACAGACAATACCTCTGGTGCCTCGAAGATTACATTCTGGTTACAGAAGACATGTTATAAGAAGTAAACCTAATAAGCAGATAAAAATATCTTATTTAAAGGTAATAACTAGATGAAAAAAAAAGGAAAAGTAAAACAAGGTTAAGGGAAATCAGGCTTATGAGGAAATTAATTATTAAATAGTCTGGCTAATTATAGTCACCATACAAAAGTAAAATTTGAGCAAAGACTTGAAAGAAGCTGGCCCTGAACATGAAGATTAGGGTATTCCAGGCAGATTTCTACTGCACAGACTGAAAAGTGAAGTTTGCCTGACTAGACTTCTCAAGCTATAAGGAGACAACATGCCTGGGGCAGAATGGAGAGAGCGCTAAGACGACACACACAGCATAACACTGCATGGCATGGAGGGCCACCGCAGGGTTTGGGCAGAAGAATGACAAGATCAAGTTTAGGTCTTTTAAAGGAACATTCTGTCTGCTATGATGGAATCATGCTTTGTGGATTAAGAATAAAAATAGACCAATTGGAGCCTCTGGTAATAATCCAACAGATGATGGTGGCTTGCCCCAGGATTAGAGCAGTGAAGGAGGTAAGCAGTGGTCATATTTTTATGTGTCCTTAATGTAGAGCCAATAGAATTTTCTGATGTATCTAACTTGGACTGCAAAAGTAAAAAGTCGAGGATGACTCCAGTGTCCTGAATCTCTGCAAAATAAAGACAGTTTGGGTAAAATGAGATGAGGAAGGCTGTGTGTAGAGCAGGTCTTTAGGATGACTGACCACAAGTTCAATTTTCTTATTTTTTATGTTTGGGATAATATAAAAAACATCCAAGTAGTAACATTGAGATGGCAATTGAATATAACAATCTAGAGTTTGGGAGAGTGATTTGGACTGGAGAAAACAGCATTAATAAGAGTATCTTTAATTCCCTGTAAACATCAATTAATTATCGGCAGTGAGCCTATCCTTAATCTCTTCTGTAATGAATCACATGGTCCTTCCCTTTTTAAAGCTTATTCTAGCCCAATTCTTCTTTTTAGAACCATACTTTCCCATTCATATCACTTCTTCCTTTTTCATATGCTTTTAAACATCTTCTGATAGAGATTCAGGTTGGTAAAAGACATCTATTGCTATATTCCTATTCCTTGAATCCACTGACAACAACAAAACAAACCGGAAAACGGAGAAAACATGTTCTATTTACAATGCAGTTAGAAAGAAAAAAAAATGTCACTCCCCCCAATCATGATGTGTGAAGCATACTGAGATGTAATTTGAAAAGCCATTCAGAAGAGGAAAGATATTTTTATTCAAAACACATTCTCACATCTTGAGCAAAGTAAGATATTTTTTCTTGAAAATACAAACATTTTTCTTAATGTTTGCATTTTCAAGACATCTTTGGGGCAGGAAATGTCCATTGCATTACAGGATGTCTCAGCTTCCCTGGATCCAACATCAAATGCCAATACTATCACCCTTGCCTTGTCATCACCAGAATGTCTCCGAGTGTTCTGAAATTCATTTGGAAAGCTGTACTCTCTGCTGTCCTAGTTATAAAATGATCTTATTTAGGGCAATTTGGTTTAAGTTCCAAAGTGGGCAAGTCAAAGCAGGAAATGATCTTAGGATCAGGTTTAATAAATGGTAGGCTCAAAGGAACCAAAGGAAAAACTGTGCAGATAAACCACCATTATAGTCAGTGATCTTGGCTCCTAAATAAGTGACATCAGGGGAACTACAGCCAGCTCAAAGAAGATGTAACCACAGGAAGCTCTCACAGAGGGTCAACACTATAAAACATAGCAACAGCAATGGAAAAATAATGGAATAAAATATCAAAATATTAGTAGTAGTTACTTTTGAATGATGGCATTCTCAAGCATTTTATGTTTATATTTCATATTTTCAAAACTTCACAGTATGTATATGTCATTTTGTAAAAGGAAATCTGCATGGCATTAAAAATAAAAAATTTAGACTAAACTTATAAATATAATGCCAAGAATACTTGACTCTTTCAAAAGCAATTAATTTTAATTTTCATTGTTTGAAACATACTGAAAATTAAATATCTTTGTATTTTTAAAAGAAAAAAATAAAAGCAAGTTCTAAACTTAATAACTATAATGTCATCTAAAGTAAGGATTGAATAAATGTATTATTGAAATAGATTATATATAATGATGAAAAATGACTAGATTTGCAGTTACCGTTTTGCTGAAACTTAAAAGTTTTAATTAACAGACTATCCTTGACATATGACTTTGAAAATAAGTCAAGTGATAATGTAATAATTAAAATCAAAGATATTTTAAAAACAATATTTATCATAATATTCTTAAATAAAAAATGTTAAGAACTCATAATAGTTGATAGATTTAACCAGTCTAAATTATCTCAATCAATAAATCAGCTGGATTAATTATCTAATTCATAAGATGTGATATTAAATAATGTTTTAAAGTGTTGTATAATAACTAATACTTTATGTTGATTTTTAACAAAATCACTCCCAAATTTATTTTTAGTGAATAAAGATATTGCCAGAATGAAAAATATCATTTCAATCTACTTGAAATTCAGTTAACTCTTTTTTGGAAGAATTGATGAGACTATATTCATAGGACTTTTGCATACAATAAGCAAAATCCTGAGAAGTGAATATAAATATGACATGATTGGCAATGTATTGAAATTTCATTTTATCACAGTTTAAAAATCACTGCCTCTGGGATCTTAGTGTTCAAGATTTGCAGTAGAGTAAAAAAAAAGACAATATTGGTTACAGCAATCAGAGAAGTAGCATTAGCCCTGTGAAGTAAGTTGAGAGCTCATTTACCCACTGCCATTCACAATTTGTGAAGCAATTTATAAACAACAGCACCTGCCTAGGTAGTTTATCTGTCCTGTGAAATTTTACCTCAAGAATATTTTAGGGAGTATTTAAGAGACCACGCGTCACTTTATTTTTGTTACAATTTTCATACTTCTGTTTTACTCTTCCATTGTACTGAAGACTGTCATTTCAGGATACCTGCGACCGCTGAGGAAACCTGCCACGGTCTCCCAGTATTTTTCTCCTTTCTAGAAAGGTCAGCTGGATAACAACTACACTATCAGAAGTGAGTTTATAGGGAATATAACCGCCTAGTTTATCATCCAAACTGGGACACTTACGGGACCTTAGTGCAGCAGGCATAAATTGAGACTTTTCTGGGCAAATTAAGATGTCTCTTCACTGTATGATTGGGCATTTTAAAAAACAACAAATTACATAGTTTCTTGCCTCCATAGGTCATAAAAGCCTCTCCAACTGGCTGGAATCTCAAGGGTTGAGCAACAGCACACAAATTTTCTGTAAATTAAGTTATAAATATAAAATCTATAATACAGGGCATTGATATTTGAATATATACCCTATAACAGGAAAGAGAATTCATCCTCTTATATGTGACATTGAATGCAGGTTACTAATCGTGGTATCTATAGATTATAAATAGATGAAATTATAAACTGCTCTTCATGAAACACAGAGTGAACACACACCAAGATTTTCTGCAAACAAATGTGGATATTCAATAGTTATGCAATCAACAGTATTATCTCTTTTATACTGTAAACATATGAAGTGTGAGGACCCACGTGGCACCCCAGAGTTGGCATAAAGATTATTTTAAGATAAAGACATCTGAGATTCAACAGATCCAGAAAAAAAGTCTTTTCAGAATTTCCCTTGTATGACTAAAGGAAGAAACTGTGAATTGAGGCTACATAAATTCTCTCTCCAGGGGAGTTTCATCATGGCCTGGAGGAAGCAGAAAGACCATTCATACCTGTGTAGACAAATATTATCACAAGGTTTCTGATCTCCCATCTGTTCTTGGAAAAATTTATCTTTCCTAAAGAAACCTATTTATTCTCCCCATAGCTTTTTCTCTCCCTTCCCCTCTTCCCCTACAAATTTAGTATATAGCTTTTAACTTTAACCACTTAATGAACAGCCACTTCTTTTGTTGCTTTCCCCATGCATACAAAATAAAGTTTTTTCTCCTGTTCATCTGTCTTTTGTCAGTTTAATTTGGCTGGTTCCCAAACTGAATCTAAGAGAGTAGAGGGAAAGTTTTTTCCACTCTGACAGAAGGTATCTAAAACTCACGTTATAGTGATTATAGGTATCCAGCTATTATGGACTCCAGAGACTTCTCATGTGAAAAATAGAGATAAAAGTAATGATGTTCACTTTATAGTGTCATTGTGAATATTAAATAAATTTAAAGCACTTATCATGGTAACTGACAAGAAGCAACTATTAAATATGATATTCATAATTTTAAAGTTCTTAAATGTCAAAGACTTACATACATCATTTAAAGAATACTTTTTCTTTAATCAACTGACAAAAGATGACATATGCTTTGGGAGCTGTGACTCTGGAAGCAACAGTTTTTAGAAAAAAAATTTTTTAATTATAGCGTGAAGGAGGCCATGGCTATTGGACACACACAGAGAAATGTTTTCTGAAGTCAGGGTTATTCATCCAGACAGTTATTAAATTTGCTTTAAGATTAATTTCCAGAGGTAATTAAAAATAGGAAGATGAGCAAATAATTGAGCATTTTGGGGGCCTAAATTTAATTAACATTTTAGGTAGGTTCTTTTCAAACCCTTTGTCCTATAATTAAGAAAGCATTTGAATGCATGGCCTTCTAAATATCTTTCCAGTATACTTTTAAGAGTAGACCCAGGAAAACAACAGCATATACAGTTTTCCATTTTCAATGTATTTGATTTTGTCATTTAAAATGTTATAAGATCATGTTTAATTAGATTTAAAAAAACCGTCTTTCATACATATAATATTAGGCACTAGTGAATAATTTTCAAAGGGCATTAATAACTCCTTTTTGTGCTTAATAGATGTATATTATAAAAGTAATTTAAAATGATCTGAAAAAATTAAACACTAAAAAGAATAAGTTGATTTTCTCCCAGTTAGTTCATCAGTGTGATGATGAACAATGCCTGAAGATAACCAATACAGTGGCAATAAATTTCATTGATCCTATAACTCCTTTACTGATTTGCCTTTGAAGAATTGGACAAAGAATGTTTTTATTTTAAGGATTTCTCTTTCATTTTCAGGTCCAACTCAAAGGGCACATTGCATGTCTGAACTTTAACGACACACTGAAGCACCCCAAAAGCGCTGTGGCTTGTATGTAGTAGGAGCTTCATGGACATCAGAGATGATTAAGACCCAAGAACTGACATAAAAGAAACCAGGCAGTTAAGGCGAAGCAAACTGTAAACTTTTCTGCTTTTAGCTTGAAGAGTGGCTAGACAGCCATTATTACAAAAATTACTTTTCTTCTCCAAATAAAGACATCCCCTATCTAGAGAGTATATGCTGCCATTTTCCTTTGTCATTTAAGAAGTGCTCGGCAGAGGGAAAAAATTTAATATAAAGCTTTTATTAAAAGTCAACTGTAATTTAATATCGAAGGCAATACAGAGACTTCATTGAAGGAAAACAAAAGAATCTTAATCCTCCTGAGGAGGAGTCCAGGTACTTCATGCCACTCTTTCATCATTCATTCATTCTTCTCCATGCCTTTCTTCATACACATCCCTTCACCACCGGGCAGAGGATGGGAACATTAATTTTTTAATCCAGGAAAATAAATTTGCTGCTGTTGCATTATCTTGGCTTTATCTTGTCAAATGTCACTGTCATTTTCCTCAGTCCTCCTAAAGATACTGCGATTTTCTAACTTCCCCAAAGATTTTATTTAGAAACGTTATGTTTAGTCACTTTCATTCATTCATTTCTAGCTGTTCTAAACAGATTATAGTTATTTCAGTAACAATTTATTTTATAAAATTGAATACAAAAATGAGTGGCTAAAACTATAGAAATAACTTCTCTAATTCTTAACTTTCTGTATACGTAAAATAAGCCCTGTCATATGTATAACCATATTATGTCCTTTTAGGCTTTATTTATAATCAACATTCAGCCAATGATTAGGACACAAGGGATGTTACTCAATACTGGTTAAGAAATTCATGATATGAGTCTTTCCTTTCTAGTAATTTTTTATCCAAGATATTCTTTAGAAACTTCCACATACAATGCATTTTAAAATGATGAATTTTTAAAAATTTTTAACACCTTTTTACGTGAATAATTTGGTTGGAAAGTAAAAATAATGATGATAAAAATTCAGAGTCCAGAAACTATAGGACACCATGAAGCAAAAATGTTATCAAGTACTGAAGCTGGTGTTTGTTTCTGAAATATGTGTCAATTAATGGCCCACAACTTGGAAACGCAGGCAAAGTCTTAGACCCACACAGCTTGGGACAACTGATCAGAAAGCACACACAAAGTCAGCATTAACAAATGCAAGGAAAATATAATTCTCTTACAGAAGAAAGAGCTGAAACTCTAGTTCCTTCTCTAATTCTGAATGGGGATGTGTCACAAAATATATTCTAATAAGAAGTCTACCCTTATATGAATTTTAAAAACAAATTTACACTATCATTGTGCTTGAAACAACTCTGCAATGGCTATTTAAGTGGGTTTGTTTGGTTATCACTCAGGAACTCAACAAAACAGAAAGAATATTTTTAAAGTATTTTTCTCGTTTCCAATCATAGCCTAAGCACTGCTCCATATATAAATTTCTTCTTCCATTTTCACAAATGACCTAGGTTTTTTTAAAAGTGTTTTTAAAATGCAACAACTTTTACTTACAAAATTTTCAATTTCCAAATCAATCACTGAAAATTAACAAGGCACCATAAATAATACTAAGAAAAATAAATATTTAGACTCACGTGAAAAGAAAATAATAAAATAAAAATATATAAAAGCAATGTGTTAGGGTTCTCTAGAGAAACAGAACCAAGCTACTAAAAAGAGAAAATGAAAGGGCATGAAACATTTTTTAAAAAATACTCAACATTAATAGTAATTGGTTATGTAGTGAAACGGTGGTTTAGTCACAAAGTATTAATGTCTATAAATAGCTTTAGAGAGTATCAGATAAGGTTTGATGACAAATGATATAATAAAATCCTTTTGTATGAACTTTGGGATTTTCTGAGAAACAAGAAAGGGAGAATCAGGCATGAATGTGTGTCAGATTTTTCAAATAATTTTCTGCATCTATTCAGGTGATTTTTGCCTCTTTTATTCAGCTAATATGGTGAATAGCATTGTTCAATTCTCAATTTTATGTTTTACTAATCTTGCATTCTTATGATAAACCCCACTTGGTCCTGACTATGATCATTTTTATATGTTTCTGGATTTGTTTTGCTTAATCCTCTATTAAAGATTTTTGTGTCTATGCTCCTGAGGCTTATTGATCTGTAGCTTTCTTTTCTTCTAATCTTTGTTTGATATTTATATAAGCGTAGTGCTCAAAATATAAGTTGGGAAATGTTCCCTTCTCTTCTATCGTCTGTCAGAATAGGTTTGGTATGATGTTCTCCTTAAATGTTTGCTAGACCAGCAGAGAGAGAGAGAGAGAGAGAGAGAGAGAGAGAGAGAGAGAGAGAGAGTGTGTGTGTGTGTGTGTGTGTGTGTGTGTGTGTGTGTGTGTGTGTGTAAAGGCTCTTAATAATTTTTTGATCATGGTATCATGACTTAATAGCATAGAGTAATAGCATGTAGCTCCCCAGAACACCTTACCCAGCCTCATGTGCATGCAAAGTTCTCTATCCCCTAACAGAGTCAAGGGAAACCCGTGCAGATTTCGGGAACTGTTCATCTATATAGATCCCTTCTATTCACTACTCTGCTCCACAAATTCCAGCTGCATCAGCTTCATTGAACTCATATCTCTTTCCCCCAGATTCAACGAGACCATTCTGTGGAACTTATTTTCTGCTTCTTATACTCTGTTGGAGCACATGTCTCCTGGCAAACATCAGTGATGATTATAAGGCTCACAATATGTGTCCCCTTCTCAAAGATCCCAGTTCTTGGGTTCTATGTTGTCTAATATCTAAATCCATCTAAATCATAGGTGATGACTAGTTTTCTTCTATTATTACAGAAAGGAAAGTAAATAGTACATAATGTGTTTTCAGCATCATTGGCTCATTCTTTACCCTGCAACTCCACACATATATCTTCAGTAATGTAACTTTAAAGAACTTCTCATCAAGGGAATGGACTATAATTTCCCACTTCTTTACTTTGAATTCTATCATGAGACTTGCTTAAGCCAGCAGTATGAGCTGAAAGTGACAGATCACAGTGAGACTTTAACAAGCATGTATGTTTTCCACTTGATCACTTGTACTTTGGCTATTTTTATGAGAAGAACATCCAGGGTAACTTGCTGGTCCCAGAAAATAAATGTAAACACGAAGAAGAGAGCCTCCAGAGTTGAAACACACCAACTGGTTCCATGCAATTTCAGGCAACTCTCAGCCATAAATGCATGAGCATGTTGTATGTCACTATGCAAAATCTACACTTGAAAAGCGAGTAGTTATGCCTCACCTTCTTGAGGGTGGAGTAGCTTTATTAATTATTGGGAAGTCCTATGCATTGGTGATTTGTCTGAGGTAGTTTTTGTCTGTTTTTGAGTACTTCTTTGATTTCTAGTACTTTAAGATACTCCAAGCTCACCTTGTATATTTCATGCTCTGGTCTTAAAATTAGCCATTTTGCTAAAGAGCTCTAGTCCATCTTAGTAATAAATGGTATCAAAAACCAAGATCTGGACAATATGTGTGCTTGTTGCTACTGAAATCTTTGATTCTAGGCCTTTGCAGCTGACAGAGCGAAAAATAAAAATAAAAATAAAAATACATGTGGTTTAATAACCCATGTATACATACACATCTATAAATGTTTCTACATGTAAACATATGTCTCTATATTAAGTTAAACATAAATTCATGAAGATGTGACCACCTCTAATATATTGCCATATGGTTCCCTTTAGGTTTCTCCCCTTGCGTATGAGTAAATCACCTTGGCAGAGAGAAATCTGCCTAGGCATAAGGTTTCAAATATTTGTCTAAATACTTAGAAATGTGAATGCAGGATCATATAGTAAGACTACTTTAGCTTTGAAAGAAATGACTAACTGTCTTCTAAAGTATCCAGTCTCTCACAATTTAGTATGATCTTGGCTATAAATTTATTTTGTAGATGCTCTTTATCAAGTTAAGAAATTTCTATTCCAAGTTTGATAAATTTTTCTTTGATTCCTATGAATAGGGAAGATTTTTTGTTTTGTCAAATACTTTTTATGCATCACTTTTATGCATCACAGATTTTTTTTCTTCATCTGAAGAATTACATCAATTAATTTTCAAATTTTGATCAGGCTTTCAATAACTAGACACATCCCAGTTGGTTGTAATTAATTTTGTGTAGGTAAATTTGATTTGCTAATATTTTGTTGAAGATTTTTGTGTCTATATTCATGATTGATATTGGTCTATAGCTTTAGTTTCTGATAACCTTTTAGTTTTTGTATTAGGACAATGCTGACCTCACACAATAAAATACTAAGTCCTCTTTCTGTTTCTATTTAATAGAAGAGTGACGAACTACTATTATTCTTCCCTTAAATATTTGGGAGAATTCACTATTGAAATTTTTGGTACATCTATGCATTCTCTTTTGAAAAGTTATTAATTATTGATTAAAGATATATATAATTGATACGTATCTCATACATATTATATACATAATTTCATCCAACTTATCAAATCATGGGCACAGAATTTTTCAAAGTATTCCTTTAATACTTTAAAAGGATTACAAAGTATTCATGGCAACGGGACTAGGAGTGATGACTCCTCTTTCATGTCGTTTCTTTCCTTGGCTGTGCTGAGTTTACACATGAGCCCACTAAAGGTAGCCCTCATTCCCATTCTGTGATTTTTTATTTCTAGCATTTTCTTTTGAATCTTAGAGTTTTTTTTTTTTCTCTTCTTACACCATAGATCTGCCTGAACATGTTGTTGTCTACTTTTTCTATGGGAGATCTTAACGTATTTATGATAGTTATTTTAAATTCCTAAAATTGCGTTACATTTGAGTTATGTTCTAGTGAATGCTTTCTCTCTACAGGCTGTGGTTGTTCCTCACTTTTTAAAAATGCCTTATAATAAAAATACAATACATATTGTATGAGAAAACATAAAGTAAGTAGGCTTTCAATGCAAAGATTTATGTTATTCTGGCCATGATCAGGCTTCTTCAATGTTTGGTATAGCTACAAGGCCAAAGGTTTCTAATTTCTCTAGTATCTTCGTTTCTGTCTCCTTTCTAGACTTTGTGCTTCACTAAGCACTCTTTGTCTGATGAAGTCTTTTCCCTGAAGTTCTTTCAACTAGAGTCCACAGTTATTTTACTGGCATTATGGTAGTGTGATAGTAATATGTGGGAGGGCGTGAACATTCTATAAATCCCGATTAAATTTCAGCCTTTTAGTGGAAATGTGTCTTGAGATCTTGATCTACGCAAGTATTAATATTTTTTCCCACCTGCTTCCTCCTCCCTTTCCCACCTCTTGTGTTCCCAACCTATTTTTTGTAGCCTTAAACTCAGCTGATTATGCCCCACTCACCCACCTATTTCTGTGAGAGTAAAAGAGTAGCAAGAGTGTGTTAAAACTTTTCCACTGGAAAGTAGGTCTTTTATGACCTTTAAATGACCTTACAATGAGTACTCCTATAGGTTAGAAGGGGTTATTTCTTGGATCTTCACTAGGAGACCCCGATAGGTTTCCTGAAGGTACACCCATGAAAGTGTGGGGCCAGTGGAAGGTTGTGATCACCAAGTGTTTCCTTAGCCTCCAGCAAACCATAAAAATTACCACATAAATATTCTTCTCATCTGGAGGCCTCTGTGTCTACAGATTTCTGGGATGCAGTTTGCCCTGAAACCTCACTTCTCAGACAGGTCTAGAAAAAGTCACTGATTTTAAATTTGTCCAAAATTTTGCTGTAAGATCCTGAGTGACTATTTCAAAGCTCTTTACTGGCCCGCATCAAACTAAAAACCCATGATTAACCTTTCTGCCACTGAAGGAGGATATCATCTTAGATTTGATTCTCTAGATCTAATCTACTTCCTAGAAAAATGTTTTAAAATGAAAATAGTAAAGGTTCAAAGAATCCTCAAATTCTCAATAACATAATTATAGATAAAAAATATAAGCTTTATCTTTGCTGTGGTTATTTAATACAAGGAACTTCACAGTTATGCATTGGTAACTCAGATTGTGAGTATTGTTAGATGAGGCTACATAACTCTGTAATGTCATTGAAGTCTATCTTAAAATACAATTAATTTATGTTAACATTTGTGATTACCAATTAGTGCAAAATCCTGGGATAAAATGAATGGCATACTTTGGGAAATTTACATGTATGTCATTAAATACATTTTATGACATTTATGTTTTAGATGTTAGTACAAAATTTTTGTCTTGCCAATAAAATCTATTCATTTTTTAATAATAAATATAGTTGTCAAGTTTATTCCTATATTTACCTGGCATGTGAATTCACCACATCTTTAACATTCTCCTTTTATTGAACAAATTTATGAGTCTCTTCGAAGTTCAATGAAATAAAATAAACAATTTCCAACATGATTTATCATTAGGGTAGGGTTATTATTTTGTCAATTTGTACATAGGAGTTTGAGCTTAAAATAACTTTTAAAATTGTTATGAGAACAAGCAGTTTGGGGACATGCTGTACCTAATTCAGATACAAGATAACATGTGATAGCATTGTATAAATTAATTGTTATGATTGGTAAGCAGTAACATGGGACATATTCTATACTAAACTTATAACTATTAGTAAAGATTAGTCAATACTGTACATAAAGTAGCATTACTCAGCTTTGCTGAATTATCATTTGGAATTATACAAATTTCCTAGTTTGTTGCTACAACTTGACACTAATGAAATTGAAATTTGAATACAGTACCAGTTCAATGAAATATCTGCAATAATTATGACTAAATTCTATGTTCTATCCTTCCTTTGGTCTCTAATAACAAGAACAAAAAAAAAAAACTGCAGTTACTCAATGCAGTCATCTCTTTAGACAAATGAATAAATCTGAAAATAGGTCCATACTTACCTCACTTTATACAGTACAAGTGTTAGGGTGTTAGTCAGGCATAAGTGACAGGAGCGAAGGCCCAGCTCTATAACCACAGAAACTTCTCTTGGAGACCTTCCTTAAGGACCTCCCAGGAATACGTCCCTTTTATGGTTATAAATTACCCTAAATACTATAGCACTAAGGCCATAAAAGTTGCTGGCTAAACCAGGCACAAACACATGCACAGAAAGTACTAACCAATTTACAACCAGTCTCATTATACCATCATTATAATACCATGACTCTGCCTGGAAGTTCATGAATCTAATTACAACAGACTGAATTCTGGGTAAGCATATGCACAGTAGGCAAAGTGTTATATAGCAGCCAACTGTCAGTCAAGGTGACCTCACATACGATCATCTAGCACTTCCCATCAAGGCCCAAATAAAAAGAGACCTTCCCACTTACGCATTGTTACAGCTCTCTGCTGAAAACCTGCTCCTCCCTTGGGGCACACTCTGTCTTATCTCTTCCCAAATTCCACAAGGCTGCAGCCTTCCTTAGCATGGCCTGTCTCCTAAAATGTGCTTTCAATAAATCTTACTTTTTTAAAAATCTCACCAATCTGTAATTCTTTGCTGCAGCAGCATGTAAGAACTGAAGGACACCACACAATAGCACAACCACCACCCCCATGCCACTGGGGCGACGCCAGATTTCACACTACCCCAGTAGTAACATAAGTATTACTTAAATGTTGGTGAGTATATATGCAAATAAATTTCTTTATCATGGGTAAGTTGTTGATTAAAGGAAACTAGGAAAATTTATATTATCAGGTGGAGAACTCTCCCATTCAGCTCAATTGCTTTGTACTTAAAAAAATATCACCAACATATTTAGCGGCAGAGACAATATTTTTCTTCTTGCTTTATGCACTGCCATTCATCTACTGGTAGGTTAAGTATCAAATGAATTAACCTGATTTAAATTGTATGTCCAGCACTTTAAGTGGAATATAAAATCTTTGATATTATATTGGTTTAAAATCAGATGAGCAGATGAAATACACACTTATAAAACACATTGAATAAACAAGTTCTGTATTATATTACAAATAAAATAATGCAGTAATGAAGGAAATTTCCACATGGAAAGTGTGTAAAATTAAACCACTACTGTATTTATTTAACAAGTTATTTAAAACAGAATATGTCTAATCTTTCTGATAACAAAATATTTTGCTCTGTAAGATAAAAAAGTACTCATGATTCTCCTTAGAAATCATCTAATTAGAAGAAAGGAACTTTACTTCTGATTAGTCTGTGGAGGACTATTAATTCCAATTTATAAAAAATGCAGTGCTTTGTGGTCCACACACATCTTTTCCAATTGTACTGCTCTCTACTATTACCTTTCCAGGATTAAATGCAATGTTGCATATTTTACCTACTTTATACATCTTTTTTTTTGCAAAATTAGAAATTATAATCATCAAATAAATGCATAGATTAATAATTATGGTAATTTGGCAGATGGAGCTCTATAGGCTTTTCTTCCTGAATATTGTAGCAGAGTAGATAGACTAGTAGAACATGGTAACAGAAAAAAATACAGAAATATATTAAAGAGTGTTAGCCAAAAATCAACAGGGATTTTATACTAAATAAAAGAATGCTGAAGCTATTTCTATCAGCATTCCAAAGAAATAAACACTCCAACTATCACAAATATTGGTAGCTATTAATGAAGAAGCTAGTCACTGTAATAAGAAAGGATTATAATTGGAATAATTATTGGAGGAGACAAATCATTACAATAGATGAATAGCACTGTATCAGATAAAAATAGATACCTTATAAAATTCCTAGAGTAAGACAATTAGTTAAGATGATGGATAAATATAGTAAAATAATTATTTCTTAATAGAGTTATAATAACCACTTTCAAAAGCAAATACAAAGTTATTCTATGAAAAATAGAGAGAAAAGTTTTAAAAGAAATAGGAATATACATAAGAATGTACAGATATTATATGAGGCAAATTATAAAACTATTAAAGAAGTAAACAAGACTTCACCAAGTAGAGAGGTATAAAACACTTCTTGTGAGAATACTTAATTGTAAAAATATTAGTCATTTGAATATTAACATAAAAAGTATAAAAGTAAACTAATTTATGTTTAGCTAGACAATTGATCTAAAGCAATGAGGACTATTTCTATTTTATGCAAAAAAGATGTTTACTCAATAAACATCATTAACTCTCATATCTAAAAATAAATAATAGTAAATCCAGATCTACCTATTAATTTTGAGACATCAATATAAACCAAATCAAAAGAAATATTGTAACAAAATGAAAGCCAGAGTTCATACTCCTATTGTAGTTCAAGCTTTTACAAACTGAGAACTAGAATACCCCAAAGTAATATATTTTATCAGCGTGTATTAAGAAACAATTTACCAATGAAGTCAAAAATATATTATCTATTCCACTAATTAGGATTAGTAACTATGAGACATTATTAGTGACCAATAGATGGCAAAATATTTACAAAGAAAATTAATTTCTAACACTAAGTAGGTACAAGGCATAGCACTCAATGTGCTAAGGGTGGCCAATTTCTTCAACATTTTTGGGGAGAACTTGGTATAATCAAAAAGACTACACACATTGGGCTGGGGGGGTACTTGAATCATTTTACTCATTCATTCTCTCGAGGACAGAGTTTCTTATAACACCTCCAATATAGTATGCATATACAGCTGTTAGACTTTTTGGTAAATTAAATTAAATGTATTTTTAAGCTCAGAGATGACTGCCTGACTAGGCAGTTGTCGTGTATATTTTGAAAGGACAATATTTACTGTTGAACTTAATATTTTTCAAGTTTGACATAAAATGATGGGGATTCTATCCTGAAGGCAATCATCTTCCAAAACAATGTAACATGAACCAAAATCCTGAAAATGTCAACATTTCAGACAACATTGGTTCTTTGTTTCTGATGTTCATTTTGGTGTCCTGTGGCCACAGGTAAAGAAACAAAATCGCATCCTGTTTGTAGTACTTGTTGACATCTTAACATGATTCAGAGCAAATGGCATTGTGCTATTTTTGTTTGTTTTAAAGTCCATTCCATATCTGTTAAAATTTGTCATTTGTGAATGGACAAACTTCAATATACAAAAGATCTTAGATCTAGCACTGGATTTTTTCCAGAGCTAAAAGTAACATCATTTCATCAAACTACAAATATAAAAAACATTAGATAAAAGATGTTCTCTGTAGTACTGTTTATTTTCAGGAAACATTTGAAATAATCAATAAATTTTCGTGTGACTTTGTCAGTGTCTGCAATATATCATACCTCCCTGTTTGCAAGGTTTCCCCCTCCACTTCCCCACTCTGTGCTTATCTATCTGACTTGCTTCTGCCAATAGGAAAGTAGCAAATTTCATGCAAGGAGAGGTCCAAGAAAGCAGCTCCATGTCTCTGCTATCACTCCAGATCCTCCACCTTCTCCTTGGAAACTTATTTGAGATAGTTTTCTCTTTTGGATCTTTGTTACAATCATAAGTACAAGCCTTAGGTAGTCTGCTGGTGGATTTGAGACCACATGGAACAAAGCTGCATTTTCCAGCTGAAGCTATTTTAGATTAGCCAGTCTTGAGCCAACCAATCTGGTCTCCAAAGACACGTGAGTATGCCTACCTGATGTGAGTCGATCCTAATCCAAATAAGTGGAATCATCTGACTTACTTACAGATATATGTAATTATTTATATGTACATGTAATATATACATAGGAACATATGTTAAAATAGAGTGAAAAGATACAGAGGAAGTTACTATCAGTGTTATCTCTATGAAAAGGAATTAAGAATGACAATTAGTATCTTAATTTTCCTATTCTAATGACACATATCAAATTAATCAATCCCAGAATACATGTAGCTCTATATCTGATTATAGAATATCTGTGATTTCAAATTCTTACTTTTGTTTGATTTGTCCATGTAATATAGTGACAGAGTAAGAGGGCATTCACATGGTATAAACATTAGAACACACTTATATAGAATCTTACCCCATATTAGAATTCTCCTATATCTGAAACACTTCTAAGATATTTCTTTGACTTACTGCTCTGTTTCTAAAACATTTCAAGTTAAATAGGATTGGAAATTTAAAAAGATTACGTAAATGTAGCATATATACACAGATATCCTCTAAAAGCAATAAAAATAGTATCTATGTCCTATATTTCCTTAGAGGGCTAAATAAGTAAAAATATGAAAAGTTCTCAGGATCTTCTCTAGTATACAGTGGTTACTAAATAAAACTTAGCTTTTATCATGTGGCATTCAGTAGTGCAGTTTGGAGGGATTGATTTGTGAGCCACTACCACATATGACATCTTTAACCTATGGACCTAGTAGGGTAAGGTCACTAAGGAAGCATATAAAAACTGAGAACAGATAAGGCCAAAAGTTAGAACTTTAAAGAACATCAAAATATAAGGGCATTCTAAAGAGAGAGATCAACATGATCTTTAATGACAGTAACAGCCAGTAAGTCTCTGGCTGACTTAGTTTTCTGCAAATATTAGTCATGCTGTAAAATCTCCTCTTTCACATGCTTACACACACACATGCATGCATGCAAAACTGCATGAATCCCAGATACTGTTACCCTGGCTATGAAGCAGAGAGCCAATCTGTCCTTGCCTGTGGTTGCAGTATCTGGAGATGAATGAGTCACTTTAGAATTTAAGCTTGGGAAACAGCCAAGCTGTGTGACATAGGTCCAAAGTTGTTGGGGGAGATATAGAAATTCCTCTGGAGCAGGCGGGGAAGAACAAATTAAAGGAGTTTTATGCATACATATATGTTCAAGCCTTGGAATAAAAATTTTTACCAAATAAAATGATTATTTTAACAGAGTAATTGATACCCCAGGCTTGGGCAGGATATAGGAGCAATTAAAGAAATAAATCCAATATGAATGTAAGTTAGTAGTTATTTCATACCCTCGAAGAAACAAAGCAAAATAAATGAAAAAGTCATTTTCTAAAGAAATACCTCTCTACCACTATAGTCAAATTGGTTTGCTTTTTTTACTGCTTAAACAAATATGATAAAATCATATTGAAATATACCCATGAAATATTAATATATCTAATACTGTAAAGGCTATTTCTCAAGGACAGAATTACCTATTCCTGTTCTTAGTGCATGTTTCTAAAACTTCATGGTATAAGTGACGAATTCAGACAAAGCAGTACTAGAGGAGAACTTTCTGAGTGTGAAAGACAAAGGAAAAGATGGATGAACCTAAGATTGTACTGTGAACTATGTGGATTCTGTCTTAAATGTAGGGAACACAGAAGAAGGAATCACACACATCAACTGTGAGGTAGTGCTAAAGAAAAGGTAAGACTGAGACCTGTGCAATAAATTCCCCCTAGGGGAAAACAACTTATAAAAGGAAGCAAAAGCGTTGAAAGCACGTCTTAAGCAGCTCGTGTTTTTATGAAGTTACATATACACACATATATACTCATTCACACATATATTCTGATCATTTTTGATATATATTTTCTCCTAGGTATATCTGGGATTGTGAGGGACAAATGAGACTTGTAACAGATCCAGAATGAAGGAGAGAGTTGACTGTGGCTTTTCTATGACAATGTTTATGTAAATGGAAGGAGGTTAGAGTTAACAGAGGGAAGAGAAAGGACGAAGACAATGGCCTCTCATCAGAAACATCTTATTCCCACAAGTAAGACTAACACACTGATAATAGTTTTGTTGTAATCTTTGACTAATCAGAGCTGGGTGAAAACTTCCTGTGAGTACTTAGCCAAGAGTTACACAAATATACTGGGGTAAAAAAAAAGGGGGAAATTATTTTCTCAGTATAATAGTGATTAATACGCACTAAGGGCTGTTTTTGGAGAAAGAAAATATCTGAAAGCATTTTCTGACATTTTATCAGACGTTGTAGAGCTTTTGCTTTATGTATTCTTTTCATAGCAGGAAGTCAAGAAACATGGAAAATGACTGATTGGAATAAAGGTCTATTTGCAGAAAATAACTGATTTACATTAGTAAATTGTGGGAGAAAGCTTAAATGGGGCAGTGATATATCAATGCACTATTAATCTTTTTCCATTATGAATACAAAATCACACAAAGTCCATGTGTGTACATACAAAAACACACCACTCTTGGAAGAGATGCCATTTTCAATATGAAGATTTTTTTTCCCGATATTACATGTAATATATTACCAGATAACATGGATTCCAAACTTCTATTTTTTAAAATTATGGTTGGTTCTATGTATATAGGCTTTCTGTAGTTTTCACATCTATAGCAGTTAAGTGACGCTTTGGTATAGCTGCTGGTAGGTTTATAATCCAATTTTTTCAGAGGGACAATTGCATGATATATGGATACCTCTTTTGAAAATTAGTTTATATGGGAAAACAAAGTTGATTTTCACAGAATAGAACAGCAGCTGGATTCCAAAGTGCTGACGATAAAAGATTTAAAAGGCATATGCAAACATTTTCTGTCAACTTCTATGACTTTTCATCCTTATTTCATCTTATAATCATATACTTATTTCTCTTAGGATATAAAAACAATGCTAACTATATCTATTTAGTTTATGATTGTAGTATATTTTTTATTTGTATTGATATAGCTGTCAGTATAAAGATAATAAAATATGACTTTACTGTTGGGCTCCATTTTATTTGGTGTACTTCAAACAATACTTGTATACATTCAGAAAACTAAAAACAGAGTTCTATTTTCTTGGTTTTTATTAACGTTATGTAATAAAAATCCATGTGAGTTACTGTTTTATGATCATTCAAAATTTTGTGTCTTGAGAGTACAGTGTATTATGAATGACAGGGAGGGCAATAAAATAAAATAAACTAGCAGTTTATAGTCTAATTTCTAATGTGCACTCTACCTCGATTTCATTGACATAACTGCCGAAAGCTTTCCAACCATTCTGCATACACGGTGTGCTTACTGGGCCCTGTGCTAAGTGTGCTTTATGCACAGCATATCAGTGAACTCTAATGACAAAACTATAAAATGAGAACCATGTCTGAGAACTCAGCGTTCTCACAGATTACACGTTAGGTGGGATCGTTAATAAAAATGTATAATCTGTAATTTTATGAGAACTGCCTGTCAATAGGGTCTCTATATAACAACTTTTTCTTAATGTAATATTTTAAAGTTATTGTCTATTTAGATAGTGTGTTAATATAATACCACAGTGCTTATATATCAATGCACTAGTGACAGACAGAGATGTTCTTGAATTCCAGCTTTGGTATTTACTAGCTAGCAAATGAATGGGCTATTGTATCTCTTCCAAGAGATACATATGTGTTCTGATACACAATGCATATGTCAGCATATGCAGTTGCTCTAACAAGCTTTACTCGGCCAAAATTCAGGAATTCAGTCTTTCTGTAATGGTCTTATAAGTATACTCTCAAATTTAAAGATCCCAAACAAACATCTTCCTAACTAATCAAGTTTGAATAACTAAACATTGAACATAATTTTGTATTAAAACCAAATAATATGCGGTTTCCATGATAAAAATGAACAGAAATCATGTACACATACGATAATTTTAAATTAAATACTGCAAAATGTTTCAAATATTTAGAAACATTTAAAATGCAGGTAAAATTGCTATATTTGTTTCCTGAACTATAACAAGGTTGTCCAGTATAGGGTCAGCATACCTAAAGTGATTGAAATAATATTCATTCACAAAATGAAAATATAATTTATTTTTCTTATTTAAAATTTGGATTTTATATGCATCTTATAATACATATAACACTCCAGCACAGAATTATATACATAAATTTATAAATACAATTACTGAGATTTTAGATCAAATTATTTAATTAGTGGAACCTGGTCTAAGGATCATGTGCATAAATGTGGGTAAGAAATTCCATTTCTCTCTTTGAAATGAAACAGAAATTTCGATTCACATCCTTGGATTCTAAGAGGTCTATGAATGAAAATGAATGTCTCTAAGTAATTTGTAGAATTATATAGAAATTCTCTTATATATCTTTTGTTAATCTTTCTGAGGAGAGTATTAATAGCTTTAGTCTAATTCTAAAAATATGACAGATGTTAGAAGATAGATTAGGTAGGGGAGAGAGAGGGAGGGGGAGGGGGAGAAAGAGAGGGGGTGGGGGAAGAGAGGGAGAGAAGGAGAGAGATGGATGATAGATATTAAAACACATTAGTAACATGTTTCAGTAAGTCACTGGTCAGTCATGGCATTTGGGTACCAATCTAAAGCTTCTGCTGCAGAATTAATTAAAATTATCTAGTGACAATGTCATTTGTTGCATAGCTACAATTTTCAAAATCCTTCTCTGTGAGAAAGACTGGAAAACGAATCATTAATACTCATTATTTTAGTAGTTATTTGGATATTTCCTAAATACATAAAGTTTTCAAAATGCCAGGGACTAAAATTTTAGTTTTTAAGATATTCTCTAGTAATATAATCTTCAGTGAGTATTTTAATATTTTTATGTTGACTAATGAATCCCATTTTAGCTGACTGAACACTATTACAACAGAATTGAACCACTGCTCAGCCAAAGTGCTGGAGACTAAATGTTAAGGCTAAGTTCAGAGGAAATTTCATGTTATAAACTGTGATTTTTCTCTATCTTGTTTCCCCAATTTTTTCTCAAACATAAAATTCACAGTCAAGGAGACACTGAAACCTGGCTCCACTACCTCTACAGTTTTACTAACCATTTTTAAAAATTCTCCCAAAATATGTGGAACTCTAATTTAATATGTGCATTTATATACTTAATTGCTTTCATTTATGTCTAAAGTAGAAAATATTTCCTTTTAAATATAACATTTATTATACTCATTCTCAATGTACTCTTCCTAAAAGATCACAAATAGTCAAACCCTCATCATTCCTTTATAACACTTTATCATACTTTGTAAAACACCTCACCATAATATTTACTTAGTTATAAATACATATATGGGTATTAATAAAACTTTGAGACCACCTATTTGCAATAAAAATAACTTTGACTTTAAAAATTCCTCATGATTCAGTATGTACAATATTATATAAAACATGGAAAATGCTAAAGAAATATTTGATAACTTAATGAAAGCACCTTTAGCAGGATCCACTTTACACCACTGATCTTTCTTTTTTTAACTACTCTGCACAAAACACTGCAACAGATAGACATACAAAAATTAGCATTGCACAGCCATGATTTTGAAGATTTCATAGCTTTTGAATCCTATTTCTTACACTTTGTCATCTCAAGAGAAAATAGAATTTGTGATTCCATTATTAAAACAGTACTTTAATATATTCTGCATACCTCATATAATTTCAGTATTCTGACATCTATTTACTTATTAGATATTTTAAATTATGCCCTTTGCTTTAAAGCCTCTGAGCACAAGATGGATAAAACTTTCATTAAATATTTAAATAAGGAGAAGGAATAATCAAACAGCAACATAATAACCAAACAAAAAAGCTCCCAGCATAAAACCACAGATGTCACTTATTGAAACAGACTCCTTATTTAGAAGAAGGGAATAACGTGTGGTTTCTTTAGCATTATATATTATTAATACTGAAGTACAATGAAATCTGAATTTTGTACAGGAAACACTATCTTCAATAATTAAAGAAGAAATCAGTTTGCCAATACTTGAGTTATTCCTTACAAACTATTTTAATTAATTTAGGCACTTTATTAACAAAAGTTAATTTATAGTTAGATAATTTTTATAACTCATTATGATACGATGAAAATGTGTTGGACATTATACCCCTTAAGATAAAGTTTAATATGTACACAGCAAATCTCTCATTTACTAGTATCATTCGTTGGTAGACTTACCAAAAAAAAAAGAAAAAAGGAAAAAGATAAAAAATTCCTGGAATAAGATAAACAGGGATAAGAGTATAAAGTATACAACACTGTAAAAGCACGATTCTGTTCAAATGAGATCCTCTGTAATATGGATAATCATTATGTTAGAAAAGAATCACATTTTTTCCTAGACAGTTAAATTCTTTCATGAACATTTAGAATTCTGCCTGGCATAATGTAGATTTTCAATAATTGCTGACTCTTTTGCATTGATTCAGGAAGGTATTTTCCTGAAAGTGTTTTTGTTTTAATAGTTTGTGCACTCCATTTCCCTGCTTCACTTGGTATCTTTGTATCTAAGACCTTTGCGTATATAAGGATAGAAAGCATGTTTAGTGCTGGAATTAAGGTTTTAACTTTATAACAAATAACTCTTAATCATTCTCCTAAAGTAAAAGATATTTGTAAGTAAAATTCAGAGACCTTTTTATTAAATTTATTGAAGTGACACTGGTTAATAAAATTATGTAAGTTTTAAGTTACAATTCAATAACACATCATCTGTACATTGCATTGTGTGTTCAACTCCCAAAGTCAAATCTCCCTCCTTCACCATATACTTGACCTCCTTTACCCTTATCTGCCCTCACCCTTTCCTTCTGATAATCATTTAACTGTTGTGTCTATGAGTTTTTTCTGTCTAGTTCACTTATTGCTTTCAGTTTTATATCCCGCATATGAGTGAAACCATATGGTTTTCTTCTGTTATTTTGCTTAGCTTATCTCGAGGTCCATCCATGTTGTTACAAATGGCAATATTTCATTTTTCCTTAGAGTTGAATAATATTCCACTGTATATACATACCACATCTTTATTACCCAATCATCTGTTGGAAGACACTTCCATGTCCTGGCCACCATAAATAATGTTGCTATTAACATCAGTGTGAATATCATATTTATGAATAAATGTTTTCACATTTTTCGTGTAGATACCTAGAAGAGGAATTGCTGGGTCTATGGTAATTCTAGCCTTACGTTTTTGAGAAATCTCCATACTGTCTTCCATAGTGGCTGCACTAATTTACATTTCCACCAGCAGCGTGTGAGGGTTCTTTTTCCCCTACAACCTCTCCAATACTTGCTGTCACTTGTCTTGTTGATGACAGCCATTCTAACAGGTGTGAGATGGTATCTCATTGTGGTTTTTATTAGCATTTCTCTAACAGCTAGTTAAGTGGAGCATCTTTTCATATATCTGTTGGCCATTTGTATGTCTTCCTGGGAGAAGTGTACATTCAGGTCCTCTGCCCATTTTTTGATTGGATTGTGCTTTTCTGTTGTTGCTGAGTTGTATGAGTTATTTATATATTTTGGATATTAGGCCCTTACTGAAAGCATTGTTTGCAAGTATCTTCTCTCATTCTGATGGGTGTCTCTTTGTTTTGCTGATGATTTCTTTTGCTGTGCAGAAGCTTTTTAGTTTGACGTAGTTCCATTTATTTATTTTTTGCTTTTACTCCCCTCGCCTTCAAGGTCAAATTCATAAAATCCTAAGACCAAAGTTCAAAAGGTTAGTATCTATGTTTTCTTCTATGTGATTTACTGTTTCAAGTCTTCTATTCAGGTCCTTGATCCATTTTAATTTTGGTGTATGGTGACAGCAATCTAGTTTCATTCATTTGCATGAGGCTTTCCAGTTTTCCCAGCACTATTTATTGAAGAGGTTTTCCTTTCTCCATTGTTCATTTTTGGCTCCTTTGTTGAAAATTATTTGCCCATATATATGGTTTACTTCTGGGCTCTCAATTCTGTTTCAATAGTCTATGTGTTTGTGTTTCTGCCAGTACCATGCCATTTTGATTATTGTTGCTTTGAAGTATCATTTGAAGTTAGGCAGAGTGATACCTCTGGCCTTGTTCTTTTTTCTCAGGATTTCTTTGGCTATTTGGTGTCTTTTGTGATTTCATATAAATTTAATGATTTTTTTGTTCTATTTATTTAAAAAATGCTATTGGGTTTTGATGGGAATTGCATTAAATCTACATTTTGCTTTAGGTAATAAGGTGATTTTAATTATATTGATTCTTCCAATCCATGAACATAAAATATCTTTCCATTTCTGTGTGTCTTCTTCAATTTTTTTTAATAATGTCTCATAGTGTTCAGTGTGTAGGTCTTTCACATGCTTTGCTAAATTTATTACTATGTATTTTATTCTTTTTGTTGCAACAACGAAAAAATATTTTTTTCACTTCTTTTTCTGAAATTTCATTGTTTCATTGGGAACACAATGGATTTTTGTTCATTGATTTTATATCTTACAACTTTACTATATTTATTGTTTCTAAGTTTTTTTGGTGGTGTTTTTAAGGTTTTCTATATAAAGAATCATGTCATCTGTAAAAAGTGACAATCTGACTTCTTCATTCCCAGTTTTAATACCTTTTCTTTCTCTTGCCTGACTGCTCTATCTAGAACTTCCAATACTCTACTGAATAAGAGTGGTGACAGCAGGCATCCTTGCCTTGTTCCTGATCTTAGAGAAAAAGCTTTCAGTTTTTCACCATTAAGTATTATAATAGCTGAAGGTTTGTTGTATGGCCTTTATTATGTTGAGGTGATTTTGTTTTGATTTTAACTCAAGAGGATACTATAAGGCACTACAAATACACAGATTGTTTCTAAAATTTTTGCATGATACTATTTTTTGAAATTAATAATTTTTCAGCTATTCCTCTGCTCATAAAAGATCTTCAGTTTTAGCAGATGAGAGTCATGTTCAGAGTCTAACCTACAGGTTACATGCTTTGTAGTTTACCCACTTTATCAGGGACATTTTGGGACTCTATATTGGTCAAATGATCTGAATTCCTTTGGCAAGTTTTATGATTTGGGTCAAAACAAACAAATTTAATGTTGCATTATCCAGTATTCTCCATGTTTTTTTTAATTCCTTTGGCTGTTGAAATAAAGAACCCCGGATAGTGATTTGAAAATCGTAAGCAATTTTCTCTTAGTTTTGTATTTCCAATGAACCAAATAAAGGAATAATTTGTTACAATCTTAACTAAAATAAATTTTGTTTTGATGTATACGTTGTACAATTTTCTTTCAGGAAAGTCCTACAACAAATGTACATATCTCTAATTAATCTCTATTACATTTTAATCTTTACAAAGTATCGCCAAACCCAAAAAAATCATAGTGAAACCATTGTTTAATGTCATTCTAAGTTGAAAAACACTATTCTCCAACTTTTCAATAAAACCTAAGCTATATTTCAAAACAATTTCTCCCAACACAAATCAGAATCCTTGTGAATTTAGAAAGAAGATAAGATGGCTTACCATCAAAGTTGAAGAAATTGAAGGTTTTTTGTTAAAAGATTTAACCTGTGGACAACATGCTGTGCATGTGAACTTTCACCCTGTTTGTGACCTATCTTTCTCTTCCCTTCCTGACTGCTTTCTCCACGGAGTTTAGATTTTCATAGCTAGGACTCACAATTACATAAACCACATAATTATAAAAATAATACATGTATTGCTTATGGTACATATAACAAACACATATCCCTATAACTAATACATGGATTCATATATGTATGTGTGTATCCTATATGATGTTTTGTTTCTGTAGTTGAACACTGGGCAATACAGCTAACTCATTTTCAGAAAAGCAAAGTTGGAAGAAATGACATATTATATTACTCTAAGGTCTGAGCTTAAGTGTTTTAAGGTTCCAAGTGGAAAAAAGAGTGTGCTCTAGCAAATATTTTGAAATAGTAATTTCAGATTGGTGAACAGAGCAAAAACAGATTCTTGAAACAAGCTATGATAAGTAAATTTGTTTGAGTTTTTGCTAAGGTAATAAAAAATATGAAATTTGTGTAATCTCAATTCAATGTTACGTATTCAAATATTGTAAAATAACATCTTTCTATGTGTATCCCTTTGTGTAATACTGCTCTACTGACAAAATTGTGAGATCATCTTTGACTATTTAGTTGAGAACTCTGAAAAAAATCATGCAACTCTCATACTCTCAGCACAGTGTTTATGTTGGAAAAATCATACGCATTCTTAAAAAAATGTGAGACTCCTTGCTGCCATAACTCTAAATGTCGGAGGTAGCAATTTAACAATTTTTCTCTCTGTGACTAGTCTATCCCTTATGCGTATTGTTTATATGTTGGTCCAGGACACACTGACAGATCTGTAATTGATTGGGATTGATCCATCAAATTGAGCTACTCAGGCTGCCACCAATGGTTTTGTTTTCAGTACTGTCCTCTGGTATCCATTTTTCATACTTTGTGGGTTAGTAAGTTTATAGCTCATATTTACTTTTGTGATTTTTTTTCACAAAATGTTTTATCTAAACATTTATTTTTTAAAGTATCTGCACATACATCTAATGATTCTCAGATTTGCTGAGATTCTAAAAAACCAAACACTTTCCAGAAATGGTGAAGAAAAATGAGACTGCTTGGTGGTGTGGGGATTTTTCTCACTAAAAATGTTAGAAAACTTTCATTTGGTAATGGAAAGAATTTGGATTTGGAATCTGGGATATGAATTCAAGGCCTCATTATTTAAGTATCAATTTATCAGTTGTCTGGGCATTTAAAAGTATTTTAGGAGTATTTCTATCTTAATGTCTTTATTTATAAAGTCTCAATGAGTTATTTCATTTATCAATAAGAACTATATTGAGTATATATCTATATTTATGAAAATAGTTGTTCTAAAGTGCTATAAAAAGTCATATTTCATATTAAAATACTATCAAAAATAGTAATAACTACAAAGATTATCATTATATTTAAAATTAACTCAGTGTGCTCAATGTGCCTATGAGAAAAGTACAATTGTCATCCCAATTTCACAGATAAAATGAGCATTTTCCAATGTCATATACCTGACAAGTGATACTCCTTAACAAGTTAAAGGATAGGAGACTTCTTTTTTTCACACAAAATATAGATTCCTGGGTCAAGTAATATATATTTCTTAATTGCATATTATGTCACAAAGAAGTGCCTAAAATATATATTGAATTTTTGCATACTGTCTTTGCCAAGTAAATTTAGAGGTAGAATAAACTAGAAAACATTCTATTGACTATATACCTAGAATCCTGGCTTATTATTCTTGCTGTTATTTATCTATAATAGATGATCAGGAATTTTCAAAAAATCCTAAAAATATAGTTCTCAATACATATAGCAAATGTTACCTTGAGAGAAATAATGTGAAATTCTGATTATTTTTCTTCCTGACTCACTTATATATGCTAGAGCTCATGGGGTTTGTGTAAAAAAAAAAAAAATCACTTTTACAAATGTCAAAACTTTACAACTGGTGCTATAACCCCATAATACTCTCTCCATCCTTGATTCAACCTAAAGCAAAAAAAAAATTAGACACAGTTTAAAAACATCCAATCTGCTGGAAAAGGCTTAGAAAATTCATTTTGAATTATGTGTCCTAAAATTAAATGATGTGAGGAACTATAAAAACCTCATTTATCAATTTCACCACCATGAGTGGCATAATCAGCCTTAATAATTATATAAATTAAACATTACTACAGGAAATTTTTGTCTATTAAGGATCAATAATGAAAGAGGAAAAAAGACAAAATAGCATGTTAGAATGACTTATTATCTAATATAGCTTGTTCATTAACATTCAGAAATATATGATTATCAAACTACCAAGTAATAATATTATCTATGTAAGTGATACAAAGAAAATCTGGAGTTTGAGGAAAGAAATGGGACATTTTTGAAGTTTACAAATTAGGGATTATTTGCATTATAAAGCTAAATCCTTAAACAATGTAATGCATTTAAGAATTCAAAACAGAATATTTAAGTTATTAAAAGTTTTTAATCTAATCTGTAGCCTACAGACAGCCATATTTTAAAATAAGAATGGCAAAAATACAATCCAGACGACTGAGAAATGCCTTGTTAAAATACATGTGAAGATACAGCTGAAATCTGTAAGTTTAGTCTGCAAATGAGCCACTGGGATAGGAAACATATCTGTTGGAAGAGACTACTTGTCAATATTTTCAGCATAATCACAGATAGATTAACACGTGATCACATTTAGGTAGTCAGCATTCTATGGAATTATTATTTTCTCTATACTGAGCCAATTCGCTTCTATCCCATCTCTCATACATGTAACAGCAAAGCTATGTATTTTGAAAAGATTGTTTTCAGGAAGACAGATAAGCTCTTTTAAGCTTCTGATAGCTTGTATAAATGTCTGTTTTGAAGCTGTAGAGATATAGCACAATTTGTTTTCCTGAACATTTCTCAAAAATATAATTTTAAAGCATAAGTGAAGTGCCTTCTAATGGATCAAGTGTATTAAATTAATTTTAAAACTTCATTAAACACTTGTGATAATGACTGAGTCAGCCCCTGGAAGACATCTAAAGGAGGGCCATCACACTCTGCCTTTAATCAAGATTTAGTGAAAATGAGAATCAAAATAAAATTTTTACAACACAGATTTCTTACTTACCAAAATGGCGGAATTACCATATGTAGCATCAACTATAAAATACAATTTTCAAAATTTAAAGACATAAGCTTCATACAAACATAAAAGAAATTTGTCAAAAATATTTGAAACATTAATCAGTTAAAAATTAATAAGATGTAAAGCTGTTTCAAAAACAATTAAGGAAATAGAAATTTATATAATTACCCAGTCAAAGGAATGCTAAATTAAATGTTAACAGATTAAAAAAAAACAAACTGGTTCAAATCCTGTAGAGCATTAAAAATATAGCACTGAAATTATTTGTTAGGCAGAAATCTATAAGACATTATGTCAGTACATAATGTCTGGGTGCTAATCACATACTAAAAAGCAAAATAAACACGAGTGTATTTTCCTACATAATTAATAACAGCTCAATGAGTCTGTTAAATAATGCTCCACTGGTAGTAAATTAAGTCATCTTATTATAGTATTTACCAATGACACACACACACACATTTTTCCCCTGAATAGTCCATACTGTGGATACTATGTGGTAACTATAGAAAACAAACAATTTTCGCCCTCTAGGGAATCCAAATTAAATTGCATGATATTTTAAGAAGGCATGAAAGTCACTATAGTTTATGCTAAATATAAAAATGGCCTTAAATGTACTCACTGTACACCTTACTATAGTAAACACTAAGTAAGTTAAACTAAATCGACACAAACATTTTACAGAACATTTATTTTAAAGAATGTACACAAGAGGAACATTTCACTAAAATATTTCCATTGAATGTGTTTGTTTTTCACATTGATGATAGAGGTTAGGATAAAACCTTTGCTGTCACAACACAATGGCTAGCAACAGTGTGTTGCAGTAGCACTTAATGAGCAGGTAGATAAATATACAGGCATATCTCACAGGTAATGCAGATTCAATTCCAGACCAATGCAATAAAGCAAAAATCACCATAAAGCATTTATTTTCTTTTGGTTCCCTGGTGCATATAAAAGTTGTGTTTATACTTTCTTGTAGTCTATTTAGTGTACAATAGCATTACGTCTGAAAAACAATGTACAAACCTTAATTTTAAATATTTTATTGCTGAAAATGCTAACCATCATTTGCACTTTCAGGGAGTCAGAATCTTTTTGCTGGTGGAGGGTCTTACCTTGATGTCAAAGGCTGCTGACTGATTGGGGTGGTGAGTGCTGAAGGATAGAATGGCTGTGGCAATATCTTAAAACAGACAGCGAAATCTGCCACAGCAACTGACTCTTCCTTTTACAAACAATTTCCTGTAGCATACGTTGTTGTTTGATAGCGTTTTACCCACAGAACTTCTTTCAAGTCAAAGTCAGTCCCCACAAACTCTGTATTGTTTTATTGGCTTAGTTTATATCATATTCTAAATCCTTTGTTGTCATTTCAACCATCTTCATAGCATCTTCAACAGTAGATTCCATCTCAAGAAACGACTTTCTTTGTTCTTAAAGAAGCAACTTCTTGTCCATTCAAGTTTTAACGTGATATGACAGCAATTCATTCACATATTTAGGCTCCATTTCTAGTTCTCTTGCTGTTCCCACCACATTTGCAGTTACTTAATTTGCTAAACCCCTCAAAGCTACCCACAAGGGTTAGAATTGATTTCTTCCCAACTCCCGTTAATGGTGACATTTTGACACCTCCTTTGAATCACAAAGGCTTGTAATGATATATAGAATGGCAAATCCTTTCCAGAAGGTTTCAATTTACTTTGCCTAGATCCATCGGAGGACTCACTATCTATGTGGCAGCTACAGCCTTAATAAAAGAATTCCTTAAATAATAAGACTTGAAAATCATAATTACTCCTTGGTTCATGGGCTACAGAATGGATGTTACATTAGCAGGCATGAAAATTTTAATCTCATTGTATATGTCTATCAGAGCTTTTGGGTGCATTGTCAAAGAGCAGTATCTTGAAAGAAAAGTTTTCTTCCAAGCATGTCTCCAGAGCAGGTTTAAACTATTCAGTAAACCTGTTGTGAAGAGATGTTCTATCATATTGGCTTTGTTGTTCCATTTACAGAGCACAGGCAGAGTGGATTTAACATACTTTTTAAGAATTTTCAGAATGATCAATAAGCACTGGCTTCAATTTAAGGTCATCAGCTGCATTAACTCCTACAGAAGAGCCACTGACTTCTCCTCTCTAGCTATGAAAGTCCTAGATAGCATCTTCTTTCAATACAAGGCTGTTTCATTTACATTTAAAATCTGCTTTTTAAAGTAGCTACCCTTCATTAATTATCTCTGTGAGACCTTTGGAGAACTTGCTGCCTCACCTTGCACTTTTATTATGGAGATGGCTTCTTTCCTTAAATCTCATGAACCAATCTCTGCTAACTTCAGACTTTCCTTCTACAGCTCATCACCTCTCAGCCCTTATAGAATGGAAGAGGGGTAGGGCCTTGCTCTGGATTAGGTTTTGGTTTAAGTGAATGAATGCTGTGGCTGATTTGATCTTCTATGCAGGCGACTAAAACTTCTTTCATATCAGCAATAAGATTGTTTTGCTTTCTTACATTCATGTGTTCACTAGAGTAGCACTTTTAATTTTCTTAAGAACTTTTCCTTTGAATTCACATTTAGCTAACTGTTTGGCACAAGTGGCCTAGCTTTTGCCCTATCTCAGTTTTCAACATGACTTTTACTCTAAGCTTAATCATTTCTGGCTATTGATTTAAAGTGAGAGACGTGCAACATTTCCCTTCACTTGAACACTTTGAGACCACTGTATGGCTGTTAACTGACCTAATTTCAATAATGTGTTTCAGGGAATAGGAAGGCCTGAGGTGAGAGAGAGACACTGGGGAACAACCTGTTGGTGAAAGAGTCAGAACATACAGACGACACTTGTGGATTAAGTTTGTTGTTATACATGGGCATGGTTTGTGACACCCTGAAACAAATATAATATTAACATCAAATATTACTGATCACAGATTACCATAAAAAGATGATAAATATTTAGAAGTTTGGAATATTGCAAGAAATACCAAAATATGACACAGAAAAAAGTGAGCAAATACTACTGAGAAAATGGTGTTGACAAATTCGCTTGCTCTGGGCAGGGTTGTCACAAGTCTTTAATTTATTTAAAAAATGCAATATCTGAGAATTACAATAAAGGTGTAATAAAATGAGGTATACCTTAAGATGTTACTCTTGATCTATGCATTTCCATAGTCAATACGACAGTCCTAAGTCTTAGAGTAACAGATAACTTAGAATAATTTCCAAGTTATAAGTTAACTTGGAAATTTCCTTCCCATACATAAATGTGTCCAACATGAATGCTTCCTAATAATGATGACTGACACAGGACATCAACATAATTAATTATGCTTAATTGGCATTATAATAAAAGGGATATGACCAGTCAACATTTTTATAAATGCCCTTAATTTAATGGGTTGAATATTTTTCAATTTCATTTGATTGACCAATTTTGGAATATTTTTCAATTAAATGAACATCACAAAATAAGTTTTTAAAATCTGGATAACATTTAAAATCAAAAACATCTGTATACTAAGATTTAAACACAGTAAAAAAAAATAAATAAAAATAGGATAAATAGATCATTATCTGCTGAAAATTCCCTTTTATCTGACCTCTGATATTCATAATCCATCAACAAATATTAATAGTTATCAATTTATCCCTTACTATGCTTAGTGGTCACAGATTTATAGAACTGTCAAATAAATATCAAATTTCTTTTCCATCTATCATACATGACAGATGCTATTTTATCTCTCAGTACATTAAATCAATTTATTATAGGGGACAATGTAATTAAAATTAAAATTGATATTTCCTGATATTATTCATTACATTGTCATCTTGAAATTGTATGAAGCTTATTTAATATTGTATTACTCAGTAGGTGGGTCTGGTTCAACAAATACATTTAAAAACATGATTTTATTCACATAAAATAACTCTTATATACAAGACCTTAAAAATGGTGACAATCTGTTTTACTAGCATTTTGCTTAATTTGCCTTATATTGGCAATAAAAAGAAACAAATGCTTGAAAATACACAAATCAAAAAATATTTCCATAGAATTATACATAATTATTAAACAACTAAGTGATTATAAATTTGACAAATATTATGTGTTCAATATTATTCTACAAGTAGTTAACAATAAGATTATTTTATATTTAGCAGGTAATGATCCACCCTTTCAATATTTTTGTTTTGTTTTAAATAAACCTATTTGTTGACTTTTTTAACATTGAGAGATAATAACACCCAATTATCTGCATATTACTTTGTCTACATTTTTCTTCTTTGCCTCAATGATATTCTGCCTTATCTACATTTTTCAAGTTATTTCCAAGAGATAATCAATTTTTTGTCACTGTGAATTTTTTCAAATGATTTAATACATCTAAGAAACCAACTATGTGCTTTCAAAATTTCATAAGACTCATTATTTTATTTAATATTTCTGCTCAAACATAAATATTTTCAAATTAGGATACCATAATTACATCCTTTTTATGAACATAGTATATTATAAAATCTTTGTCTCATTATATTTCTAATTATGCTATAGTAGTAGCCAATATACACATAAGCTCATAAAATTTAGACATTACCAGGCAGAAGAATACGCTGCTTTAAAAATGACTATCTTATTCTAGTTGGATGGTGGAGTAAATAAATGTTGTGCTGGCCTCCTCTCATGACCACATCAAAATTACAACCAAACTATAGAACAACCATCTTTGAGAATCCCCTGAAGCCTAGATGAACAGAAGTCCAACAGCTAAGGATATACAGAAGCCACCTCAAGACTGATAGGAGGGGCAGTGACACAGAATGAGTTGATGCCACACCCACATGTGTCAGTTGAAAACTGGAGATATCTCACCTGCAGTGGTCCCCCAGAAGAGCGAAGGGTCCCAGCCCCATATTGACTCCCCAGCCCAGGGTCCCAGTTTCGGGAACACAAATCCCAACAACTCTGGTTGTAAAATCCTGCAGAGATTGTGGCTAAGTGAGACAGAACAGCTGGAGTCCAAGGTGTTCCTCTTAAAGGGCCTACACACAAACTTACTGCTGGACTCTCTCACTCTGAGCTCCAGCATTGGGGAAGCAGCTCAGAAAGTGTCAGGGACATATGGAGCAAAAATGAATTGTCTGGTTATGGCCGAATTCACAGTGAGGAGAGGGCTAGAGGAGCTTTCTCCCAGACACAAGAGCTGGCAGAATCCACTATTCCTTTGTTGAACCCTCCCTCATCCCGGCCTGCAGAAACAGGGGGCCACCTGAATCTCCATCAACCTACCTAACACTGGTCACCCCACCCTGGATCTTCCCTGAGACCTACCCACCCAACCTGCAGGGTCACTCAAACCTCTTCCAGTAGCTCTTCCACACAAACAGCCTGTCTTGGCTCATGGTGCAGGCTTTCCTGAAATCACTTAAAGGTTCATAAAACCCAAAAAAGCATTATCTGGTCTCTGCATAACCATGTCTCTTGCTAAGGAGCCCACATCCAGCCCTCGCAGCAGCCACCCTTGCTTTATGGCTTAACCTCTCGAGAAACCTCCAGGTCCAGCAAAAGTAATGGCTATCTGCAGATTCCTTGGCAGCTCATGCCAGGTGGCCTCAGGCAGAAGCACAGGCTACAGCACGTGGTCATTTCCCTCCCAAGAAGCCCCTGAATGGCACACTCGGTGGCCAGTTTCAGAACAAATCAAGCACCACACTGGGCTACATCTAAAACCATCACACACAAAGGTCATACTGGGCAGGCACTAGAGCCCTGCTAGAGTAAATTCTGTTCCACAGGGTCAGCCCCTAACTCGCCTCAGAATCAATCAGCCCACCCAGGTCAATCCCTTATGTTGACATGCAAACAGCAACTAAGGCTCCACTACAACAGGAGGGTACACATAATCCATACAAGGGACAAATCTTGAGTGCCCAGTTCCAGTGACCAGGGAAACTGACCCACTGTCCTCCACAGGATACCTATTACAGAAGGCCACTCTACTAAGACTGGGAGACATAGCTGTTCTACCTAATACATAGAAAAATAAAATACAGAGGAGCCAAAATGGGGAGACAAAGAAACGTGTCCCAAATGAATGAACAGAACAAAGCAACTGAAAAAAAAAATAACTAAATGGAAATGAGTAATCTACCAGATATAGAGTTCAATACACCACTTATAAGAATGCCTAATAAACTTAGAGGAAAAACTCAGTGAAAACTTTAACAAAGAAATAAAAAACATAAAAATTAATCAGTCAGAAAGGAAAAATAAAGACTGAAATGAAGAAAACATTAGAGAGAATCAAGAGTAAGTAGATGAAGCAGAGGACTGAATCAGTGATTTGGAAGACAAGGTAGCAGAAAACACCTAATCATAACAACAAGAAAAAAGAATCCCAAAAAAAGGAGGATAGTTTAAGGGGCCTCTGGGTCAACATCAAGCATACTAACATTCACATTACAGGAGTATCTATGAAAGAGAAGAGAAAGCAAAGAATTGAAAACATATTTGAAGAAATAATGATGGAAACTTCCCTAACTTGTGAAGGAAACAGACATACAAGCCCAAGAAGTAGAGAGAGTCCCAAAGAAGATGAACCCAAATATGCCCACATGAAGACATGTCATAATTAAAATGCCATAGGTTAAAAACAAAGAGATAATCTTAAAAGCAGCAACAGAAAAGCAGTTACTTAGCTACAAAGGAGCTCACACAGACTGTCAACTGATTTCTCAACAGAAACTTTGCAGGCCAAGAGACTGGAAGGAAATATTCAAAGTGATAAGTAAGGACCTACAACCAACACTACTCTACCCAGAAAAGCTACCATTTAGAATCGAATGACAAACTGAGCTTCCCAACAACAAAAGCTAAAGGAGCTCACTAAGATCAAATCTGAATTCAAGAAATGTTAGAGGGACTTCTTTAAGAAGAAAAAGAAAAATATCAAAAATATGAACAATAAGATGGCAGTACTACATAGCTATCAATAATTACTTTAAATGTAAATGGAGTAACTGCTCCAATCAAACAATAGGGAAGCTGAATGCATAAGAAAACAAAATATGCGGCCTACAGGAGACACTCTTCAGATTGAGAGACACACAGACTGAGAATAAAGGAACAGAGTAAGTTATTTAATAAAAATAAAAACAAAAAAACAAAAGGTAGGGTAGCAACACTTATACCAGACAAAATAAACTTTAGAACAAATGCTATAATAAAAGACAAGAAAGGACTCTGTAATTCCACTTGTGTATTTATCTGAAGAAACCCAAAACATTAATTCAAAGGGACTTGTGAATCCATATGTTCAATACAGCATTATGTATAGTAGCCAAGATATGGAGGCAACCCGGATGTCTATCAATGGATGAATGGATAAAGATAGTATATACATTGAAATATTACTCAGCCATAAAAAAGAATAAAATCTTGCCATCTGCAACAACATGGATGGACCTAGAGGGTATTGTGCTGAGTGGAGTAAGTAACATAGAGAAAGACAAATGCCCTACAATTTCACTTTTATGTGGAATATAACAAATAAAAACAAAAAACAAAAAACAAACCAAAAAAATACCAGATACAAACTCATAGATAGAACATTTTGATGGTTGCCAGATGGCAGGAACATTGTGGGGAATTGAAAAAGAGGAAAGGATTAACAAATACAAATTAGTAGTTATAAAATAGTCATGAGAATGTATAGTGTAAGGAATATAGTCAATATATTGTATTATATAGTATTGTATGTCAATTGCAATCAAAATTAAAAAATGAACTCTCAAATACAACTGGCATCCTTCATTTAGCATCATATAAACATTGTTGGTGGTTATGTAAAATTATGCCTACATTTCAATGAGACATGAATTAAAACAAATTTTTTCCACGCAGACTAGTCTTAATTTTATATATTTAAGCACAGTTTGCTATTTCACGATACCAGAACCCGAATAAACATTTTAAAACTTTATGAAACTAATTTATAGTGTAGGGCAGGCACAAACTTGATCTCATGGCAGCAAAATTTTATGTTTCCATTTCAGCAATACTGCCTAACACAATAATATCAGCCCAGCAAATCTTAAATGTACGTTAAGCTCACATGATCCATTGCCTTATAAAGCTAGAGCACCCTGTGGAGTCATGCTGAATATGCCAAGTGATTTTTCAAAATTTAATCATCCTAAATGTCAGATAAAGGTGCTTTTGCTGTCATTCTTTAAAACTGGGGCAAAAATCCCAAGTGAGCCAGCAAGTTATACAGAAAGCCTCTTCTTAATACTAGTATTAAGTAAACAACATCCTTTCCAATCACTATTCGTTTTGCAAGTTACAGTAAATAAAAACATATTATAATGCTACAAGGCAAATTCAAGACAAATAGTTATTTTTTAAAGGTAAAAACCTAGGTATCTTCCTAGCAAGACACAAATTTCTTATAACCATGAGGTCAATTTTAATTTCAGTTCTGGTCATTCCTGGCTATACTGGCAGAAGTCTGGCAGCTTCAGAAATAACTTATTATGAATATAAACTCTAATGTCCTCCACAGAAATATTAGCAAATGGAATCAAGCAATAACCAACAAGAATAATACATCACACCAAAATGGAATTCATTCCAATAATTCAAGGCAGTTTCAACATTTATATGGCAGCATGATTCACCATATTAACAGACCTAACAAGAAAATAGTTCAAGATCTTAACTACAGATGCAGAGAAAGCATTTGAAAAAGCAAAAAACAAAAACCCATAAATTTCTAATAAACTCTCAGTAAATTTTTAATACAAAATAATTCCTCCACTTGACCAGGGTATCTATAGTAATTTACTGTTAACATTATAATTAATAGTGAAGGCCTTTATGTTTTATCGCTAAGATCAGAACAAGTAGAGAACACTCTATTTATATTCAACATGGTGCTAGATATACTAGCCAATGGAGTGACCAAGTGAAATGAATTAAAAACATACAGCATATAAAAGTAGAAATAAAACACTTGCTAGTCATAGATAAAATTACTTTCTATGTGAAAAATCTGAAAACTGTAGAAATTTCTCTAGAAAAAATGAGTTCATCAAATCTTAGGATATAAGGTCAACATAAAAATATCAATTTTATCCCGACCTACTTGTAATGAACAACAGAGGTTTTAACAAGTAAATAAAATTAACCATAACACTAAATAAAATTGAACCATTAGGTAAAAAGCTAACAAAATATGTTTAGAACCTATATGTTAAAAACTATCAAACACAAATGAAAGTAATTAAACAACAAATAAATGAGGAGATATACCATATTCTTAGACTGGAAGACTCAATAGTGTTAAAAAATAAGTTATACCCAAGCTGATCTGTAGATTCAGTGTAATCCTAATTAAAACTGCAGCATCCCAAAAATCCACTCAACTCATTTTTAACCAAGTTATAAACAATCTATTGGAGGGAGGCATCTCTCTCTCTCTCTATATATATATCTATATATATATCTATATATATATATATAGATATAGATATACACACATATATGTATATAGATATATATAGATACACACACACACACACACACTTCATCTACAACCCGCATATTCCATCCATACCTGAATCCGCATTCGGTGTTCAGGAGGCACAGGAGGCTGCGGTTCACCATCTGCTGGTTCACCTTGAGGCCCACCAGCCCTCGCTTCAGTATTTGACTACTGATGGGTGCTCCAGGCACAGGCCCCAGACAATGACCGGCAGCTTCTTGGGGAGCCCCCAGGGCAACAGCATTCAGAACACAGGAGCCCAGGGCTCCCAGCCTCCCACCCGCTTCAGGCCTTGACGGTAGCTGCGCACCTGGGCTCCACGTAGAGGCTGGGGGAGGCCTGAAGCTCTGCTGCTGACACCCAGCTTGGGAAAACGCTTCAGTGACACACCCGTGAGATGGCCCAGGATGGGGCCAAGGTCAGCCACACCGTCCTCCACCAGGAGCGTGGCAACTAGAGTCTCAGTGCGGACACACGGTGGATGGAGAAACACTTGGCACAGAGCGCATCTTGGGAGCCAGGAGCGAGGAGGCGCAGGCGCCCCCGACACGAGCGCATGCGCAGCAAGCTTTCCCCACCTCCTGTTGCAGGTGGATCCTATCTGCACACCTGTGAACGGTGGCAGCCCCTGCAACCCCACACTGTTGACCCATTGGAAGAAAAAAAAAAGGAAAGGAAATAACTTATTATGGCTTTTACCATTATTTTTCAAATTGTTTCTTCTAGTTGAACTAAAGTTTATTTATGTTTAACTCTCAAGTTGATGGGATAAATATTAGACAAGCGGATACGCATTTGCGAATCCCGTACTGAAAACACTAAATCCTTCGGTAAACCATTTGCAGATCATTTAAATCATTGTTTCTCAGTTTCTTTTTCTTTTTGACTTTTGAAACCACTAATTTTAATCCATCCCTTCACCTTTTTCAGCTTCTCAGTATTTTATAAATATCAGCTAGATTTTTCATGTAGAATACTAAATGCAAATATTACTATCAGGATTTTTCGTATAATAGAATTTGCATTTTTAAAAATATTACCGGAGAATTTATAAGTGTAGATAAAAGAAAATCCAAACCAGCATATCAAAAATTATACACATATAATTGGCCGATTCAAAAGCATTACTTAATTCAATAATCATATATAAAATCACCAAAATGTTGCAAAATTTATGTTTCACTAATTATGCTTACATATCAGCTATTTATTACATTGGCTAGTGACACAGAATATTAAAATTTGCAGACATAAATATCAGTGTTTTTCGGAGGTAACTTTATGTAATCAACTTTATTGAAGTATAATTTACATATAATGAAAAACACCCATT
This sequence comes from Cynopterus sphinx, assembly GCA_030015415.1. Lineage (NCBI taxonomy): Eukaryota > Metazoa > Chordata > Mammalia > Chiroptera > Pteropodidae > Cynopterus > Cynopterus sphinx. The sequence goes on along the minus strand of CM057392.1, from coordinate 30,806,070 downwards.
TTAAGTGTATGGTTTTATGAATTTTGACAAATGTATACATCATTTAATAACTAGTATGATTGAAATATAAAATAATTCCTTGGATCAAGGACAATATATTTTTACCTTTATTCTAATTATTTAAATTAGTTCCTATTATATATTTGATAACATGAGATTTCTCCACCTGTCCATTTAGATTTCATTTTCATTGGTATTCTAAACACTAATGGATTTGTAATAAAGTGACTGATTCTATTTCCTTTACACTGCTTGTTTTCTAGATAGCTCTATACAATTCCCTCAATAAAATTGAATCCCTCAATTTTCCTATCTGTTATGTGAAGATAATATTACTACACCTGATCCTTATAGAGTTTTCATAGTAATCAAATGAGATAATTTAGTAAAAACATTAAAAAAATCATACAGAAAATTTTATTTTAAAAGCTTACTAGAAAATATTAGGAAACACAGAAAAATAGAACACTAAAAGTGGTTATCAATACAATCTACCAGAGAAGGGAATGCAGTGAGAGGTCATTAAGTCTGCCCCCCCATTATGCACAGGTGTTAGAGGAGACAGAACGTTTTCACTCACCCACAGTGTTTTAATGCTATTTTCCAAAGTGCTGACATTTTAGGGAGCTGGTACTGCTCAAAATGATGTGGCACAGACCCAACACTCACTTTTTAATTGCTAAATAGTTTTTTGCAACTGGCAGTCCAAATATTTTGATGCTACTAAAGAGTAGAGTGATTATTACATTGGGCAGTAACATGCCTTTCCTACTCAGTTGTAACTTGGCAAAATAGGTTTAATGTTTGCACCCGGCTTTGAAAGGCTAGGGAAATATTCATTGTGACAGAATTGTGAAAGTGCAGGAAAAAGTTAAGGAATGAAAATATATTTTTTCCAATATGTAAAATGTATTACCCATTAGGTATTGTGTTTTTTATATTTCAGTTCAAGATGATCTAAATCCCAGTTAAATATTAACTTACTCTGAAAAAAAATCGAGTTTTTCTTTTTTTTTCTAACTCCTTTCAAACCCAATGTTATCAGTTTGGATCCTGACATCATTCTGTAGTATTTAAATCTAAATTTAGTGCTGCTTTTATTTCAAGAGACCATTGCAACCTGCTAATAAAATCTGATTTTATCTGCCATGTGTTAAACATTTACTATAGGGATACACTTTGCAAAACATATCCATAAAACAAGCTTTATTGAGGTAATTTTCATACAATAAAATTCACTTACTAATGTTTATACTTTCACTTTTGACAAATGAATATAGTCATGTAACACTATCTCAGTCAAGCCACAGAATATTTTCACCTTCAAAAAGTTCCTTCATGACCCTTTTGCAATCAAGAACCTCCCTCCAAACCCAACCTCTAGCAACAAGAAATTTGCTTTGTGCCACTATAATTTTGCCTCTTCTAGATTTTTATGTAGATGACACAAACAAAGATGCAATTATTTGTGTCTACCTTTATTCACATTGCAAAATGCTTTTAATATTCTTCTATGTTGTGGTTTGTTTTTCAACAGCAGTTCACTCATTTTCATCATAGAGCAGTATTTTTATGTAAAAATACTGTTGTACGGATATAACAAAATGTGCTTATCCTTTGACCATTTTATAGCCATGTGAATTGTTTCCAGCTTTGAGTCATTATTACAAAATAGCTGCTACAGACAGTGGCATACAAATCATTACATAAACCTGTGTTTTCTATCCTTTTGGGTAAATATGTAGGAGTATCAGATAGTTAAGTGATATAGGATATCACTTAAAAAATCAACATACTATTCTCCAGTGTCTATTCCAATACCCAACGTATGGAAGTCCCAGTGGATCAGCATCTTTATTAATATGGATTTTCTTGGTCTTTTTAATTTAATTTCTTTTAGTATTCATTTTAGCTATTCTAGTGAGAGGTGGTCTCTCATTGGCTTTAGTTTGCATTTTTCTAAAAGTTAATGATGGTGAGCCACTTTAAATGGGTTTTATTGGCCATTAAATCATATTATTTAACTAAAGTGTCTATTATCTTTTACACATACTATAAATTGGTTTATTATTAACCAGTTGTAAAATTTATATAATCTAGATCTAACTCCACATAAATATATATTATATAAATATAAATAAATAGCAATTATTCTCCTAGTCTCTATTTTGATTTTCATTTTTTTAAACAATATTTACAACCACTTTTGATGTTCAATATATACTTCTTTTCTTTATATGGTGCATATTCTTTGCATCTTAAGAATCATTTCCCTAACCAAAGTCATATTGATTTTTTTCTATGCTCTTCTAGAATTTTTATAGTTTTAGCTTTTTATATTTGTCAATAATCAATTTCAAGGTTTTTTGTTTGTTTTGTATATGGTGCAACATGAGTGGCTTAGCTGAAGCTGCTGTAACAAAATACCACAGACTGGCTTAAACAACAGATTAATTTCTCATGGCTCTAGAGGCTGGGAAAAGCCCAAGATCAAAGTGCCAGGCCAGCATATTCAGTTCTTAGTGAGGGCCCTTTTCCAGATAGCTGCCTACTCTACCCTTACATGTTGGGAAGAAAGAACTCTGGTCTCTTCTCATATAGACACTTAATTCATTACAGTGTCTCCACCTTCATGACCATCTGAACTTAATTACTTCTCAAAGACCCTATCTCATAATACCATCACATTGGCGATTGACAAATGTTCCAGGATTATACCATCTCCATTCAATTACCTTTGACATTCGTCAAAAATTAATTGATTGGTATACTTCTGGACTCTGTCCTATTCCTCTGTTGAATACACACACATAGATGTAATATATTATAGATAATATATTACACACATGTAACATTACAGGAATAAAGTAGTTTTATTGAGGTTTATTTTTCATACAATAAAATTCAGTCACTAAAGTTTATACTTTGTTGGGTTTTAATGACACACTCTTTTTATTGCTATAACTTTAGAGTAAGTCTTTAAAACAGAATTCTCCACCTTCGATCTGATAAAAAATGTTTGGTCATTTTGGTCATTCCATGTACTTTGCTCTTCTATATAAATTTTATGATCACTTACCAATTTGTGTCAAAACAAGACACTTCTGGAGTTTAGATTTGGATTTCTTTGAAACTATAGATAAATTTTAAGAAAAGTGAGATCTTAAAAATCTTGAAACTTTCAATACAAAATCACTGTAGAAATTTCTATTTATTTGGTTCTTATTAAGTTTTCATCAATGATGTTTAGTTCTTAGTATATAGGCTTTATACATATTTATATTTTTTAAATTTAACTTTAAAAGCATTTCGTATTCAATGCTATGCCTATGGTATTTAACTGTTCTAAATTTTACTGGTAACATTTAGAAATACTTTTTTTCTGTTCCCCTCTTTTATGGGACTCTAACTGCATATTTGTTACATTTCTAGGTATTACCCCATAGGTCTCTAAGTATCTGTACATTTTTTTGGTCTTCAGATCTTAAATTTGTTTCATAGTTTCTATTGATGTTCACTGATTTGTCTACTCACAAGGCCTGTTACAGGACTCCGTAGGAAAACTGGACGCTCACTGGGAAAATTGTAGATAGGGCAAAATTGAGATAGGTCCCTCAGTGCATGGAGCACTAAATAGGAGAAAGCAAATCTTTTAGTAAAGCCAACTATTTTCACTAAGTTTTGTTTCAAGATACAGAAAAGATATAAGCTCCAAATTAAAGGAAAATAGAGAATTAAGTTTCCTTTACAAGAAAAATTGAAGCCTTTTTTTTTATAGCATTAGGAATTACTCAGTATAGAAGAAGATAAAAATGATGAAGACATCTAGTTACTGAAACAAAGTCTTAGAGTAGGGTAGTCAGTTTATTATAAATACCCATTTCTTCGTTGAAGGATTATCTCTTGAAGCTTGTTGATTAAGGTTGTTAATCAATTAAAATTACAGTCTAGAGTTTTTACACTAGAAAATTCATGGTTAGCTGGAATGTATGCATCCACTAGGCAGTTAACTCATTCAGCTCAAGATGATATGTAAGCCTAGAGATAGGAGAAAACTTCTGCAGTGGCGGCTCTTGTAGGTAGCTCAATTGACTGCCACAATTTAGAAAAATCAGTATCTCACCAGAGGGGTTAAGAGTTAATGGGCAGAAGATAACAATCTGGAGGTAGCTGAACACTGCGGAGACTGGAGTTATTATGATAACCAGCATGAAACGATGGGCATCTTCTTGTTTTCTGGAGGTCAAATAAATAGGTTTGATGCATTACACACATGGATATTTCTTCCATTCTCCCAACTACTTTTCAATTCTCCCCTACAGGTACCATTTCTCAGATGCTATGAAAAACACTTGTAACTCAATCTGAAGCAGGGTAATAAATGTGAGAACAGCAAAATTACCTGTCAAAAAATTTCAAGAACAGGCCTCTAGAGGGCAACTACAGAAACCACAGCACCGTCTTATATTAACTACAGCTCATAATTTAAAGCCTTCAAATACATTTCAAAGGCAATCCCAGAAACTGTGTGGCATATATAACACAAACAATTATCTATTCTCTGTGGGAATCTTGACATTCATTTGATAAACAGTCCTAAAATTGGCATTTTATTCTTATAATTATATAGAAAACACTCCACTCACTTTGTCAAAGTCTTCACTTAATCTAATCAAGGTGAGACAAAAAGCTTTTATTAGAAAGAAAAGAGAGTGAAATACAGAATATCTGCCATAAAACACATTTTATCTCTGTCTCCCTCTCTCTCTCCCTCCCTCTCTCTCATATGCGTGTGCATGTGTGCGCACATGCACACAGACACACACACTTGCACACACACATGCGCTCACTCCAAAATATAAAATACACATTATTAAAACAAAGGTTTCATTATTGAGAGAACACAATCTTGTTGAGAACCACAAGAGTATCTCATTCTTTACATCACCAGGACATAGCAGTTTTTGACATTAATTTATATGTTTCTCATTAACTGTTTGTTATTTTGAATAAAATAATTACTATTCCAAAATTCTAGTCTAAACCTAAAATATTTAAGGCCATTGGGAAAAAAAAAATATCTTTCAAAACATCTTTTTGGCAGTGATGATGTGAAAATTAAAATATCTCAATTTCACAATGTTCCTTCATGTTGATGTTTAAGTAAATTAACTCATACAAAGAACTTAGTACAGAACTTGGCATGTAGTAAATATTGGGAAAATTAATTTTCTCCTTTCCTTCTCTATTTTGGATTATATAACTATAAATGCACATGGAAAACCTAAAATATGTCTGTACCAAAATACAAAGCCCTCCACCCCAAAATAAAAATTCCAATATGTTGTTGGTAAAACTCATAATTTCCACTGTTGGCCCATTTTCTGTTTTGAATGTGAGTGTAGGAAATGAAGGAATGTTAAAATTTAAATTCAAAATTGAAAATTAACATAGGTTTATTTATACATAGTCATGCATGTGTTACTAAGTTAGTGTTCTAAGAACACCAACACAACAAACCATACTTTAATGTTCTTTTAAAAAAAATTCCAGTGGATCTGAATTATAAAATCAATATTGTGATTTCCAGTCAATTCATTCACTCTTTACTTTTGCTCTCTTCTGGCCTTCAGCATTGGGCTTAGTGTAATTCACACTTAGCATTTTGGACGAAATGTATTAATATAGTATAAATGCTGAAAGTAAATCCTACACATTTTCTCACTACAGTAAGAAATTTTCTTATCCTACAGATTTTTTGAAATGTGAAATTAGGATTTTGATCTATTTTTTGACAATAAGCTTGCCTCTCCTTTTCCTTTGCACTTAGTATTTTTGAAAATAATTATATAAGCTGTAAACCTTCTCTTCATTGTTTCTCAACATTTTATATCATATTTTCATTTTTGATTTAGTCTTCTGAGGTTTTTTTTTTTTAGGTGACTAATCTTTAAGATGCAAAGAAAGCAAGAAATATATACCTTAAAACAACTATTTTGTGCTCTTCTATCCAAGCAGATGCAACTGTGTATGTCTATCAGCCTTTCTACTTACCTGGCAGCTCTCCACAGGTGGCATCAATACAGAGAAATTAGTTATTATTCTCCAAGACCCTCAGCTACAGAACTCTTGGCATGTTCTCTTTGTTGTCAATCCATTGCTATAAGTTTTCTAAGGACAGAGACCTTTTCTGTTTGACTATTTTATTCCAAGAAATTAGATTGTTTCAGGCACATGGTAAGTAGTCATTAAACATGTATAAAAATGCCTGGCAAGACTAATATGACACATGAAACTGGATCTCAGTAAGGAGGATATTCCCAGCTGAATAAATGAGATTATCTTTATAAAGCATAAAATATTTTATATTTATCCCTTGACTAAAATTCTCATATGGGCTTCTCCACTTTTCAGGAATAAAAATCTATATTTGAATTTTACTGTCAAACAAGCAAGTATCTTATTGTAATAGGGCCTTTTTTAGACTTTAGTCTCATTTTGTAATCCCTCGTTACGGCTTTATGCTTCAGTCATTCTGGAAATACCCTCACATTTCTGCGTGCAAAAGACTCCCTGCTGAAGTATACCTTCCCCTGGGACCTCCTCCGTTAACATTCTCCTACATTACAACCAGAATATGTAGCTTTCCTTTGCTCCTTTGGCAGCATAATCTTGCCATTATAACAGGCTTTATCAAGTTGAATTTAATTTGTATTTTTCTAGATGACTCCACTATTATATGAGGCATGGAAAGAACTGCATGTGTATTATATTTTTACCCTTTGTTCATTTCTGTGTTCCTGCTCCTAGGACATATATTGATATTAGAATAAATTTACCATGTACTTACTAAAGTATTTAAGCATTTGACAATTTTGGCTTTGCCTTAAAATACACTATTTTAAAATAATTTTGCATTAAAATTAATTTGATATTTTTCACTTGCTCCAATAATCATTTTTTTATCTAAATAAAAGTGTCTCATCCTGGGCTCATGTACATTTAGCTTAAATACAAGTAAGATTTTTAATTCTTCCCTATACATATGACAATTAACTGAAACTTGCAATCACTTTTGAAAAAAAATAAATAAACTGGGTAAATAAAAAATATGTTCTTGTACCATTGACAATTTAAAAGAACTTTTACTTTCTTTTCTTCAAAAGGTTACACTACATCAACATTTAAATTATCATTCACAGTCAAGATTAAAATCTGCATCAATTATTTCTTAAGAAAAATGTTTGTTATACATATTCAACAGACATCTACATATAAAAATCTTCCTGTAAAGTATGGAACCATGCTTTTAGACTTTCTTTAGCCTTATCTACTATATTTTCAAGCATACCTAGCTGGTTTCAAGGTTTAAATTGGCCATTCAATTTAAAAGGCCATATCTAAAGTTTTCATTCTCCCGGTAGCAGCAGCAGTTTTGTTTCTGCTCCCTGCCTATCCTATTGCATCCGTCAATAGAATATATCACAGTGGATCACAAAGCATAATCTTCTCAATTATTATCTCTATCTCTGAGGCTAAGAACAAGGTGTTTCATATTCCATTTACCCTCTCGTTGAACATCTGTTTTAGGTGGTTTATATTCACGCTTCAAGTATTGTTAATTCTTTCTCATTTTTCTTTTTGACACTGAGGCTGTGGACATTAATCCTGCCACAACAATGCTTTGTTTTGTTTTTAAAATGTATTTACCTCCTTCAGGTGTTTGGCTTTTATTTCATGCTTGCTTTCTTTCTTTCTTTCTTTCTTTCTTTCTTTCTTTCTTTCTTTCTTTCTTTCTTTCTTTCTCTTTCTTTCTTTCTTTTCTTTCTCTCTCTCTCTCTCTCTCTCTCTCTCTCTCTCTCTCTCTCTCTCTCTCTATCTTCTACTGGAAAATTGTTCCTATTCAGTCTAATTAAGAGAAAAATTTCCTCATGAAATTTATATTTAACTATTTAAAACTGTATACCAGACAAGACCCTCTCACATTTTTAGTTTTAGATAGTATTTGTTCTCAAGCTTTATACAAAGGTGTATATACATATACACATATATTTGCATGTATTTATTTCTCTTGGTTAAATATTTGAAAATGGCATTTCTTGGGTCCTGTATTAGGTTTATACTCAAAGTTATAAGAAATTAAGATATTTTATAAGAAATTTTTCTCCAAAATGGTCACACAATTTCCATTCTCACCATTAATATCTGAGTTATAGTCACTCCAGATCTGCATCGTCTTTGAGCATTATTAGTATTTTTTAATGTTGTCGGTTCTGATGTGTCATGACACATCTTTTCATGTGTTACTATTTACCAATAGGTGAATAAATAAACCAAATTATCAAAATTAAAAAGAAACAAACCTTTGGCATATACAGCAAGATGGCTAAATCACAAACAGAATGTTAATTAAAACAGACACAAAAGACTGAGTGTGTCTAATTCCATGTATATGAAATTCTAGAAAATGTAAACTAGATCAATGATTTTCTGTGTTCAAGAGCAGAGTGGGTATTGTCTGGAAAGAAACTCAAGGAAACATTTGGGTGACAGAAGTATTTTATATATTGATTGTTCTGGTACTATCATAGGCATCAAAACTCACAGCTCATATAATCTTAATAGGTAATGCTTTTTTATACCTAAATAGTGACTCAAAGATTATTTAAAATATTTTGAAAAGTAAAACATACAATTATAAGTAGTTGAAAGAAGATTAGTGAACTAAATATGGACTTTTTAAAAAATACCCCCAAACAGCATAAAAATACAGGAAAAAAAGATATTAAAGAGAGGTAAAAATATGTGGAGGTTAGCATAAATGGACTAATATATATCTATTCAAATTTCTGGAGAAAATAGTAATAATGGAAGAGAAATACTATTTGATGATATAATAATGATATATTTTAAAAGAAGGAAATATTTCTTAGATAACAAAACATATTAAGAATAGATTAAATAAAGATAATTCATATTACATGGATAGTACTAGACATGCTAATAAATGTGCAGAATTCAAAATATAATAAAACTTAAATGAAGCAAAAGACAGAAAGTCAAGGATAATCATACTGATAGTAGATTCCTCAATTATTAAATTTTGAAAAGAAATAATAGAAACAAGTAGTTAAATTTGAGATTACACTGACTGGATAAATAAGGATGATATCTAAGTTATTTTACCAAAAATGTATAGAATTAATTTTCCAGGTAAACATAACAGACAAATGGGTGAGAGTGGTCTTATGGGCTGATTTGTGTCCTCCTGAAAATGCATACATTATGTTGAAGTCTTAACCCTCAATACCTATGAGTGGGACCATATTTAGAAACAGAGACTCAATAAAGGTGGTAAAAAAAACTAAAAATATGGACAAATTCCCTCTTTCTGCAACTTACAGAACTTTTATAATGTCAGTCTAGTCCACCCTTGGCTTTTAGAAATTCAGTAGAGGAATGAGGCCTAGTCAACCAGAGGAAGACCAATGCTCCAGATAGAAGACAGTCAAGCAGAAACAGCAAATAAATTTTAGTCTTTTTGTTCTATTCAGTCCTTCAACAATTAGATGAGCTCTCACTACCCCTTTCCACCCCTCCCCCCTCCCCGTGCTAACATTGGGTAGGGCAATCAGCTTTACTCAATTTACAATCAAATGTTAGTCCTATTCAGGAATACCTGCACTGACATACCCAGAAAAATGTTTAACTAAATATCTGCACACCTGGCAGCCTAGTCAAGTTGACACATACAATTAACTATTATAGTTACCAAGGAATAAACTGTATGAATGTTATCAAAGAATCACTTAGTATTCTTTTTTGTAGTAAAGATCTTGAATTCATTAAAAGACATTAATTTCAGCGAATAATGTAGATTAGACTTAACCTTTTAATCAGATATTTCAAAGAACACTTATTTGAAACCTATAAATTGATAACTTTGAGACTTTAAAAGAAGTAAGAATTGATTCTATGAACCTGCTCCTTTTCTGGGTAAATTAGTCAGACCTAATTATAAGGTTATTTTGTTCTACGAATGGGGCATGGAACAATGATGCTGTAAAATATGTTAAATTTTCCTCACTATATACTATGATTTAAAGTACTAACTTTTGAAACATTGTGAGCAGTAAAACTTTGAAACTTAAAAATTATAACTAGTTTGTTTTAATAAAGTTTAACTCAAAAGAATTCTTAATTTATTGAAATGCATTGGTATATATCAATGAAGTTCAAGAAAACCACTTTAGTTTGGTGCAAATTCTCTTCAAAGGAAAATGGGACTCTTTTATATATTTATCTACCTATATTTAAGCCTAAGTACTTATTTTACTTTTTCATTGAAAAACCTTAACACATTTGAACTGATATTACTAGTCTCCATCTATTTGGTGTTTCTCAGAATTCTTTATTCTGTTTTCTTCAGAATATGTTAAATGCCCTAATATGTTTAGTTAACTTAATGTAGATGTAGACTAAAAAATAAATGAACTTATTTTATTTATCATGATTGAATCATTGCAGCTTTCCTGACAGATATTACTCACATAAATGAATCTCATCTTTTCTCCACATCTATCCAATAGAGCCTTGCCTCAGTGTTAGCAGACTAGGTGAATTCAGTACTGTTTTTACTGCCTAATATTTTAAATTCAGCATGTCTCTAATGGAGTAAAACGGGATCAAATGTAAAACCAATCCTGTTTGAACAATTTTACACTGTCATGCGTGAAAGTCCAGGAAATAACCGGAAAATGAATGTTATAATTCACTTTTCCCCTGGAAGATAATTTTAACACAATCACTTATGAATATCATTTAAAAACTTCCAGATAATTCTCAAGTAAATTCTGTGGGGTGAATTCTGCTCCCTATGTGCATATGTAAAGCATTATAACATAAGAGTAGGAACCATAAACTAGTAACTTGTAAATTCATATACCAGGGATCCACAGATTTTACCAAAAGTAGAAAACAGTTTTATGAGGGGCCACTAGCATATTATAACTACATGTCAGGAAAAATAAAATGGTTAAATATTTTTTTTTAATGGAGAAAGACAAAATGTAGATGTTGAACAAGAGAAAATGAGAAAAGAAGAGGAGAAGAAAAGAGGAAAAGTGGACATATAAATGAGATTATAAGAAAAAGGAGAGGTACAGTCCAGGTTTAGTTGGTAAAATAATCATAATAAACAGAAAACACAACTCTGTGTATCAGGTTTCAGTGGACCAGAATAATCTCAGGAGAAACTGATGATCTGAAGTACCAAAAAAAGAAGAAAAAAACTGAATCAAATAGAAATTCAGTTTGAGGCAGTTCATAACTAAGAAGTTGTCATAAAATGGCAAACATGAAACTTAAGTTAACCTCCATTTATTTAACTCCATTTGTTTTTATTTGTTTTTCAAGTAGTTATGTCTGGTGTCATGGTCCTGGCATATCTGTATTAATGCATCTGTGTCTGATGAATAAGCAGCTGTTTATGAATTACGCTCACACATATGCCAGAAGTTATCTTATCTATTAATTTATTTATTTAGCTTTTCCTAGATGGGTATGATAATTATATTAGCTTAAACATTATAACATAGTTTCTAAAATTGGATTCTGTCTTATAATCACATATTTAAAGATAAGCAGGCTATTTGTATTTCCAGTCCTATCCATATTAATTTACCCACACTGTCAATGCATGTATGTAAAATGGTGGTAAATGAGATAAGAACATAGAGTGATATTAACTGAGACATGTTACTCCTAAAACTTTCCTAATGATATCTATTTCTAGATTTATTAAGAAAATTTTAATGAAAAAACATCAACAGAAATAACTTAGTTCTAGTTTGTTATTTGAAACATATGCAGACTTCATATTCAAAATTTCACTGCCACTAGCCTTCAATAAAAATTTCCGAATAGTGAATCTATTATAATTTGTTAAATTAAATTAAAAATAAAAAGTGACATACAGATTTTTATAGTACAAGAAATAGTGGAAACCTATTATATTTTATTTAGATCTTTTTCCTTATTCTCCCAATTAAAAAAAAAATTTTTCAAAGGTTTCTATTTTTAAAATGCAATGTTTATTATCTGAAGGTTTAATACTGTCTTGCAGTAGACCACTGGTCAAGGAAAATGTTAGTGGCCTTCCAATTTTTTCTGAATTTTTGCCAATAGAATTTGGACTTTTTGTCAACACCAGGCTTACACCTTGATAATGAATTGTGATTGGTCTGCGTCAACTAAAATTCTGATGTTCTTCCTTTTCTTCCTATTCCTTGTGGCTAAGAGTGACCATGTGACCTACATCTAGCCAATGATGCATAAAGAGAGTCTTTCAAAAAGAAGAGGGTAATCTTGGAAAACTTTTGCTTTTCGAGAAAAGACATTCTGGCATCACTTTCACGGAATCAATTTTATTCTTGCTGTAAGTACATATATGAGGCCTAGACTTTTAACATACATACATCTTGCAAATATAAGTAATATAATCTGAAGTCATTTGCAAACTCAGTGCTGAACTGCTGAATCAACATTACTAGCCATACTTAGACAACTTCTTGATATTGGAAATATTAATCTTTAAGCCACTATCAATAGATATTTTTCTTCCTTTGCTTTCCAAAGAATTTCTCTCTACTTTAATCACTGAAACTTGGCAGAAGTATTAATATTATAATACTGGCATTTGAATACGCAGATATAGATATACAGATAGATGATATAGGTAGATATAGATATAGATGATATAGATATAGGTTAGATATAGATATATATATATGATATAGATATATAAAGATATAAACTGTATCTAATATGTATAAACCAAATACCTGTCTCCAAATTTAGTTGTGTTTTGTTTTAATTTTATTTTTTGTTGTTTTTGTTTTTGTTTTTTAATCTCCTGGAATAAATCTCTCAGGTCCCTGTCATTCTCAGGCTCCAATACTCTCATATGCTCTGATATGTCATCAACATCTCAACCATTCATATTTATTTAGTTTTATTTGACAGCTGATATGAAATTAAACTATTTTTATTTTTTTCCATTTTAAGAAATATCATACTTATTTTTAAATAATACTGCCAAGTGAATTGACAAGTTATAACCACTCAGTCCATTGCATTATCCCTAATTTGAAAGTTACCTTTTGCTCTGAAGATCGTGGTAGGTGGTGACCACTGAAATTATCTGTGGACAAAACTGACAAGCCACTCAGCATTGTCCAAGAACTTAGAGGAAGTACCCAATTTTTGATAAAAGTTCAGTTAATTAAACTGCTACCTGCAACTAAAAAACAAAATTTGGGGAAAGAAATTCTGACATTTTATAATGACATTTAGCAGCTTAGGCTAAAAGTAGGGAAAGGCTATATATAAATCAGTGTTCATAGGCTATATTTGATGTGCATGTGTGTTTGTGCATGTATATAAGTATTTGTAGTTTTGTGTCATCTGATTAGTGAATATTTTGGTCATTGCCTATTACTACTATTTCTGAAATCGCAGTATTTCAGTGTACTTAAAAAAATCTAATATCCTGTCTAAATACTAAATATTTTTTTTAGTTCATATTCCTTTTAAAATTTTTTATTTTAACTTTTTAGTCAATTATACCATTTAATCTAAATATGTTCAAATTTATAATTTCAACAAACTCATTCTCTTTGCAGACAAATATGTAAAATATATGTATTTATTATTTTATCAATTCATGTAATTTCAGGAATGTGCTTTATTATTGAAACAGCAGTGGAAGAATATTGATCAATATTTATCAACATCAATATTATTACATCAAAGCCATTATAATTTGAATTAAAATAATAAACATAAATAAAAAACTAGAAGTATTTGAACTTTTAAAGATTTATTTTGGCAGTATTTTCAAATACATAAAGGCTTTGGATAACTAAAGATAAGTACAGCTAAAATTTTTCAAGCTTTATTAAATATACAAATTAATCTCATAGCATATTTAATTCAATAAAGTATTTCTCAAGAGAATTGTAAAACTCCTCTATGAAACTTTAATAAACCTTGGTATCTGATCGGCAAACTAGCAAAACTAATATATTTTAGAATTTGTTCTTAGTCAAGATCTAATGACTTCTGTTTGCTGCAGTTATCTTTAAAGTAATTATAAAAGGATAAATCGATATTGGTAATCTGTATGTATCAGGGAACCTTGTTGATTTTGATGAACAACAATAAAAAAAAGATTTTCATTTTGCCAAACTAAACATTTATCATTAAATCACAGGATTGAAAAAAGATTAAAGACTAACTAGGTGTAAATTATGGATTATAGGGTCTCAGTTTTATTAATACCAAATCCCACCAGTATTCAGGAAGAATGTTTATTTGTTAATAATATTTATTAATCCGTGGTCATAAGCAGTATATAGTTGTTCCTGCTTGCTTTACTAAAATATTTCAGGAACTTTTAGAGTCTCACCAGTATTTAGATATCAATTCTGAAATTCTTTTCAAAGAGCAATTTAAAGATGAAATGCCATGCTGTTATCCAATGTAAAAAAATACATTTAGTTGAAAGCTATCCTGTGGTGGCCTTGTGGGTCTCCCAAGGACAAACCAGAATTTTTTATCCTTAAGTCTTACTAACATACATGATCATTAATTGGATCAAAATTTGATGTTTTCCCAAATTGTATGATAAAGTTTGAATTACTACTTTTTTTCTAATCAGAAACTTTCTCCAGCCTTTTCTACAAAAAAAGAAAAAAATTAAAATGGGTGAATTCTAAAATTCCCCTTATCATTCTTTATATGTGCATCACTTGTGTACTTTATTCAACTCATAATTCAATACCTATTGGTAATCTGTACATTGGAAACATGATTAGAAAGTGTTGGGTATTATCCTGATCCCCACTGAACTGAAAATCAAAAAAGTATAACTTCCTTCAGAAAGGTGTAAAAGAAAAGGCCCGAGGGAAATTTTGCAGGAGCTAATTAATTCTGCCTGCCACAATAATGTCGCAATATTCTCATTATAAAGCTTCTTTCTGAAAATTAGATGTTAGTTTTGAAGTGATAATATATTAAAATGTATGCAAATTGTCTCAAATAGTCACTAACTAGTATGGATTTCCATTTCATTACAACAGTTATAGGTTTTAGAGAATCAAATATGCAAACACTGGTTGAGCTAAGAAAAGTATTCTTAGGCATGATTAATTGCCAAATTCTTTTATCTGAAAGAATCTTAATAAAACTAATTTCATTAAGATTATTTGTGTTCATTTAAATTAGTGAATTGATATACTTAAATTAAAATGGTTAAAGTATAACAAAGGGTTTAGTGAGACAAAAGTATTTGTTATAGCTATTTAGGATGAAACAATCACCTCTAAAACATGCTATTAATTAAAGAATGTTTTCAAGAATTCATTATAGTGTGCTGCTAAATTTATGTACAGCATTTAGCCTAAAAAAGATAAAACAATAAAAAAATTGATAAAACAATAGAAATATTGGACATTTTTAATATATTATTATTTTAAAATTGGGTAGCAATACGATGTGGAGAAGAAAGCCCTGGTTTTAGAGTAAAGACAAAATTGACTTCAAACCTTGATTCTCATTCAGTGTGTAATAGGAAAGGGAAAAGTAACTGTCATTGCTATAATCTTATTTATCACTTCCTTTGTTCTAAATGTTGTCCTAAGTGCTTTGCATGTAATTTATAAACAAAATGTGGTCAGTAGTCATGTAGCAGCTAGGGAAGCAACCTTGAGCCATACCTTCCCACCAATAAGAAACAAAATGGTTGGAACAGTAAATGCAAAAGAGATGTAATGAGAATTACAGAAAGTTCCCCAAACTGGGCAGGTGTACCACTTTGAAGAACTGTCCTCTCGTAGACCTGTCCTTGTTACCATGCTAAACTTCACACCCACCAGTGCCGTGACAGATCTGGAGCAGCCCATAAAAGGCCAAAAAAGGAGTGGGAATCCAGTTTTTGGAAATCCTGACCCCGGTCCAGGAACACTTATGAGGATTCTTCCCCTCTATTAAAGTTAACCCAGCTCCAAACCCCACAAGCCCATAAAAACCTCATGCCAAGTGACTTGAGGGAGCCTTATCCATTCTCTTTCAGAGTGTTCTCCCTTGGTGCATCAAGCTTTCACTTTAATAAACCTTCCTCTCTGCAAACTTGTTCTGCCCACTCCCTTGATTTCTTTCCTGAGAAGAGCAAGGATCTCCTTTTTGTCTCAACGTGCCAATAACAAAAATAAATAGGATTTTCAGTAATCCTCAAGCAAAATTTGGGAAAATAAACCCACGTTAGGGTGACAAAACTATAGAAGGAACTTAACAAGAAAATAATCAAAGATTATTTTTTTCCTTTTTAATTATATAGTTCAGTATCTCCTGAATTAGGCTTAAAGGTGTTTGTGTGTGTGCGTCTGTTGTGTGTGCACGCGCTATTGTGAAAAAATGTCCTTTTCTGAAATTCTGTAGCTTTGTTTCTCTTTTTTATATAAATATAGGTGGGAATAGACAGAAATGTATTTAGAAGACAGCAAATGCCAGAATTATGTAGAAATAGCTACATTCTCATTGTTTTAAAAAATTAGAAATTACTCCATTTTCTGGTATCCTTGAAAGCAATTCCTTTGGGATAATTTGGTGTGATCTCCCTAAAGCTTCTCTTTCAATGATTAGTTTTAATGAAATATTGACTGATACAAAGTCCTAAAAAACAGTGCATATAAACGACATTAAAATCTTCAGCTCAAGCAGGAGAACACTTTATGTGAAATGCATACACAAAGGATCATTCTAGAACAATGAAGAGAACTCTCCTAGCTACACCATTTTAAATGTTAGAAATTTTCTGTAATGTGAATTGTGTGGAAGTCAGATATTAGTCTAAACATATGAGCTAATTGTTACTGTAACAATAAGTTTGACAAACGGTTCTAGGAATAGAGTTTGGGAATAATGTTGTCATTTTGAATTAGAGGATGGTAAATAAAAGAGGATAAAGGACCCTGAATCACCAGGGTGAGCTCAGGCTTTGGAGTTTGTTAGCATCATTGAACAATTTGACATCATGGAACCAGAAAAACAGTCCTATACACTTAAGAATTTAGAGTGGAGGAATATTAAGTTATGTGGAATATTAAATATAATGTGAAAGTCATTGGCTTTTTCATAACAAGCTTTAAGAATAAACTATAAATTCTAGGTAGCGAGAAACTAGTCTACATGTCAAACAATAATAAATGATAGGGGACGGTGAAATGAAGATAGGCCTGCCTCAACAACAATAAAGAAATAAATACATAAGCAAAGACTTATTCAGTCATGTAACCAGGCATATTACTTATGTTATAAATTAACTGAGAATTCTCATTATACTGGCATCAAAACAAAGAGTTTAAAGAATCAGATTTTACAAATAAATACAAGCGCTCACATTCTCACTAACAAGATTTGCAGCATAGAAATAACAGAAGGAAGATTTATTAGGAGGTTTAAAACAACATTTAGTCGTATGTTGATTATTATATCCATCATTATTGCTGTATTTTATTATCTTCTGCTTAGATGGAAAAGATCCATGCCCACACCTCTAGGATTTGCACTAACATATTATAAAAATATTTCCTCAAACAACTATAAGTAAAATTTCCCAGTTAGAGAATTTTGTGATCTGAAGCTAGTGTGTGAAACACAAACGCTTATCAGAAAATTAAGGAGGTGGTTGTCACTGATAACTGTAATTTCTTTAAAATGACTTATTGTAATTCTCTTGTAATTACATATTTAATATGAAAACATTCAGCAAATATACATGGTATGATTTACAAATGAAGATTTTTTTGAATTAGAGTTAAAAATACCAAAGGTTTTATTTTGGCTAGATATTTTTCAATTCTATTTATTTGTTTTTATGAAAACTGAAACTCCTACAGTGTACCAATAATAATAATAGTATTGAGGGAGTTCATGAATGAATTGCAAAACTCTATAATAAGTTACTAAATGTAAGTATCTTGTTTTTATTTTTTTCAGGCTCATATATAATAGAAATTATATATATATATCTAAAGAAATATTCCTTTTGAACTTTCAAGATATTCTTTTATAATTTTGATATTGATATGAAGGTAGTTTTCACTTTTGTTATGGGAACTCTTTCTTCCCTGTGACCTGTGTACACAAAGCACCTCAACAACTCAATCACACATGCTGGAGTATCTGTTTACAAGTGATCACACTTCATCTAAAACCCTTTAAGAACTCTAGAAGGTTACCATCTTCCAATTTCTCATTTATTTTTATATGAAAGATATACATGACTACCTTCCCAAGATTTGCATCCTCTAATATATGTGTAGTATCACCTTTTCACTGTTTATTAACTCTACTGTGACCTCACTCCCTACGTCATTCTTTGATTTCATAGTTCATGATCTTTACTCCTTTATCTTTATCCTCAAATTTCTTGTGCATCTATTTTATTAGAAAAACTCCAAATATGGCTAAACTTAATTTACATTTTTTTCATAAAGTCTGAACTCCACTAACAGAACATAACTGAAATAGAAGCAGGCCAGGTTAATTGATTTTACATTAAATTTACTATCACTCATTTCAAGAAATCCTCTGCTGAAACTTCACTTTAATTTTCTTAATAAACTAAATCTTCCAGTCCTTAAAATATTTTATTCATGTTCACTACCCGAAACTTCATATACCCTTCCTACCTCAACATTTTTATGACATCTTCACTTATTATTTTGTGACTAAAGTAGAAGCAATTGTAACTACCTGGTCCTACTAACTCCAAACTCCAAACCCAGTGGTGTCATTATTTATGCGATATTCCCCATCCTCCTATTATATAGATAAAATGCGTTGTCTCCTTTCTAAGGCCAAACTTTACACTTGTTCGCTGAATTTGAGTATCACCTAACACAGGCTTCATTCCAGAAATAATCTCATTATTCTATATAACGCAATTTTCCTTCCCTTCTTTTTTGTTTTTTTGACATCAGGTTAGAAGCATGTTCTAATATGTTGTTATTACATGAAAAAATAAAACCTATAAGAATATTTTCCTCTTCAATTAGTATTTATTTCCTTTTTATAAGCAACTTAAAATCTACTCTTACTATTCACCACTCCAGTTTTCATACCCAATTCTCTTTTCCCTCCAAAGAAAAGTTTGTAGTAATGTTCTGTTCACATCTCCAATGGCCTTCTTTTTCTTAAATAAATAGATTATTTCCTTTTTATTTATCTCTCATCACCAAGTGACACTCCATCTTGGGAAACATTATTCCCATGGATGACAATGTACTACTATCTCCTATTGCCCTGTCACTTTCACTGGCAGCTTTTTTATAATCTATCAGATTTTTTTTACTGTTATCTCCTTTTTTAATCCCAAATTTTGGAATCTCAGAGTTTGTTCTTACCTCTATATATCAGCAGTCCCAAACTCCACCCTCAGGTACACTAGATTCACTAGAATGACTCACATAACTAAGAAAACCTATTACACCCCTACTTATGGTCACCTGTAGCAAAAGAATACAGATTAAAATCAACAAAGACAAAAAGTACATAGGGTCCAAGCACAAGTTTCCAGTTGTTTATTCCAAGTGGAGAACTGCAGACAGAGCTTAATCTTTCCAACGAGGATGTGTGGTAATATGTATGAGTATCACTAAGCTCTTTGAGCCTTGGTGTTCAGGATTTTTATTGTGAGGTTATCATATAGACATGAAGTGCTGGAGTAACTGACCTTAGTTATTCCGTCTCCAGCTTCCCCAGAGGCCAGATTGACAAGGCATGACCCAAGGATACCATAAATTGCAGTTAACATAACCTAGTTCCCAAGTAGACAAAGATACTCTTATCATGAAGGTATTCCAAATACTTAGAGGTTACATCCACCTGGTCAAAGGTTATTTTGCTATTGTTGTTTGTTTGTTTTGAAAATGCAGGGTTTAAACATCCTAAGCCTATGGAGTTAACTCAAGGCTGCACATGCTCTTTTCCACCTATATTTACCTTCTTGCTTACCCTTTACTATTCTATGATTTAAACCCTATGTATGTGCTAGTAACAAGAAACTCCACTCCACATACCTCCACTAAACTCCAGAAAGATAAAGATTATTAATTATTAAAGATTTAATGATAGGCTGTAATATTTCTCTAATTCTCAGCATTAGTGTCTACACTTTTGCTATATAACCTTGCCACTGATATAATAAAACTCTCCACTTCTTGACTTTGGGCTTTGCTATATGTCTTTCTTTGGTCAATGCAATGGGATAATAGTGACAGCATGTCAGTTCTGAGCCTAGGCCTTACCCTGCGTTATATCTTTATTTGCCATAGAACATGCATGCTTTGAATTAACCTCCTGGTACTAGACACAGTGAGCAGAGCTCTCTCTGGTCCACAGGCCACAGGCCTGCAGTGAAAATCAGAGCCACAGCAGACTCTGCAGTCCGAAGTGGAAGAGCCTCATAGACTAGATCAGCTAAACCTAAGCAGGTTCACTAATTGCTCAAATTTCTTGTCTATAAATTGAAGCAACAATAACACCTTTTTCAGATTGTTTATGAGAATCATATATTAATTTATGTAATGTTCATAGTACATTGTTAATCATTCATAATGACAAAAATATCATAT
Organism: Cynopterus sphinx; assembly: GCA_030015415.1. NCBI lineage: Eukaryota > Metazoa > Chordata > Mammalia > Chiroptera > Pteropodidae > Cynopterus > Cynopterus sphinx. The sequence goes on along the minus strand of CM057392.1, from coordinate 30,785,374 downwards.
TGGAATCATTTTTGTCAATGCTTTGTAATCTCAAACAAAGTTTAGTTTATCTCTGATTTAGAGAATTCTAGATTCATGTCTTCAACCTCTTCATCTTCAATAACATGTGAACATCTACCAATATTAACACTTTAGTAAATATGGCCATGATTTAAGTATTTTATGTCTCAAGCCAAAAACTTAGAAGTCTCTGATTTTTTTCTTTTTCTCATATTTCTCATTCCTAGTATTTGCAGTCATTGCTCTACCTCCAGGTCTTACTGTCCATGCTAATACGCCTTTAATCTAAGACAGCTTTATCTATTAACAGGAATATTTTAATAGCTCCCAAACTGATCTGTTGTCTTCCCCGCTACTTCAGTGCCTCCACTTCAGTATTCAGTGTCACCTTCAAACATAATAATCAGAAAATATCACACCTATACACAAAATCATCTAATGGTCCTCCTTATCATTCACAATCAATCTAAAGTCCTTACAAAAAATTTCAAACTCTGTAATTCAGTTTCCTTTACACGTTTTCTAAAGGGAAGAGGTGAGACAGATGATAAATGTAATTAATTATATAATATCTTAAAATAAAGGCAGATAGTGATAAATGTCATGTAGATAAAAATAGAAGATAAGAAAATAGGTCCTATGTGGTATAGGTGAAAAATTATTTAGATAGAGTGGGCAAGGAAGACTTTTCTTAAGACATGGTGATTGACAAAATATTTAAGCAATATGAAGAACAAGAAAGAAACTGGTAAGCACTAATCCCTAAAGTCATAGCAGTGTTGACGGAGGGATTGCAGTATAACCTGTAGCTGGAACAGACAATTTGTAATTACAACACAATGAAGAATCAAGGGAGTGATAGGTAATGAGAGTGGTGATCAGGCTAAATTATACCCTGGGCAGTTAAATCTAACTTTCTATCCACTTTATGCCTGCAACCTTGCAACTTTAGCTATCTTAAAAATAAAAAAAAAAAAGAATCCACAGCAATGCTGACTGCTTCACTTTAGAGTCATAATCATTAACCTTGAACATATACCAAATGCTACCTAAGATCCCAGTCCATTCACTCTTTCCCTCTCCTGGTTATTAATTTCATAGCCTTTTATCTCTTGTCAAATCTCCAGCACCTCCTTCCCTATTCTATCTCTCAGTGCCCAACCTCATCTTCTATTTCACTGAGAAAATTGAAACCATAAGAAAACTCTACACATCCTATTGCCATGTCTACCTAGGCACTGGCATCTGTACTGACATTTTTAAAGTTGCTTTTATTACTATAGTCAAAACTTTTTTGCAAAAAAAAGGAACCTCTCCACTAATATGCTTGTTTTAATCCTTGCTCTACACCCCCAAGCTAAGCAAAGATAACAGAAAACTATATAATAATTATCTTGTTCATTCTGCATCAGTTGATGTTTTCCTCTTGACTGGATCTTTTGCATCCTCCTTCATACACTTTAACAAAATCACTTGATTCCTTTCTGATTACCACCACATTTCTTCTTTCTCTTTACAGAAAATCTCTTAGGTTTTCTCTAATACCTCTGTTCTCATTCTCTCTTCAACCACTTCGTCCAGACTTTGACTCATACACTACATTAAAACTTCTCCTAATTAAATCATGAAGAATTCTTCTGTTGCTAAATCCAATGGCTAAAATTTAGTATTTATTTTATTTGACTGATTGGCAGTATATGGCCCAGATATTTATTCTTTCCTTCCTGAAACATGTTCTGCACCTACTTTCAAAAACGCTTTATGGTTAAGTTCTCACTTAATCATTGTCAATAGGGTCTGTAGCTTTAAGCAAACTGTTGTGTAATAAAATCAGTTTTACCATAGGCTAATTGATACAAACAAGATTGAAGTTCCTATGATATTTCATCAATGTTATAATGAAACATCTACCTGATGACCTGCTGTACTAATTGTCCTCCTAAATCTGCCTGTTTCTTCCCAACCTTCTTCACTGGTCCTTCTTCATCATCCAATCTCTAACCACGGAGTCCTTTGCATTCAGTTCTTGGTTCTCTCTTCTTTTCTATTTACACATACTTATTTAATGAGGTTATCCATTTTCACATTTTTAGACATGATATTTTTATACTAATTTCTCTCAAATTTATATTCTGACCTCTCCTTGAACTCCAGGCTCACCTGAAGTGCTGCTGTTGCCTCTAGCCAGCTGTCCCAGTTCTTTTCTCTGTCAAAATAGATAACACCATTCAATTATTTTTTTAGAATAAAAAATTTACAGACATTATTGACCTGTTTCTTTCAGACCCTATGTTTGATCCATCACCAAATATTTTAAGTTCTACCTTCTAAATATATTTAGAATATCCAATTAACCCATTTCCAAACAACTATTGCTACTATTCTGGAAAAAGCAGCATAGTATCTTTGTTAAACTGTTTCAATTTTTTCCTAAATGCTACCTCTGCTTTTAACCTTGTTTTTTTTTTTTTAATTCAATTTTCAATATAATGTCTAGCTTAATCCAATTAAAACATAGTCTGATTAAGTTACTCTTCTGCTTAAAACCCACCAACAGCTTCCCTTCCCAGTCACAATAAAAAAGTAAGTTTGAGCATTAGCTTTTAAGGACCCGAAAGGTTCTCCCACCCTCTTCATTCTCAAAACGAATCTCCCATTAACTTCATTTAATGACTGCTCCAGCCACACTGGAGTGGCTTTTAACTTTAGAAACTTTGTTTTGCATTTTCCCCTCCCTAGGATCTCTTCCATTGATTTTCCCACGAATCTGTCCCCTTGCCTCTTTCAGGTTAATAATAACATATCATCCTCCTTTGTGTGTGTTCTTTCCTGACTATTTTCCAGCCTTGGCATAACAAAGTTCCACAATTTGGATGACTTAAAAGAACAGAAATGTATTCTCTTATGGTCCTGGAGGCAAGAAATCTGAAATAAAGGAACTAGTCAAGTGTTAGTTCCTTCTGAGAACACAAAGGGAGAATTTCTTCCATGCCAATCTCTTCGTTTATGGTAACAGCCAGTAATCCTTTGCATTCTTTAGCTTCTAGATGCATTGCTCCAATCTCTGTCTCTATCTTCACATGGCATTCTCCTTGTGCCTCTTTTCTTTACATAGTCATCCTTCTATGTCTCTTTTCTCTTCTTAAAAGGACACCAGTCATATTGGATTAAGGGTACATTCTACCCCTGTATGACCTCATTTTAATTAATTTCATCTGCAACAACCCTATTTCCAAGTAAGGTCACTTTCTGTGGCTCTGAGGATTACACTTCAATCTGTTTTTTCTTGACAGACACAATTCAACCTGAAACACTGATCATCCCATCTAGAATTGCACCTGGCATTCTCTGTTCCTTTTCCTAATTTACTTTTCTCTGTAACATATATCTACATCTTACACACTAATATATTTTGTTAATTTTTTACATTAGCCATTTCCTCCCATTATCTTAAACTCCAGGAGGAAAGAAGTTTTGATTTATTTCTATTTTCAGTGGGAAAAAAAAGAATGTGGTGGTTGTAGAGTCATGATAAATATTTGTTTAATGATTGATAAAATTTAAAAAGATTAATGAAGTAATCTCTGGACTATAACATACTTTATTCTAGGCAGTGAAAATATAATAAAATACAAGTCATATACAGTTTCATCTCTTTCTAACTCTGGAATATGTTAAATATAGGTACATAAATCCCTATCTTCTTAAACATAGGTTGACATCATCAAAGCTTTTTCACCATCAATGTAAACAATATTCACAAAAAAATTCAAAATATTCCCACTAAGATATTCTGTTTATTATTTACAGCTAAAAAATATTAACCTGCATAAAATTTGTGTTTAAAGTATTTATTAAGTATTAAACCATAATCTATATTCATTTCTTTGACATGTGTATGATAACACAGATGGATCAACTCTAATGAAAAATCACTTTCTCCACAATCTTCCAAACTCCATGCCAGTAGTGATAGCCCTAAAACTAAGGGTAATACGTAATATAATTTTATTTTCACATCTGTGTCCATTTTGTTTGCAAGTTTGCTGTTTCACAGGCATTCGGGGTGCTAATGGATTTTTTATTGCTGTATATGTTGTAGCCTGTAGAATTCTGAATAGGACTTGGAACTGTATATCACTTATGTTTGCTCAAAAGCAAAAAAAAAAAAAAAGTGTGAGTTCATAATGAATTTCATTTATCAAGATCATCTAAAAAATATTCAGAAATACTCTATTTTTATGCCCTATCACTTTTATAACTGCAATGTAATAAGATATATTAAATTTGGACAATGTCTTTTTAATTAAACCATTATAAAATGTAAAAATAGAAAATTAGAAAATAAAAAAGGCCATAGATAATTTGAAATTAATTTAATATACACTCATAGGTCTGTACTTTCTCACTTTTAAAACGATAACAACATGACAGATTTAGATGAAAACTTTTTCCTTGAAATATTGGCTTTGTTCTTAATCATCTTACTGGACACAAAAATGTACAGTAAAATGTGCTCCTTCAGATAAATAAGGCAAGTAAAATGTAGCATAATGAAGGTCATGCTTTCAGAGGGAGATTTGATCTGAATTCTCTCTTTTTATTCATATGTACTTAGGCATATCACTTAACCTTTCTGGAATTTGGTTCCCTCATCAATTAAAATGGCAGACTTAATATTAGTTTAATGCTTTTAATATGCCTCTGAGGCTCTGTTCTAGATATTTTACAGAGGTTATTTCATTTGCATACCGTACTGCTGTGGTATATAATAGTATCTTGCTTTATAGACAAAGAAATCAAGGAAGTGTCTAAAAGGTAAAGCTGATGATAGGTATTTGGCTGCGGAGCTATGAATTTAGCTATTCTTGAGGGTTACTACGTGTCAATATATACCTATATATGTGTGTAGAATATGATATAAGATGATATGGAGTGTGTATAAATAATACACTTATAATATACAGCACAAATTTTACTGTGCCAGTTAGAAAGGACATAGGATGCCATGAAGTAGCAAACATTAGTTGAAAAAGTTCTGAAAAAGCAGTTGCATTACTTAAAAAAATTCAATACTCTAAAGCTTCAATGAAGTTTGTGTAAAATTAGTTTGAGTCTTGCAAATAGGATTCCTCCTGTGAGTCACAGTGGTTTCTCATGTGACACAGGTAGGGAAGTACCTGAGGGAATAAAAAAGGCACTGTGATTAGAGATTTCTTTTTACCTGGGGAAAATACAATTATGAAAAACCCTGTTGAAAAGCTTTCCAAAATCCTGTGAAAGCCATAACCTTATCTGGAAACATGGAGAGGCATTTTGCTTGGCTTCACTTAAACCGCATGACAGTCAGAATCTGATTCTGGGAGAGACTTGATTTTTGTTTAGCTCAGCAGGCAGTTCAATTAAAGCACAATGTTTGGTTCAAAAGGATCTGTTTTTATGCAGCTGTGGCTTTCTCTCATTTATGGATATTTAACTGTAGTATTTACTATTTTTCTCTTTCTATTCACAACATACATCTTTTTTTAAGGAAATATATACCATCATGCCTTATAACATTTGTTTTCCTTAAAGTGGCAATTTATTTCAGTTATAAGAACACATTAAATATGTTGCTCTGTTGTTCACAAATCATCTCATCATAATGGTCAGTCAGATTATCTTATGATTTTCTATTACTATGTCTCAAAATATCCCTATATGTATCTAAGAAAGCTTAAAACAGAACACTGGAGAGAAGAAAAATAATATTCATCTTAAATCACTAATATCTCATCCAAAATAATCCTTTAATTTTTATCCAGTCTGGAGGGAAGCACTTATTGAAAATATTTATCTTTATATTACTTCCCATGTTATAATCATTTTTAAATTTGAAAGGCCCTGGTTATGCTGATTCTTATCTGGAAAAAGATGCATAGATTATTACTCTAGATTAGACTAGAGCAATAAGAAAATAAACATAAATTCCTTGATAAAGTCACAAATTGATATTGGATTCTCATGAGGAGATTTAAATTAATTTCATTATTTCTAAGTTGTGAAATATATTGGATAACATGAAAACCAGAGCAAGCCAGTTATTGTGGTTTTTTCGAGAGGAAAATTAATAAAGATTTTTTTTTCCTACAGATTTTCAAGTAGTATTGTACTAATTGACCTCGACTCTATTTATTTACTATCTTTTGTCCTGTATGTGATAGGAAATGAACAGAATTACAAATAAAATGGCAGAAACCCCAATATTACTAAAAATTAGGAAAAGTTAATATAAAATGCAGATAAAATAAGTCTGGTGGAAGACATGAATACTAGATTTATAATTACACACTTAGAGAAATAGTCATGTTACTAGACAATAGAAGAAAATGCCACAAGAAGCCAAATAATTCCGATAATACAGAAAGCCAGAGGTGCTGGTGAGGACACATTAAGAGAAAACTCTCATGAGTGTGACATTGTACTACTAGGAAGTAGCCACCTTAGAAATGCTGGCAATAGAAAGCATTGGGGATTAATTAAAGAGTATTCCACAGATCTAGCCACATATATCAATACATCATTGATATATTAATGTAAATTTACAGCAACTGGCAGAACATTATAAATTTTAAAGGAGAGTTTCAAGAACTACCAAAGTAAAAAATAATGAGAACAAAGAAAAATCCACTCATCCCATTGATCAGGACAACACTGGCTTTTTTCTTTAATTCAAGGAAGAGTAAACAGACAAGAAAATAATAAGCTGAGACCAAGAAGAAACCACCACAAAAAAAGGTAAGGATGTAGAATTTCCTTTAGAGTAATGTCTCCTTGAGATCTAGAGTGATATAAAGAAGGACAGAAATATTTTACCTAGAAGAATTATTGGTACCGCCTTTACCACATGGAGCCTCTAAACATAAGAAATAAATAACCCATTTTTAGTCCCATTTGAAAACTCTTATATAAATATATAAACTTTAGTTATACCATTCCATTTGTCTCACCTTAACTAGCAATCATGAGCTCTTAAAATATCACTAGAGGAGACTTTCTGTATCCTGATTTGTTCAGAGACTTTGCCTTAATCAACTATGACTTATAAATAGAACCACAGAATCATCGATTTCAGGAAAAAAATAAAAAATTTCATATAAACTGATATTAAAAACATTTCACTAAACAGAATATGATATGTATACATTTAAGTTAAAATTTATCTAGCAGAAACCTAAAGCAACATCAAACTTAATATTAAAACATAAGACTCTGAGGGTCTGGAGGTTTCCCTGATGATGAGCCTAGTCATGGCTGGTGGTGGTGGTGGTGGGGGGGTGTGATGTATAAATTAAATAAGGTGTGTTTGAGACTTTTTGTGACACTAGAGTCCTCTGCCCCAATATTCACCGAACATCCTAAATTCATATGAAGTAGCACAAGGTATGGTTTAGAATTTCACCACTCCCATCAGATCTGAGTGACCAGGAAATGATGTAATATATACCAAGAATAGTAGCCTTGCAGGAAGCAAGCAGAATATCCAAAGAGCACACACAACCATGCAGAACCACAGCAAACTAAAAACTAAATTTATATGTAAGGCAGAACAAAAATTTTTAAAAACATAACTAATATGCCTAGAAGTTAAGGGACAAAATTATAAACTTGCAATAGAAATAAGCACAATAAAGCAAAGCCAATTTAAGTTATTGTGTATAAAATGTTAATTGCTGAAATCAAGATCTCGATAAATGTGTTGGGTAAAAAAATGGTCAACAGATGGAATTAATGAACTGGTTGATGAGGTAAGAGAACTCTCTGAAAATAATTTAGTTAGAAAGGTCAACATAAACTTTATAAGTCACGTAATGAGAGAAAAAATAAAGGATGGAAATATTTAATGATACAAGAACTAGAATTTCTAAGAATTAAACATGGAAATGACAAACAGGATACATAAAAGCAAAATGAAAGTGCACACACATGTAAGTATACACACACATAAACACACAATTAGAAATATTGTTTTCAAATTTAAGAATCTCAAAGAAAACATGAGAATTTTGAACCACCAGAAGAGAAAAATGTTAACCCATAAGACACAGGCATCACATTGACTTCAAACTTCTCACTAGATGATATCTGAAAGTACTTAAAGTTACTAACAGTTTTGTTTGTTTGTTTAGTCACTGAGCAGCACATTTTACAAGCAAGTAAACTATCATTTGATTATTTTGGTCAATTTAATAGATGGTCAGAAATGCAAGTTCTCAGAAAGTTAAGTACCATTGGTACTCTTGGAAAGCACTCATTGTAGAAATACATCAGTGAGAACAGAAATGACCCCATGTAGAACAAGAATATGGAAAGTAGAAGGTGAGTAAATAACTCAGTAAATTTTATTGTCTAAATAATTATTGCCAGAAATAATGATATTGTGAGAATGGTTGTTAGGGGTCATTAGTGGACCTTACCAACAGAAGAATTAAAGTAAATGTTTGAATAACATAGCAAATAGAAGTGATCCAGGGAAAGTTAAGAAAGGAGAAAATATAAAATCAAAAATAATATAAAATAAACATAAAACAAACTAACAGAGAGACTACTTCTAAAATAACTACAATGTACATAAATGAATTTTACTTGCTATAAAAAGACAAATGCCAAATTGTATTAAAATAAAATAATAATCAAGCAATCTATTGCTTTATTTCTGCAAAGATAGAGAAAAAAATAGCTTGTAGAAAATTTTAATATCAGAGTAAGTATAATTTAAATAGAATTTTAAAGCTAAAGACAGAATAAGATGTGGTATATACTGATAAAATACATACATTACCATGAAGAGATAACCACATTAGAGTCAATTATCAAAATGCCCTTCCAGTACCCCCATTATTTGTCTCCCATACCAAACTTTTTAGTCATATTAAGTACATGGTATCTTAATAAGTGCCTTGGAAATGTCAAAGAAACTCAAAAGTGGAAAAAAGAAATGAGCATGACTATTGCATAAAAGTGAAGGGCAATACCAATGGACCAGATCTTCAAAGATATTCTTGCTGCGGTGAAGCTGGTATCAAATTAGCTTCTAATCTTAACAAGAAGTCCACAGGGAATGCATGTTTTCAGTACAGTCAAGAAAAACTCTCATAAGAGCTGTGATTAGGGATACTCATCAAAGAAAATTATTTTTCAAATACCAGAAACACTAATAAATGCCAACTTGTTTATAAACAAAATATCATCAATGAATATCATGTAGGACATATCCAATTCTTTAACTACTAACATGAGAGAATATTTGAGAAGCCAATCCAGGAGCATTCTGAAAGCTAATCAAGTTCCATAATGTGTCCAAAGTAAGTGCTCGAATCATGGAAATAGTGTGGTTTTTTTGGAGTCATGTAATACAGGGTATCAGAAAAGCCACCGAAGAGGTAAGATTTAAGTCATTATAAATCCAGTTTGAACCACAGGCTGGAAAGTGGCTCTAGAAGAGAAGTTACATGACTAAGCCAGAGGCAATTGTCAAAAGACAAACTGGGTAATAATATACATTCTCAAGCATTCATATATGTGCTATCCTTGAGGTTGGGTGGGGTAAGGTAACTACTAATACCAAATTTCAATCAATAATGTACAAATTAGTAAACATCATCAAAGTGTCTTGAATTTTATTTTTCAGGCAGAGGACAGTATATAATGGTATAGGCAGGAGCATGTACAGATCGTGTGATGTTTTTTAACTGAGTACAGATTTCAGGATGCCAACCTTTTACTCTTATTATTTGGACAACATTGTTTTTGTGCTTTTTTCCTCTGGGTACTTTGTACCCTTAATTTCTAAGAGTTATTTTTTAAATTTCACTTTTTAAAAGAGAAATCCAATCTTTGTTTCATGACTACAGGTTATTTTCATACCTCTGTATATTAATTGAGGTAATTTTAGTTATCTTTTCATACTTTCTTTTGCTTCTTTTATTTTTTTGTTTGATTTCTAATCTGTTTTACTTCTTTATATATGTTGTTCTTTCCCTTTCATATTAGTACTCCTTTTCAAAGGTTAAATAATTATTGGTTATCTCCCTATATTTAATGGTCAATTTAAAACTGAGAGGACATTCTGTGTAAATTGGTGTAACTGGTGAACTGTTGGGCCTTTGGAATAATGCTTAGGTAAGAATTAAGCTGTTTCTTTTTGGGACTTCCAAATATCAGTGAAAATTTCCTTCTTTATCAGAAACTAACCTCAGTGAAAATTATCCAATACTCTGAGGGCACAAGGTAGAGGGTGATAGGAAAATGGGGCAATAATCTTATTTAATAATTTCCAGATATTCACTTCATCTCTCAATGAGTCCCTTCAGCTCACCACTAATTTTAGAGATAATCTGTATCAACCTTTTCCAATAGTTAAACTGTCTCCTGCTTAGGTATGAGAGTCATTTGCTGAGTGTGCAGGTGGAGGAATGGAATCAGGGAGTCTTGCCGCATATTTTTTATATTTCACTAAAATCCTTATGCTTTTGGCTCCACTAAAACTTTGACTTTCAGAGATAAATTGATGTCACAAATTCCTGAATCTTTCCAAGAAACTATATTATAAATTACTTTGCATTTTGTTGGTTCCTCCTTTGAGGGTATTTAACCAAACAGAGAAAGCTGAAATATAAATCATTTAAGATTTCTCATCTAATTTTCAACATCACAATTTATGATGATGTCTCTTTTGCTTTATCCTCTTTATTGCAATTTTTATGGGTTTCAGGAAAGAATAAAAATAAATGCAAACAAAACATCCACCATGTTTAACTATAACTGATTTCCTTTATGTATTGCTTTAAGTGAGACACAATAAATTTCATTTTTAAAAGTTTCCACAATATAATTTATTATTAATTTTCTCAAAAACCTTTATCCTATTTTTAATAAGTTTATTTTGGAGGAAGACTTTTTTTTTGGTTTGTTTGTTTGTTTGTTTGTTTGTTTTTAGCATTAAATTGACAGACTAAATAGAAAGAAACTTTTTAAATATAACTAATCATAAAAGTGATTCTATCAATTCATTATAATAAACTGATTTTTTAAAGCACACCAAAAGTTCAAACCAAGAATAAATTAATTAGAACTTTATGTTGATGTTGATTCACCTATTTTTTAAAGTTTCCAATATTAAACTGAGAACCCATGTTCTGTAAATATGTAATTATACAAAAGCATCCTAAAGTAAGGCATATAGTCCTGGTTTGATGTGCATGGAGATTTACATAGTATAAAGAAAAAAAGACAACTGACTGTTATCATCTAATTTGTTATCATCATACTGATGTAACTCAAAAGCTGATTTGTAGAAATCTTGATGCAGAAGTATGATAGCATACTTTCACTTACTTAAAAATACATTTCATATGACTGTAAATAATTACAATGTTAAGTGAGCATTTTAAATTTGCTGATACCATCTGTGAATATTTTTGAAGATTACTAGATAATTATAGTATCTTGAATCATGGCCAAGTCTTAATTGAAGTAGTTGTTTTTTTTTTAAATATGTTTGAGATCCTATAACTCAGATGTCAATTCATGTTCACGGAAGCCCCTGGAGGCATTGTTGGGTTATCATGGTTTGGAGCTAGACATGTTCAATTGATGTTGGTCTATCATTTATTTAAATGTATGGCTAAAAGATATTTTAAATTGTCTCTAAGTTGTTTTAAAAATTTACAAAGAGAATTTTTTTTCTCTCTCTCTCAGTGGGGACCATCTGTCATGGAAAATAAGAAAATAATGTTTGATATGAAATTTGCCTCACAATTCTGAAACCTAAGTTAAGTGAAGCTTTGAAAACATAATTATCTATAACATCTCTAATTCACTTATATTTTAATTTCAAGCTATCAATGTTAAATAAAATTAATTAATTCAGTTTCAATTTCTGATGATTTTAACAAGCTTCTGATTGCTGAACTGGAAATTATGTCATGCTGTATAGTGATGGTTTCCTGGATTAGCACAACTGTCAGTATTTCATTCCATTTTTTAAAAAAGATTACTACATTACACAAGCTCAATATCTTTAATTTTAGTATTAAAATAAAGTTAGAAGCAACTGCGTAAAAAGAAATATATTCCTTGTTAGTAAAAAAAAATCACAAATACCTGAATGAATCTAAGAAATAACATTGCATAGCAAGTAAATTCCAAGCTGAAGTAAATAGGTCAAGTAATTACATATAGAAAAACTGGTAGAAAACTAAACACCTTGAGTTGAATGTTTGCCACTCAGTAATAGAACCAGTGTGTGTTTGTATGGAGGAGAATAGGCAGTGAAAGACACTACACTCAGAAAGCCTTTGAAGTTCCTTAGCATCCATCTGTAAAATTGATGTTTGAGGAATAGAAGCAGAGCAATTCAGGAAGGCTAAAATGTGAGGTTCAAATACCAAGCCATGAAATATATGACCTGCAGTGGAGGCTGAGTTCTAAATTTTGGACAGATTTAAGACACTTCATCCAGTTCATGACCTTAATGTTATTGACAGGTAACAACACATGGCACATGGTTTTAGGAAATGTGGTCATTAGATAATTACTTCAGAGATTCTTTCAGTGTAAATAAATACAAATAGGGAACTAATCCTCAAGACTCCGAATTATAACAGAAAACCAAGAAAACTCCAAAGAGAAATAGCAAAAATAAAATAAAAATACAGGCCTATTGTTTGATTTTGAATCTCTGGCTGGTTACTTGAGTAGGGATAGCATACTGATCTGTCTAGATTCAGTATTGGATACCCATCGCCTCCATTTCTCAATAGAAGCAGTCAGCCTCACTCTGTTCTGTGGCTACAGAATGTATTTGTTCTGTGATGAAAGGGCAATGTCTTCCTTACTTACCATTATATCTCTAGCACCTAGGTTGTGTGAACCCATGGTAGCTATCTAATCTCATGTGATCAATGAAAAACTAGATGAATTAATTAAAATCTTCAGACAAGAAAGAATAGATGACATATCCAGAATTTGGGGGGAATCCACATCTGAGCAACACTTTTTTAGCCAAAAGACAGCACTTAGTGTAACTTGATAAGGCAAAAAAAATTGATAGTGAAATGTATTTCAAAGAAGACATGAACGTATGCAAATTTCCTGAAACAGTTTATTGGCATACAAGAAAAATAGCATATAGTTAATTTTTTTAAAAAAACTGGATTATAAATATTATTTGTACCAGTATTGCAGAGAATAAACTTGTTATAATATTCTAAAGGATAGTTGAGAATCTTTCTCAAAACTTAACTATTAACGAAAACAATAGGATATTAACCTAACAACCTGATAAAATACCAAACTACATTGCAGTGTCTTTTTTGTTCTGGAATCTTGAGAAGATGTAATATTTACATATTTTGTATAGTTTCAATATGCAAAACACAGAATATTCTCACATATGATTCCAGTTTTGGTAAACTAAGCTTGTTCTTCAGGACAAAAGCTTCTGCATATATGAGGCTAATGGTAATATGCAACATTTTAATTATTATAATTATGGAAAACAAATGCATTATAATAAATTAAATCTGACCTAGAATAGTTATTTAAAATACTATAATAATAAAGAGCTATCAGTTAATAAATTTAACATGTATATACAAAGTAAACAAAATGAGGAAGCAAGATATAAAGCAGTTCTAGAGAAGAGGAATTCCTTAATATATCTTTTCTTCTTTGACTCTAAAATAAGGGAGAAAGATAACTAAATGGCCATATAAAGAATAAAATTGTGTTATAATTAAAATACAAATAATTATCCAATAAATGAAATCTAGGCACAGAACATAAAAGATAAGTGGTAAGACATATTAAGGCACACTAAAAATGACCTCAATATCTTGGTGGTAATTGCTGGGAGTAAAACAAGGTAAGAGAGGGACTACAGAATTGTAAATTGATTTTTTCTTTAATTTTCAAACACAAATCAATGTTTTTTTCTAAGCTTCAATTCATCAAACATTACAACTCTTTACATTTTCTTCCTCACACTCACCCCTTAACATTTTTAATAGAGGTCCAAAAACACACTATGAAGTGTACATAATTTGACTTTAAAACATTGTACATTTTACAACTTTAACTTCTTTCTGTTTGAAAGAAATCTCATATGAATGGTGCTAAAGAATATAAATGATAAACAGAAGAACACTTTCTTGCTGTATGCCATTTAAAAAATCTATTATTAGAAGAAGAAAAGCAGATTGAACGTTCGAGTCATCATTACAGCAGAAGAACAATAGTATGGCTTCTATGGTAACTACATTAGAAAATTTTCTTAATTAAATATTGTATTTTATTAGACTTCTGCAATGTAAATACTGAGACACTATTTAAAGCTACTTTTATATATGTCCAATTTCTTGGATTAGGTATTTTAGCTTTAATTATATTTTTTAAAGTATTCATGACAATCCAGAACCTTAAGAAGCATTATTACATATTTTAAATTTCTAATTTAAATACCAATGGGTATGCTGACAAGACGTTATTTTAGTTCAATAGTTTAGTATCCTCTCATAAGACTAGCAAAATAGAGCACTTAACATTTAGTCATTGATGTTTCTAAAAACTAAAGTTGCATTGTTAAAAAATTTAAATAGTATTTTACCTCCTTCATCTTCTATAAAAAAATGAATAATTATTTCAGGGGAAAAAATGTAATGACAGGCTTTGTATTGTTGTTATTTAATCTGAAAAATTAGGATTAATCATATTTAATACACAACACTTTCTAGCAATGAATACATTTCCTACTTGGCTTTCCTCTCCTAATATGCAGTTTCTATTTAATTCTTTATAATAATTGGAACTTAATTTGTCCTGAATTCACCTTATTTATTTTTGACAGGTTATTTGTAGACAGTTCTATTTTATATTAGGTTATATTATTTTATTTTATTTTTGAGTCAAATGAATATAATATCACACAAATCACAGTGCTAACAAAATCTACTTTTTCAACAAATAATATTGATCTGGTCTTAGATCATATTCAGCTTTCAAAAATCCTCATCAGTATTTAGTTATTCTGAGTTTAACAGTTAAAATTAAATCTCTCAATTGAGGAAATCTATTCAAATGAAGTTGGCCCCATTCATTTCCTAAAGAAAACATTATGTTCTTGTTATTTTGATTTATTCAGCTAAACTTTTTAAAGCCACAGCAGTCAGAAGACTTTGGAACTTATGCAAAGTAAACATGGTTATGTTACTTTATGCTTAGATTATTGTATAGTTTAATATTCTTTATTTGAAGCTCCTTGCAGAGTTTGTTTGAAGTTTTTAAAAATTCAGTTCAATATAAGTATTATTTCAAACCAAAACATCATAACTATTATTTTTTGGAGAGAACATGCAGCTAAATTAATATCAATTGTAGAATATACAAACAGAAATTGTTGCTAAGTAACAAATACTAGTTATGAGGGGATGATATTAGATCTTATTGAATATAAACAGAACCAGAAAGTGATCTCTGAAGGAAGGTATCAGTCACAGGTCTATCACAAATCTCCCATTACATATTGTAGAGAAAAATTAATGGTCTAGGTTTTCTGCCTTAATAGGTTTCTGTCCTTATCTTCCTGAAAATATGCATTTCAACTTTATCTACTCTGAATCACCACAGCACTTTAAAAGATTAAATATTATAGGGTCTACAAAATAGTAATTTAAAAATAAAATATTCCTTTTGCAGGTGTGGCCTGTCAAGTTGCTAACATTTAGTTAAGCTTTTACAGTCTGTAGAAAAGCTATCTGGGAAAATAAGCCAGTAATTGTGGAAGTCACCTTAAGCTATGCTTTGAATTATCTTCAGAGGCATTGTCACTTTCTCCTAAATCAGATGTGATAACTGGTGCTCCAATATGTACACTATCAAATATGCAAAAATCCAGTAAGAACAAAGAAATATTGAAGTCTCTTTTTTCATAAGAATTATTCTATTGGAGTAAATTCAAATATATTATCTAAGAAATGATACTCATGTAATTCCTCATATCTTTTGCTCCACTAATTTATCAGTTCAACAGATGTTTACTAGTGCTAAATGTTTGCTCTTCCTAAAGCAGTTTTGAAAATGAGGGGTCACAATCATATCTGCCAAAAATCCAACAATTATTATTCTTAATGTTGAAATGGCAGAAATGTTTCCTTAAAAATCATTACAAGGCAAAGATACCACTATTATCTCCTCTGATTAACATTGTAGTGGAATTTTTAGCCAGTGAAAAATGCCAGGAAAATATGCACAATGACATTAAGAGGTAAAAAATAAACAAAAACTCCACTTTTCACAAGTGATTGCATTAACATTAAAGAAAACTTTCAACTTATCTTGGATATTTATTATAATTAATTATGTGAGAAACTAGTGATAATATTTGCTATAAATTCAAAGCACAAAATAAATACAATTCAATATAACACCAATAAAGAATTCAAAAACACAAATTCAAAAATAAGTTTTCACCATCATATAAAAAATTAGGGTATTATAATATATACAAGGCCTTTAGAGAGAAAATATAGGATATTATTAAAGGTTATAGGAATTTCTAAATTTTCTGATAAATTATCTGACTGGACAAAGTCAGTATTGTAAAGATATCAATCATCCTATATTCCTCTATAAAACCACTACAATTTAAATCAGTATCTCCAAGTGTTTTTATAAGAATATTAGTGTTGATTTTTGTGAAAGAAGAAACAGAAATAATGAACCAGAATATTCTGTAAAAAAAAACTTACAATGGAGGCCTGTCTTAAAAGGAATATCTGATACCTACCGAGTATCAAGGCATGATAAAACTACTGTTAGGAAGAAAATGTGGTATTAGGATAGGGATAAAAAACTCTGATCGATGGAAGAGACTACAGATTCTAGAAATAAACCAGTGGCACCTTAGACAGTAGCTTTATCCATCTCTGGTAAAGAAAGGGCTATCTTACAAATGGAGTTAGGACAATAAGTTACTATTATGAAAGAAATAAAAGAAGAATGAAATAATCCCTCATATTATACACAGATATTAATTATTAATAGTTCAAATATTTTAATGTTATGTGTAAAACTATAACAATTTTAACTACAGTAGAAATTTTTTTTGTCTTGGGTTATGACTGCATTTCTTAAGAAGCTGAAAGTATTCATACAAATCAAAATAATAGATGAATTTTGCCACATAAAAGTGAAAAGATTTTGTGAAAAGACAAATAGGAGTTCGTCAAGCTGAAGGTAGCAATTTCTAAATATGTATAAATAATAGATTACTACACACACACACACACACACACACACACACATATTAAGGAAAAATTAAAAGGACCTCTAAAAAAAGGGATGAATTTCAGAAAAGAGTACCACAAATGATAATATACTTATGAAATATTAAACCTAATAAGGAGTATGAAAATTAAGAGTAGATTAAAATACTACTTTAAAAACACCAGATTGTCCAAAATTAACAAGTTTAAAAATATAAGATAGTACAAAGGATGTAGAAAATCTATAGACTACTGATAGAAGTCTACATTGTGCAATATTTTATGAAACCAGTTGGCTAAAGCTGAAAGTGAACTACAAATTTTACTCTAATGACTCCTCTTTGGAGAAGCCTGAGAATATATGATCTGAGAAACTCAGTTATTGTAGAATTATTTTTTTTGCAAAGAAAATTCTTTCAAACAAGTCAAATGGATAGGAACACATTGTGATAGATTAACAAAATGAAATATAACACAGCAGTGGAAGTTAAAGAACTGCTGGCACACCAATGACTTAGTTGAATACCTGAAATATAATGCTAAGAAACATTTTTTAAAAGGTTAATTGTACATTATATCATTCCACAGAACTAAAAAACAAGCATAATTATGTGTCAAAAAATTTTTTTAAAGGAAATAGAGGCAGAGAAATGAATTGTATTAAAACACATATATCATTAGGCTAAAATAATTTGCAATGGTTTTTGGTAGAATTATAACTATTATGGTTTTGCAGTTATGTCTTATTTTAATAACTTAAACATTGCTTATCTGTCATATTTATTATTTTTATTTACCAAATATTAAATAGTGCTTTTTAGTAAAAAGTATCATTCTATAAGCTACATATACCTACATTTCTGCAACTATTTAGCTTGCAATTAAAGCAAATAAATCCCAGGTGTACATAATCTATGTGAAGGTAAAATAAGATGTATTTAGAAAACAGGAAACAGGTTTTATTTTAATAACCAAATCATACAATCACACTGTCTATTATTTTTTATTCTATTTATATAAAAAATTTTTAAGCTAGAAAATAAAATATGTAAAAATGTATATTGCATAAATTACATTTACTTTAAAAAAGCCTTCAATGTAAAGAGGCTTCTAAATATCATAAAATTTTTGTCAAAAATCAAAAACAAAGAGAATCTTAAAAGCAGCAAGAGAAAAAAATATACTTTAACTTACAAAGGAACTCTCATTAGACTATCAGTGGATTTTTCATCAGAAACATTACAGGTCAGGAGTAAGGACACATATTCGAAGTATTAAAAGAAAAAAATTACAAGCCAAGAATAAACTATCTGGCAAAGTTAGCCTTTAGATATGAAGGAGAAATAAAAGCACTTCTAAAGAAACATTTCAGCTCTTTAAATTGAAAAGATGCTATTTAGTATCATAAAAAAAGCTGGTAAAGGTCAGATTTAAAACACTCTAATTCTGTAATATAATGATGTATTAACCACTTCACTATAGTGTAAAGTTTAAGAAAAAGAGGATTAAAAATAACTATAGGTACTATAATTTGTTAGCAAATACAATGTAAAAAGAAGTAAATTGTGACATCAAAATTAAAAAAAATAAAAAGGACAATCATAAAGCTTTTGTATGCAATTGAAGTTGCTATTGTCACCCATAAAAAAGGATGTGATCTTGCCATTTGCAACAACATGGACCTACAGGGTATTGTGCCAAGTGGAGTAAGTCAGACAGAGAAAGACGAATACCATATGATTTCACTGACATGGGGAATCTTAAACAACAAAATAGAAGAATAAACAAAAAAGAAATATACAGATATAGAGAAATTTTGATGGTTCCCAGGTAGGAGGAGAGTTCGGGCAGGGGGGGGTTTAAAAAAGGAGAAGGGATTAAGAAATTTATATTGGTTACAAGATAGTCAAAGGGATGTAAAGGAATTTACTCAATAATACTGTAATAACTATGAATAGTGTCAAATGATGTGATCACTTTGTAAGTTACATGTCTAAGCATAATGTAGTATACTTGAAACTAGCATAATATTGTATGCCAACTATATTTGAAAAAGAAAAAATTTAAATTTAAAAAATGCAGCTACAAAACTTAAAAAAATTTTTGAAACTTAAAACATTAAACATAAAATATCAACTTGACCTTATAAGGTATATTGTAAAAGACTTTGAGAGGTCATGTAAACTATAAGTTCTACCAATTTAAAGGCCAAGGAGTAGTTTAAAAGTATTGGAAGATTCAGAAGTAAAATAACTGCATATTGGTTTCCTATTTCCTATCCCTAAAGAATCTCAGAATGTGTCTTAGAATCTATTTAAGACAAAATTATAGATACTTAAAATGCACTATTTACCATGATCCCAGAAAGAACAATCTGCAAAAACTTAGCTGGCAGTGTAGAATTGCTCTTTACTTCAATTCTCTGGTTTTATTCCATTTACTAGAGTAACAAGAAAAAATATTTTTATTATTTTAATTGTAGAAGCTATTTCTCTGTATCAGTTGTACATGGTTACTTTTATTTTTAAAAGTGATAGTGTCTCAAATCAATGGCAAATATATTAAAATACAGTATCTAATGTCATAAAGTTATTTAGTATTCATGGTTATTAATGGCACCATTACTACTTATCATTTCTAAATGTATAGAATTACAAGTAAACAAAAATATTTGTTTTACACATGTTTAAGTATTTTTTATTTGTCACATCCTAGAAACTAAGTATTATATATGTTTAATCACATTGCATCTTATAAAAAATTTTAAACAGCATAAACAAGTAGTAGCCATAAAAATTATACCCTGAATACATGTATTTGCTTGGAAAGAAAGAATTTTTATATTAAAATATATTTCTGATATAATCTAAAATAGAGAAAAAATATGCTTTTTAAAAAATCATGTAATTGTTTTCAAATTTCTTGGACTATCAGAACTTTTCCCTTTAACCTAATCAGCCTGAATATTTCTCGCTTCAATTTTAATTAAAATTAAATTTCTAACTTAAAGAACTGGCAAATGGGATAATCAGATATTTTATTGTTAATAGATTCAGAGTTTTATAAAAGCATGCACTTTGTAAATCAATGGAATTACAAGTTCTGTGGACCTTAGTTGAAACATTTGGGTAGTTCTCTTTTTTAGTTCAATGGTTATTCTCAGCTATAGTTTCAAATAGCGTCAAGAGGATAGCACTTTTTAAGGGTTCTTACTATTTTCTTTACAAACACAGAGCAACTAAAAGGAAACAATGTGAGCAAGAGCCATGTAAAGATAAGCAGATGATAAATGAGTAGATCTATGAATGTCATATATATTATATATATATAATTTCATGTCTATATAAAGGTTTTTCATCTATGTAATCAAATTTAATTCTATTAATTTATTTTTAATAATTAGTGTACATGGGAAAAACAATATAAAGTGCAAGTGGGTCTCTATCCCATCCTAAGTTTACTATCATAGTCCCTTAAATTTAACTTTAGCCAGTTTATCAAGGTACACATATTTATAGTTATTAAACTTTATATGGAAAGTAGTAATAAAAAATGAATACAGCAACAATGAAAAATTTCAATAAAAGACAATTAATTTAAATGATTAAATTAAAATTGAAGGTATTTATTTGTGTTAGTGTCCTACTAGAGTTTATTTAAGAGTTAGATTTTCTAGGACCCAAGTTCTTTGCTTGAAATAATACTTAAAAGCATAAACTCTATTCTTGCCTGCTTGTGTTGAAATCCCCCTTTGTCACTTATTGCTAGGAACAGAATCTGCAACTGTCCACAAAAATCTATTTCTGCTTCTCTGACACACAGCAGAATTACATTTCCAAGCTTCTGGGGTAGTTTAGTGTGGCCCTGTGCCAATATCTCCATAATAATATGTGGGTGCAAGTAGCCTGTTTCCCTTCTACAGGAGAGTCTAAAAAAGGGCCTGTGCTTTCTTTGTCCTATTTTCCCAAGGTAGGTTGGGATTACAATGACCAGGTTCACTTTAGAAGCCAGAAGTTGAAGATGGCAATGCATCCATCAGCCTGGATTCTAAAAAGATTATGTGAAATAAAATTGCCTATGACCTAAAAACCATAACTTGAACAATTATGTGACAAGGAACTAAGCCTTGTTTTTTTGCCACCAAATTTTAGGGTTTATAACCATTATCCTACCCTACCTAATAAGATAGCTTTGTGATACCTAATTCTTTTACCAATGTGCTTTTTACCTCACCTAAAAATGCTGATTGTTTTGAATGAATGAGTGAAATACTGATTTTTATAAATTCTACCATTGTACTTCCCTGTGAATAATTTACTTTCCCGGCATTAGCAAATACAATTCAGTGCATCCCCATCAATTTTTGCATTTCTAAAGTTAATTACTAGGCATATTTGCTTTTAGGTCTCCTTTGGTCATTTCACTCAAGCATACTTTTTGCCACAGTGTCTGACTTTCTTCACTTAGCATAATGTCTCCAGGTTCATCCATGTCGTGGCAAATACTACATAATGTCACTTACACGACTAATATAAATAGTGCAACTCAGAAGTAGAGGGTAGAATGGTGGTTGCCAGGGCTGGAGGAATAGGAAAATGGGGAGGTATTAGTCAAAGTTTATAAGTTTTAGTTACACAACACAAATAAGTACTAGAGGTCTACTGTATGGCACATTGAATACAATTAATAATAGTGTACAGTATATTTAAAAATTTGCTAAGAGGTAAATCTTATGTCAAGTGTTCTATCACGATAATAATAAATGAAGATGTCAGGAAGAGACTTTTGGAGATGTCAGCTCTGCTTATTGAGTAGATTGTAGTGTAAACTTATCTTTAAATTCATCAAGCTGTAGACACTAAATATGTACAATGCTTTACATGTCAATCATACCTCAGTAAAGCATTTTAAGAAAAAAATGAGTATCTTTTACTATACAGTAACAAGATAAATTTCCTTTTAGAAACATTATAATCATGTCACTATTTCTTGAAAACCTCAGTGGCATCTCTTTATTTATTGATAAACACTCAGTCTTTGGCTCTGATTTAAAATCCAAACAGACAGACTCATGGACATGGACAATAGACTATTGGTTATCAGAGGGTAAAGGGTAGGGGAGGAGAGGGGAGGTAGACATGATAAAGGGGGTTAAATATGTGGTGACAGAAAGAAATCTAACTATGGGAGGTGAACACACAATGTAAATATATATATGCCTTACTGTTAAAATGTACAGCTGAAACTTACCAGATTTTGTTAACTAATGTCACCATAAAAAATAAATTAATACAGAACAAAATTCAAATCAAAATTCTCTTTAGTCATTTTTGTCACCAAACTATAACTACATTACATCTTATCTAAAATGTACTGCTGTTTTTTTGCCAACTATCATGCATAATTTCTTGAATTCTTTTTAATCACCTTGTTTTTTAAATATTCGTTACCTCTACCATATTTTGAAATTGTATTCATTTTCTTCTATTCATGAAGACTTTCTATGATATTACTAGATAAAAATTATCTATTTGAAAAATTTCCATAATACTAGATTATTTGTACTCGTTAATTTTATGAATTCTAACTGAGATTATAGCCATTTATAAAAATCCATGATATAAGGATAAATACTCCTTATAGAATATAAATACAAATGCAAAAAAGTACTCAATAATACCTCATTATTATGAGGACAGAGCACACACAACAGTGGACATGTGATATTGTTCATTTTTTATTGATCAATCTGATGTTGGTTTATATTTCTCTAGAATTCCTGTACTTTCTTATTTAGTTATACAATTGGTGATGCTTTATAATTTTTCAACTTCCAATACATCTGCTTCTCTTTTAAATAAAAGCAGTAAAAAATAAAATTTAATTTACCTCAAATAATACCTAATTAAGTGAATTCCATGAACATGTGCAGGATACTAAAATAATAAAATAGAAATAACAAACAAAAATACAAAGGCAGATGTTCATTTTAGGCTGTGCAGAATAATTAAGATACAGTGTTAATATTCTTCAATATATTTTGAGCAACATGATGCATACAGTTCTTTCTTCTAAATTCTGTATCACTCATTTTGTTATTATCAATTTCTTCCTGCTAATTTTAATTATCTGAGGTACAGAACCATTAAAGCCAGAACATACAATTTATAGTTATATTATTCTCTCCATAAATTATTAACTACAACTTATTTAAATTAAATTTATTGGGGTGACATTGGTTAATAAAATTATATAGTTTTCAAGTGCACAGTTTGAAAATGTCACATGCATATTGCATTTTGTGTTCACCACCCAAAGTTAAATTTTCTTCTATTCCCATATATTTGACCACTTTTACTCATAAAAATATTTTTTAAACTAGAATTTAATACTTATTGTTGTAATATTTATTAATTCTGATCAAATATTTTCAAAACTCTCTTTTTCTAAAACTCAAAGACTTTAAAATATTTCTTAGCATAAAGTAGTTGCTTGATTGGTTGTTATTAGACTTATAATTTTGCTAAAGGTATTAAAAGATGGCACCATAGATATTTAAAATTTTTTAAATGATAGCATACGCCAATAATTTTAAGAAACTTGTAAAATACTCTCAGTAACTTATTCACTACTAGCTTTTGCATTTTTATCCCTTAGATTAAATAAGATCTATTAGTAACATTCTCTGGTGAGATAATAAAGTTATGCAATAATACACCTAATATTCTGTGAGAAAAAAATACAGACATTGAGATTTTAGTCTTGACACAATAGTAGTTTATAAAATATAATAAGCAGGAAATTCTTCTGTGACCTACAGCACTTATTGGTCATCCAAAGACAATCGCATTTATTTTTGTTAAATGAGAGAGATGCACATAAAATAGTAAAGTTTATCTTGGCAAAAATCTCAATATAGTTGGATATATTTTTAACTGAAAATGGGCAGTGAGATCCCTTGAGGAGTGAAAGGACAGCTGGCGTGACAACACTTGACATCTTGTGTGTAATTGGTTTTGAATGCTTGACAGGTTTTTAAAATGGTATGGAAACACTTAGACTGGCAGGTAACTGTTGGGAATAGATTGAGTGGTGGTGAGGCCACTTTCACATAACTCTTACATGAGAATCCTTTAGGTACACTTCACATCAAAGACACATTCTATGTTCAAGTGCGTGATCACTAGTATATCCCATTTCATCAAATGCAAGAATAGAATAATTTGACCATCAATAATTATTTAACTAGTTTTTTCCCTTTCCTTCCACTTTTCAAATATAGGTAAGTTCTAGATTGGAAGTGAGATTGCATTATCTAGAAACCAGGGAGGTAAACCTTTCTCTGAAGTCTAAATTCTCTATTGACCAAATATCATTTGAGTGTCATAGTTTAAAATAACACCAGAAACATTTCAATTGTCAGAATATTAAAATTGAAAGAAGACAAGCAGACTTATTTGTCAGTGGTAATTTATAATGTAATAATTCCTAAAACACATAAGAAAATAATACTTAAATTATAACAGAAATTGTGATGTAGAAGAAACTATAAAGAGTCAAAAAGCAAAGACTTCAGCCTTAATTTCACTATTCACAGTATGACAAAATCAGATGTGTCTTCTTTCATCTATAAAGTGAGGATGATAATAATATTTTCCTGTGTATGAAAATTAAATGATATATAATTACTATATAAACATTGTTTATAATTCTTTGGCTTATCTCATCTTCATTATTCATTATAATTTTTCATGGTTTTTTTTTTTGCTATTATTTTGTTCTTTTTTTGTGGAGAAGTGAGGTTCATAGATATAAAATGATCAATATCTGTGTAATTACCAATGGCTTGCCAGTTTTTTCCAGCCTAGAAACCTCAGTAATTTATGACCTCTCCTCCTACAATTGAAATGCCATCATATACTGATTAAATTTATTATTAGGTGTCTATATTTTAAAAGAAAAAAAAACATTAAGTTTTAAAAGTTAGTAATATTTTAAAGAAGTCATTCTAGATTTATGGAACTTGCGATCTAGATTAAGAAGAAAAACAGGGCAGACAATTTATTGCCCTAAAAAGAATAGGGTATTCTAAGCATAAAAAGGAATGAGGATTAACATTAATTATAGAAATTGATAATTTTTTTACAGAAAATGAGATGTTTTGGATGACACCTAAATGAATGGAATATAGTCATGGGTGAGAAAAAAAAGATTAGCAAAGAACCATATTCACAGGACAGCAAAGATCGCTTAGGAAAAATAAAATATCAGTAAGGCATATCAAGATGAGCAAGAAGATGTTTAGTCAATATGTTCTATTCAGAGTGTTTTAAACATCCATTCACACTTATTTTGTATTTGCTCTAAAAACAGTTTAGCCTGGTTCTTTATTGTTTCATACTTTGATTATTATTGAAGCCTTTTAATTGGTCAGAATATCTCAATACTGTAGATAATAAAATCATGTAATTATCAAAAAATCTTTTAAATAAAATAGAAATTTGGGTGAATTAAATAATCAGTCAAATGATATATTTTATGTACATAGTGGCTAAAATTATTTTAGAATATTTTAACCAGATTGTTGATGGTTGCTTGTAAGTTATATAAGAAAAGGAAATATAAGGATTTTGATAAGAGATCTTGACTATATTCTACCTGCAATTGTCTTGATGTCTTCATGTAAAATACGAAGTTTGGCTGATGTAATTCTAATATCTATTCCATTGGCTAATAACTACGATATATAATTGACCATGGGGAAATGCAGGCAGATGTTTTAAGCTTCATTCTATAGATGGATGTAACATTGTAATTTCAAATGCAAAGAATAGTTACATATGTTCCTAGAAAAAACATAAAGTGCATATTTATCTGAGGAAAAAAGTTTATATTTAACCTTTATATTAATATATAAGATTATATATTTACAATAAGAGAAAATAGAACCAAAGCTTTACCTAAAAGATAAAATTAAGAAAAATAAAAATAGTTAAAATAAAACCTGCCATTTTCTTATTTTTTGAGAGAAACTAAATATTAGTTGGTCATTATGATAATTTTTATATTCTCTTTTTTAAAGGTAAAATATTAAGCAAAGAATAAAATAAAAAATAAAACAGTGTACAATAAAGTAAATACCATTATTTTTTACAATTTTTCAAATGATAAATTAAGATTTATCTTAATTTACCAAATGATAAGATTTATCAAACGATAAAAACCATTAAGATTTACCAAATGATAAAAACTTTCTTTATATTTGCCTAAAATCTTTCCTTAAAGAAATAAAATCTTGCAGGTACAGTTGAAAAACGATACATCATAAAATCCTCATGGCTTCTACTCCTTTCTCTTCTAAGCAGAGGTAATCACTATTAAGAAGTTTGTGCAAAGCCTTCTCAACTACTTCTAAAAATATTTTAATTCCACATATTAATAATCCTCAAAATAGTAAAATTTTGTTTATAATATTAACTAAATGCAGCATGCACAAATATGTTTCCAAATTTTCTCTAAACTACCTATGTAAAAGTACATAAATTAGAGTTTTCTCTTCTAGATAGAGAATATACCTATGACTGGAATTGCTCTGTGTCATGTACACCTGGAGGGGCTACTGTGTCTTGCTAAAGTGGAAGGTCTAACACACAATTCTACCTCATTGTCTATGTGAGGAGTGGCTCTCTGTGATATAAATGAAATTCAGAACACTCTTTGGTCTACTGAGCAGACCTATTCAGACACTGAAAATTTGCTTTTCAAAATATTTGCAAGTAAACATACCTCCACTAGCTGTTTGAGCTACTATTCTCCACATTCTCTACTATTCCTGACATTGAGAGACTTAAAAAAAAAACTCTGTCAATCTAAAGGTTATATAAAATGATATGATTCGTTCAATTTGTGTTTAATTCAGAGAAAATAAATAAAATGTATTTTTCTTGTTATTTACATTCGATTTTCTCTGCTAAAAGTACCTGGTCCTATCCTTTTCCCTTTGTCAGTGAAGTTTTACGCTTTTTTAAAATACATTTTTTGGAATCTTTTGTCTATTTTGGATCCAAATTCTTTGCCTGATTTACAAATTAAACATATTCATTAATGTAATTCTATAATAAAATAAATACAAAAAATACAGAATGGAAAACTAATTAATATTTAGCATTTATATAGTTTTACTATATATTACAAAATATATTGATAATCTAATGGTTTTGTCAAACTACACTAGATTTTGATTTGAATAAATTGCATGACTCTTAAAAACACTTGAAATGATTCTATATTTTCATATACTTGAATGCAAACACATCAACTAGTTCATGTTTAAAAAGTACTGTTTGTCCTTTATGAAGGACTTTTAAATTTTTTGTAGACCTTCCATTTTGAAAGAATAAATAAATAATTCTGAAAGAAAGGCAGATGAGGTTGGGAACAAGTGACCTGCATCATTGCCTGTAGGTACTAGAAACTGAAGCTCAATTATAAACAAAGGGTATAATATTTTGTGCTACATTGTAAATGAGAGTTCAAAAGAAAATGGGTGAATAAGAAGGTTGTATATTAAGCGAAAAGTCGTAGTTCCTAGCTAGCAGATTTTGCTCAAGAGCACTGCAACCTTGCTTAAAAAACATTCCCTTCATGTTTTTTAAATGGATACTTTTAAATTTGGCTTCCATTAAGGCAGCATAGTCCTTTAAAAATGTTTCAGTGTTATTCAGCATGAAAGAGAAATGAGCTACCAAGCCAAGAGAAAACATAGGAACCTGAAATGTATATCACTAAGTGAAAGAAGCCAGTCTGAAAAGGCTCCATGCCACAAATGATTCCAACAATGTGGCATTCTGGAAAAGGCAAAACTATGTCACAATAAAAAAGTCATTGGTTGCCAGGAGTTGGTGAGTGGAAGGCATAAATGGATGGAGCACAGTGGAATTTAGGGCAGTGAAAATACTCTGTATGAAGATGCCATTATTATGGATATATATATATATATATATATATATATATATATATCACTATAAATATATATATATCTCACTATAAATATATATATCTCACTATAAATATATATATCTCACTATAAATATATATATCTCACTATAAATATATATCTCACTATAAATATATATATATATATCTCACTATAAATATATGTATATATCTCACTATAAATATATATATCTCACTATAAATATATATATATCTCACTATAAATATATATATCTCACTATAAATATATATATATCTCACTATAAATATATATATCTCACTATAAATATATATATATCTCACTATAAATATATATATATATATATATCACTATAAATTTGTCCAAGTCCAGAGAATATACAACACCAAGAGAAAATTATAAGGTAAACTATGAACTTTGAGCGATCAACTAATGTAATTTTATGCATAAACATTAACTACATGCATTTGAATTTTCAATATATTATTTGAATTGCTGGTGTGTGTGTATCTTGGTCACATCTGCTGAGACATGCATTTTTTGAAAGATTAAGCAACACATGTTTTGAAATAAATAGATCCATCTGTGTACAATACATTTTAAAGCTATTTTTTTCAATAGTAGAAGCCCAAAACATGTATTTATTTTCATGTATATACTTTATATACAATGTGCCAATATGGACAGTATTTTAAATGATCAAAACTGAGAATAGATTATTATGATGGGACACGGTATTCTGAATTTATTGTTGAATAAGTCACATGGTGTTTGGCTAACTATATGGGATTAAAACATTATTTAGTCATACTTTTATTTTATACAAAAATTTATACTTTTCTTAATACTTTTGTGGAATATATTTTTATAAAATCCTAATATTAAAGAATGTAGCTTATATTCTGACAATATTGTCATAATAACTGACTAAAAACCAAATATCACTAGCTATCAATTTCTTTTATGTATGGAATAGTGGGAAAGAAGAAAAAGTATTTTAAAAATTAATTTATATCTTTCAATGTTGTATTAAAAATGCACATCATCAGGTAATGTATCCATTTTAAACTCTTGTCCACATTGCCTTCAGAAAGCACACTGGAAAAAATGCAAAAGTGATGAGCAATATTTAAGTGAAAGATATCAATTTATATCATAATTTTAGTTGTAATTTTTATTATTTTTTAATGTTATTTACCAATGTATAAAAATAGCATCACATTTTGCAGTGTTTCTGAATAAAGTTCTGAATGGAAACATACATAATTAAAGTATAATAGTAAAAATGTTTCTAATATGAGAATATTATCTAGTATGGGTAACACTGATATTAATATAGTAAGTATTAATTATTATGATATGTTAAGTAATATTAATTTTAATATCAAGATGTCTTAATAATTTTAAAATCATTATATAATTTTAGTCTTAGATAAGATTATGGGTTTAATGTGTACCTATCAAAAGTGTCAATAAATTAACATTCCATAGAATTTTATATTCCGAAACTCTCCACAGTTCAAACTAAAGATGTGGCTAAACCAATGTTACTTCCTTAATCCCTGATTATGAAACATATGATTATTGTTAAACAGCAGATATTTTATTGAAATATTTCACCATGAATATATTTCATAATGATAAATTTCTAATGTAGAAACACAAGGCAACATGTGCAAAATATACTACATCCTTCCTTTTAAATGTCATGGAGTTTTTTAGGCAAGATATTGTGCTGTTATCTACAGATACTATTTTCACTTAGTATCAGTGAATAAGGTTATTAAGACATGTTTATAATATAAAATGTTGTTGCCTATGACATATGTATCAAAATGGCATGCATTTCTCATCCATATACTTAAATGTGCAGGAGTGTCAACTGTCAACTGCCTTTGTTTTACTATAATTTATATTTTGATCCTTTCCATCAAGTGGGTATAATATCAGTCAATTCTAGAGAATTCTAGAGAATTTCAAGCAGGTCAAGGACTATGTTCCTCTGTAAATAAAAGTTTATCTACTTAATAAAGGGTCTGTTAATTTCATAACTGGGGGAATTTGAATTCTTGCTGGTCTCCTGTCATTATCTTCACTTGATAACATTCTGTGTGTTGGAGATCACACTGTTTCTTGGTTGTAATCACACTCCACATTTGAATTTGATGAAATGTTTATGCTACCATTTGAGTTCCAGTCAAACATTTTATGACATGATTGCAATGATAGCTCTTCAACCCAGTCAAGAGTGCCTTCCAAGTGTAGCAATTCAAGAATAATATATCGATGCCACTAATTGACTCAAGTCAGCATGTCTGACACCTTTCTTGACATTCTATGCAGTCCCGACCTTGTTAGTTATTTGAGGAAAACGTACCTAAATTCTCATTAGTGTAGCAGAGAAAACAAGATGCTAAAGGAATGAGACATAAAATATTCCAACTTTTTACTCCAGGAAATAAGGGAAGCTTCAGAAAATATGATGGAGCAGATTGACAAATAGGTAACAAAAAATACAATGTTAATATGATGTCTGGGAAAGCAAGTAAAGAAAGCTTTCTACAATGAGGCACTGAGCAGTTGCATGAAATGTTTATTACAGACCGAATAGTATAAAGATTGAAAAATGATGATTAAAAATTTTGCAAATTAAGCTCATTGCTGACTTTCCTTGACAAAAGCAGTTTCCTGGAAGTTGGATGAGGTATCATACGGATAGCTTTGCTAGAGTTATTTCAGAAAAGTATGAAATGAGAGGATTTAGAGATAGGGAAGATAAGCTTGCTTAATAGTTCTGTTAACAACTGAAAGAGAAAATGAGATGCTGGATTGAAGAAAAGACACTAAAGAGCATGTTTCCATCAGAGAGAGAGAGAAAAAAACAAATGAATGCTACAGAAGAGAGAAAGGAAGAATGCTGCAACAGTGCTCTGTGTCTGTGCAATGGGAGAAGCACTGGTACCTGCAAAGAGGGTGTGGCATTTGATATACCTACAACATCCAGGTATCTACTGCAGGTAAGTAGGTTTGGTGATGGAAATATGTGAGCTCCTTTGATAAAATCTATTTCAGTGAAATAGGAAGCAAACAACTGAAAATGAGGGTAGTAGAGTGCTTATTGGAAGGAGAGAGCAAGGAGAGAAATATGTCCTAACTATTCAGAAAAATGGGAGGGGTAATGGGTGAAGTATAGTATATAAGTGTCAGGCAGCATTAAAGGCCTACTTAAGGCTGTCCTTCATTTATTTATGATAAGACCAGTCAGCATGGTTGAGAGGTTCCTCACTATAAGGTTCAGGTGCAGAGGTGGAATAGAAATTAGATTTAAATGAGGTAAGGATTTCGCCAAGTTATTTTACCAGAGTGAGAGAGGAAAAAAAGTTAATGATACAAACAATGACAGCTTCTGAAATTCCCATGACTGTGGTTCTTATGTTTATGGTAGGGCCATTTTGCTCCATTCTGTACATCCAAATATATAACACAATTCTGTATTTCCAAATATAATACAATTCTATATATCCAAATATAAAAGAGATGGGGTCACTGTTGTTTCTTTAGTGGACATATAAGTAAAACCAGAAATTTAAATGATCTTCTGTACACCATTGTCAGGGTTTTAGAAAAAAGGGATTAAACTCTAATCAGACTGTTTATTTTTAAATAATATATTACATGAATATGAACTTTAGATTGGTTTATTTATTCCTATTTGATATATTTAATTAACTAGAGTATGCAGTTTGTATTCCATGTCATTTCTCTAGTCAACAGCTACATTTTTTATGTAGTCTTATTTAAACCTGTATGATGGAATTTATACTCCTACAGAGCTAGTGAGTTGGACAATTTGATACATGTATAATAATGAATACAATATATCTTGGCAACTAATTTATCATTATAATGGTGCTTATAAAATTGCTTCCCTCATCCCATCATTGGCCAATAAGTACTATATAAAGTCTTGTGACTCTTCATTGATTCTCTCCTTTTAGACTGACTTTTTTTCTTTCATTCTCCCACCTAAAGAAGACAAAGTTTTTAAGCTTGTCTATAAGTTCTTCAAACTAAATAAAAAATTATAAATTTTAAAGTTTCTGAAAAGAAACTTTGATCCCCATTGAAATAGCTTCTGAAGGCCTTGTGGGAAAAGTATTAGAAAGTACCTCAAACTCACTTTTAACATCTTAATCACCAGTCCCATGAAAAGAACCAGTAAATTTAAAAATAAGATGTATGCCAAAGAGACAGCACTTAATTCTGAATCTGTGCAATCCTTAAGGCAGAGACATCAGTCCCTATAGGGACCTCTGACAATTTAGCAACTTGACTGTACTATCAGGCTTGCATGGTCTACGATGCAGACAACATTTTAAAATCAAGATTTTGAATAACTGTAGATGGGTAACGAGAAAAGGAAATTTAGAAAAATGAAAAAGAAATGTTCTTTTTTCTTATAGTTTTCATATTTGGCATCTTTTTTGAGTCTATGTATTTTTTCTTTAAAATTAAAGATTTTAAAGTTAATCAGTATGTTTTATCCATTTTGACTAATTTGAAATAGTTATATAGAAAGATATAAATATATTTATATTAGAACCATAGTTTAATGGCTTAGTATTTTTGAAAAATAGACATTTTGATACAATTTCTTTCTGAAGCAATTAAGTGTAAAGATTAAAAAACAAGTTAACTTACTGTGAATATAAACAGATTTCAACTCTAACATAGCTTCAATGCAACTGTTTCTAATAAGTTACTCTTCTTTATCTTCACAGCACTTACTACATAACTCTTTGTCATGGTACATATATATTTATCATCTTTTTATGATCTGTCTTTCCATCTTCTCCATCAGAGTGTAACCTCTACAAAAGTAAGGACTCAGTCTAGCTCAGGGCTTTATCTTTTGTGTTGAAAATAGTGTCTGACACATTAAAGGCACTTAATATTTTTTCAATTAAGAAATGGAGTGATAAGGAATAAATCATTATCTAATAGCCAATATTTATTAAGCACTTGCTATCAGCTAGAAGTTATATTGATACCATTATGTACTTAATCTCATTCAATTTTCACAATAACTGATGGGTAAACATTATATCATCATTTTTATCTCCATTCTACAAATGTAGAAACTGGGGATAGTAAACAACTGCCAGAATTGTTAAATTTCAAATTTGTTTCATAATAGGGATTATTAACTTCTAACCATATCATAAAATCAATAATTTATTGTTACTCAATTTGCATGTCCAGTTTATACAAAATGCATAAAAATTGATATTGATTATATTCTATACCCATTTTAATTCCTAAAAAATTTTTAAATAAAATATGCATATATTCTCCATAAAATCATGAAATATCTATTATTTTTGGTCATACATCTGAGATTCTCAAGTTTGAAATAGTAAGCAAGATCATAAAGATATTTATAGTTTTCTCATACAAAATTTTTCTGACTTTTATTGGAATAACTGGATCTTCCTGCAGTAAGAAAAATACTAATCTGTAGTTTATCAAAATTAAATGTGCCCTTGATTCAACAATTGTTTTATATAAGAAAACCCATGTAGAAAGTATACACACACATACATTTCTATATCTAGTCAGTATTTACCCAATAAAAGACTGTTCTATATTTATATTTTATTCTTATTATTCATTATTTTAGTTGATATCCCTAAATACCAGTTTTGTATATGGCATCACACATCAGAACTTAAAAGAACTAGGTAACAAAAGGCACCCTTCATAGCAAAAGTGTTTAATGTAAAACACCCATCACTTTGTAATCAAGTCAGATTTATAATCATTTATAATTCATTAGGATGCCTTTTAAATACTGTTTTAAGAATCTCCTACGTATTTATATTGGGGAGAGATAAAATGCAGAGATGCATGTTGCCGCCTAATAAATCTCTTTCATGCTTTCGCTCTCAGTAACAGAACAACCTGACCTTGGAGGAGAGCTGTCATCTAGTGTCTATAGAAATGTGGGCGCAGCATCGACAAGCAAAAGATAAAACCTTAGCGGGTCTAGAACTCTCTTACCATTTCTTAATTGTGTTGATATACTAAGACAAATCTTTTTCTTAGTTTTCATATTAACATATTTCAATTTTATCTCCTTTTTTGTTTTTTAACTCTTAAGTAGAACTGTGAAGGGTATAGGAAAAATGCTAGGCAAGCACACTATTAATGGAGAACTCCCTTGCTTAAAAAGCCACAGGAAAGCTGATTTTAAATCAACACAAAATTACAAGAGGGAAAGATTAGGGAGGTAAGAACAAACCCATAAAACTATAAAACATGAAGCAATAAAAGTAAAGCAGTGAGATGAAAAGTAATGTTTATTAATTGTCTAGTGACTTTTCTTCCTACTGGGTCTCATCTCTTCTTTGAAAGGAGTCTAAATAAAAGTCATAGCATCTGCTTTTCTTGTTCTTCTTCTGCAGATGCTTCTATGGTGTCATGTATTTGCAGCTGCCTTCCTGAATCAAAGGTAATTGTATATGTGGGTTCTCATTTAAAACCACCACCACAGTCTCTAAAGAGAAAGAGAAATTTATGCGTGGTGTTTTCTAAACGCAGAGCCATGATTTTATTTTCCTAGGATTTAGAACTACGTAAATTTTAGTATATGTACTGCCAAAGTGGGCACAGAAAACTACCTAAAGACATTTAGCAGTTTGTTTGTACTCCACCTCATTCCCAAGTAGCACAGTCTCAATGACAGGTTATGTTAATTACCTAAAATTCTGAAGAGATCCCACGCTCATGTTAATATGACTAAAACATACTCTAAAGAAATAACTCTCACAATACATTTTAAAACTATAACTTTGACATGGTGTTTAATTTTTTAAAAATATTAATAGTTTCAAGGGAAATCTTTGGGGTGCCATATTTAATTATTGGTTGGACGAAACAAAAGGGCAATTCCTCTACCAAAGCACTTGACTGTTTTCTGTTCTATATAATGAATTCCTGTATAATAACACATTTTAGGGAAGATTTCCCTGCTAAATAATTCAGAAAAATAGTATTCAGTAGCTTTACATTTTAAAATATATACTTACACACAGATTCTGTTTATGTTTCCATAATTCCCTGTCAAACTCTCATCACCTTGTCTACCTCATGACTGCTCCATGATGGTTTTAGTACTATTCTATACATTTTATGAAATTGCATGCTACTAAATAAAGACTGTCTATTATTTCTTTCCCACATGCGAGAAAGAAAACAGAAAGAAAATAAAATATTTAGATAATGATATTGTGAGTAGTACTACAGAATATAAATAGATCTGACCAGACTCTCAATTACAAAAGCACTAAATCACTATTATTATATTATTATTAAAATTTTTCTTTTATAAATTCACAGTAAGTTAGAAGAGATTTCCCCTATATTTCGTACCCTCACACATGAATAGACTCCCTCTAATAAACAGAATGGTACAAAATGGTACATTTGCTTCAAACTATGAAAAATATACTCACAAGTTACAGACATTAGCTCTAATTATAAGTTAAAATTTTGTTAGCCAACTGTCAACCATATGTTTTATAATTAATAAAAACAAAATGAGGAAATATTACTTCAGGCAATTCAAACAACTTATTTCATTATTGAAAGGAAATTTTAAAATTGTATTATGCTTTCTCATTCAAGCTATTCTTGAACATGTTTATAAGTTAATGCACACATGTAAATGTGTATACAGTAATGGCATTTACTCATCTTGATTCTATATTAAGTATCAAACAAAAGATGAAATGGAGGTTGAAAAATTCCAAACAAGGGCAATAGATTTTGCTGCGATTATTTGGAAACCAGAATGTAACAGTTTATAGCTGATGTTGCTTTATAGCTTAATTCATTTACATGGATTAAGTTTATTCATTGAACTTGTTTTTTTCTGCAAATACAAAGCAGCTGTGTAGAAAGGAGAAAAATGGAATCAATGATACAATCAAATGAGATCTTGTGAAAAATAAGAATGTAATCCAACTTTCATTTTTGAAAAAAACGTATCAAGCTTTTTAAAAATTTTTTCTGAAATGACACAGTAGATCCAACATGAAAAAAATACAACCTTGAATTTGTGTAAGCCTTTCTAAATGCCTGTTATGCCAAAGCTAAGAATCGTCTGGTAAGATGGACTTCCTGTATATCTTACAACCTAATGTCTAATCTCCATTAGTATTAGGGAATGGTTCAGATTATACATATTTGAATAAACCATCTCAAACGTTGGGACTATTTTTCTATTTTTATTTATATATCAGAGAAGTAAATTGATTTGCCTAAGTTAAGAAATTAGTAAATGCTGCAGACTAGAATCATATGCAAATCCTGACGCACTACACAGAGGGCTTAACAACCAGCACATGTGCACTGGAACGGCCACAACCCCTTCTTATATCCAGTGTTTCCTCAGATTAATTTCTACAATTACTGTCCTGGCACAAAAAGTTTACAAGTACCAATCACTGCTCACTCAGTGTTCTGTGTCCAGATGAACAAAATATCCTGGTATCAATCTGCCAACTTGAATTGTCTCATTAATGTGTGTGTGTGTGTGTATACACACACACACACACACACACACACACACACACACACACATATATGTATGTATGTATAGGTGACACTGAGTATTGTGAAAGAGAGTCAAAAGTGATCTCTGTAAAATAATCATAATATTCACACTGTTGGATTGAAACCAGATGCAATTCTATCAGCAATATGTTACATGCATTTTCACAGTTGAGTTGTGGAGAACTAGTCACTAAGCTTAGCACATATGCTTTTAGGAAAATATTTGCAGATATAACCTTTTAAACTCGAAAAAAAATAAAACGTGACAAAAATTTTAATTACAGGAATAATTAACAAGCCGTAAAGAAAACATCAGGGCCTTTTGCCACTGTTCTCTATTTTATAGTGTAATATAGGTAGGATTTCCTGACAAGTTTTCTTTTGGACTTTAAGTCACCAATGAACATTCTTTAAATTGTCTCATTTCCAAATGATTATCATTAGCAATAAATTTGTAGCCTAATTTGATACTATTATTACCTTCTATCAGTGACATCTTTTCCTTTTTAGGATATTACATTCTTCTGTAACTCCTTCTATTACATTAGTTTGCATTTCTTGGTCTCCCTAGCTCTATGACCTTAAATATCACAAAGCCCAGATTTCATCCCATGGACCTTTTCTCTTTTTTTTCTATATTTATTTTCTGGGATATTTAATAGGAATGCCACTTAATATATCCCAAACTAAATTTTTGATATTTACCCCACAATCCTTTTTTTTCCATAGATCTTCTCATCTTAGTAAATGATAAACATTGTTATCTTTTCTTTTTCTTCTGATATATTAAACATATTAAAACAGATTATTAACAACCATACTTCACAACACTATATTATCAGTTTGTGCATTGCTTTATTATTTATTTATAATTTTTAAATAATGTAATGAATATCCATAAACCAAAGGTATAAACCCAGAAGTAGTGTAGAAGTTATTATCTTTGGCCATATTTTTAGATAATGTGAAAAAATTTTAAATATATTACTTAAGTATACTAATATTCTAATATTCAGGACTCATTTTAAATAAATTAACAGTAATAAATGAAGGTGGAAATCAAAAGAAGGCAAGGAGAAAAGAAGTAGGCAGGGTTACTAAAACCTTATAGTGGACTAGTCAATGTGGGGTTTGTATTCGGACCTTCGAGAGGCATCGTCCTGCAGTGGGCAGCAGGTGTCTGACACTCTGGGCTGGCTGCCCTGTCATGGGTAAACAAGTCACAGTGAGAAGGATCCAACAGGCTCACACACTGATTACTTGAGTGTGTGAGCCTGACAGGTCCCAGTAACCCAGATAAGGACAAATCTCAGACTGCAAATTGACCAGTGAGACGCATAGCTCAGACAACAGTGTGGTCACAGAATGGCTGCTGTTGGTACCTTCAAGGAGCTGTAGTAAAGTCAGTGCTGGCAGTGCCCAAAAAGCTAGAGACTGGGGCCGAACAGATTGATTCTGCTAGAGAGAAGGTAACCTGGGGTCAAATCAGGAAGAGAGTCCTTTCTTCTTTCATTTTGCCTATGTTTCACTGTCAGAACTTGCTTATCCAGAAGCTGATTGGCAAGGGGGTCCGGGAATGCAGTGTGCAGAATCAGCAACAGAGCCCACAGAGCTGAACATGGAGGCCTGGGCTGAGACTGTGGTGCCAACAGGTGAGCAGTCAGCAGGTCCCAACTCCATGGATCTCATCATTCATATATAGTTTCCTTATATTTAAGCTTTCATACAAATAAATAATATCATGGTAAAAGGGAGAAAAATCAACTACCCTTCACATAAAAAAAGCCAACATCTGATTCCATAACAGGAGAAATACTAAGTCCCCAACCTTCACGGGGATGTTAATAAAGATGACCAAAATATATTTCTCATGTATATTTGTTCTTTATCCACAGCTTCAGGCTCACCATTCTCAAAACCCTTGGAACTTTCTAAGCAATGAGATCAGTGGGAACATCTTTTGTTACAATATTTAATCTCTTGTCCTCAGCTCCTGAAATCTGTCATAAAGGGGAATGGATGTCTTGTTTTTCATAAGCCCCCTTCCAACATGACTGGGTTTATGCTAATGAAGTGACTTTTGGAAACTCCTAAGGATGGGAGCTGGCTACCAGAAGAACCAACCATGAATAAAGTGTTGTAACTTTCAGTCCCATCCATTCCCTGACTTCCAGGGAGGGGAGAGAAACTACACAAATTGAATTAATCACCAATGGCCAATGAGTTAATCAATCATGCCTGTGTAATGAAGCCTCCATGAAAACTCAAAAGGACAGGGTTCAGAGGGCTTTCAGACTGGGAAACCAGAATGCTTCTTTGTGCCATTGTGCCAGGTCCCAAGATCCATGAGAAAAGAAATTTTTGTTTGGGCCCTTGCCTTACATATCTCTTCATCTGGCAGTTGATTCATATTCTTTAACATCCTTTGTAATGAACCAGTAATCTAGTGAGTAAACATGTTTTTATAACTCCTGTGAGCCATTGTAGCAAATTAACTAAACCCAAGGAGGGATTTGTGGGAACCTCCCATTAGTAGCTGATGCGTCAGAAGCACAGGTATCAACCTGGGCTTGCTACTGACCTCTGAAGTGGAGGGTGGTCTTGTGGGACTGAGCCCTTTGCCTACAAAATCT
This sequence comes from Cynopterus sphinx, assembly GCA_030015415.1. NCBI lineage: Eukaryota > Metazoa > Chordata > Mammalia > Chiroptera > Pteropodidae > Cynopterus > Cynopterus sphinx. The sequence goes on along the minus strand of CM057392.1, from coordinate 30,745,847 downwards.
GATTTTATCTCTGGATAGAGGGTTTCAGAACTGAGTTGAATTCAGTTGAATTTCTACACATCCTGCTGTTGTCCAAGAATTGCTTCTTGGTGTGGGAAACCATACACAGACACATTGGAACTGAGTTCAGGAACCTAATTTAGGTATTTTTAAGTGAGAACATTGTATCTCATGTTAGGCTGTAAAAACAAAACAAAACAAAACAAAACAAAAAAAAAACATTAAAAGAATTCATTTATCAGAATTAATCCATTTTTATCCTATTTTGTATATTTGCATATTTTATGGTTTTATATATTGATGTTATCCAGATAAATGACCTTCTATTAATTTCAGAGTTAACCTTACATCGTGCTTAATAGCAATTAAATAGGAAATGATATTTATAGGAAAAATTAATTTATTCTTTAAATTTTATATTTAAAAGTAGTTGTACTGTATTGTATAGTATTCAAAACCAGGCCTACATCATACCCTCAAAGTCACTGTAAACTATCCACTATATCAGAATTTATTATATTTGAATTGTCTAGAAATTGTAGAAATGTATACAAACACAGAAACACACACATGCTTATGATGCAGGACAGGGAAAATTCCCCCAAGTGGGGTTAGAACAAGTCCTTCACTGAGAGAAGAGAGTCCTTTGGCAGACAGTGTAGAAAGAATTCAACACACATGCCAAAGTTAAGGTCAAAGGGAAGATTATTAGAAAAGTGGTCACACTCCACAGACAGACGTAGTCTCCTCTCAGAGGCAGAAAGTGAGAGGGATCAAGAGGGACACGAAAAGGTGAGGGGGGTGTAGGGGCTGAGTGTTCAGGGAATTCAGTTTATGTCATTCTCTAGTTCCTATTTCCTTGATATGGACATATAGTGAGGAAGGAGAAGGAGAAGAGTCTGTGGACTGAAAGGCTTGCTGGCAGTTCCAGGCCTCTAATCCATAGGTTCCTCATGGTTTCAGCCATAGGGAATAAACAATTTTATTTGTATAGAGCAGCCACATTAAGACTCTGTCATTCCTGTTTCCCCTTCACAGGTGTAAGGAATGGGTTGTTATCAATCCCAGGAGAAATCTTTCTTTGTTCTGCAGGTGTCTTCTTGGCCTGGCTGGAGGACTCATCAGAACTCTGCAGTCTGAGTATAGTTCGATTTAGCATTTTAATGCTCTTTCCTCCTGCCTACATTTACTTGCATGCGTGTATGTATATACTCATATAAATATATATAGGTGCAAATCAAATAATATTTAGAATGCTATCCTTTTCTTTTTTCTACTGCTGTTTAACATGAAGAGCTGGCATCTCACAGATATGTAGTTTTCAAAAAACTAAACTCATCAGGCTTATCATTTAGGGAAGGTTTGTGGTTGTGGTTGGTGTCTGCCTTTCTGCAAGGACAAGTAGGCAATTTCCTACCAGAAAGTTCTTAGTCAAGAGAAAACAGGCTTATTTGCATATAGCCATGCACATAATTGGGAATTTAAATATGCAAATTGAGCACTCCATATTCTGGCCTTGTTTCTGGGTTTTCTAGGGCTTAATGGCCCTGAACAATTTTAAAAGGTTGAAAATATTAGAGGTTTCTTTTACAATCAACAAACAAACAATAAAACTTGCCCATTAGTGTATGAGTGCATGATTTCATCAAGTAAAAATATTATAAACATAAGGCCTGAATTAAGTGAATGGAGAACATTTAAGCTACATCCTTTTTTGTCATCTTAAATTTATCCTCCTGGACGATTTTAGTTTTTCTTCCTTTGTTTCACTTTGAACCAAATGTATCAGTGAACATTTATCAGTGCATATTTATAACATGAAAGTACACAACTGAAAGATATCAAGCTTCAGTAAGAAATGTTAAGCATTTGAGACCCTAGTTAAAAGTGGATTTATAAATGTTAGCTTATTACTGAAAAATGGGAAAGAAATGAAAGTAATCAAGAAAACAGGTGTTATGGGCTGAAATGTGTCCCTTCCAAAATTCATATGTTAAAAAAAGCCCTAACTAAGAAATCCCTCCAAATCTGATCGTCCTTGGAGCTGGAGTCTTTAAAGAGGTAAATTAAATAGAGGCCATTGGAGTAAGCCCTAATCCCAGCCAATTGGTGTCCTTTTAAGAAGAGGAAAGTGAGCACAAAGACTCTGGAGATGCATCACACAGAGGCAAGCCCATGTGAAGGCGTGATGAAAAGGCAACCCTCTGTGAGCCCATGAGAGAGGTGTCAGAAGAAATCAAACCTGCCGATGACATAATGGTGGACTTTAAGCCTCTAGAACTGTGGAAAAAGTAAATATTGTTGTTAAAGCCACTCTGTGGTATTTTGTATGGCAGCCATATAGCAAACTAGGAAGATTATTTCTTATCATTTAGATAAAAATGATAGTTATAAGTAGGGGCAAAGAAAAGCCTAGATAATATTGTGATGTGGAGCAAATCTTACAAGAAACAGGCTCTAGATATAAGCTTTGGTCTACAAGTTCAAATCTTAAATGTATTTCGTGTATAAATATTCCATAGTATTTTATTTTTGAATATTAGAGATTGGAGAAAATATTCTACTATATTTACATGAGACTTTAGTACACGAGTAAATTTTTAATAAATACTATTTCAAAAAGAAAGGAAAACATATACATTGAATCAGCCATTGAATGGCTCTTTGGTCCAAGAACATTCTCAGTGACAGAGAAATGACCAAAAAGGTGTATAAATCATAGCATAGGAGTCATCACAGTGTAAGTCCTGGAACATGTTAATAATCAATAAAATTCTGTGGGAGATTAGAAAATGAATCATTAAAAGTTGAATTTTACCTATTATTTAAAGGATAAATAATATTTCCAGATGCTTGAGAAAGCATAGATAACCTTGTAGCTTCAAGCATCAGTGAGCCTAAAGAGTTATAGGTAGACTAAGAGGATTTTAATTTGACCAATTTATGCCATCAATCAGTGGTGAAAAACTTGCCCATATAGGAATATAGATAGAGATATAGAGATAGATACAGACCATATGGACATAGATAGTACATAACCACAAAGACTGAGCATGTTCTCCTCTTTTCCCTATTCCCCACACAGCTGGTGACTTACCTAGAAGTAAATAATCAGAGTTTTGAGAATATGATATGCTGTTATAGAGCAGAAATTGAGTGGTTAAATTGGAGATTAAAAAATATTTTAAAAGGTCCTGATAAATCCAAAAATTTTATTTGAGGTAAAATAACACTGTCATTAGAAGGTAGAGTCAATAGAACTAATTGTCTGCTTGCAAAGTGAGAACATGGAAAATTGTAGCAGTACCAGCCTGGGTAATTAAGAGGAATGCACTGCCTCTAACAGATGAAAAAGGCCTTAATTAGGTAGATTTTGTTGTTGAGGGGGATTGCATTCCTGTTTTTACACATACAGATCCTGAATTATTGGCAAATTACAGAGGTCATCCAATAGATGAAAGAAATTCAAGAAACCTTGATGCTAACGTATATCCCTTATGGTTGGCTTTTACACAAATATTTCCTTATTCAGCCACTTCTCTTCACCTCAACAGCTACAGCTCTGATAATCCACGTCACTACCAAATCATGCTGAGATGACAGTATGAATTTCCTAACTGCTATGTCTGCATTTACCTTTGCCCTCTACAGTCTATTCTTAATACAGTATTCAGAGCGTTTTTGTTAAATCTGAGTCAGATAATGTTACCTCTTTCTTTGATATCATTCAATCTTTATAATGGCCCCAAATCTCTACATGTTCTGCTTCATATTATCTTTCTGAGCTCCTGTCCAATTTTCTTTCTCACTCATTCAGTTCCAGTTACTGAATCGAAACTTCAATACCATGTCTCTGACAGATTCTATCACCTCTTCTATTCCTATTTTCTCCTTAGTACTGTTACTTGCAAACACAACAACCATCTTACTTATGCTATTTTTCATTTCCTTATTAGAATATGAGCTTCACAGGACACGATTTTTGTCTGTTAAATATGTAGTCCTGGATCCTATAACTGTCCCTGATACATATTGGTTGATAAATATTTGCTGAATAAGTGACATAAATATTTGTTGCTCAATGAGTTTTAAGAAGTATATTTAATGTGTTATTTTTAAAGAAAGAAAGAAAAACATAACCTGGGAAAAGAATTGGCAAAACAGCAAATAGAATTTCTGAGCAAAGTTATAATAATTAATATCAAAAATTCAAAAAGTACTTTGAGCTAGTTTTATATAGATATTTTTCTATAGTTCTATTTCAAGTAAAAAACAATAATAACAACAACAAAAACCCATAAACCAATATTCCTTATGACTACACAAGTAAATATCCTCAACAAAACATAGGCTGACTAATCCAGGATTATATTAAAGGATTATACACCACAACTAAATGAACTTTATTCCAGGAATGCAATGATATTTCACTCAGCATACAAAAAAATCAGTATAATACAGTACATTAATATAATGAAAAGAAAAACCTCCACACATGATGATTTCAATTAGTATAGAAAACACAATTGAAAAATTCAAAACCGTTTCTTGATAAAAAAAAAAAAATCCTTGAGTAACTAAGAACTAAAGAAAACCTCTTCAACTCAATCAAATATATTTATGAAAAACTCACAGCTAATATCTTACTCAATTTCCAAGACCGGAAGTCTTAATCAACAATTAAGAACATGACAAAGATACCTAATATAACACTTCTATTTAACCTTTTTGAAAGTTCAAGCTGGAGCAATTAGGCAAGAAAAATAAACAAGAACACATCCAAACTAGAAAAGATAAAGTTAAAACATCCCTATTTTTGTATATGGTGACAAATAACATTCTAGTTTCAATTTTTTTTTTTTTTTTTTTAGGTGAGGCAAACCTTGGTTGACCTCACAGATTACACGAAACTTGTCAGTTTACAATCCCTTATTTTTTATTTCTTATGCCTACAGAACCTGGTCTTCCTAGGCAGTCTCCCTTCCAAGTACCAGGCCCGATCCTGCTTTGCTTCCGATATCAGATGGGATTGGGCTCATTCAGGGTAGCGTGGCCATAGACATTAGTTTTATTCTTTTGCATGTGGTTTTCCAATTTTCCCAACACAGTTTATTAAAGAAGATTCCTTTTGTTCATTGTATGTTTTTAGCTCCTTTGTTAAAAATAATTTGCCCATATATATGTGGGTTTATTTCTGGGCTCTCAATTCTGTTCCATTGGTCTGTGTGTCCATTTTTTTTTTGTCAATATCATGCTGATTTGATTATTGATTAGAGTGTGATAGCTCTGGTTGTGGGTTTTTTTTTTCTCAAGTTTGCTTTGGCTATTCAGGGTCTTTGTGATTCCATAAAAATCTGATGACTTTTTAAGTTCTAATTCTTTAAAAAATGCCATTAGGATTTAATTCAAAATTAATCAAAGACCTAAATATAAGACCTGAAACAATAAACTGCTTAAAGAAAACTTAGGTACTAACATTACAGATCTTGGTCTTAGAGAGGATTTTATGAATTAGACCTCAAAAGCAAGGAAAGTAAAAGCAAATATAAATGAATGGTACTATATTAAACTAAAAAGCTTCTACACAGCAAAAGAAACCATCAGCAAAAGAAAAAAAGGCAGCCAACCAAATGAGAGATATTTGCAAACAATACCTCCAATAAAAGGTTAATATTCAAAATATATAAAGAGCTCTTACAACTCAACAACAAAAAACAAACTATCCAATTAAAAAAAAAACTGGGCAAAGAACCTGAACAGGCACTTCTCCCAAGAAAATGTACAAATGACCAACAGATATAGGAGAAAATTCTCAACTTCACTAGCTATTAGGGGAATGCAAATCAAAACTCCAATGATATAGCACCTCATATCTATCAAATAGGTTTTTATCAACAAGTAACAAGTGTTGGAGAGGTTGTGGGGAAAAAGTTACCCTCACACACTGCTTGTGGGAATGTAAATTGGTACAGACACTATAAAAACAGTATACAAGTTCATCTAAATATTAAGAATAAAGCTACCATAACAACCCAGCAATCTCTCTTCTGGATTACCTACCTGAAAAATTTGAAAACATTTATCCATAAAGATATATGCACCCTGATGTTCTCTGCAGCATTATTCACGGTGGCCAAGATATGGAAACAACATAAGTGTCCTACGATAAAAGGTAGAAATAAGATGTGGTGCATATACACAATGGAATACTACTCAGCTATAAGAAAATATGAAATACTGATATTTGTAACAATATGAATGGATCTTGAGAATATTATGCTAAGTAAAATAAGTCAGATGAAAAAAGTTGAAAATCATATTATTTTACTCATATGAGATATAAAACTGAAAACAACAAATGAACAAACAAGACAAAAATTCATAGACCCAGATACCAATATGTGGTTACCAGAGGGCAAGGGGAACAGAGGAAGGTTGAAGAGTGTACAGGGGATCAAATATATGGTAACAGGAGACTTAACTTTGGGTGGTGAACACAGAATGCAATATACTGATTATGTATTATATAATTGCACAGTTGAAACACATACAATTTTATTAATCAATGTAATCCTAATAAATTTAATAAAATTTTTAAAATTTTCCATTTGCAAGAGGCATAATTTTATATACAGAAAAACCTAATGAAAATATACACACCTACATATACGCTAACAATTATTTAGAGCTAGAAAAAAAAAACTACAACATTCAGGATACAACATAAACCCACAAATATCAGTCATGTTTCTATAAAATAGTAATAACAATCCAAAAAAAAAAAAAACACTCGGAAATAAATATCATTTATAATGGCATCCAAAGTATAAAATACTAAGGAATAAATTTAAGAAGTGCACAATTTAAACCTTTAAAAATATAATACACTGAGGAAAAATTATTAAAGATCTAAACAAATGTAAATATATCTCATATTCATGAATCAGAAGACTTAATATTTTTAAGATGATAACACAGCCCCAACTAGATATATTAAGCACAATCCCTATCAGAATTCTACCTTTCTTAGTAAAATTGACATGCTGGTTCTAAAATTCTTATGGAAGCTCAAGGAATGCCGAAAAAGCCAAAATAATTTGGAAAAGAACAAATTAGGAGAATTCACATTTTCTAACTCAAAATGTTATTACAAAGCTAAAGTAATTAAAATAATGGTACAGGCATGGGGATAGATATATAGATCAATGGAATAGAAATAAATCTATACATCTATGGTTAACCAATTTTTGAAAGAGGTACCAATACCATTCAAGTGGAAAAGAATAATATTTTCAACATATGGGTGCTGAAACAACTGAATATTCACATTCAAGATGAAGTTGACACTTCGCCTCATACAAAAATTGTACAAAAATTAGTTCCGAGTGGATCAAAGACCTAAATGTAAGATCTCAAACTATAAAACTCTTAGAAGAAAACCTAGGACTAAATATTTGTTACTTTAGATTTGGCAATGGGTTCTTAGATATGACAGCAAAAACACAAGCAAAAAAGAAAAAAAATAAATTGTAGTTTATTAATAAAATCTTTTGTGCATCAAATAATGCTCAGCATTATTAGTCATCAGAAAAATGCAAATCAAAACCACAGTGAGATTCTACTTTACACCCAATAGAATACACCCAACAACAATCAAACTGAAGATTAACAAGTATTGACAAGGACACAGATGTAGAGAAATTAGAACCTAATTGATTGTTGGTGGAAATGAAAAATGGAAAAACCATTTTGGAAAACAACTTGAAAGTTACACAAATTTTCAATATAGTTCTCCATTTGATCTATCAATTTTACTTCTAGGTATATACCCAAGAGAAATGAAAATAAGTGTGCATATAATGACTTGATGGTATGTTGATAGCAGTATTACTCATAATAGCCAAAACGTGGAAAAAATTCAAATATCTATCAATGGATAAACAAAACCCCTACAATGCTATATGATTAGATGCTATATGATTAGACTGTAAAAAGTACAAAATCTTGATACATTCTACAACATGCATAAACCTTGAAAACATGTTAAATAAGAGAAGCAAGTCAGAAAAGACCACGTATCTCATTTATATAAAATGTCAATAATTTGCAATAAATATCTATAATGATAGAAAGTGGATTAGTGTTTACTTAGGGCTGGGGAAAATTGGGGGATTATGAGGTAATAGCTAAACGATATGGGTATTTTAAGATGATGAATTATATCTCAATAAAGCTGTTACAGAAAAATTAGTAGTTCACATATGTCAGTATATGTTTAGACTTTCTATTCTTTTCCATCAATTTATTTGTCTATCTTGATGCAAAAATCACACTGTAATAATTCTGCAAATTTATCAGTTTTGAAATTGGGTTAGCCTTTCAACTTTTTCCTTATACTTTAAAAGTTACTGTGGCAATTCTCAGATGAATTTAGAAATAGCACGTCAATTTCTATTAATAACCTGGAGATTTTATTATTATTTCATTTATCATTTAAAGATATTTGACCCCTTCATAAGATGAAATCTTCTGAGACATGACCAAGGTACCTCTCTCCTTTTATTTAAGCTCCCTTTAATTGCTTAACAGTAATCAATAATGTTTTTAGTTCTCAATATAATCTCACAAATTTTAAAATTTATCTTCATACTAATTATCATTGATTAGTTGATACAGATCTTGACATAGGTATTTGATACTATAAATGTTTGTTTTATTTTGGATAATTTTTACTAGTATAGAAACAATTGACATTTGTAGATTAATATTACATACTGCAGCTTTTCTATATCGATATATTTGTTCTGGAAACACTTTTATAAATCCATCAGATTTTCTACATAGATGATCCTGTTATCTGCAAATTAAGATAGTTTTACTTCATTCTTTCCAATCTGGATACCTTTTTTGCATCTAATTACTGTTATTAAAACCTCCAGCACAACAGTAATAGAAATTGTAAAAGTAGATATAATTGTCTTTTTTTTTTTTTGGATTTTTAGGGGGGAAATAGTCATTTGCGATTAATTATGAGAAGAGCTATAGAGTTGATGTAGATGCTTGTATCAAACTGAAAAAAAAATCTGTTTTCTTCTACCTTAAAGTTTTTTCTTTAAATCAAAAGTAGATTTGGGTTTTGTTCAATTTCTCCTATGTGTATTTGGATGACTGATGTTGGCTATGACTAATCAGAAACAATTTCTGGAGCTGGCTATGGGATCATCTTCACTCCAATCACATATCAGAGGAGTAGATGCCTGAACAAAATGGAAGCAATGGAGTTAGGGTAGGAACCAATAGCATCCATTCGCCTGCCTTTCAGGCAAAGCCACTTTCTCTTATTTCCAAAAAACTTGTTATCCAGCCCAAAATGAGGTGTTTGTAATATATTTTTTTAGACCTCTTGGCTTTTGTATATTGTTTAATATTTCCAATCTTTACATTCTCAATATCTCCATAATTAAATTATTAAAATTATTTATTTAAAGTAGTTTCGAGTATATAGTGCATTGGTTAGACATCTATAATGTTCATAGAATGATCTCCCCAATTGCTCCCTCCCTCCTCTGGCCCTCCCCTTAGCCATCATATTAATGCTAACTACACTCCCTGTTCAATGCTCCCCATGCCCGACTATCAACTACTAATTTGTACTTCTTTAACTTTTTGCCTCATTCTCCCAGCCTCCCAACTCCCCTTCTCCTCTGTCCATCACCAAATTGTCCACTATATTTGTGAGTCTGTTTTTGATTAGTTTGTTCTTTTTTCCCTTAGATTCCACATATAAGTGAAATCGTAAGGTATTTATCTTTCTCTGTCTGATTTATTTCACTCAGCATAACAACCTCTAGGTCCATCCATGTTGTTGCAAATGATAGGATTTCATTTTTTTAATGGCTGAGTAATATTCCATTGTACATATGAACCATAATTTCTTTAATCATTTGTTGATGGGCATTTAGGTTGCTTCCATATCTTGGCTATTGTAAATTGTACTGCCATGAATATTGGAGTACATAGGTCTTTATGAATTATTGTTTTGGTTTTCTAAGTACATATTTTTAATGCTCAAAAATATGTTAAGTTTATTAGAAACATTTTTATAATGAGTTAGTAAGTTACATTTCAGTACTCCACATGGAAGCACAGAGTACTATAATAACAGAACATTAGTACTATAATATGAATATAATATAATATAATATAATATAATATAATATAATATAATGTAATATAATATAATATAATATAATATAATATAATATAATATAATATAATATATAATATGAATAGTTTCAGAAATTAGAAACATAGAATCATAGCCCATACAGGAAGCTCTGTAATATTTTTCAATGTTTAGAAGTTTTCTATTTCCTTTGGGGACACACTATGCTAGACCAGAACCATATTTTGGATAAAAAATATTTTATTAAATGCTACTTACTTCCAAATAATCTAATTTCTGAGATTATGACATTTCTTCTTTCTTTAAATATTTAATAAAATTTTGTCATTAGAGTAATGTACATATCTCCTGTAGAAAGTTTAACTTTAGATAATAAGCTTACCTTCAGTAATTAGATTTTAGTTCTCTTTTATTTAACACTTTGATAAATTATCTAAAAGAAAAAATGAATAGTGTAATAAGGTGATGCATATATGACTTGGAAATACATAATTCCTAGAAAAAATAACTAAAATCATGATGAAATATAAAATGAAATCATGAATTTTAGAGATTATAATTGTAATTAATCCATGGATATTAAATGATGATGTATAAAGATTTAGGTTACTTAATATAGATATAGTATGATTTGTTCAACCATTTTCCTGTTGATGTACATTCAGGTTGTTTCCAGGTGGGTTTTTTAATTTTTTTTGACTATCATAAACAATGATGCAATAAATTTCTTCATATATTAAAAAAGACAGGTTAATTAAAATATTTCATAAAGAAAAGTGATATAGTACAATCAGCAAAAGAAACAAAGTCCATGAATATTATAGTAAATACAAAATGTAAGAGACATCCTGTACTCAGAAAGGAAATTGATATTATCATTGGTGAGTCTGCAGCTGCAATATTGTGTTAATTCTGCAGCACTTCAGCACCAGGTATACATAGTAATATTGGAAAGAGCCCAGGGGAAAAAAAATTGAATAATGAGAAGGGAAGACTGATTTATGGGGGGAGATTAAAGCAGCATAATATTTATAGCTGAGCAAAGGGAATATAAAAATGATCTGTAAATATATGGAAGATGTAAATAACAAATAGAAAGAAATTCTAGAGGAGGTAGCAGAATCAGAGGCAAAGCAATCTGAATGAAAAGTGGCTGGGTTATTTATGTCAAGTAAAGATTAAAACCCACATGTAACTCCCTGACTGAACAAAGTCTTTCTCCTTAAGCATTAAACGCCTTCCTGTGCCAAACAGTAAGATGTTATTTTATGGATGACCCATGTATTCACAGGCCAAGATTACAAATTATCAAAACCAGAATGGAAAGATGTAGGGTATGTTGTCAGACTTACTGTTGAAATCTACAGAGGAGGACTACATTTTTCCCTTTGATTTAAGAATGTAAAGACTTATTTTCTGTTCTTTAAATCTTTAACATAAAAGGTTATTTGTGACAACTGGAAACTATTCATTACTAAAACTATAAGCAAGCAAGGAGAATTTACACAGAAGAGCCATGCTAAGATATTACGCCAAGAAGAGAGGAGAAATGACTGGCATATAAGTTGACCTACAGATGGTGACTTCCCCAGTGTAGTGTTTCAGTGTGTATATCTATGAATCTGGCCTCTCAGTTCCTTGAATTTCTCTCCTCCAATGACTTTATCTAACAATGTGAATTGACAACCCAGTTGTGTATTCGTCCCTTAGAACTCCTCATTATTACTACGTATCTTTAAAATTTTTAATTTAAGGTATGTCATTTGCCTTTTTAAAGTTCCTTTCCATATTCACACTCACTTCCTAGAAAGTTGCATTTCTCACCATTTTCTCAACCCAGCAGCAGCAGTCCCCATCTTGCTTTTTTTTTTTTCCACTTTTCCCATAGCTTGGAATATTAGTCACTTCTTTGCATACACCCTCAAATTCTTTGGACAGCTCTTCCTTCTATTTACTCTCTGGAAAAATAAAATTGTTTAGTCCTCAAAGAGTACAACCTTTCATTTATTCACATCTGAATATGGACAGCCTAAATATTTTCCAGTGTTTGCTGTATGTGGAAGATACTGAATGTTAGTATAAATCCACTATCCCCGTCATTTGAGACAGGCGCATGCCCAGGTAGATATTAACCTTTCAAACTTCTTACACCACTATAGCAGGCTGTGTGCCCACATGACTAATTGTTCACCAGCTGTTAGCAGAAGCTACATACTCATCCTTTGTTTTTGTTTTTGTTTTTTTACTTATAAAGAAAATTCAATCAAATGATCTCCTCTTTTTCCCACAGCCTGGAATAAGTTTTGTGAGCCATGTTTGAACATGCAGATGAACTCAGCCCCATGAGAAAAGCCAAGGTAAAGTCTAGAAAGAAACTAAGCCACTTAATGATCTTTGGTAGCAGGAAAAGAGCTCTCCATCAACCTGAAGTAACAACCTCAGGTCTGTCACTCGAAAAAGAAATAAACTTCTTGTCTTTTCAGCCACTTTATTTTCAAGATACATCAATTAAATTTGCTTACCTTTTAACTTAAATTATCCACTGAGATCCCATTATATCCATGACCGTCATCCTCCTCAATATGCCTCTAGTATCGCCTAGCAAATTTTCTCTATTTAGCTAGCCCATTCATCTTTCTGCTCTCCCAAGTGACAATTTCAGACACTGCTTTCTCCCATCAAGAAATCGACAACACTTTTTCATTCTCCCTTTCATTTCATAACTTTGAATTTTATTTCACTGAAATGAAGAAAAAGAAGTAATCAAAAGACAACTTCTTAAATTTCACATTGGCCTATCAAACTACGTATTACAACCATTGCATAAAGTGTTATTGATTAATTATTAATTAGACCAATTAAATTCCTCAACTGAAAGGTATTTCAGTGATTTTTCTCCTTCTTTACTGCCTTGTTTTTCTTCAAATGTTTATATCATTCCATTCAGTATGAAAATATGTTGTTAGATAACCCGTCAAAATAGCAATAACAATTTTATTGATACTCACTTCTCCCTCCACTAGATGCTCATATTTTTCCTCTTTTTCAGAGATATTTCATTGATCAAGTCAGAGTAAAGAAGTTGTGAAAAACCCCTTTATATATGAGGTTTTCCTAATATATGGCAAGTTTCTTAATTTAACTAGAAAAAAAATAAAAAAAATTTAATGGCTATTATTATTTTGAACTCATACATTATAGTGAAATAAATAAAAATGATAGATTCCAATTAATATATACATCATTTTCAGATAAATCTGCCTAACTCCTTTCATCATGTCACTCCTTTAAAAGGTATAAAATTTAAATTTTGTCAAATGGCAGTTTAAATCATTAAAAATCTCAAACCGTCTGTGTTCTACTTCTGTATCCCCAATTAGTCAACAAAATGAAATCCTTTTGTTGTTTTTCTGACTGTCTTATTCTTTATCCTTGGAATGGCTATCTACTGTTCACCTAAGCATTTATCTTTTCTGGTTTCTAGAAGGCCATCTCCTCCCTTTTTCACCTTTTGCAACTGTCTTAAATCAACAATGAGAAATGTGTTCCCTATTCCACGAGCCTTTATTATTTATCAATGCACTACTAATTTAACACAAGTATAAAGTGTAGCATCTTTGTCATTTCATTTGTATAAATATGTGTTATTTAACAAGATTTTAAAGTCATGGGAGCATACAAATATTAAATTAAGGATAAAGCAAGAAGCATGTGTAGAAGGTGATGAAATATGAAATGGTAAGGTCAATTGGGATGAAAATCAAATAGAAAATGCTTCAAAACTTCTAAAAGATTAAGTTAGGAGAATGTAATTCTTAGGAAACAAAAATTTGTTAAGAGTGGAGAATGACATGATTAATGTTGATCCTTGGTAAGATTATGTCGAAACATTTTTACTTAGTAAATTGAAAGGAAAGTGCAAAATGAAATGTGAAAAGTGGTCATTGGAGAATAAGAGAACCTGAAATAGAAATGGCAGTAAAAATGAAAGAGAAGCATAGTGAATGCAATGGTTCCATAATTAGAACCTCTCTTCAATGCTAAGTACTCTCCAAGTGTAGGTATCATTCATTGGCTGCTCATGGCACAAAGATGATTTCCTCGAAAACAATAACCATGCCTGAAGAAAGCTTGTTCTAAAGTTATGCTGACTTCTTAAGAGCAGTCAATATCCAAAGACTGGTCGATTTTGGGATATCAAAGCCTGGTCCCCTATGTCTCAATTTAAATCATTTTATAGGTTCAACAGAGTCTCCAGGGCTCACTGTGGGGTTTGCTAAGGCCTCTTACAAGTGATCCAAGGTTAAACTCCTCCCTCCATCCAGTCTTAGTTCTCTCAATCGCTTACTGGTATGGTTCCTCAGTGCATTTCCCAATAAAACTCTTGCATGCAAGGCTGTATCTCAGGATCTAATCCTAAGGGATTTAACATAGCATATTCGGATTTGAAAATGGTTCTAGGAAGGAGATTTAAAACAGAGGTTTTGCAGCTGGATCACCTGCAGGCCTGGAAGCAGTAAGAACCCCATCACTGGCGTCGGGTAGAGTGCTAACAACCTGTAGCATACTGTAGCAGTGTTTCCGATGCTCAACTTGGATAAGACACTGGTAGAAGTGGATGCAAATCTTAAATGTTTGAGAGATTTTAGAAAATTAGTAATTTTAAAAACTATAAAATTAAAGGGCTCTTGCTGGATATAATCAATACAACATAGGTGAAAAAAAGACTAAGTGTGACCATTTACAAGTTTCAGGTGATCTAAAATCAGAGAATTTCCCTGGCAACATACAAAGTGATGTTCATATTCTGTAACTGAGAACAGATAAATTTGAAAATCATATCCAAGACTTAATGATAAGTGCAGCCAAGCTCCAGAAAATGTTAAATTCTCAGTCTGAGCAAATATTCTATTCCAAGTCAGGGTAAAAATTGGAAAGAAGTGAAACTTTGAGACTCAGGATGGGAATATCTAGTTCATGTACTCAAGAAGCTGGGAACAACAGATTCCCCTGAACTCCCTCCGAACAGTTCACTATGACAGGAATCCATACACATTTTGGTTACGGGCATATCCTTCCTCTTCATGGAGCTTTAATCAGCGATTATCTGAGAGCTAACAAAGTGTTTGATCTTCTGAAATAGAATCACACCAAACAAAAAGGTCCCATTCACAACAAAGTTGATTGGCAGTGGGCACATGACCATGTAGTCACTGGTCCTCTCACATACTGAACTACACACATCTCCCAGACTTATAGAGTAAGCAGCCTTTTCATCAGCCTTGAAAGTGCATCTAAGTCATCCTGTTGGAGATGATACCATTTGAGAACAGGTCACCATTTACCCTCAAAATCAATAATTATTATGTGCCCATTAATCTCAAAATGGTAGATCCACTAAATGATAGAATGACAACATTTGAAAGTATAAGTACCTCCACTTATCCTCACTCCCAGTGAAACACTTGAGAAATTTGTACCTTCTTCTATCATACCTTTAAATTTTGTATTTCTAGAGGCCTCAGAGAGGGGAAATTCCTTCAGGAGCAATAGTTCTTACTATTGCTTGGTAATTCTGTGTACCAATTGGGGAGCCAAAGAATGTATGAAGCAAATGGAAATATGGAAGTTTAAATGAAGAAATAAGTAACATAAAAGATGCAGCTTAACCAGTCATTAACAAAGAATGGTAAGTGAAACTATAAAAGTTTTGATGATCAAGAAGTTTGAAAAATATTGTAAATAGTTGACAGGCTACCAAGAGCTAGGCTAGATGATAATAACTGTTTAAAATACATATCAGGAAGTAATGAAGGCATCAGTGCTTAACTCACACAAAGAGAGTTATGGAATAAGGGGTTCTGATCCAAAATACATAACCATTGCAGAAATCAAGGAGAAAACTGAAGAATAAAACAATACCTCTGACATGGGCCAATGCAACCACACAGCTAGAAACAGGAGTTTATAAAATACATATTACTCACATTAGACGGAGCAATAAAAACAACAAAAATAGCCAGCCATATTTGTTGACATTCAACAAATATCTTGATAATCTATGTATTATAATATTTTCATATATCAAGATATATAAACAGATCTTAAATTCTGGAAAGAGGATTGGTCATATACATTATATAAATTTCAAATATGATATTAAAATTATAAATCATAAAGCATGATTATCAGAAAAGTAAAAAAATTATTTTAACTCAAAGCTTAGAAAAATACAAGAGACAAATATGACTAAATATTTGTGAATCAATAAATAAAAATAGATACAGAGAATAAAATTTTTAAAAAATACTGAAGCATACAATTTTTATAAGAATTTTAAAGATCATGATTACATTGAATTTTAATCTCAGGTTAATAAATTTGACCTTTTGATTAAAATAAACACAAACAGCATTATTAGGGCAATGCAGAGAAAAGGATTTTTCCATTAATTATGACTGTTTTGCTGCAGGCAATGAAAACCAATTTGAGAGAAAATAACTAATAATTCAATAATTTAGAGAAAGCTTTATACGAATAGAGTTGTTTCATAGAAATCAAAGGAAGAATGCAGATTAGTATTAGAACTCCAGCAGCATCTCTCCTTTATGTGCACATTTGCTAAGCTTTTTGTGAACATTTACGTTGTCTCGCAGTCCACAAAAAATAATAAAATCACTACAGCACTTGAGTTTACATGCAAAATTTAAACTATATAAAAAATAATCAACAGCTCATAATTCAAAATCTTGCATGAAAGATTTTTTTTTGGTTCAAGTCATTACTCCTACAGGTAGACATCAGGCACAATTTTTTACTAATAGAAGCAAATAATTGTCAATTAAAAATTCCAGAAACCCAGAAAAAATAAACAGTTGAAACTGGTTATTGACTCATGGACAAACACCTCAACACCTGAAGACCATAGTTCAAAATGTACTTTCTTAAATACCAGATTTTAGACTGTTTTATATAAAATTATAAAACAAAGTTGTAAAAAATTGACTATAAACAGTATTTTCAAAATACATTATTTTTGCCAAAGTTAGAAAAATTATTAAATACATTGCATTTTTTTAACTAGTTTAAGTAGATTTTGAGAATTATTTCTCTAGTATTAGAATTATTTCTCTAGTATTGAAAGATACTAATATCTCAAATGTCTTGGATTTAGAAATATAATATTATGTGTTAAATTAATATTTATGAATATGGCATTGCATGTAAAACTAAATCTATTTCAGAAAATAGAAGATATTTTTAAGAAGGTATATATTATGATTGTTCACATTTGCTTTTTAGAAAAAATATGTAATTTTTAATTTATCTGCCAGTTGATTATAATTGCTTGGTTTTCCAGTGGAAAAAAAAATGTTCCCATGATTTTATTAGAATTTTAGCTTGAGAAATTAACCAATTCTCTGAGTATAGAAAACATATTTTTCTACTGCCTTAGGTTATAACCTTGGTGTTACAAAAGTTTTGCTTAGATAAATTACTTCATAAAATTCAATCTAGACGTAGGCACCCAAATATCATATCTGTTTTTGTACTGGCAAAATATTTGAAATAAAATTATATTGTCATTAGTAAAGTGCATTTTGGATTTCAATAAAAGATATCTGAAGGCAAAGAGTTTGTTAGATATGATTCTTCTAATCTATCTGAATCTTATGTCATGTTCACTCCAGCACTAGAATGTTCCTCCTGATGTTTGAACTTGTGATATTTACTTATTTATCTTCCCTTGAACATTTTAATAAATAAATGTAAATTTAGAAAATACCTTTTATATTATACAAATTTTATACTTGTAAATATAAAATATGAAATATAAGTTTAATGACATAATACGGAGAAAGATAGTCTTAAAAACATAGATATGTTCATTCAGGTGTTCAAAAAATAAATAGAAAAAAATTGGCACTAAGGCACACTATAATTCCAATTAGTGTAATTATATGTTATGTCTGTAGTAAAAGGAATTCATTCTGCACATAAGCCTTTAGGTGTTAAAAGGCAATTTTATTTCTTAGTAGAGTTTTATTGTTACCTGCTTACCTGACTTCCTTCCTTCCTGACTTCCTTCCTTCCTTCCTTCCTTCCTTCCTTCCTTCCTTCCTTCCTTCCTTCCTTCCTTTCCTTTCCTTTTTTCCTTCTTTCCTTCCTTCTGTCCTTCCATTCTTCCTTCCTCCCTTTTTGTTCCTTAATGTATACAAAGGTGTCAAATAAATCACCATTAAATTGAGATTATTAATAGGTTTCAATATGAAATATATTTCTTGAGAGAAATTTCATCAGAGTAGGAAGAGATCAAAATTGGATGGAAACCGAGTGCTGATAAGGCTTTTATCAAAATTAGATTTGATTTTTTCATGGTTGGATACAAATCAGTGCACCACTTTGACATGCTAATCTAGCATAATATATCACTGATGTTATTGCATTATTTGAGTCAAAATGTTTGTGTGTGTACAAAAAACCACAACATACAAAGACAAAGCTAAAGTCTGCTAAAGATTGGTAGTGTTATAAATTATACTTTTATTCAGCAAGCACTTAACTGCTGTATACCAAGTACCAGGCATCATAGTAAAGAAAAGACTGATAAAAGTCTTTTCCTTCATAGATACTAAGTTCTGATAAATGATATGCTCTCTAAGCTACTTGTTCTTAATCTAACACAGGGGTCAGCAAACTTTTTAAGGGAAAGGGCCAGATAATAAATATTTTAGGTTTTTCAAGCCACACAGGATATTGATAATTCTTCTTTACATTTTTCTCCCAACAATTTAAAAATATAACATTTTTAGCCCATGTACCTTACAAAAAATGGGACACAAACTATATAGTATGCCAACCCCAGATCTGAAAAATAATTCATGTATTTGATGGACAATACCAGTAAAGTTAATTCTTCTCACCTGATGAATTTGGATGCTTGTCTTTTCCACTCCAAAAATAGTCATCATTTTTCATACCTTTAAATTTTCTGTGTATGACCTATTCAATATGGTGGCCTTTAAGTTGGGGTAGAGATAAGTGAGAATAGTTATTGTAATAAGTAGCACGGCTTTAAAAGTAATCCCAAAAGAACTTTGATGATGTTGAATTGATTTTGAGGTACTTATAGGTGAGTAATGAACAAAAGCTCTAACATATCTATAAAACAACAGCTACAACCCAATCTAAATATGGTAAAGAGAAACCTGAATCACTTCCATGATGAAGATCTGTCCCCCGCACTTAAAGTACCTGGAATGATACCATCATAAGTTCCCACTAAAATTATTCCTCACTGCCTTCTCCAAAATTACTTATATACAGGAGTGGTTGGGGTTTTTTGTTTTTGTTTTTTTTTTTTTGTTTTCTATTTTGAATGAGTAACATTATGGAAAGACTGAATCCTGGTTCTGAGATACTGCTAATATTTTATAACATAGGAAACCACACGGGTATCACAGAAGTCAGAAAATGACTGGAATTTGGACATAAGCCCATTTTACAATACGCTCTGGGAGTGAAGATATAAAAACACTCACTCTGCATATTCTCACAGTTCTGGAATGTGTATCAGAAAAGGATGCTCCCAGCATTAAGATTGACTGAATTTGTGTGTATGGCCTGCGACTTACAAAGGTGAATCTTGAAAAAACTGACATTATTATCATAAATGCAATTCAGCGATATAAACAATGAAAAAGTTTTTTTGGTGTCTCTTATATACTGGGGCAAGTTGGTCACATCCTTTCATGGGCTTCACTACCATTGAGCTGACAGGTGTTGGTTTTTCTCTGTTCCAGTAAGCAGAGACCAACAGAAGCGGTTTACTTCAGCCTGAAAGAAACAGGAACAAAATCTAATGCTTTGTCATTAAGTCTATAATAATCATGTGATTCTTTTTGTTCCATACTTTCTCATACTTGCCTTTGTGTTGGTAAGATCAAGTTGATGGGACCCGAGCAACAGGAGTAACAAGTACCTTAGAAGCCTCAGTAATATCTATACATGTTAGAAGGTGAAAGAAAAGTGTCCTAACAATTTGAAGACCCATACTATAAGTGTAATTTTGGAAGGCCAGAAATCCTGACCATGTCAGAAAACTCCTGCTAAAATGAAAATGAAAATGAATTAAAAAAATGGGAATCTGTTGCTCTGGGACATATGCTAGCGCAATATCTGAGGTCCCCACTGAATGCTACAAGCTAAACATATCACTTTGAGTGTACTGATGTACCTTATGAGACTTCCATGCTTTTAAGAGAAATTCCGAGAGGAGAATGTCTTTTCATCCCCTCAGGCCATGGTGCAAACAGGTCTGACCTTGAGCAGATTAAATGTTGCTTGAACTGTCTGGAGACCAGGAAGCTCTTTGGAGAGAGACAGGCGAATCACAAAATATGCTCCTAGAGTTTTACTACATTTCTATTCCCTATCTGGAAACTTATCTTTTTAACTGAGAAAAAAGTTCCTATGTTGTTAATGAGATGAACTGAATACCTGACTATGAAACAGCAGAACCCATGAAATCTGACTGAGGATCATGACTTAAGGGTTATTTGATCTAGCAAATCATGAAGCCAGCTGTGTGCTGCAGGACTCCTTCCTCACTGGGAGAATATTCCAGATTAGACATAAGAAGTTACTGAAAATAAAAGTAATATGCACGACCATGTGGTTTATTCAATTAATTCATTTATTTTCTCAGTTGTTCCACATTTCCCTCAGCTGTATACCCATAAAATTGTTACAAATGTTAAGTTACCTTAAAAAAGGGGGAAAAAGTCTGATTACAGATAGTTCTGTGTGGTTTCCTGGCCTGGTGAGAAGTAATCAGTTGCACAGCATTGCAGCTACTTTTAGGTGTGGCTCTGGGAGAAATTTGCATGGATATCTTTCCAGCAAGCAGAATTTTTAGACCCTACACTAAGGACAATAATTGCCTTTCTCTATACATTTCTCTATAGAGGCCAAAGAAAATGTGATATCCATAACCACTTATTTTCAACTTGGATTTAAAAGTTGAAACATAAATGTCTTAAATGAAAATTTAAACTTTGTTCATTAATATTTAAAGATGGACTCATAATTATGACTGGGCAAATATTGTTAAAAGCTGATCCATTTAGTTTATGCATTGAGACAAATTAGCAATAGTTACATAAAAATATTAAGCCAATGACAGATTATTTTAGAGAAAATATTGTGCAGAAAACTATATATATAGCTATAAACTATATGTGAACCAGTACACTCAAAAGTCATTTAATAGTCTCCTCACTATACTGATTGACCCAGAAGATATCTTTGTAGCATTTGACAAGTTAATTCTAATATGTTATGAAAATGAAAAGGTTCCAGAACATCCAAACAGTACTGAAAGATAATAAATTTAGATAATATACATTGCTTGATTTTAAGATTTATTATAAGGCAAGTAGAATAAATAAAAGAAGTAAAAGTAGAAATAGGAAAATTTACACATAATGAAGAATGGTAACATTTTTTTCTCAATATCTAAGAGAAAGGCATATAAAAATCAGTAAATATATATATACATGATGATAAATATTTTAAATGTATAGTTTTTATTACATTTTACTCTCTATCTTAGATAAAACTCTGATGCCTAATATTATCCTTGAGAAATTAAGCTTTTATACCTTTTTTTCTGTTGCTATTGCTTGGTTAGATTAGCTGAATAATGTCTTGTATGTTCTCCAGTGCAGTGGAATCAAAGTGAAGCATCTGATTGAATGAGAAGTTAATTGTGTACTAGGAAGAAAATATTTGGTTAATGCTTGACTATTTTGCTAGCATTTTTTTGATTCTATACATATAACAGTTAAAATAATGTTCTACTTCATTAACTAAAAGTAACACTTTGAGATTTCATTTGAATGAAATATGATATGTCAGGATAAGTGAACTAAATGTATTCTCTGTACCTGCAGTTTTTATTTTAAATTTTACTTTTTAAGAAGAAAGAAGTACATGAAACAAGAATAGTCTATACTTATTTTTTTTTTTGTCTTTTTCTCAGGTTAATAAATGAGACAAATCTATTTAGGCTATTACTGGACCAAGATAGAATGACACATATTTCTTGATTTAAAAAAAATAAGCAAAGTCCATGGACTTTAAGAATATTTTGAAGGAAATTTACCTGATCATATTCATTTTAGTCGTTAAAACATGAACCTATGGAAAATAAAAAATCAACTGTAGTGAGAACTAATGCTATATCCTGGTTAGAAGAACTGTCAGATTGTCCCTGTTTTTTGAATCCACTTAAACAAAGAAAGTACATCATGTCGTAGTTGTTTTGACAAGATTGCTGTAATGTGGAGGATGTTTTGACAAAGCCCTTTCAATAATGTAAAACACCAAATTATATTACAAAGTAGTCAGTGCAACAAACATCTCTGATGCATTATCCCTGAGACTTGCTCTTTCCTGAATATTGATACATGCCTTGAGCCAGGGAAATGAGGTTATAATATAAATGATGAGTAATAAAAAAAATTGCAGAAACATAAAAAATATTTCTATATGAGTTTGACAGATATAAATATATTTTGATGATAAGCAAGAAAGAGAAACACATATATTATAAACTTAATCCAAAGTAAATATAAATATCAGATATCAGGTTTAAGAAAATTAATTGCATGGGAACACATATGCTCCAGGATTTCCTACCTTGCTTGTATTTCTCCAATCTAGATTCAGAGTCCTGGGTAAACAAGCTAGTATGTCTAGCTTGGGTCTCCCAGGATACCGAGTTTATAGAATCACAAATACTGTATACAATAGATAAGAGTCATGCCCTCAAGTTAACTAGAGTGGCTATAGGAAGCGAAATAAGTACAATGTATGCGACCAAACAAGCAAATGACAACAGCAAAACACCACTGAAGTTCCTCAGCTTGACCAGAAATTAGAAAGCGTGAGTGAATGAGATAATTAAAATCTAGCCAAAATGAAATGTTATCATCAGAAACCCACGCCATCAGCAAATAGAAGATACATACAAGAGATTTCATTTCAACAAAGCAACAAACTAGCAACCAACAAGAAAGGAAAAAAAAAAAAAGGATGGTGTTCAGAATTAAGATATCATGTAGCTCTTTTCTAATTCACCTGAGCAAAAAAAATTTTGCTGCTTCTTACCTTAGGAAAAAAAGCATCTTGTAATCAAAAAATTAAGCTGATCTATATCCCCTGCAGTCCTTTACTTCACTCCTTTGTCCTTTAAATGCCCCATCTAATGGGAGGTAGCTTCTATTCCACCCTGATTCTTTATTCTTTTAACCATCTCTTTTCTTTCTCCCATACCTTTATCTTCTACCTCTCTATTAACGATTTATTAACATTAAAATATATTTAAGTAGTGAGGCTTTGGGGAGCAGAATGATGGGACAGTAAAACTTCTGAACTTGACTAACCCAACCAAATGAATTAACAAATAAAAGAGAGAAAAATTACAGAAACAGAGAAATAGTGTTAACTATATATTATAAACTCTAAGACATTTTTTTCAACTAGAGAGCAGAGTGGCTGAAACCATGACACTTGAAGCCAAAACTGAAAAATGATCGCTAATAGAGAAATTTGCCTAATAAACTTAGTCAAAACTGAAAATTGTAATGTAATTTAGAGGGATGGTTGGAGGGACCAACCCACTGCTGATATGAAACATGCATTCTGATGAAGATTTCTACTCTGGTTTCACAGCAACCCTTGGTTATAATGGGGGATGGGAAGGAAAACTTTCAGCGATTCTGACATTTCTCAGATTTGACTTGCTGAAAAACAGGATGTTTACTTTCTGGATTTATATAACAGGAGATGTTATTAAAAAGAATAACAACACAGAGAAGAATAAGGTCTGGAAGAAAGATTGGCTGTGGGAGAGACAACTGTCATTGGATGTATATTTTCTTACCTTGAGATAATTGTCAAATACATAATGGGATAAACATTAAATCAGTAAACAGAAATTCTTTGGGGTCTATTGGATAAGAAATCAAACTTGACTTTAGTACTTGCTCATGGTATCTGCAGTTCATTTCTTGCCAAAATCAGTGCAGAAATAAATATAAAAATGTGAGTAGGCCATTATATCTCTCGCATCTCATCCAGGTATACTGACTTCATATTATAAGAGACAGTGTGCCACCTCTAGTCCAATTTTATTGCTAATCCATAAAGCATTACTGAAAAATTTGGTCTTGGAATAATTTTAAAAATAGAAGTGCTTAATGGGGAGTAGAGAAGTCCAATAAACCAGACCTGCTTGTAAAGTAGCAATTGGGCCAAATGTCTCTGAAATAGCTATACTGTTGACCTTCAGATGATTGAAATTCTTCCCACCTAGCTAGATTCTGGCAGATTGTTTTATTTATTAACAGATATGTGTGCATGTATTTCTCAGATCTATTAAGATATGAATGACAAATAAAATTTTATATATTTAAATGTACAATGTAACTATTTGATATATACACATATATAGTGAAATAATCAGCAAAGTGAAGTCCATTAACAAATCTGTCACACCTCTCATAGTTACCATGTTTTTCTGTGGTGAGAATGCTTAAGAACTACTCTTAGCCAATTTCAAGTATATAATACAGTATTATTAACTATAGCCACCACACTGCACATTAGCTCCTCAGAACTTACTCATCTTATAACTGAAAATTTGTGTCCTTTGACCAAAGTGGGAAGTAGAAAATCAGGAACTGTTATTGATCATTTATTACAAATAAGTATTTTCTAAAGTACTTTGGATCTATATTTTTAAAATACTGTATCCGTGTAATCTTTCTCATTGCTAGTTTTCAGATATTATTTTATTTGGGTATCTCTAGGTTTTATTGATTATAATTTCAAATTTAATAACATTCATTTTAATAATTTAAACAATACAGATTGTATATAAATGAAAAGATAATAATCTTCCCCATACTCCTTCCAATACACTTCTTAGATTATATATAAATAAATTTATAAAAGTATGTTATGTATTCATTCATAATTTTGCTATACTTATTCCCAAAATATCCTGGCATATATATATATATATATATATATATATATATATATATATATATATATATATACTTGCATGTGTCTGTCTGTATGTGTCTATGTGTGTATGTGTCTGTGTGTGTTTGTGTGTGTGCATGTGTAGAAAGAAAGGAGATGGAGACAGAGAGAGACAGAGACAGAGATTTTTTTTTAAATTAGTGTTTGAAAATACTAGACCTTTGCAACACTTAAAATTTGATGTCTCATAGATTTCTGAGATAATATGCATAGATCTAATTCAGTCTTTTAAATAGTAGTTTAATGTATAAAAATAAGCATCTACCATAACATTCTTCTTTTCCTTGTGAATTTTAAACAATTTTGTGTTGTTTTTTACTGCCAAAATAAATAATGCTATAATAAACATCTTGCCCATATGTCTTTATAGATCGTAATTTTTATTTTAGTAGGAAATAGGCTTCTAAGTATAATTATGATATAAAAGATTAGGTACATTTACTTGATAGAAATGACCAGATTAATTTTATAATTTTTTATAACTTACGTTCTTACCAGAAAT
Source organism: Cynopterus sphinx (assembly GCA_030015415.1). Lineage (NCBI taxonomy): Eukaryota > Metazoa > Chordata > Mammalia > Chiroptera > Pteropodidae > Cynopterus > Cynopterus sphinx. The sequence continues at coordinate 30,720,045 of CM057392.1, read as the reverse complement.
AAAGGAATGCAACCATTTCTTCACATCTTTGCAATCACTGTATTTCATTAGCCTTTTTATCTTTGCCCATCCAATAGGTGAAAATGGAATTTCATTGTAGCATATTTTTAGACTGCACTGCAGATAGTGCTAATTATATCTGCTTAAAAAAATCTCATTTTCTAATATACTAAGCCACAATTACCACCATTAAAGATTAAAGTTGTCCTTTAAGTTAGAATTCAAGGGTAGATTTTACTTTCCAGAACTCATTATTAAAATCAACACCAATTATATGAGTATAAGAGCATTTTCTTCCCTATCAGTAAAAGGAATTGTTCAATAGTTAAAATCAGTTATTTAATGGACTGCTTGCATCTAATGAAGATCAGACACAAGATTTAAAGAGAGGCAAACTTAGGCCACAATAGGTGGTAGAAACATTACAGGTGTATTTTATAGACATACAGATGTGTCAACTGACAGAGAATACAAGGTTGTGAAAGGAACCACTAAATGCTGTTCAAATAGATATAAGATTATTTCCAGATATCTCTTGTAATATCAGAAAGAAAAATGATGGGTTAAATCAGATGGTGGTTGGTGTAGCACTGTACGAGAGGAGAACAAGGCTCAACTACTTTAACTGTAGATCAAGGTGCAGTTCTAGGCCTCAAAAACACTTAGAAACAAGACAGAGTCTCACCGAGGGTGCTTTGATCTGACTGTTTGTACCCTATCAAATTCCTATTTTGATAACCTAACTCCTAAGCTGATAGTATTAGGGGTGGGGTGTTTGGGAGGAGACAAGGTCATGAGGGTGGAGCACTCTGAATGCCATTTGTGCCCTTAAAAGAGAGACTGCAGAGAGCTAGCACGCCTTTTCCACCCTGTGAGTATATGAGAATTCTCTGACCTGGAAGAGCGCCATCACCCAGCCATGCTGGCTCCCTGATCTTGGACTTCCAGTCTCCAGAACTGTCAGACATAAATTTCTGTTGTTTATAAGCTACCCAGTGTGTGGTATTTTTTTTTAATAACCTGAAAAGATTGAGATATAAGATAGTTTAATTTTGAGAAAGACATAAAGATAGCAAATTTCCTGTTGAAACAAAAGCAAAATTTCATGACCTGGCCATTATTATTAACAAGGGAAACATTCAGTTTCTGAAATGATGTTCAAAGATATAAAATTTATTATAGTCTGGGGCATGCCAACTAGAGAATTATATTTCATATTAAATATAGAATGAGTATGTCTTATGCTTCATAACAAAACCATTCTGTTCCTCAGGAGCACACTTAAAATAATTTAAAAATAGCATGAGTAACAAATAAATTAATTTAAATGTGTTATTCAGACAATGCCATCTGCCGAACAATACTCACAATGAGAAATTCAGGTAAGATAAAACTTAAAGATTCACTGAGTCTTCTAATATATGAGAGTTTATAATATATTTCCAAGAAAGTAAATAAATATTTGAGAACACCTGTTCTGCAACTGAGATTCTCAAACAAATGCATTTTGGGGGAAAGTTTAATTTTGAATGAAAAAAAATCACATTTTAGGAAAATTATTATTTTGAATGAAAAAAACACACATTCCCCTTAATAACAACTTTCTCATCATACTAAAATCATCTTCTAAAATCATTGTCTTCAAACTTTTATTTCATCAATATTTGGATGTGTATACAATCATGGATTTTGCACAATAACAAGACCGAAGTGAATAAACATGATTCAAACATGGGCTATAACATAGCATTTAATTGGAGATATAAGTCAGAAAAAAGGAATATTGGAGAAAAATAATAACTTAAACCAAAACAAATCCAGCAACACATGCAATGAATTATACATACCATGACAAAGTGAGACTTCTCACAAAAATACAAAGTTGGTTCAATATCCAAAAATCAACTAATATATACCATATCAAATATATACCATACCAACTAATATATACCATACCAAAATAAAAACACAAACACATTACCAGCTCAATAAACTCAGAAAAATCATTTGACAAAATCTTTTTACCTTTCATGATATAAACACACAACAAACTAAGACTATAAAGGTAATTCTTCAGTCTAATAAAAAGCATCCACAAAAAATCCACAACGAACATTTTCTTTATGTTGAAAGATTGAATGCTTTTTTCCTAAGATCAGGAATAAGACAGACTGTCCATTTTTACCACTTTTATTAAACTGTTCTGCAGGTTCTACCCAGAAATTGGCATGAAAAAGAAATAAAAGTCATCCAGATTTAAAAGGAGTATATAAAATTACCTCTATTTGTAGATGATAGGATTTTGTATATAAAATATCCTAAAGAATGCTGTGAAAAAGTATTAGAACTAAAAATTAGTTCTTAAGGTCATATGATACAAGGCCAATCTAGAAAATCAATTTTATTTCTAAAATACTGCAATGAACAATCAAGAAATAAAATTAAAAATCCATCTGCACTAGTATCAAAAATATTTAAATACATTTAAAATTATACTCTTAAAATTCTAATTTTTTTTTAAATTAGAGAAAATCTAATTATTTGAGGGAAATATCCTATGTAAAAAAATAAAGGTAAATATTCATAATCTTGACTTTGGCAATTAATTATTAGAAAGAAAAATATATAAATTAAACTTTTTTAAAATAAAAAATGTCTGTCAATCACATCATCAAGATACTGAACAGATAATCCACAGAATGAGAGAAAATATTTACAAATCACATATATGATAAGAAACTTGTGCTTAGAATATATAGAGAACACTTGCAAACCAATAATTAAAAGACAACTCAATTAACAACTTGACCAAGGATCAGAACAGATATTTCTTCAGGGAAAGAACACAAGTGGACGATGAGCACATAAAAAGGTTTTTTACATCATTACTTCTTAGGGAGGTGTAAATCAAAATTATGAGATTCTACTTGCCATACATTAAGATAACTAGAACAAAAAGTCAAAAAATAAACAGATTTTTTCAAGGATGTTTAGAAATCAGAACCCTCATATAATGCTGGCAGAAATGTAAAATGGTACAATCACTTTGGAAAATGGTCTGGTAATTCCTCAGATGATTAAACGTAGACTTTCCAAATGACGTAGCAATTCTACTTCCAAGTATATATCCAAGAGAAATATGAACTTATGACCACACATAAAATTACATATGTATAATTATAGCAGCATTATTCATAATACCCAAGTGGTGAAACAACCCAAATGTCTATCAACTGAGTGATGGCATAAACAAAATGTGACACATTTATGCAATGGAATATTATTTGCCTATTAAAAAGGATGAAGTCTAATATATGCTATAACTTGAGTGAATCTTAAAAACTCAGAAAAATCATTTGACAAAATCTTTTTACCTTTCATGATATAAACACACAACAAACTAAGACTATAAAGGTAATTCTTCAGCCTAATAAAAAGCTAATAAAAAGCTCTTAAGTGAAGGAGTCAACACAAACCACAGATTATATGATTCCATTCAAATCAAAGTCCAGAACAGGGGACGATATAGAGGCAGAAGGAAGATTAGTAGTTGTGTAGGGTGTAAGTGGAGAAGATGAAAGGATAGGTGAATAGCTAAAGACAATAGGGCTTCTAATTTGGAGGATAAAAATTTTGAAAATCAACTGTGGTGATGGCTGCATTTACCTCTTAATAGGTGAAATATGCTAAAAACCCATTGAATTGTACACTTTAAATAAGTGAATTGTATAATATGTGAAGAATATCTCAATAGAGGTGTTTAAAAAAAATGGAAAGAAACATTCAGCATTGAAAGAAAAAATTTCAAGGAAATTAAAAAGTCTTTCAAACTGAAGAAAAACCATAACCTAGCATAACAAAATTGTAAGATGTATACAAAGAAGTACTTAAGGGGGCTTTTATAGCATTAAACAACTATTCTAGAAACTTTTAAAAAATTTAAAAATCAATCCAGTCTTCACCTTGAGAAACCAGAAATAAAAGAGTAAAAGACATCCAAAGTAAGTGGGCAAAAGAGATGATAAACAGAAACAAATCAATAAAATAAAAAAAATTATAGAGAAAATCCATGAAAATAAAAATTGCTTTTAAAAAATGACCAAATTCTCACACAAAGATTCTATGCAAATGTTCATAGCAGCTTTATTTTTAACAGCCAAAAACTGGAAGAGAAGTATAATCTTTAAAGTTCATCTAAAGCTGAGTGGACAAATTGCGGTACACGCATTTAACAGAATATTTGTTAGCAAAAAAAGAACTAGCAATTGATGCATAAACCACTAAGGATGAATCTGTGAAGCTATATTTTACTGAGAAAAAGTAGCCAAATAAAAATGAATACAGATTGTGTGACTCCATTTAGATAAAATTCTAAAAGAAATAGCAATGTATCTATAGCGACAGAACAGATCATCTGCCTGTAGACAGAATACGTAGAGAGAAGTGAGGCATAAAGGGGGAATAATGGAATTTTTGAGGGTGATGAAAATGTTTTCACTATCTTGATTGTGATAATAGTTTTGCAATTGTATTTATATGTCAAGGCTCATCAATTTGTACAATTTAAATATACAATTTGTAGTACATTCTTAAAAAAAAAAGAAAAATTATAGGCACTTGAGATTCAGTTGAAGGGATGAGAAAAATTTGTTTAAAATTCCAGGCTAGAGGTTATATTTTGTATTTTCACTACATTTTTAAAAAAATGTAGAGAGAAACATCAAGTGGTAGAAAATGTCTCAGATATGCCATCAAGGTTTTGTCAATGCAATCAAAGTTACCAGGGAACACTCCTCTTTCTTACACTATCACCAGCCTTTTATATATAGTATGACTGTCCTAAGGTTCAAACTCATATAAGCACATCCATCTACCTTTTCTTGAATTGGTATCAATTCTTTAAATCAATTGTAGCATGACCAGCCTTCTTTTTTACTTTCCCTTCTTATAAATCATCCACATGTGCACTTCTCCTTGACATGATTCATAGGATAGATACACATTTCCCAGGTTGAACCACAATTCCACTGCATTTTTAGTCATTATGGAATTGACTCTAATACTAATATAGTATTTTCCCTAACAGTTTATAATGCATATTTTGAAAAAAGTTGAGATCAATTTCAAGCATTTTTAAAGTTAAATTTAATATTGCATTTTTACTTGTTGCAATAAAATTCAAACTCTACCCCTAATTTTTGCATCAAATCAAACATGCTCAGGTTGTGCTGTAGAGCCTACAGACCACTTATGATGACCCAAATTGGCACTTTGACTGCCATAAATTATGATCTTCTTGGTTTAAAACTGCAGGACCCCTCAGTGCCTCGATGCATATTCATTACTCTTTGTTCCAAAAAAAGCAAAAGCAATTTACTAACAGTTGAAACATGTTAATATGCTTTTAAATTTCTGCAACTCCATAGGAAAAATAATGGAGCTAAAGAAATTGTTATTTTGATTTCACAGCATAGCAGAGGAGATAGTGTTCTTTTGAAGCTCCACAATGGTGCCAAAAGATTGAAGCAAAAGTCTATTACAATATCAGCAGGGTATAAACATAATATTTTATAGAGGTTTTATTTGAGCTGCCAAGAAAGGAGTTGCTTATAGGTATTTATAATGTTTGGAAAATTCTAAATTTGGAGAAATAGCCAAAATATTAATTTTCACCAAAGCTAGTTTTATTGTATCCTTTTTCTTGATAACAGTTACATATAGTTTCATCATTGGACTAGGAAAAAATTGTCAGTATAGAGAAGGCACTGTGATGTGATGAAAAAGCAAACAAACACAACAAAAGTCAAGAGAATTAGGTTCTAGCCTACTGTTTCTGACTAAATTTTAATCCTTGAAAAGCTCTTTAAATTGGGTTGGACAATGTTTTCCCAATAATACAATTGGATCTTTGGAGTAGATAATTTCTACAGTTCCTTTTAGTACTCATTATCAGCAAGACTCATTGTCTTCAAGAGCATATTTAACATATCTCCCTCTGAGGATGATGATGTGAGTATGTTAAATACAAATGGTTATAACACATGTGCCTCTATTTAAGAATCTTGTAACCAGTGGCTGCTGACCAATGGCCCATGACTTCCTAACTTGGCCAGATGAAAGCTCCCAACTCTAAGGTCAAATAAGCTTCTCTGAGATTGAAACTTGCTTCTCAGAAACTGCAGGTATTCTTAAAAGCAGGCTCTGATAATTTTTACGGTGATAATATCCACTTGAAAACTGCAAACATTTGTATTCACGTGTTTTGCTTATTGTTACAACACTCTCATGACTGTTGATCACTTAGCTTCTGGTTGCTTGTGTTCGATCCGGCAGTGCCTCTTGCCAAAAGCACTCTAGTGGCTTCCTGATGCCAGTTTGTCACATTAATGCTATCTGCTGATCTTTTGGACATGAATATTTGTGCTTGTCCTGTTCTTTGTCATTCCGCTCTTAGATTCTTGTGGCATGGTACACCTTTTAATCCCATCCTCAGGAAAATTCAGCAGAAAGAAGTCATTTTGCAATGGACCAAATAAATGGTTACAAGATTTTCAAAAGAGTTGATATAAAATCTTGAATGAGACTCTCAGAGGCAACATTTTGCAATTAACAAAGAATAGATGCATCAGCCATATAAAATAATCAAGAAAATAAATGACCTGGCTTTAAGACATACAAATAAATCAGATTGTATCATCTGATTGTAACTGAATTGTGGCTATAATCAAACTTATGAAGTAAAATAAAATAAGACTCACGAAACTGCCTTTCAACAAATAACATTAAATTTTACTGGGTTTGTTTTCTTCAACTTGTTTTTCAAACTATCTACTAAATTTTCTTTTAAAATTATTTTTATGCAAATCATAATTCATTTTTTCCTTGATTTTTATGTGTTGCATCATTTGTGCTTCTGTTTGTTGGAAAGGATTTAGTTTCTAAATATAATGCTTATTTGAAATGCTCTTTTCAAATGCTAACCTTTCATTCCAGCTTTTAATGAATATAATCTCACACGAAGTTCAATAATTTTTTAGAACTTCTTATTGGTTAATTAAATTGAATGATTATTTAAAACCAGATATTTTTTGTTTAAAATATCCATTTTGAAATGATCAGCAATTGGATGAAACACAATGTGTTTCTAAAACAGAAGATTTTAAATTTGAAACATACATCATTTTAGAAATCATAAAACTGTCATATTTGATGTTTCCAATTGTATGCAGTTCTTAATTGTTGCAATATTCCAATATTTCATTTTAAATGGTAAATCAACAAAGCCCTAAGAGACAGCTTTTCTATATCTCCATATCTTTAATGTTTGTTATTGGTAAAAGTTAGTAATTCTCGTAGAGTTTTCTCTCTTTTGCACTAAAATCTTGAATTAAAGAACCTCTTTTGTTGCAGTATCTGAAAAGTCTACTTGCTACTTTGTTTCCTCTCCTTCTACTCTGCCTTAAGGGGAGATTCAGAATCTCACAGCAGGTGGAAAAGTCAAGCAATGTCCCTTGGAACGATGTCTTTCTTTCTGTCAGTGTTGCCTGTCACACTAAAAATAAAGGAACAAGGCACTCATCTCCAAAGGTATCTGAAAATAGTTACTCATCAAGGTGCATTTGAAGATTTATGAATTGTGGTACAAAGGAATAAAAATCCAGGAACTAACTTGCTAATCTTATGAAGGCAGCTTAAGGTATTGATTCGATTTGGAACTGTTAGAGATACACACAGTCAAAAAGGCTGCACATCCAAAATGAATATTCTAGATCACCATGTGACGGGAAGATATGAATGAGTCCTTGCTGCTGCAGTAGGTGCTCAAGGCAATGCAGCATCTGTGTTTTTGTTTTCTGTTTGTTTGTTTGTTTGTTTGTTTGTCACAGCCAGGGCAGCAGATAAAATGGCATGTAGGTAGGGAAAAAACAGTTCTGTTGTTACCCTGCCATTGTTGGGGATGGGGCAATGTTTGTTCTAAAACTGTGCTTGCTTCTACTAGGCAGGACTTTCTCTTTTGCCTCTTAGGGGAAAAAAAAAAGTGATATTTGACATGTGATCCAAAGAATAGAAAGCAAAGTGGCAATTAGGAACGAAGGCCCAGAAGCACTTAAGTGACTATAATGGAAGAATATAGAATAACGTAGGGTTCAGAATATAAATTTAATGGAGTTGAAACTGGTCAAGCTGATGGATTTACAATTAAGCCATAAGACAATAATAAACTATTAAATGTTTCTTATTAAAAACATGACTACTGGAATTTGTGTGTACACTTTACAAACGTCATTTCTAAGCCTCAACAACCAAGCAACACACATGAAATATATTATCTTTAACAATACCATACCTCTTCCCTTTATTAAAGAAGAGAAATATTTACCAATAATTCATCTCTCAGCTATTTTATACAATGTTCCAGTTTTCTAAATAAAAGTAAAAGAGCTTCAAAAGGGATAGATGATAACGTAAGATGTCTTAATTAAGACATAGTGTAAGACTATGTGGCAATCAGATATTTTTTATGGAGAGCAGACTTTGCCACCCCCAAATATGCCTCTTTGTCAGGATTTCCTTCAGCTGGTTATTTTTAAGAAATAGCAGACATAGAAGCTCGGAAAACCAAAAATAGAAATTATCCTCTTGTAAAAGACATTTGGACTTATAAAAAAACAAAACAAAAACAAAAAAAAAAACCCCTCTGTTTGTATGGGTGTCTCCCTGGCTGTACCAGAAAGAGGAAGATGTCTAAATCTCTAGAAACTCTTATCAATAGAGAAGACAGGGACCTAAATCTGGATAAGAACCTTACCCTTCTTACTGTGCTTTGCCTGAAAACCTCCCTTACCTAGCTCCCTCCTCCCAACATCTTCTTTTGTCTTTAACTGGAAATGGTATTTAAGGTGAGAGCTCGGGCCATTTCTGAGAGTTACTCAGTCTTCCTGGGCATCTCCCATGTATACAGGAATTATACATGTTCATAAATTTGTTTGTTTTTCTTTTATTTATCTGTCATTTCTACAGTGCTGTTTCAGCCAAGAACCTAAAAGTGTAGAGAGAAAATTATTCTTCTCTTCTACACTTAATTTTAAAATAGTGTTTGATTCCTACTTTTCAAATACCTGAAAATAACTATTTTTACTTCACCAAATATTGTCATCTCAAATATTGATTCTGTTTTTCTCAAGTTCACAAAAAGTCTGTATCAGAAAGAAAAGCTCTAATTTTGTGACTACGTTAAGTATTTCTATGTACAATGGTAAATGTTAACTTTAATTTAGAATTCCAAATGTAAATGTCTTTTCTACCCACTAATAATATTTTTCCTCCTAAGCATGTTGCCTGTGCCTCTCCCACTAATCCTAATTGATCATGCAAATCTATCTGACTCAAGCAACATTGCCATCTTTTCCCACTGACACTTCAATACCTTAGTTCCTTTCTGCTATATCCCAACTGGACTTTCTCAGCCCACTTAGGTGATTTACATCTTTTTCATTCTTACAAATATATATTTCATCAAGAGTTTTTCCTTTTTTCTTTTTGTTCTTCAATATTTATACAGGGATATTCATGCCATTCTTAGTCACAGTTTTCTTTTTTATTCTTATACAGAGAAAAACCCAAATTTACCCCCTGATCTATAATAGACTTTTACAGCTTTGCAAAGTTCATTAATACTTATTCTATGCACAAAAATTTATTGCAGCCCCAGTTACAAAAACAAAAACAAAAACAAAAACAAAAAAACTAACTGAGTCATGACTGTTGGCTCTAAGAATCATAGTAGTGAATTGAAAATTAAATCTTTTATTAACACATACTGATGACAAGAAACAAAGTTCTGAGATGTCTAAATTAAATTACAAGAGACCAGACGATGGAAGAAAGAGACAACTGCAATTAATCAGTTAACATCTTCTGGACTAATAACTACCAAATCTAACAAAAAGTTACTCACATTCCTGATTGTATATTGAAAATCTTAATGAACATCCAGGCAACCATTTAAAAAAAAAAATAGCTGACCACCAGATACCACCAATTCACACATTTTCCAGATTACTCCCCGCAACCAATCAAGAAGCAGTAAATATTTCTTCCTTATGGACGATGCACCTATCCTAGAATTGCCTCCACTTCACTTTTCCCCATGCCTCCACCTCTTTTAGCCAATACAAATTCTTTCAAAACAACTTACATTTTTCTTCCCCAAACCCATTGTGTTAAAAAGCCCCTCAAGTTCCAGGACAGTGGACGTGTTCTTCTCCATCTAGCACTGCTGCCAAAGGTTTAGGCTGTATGTCCCAGGACTGGGTCCTTTTCTGGCTGGCATACAGCTGAATAAACCCTTTCTTTCAAAAAAGATTTCAACCCCAATGTTTTTTGTTTAACACTGATATATAAATCACCTCTTATATCAGACTGCAAAAATTAATTTATATTCAAATAACATTCAAAAATGCTAATACACTTTAGTAAGAGACAACATGAGGTATTTTTATACCTTGACTTTGATATTTTGACACTTGAAAAAATATTAAATACATATATAAATTTTTATTATTTAAAATCCTAAAAGCTGACTCTCTACCATGATCATTACTAATTCCAATGGCATACACATATAATTAATTTCAATTTAGATATCAGCTTTCATTATGTGTCAGTGGTTTTTGTTGATAACTTTTCTATAGTTTTTCTCTCTTCCATGTTTCTCACACCGGAGGTTTATTTTGGAACGTAAGTTTAGTCAATGTTAACAAAAAATATCTTGTTTAATTTCAGCCTTACTTTCTTTTATCTTTGTTAATTCCAAATTTTAGGTTTACGACTCCACAATAATAGTACAATTTTTATAATTGGTAGTTTTCATCTAACACCTCATTAGACACGATAGTGTAATATAACAACCTATACTAGAAAACGGACCCCTGATTTCAGTGTCCATTTTTTAAATTATGAGGAATACTTTAAATAAAAAAGCACTTCTAATGAAAGTGTTCAGTGTATTTTATCACAGAGTAAATTTAAAATATTGAAGATAAAACAACATGACTAAGAGTCAGATTTTTCTGATATGTTATTCATAACAGTCAGAGAATAGAAATATATTCTGTACTCATCACTTAAAAATACTTATAAAACTATAATTTAAAATAAAAATAAGCACAACTACAGAAGCAACAAATAGTGTAATGTTCCAACTTAAAATATGTTCTTTCATTTTAAACATTTTCATAGATGTTTTCTGCCAAACACAGTCTTTAAAATGCCATAAATATTGAAAGAAAAACAAAAACAAAAACAAAACAACAACCTACTTTGTTATCCCTTAGCCGATATTCCATACCAATACAATATGGTCTCCATTATAATAACCTACTTTATGAAGATTAAATGCTTTTGCAATTCAAACACTGTAAAATTGGCTTAAAGCAAAATCAAACACTAGTTTGCTGGTTCAGGATTTGAATAGTGGAATGAGAAATCTCTCTTATATTGCTATTGTGCACTGGTCAGCTAAGAAGTAATTGCTTTTTATAAGGCAAATTTGCTTTTACTTTTCTAAGGTAATGAAATGAACCTGAAACATTTCCTTTGAAATCAAAGTCACTATCCCTGAAATGTCACCAGACAAATTCCATCATATAGTTTCAGCAAACACATAATGAGAAAGTTGGGCCTGGAGTTGATTGACAGAATTCTATTAGAAAGCCTTCTCACACATTCTTCTATAATTATCTGTGTTGTAAATCAATAGTGATTTGATTTCAGCATATTTGTGTGCTGCTAACATAGAGAGAAAACCAAATCATATGTATTCTGAGAGAAATAAGCTAATGCAGAAATGTACCCATGTGCTAAAATGTCCCCAACTGGATTCCTGACCTGGTTGCGATACAGTACATAAATGTGAAATGATTCAGTGTGACTGACTGTTTAAAAAAGCCCTTAACAATAAGTGTGCATATAATTATTAAATATATAAGAGAAGATCAATTCTTTAGCAGTATCAGTTTATGCATAAAATCAAAATAGAAGTTTGCTTCCAAATGAAATATGGCAGTTCACGTTGATTATATTGTTGGCTTATTAAAAGTCAGTCACAATAGATAATACATTCATATGAAATCTATATGTGCTGAGTATAAGAATGTAAATGATAGTTTACAGAGGCTTTCAGTGAGAGTTGGACGGTCTATAACATGAATTTAGTCATAACAGATAATGGGTAGGATTGATTATTTCTAGATTGAATGCAAGATATAGATCAATAGATAAACTAGAAATTTTAGACATGTTTCCATTACCTAATATTACACATATCTAAAGCCATAGGGAAATGTGGACATCCCTGGGCACTCAGGTGGCTACTGGAATCCAAAGTCTATAAATTACATATTGTTTTGTTTAACCCCAGGACACCTTTGGTATTCAATAAGTTCTACTTCATTGTTTTAATTCACACCTCGAAATATGCATTACTACTTATCTTTTCTTCTGCTCAATACCTAGCAAGATGTACTCTCACACTCCCAAACATGATGTTTATAATCATGCTATATATCAATAATTACTATATATCAATAATTACTTTTAGATTCTAAATGTATACAGCCCATTATAAATACTGCATCCATATGAAAGATTATTTCCCCTACGTAACTGCTCATTATTGAGACTACTTCAAATTGCATATGTGCTTAATTTGCTGTTATCTTCCTAACATTATTCTTCAATGCATGTATTTTACTGAATAAACACGGTAGTGTGAAGAAAAGAGCCCTGATGGGAGACAAAGGAGACATAGAGCATGACACTGTGTGATGTGATATCGATCCCACTTATGTAACTTCACTGAATCACAATTTATATTTAAAATAAGGTAATAGGATTGACAATAGCCTGAGTCCCTTTAATATGTTGCCATTACTTGCAATTGATATGTATTCTTACCTGAGGTGTCTGAGTAATTTTTACATATACCAAAACAAAACATTCAGCTTTCTGTATCATCTTAGTAGTTATGAGTATACAATGAAAAATAAATGCATATAATTGGAAATGTTTGTGGCTATGTGTACATAATAAAAACAAATGAGCTGAGACATGATCTGTATACATGATCTGTAGAGACATTTTGAAGAAGTGTCTTCAAAATAATTTTTCAGCCTGAATGAGGTAATCAAATTTAGTTTTAATAATTAATGAAAACATCCATTGCTCAGATAATTTCTATTAATTGCTTATATATAATGTACATAAAATGTACATACCACCTGTCCCAGATCTTAATATGCCTGAAAGTGTAAAATGTTTTATCTTAAATATAATCTGAAATTACATAGGTGGAAAAGTGCTTGATTGATTCTCAAATAAACTTAGATGCTTTTCTATGACAAACAAATTTCTAGACAGCTCAGAGTCTTTTTTCAGGTCAATTGCATTCTTTAGCTGCTTGATTCCCATTGACAAAAGGGGCACGCACTCAGCATGTTGAGTACTTTCTCCAAAAGGTCATTTTGTGTTGATTATGAAAGTTTCTCTTCTTTATGCTCAGGTGAATTGTTGAAAGGAATAACCTGATTTAAAACACTTGAGTCTCAATTTTGTTCCCAAATGAGATCAGTACGGTCCAACATGTTGATCTTAATTTTGCTTTATCAAACTGATATTTAAAAAATAAAAACAGTTAGGCTACCTGCATACAAGAAAGCTTAAGTAAAAGTCAGTTTAGTTTTAATTGCAATCCCAAATCATTGCACCATGCTTTCAGTGTATAAGAGGCTCTGAGAAGATCAATTAATCATTATGAAGCCCTCCTGAAGCACACAGAGATGCATTGACCCAGAAGGAAAAGGAAACATTAGCCTGAAAGACATTCTTGAGTGAAAAATTAGATTTCTACAATCTGGGAGCACTTTCCATTGTCTTTATTAGGTGGCCTTTCTGTAGAAAAGTTGTGGGGGTTTTTTTTGGTCAAACTTATGTCACATTCCATTTAGACCCTACATCAGGAAGTTCAGGATTACTATTTGTTTAAGAAAACCAAGTAGGTATTTAGGAGCATCGAGTTTTCTTAGCACAATTAATGTTAATACTCATATAGCTTTAAAATCTGTACTTTGATTCTTCGCTAAGAGAACAAAATGTCATATTAGAAATAGAAAAAATGGTAACTACACCTTACAAACATCTTCATAAGAAAGCTTATTCAAAACTAATTGAAAACATTATATATATATGCCTTTTGAACACAATAGGTAGTACTGTTATATTTCTAAAGTTGTAGTCAGCTTTGTAATTGAGGTACCCATTTAAAGTACACAAAATAAAAATTTTAAACTCTGCTAAGTCTGTAATTACAATTGTTACTTTTTGATCCTGGTATTGACATTAATTAATTGTGGTAAACATCATTCTTGAGAATGATTTAAAACTTTACTTCAAAGGTAAATAGATTTACTATGATTTCATCCTAAAGATGCTTTCTGTGACATGTTAATAAGCCAGGATATAATTTAAGTTTAGTCAGACATTTCTATCACAAAAGAGTTTGCAATAATAAATAATTCAGTATGAAAATATGCCAAAAGAGGAAAAGTCATTGCTGATAAACGATTAAAATGATTTTTATGTTGGTTCTTAAAAAGTTTACCATGAGTCACTCTTTAATTAGTTGGGTTGGTTTTGATAAGACAAACATTATTTTTTATTTTAGCATTGGTTGAAAATAATTTTGAATAATAATTGCTTGTTTTTCTCCTTTACCTTTTTTCTAAGTTTTTTCTTTAAGAATTTATTAAATGAAAATGTATTAGTATTTGAGATTTTGAATGAATTTACTGAAAATTGTAGATGGTAGAAGCAGACAAAAGTGAGAGGATGAAGCAATCATATACACATATTACCCATCTCCTATCTCTCTGCTGAGGAGAACAAGAACAAAGAGTTCTCACTCTGAATCCCTTAATGATTATCCTGGGAAGTGACTATGAAGCAGAATCTAGGTGCCAACAGTAAATGCACTCCTGTGCATACTTTGTTCTTCTATTGCACAGAAAAGGAGACACTAGCCAACAGGCTTAACTATGGGCCAACATGGGTGAGAAATAATGTCCTCCCAAGGGGAAGATGACAGGGACGACCTAACCAGGAGATGACTGAAGACAAGTCCACACATACGTGATGGCAGAAGGCAGTCTAAGTTAATATGTCAACTTTCACGGACTACTAACACAGAACCATAAACTTGAAGACTTAAAACAACAGGAGTTTATTATCTCACAGTTCTAGAGACTAGAAGTCTGAAATCGAGGTGTTGGCAGACTTGGTCCTTTCTTTGCAGCACAAAGGAAGACCTGTTTCAGGCCTGTCTCCCAGGTTCTGGTGGCTGTCAGACAATTCTGGCTTTCCTTGTATCGTGGCAGCATAAGCCTAGTCTCTGCCTCCACTGTCACATGTTCTTTCTGTGTGTCTGTTTCTGTGTCTAAATTTCCCTTTACAAGGACACATGCGCATGTGTGCACGCACACACACACACGCACACATTCACACATAACACACACACACATTCACACATAACACACACACACACATAACCAAAAGATATAGAATTAAGGAGACAATAAAGAGAACATCAGGAAGCAATAAAATAGATATAAAAGTTACAATAGAAAAGAAAAACAATCCATAAAATAGCTCTTTAAATGACTGATAACATACATTTTGGCATCAATAAAGTGAGAGAGAAACTAAGAGGAAGAGGGAATAATACCATGAATAACAAATAGAATATCTACATAGTTCTACTAGATATTAAAAATAAGAGGATATCTTGAAAATTCAATACATGTTGACATTTAAAAAGACACATTTCAAAGAAAATAAAAAATAGAAGCTATAAATATTTTATTTTTATTCAAAATTTGAATGGTTTTTAAAGAAATCTCCAGGTCTAAATGGTCTCATTGATAAATTCTCCCAAACACTGAAAAAGAAATAACACTAAATTTGCACAAATTCTATGAGAAAATAGAAAATGTGAGCATATTACTTAACTCACTCTATGAGACCATTGTCACATTGGTAACAAAATTTTACAAGATTTTTACAAGAAAGAAATACAAGCCAATGTTTATTTTAAACATAGAGGTCAAAATACTAAGTGAATTATTAAAAATAAAATTTCATGATGTACAGGAGTAATATTATGTCTCGACCAGGTAAGTTTAGTTCCAGCGTCACATGGTTACCTTTAAATCAGAACATCAAGCAATGTATTTTGTCATATTAACATTTTTAAGGACAGAAACCATTTTGGTAGATGCAGAAAAAGCATTTGACGAAAATAAAAGAAAAACACATCAAAACAACCCTTCTTGGCAAAATAGAAATAGTGAGTGCCATCTTTAATCTGAGAAAGAGAATCTGCAAAATGAAAAATAAACAGAAACAAAACCTTATGGAAATTTACATGCTGGAAACATATGTATTTCTCTGTTTCCCCTGAAATTTTTACATGTTTAACCTTTGGTTAATCATGCCAGAGGCGATTTTACCACGACATAGCTGAACATACTCTCTATTTCTTCTTTAAAATTTGTATACCAGAGGGCACCTAAAGATAAGCTACTTCATAAATACTGCTGAGGGCCTAGGCAGTCTGCCACTGTGACAGCATATTTTATAAACAACCGTAAATAATACTCCCAGCAACATATCAGAGACAATTACCCCGCACCATCAGCCCATTGTTTTGATTTAGTGGGGTCTGTGAAGCAAAAGCAATACTTACTTGTCATACCTAACTGCAGGACTCGAAGAAGTTTGATCTTTTTCACAGGGTTCATTATGTTTGGCTTTGTTTCTATTATTTCAGTGCTTGTTTTCTGTTTTGAAGGTGGACACATAAAGTCTTAGGAATTTTGTCTTTTCATGAGTAAAAAATATTTAAGCAAGGTGTGAAGGATGCTACCTAGTGTTTATAAGCTAATCTTTTCTTGGAGAAGAGAGTGGAGTCCGGGAAGAAAGAAGAGCTCATACACATTGTAGTCATGATTTACTATCTTTCAATGATTTTACATTTTAAATATCCGGTCATTTCTCCTACAATTATGTATCCCAATCCTATGCTCATTATTTATATTTGTTTAATATTTTTCTCTTCAGCCCTTAATGTATTGTACATCTTAAAGAAATTTGTTTTCAATTTCACTGTCTATTCATATTTGCTAACTTCAATACATAAGATGAGATAATAAGATGAGAAAATAAAAGTTTAAAAATCAAATGCTAGAAAAATGAAATTTCATATAGAATTTAAATATATGTTTTCCTGTTACCCTACCCTTTAGGTATTAGTTACCTAAAGTTCCTAAACACAAGCCACACCATATTGGGCATATTGCAGAATACAATATTCCTGAGATTTTTCTTAGGATGTAAGTGATAGAAGAAAAAAAAAAAAGCTTGTTTTCTGAGAATAAATTTTTATTATTTATAGATGATTTCTTTGTTCCAGCTTTTAAAATAAATTTAGTGTCCTATTTAAGTTTCATATGTAGCTGCTAGGTGAATTATGCACTTAAATTTCAATGTCAAAATAACTAGCAATTTGTATTTTTATATGAGTGAAATAATATATACAAGTGTCAATATGAACCTATCCTTCTAAAACATTCTTCATATTGAAATCCTAATATCTCTGAAATCATTGCAATGAAAACTATTTTCTTTTCCTGGAAGCTAAGCAGGGTCAGGTCTGGTTGGTACTTGGATGGAAGACCACCTAGAAAGACTAGGTGCTGTAGGTGTAATAAATAAAATAAATAAGTAAAAATAAAACTATTGTCACTCCTGATGGTTCCTTTCTTTCTACTTTCCTCCTTCTTCCCTCTACCTTCTTCCTTCCCTTCTTCCTTCCCTCCCTTCATTCCTCTTTTCCTTCATTTTTAAAAAGGGCTCTTGTCTGGATAGTTACTATGATTCTTTAAATTAAGAACATGCTTGTAAACTTAAGACAAAATCTTTCTTCATCAATCTATGTTGTAATGAATTAAATACACACTGAATGTTAAGCCTTGAAGTGCAAAGATGATAAATCAGATTTAGTCTCTGCCTCACAAAGCTTATGATCTATAAGAGACTTACTAATCTACAAATTCAGTAGAAGGTAATATATTCAGTGAAGCATAGAACAGAGTAATGGCTGTTCAAAAGGGAAAAGATTTCTTATGAAGAAAACATCAGAAAAGTTTTCTATAGGAAGTGGTGTTGGAGTTGTACTTTGAATAACTGGCAAGGTATGGAAGGAGATATCATAATTTTAAGTATATAAGAAAATAAGAGTATAATATTGAGTGTAAAATCACTGTAAGTATACAAGTTATGGATAAAAGGTCACCATGAAGTACTAAATTTGTTGAAAATAAGCCTTATTTTGGTTTGCAAAAGTTGAATATTCCTCATAGTTTTACAGGTGTATATATATACCTATATACCTATATACCTATATACCTATATATCTATATACCTATATATATATATATCTTTTAAATATTTGCTGTTTATTTTGTTGTCAATTGTACCTCTATAAAGCTGTTTTTTTAATCATAGAATATCTTTCACCTCAAAGTTTCAATATTTAAAATATGAGTTTACTGCTTTGAACTCCACAGTGACTCTAAAGCAAAAATCCAATTTTTTGATAAATGAAAAAATTGACTATTTTCTAGCCTCAGGTACTGAACTGATGGATCTAATATGACAACACAGGATATTTTTCACTGTCAGTATTTATTAGTAAATGATTTATTCCTTACTGTCTTTCGATTTTGCATTTGCCATGTACACTTCAAGTGGCACATTCTAATAACATAAGATTTTCCCAGGGGAATATTCCTTAGCTTGGAGAATGCTGATTACATCAACAACTCTGCTTACGAAAGATTTCTATTTTATGTACGTTGTGATTTCTCTGTAAACAAAATTGAAGCATTCATTTATAGGATGAAGCTGAAGATTTTTTAAGCCACTACTTTATCGATGCTTTCTTTTTGGCAGTTACATTTATATTTCAAAAGCTAGAAGGAGGAAGAGATGTTGAAAAATGCTTATTCTAGGCAAGTTGCAAATTGAGACATATCTAGCCTCCGTGATCAAGAGGCTTTTTTTTTTTTTCCTACATCACTAACTTCAATTTTGTAGCACTCTTCTCTCCTTTCTCAGAACCCACGTTCTCCTGAATTAACCTTTTCCTCCAGTGGTCAAAATTCTCTCATCCTTTACTCTGTTACCGCACAGAGCTATTGTGAGGGGAAATGAATTCTCTTGTGGCAGTAATAGCTGGTTAGATAACACCGTTACAAGCACCTTTTTATACACTAACTTTTTAAATTCCCACAACCATCATGGGTGATAGTTACTTTAATTAGCCTTCATTGCATAGGTAAGAAAATTTAGGTACCCAGAGAACTTAGCTAAGTTTCTCAAGGTTACATAGTGTATAAAACAAAGAGCTAAGATTCAGAGTCTAATCTTATACCTGATTATATACTATACTATCTTCGAATGAATCAGAAAAACATAAATCAACATATTAGTAAATAATATAGTCTTTTACACATAATACTTTAAAACCCAGATTAATATAATTTTTTCAGGAGCTTAATTAATAATGGTGTTAATTAGAACTTTTAAATACCATAGCAACCATCATGAGAATTGGGGACATGCTTCTGTTGATAACATAAAAGTAAAACAGCCTCCTCAGCCTACAATTTGCTTATCCCAGACTCTGAAATATTTCTTCCAATTTTCTTATTTAAAAAAGGCAAGGAAAATAAATAAACGGGACCACATCAAACTAAAAAGCTTCTGCACAGCAAAAGAAACTTAGTAGGGTGAAGAGACAACCATTCAAATGGGAAAATGTATTTGCAAGCAATGCTTCAGATAAGGGCCTAATATTCAAAATATATAAAGAATTCATACAATTCAATAACAACAACAAAAACAATCCAATTAAAAAATGGGCAGAGGGCCTGAACAGACACTTCTCCCAAGAAGACATAGAAATGACCAACCATATATGAAAGGATGCTCAACTTTACTAGCTATTAGGGAAATGTAAATCAAAACCACGATGAGATATCATCTCACACCTGTTAGAATGGCTTTTATCAACAGAACAATAACAGGTGTTGGAGAGGATGTGGAGAAAAAAGAACCCTCACACACTGCTGGTGGAAATGTAAATTGGTACAGCCACTATGGGAGACAGTATAGTGGTTCCTCAAAAAGCTAAGAACTGATTTACCATATGATCCAGCAATCCCTCTACTGAGCATTTACCCCAAATACTTAAAAAATATATCCAAAAAGATATTTGCACACTGATAGTCATAGCAGCATTATTCATGGTGGCCAGGATATGGAAGCCACTGATGTGTCCTATGATAGATGTTTGGATAAAGAAGCAATGGTAAATATATACATCGGAATATTAGTCAGCCATAAGAAAAGATAAAATACTGCCATTTGCAACGACCTGGATGGACCTTGAGAAAATCACGCTAAGCGAAATTAGCCAGAGAGAAAAAGTTGAAAAACCACATGATATCACTTATATGTGGGATATAAACCTGAAAGCAACAAACAAACAGGACAAACAAACATAGACTCATGAACATGAACAATAGACTAGTGATCACCAGAGAGTAAGGGAGGAGTGGGGGAGGGGAGAGAGGAAGGTAGAAAGGGTAAAAGGGGTCAAATATGTGGTGACAGAAATAAATCTATGGGTGGTTGACACACAATGCAATATATATATATATATATATATATATATATATATATATATATATATATATGCCTTACTGTTAAATTGTATCCCTGGAACTTACTGGATTTTGTTAACTAATGTCACCATAATAAAAATAAAGAGAAATAAATAAAACACATATAAACAGAAAATTAGTTTTAGACTATATTATACATTTTAACCAAACAGGGAATGGATGTTGTGATTACAGTTACTATTATTATTGCCAAGTATACTACATCAATACCTCATTACTGTAAATACTGCTTGTTGAGTCTCTGCTTCATGTAAGCTATCATAAAATGCTCTTTACATTCGATGTATCCAATCATCACAGTAATCATTTATGCTTGATGCTAATATCTCAATTTAAACACATAAGGAATTTGAGGTTTAGACATTTTAACTACATTTTAATGTCACATAAACTGTTTGGGTTCATGAGAAGAAAAGAACTTGCCGTTAGAAGAACTTAAAATTTCATCACTTCTCATGTACCACTTGGCCATTTTTATATTTTCTTTGGCGAAATGTCTATTCAGATCCTTTGCCTACTTTTTAAGTTATTTATTTATTAATTTATTTTGGCAATTGAGTTGTCATATTTATCATTAGGGAAATGCAAATCAAAACCACGATGCAATACCACCTCACACCTGTTAGTGTGGCTATTATCAAAAATGTTGCTGAAGATGTGAAAAAAAAGAGGATCCATGCAAATTGATGGTGAGAATGTAAATTGGTGCTGTCACTTTGGAAAACACTGCAAAGTTTCCTCCAAAAATTAAAAATTAAACTCCCATATAATCCAGCAATTCCACTTCTGAATATACAGTAAATTTAAATCAGGATCATGAAGAAATATCTGCACTCCCATGTTCACTGCAGCATTATTCATAAAAGCTGAGACCTGTAAGCAAATGATATATATGTCCCTTGATGGATGAATGGATAAAGAAAATGTGGTTTACACATACAATGAAATATTATTCAGTTTTTTAAAAAAATCCCTGCTACTTTCAACAACATGAATGAACCTGTAGACATTATGCTAAGTGAAATACACCAGGCAAAAAGGATAAATACCACATGATATCACTTCTATGAGGAATATAAAACTGTCAAGAAGCAGGGTCGAATTGCCAGGGGATGGAGGAAGAGAGAAATGAGAGGTATTAGTCAAAGGCCACAAAGTTTCAATTGTGCAAGATAAAGAAGTTCTATAAATCTACTATACAGCTTAGTTAGCAATCTTGTATTATATACTTAAAAATTTGCTAAAAGGAGAGATCTTATGTTGTGTTCCTATCACAAAATAATAATCATAATTTTATTTGTAAGTAATAATTGTTATTATTATAAAATAGAGGATGGAAGAAAACTTTGGAGATGATGGATGTTTATGGCATAGGCATAAACTACAGTCATCCTGGTTCAGGATTTAGGAATCTACCATCTGATACAAACACACAGATGTATTTGTATAAGGAAACTGGAAATGAATTATCAATAAATAACTGACATATAAAATTTTAGCATGTATTTATCAATAGGCCATGCTTAAGTGGTACCTTACTTAAGTCATTTCCTTATTATTTTAGATCATACCTGTTAACACTAAGACAAATCAACACTTTGATTTCACTTGAACATTATTTTAAACTGCTCTGTCCTCAACAGTTAAGACTGGTCATACAATATTAGAAAATAGAGAGACACCTAGAAAATAGAAAATAATATTTAACTTTTAAGAAATGACAACCTGTGTAGAGGACTGTGACATTCTTGCAGTAGCAAACTCTATTAAGTGGTTTATATGCTTCTCAAGTAAGGTTGATAAAATGTGGTCCTTTGCTTGCTGCTGAATTTGGCATTTTTAAGGGTAGATTTTTTGCCACTGATGATTAATGTAGCCAATAAAATCACTTTTAGCTAACTGAAGTTTGGCAAAATCAGAAGCTCCTTGTAGGAATAAGAAGAAAAAAAAGGAGAATGAGGAAGCAATTGTTAGAGAAAGAAGGAAGATGGAGAAAGCAAATGACAGTATATTAAAAGTTCACTGTGACAGTAGCAAAATGACACATGTACAAACATCAAAGTAACACTGAGCAACACACTTCCAGAATAGGAATAAATGATAACCTTCTTGTAAAAAGTATTGATTTATGAAGAAATTTGTAACCTTAGTTATTGGAATATCTAATATATTTTGCTTGTATTAGGTAATTATTAGATAACATAAATGTGAGGATAATGAAATGTGTGACACAATCCTTCTCAGAAAGTAGTTCATTGTCTAACTGACAGAAACATGTTATCATGGACTTCTCCCTGTCATATGCACCAGCAAATCTTGTTGGTGAAGTGCAAGCTGTTTGCAACCATGTCATTACTTTCCCATCCTCATGAAAGCTTCATTATCTCTTGCTGGGCTATTATAACTCAGATTGACCTATGTTCCTGTCCCTACTCTGGTCTCCCCACAGTATCTTCAGTACCCTGGAACTGAAACTGAACTGTCCTGCTATTTGGATCCATCCTCCCTGCAAAAATCTGGTCTTTACAGTGTCCTCTAAGCATTAATCTGTACTCCTTCTTAATTTCGGAGCCTTCATCCTTCACGTTACTTCATCACCCAAAACCTTTTGTTTCTTTGATAAGCCAGGTGTGTTCTTACCTCATGGCTATTGCACTTAATACCTCCTCTGCTTTAATGTTCATAAAGCAGCGATCAACTTGACTCTCTCCTTCATGTCACTTAAGTCATCTAACTATACACGTACAATTGAGAGAAATAGGTCAGGTAACAGACAAATGACATATAACAATTTGTGACACAGGCTAGACTAAAACTCAACTTTCCCAGACAAATAAATAATCTACTGTAACAACTTGCAATATAACATATTTATTTATGCATCATATTTATTTCAAGGTCATTTAAAATCTGAATTTATGTATAACTACATATGTATTTTGTGGATAGTCTTATTATTCTGATTACTGCAGGTCAGCTTAATTTTGAATCTACAAATAATACAATTTAATATTTAATGATTGGAAGGCATCACAGAGATTATCTAGACCAATTTTTCACAAGGTTTAAAATCCACTATAAAACATTACCTATAAATAGCATAGAGTTCATCATGAATACCATCAACAGTGGGAAAATCACTACTTCATGAAGAAGCTTTCTTTTCTGAAGCTCTGATGCAAAATTCCTCCTTATATTAAAGTAAAATCTAAAGTACTGCATTTTCCTCATAAATTTTTGGGGGGATTTTATAGAATAACTTTCCTTGCTTTTAATTACAGCAGTGTGGATACTATGCAAATTTTGTTTAATACCCATTTTATTAATGATTTTAACTAAAGATCAACATTGCTGTTATTATTGATTTATGTAATAACTAAGATATTTTCAAACTTATTTATTAGTTCTGCCTTTGCCAGAACTAATTATTATTATTCACATGTAACATTAAATTGTAGTATTAATTCTCCAATCTCTAAAATTTTGCTCTTCAGCAAAGATAATATACTGCATAAAACAGAAACAAATTTTCTGACCTAAGAACATTCTAGACCAAGCAAACCAAAGTTGACTTCAGATGAATGATTGAACCAGTCTGAAATCAGCTGATTGCGTCCCAAATCCAGGGAACCATCCAGTTTATCTACAGGCTCTGGGAGCGGGGTGTAAGTTTATTCTTATATTCATGAGGTTTTGTGGCTGTTTATTGCATAGTATTATTGTGGCAATAAATAACTAATTCAAGCAGTTAAGAGTTTAACTGGTAAATTTGCATGTGATATAGAAATGTGATATAAAACGTCATGTTAAAACTAGACTGTGAACAAATGTATAAGAATTTTATGTTCAAATAATGACTCTTTTTATACAAAATGTACAGCCTTCCAGATAGAAGATAATAAATTGGAATTTATGAGTAGAATACAGGTGACACGTGCAGAAATTATCCAAAACCCTTTTAGCTTTTAATTTATTCAATAGATGTTTATTACCAAGCAGGAGAGATACAAAATGTTGCCAGCATATATGTCCAGGCAAAACTATGGGAAATGGATTTATTCATTTTTCATCAAAAGAATGTTATCAAATTTATTTTGCATTAACATGAAAATAGTACTTGTTAAAAAAATGGGAATATAAAAATAATCTTTAAACTCAAAAGACCAAGATGGACCAACTTTTATGCCCTAACTCCAGGAATATGATTATAATGAGATATATAACACGCTTGTAATGTTTCCAGTATAACTAAAATTACTAGTCATTTAATTTTGAGTAACTAAAAAGGGAGAGTTTCCAGATGAGCCTAATCTAATTTCATGAGACTTTAGACAGAGACCTTTTTCTCTTGATAGCATCATAGGAAGTCAGAAAAGACAGCCAAAGAAAACTGAAACACAGGAAGGATTTTAACACACTATTGCTGTTTTGAAGATATGGAAAGCCAAGTAAGAATAAATGACCTTATAGGTTGAATGTTATGGGATGTATCTGGCCAAAACTCAGCTACAAAAATGAAAAAATGTCAGATACTTTTGTTTAATCACATATTTTTAAAAGTAGCAAAGAACTTTGGTAGTAATAATAATAATAAAAAAAGAACTAAAAATCTATAAACTCATGTAGTTGAGACCCTCCCCAAGGTGAGTTGACAATATTCAGCTTTTTTTTTTTTTCCTTTACTGAAGGCATTTTCAAATTGTTAGCAAGCATAGAGGATTTGGATGGAAAATGGCAAAGAGAAAAATTAGTAGTTCAACAAGGCTAATAACAAGTTGGAAATTGAGGAGACACAAGTAAACAGCTAGCTGCCCAATTGACTGAAGAAACAGAAGACAAATCTTTTATAAGGCAGAGTGAAATAATCCTCAGTTTTATGATACTTATTAAAACAAGACTTAACAGAAAAAAAATTTATTTCAAAAACATCAGCTTCTTCAAGACATGGGCACAGTTGGAAAGCCACATGGGGCAGGGGAAGACTGCAGTTAGGGTAAAAACCCTAATGGATATAATTAAATCTCTTATAGTTTTTTAGGGGTAAAGGATACTGAATTGGAAAGCTATTAATCAAAAGCTTGGAGCAGAAGGAAATCTTGGAAGAGCTACAGTTAGGGAAAAGGCAAATAAGAGGTACAGAGAGGCTTTTTTAAGACTGAAACAAAGGCCAATTTATCTTAATTTCTGATTGGATTTAGGTGATTAGCTTCTCAGGCACTTCCCTCACATATAATGTGGTAAAGGAAAACTTTATTAAATGCAATATAATATTATCCAGAACCTCTAAAACTATTTCATTATACTAACTGACATAAAATTTAAATTAAAATTAAAAACAGGCTAAGAAAAAAAGAAAATATGACCAATAGTCAAGGAAAAAGACACAAAAAACAGATTCAGCCAGCCCAACCATCCATATATTAGAATTAACAAATAAGCACTTTAAATAACTATAGCTAGTATGTTAAAGAAAATAGCAAAAGACAGAGAAAATAAATTAAAAGTTAATAAAATTTACCAAAGTACTAGAATCTACCAATAAGAAAAAAGAATCAGTTGATATTGTAAAAAGAAAATAAAATTTGATATCTGAAATTATGAATGGTAGCAAATTTTAAAAGGACACATGAGAACAAAACATCAGTTACCAAAGAGAAAGTCAACAAAAAAAATACACAAATTAAAGCACTGGGATAATGTAGAGAATAAGAGATATTTGGGGCACACTCTGAGGTTTACATAATTATAATCAAAGTCTTAGGAGGAGAGAAAAGAAATAACGAGGCAAACGCAATATTCAAAGGTATAATAGCTAAGAATTTTCTAAAAATGATGAATGACACAGGTATAAGAAATGTAATTATACTTTAAGCAGTATATACAAAAAGAAAGTTCACCTAAGCACTTCACATTAAAACTGCTAGAAAGCAAAGAATAAAAAAGTAAATCAAAACAGTCAGTCACAGGAAGTCGGATGCCTTCTCTTCAAAGAACAACCATAAGAATGACAGCTGTCTTCTCAACACTAATGATGGGAAGACATCTTTATATTTCAAAAGAATAAATACTGCCAACTTAGAATTCTATAACAAGTGAATATATCCTTTCAAAAATAACAGTGAAATAAAGAGGTTTGCAGACAAAGACTGGGGGAAGTTGTCAATAATAGGGACATAGTTAAAAATAAAAGTTTAAACTAAGCCAGTTCTTCAGGTAGAAAAAAACTGATCTGAAATGTAAACACAGAAATATAGAATGAAATTAAAATACACTAAAAAAGATAGATGGATGAATATAAAAAAGTGTTTAATGTACAAAATAATTACAGTAATGTCTTGTGGAGTTTACATTACATATCAAAGAAAACACCATGACAATAATCACACAAAAAGTAAATGGTATTTAAGAGTCTAAATACACAGGTGGAGGGAATAAGGGTGCCTATCATGCAAAACAACTGGCCTGTGGCAAATCCTGAGCTTCCTCTTTTCCTCAACCTGGGAGACAGAGTGATTTTAAATGGGTCATAAGAAAACAGCTAGATCTTTTCCAAATTACTATATGCTATCACAATGAATAGTGATTCCCCCAGTGTCACATTTGAAACACATTCCAAGGTTTTCTCCAAGGTTGCCAGGTGTTTTTTATAACTTCAAAAATTATATTGTATTTTGCTAGTGTAGCCCCAATAAATTTAATATATTAGTCCCTGATTTTCAGGATGCAGTCAAAAGATCTATTTTAACTTATTTACCTTTCTCTTTTTCACCCAACATAAATAAATGAAAGAGAAAATGCCAAGATTTTTTTTCTTTTGTGAATGTGTCACAAAGCTGATTTGAGTTAGAGGCTATGCTTCTTAAAATTATATTGCATAATTTCCATGAAATACTTTATTTCCAATTTCTCTACTAAGATGGCTTAAAAAATATCCTGCAAAGAAGAGCACTGTATGTTAAGTATCTAACAATTATGACAAACAGAATCATGCACTGCTTATACTGAGTCTTCTTAACTTTATTTTTTTTTCTTTGTCTCATTCATGACCCAAGTTATAATGTTGGGCAATATTAACAGATAAAAGTAGTTAACTGAATACATGCTGTCTTCTTGGTTTCAGTAAATGTGTTATACTAACCGCATCAAATTCAATTAATTCAACATTTCTGAACCTCCACTGTGCTATAAGTGCTGCACAAGAAACTGGTTATACAAAGGAGAATTAGACAACATGGCACACACTCTCCTAGAACTTAAAGTATATGAGCTATCTAGAAACCTGCTCTACCATTGTGGTAGACATCTATTTTATTGTTACTTTTAAAATCTTCCACATTTTTACCTACAAAAACTTCTCTTAGGAGAATTTCTTTGTTCCGACTCTAACTACAGTGCTCATTAGGAGCTGCTACTCACCAGTTGCCACTGCATCACTGGAAGCACAAATAGCTATTTTATCTGACCAGGGCCTGCCAGAATCCTTGGCCAGTACTTCCAAGTTTAAAATAAAGGACAATACATTCATCCTCCCTGCAGGGTGATACTGGAAAAATGTGAGCCTAAAATCATTGATGTTTGTAATTCCAGCTTAGTTGAAGAGTTGGCATTATAGAATAAAACCAAAACACACCCAAGAAAAGTAGAAAGGCAGAAATAAAAAAAGAATCCTATTGTAATTGTACTGGATGAGGTAATCTATACTCTGCTTTCCCCACATGTGATTATGTGATATATAATTGCTTATTTATTTTACAATTATTTGTTTACTTATTTAGCTTTGTGTTTACTTTTGTTCTAAGCTGATTAAAATGTAATTTAGGTTCTTCAAAACAGGGCTGTTTATTACAACTTCATATCACTTGTAACTTGAGACAAAAACTCAATATCTCACTCCTTTGTTTACAAAATTATTATATTCATGTTGGTAAAGTTGTCTTGGTTTGAAGCAGAAAATCTGACTCTAACTGGATTAAATAATTTTGAGTATTGGATCGCTAAAAATTTTAAAGTAGGACTGGGATTAAGGGTTAACCCAGCAGGTCAATGATATCACTGGGACTCTATTTTCTCATTCTCTCCACTCTGCTCTTTGTAGGATCAGTTTCACCTGAAAATAGTTCCCCTCCCAGTTGCTGGAGTAACATTCTCTTATGTTCACATCCAGCAGACAGAAAAAAATGCATCTTTGTCTGTATTTCTTGGAATGTTTTAGTTCGGGTGACTTAAAGTTCACATACAAACTCTTAGCTATTGGTCGATGAGATAAACACAAAAATTGCTGGCATGTTTGAGAAGATATTGTAGTCATTTAATATCATGGCAACATAAAATTGTATATTGACTGTAATAAGAGGGGGATTTGACTTATGTCTTGGATATCTTTAGTTCTGCAATTAAGGTGTTTCACAATACATTATTTTGGATACATAAATATTATCCTTTTGACATAAATAGAAAAAGATAGTAAATAAACTAGTTCTTTACCTTAGAATTTTTGTTTAGCTCAGGAACCAACTTCAGTAAACTAAGCTTTGTGGAACAGTGGATGTAGCGTGCTATTGTTTTGTCCTTGATTACCTGTCCCATCTATAGTTTTTTTTTTTTTTTGAGGTAGTATTAACATACTGTAATGAGAGAAAGCACTTAGCCCCCACAAATCATACTTGTCCATTAGTTACATGGATTGTTACAGCAGTCAACATATTCAAGGAATTTCCAAATGATCTGGTGAAGACAGTAAAAGTGCAAGCTGACATTTATTTGATTCCAAAGAATTATTATGCTTTCTTCAGGTATTTAAACTATCTGGATATTTTTGATATAATGTCAACTTCAGTGTACAGTAAAGAGTGAGATACACAACCCAGAGCACCTTTGTAGGAAGGACTTATGCCCCAGCTTTCAGCAGACAGCCTCCAGAGCTCAGCTCTTCAGACTTTGCCTCAGCTGCAGAGAACTACCTTGCATTAGGGCATATCATCCTAAGGGCCAAAGTGGTGATATAAAAGGTTGACCATTTCAGTGTAACATGGGGAAACTCTGTTGGCCATATATACTCTGAATTGCTCCAAGGTGTTGCCCAAATCTTCATGTACTGTGGAACCTGTACTGATAAAAGGAGCCAGGACAAAAGAATGGATAGGGAATAATATATTGATTTGGGAGATTTCTCTCAAGATAAATGGGTTAAATCTCTGGCAAATACCCCTGGAGATTGTGCAAAATGACTATATGTTGCCCCCTAAAAGCATGAAAAAGCAATGTTAAGTACAGGTGAAACTCCAGAATTGGTTTTAGCAGACAATGGGAGAAGGGAATAACAGTTCAAGGAAGTCCTCATGCTAGAATGTACATACCATGTAAAGCTACAAGACTCACCAGTGCTTTAGTGCCAGAATCTAGGAATCATAATTATCTAATTATTTTAATGACTGGGAGGATTAGAGTGGCAGCCAAGGGTTTTAACTCACAGATAGTTATGAAGATGGGTCAGAGAATAGAATGTCGATAGGAACAAAATAGGTGGTCAGTCAGCAAGCATACTACGTAGGCCATCATCAGAGGAAATAAAGGATGATTGTCCAGATGGCTGAGAGTAGTCAGCCTAGTAAAAATTTTACGAACACTTGCTCAGTTTCTGGATTTCAGTCACTTTCAGATTCAGCACCTCTGACTAAAAAAGTGGCCAAGCCCTAGGGAAGGAGGATGCAGCAATACCACAGCAAATGTACCATTAATGAATACCCAGTCTTTCTATAGAGAGACCAATGGTCCTTTAGAGCAAAGGGTAACACATATTTTGAGACCTGTAAGACACAGAGACATAAAGCATCATATGGCTCCCCTGGAAATTAAACAGAATATGGACCAAAGTTCAGCTTCCTGTGGATCACTTCAGGACCCATGCACCCACTTACTGGTATTTTACAATCTCTAAATGTATAACTGCAATTGGGAAATTAATATTTGGCATAACTCCCATATTGATTCCTTGGTCTGCGGAGTAAGGTCTCTCATAGTGTAGAAGGCAAACTGAAGACACTCGAACTACCACTCTTCCAAGACAGAAAATAAAAAACGATTATGCATTAGTATTAGTATAAATTAATAAGGATCGAAAGGATGCAGAGACAATAGTTCCTATCATATCTCTATGTAACTCACGAGCAGAAAACAGAAGGATCCTGGAGGATGACACTAGGCTATAAACAATTCAAACAAGTAGTAGCCCAATTGCAGTGCTAGATATATAGTCCTTGCTAGAACAGATTACTGTGGCCTTGGTCCAGGAATATGGCAATGATTTGGCGAGTGTATTTTTAAAATTATTTATTTATTATTGTCAGAGAAGAGGATCAGAAATAGTTCACATTTGCATAAAACAGGTAACAATACACATTTACAGTTTTGCCTCAGAGCTATATTACCTCTTCTGTATATCACTTCATAATACTAAGAGATCCAAAATATTTGGATATCCCAATGTAATACCACAGTGATATGAAGATGAATAGTCAACAAATATTTAGCACCCTAGAAGCCCTAGTAAGACAAATGTACTCTAGAGAGTAGGAAATAAATCACATGCAGATACAGGGGCCTAACATATCATATTCAATGAAAACAGCATTTCTTTCCTCAAACTCTGTAATAATTATAGATGATAGACATTCATAAGTTTAAATTAAATAAAGTCATAGCTGAAAAATTAAGTTTCAAGAGAATGTTTTAAATCAGGAGCTATAATAAATAATTTGAAATTACAACATTTGCATGATTTGTTGTTTTTCTAACCAGAAACATTAAGATTTGATTTCTTTGGGTTCCAAAGAGTCTGTATTAAAACACACATTTTAATGACTTAGAGACTCAAACTCTTCTAATATTTGAATTTAATTGTGCATGGTGTTAAAACAATGCATAAAATCAGCTTCAAATTCCTTATAATTAGGATTGCTTAAAGGAATAACATTCTTCAAATTAAAGATTCTCCAACAAGAAAATAATTAAACTTAAAATATTTGGCATAGGGAATTAGCATTATGAATTATCCTAACTGCTGACAAATTTAATGACAGCTTTTATTCATGACAAAAATAATGGACTAATATGCACAGAATATATATATTTAAAAACATAATTATTGTCAGTTTTGATTAGCTAAACTAATCACAGAAAACAGCAAGGTCAATATTTTAAACCAAAAACAATTCTCAAATAATGAATATTTTGCTTTCCATATAACTTTTTCTCTATAGATTAAACTTCCCAATTATGTCTTTCTACCCTTAAGGTAAAAATAAAACTGATTTACAATTTAATTCAAATGACTTAACCATTATCCTTTTTCAACTCCTTTAGTAATATTTTCTGTTTACTGTTACCTATCTTCAAACACATTGCACATTCTACTTTTTGTCATTTATCTCAAGGTTAAAAAATATTCTAATAATATTGTTCTTCCATTATCTTTTTGGTGGGCATGGACTATCAAAATCTTTACAATTTAACACGTGAAGTAAAAACAAAGCAAATAAGTTATAGTATTAAAACATTGAAAATGAACTCTGATTTTTTAATTACATGAACATATTCAGCATTAAGTAGTTCTTTTAGAAAGTGAATGTTACTGGAAATCCTTATGCATTAACTTTTTTTTAGAATATACTCAGCAATTTCTAACAGAATTGAGAGCATCAAAAGTTTTTGAAGAGCATATTTTTCACATTACATATTACAAAAAGAAAGTACACATTCTAACCAATATATAAAGTTTTTAAAATTAACATGAATTGAATAATTTAAAAATGTTTCTGTTATTTAATTTGAATCATCTGTAATCTGTGATCATTGAACTATGAGGCATTTGTTTGGGAAAGACAACAAAAGGAATTGTAAGAAATTGTCCTGACAACATGAAATGATCTCCTTAATAAGATTATAATTGTCTTAAGCAATTTCATTTCAATAAAATATAACTTTCAACAATAATAATGCCAAATTCAGTGTTAAATAGTCTTTTTGTTTTCTTTTCTTATACCAGGTAGATAAAATAATCAATCTCATACTTCTTTGTAGTGTTACTACTGGGTGCATGGACTTTTAAAAAATTTCTTCTCTGTTTACAATAAATTAGGACTTCTGTTTGCAAAAGAATTATTTCTGTACTTTGACAAAATTATTTTAGAATGTTTATGTTTGGCGTGATATAAATTTTGATTTTTCTGTTCTATACTGATGTTTTTCTATATAGGACAACAATAATTGGTAAACATTCATTCCCATTTAAGGACAACCCTATATATCTAGAAAGATTTTTAGTAAAAGTGACCTTATGGTCATCTTAGTAATATTTTCTGGAAATTCAGAATGATTTTATTGGTTATAGCAATGACATATAGCATAGATGATTGTTGAATGATTTTATTGGTTATAGCAATGACATATAGCATATAGATGATTGTATTGTGTGCATACATATTACATATATACATGTATAATATATAGCTGATATATAATACATATTTATATATACAATGAAATCAATAGCACTAACAATTTCAATTATAGAACTTAGAGTTTCTTGGAAAACTTAAAGGGAATCCAGTCTTCACATTGTTTTCATTATTGTTGCTGTTTGTTATTTCTCTTTCTCCAAGTACTTATTGAGCACCTCCCATTAAGGAAAAAAGACCATTAGAAGAATTAGTTTATTACAGATTCATAAAAATATTTTAATGAATTTACCAATTAAGCAAAATATAATATTTCAAAAAAACAAATAAAGAAAAAAGTTATTCCATATTCATTTTTTTAAAAATGAATAAGTGGAAGATTGATTGATTATACAAAATTAAATAATTTAGATATAAAAATGTGAAGTTTTCTTTCATATAACAATTTTCTTTTATTATTTTTGGAAATTATGTAAGCCTAAAATAGTTAAATAATTTAATTCAGCTACATGCCTAGAATAGTTTGGATCAAATTAATTTCACATATTCTAAAACATGTATTGCTAAAATATAGTAGTTTAAAATAAATAATAAATAAAGGATTTTCAGGAAAAGGGAACATGTGATTATGTTTTTCATAAAAATTCTGTCAATTTGGATCAATTAGTAGAGTTCTAATAGTTATTACAAGTAAGTGTTTTGGAAACTGAAAAAGTAAAGGTTACTATGATAATAAGATAGCTTTTATGCTTGAAGAAAAAAATTAAATGAATGGGCAATATGCAGTTTCCTGTATTTTGGTTCTACATTGTTATTTCTTCGTATGCCATTTGAGAAAAGCCTGAAGTCAAATAAATAGGTCACTTGCTGAGTTACTTAGATTCTGGTTCCTCAGCCACTAGGTCGTTTAACAACATCATCCTGTCAAATGTTGCCTTTTTATTGGCAAGTCTAATGACTTCCTGATTAATGGACAAGTCTTTTATTGGTGTTTACTACAGGAGACATAATTTTAATGTTTGTATGATCAATAGTTTCATCGACACTAAGAATTCCTACTGTTAGTTTTAATGATTCTAACTATAGGGAATGGTATATTTGTTGATAAATATAGAGAAAACATTGCAAATATTAGCAAACCAAAGAAAATGGGTGCTCTGTGTTGTGTTCTATTATATTTTAATCCCAAGAAAAGGAGAAAAAACAAAACAAAACAAAAATTATTTAAAATGATTTTTCATTGAGGAAGCAACCCAGAGGATGTTAATTGTTTGGGATGAACATAATGTACAAAAAACAAGTACTTTTACAATCCTCATATTTTAGGCTATTTAATGTAGAATGGATAAATACAAATTACATAAAAATAAGGTTCTAAATCTTTCATTGGACCTAATCAATTTAATTACCATAATGAAATTCTATGGTGCTAACAGCACATTTTAGACTAAAAACCTCTCTATATAATGTGAGATACCTCAGAGATATCACCAAAAACACAATAAAGTTTACTTAAAAATTATAATAGGTTTTATAATTACATGAATTTTTCTGAATCTACATTTTTATTTATCATGTCAAAAATTAAATGAATCAAGACCAAGTAAAATTTACTTCAGGTATGCAAGGTCGGTTGAATGTTCAAAAATAAATCAGTGTAATCCAAAATATCAACAGGTTAAAGGGGGAAAATGATATGATCCTATTAACTGAGGAAGAGAAGTATTTAACAAAATCTAACATCCATTTATGATAAAAACTCTCAACAAATTAGAATTAGAGGGGCACTTCTTCAACTTGTAAAAGAACATCAACAAATATGACTAGAATACTTTATAACAAAATGCTCTTCATCTATAATCATGAACAATGCAGTGATGTCTACTATTATTCGCCACTACTTTTATATATATCAAAATCATGATCTGTGAAAAAAAATTAGTTGGACTTTATTAAAAGTAAAAATTTTTTGCCCTTTAAAGACATGATTAAGAAAAAGAAGTCAAACTACAGAGAGAAAATATTCACAAAATATTTATCTGATTAAGGGCGTATATCCAAAATATATAAAGAACCCGTAAAATTCAACAATGAGAAAACAAACAAGCCAACAATGTAATGTGGAAAAGAACTGACCAGATGTTTTCTTTCAAAAAAAAATGGCAGATAGCAAATAAGCATATGAAAAGATGTTCAATATCGTATGTCCTTAGAGAAATGCAAATTACAACGCTGTCAGATAGCACTAAATACCTGTTTAAATGGCTACCCTCCAAAAACTGACACTAGCAATTGCTGGTGAGAACTCTGAAGGTGGGAATGCAAAATGGCACAGCCGCTTTGGGAGAGAGTTCAATAGTACCTTACACAACCGAACATAATCCTACTTTATATTCCAAGTATGGTGCTGTTAGGTATTTACTAACTGATTTGAAAACACAAAAACCAGCATGTGAATATTTATATCAACTTTATTCATTACTGACAAACAAGAAGCAGCCAAAATATCTTTCAATAGGTTACTAGATAAACTCGGGTACACTGATTGAAATGAAATATTATTTAGTAAAAAAAAAGTAATAAGCCATGCAACGACATAGTGGATTTTGAATAATCACTGATAAGTGAAAGGAGTCATTGTGAAAAGACTACATACTTTTAAATTATATTTGTTTGACATTCTGGAAAGGAAAAAACTATAGAGAAAATAGGTCTTTTGGTCAGAGTTTGAGGTGGAGGATTAATAGGTAAAGCACAGAGGATTTTTAATTATTCTGAGTGGAACTACTGGGCAATACTGTAATGGTGGATATGTGACATTATCTTTATCAAAACAGAACTTTTTAGCACTAAGAATCAGCCTTAATATATGCAAATAAAAGATCATTTAGGAGTTAATGAACCCCAAGATGAAAATCTAGTTTTTGATATAATAATCTTTGGCACATGAACGAAATAATCTCACTGAAGAAGTGGAAGGAAAAGCTGTTGGCTTACGTAACTGGAAATGAGTGGAATCTATAAGACGAAGGGCAGAAGAAACTGTGCATTAATACTATCCTGGTTGATAAAGTTGTTATCCATGTAGTAAAGGTTAACAATTCTAAAACTGCTCTCTCTCTCTCTCTCTCTCTCTCTCTCTCTCTCTCTCTATATATATATATATATATATATATATATATGTATACATATATATGTGTGTGTATACATACATATATATATATTTACTTTATGTGTATATTTTTAAATTTTTATTTGTTTTACTATTTTAATCTGTTTATAAGAAAATTTGATATTATATATGTGGTTTATGTTTGTGGCTTACATTATATAACTATTGGACAGCATCATTCTAAGCTAGCACATGTCTAAAACAAATTTCATATTTTTGAAAGCTCCACTGGTCAGCAAGTATAGCTTTATAAACTTAATATGTCTAAATTTATTTCTGAAAGTCCTACATTTTAATAATTTCTACCTAAGACTTATTAAACAATCAGTAAATGGATGTCAGATGATGAAAAACAAGTTTCTCACTTTTGGAGTACAAGGTTACAGATAAGCAATGTAGGGAAGACTAGAATAATCCATGTAGTAATAGATTGGCTTGGAGACGTCAATATGAACTAATGTTTATTTTAATATAGATACATACATACAAAAAGATTGTAGATATATTTACATCTCCAGATTACTAGTTAATACACACACACACACACACACACACACACACACACACACACACACAGATACAGAGAGACAGACAGATGGTAGGTAGGCAGATATCCTTTCTCTGTCAGCTCACAGTGCCTATGTACAAAGATACCCCAATAGCAACAAGTATACCTAGAATCTAATTCTGGTTTCAAATAGCATTCTCCAATGAAAGGAATCAGAGCTGCTTGTAGACCTGGCCAATTCTAGAACTGGGGCAGGAAATACACAGATTAGCCTGGAACACCTTAGAGTGCCCAGAAAGTAAGGAAGTGCTTAAACACACACATACAATAATGAAACACAACCAGGAGCCAACAGGAAAAAATTGAAATAATTAGGACACCTCTCCCAACTCGTACCACTCCTTTTCTTCCTTTCACAATGCTTCCATGAATTATATCAAAAATTCATTATAATTTTTAGGTTGAAGTTAAACACACACATAAAACTCCTTATTTACTTCTTTTACATTTATATTTCCTTGATCATTTATTATGTTTGTCTATGAGGGACCTTGTCTTTTTCAACGTTTTCATTTGGAACATATCCTTACACATGCAGATGCCCAATTATTTAAATTGGAAGAGTTTTCTAAAGCACATAGGTGAATCTGGAAATCACACTTTAGGCAATTTTTTAAAATTTGTTTAAAATGTTCATTTAGAAAATATTGATGAGGTTATGGGAGAGAATCCACTAGGGTATTAGCTATAAATTGATTTTAATTTTAAAAAATTATGTTATTTTGGTGATTAAACAAATGGATAATTTGAATATATAATTCCAAAATGATTGTACTATTTATTAGTTTGGGTAAAGAATAAAAATCCCTCTGAATAACTTTTTATGCTCCATAATACACAAAAAAAAAGCTTTATATTTAGACATGCTTTATATTTAGATATTTATATTTAGAAATGCTTTTTATTTAGAGTAGTATATTTAGACATATTCCTCCAAATCTGTATTCTAAAACAGATTAATGTGTTTCTTCTATTTAGTCTATGGTGCTGGTGGGGTCTTGTAAAAAGATAACTTGAGCTTCTAGAGATGAGAAGACCTAGTATTTATGGATCTACCATTTATTTTACTCATCTTGACTTAGTTATATTCATAATACAGAAAAATAAAATCAACAGGCATTACTGATTTTCAATCGGTCTCTCTATAACTCCTATAATTTCCCTAATAACAGAGTCCTTTCTAGATAAATTAATTTAGACTGTCCTTTTATTATTTAAAAACAGTAATGTGATGTTATCATTATGAGTTATACTCATTTTACTGTTATTTTAATGTAGGTAATACTTTGTGTGAATCACCTATAAGATATAAAATTTAATAACTAATTCAGATGACAAAAAATGGTGTTAAGATGTATTACCTTTCAGGGAATTATTGACTTTATTTTAGTGGGACAATAACACATTTAAAATTAAAGGTAACTGAGCTATGTGGGGTTCATGCTCCTACAGGGAATAATGGACAAACCACAGTGCATCAGTCTTAGAAGTCATTAAATAATTCTTCATTAAAGGGAGCAGTGATGAGAAAGCAGAGAAGAAAAAAATCATTGCAAATTCAAATATTAGCTTTCACATATTTAAAAAAGGCAAAGACATACAAATCTAAAAAAGTGAGAAATGACCTTAACTTGGAGTTTAAATTCAACCTAAAAAATCAATTACAATACGATATAATCTATGGAAGAGTTTGGGAGATGGAGAAATGAAGGTGGTTCACATTGGGGCAGGTGGCATGGGGTTGCTACAGGCAAAGAATATTATTCCAGCCTCGGGCATTTTGAAATGACAGCTGGGTAAAGAGAGAAAATCTAAGGTCATTTATGCATATTATTAAAGTTTTGAGAAGTAAGTGGTAAAAGTTTCCAATAACTTGAGTATCAAGAAACTCTGATTAGCTAATACTTATTATGAAAAGATGACCAGTGTTGTAAAATACAGGTTGTACTTCAATCTATAATCACATGCATAGTTTGAGTAATAAGTTTGAGCAGTACATATCGATTAAACACTTTTTAAATATATAAATGAATTCAATATCTATAAATGTTAAATTATCATTATAATATAGTTTCAAAATTATCTGAAAACTTTCTTAAAAAATCTTGTGTATAAACCATTATGTGACCATTTCTTCAACCCATTTTTTAAATGTGTGGCATAAATTTTATTTAACACTCCCAACCTTCAGTAGAATTTTTACAATAACTTCTGTATAGGTAATACTAAAAATAATAATTTAGAAATAAGTATCTAAATATTAATATGTGAAATTTAAAGCAAAGTCACTTTGAAAAAAGTATTTTTACACACAAAAATTAGAGTTCATCAGCTTTCAAATAATAATGACTCTTTTTAACAGAAAATGCAAAACATTAAGGATATTAAATATCTATGGAGACATTATGAGCTATTTCCAAGAGGATTATGAATTTAGATGTTGAGAATGTCTAACACATAAAGAATGATGGCTATGCAATGAATAGAGGAGTTTATTAAATAATGTGGTGAACACATCGTAGGTGACCCCCAATGAGTCACACTTTTGTATACTCCCTTTCCCTCTAGTGCAGGTGGAATCTGTGACTTGCTTCTAATCAAAGATAATAGAATGTCACTCCCATGGCTGCATGGGTTACCTATGACTCATTCATTGGTGGCGGGGGTGGGGGGTGGAGAGGGAGAGAGGGGAAGGGAGAGAAGGAGAGAGAGGGAGAAAGAGAGAGAAAGAGAGAGAGAGAGAGAGAGAGAGAGAGAGAGAGAGAGAGACTGATTATTTGATTGATTGAGATCCTCCTGCTGGCCTTAAAGAAATAAGTTTTCACATTGTGAGAGGGTCTAGGGAAGGACCACACAGAGGGTATAGGGAAGGGCAGACTCCAAAGCTGGTGGTGGCCTCAAACTAACAGATAAGAAGAAGAACCTGGGAACCTCAGTTAAAAGTCACAAGGAAATGAATCCTGACACCAACCTAAATGAAAGTAGAAGCAGATTCTTGCCCAGTTAAGTCATCAGAAGAAAATGCAGCCTGGCCCACATCGTATTCACAGCCTCTAAGAGCTAGAGCAGAGCCCAGCTAAACCATGCCAGGATTCTAGGTTCACAGAAATGGTTTGACAATAAATGTGTATTGTTTTAGGCCAGAAAGTTACACAGAAACAGAAAATTTACAAATAAAAATAATAGGTATGAAAAAAATGATTTGGGATATGGAAACATCAAGGCGGTTAAAGAAAAATTCACTCACACCCAGTTGATAAACGTATTAAGTGCAGCACAGCTGACAAAAGAGTTAGCAAATTGGAGATTACATATAAGGAGTCTGAAATGAAGCAGGTAGAGATATAAATGGAAAATATAAATAATAAAATCAGAGACTCTGTGGCTCAAGTGAGAAGCTCTAACATATATTAGTTAAGATAAGTGAGGAGGAAAAACTGATAACAAGAAGAAAGGAATATTTGGAGACTATTTGAATATGAAGAACTATTATGACACTAAATTATGTTTGAGTCCTCAGATGAAACATATTACCAGTTATATTAGCTGAACTAAGTAAATTTTTAAAAAATCACCACTTCACCACCACAAACTGAAATTGTAGAACATCAAATATAAACACAAATAGAAAAACCAAAGAAAAAAGACAGATCTCTTATAAAAGTACAACAATCAAATTAATAGAGATAATTTCCAAGCAAGAATGAATCATCAAACATTGGAGTCATAGCTTCAAAGTGAAGTAGAAAATAACAGTAAATTGGAATTCAATTACTCTCTACTGCCATACAAGTAGAAGGGGTAGGTACACTCTTCACATTTTGAGGAAATGATGCAGAAATCTATCTCCTGAACACCATCAGTAAAAGGGTTACTAACGACTACCAATCCTTAACACAAAAATTAATTCATTAATTTTAATAAATGGATTAAATAAATATAAAATAATTCATTTACATTAACCAAGAAATAAAAAAAAGGATAGGGAAGTTATGGTGAACAAAGAAATTTATACAGTAAATCAGAAGGTATTAATGCTAATTTATTGTAAATATTAAATAAATAATGAAAATACAAATTTTACATTAATTAAAAGTATAGACATGATAATACAGAAAAGAGAAAGAGAAGTTTAAGGAGAAATCATTCTACTCTGTCTTTCTTATTCTATAAGAGGCCAAAGATTATAATTAATTTTAATTATAATTTAACATATTTATGCTATAATATTAAATGCACTATGGGAAGAGTAAAATGCATATTTTATCAAGCATTAAAAAAAAGTCTACATGAAAAGGACTCTATCAGTCCTGTAAAATCAAGAAATTTTATAAAAGTAACAAAATGCATAGCAAATAAAAGCATAATTTAAGGTGATAATAATTGCAAAAACCCCCATAGTCACTATAATCACAGATTAATCCCATCTATTAAAAGTGAGAGAGCTTATTTTGAAACTATTACTGTTTTAAGTAATAAAACTAAGAACAACTTAACAGAACAAGTAAAAATTAATGGATGGTGAAATATATACCTGAAAAAGAGAAATCTCTCCCCCTGCTAAAATTCTTATACCTCAATATTTATACTTAAAAAATGAACCTATGACAAAATTTAATATGAAAATTTACACTAATATAAGTAACATTTTAAAAAACTCATATAAATGTATCTAAAATATATAGTCTAATTATATACAGAAAAATTACAATGAACAAAATCCACAAATTTATAAGAAATTTTCAATTCCACAATTGTAATAGAAAATTATAATTCATCCTCTTGGCCCAAAATTACTTAATATATAAAAAGACTAGTATGGCATGATTTAAATGTTACCATATGCCTATGAACTACATCAATAGATTTAAGTATATGACGTGCAATACTACTCTTGGGTCCCAGCTCTATTTGATGATGGGGATGTACAATCAAGAAAGCACTTGCATTTTAGAGAATTGAGAAGTAGGTATATTTTTGTACAGATATATTTTATGGCAACAACAATGTTTTAACATTGATCAATATCAAGTTTTTACACACTATAAAAATTTAGGAAGAACAAAACTGAATAAGTTCACTTAATTAAGGTTAATAATTTCCAAATTTAAGCCTGAATATTTATTATCTAATACCATTCACACAATACTCTTAATTAAAATATCAATTGCATTATCAACTACTTTAAAGGCAAAAGTGGTACTGTTTTACTATGCTATAATCCTGCCATACATTAGACTCAACTTTTCAGGAACAATTTGGGACATTAACAAACAAGATGCTGATATGTGAATAAAGCCCAGGAAATAAATTAAAAAAAAATTTAAACACCTTTATGTCCCATTTGGATTATCAACTAAAGAAAAAATAATCTATGTGGGAGAAATAAAACTCACTAACAAGCTGCTTATGTATTTATTTTTCAGCAGTATGGGATATTAAGGAAAAATGACTAGTTATGACTATTATTAGACTTAGGAGAATTTAAATGCATGCTCCAAAGGAGTAACCCCTGACATTTCTACAACTTGATTGATCCAGAGTACCTCTATTTAACAGAAAGACACAGAAAAGAGATGATATCATATATAACCATTTATTAACATATTTTCAACAAATTAGTGAACAATATAACCAATCTTATTTCAGGCAAAGTGAGTATATTAGTTTTAATGTGAGAGATGTAAAAAACAGATCATAGTATAAGGACACCAAGTCGTAAATAGTTGAGGAAATCATTTATGGTAAGGAGAGCTTTTAATTAAATATTTGACTAATACTGACTAATGAATCTTTAGAGGAAAAAAAGATGGTGGTTAAATAGTCAAGATTAGAGCAGAATTAAATAAAATTGAGAACAAAAAGACAATAGACAAAATAAATGTAACAAAGAGCTGGTTCTTTGAGAAGGCTAATAAAATTGACAAACCTCTGGCTAGACTCACTAAAGGAAAAAAGAGAAAGAACACAAATAAAATCAGGGATGAAAGAGAAGTTACAACAGATATCACCAAATTACAAAAGATCACACAAGAATACTATGAAAAAGTATATAACACCAAATTTAATAACTTAGAAATATATAACTTTCTTAGGCTGAACCACGAAGAACTGAAAAATTTAAATAGACAGATCAGCAGTATGGAAATTGAAACAATCATCAAAAACCTACCAAAAAGTAAAAATCCAGGGCCAGATGACTTCACCAGTGAATTTTACCAAACATTCAAAGAAGATTTATTCTTCTCAAACTCTTCCAAAAAAATCAAAGAGGAAGCAATATTTCCTAACTCAATTTATGAGGTCAACATTACCCTGACACCAAAATCTGGTAAAGATAATTGAGAGACAGAGAGAAAGAGAGAGAGAGAACTACAGACCAATATCTCTCATGAACACAGATGCAAAAATCCCAAATAAGATACTGTCAATTGAATGCAATAACACAATAAAAATTGTTATACCAGGATCAAGCGGGCTTCATCCCATGGGCACAAGGATGGTTTAACACAGGCGAATTGATTAATGTGATACATTACATGAAGAAAGTTAAGAATAAGAATCATATGATGGTATCAATGATGCAGAAAAAAAGCCTTTGAC
Organism: Cynopterus sphinx; assembly: GCA_030015415.1. Classification (NCBI taxonomy): domain Eukaryota; kingdom Metazoa; phylum Chordata; class Mammalia; order Chiroptera; family Pteropodidae; genus Cynopterus; species Cynopterus sphinx. The sequence continues at coordinate 30,676,386 of CM057392.1, read as the reverse complement.
AAGATATAGTATCTATTTATGATTAAAACACTTAACAAAATTGGTAAAGAAGAAAAGTACATCAACGTAATAAAGGTTATACATCACAAATCCTCAGTTAACGTTATACTTAACATTGAAAAACTAAAAACCTTTCCTCTAAGATAAAGAACAAGACACAGCTGTCCATTATAGCCACTATTATTCAATATTATATTGAAGGCCCTAGAGAGTACAATCATCAGGTAAGAGAAAGAAAAAGAAGTCAACCAAATAGGAAATGAAGAAGTCAAACTATTACTATTTTTGAATGACATCATTCAAATGACATTATATAGAAAACCCTAAAGACTCTACTAAAACACCATTGGAAATAATAAACAAAAAGAATAAAGTTTCTCAATACAAAAATCAATGTTCAAAAATCCATATCATTTCTATACTCTAATAATGAATTGTCAGAAAAAGAAGTTAAAAAAATAATTACTTTTGTGATTGGAATGAAAAGAATAAAATATCTAGAAATAAATTTAACAAAACATGTGAAGGACCTATATGAAGAAAGCTATAAGACCTTATTAAAAAAAATTTGAAGAAGGCAAAAGAAATGATATTCTGTGTTCTTGGTTTGGAAGAAATAACATAGTTAAAATGACCTTATTACCTAAAGCTTTATACAGATTTAATGCAATTCCCATCAAAATCTCACTGACATTTTTTAAAGAAATAGAATAATAATAACAAAAAAAAAAAACCATTAGATTTGTATGGAAGCACAAAAGACCCCCAAATAGCCAAAGCAAACCTGATGACAAAGAACAAAGCTGGAGGCATCACTCTGTCTGACTTCAAATTACACCACAAAGCTATAATAATCAAAACAGTAAGGTATTGGCAGAAAAACAGACACAGAGACTAGCAGAACAGAATTGAGAGTTCAGAAGTAAACCTTCATTTATATAGAAATTAATTTTTGACAAAGGAGCCAAAAATATACAGTGGAGAAAGGAAAGCCTCTTCAATAAATATTGCTGGGAAAGCTGGAAAGCCACCTGCAAAAAAATAAAAATATACTGTTGTCAATCACCACACACAAAAATTCAAAATAGATTAAGGACCTGAATATACAACCTGAAACAATAAAAAGCATAGAAGAAAACATAGATACTAAATTCATAGACCTTGAACTTAATGAGGATTTTATGATTTTAACCTTAAGGGCAAGGGAAGTAAAAGCAAAAATAAATGAACAGAACTATATTAATCTTAAAAAGCTTTTGTACAGCAAGAGAAACTTCCAACAAGACAAAGAGACAACCATCCAAATGAGAAAATATATTTGCGAATAATATCTCTGATAAGGGTCTAATAACCAAATAATACAAAGAATTCATACAACTCAATAACAACAACAGAAAATAAACAATCCAATTAAAAAATGGGCAGAGGAACTTAACAGACACTTCTCCTAAAAAGATAAACAAATGGCCAACAAACATGCAAGGATGCTTGTCATCACTAGCTATTAGTAAAATGAAAATTAAAACCACAATGAAATACCATCTCACACCTGGTAGAATGATTATCAATAATAAGTGTTGGAGAGGATGCAGAGAGAAAGGAGCCCTTATACACTGCTGGTGGGACTGCAAATTGGTAAAACCACTATGAAAAACATACGGAGTTTCCTCAAAAAAATGAGAATTGAACTACCTTATAATTTCACAATCCCTCTACTGGGTATTTACCCAAAAAAACCCTGGAAGCATTTATCCAAAAAGATTCTATAGAAGCATTATTCATGGTGGGCAGGACACATAAGCAACCAGTTTCTTACAATAGATGATTGGATAAAAAAGCTGGGGTACGTATATACAATGGAATATTACTCAGCCATTTGTGACAACATGAATGGACCTTGACAGCATTATGCTAAGTAAACTAAAACAAAGAAAGACAAATATCGTATGATCTCACTTATATGAGGAATCTAAAAACAAAACAAAACAAAAAATGAACTCATAGATACAGAGAATAGATTGGTGGTTGCCAGAGGGAGGAGGTAGAGAGTGGGAGGAATGGATTAAGAGGGTTAAAAGGTACAAACTTCCAGATTGAAATAAATAAGTCATGAGGAAGTAATGTGCAGCATGGTGAAGATAGCTAATAATACTGTACATCTGAAAGCTGTTAAGAGTAAATCTTAAAAGTTCTCATCACAATAAAAAAATGTAACTATGTAAGGTGATAGCTGTTAACTAGAGTTCTTGCAGTGCTCACTTTGCAATATATACAAATATACCAAATCTTTGTATCGTATGCCTGAAAACTAGTAAATCAAATATACCTCAATTCAAATTAATGAAATTATAAAAATAAAAAAAAGAGTTTTGTTCTAAATCTTGTTGAAGAAATTAAAGATCAGAAATTGTTGTGTATGATCCTGTGGATAGAAATTGAGGGAACTGAGATCCTAGTCCTGGTATACTTGATTTCAAAGCCTGAATTGTTTTCAAGGATATCTGATAACTCTCTGAAGAAATTGATGCTGGTTATCACATAACATACAATCTAGTTGCTGTATTTGGGGAAAAAATAGTAGAATCATCACTGGGTCTTATGAACCATATTAGCCTGATGAAAAACTGCTGTTATATTTCCAAAAATTGCTTGGAAATAAATGTTTTTTTAAGAAAACCAGATAAGAGATAAAATTAATAATAAATCTTTTAAAAATTGATCGAAGATTTTTTTGATTTATTATTAACTTACTAACTCTATTACAGGAGAAAAAGGAAAAAATAAGCACAAGAAAGTTAACTGATGACTTAGATGAGTGCATGGATTACTTCTATTTCAAGTTTCTATACTTAACAGTGAGAGCCAGACAGGTCCTTCCTAAGATCCCTAATTTCTAAAATCTTAATTATTCATAATTGTACAATTATCAAATAATTTATAGGTAAAAACATTTTTCGAAGTGGTGAGGATGATAGTATGTGAATATGTTTCTATATATAACTTTTTATATTTCAACAGAGTGTGATACATCTACTGAGCACAAAGATTCACATGAGGACTATATGTCTATTTACTTTGCATTTGCTCAACAATTTAGTATCTTTTGGTGACACTATTAAGTCAACATGGAGAAAGGTCCAGGCATCTTAGTTGCTCCTCTAGGAAGGAATCCCTTTTAGCTTTAAAGGACAATGTGTTCATCTGGAATTCTTTTTCATTTATTATTTAAATGTTCCCTAGAACAATCGATATATCCCTTTATTTGATAAAATATCAAGTTAAGGATAGCTGGGGAGTAATTTTTTATTTCAGCTTGAATAATTGTGGTAAGATAGTGTTCCAGTAGAAGTTTAAATGATGCATCTAAATTACTGCCCTTTAGAGAACTGCAGGAGGAATTTAAATTACAAAACAGGCAATAACCTAAATATTGTCAGCTAAGCAAAAGCCTCCCTCGATTCATCTGATCTCCTGAGAATTCTCTTGCTGTGACTCATGCTAGTGTTCCAATGACAAACTTTAGATTGTAAACTATTCATTTTTCTTATAATTGCATTACTCTATAGGACCATTAAAATAATTAAAGGACAAGTGAAGAATACTATATGAAGAAAAACAAAAGGTAATTGAGATTTTAAAGGAAAATTCATGGTAATGTAGAAATTAGGTATGCACACAGGCTGAAAAAAATTATCTAGATTAAATATTGCAAATTATTTTTAAAATATCATGTACTATATAGTGCATTTACAGTGGAATAGTATAACAGTTAAGAAAAGAAAGTAAACCACACAACTTCCCCTGGGTCTACTTCCTATTATAATCTCTACTATGCCTCACTATGATTTTATTTTTCTCTGTTACATACATTCAGATTTACTCACACTACTGAAGTCTAGGATCGTAGTTTACTTGAGACTGGCATATTATATCAACAAACCACTGAAATACTATAGAACAACAATATAACAAACCAGGTGTATTCATCCTGTTCCTTTAATTTTTTCAGCTCTCTTTTTTTTTTTTTTGGTTTATTTGTATGTAATGAAATAATATAATAATTACCATATAGAGGGGAATACAAAGCAAAACGGAGGCTGATTCAACAGACTGATGTTAAATTGGCACTGATTAAATGTGAAATTACCTATTAACAAAGTTGTTAAATACACACACACATATCAGTGACAACCACTATCTGAAGTGGTGCCTAATCAGTTTTTATAATCTCTATGACATTTGTAATAGGAGTGTAAGAGTAAGTATATCCTAGCTAAGGACTGTCATTTAAGTCTTGGATGTGGCTATTTTCTTAGATTGTTTTCTTCTGACTCGCTCACAACAATGAACGTATATCCTCATGTTCCAGCATTTGACCATACAATGCAAAAGTAAGGGAGGGAAGTGAAGGAAGGACGCCCTAGCCAGAGGGCAAGCACTGGATTCAACAGAAGTCAGTGGCAGAAAACTCAAGCAGAGTAAATGCTTAATTGCAGATCCTCTACTATTTGGGGAGTAACAACAACTCAGGAAGCAAGTTTAGTAATCATCAAGACAATTGTGTATACAATTGTTCTCAAGGGCCTTGAGAATTGCCCTCCCCATAAGGGTTGTTGGATAAAATGGTCAATACCAGAAGTAACTCTCTCTTTCACTCTAATCAATCATGTTTCTTCAAAATTATAAATCATATCTTACATCATCCTAGCTAATTTACATTTTTTTAGATTATTTAATGAACTTTTTTCAGAGAAGTTTTAGGTTCACCATAAAATTGAGAGAAAGTTACACAAATCTGAACCTACTCTGATACATCATTATCATCCAAATTCATAGTTTACTTTCATGGTGTTGTACATTCTGTGGATTTAGACAAATAAACACTATATATCCACTATTATATTATAGAATCTTACAGAGTATTTCCACCACCTTAAAAAGTCTCCATATTCAAAATCATTCATTTCTTCCTCTGAACCCTGGCCACCAATGATCGTTTTATTCTCCATGTAGTTTTGTCTTTTACAAAATAACATATAGTAGGAACCATACAGCGCATATTATTTTGGGAAAAAATTTTTCTGTACTTTATCCTAATTCTATTCCTTTCCTTTGCTTCCATCCTTAATGCCAACCACTATCATAAATTTGGATGTATATGATATTTAAAATATTTCTTTGTAAATGAATAATAATATTAAAATACATAATTAAAATTCATATTTCAATCTTTAAATTATTTAAAAATAATATTTGCTTGAAACTTGTTCTCATGTACCACTATTCATTTGAAAACTATCCAGAATGAATAAGTGAATACCCAAAATATATTTAACCAGTCCCATAAAATAATGGTAATTTAGATTCCTTTCAAAATTTTAGCACCAAAAAAACTTAGAACGAATATTCTTATATGTTTCCTTATGTGAATCCACCAAATGTCTCTAGCATATATTTGTAATTTGAATCAGTGATTATGGGTTTGCATAACTGTAGTATAGCTCTTGAGGTGGTTAAGTGGTTTTACAAAAATTTACCCTCCCAGAGGCAATTTTCAAGAGTTAAAATTTTCAAAAGGTTTTTATCCCCCAAGTAGATTTTCTACTTTTTTTTTACCTCACTTTTTGATTGAGTTGTAGATTTTCCTTACAGATCTCATAAAACTTTCATTTTTATTGTGGTTGTTAATCTTTTGCCTGCTATGTGAGGTTATTATTCATAATGTTTATTTTGTATTCACCATGTTTGATCACTCCTGTCTTGCTGTACAGATGTCTATTTTATTTTTATTTCTTAAAACAATCTTTCAGTACTTTTGATCCCTATTCCTTTTCAGTATTTTTATTACTGCCTTTTATATACAAAGGTAATACTGCTATTACTTCACAGCCACGATGTAAAAACAGCTCATTTTAAAATATTTTTTTAAAAATTAGTGAGTTTAAAGTTATAATTATAAAATTTCTTTTAAGTTCCATTTAAGTTGTAATATACAAATTTATCTATGTTGTAATATACAATTTAATATGTTATATATGCTTACCTTATTCATTGCTAAATATGTGTTCAATATAATTTTCTATTAATTCATAAGTAGATTTTGTTATTTTCTTACTATATTGGACATTTAGTTAGAAAGCATGTGCTTCAGATATTGTGTCTGCTTTATAATCTATTTTATGGCTTGATTTTATAGATCTTCGATTTGTAATTTTTTGTATGAAAGGTTCCAAAATATATTTTAGATTAATTTTATTCATTACATGGTTTATATCTAAATCTTTGAAAACTTTAACAGCTTTATCAGTTTCTGATTGAGCCCTTTTAAAATCTACCACCATTTCTTTTCAGTTCTTTCAGTTCATGGGATGTGGCTTATAGATTTCATATCTTTCTTTTTAATGTATACAAGGTTATATCAGCTATATATTTTTTATTGGCTGCCTATTTTGTGGTTCTCATCTGCATCCCCATGAATTTCCTTCAACTTAAGTGTTAAGATTTTATGTTTATGGAACTGTTAGGCCAGCTTTCATTGATCCAAGTTCATTCTTGCCAGTTAGCTCAGTAATTGGTCAATTTGTACTAATTTGCTGAATGGTCCATTAGTTGAATGACCATTCTTATTTCATCTAACAATTTGGCTTTAGTTAGCTAGTTTTCATTTTTTCTTTATGATGAAAAGTGAAAGAATGTTCAATTTAACTCTGTTTGCTTGCTACCGCTGCTAAAAATCAAGGAGCAGAGAGAGGAAAAGATTGAAAAGTATGTGCCAAATTCAGGCATGACAATGATACTACTGAAATAATTTTTATATCATTTTTGTAATATTCTTCAACATATACTTTTTAATAAGTAGAAAATAATCATAATATTTTTCACATTAACTATATTCTGGAAGATTTTTAGCAAATATTTTTATAAATTTATATCTTTATGAGAATAATACAATATAATGCTCCTCAATTCTATATTTATCACCTCCAGTCTCTTCTGATTGCAGCATTAGTTTTGTTATTTAGTTACCAAGTAAGAAAATGGCTTTTAGTTATAATGATTTCTACGAAGGCAAAGGAAAGCTAGTCAACTAAACATAATATTTAAAAGTAAAAGCAGAATACCTGAATTGATCATTTAAAAATTATCTTTGGATCATTTATCTAATTCTCCCTTTCTTTGATTTTAATTGTTTATATTTTTTCAGTTTTTTATTATTTAGCCTTTCGCCTTTATTAAAATTACAGAAACAAATTTCACATATGTGTAAATTTGATATTTGACAAAATCCCCATTTCAAAATCCCCACAATTAGAAAATAAATAATGCGGTAGATAAGTCTGTCACATTTAGGAAAATATAAATTTCAGTTACCATATTACTACATTTACAAAAGACTGATTAAACAATTAAATGTTAAATAATTTTAGAAAACTCTAATATATATCATATATCATAAGGTTTGGGAACCTTATGCAAATTAAACAAACCTAGATATCAACATGACCTAATTGACTTTAAAAATATTTTGAAAAATATTGATTAGACCAAGATACTAAACAAAGTCAATAAACATATAAATAATAAATGAATACTATATGTACACAATTATTTGAAGCACAAATGATAGTCACCAAACTAAAGCTATAATATGGAAAGAGCTCTTATAACAGAGCAAATTTAGAATACTATTTTTTTTAAAAAAGTGAATCTGAAAAGGCTACATACTTTATGATTCTAGTTATATGACACTCTGGAGACACAAAACTATGGAGAGAGTAAGAACAAGATTGACAGGGCTTTAGAGGAAGGAGAGACAAATAGTTGGAGCACAGGGAGTTTTAGGGCAGTGAAACTATTCTGTATGATACTGTAATGGTAGACTTAGAGTGTTGTTCAAGTCCTCTATTTACTTATTGATCTTCACTCAAGATGTTCTATGCATTATTGAGAGTGGGTTTTAAAGTCACCAACTGTTATTGAGAAGTGTCTATTTCCCCCTTCAAACCTGTCAATGTTTTCTTCATACAATCTGAGGCTCTACTGTTAAATGCTATATGTTTATACTTGGTATAACTTTTTAAATGGACTCTTTTTATCAATATAAAATGTACCTCTTTACCACTTCAAACACTTTTTGAGTTGGAATTGATATTTCCTAATAGTAGTGTAGCTAACCCATCTCCTTCTTGATTACTATCTCTATGTAATATCTTTTCTTTCCTTTCACTTTCATCCTCTTTATCTTTTGGTCTAAAGTTAGTCTACTGTAAGCATCATTTGATTGAATTGTAGTTTTTGCTTTGTTACGTTCTACCAATATCTGCATTTTAATTGGTGACTTTGATCTGTTTATATTTAAAGTGATTACAAATAATGAAGTACTTGTGTCACTTGTTATCTTTTATGCATGTCTTATTTTTATTCCTCAATTTCTCTAATATTACCTTTTCTGTGTTTATGGTTTTTTCCAGCATACTATTTCAATCTTCATTTCCTTTATATTATTAAGTTATTTTCTTAGTAGTTACTATGGAAACTACATCTCACAATCTAATCTTATAACTTATTTTGAATTCATACCAAATTATTTTAATAGAATACATTAACTCTGCTCCTATCCAACTCTGCTATCCCCTTTTTGCTATTATTGTTACAAATTAGACCACTCTATTTTTGTTCAGTTAACATATTTATTGTTTTATACACTTGTCTTTAATATATGAAACAAAAAGAGGTGTTACATATCAAAAATAGAATATATTAGTATGTATGTTTACTTAGTTATCTATACCAATGATCTTTGTTTTTTTAAAAAATATATTATTTTAGAGTAGTTTTAAGTCCACAGCAAAATTAAGAGGAAGATACTGAGATTTTCCATATACCTCCTATCCTCACACATTCATTGACCCCATCTTATAAACATTACCCAAAAGAGTAGAACGTAGTTAACAACTGATAAACCTCCACTGACACATTATAATTACCTAAAGACTGTAGTTCATACTAGGCTTCACTGTTGATGTTGTACATGATGTGCATTTGGACAAACATATAATGACATGTATTTCACTGCCCTAAAATTCTTATGTGCTCTGCCTATTATTCCTCCCCAACAACCCCCAACAACCACTCATCTTTTTCTACTATCTCTATAGTTTTGTCTTTCCAGAATGTCATATAGTTGGAATTATACAGTATTATAGGCTTTGCAGATCAGATTTTTCACTTATTAATATGCATATGAAATTTTTTAAGCTTTGATTATTGATAACTCATCTTGTTTTAGCACTGAATAACATTTCATTGTGTCTTTGTATGGCAATTTATTCATTCTTGTACTGAACTACATTTTAATTGCTTCCAAATTTTGACACTTATAAATAAAGCTACTATAAATGTTCATGGGCAGGTTTCTGTGTGGACACATGTTTTCAACTCCTTTGGATAACAATATCAAAGGGAATGATTGCTGGCTCATTCAGTAACAGTATATTTCGTTTTGTAAGAAACTACCAAACTGTCTTCCAAAGCACAGTTTTGTATTTCAAAAGCTATGTAGGAGAGTTTTTACTGCTCCACATTCTTGACGTTCAATGTTGTCGGCATTCTAGATTTTGGCCATTGTACTAGATATGTAGTGGTATTTTTTGTTTTAATTTGCATTTCTCTAATAACATATGACATAAATCATCATTTCATATGCTTACATGATATCTGTCTATCTTCTTTGGTGAGGTATCACTTAAGGTTTTTGACCCATTTTTAAATTGGTTGGTTTGTTTTCTTATTGTTCAGTTGTAAGAGTGTTTTTGTGTATTTTGGATAATAGCCCTTTATCAGATGTGTCTTTTCCAAATATTTTTTCCTGGTGTGTGGCTTGTCTTCTCATTCTTTTAGTTCTCTTCAAACAGTTTACACCAGCTCAATAGTTGCTTTGGTGAGGAAACATTCTGGGAACTTCTAACCTCTTGTCTTTCATGATGTAATCTCCAATATTATCTTTTTTTCTTTATTTGCTAATGAAAAAAGAGTCATTCTCTTAATGGCCTATACCATTCTCATTTTCCTGAATTATTTTTAGTCTTATGAAGTTTGAGGGGGAAGAAACACTCAGTTATTTGTTTAATATTCAATTATTTTGCAGAAGCACTTACTATCTTAACCTCAAAATACTTTCTGCAGCTACTTTTACTTTCTTTTATCAATGTTTGCATTGCCTTTTAAAGCCCATGGGGGGAAAAAGTTAAACATACATTTCTATGACCAGAAAACAACTCTAGGTCTTAGTTGGACAAAAAATGTATTGAAGTCAATTGAAGCCAAAATAAATGAAGCACTTTTTATTTTCAGAACTACTCCTGGTCACAGGTCCTAGATAGTTTTTATACTTCTTCAAGTCCTGAACAAGCCCTCCAGCTATTCCTGGATTTCTGTTTCTCATTTCAAAGCCTACTCCTAACTCAAGCAGAGATTTAGACTTAAAAGGTTACCACTAGTGAGGATTGGCCTCTGTTTTGTTCCTTAAAACTTTTCTTCCCAATCATATGGGTTATGAATTTGCTTATATATAACTATGCTCTTAAAATCATAGAATAATATAAAAATATAAAATATCTTCTAATAATAGAAAATATTTTAGATATTTTTAATCAGAGTTTTTCACATAGAATTTACAAATGTATGTTTATATGTAATTATTATAAGTCAGTGCAGGTGAGTGTGTGTGTATAAAATGGCTCTTTAGATGACAAAACACCCCACCTACTAGCTTTCCTTATCAACTAATTCCTTCAGGTAATCTTTGACATACCTCTGTGTAACCAACCCTCAGACAAGTCTAAACAAATCAATACTACTTATATAATTTAAGATCTACTTAGATAGTTTAGAAAATTAACATACAAAAAGCAGGGAGTTATTCGAGATCCAAATGCATTAATAAACGAATAATGCATGTATTCTAGGTATACTGACTATACTGGTTCTGTTGCTGCTGTTGTCTTTATACAGTTCTTGGTTGAACTAATTAAGTGCAGTCTACTTTAGGACATAAAACTCAGTAATCTGAAATTGTTTAAGCCACCAGCCCCAATAGACATAGGGACCACCAGAAATCAGTGAATTATAGGAAACACACTCTTTATTCAGCCAGCTGGGTCTGCCAGGGGTACGCAGACCCCAAATTAAGCAGCCCTGAAACGTAGAGGTACAAGGTTTTTAAGCCCTAAACCCCTATTCTTCATCCTGTTTGAACACACAAGTCTAATATTCTTCTTTTTACTGTCAACCCACAGGTTAGTTGTGCAAGTGGGGGTACAGAAGCAGAAAGCTTATTGTTAGAGCATTATGTTCCCATGGGCAATAGCCAAACAGTAATTTTCCAGCCAGCACAAAATGATGGGGAAAATGTTGGATATATAAATGGATGGATGGATGAATAGATAGATATACACACAATATATGTACATATGTACATATATGTGCATATACACGTGTGTACATATACATGTGTGTACATATACATGTGTGTACATATACATGTGTGTATATATATACATATACATATACACATACATATGTATATAAACAGCCAATCAAATCATTAGCTTAGCTTTAGGCAAAGTTTTGTGGACTTCAAATAGCAAAATTTGAGCTAATGTACGGGAGGAAAACATATTCTGAAACATCTTGTATAACTGAAGTTCAGGAATGTCTCACAAATGACAGAAACTAGAAAGCCATCAAAAAACCAGAGTCCAGGCTATCCTCTCTTTATGTATTTTATTTTTACTTCTCTTTTTGTGACTACATTATTTCTCCCAGCATCCATAATTTAATTCTCCTTGCAAACAAACAAACAAACAAAAACATAAGCCGGCCATATTGTCCGGTAACAGCCCTGCTAGTTTTCATCCTCCATTCCTGCCATCTGTCTTAAACCAATTCCGACTTTCAATCTAATTGGATTGGCTCAGTGAGATGACTTTCCTTGGCCCAATCAAGTGTAGCTAGGGAGTTTGCTGTAAGGTCTAAATAAAATAGTTTATTGAAAATTCATAGTTTGAAATCTGGTAAAAAGTAAGCACTGTGGGAGGCAGGGGGCAAGTAGGGAGAGCGCAGAGGGTTTTTAGAGCAATAAAAATACTCTCTATGAAGTTATAATAATTTTTCATTATACATTTTTTCCAAATCCACAGGATGTATAGTATCAAAAGTAAACCCTAAGGTAAACTGTAGACCTTGAGTGATTATGATGTGTCAATATAGGTTCATCCTTGGTAACAATATACCATTTTTGAAAATGCGGAAGGCTATTCATTGTGGGGGCAGAGGTTTCATGGAAAATCCTCTCTTCTTTTAACTTTGTTATAGAACCTAAACTACTCTAAAAATTGCTTTTAACATATAATTAAAAATAAACCAAACCATAAGTTTTTTTATTCTCTTCATTGTCATCAACATATGCACACCAATGAGTAAGGACAATCCTTTTAACTCTAACTTTTGTGTTTTTTTCTAAGATATGGGCAAACTCAGTATTCTAAATGGCCTGAGAAATAGAAAAGCCCAAAAGGTTAAAACTCAAATATAATACTCCAAAAAGTGAACTCTGCAAAACATGGTCAGAAGAAAGAAACTCAATAATCATCAAATATAGATAATTTTAGTTTACCAAATTAATGCCAGTTACAGCTAGGATAATATGAAATCAATAACATCCACAACCTCTGAGGATAGGAGTTCAGTTTTGGGTTTTTTTTTTTTTTTCCTTGCTGTTTGTTATTTGGATTCTGACCTATTAAAGTCTTTGGGAAAGCCTTAGCAGAAGTGTTTGTACTTAACCCAAAATAAGATCAGTGTATTCTAAGTGTCATAGGCAATGCGCTATTTAAAAGTTGAAGGACTGCTAATTATGGGGGATGCTCACATGGTTGAGTCTAAATGTGAGAGTCAGGGCTGCTGCTCAACAAAGGATTGAGATGGTTTGAACAATTTTAAAGGATAAAACCGGAGGACTCAGAGCATTTGCAGCCTAAGGCTAACGCATGAAGCAGCCACAACATTACCTTGCCTAGAAACCACCAAACAGTTTAAAGTGTCGTTGTGGGAGTAGGGGATAAAAGTGCTTAGAAGTATTTGACTTTTAATATTTCAGAGTACACAAAAGATAAAAAGCATTGAAATGCAACATTACCATATCTGAACCAATTCAGTGTCTGTATTACAAAATCTCTTTGGGTTTTTATAAGAGGAACGGTAGTGGAAATATCAAGGGAAAAGAGTATCACCTTTTTCACACTAGAACATTCTGACACTTTACAAGTAAATATGCGCCTTCATTTTAATTCATAGACCTAGGGAAAAAGACAATTTAAGGCCTAGCTTTCAAATTTAAAGGCATACTTAATAAAATCGCATCCTGTAAAACAGGCTATGAAGTTTTGCTCCTGTGAGTTGTATGAATGTGTCTCATTAATCCATGCGTCTCTGTTAAACTTTCTTAGTATTTGTGGCTTTAGCCTTTTCAATGAGTTGGCACCATAGGCCCTTATAACCCAGGGAGCTTTCTTAAAGTGACTGCAGCTTAATAGCCCACACTGGAGTCATTTACTGTCAATGGCTGAAATTAACTGTAGTAGCTGTTAGCCCAGGAGAAACAAAATTTTAAAATTAGAGCCTCAGCACTTTTCATCTCTCATGGAGTTCTTCCACAGAATGTATACATGATGAAGGTGGGTAGAAGGTGTTGAATGATTCAAATCATAGTCAGAGCTTAATAGGCTACTATTGCTGTCTCTTTTCTGTAAGTAAAATTCAATGGTAGCAACAAAGATTACATTAAAACCCAACCCTCCTGGTGTGCAGTCTTGACCTTCACATCTTCACAAGGCAGAAAACATTTTTTTTTTAACTGAGAGAAAAATGCTGGCATTTTTTTTTTTTTACTGCAGAGAGAAAAATATTATGCATGATTTGATAGGCAGTGTTAAAGTCTCCATGTTTACTATAGAAAAACCATTGACGTGAGTCTAAAGAGGACAGTTTTATTTTCCTAGAGGAAGACATGCCAAATATCTCGAGCAGATCTTATACCATTAACTGAATCCTTACTATTTGCTGAAAAAGATGAAATGTGTTTTACCTACCATATCTCTGTTGGCTCTAATTCATCATTGTGGGTTAGGGACTATGACTGCCATTGTGTACATAAAAAAACTAAGGTGCAGGGAAGTTAAATAAATTGTTCAAGGTCAGAGAGCCAATTGATGTTGAAGCTGTGACTTAAACATAAGTCTCAATTCCAGAAACCATGTTTTCTCTTTTTATGTCCAACTATTTTATAATTTTTCTATCAAAATAACCATATTTTGACAATTCAATAAATTTGGCATATTTGTAGAATTCTAAAAGCATCACCACATTACCAAAATCAAATTTAAATCATTCTCATGATCATACAAAAAATCCTTGAGCCAATTTGCAATCACTATTCATCCCCACCCCTCTTCTTAGGTAACCATTAATTTACTTTTTGTCTCTGCAGATTTCGCTCTGCTGGTCAGTTTGTATAAATGAAATCATACAATACATATTCTTTCATGTTTGAATTATTTCATTGGGCATAGTGTCCTAAAAATTTTTGAAGATTAATTTATTTATATTATTTCTGCTTAAATATCTTAAAGAGCAATATTCAAGAATTTTGAGTTCAAAAAACATTAGAGTTACAATCCTTTATATATGCAGTTTATCTGGTGATTTAAAATAATGTGTAGCATTAATATTTAAGCATAAAGTTTACTTATTTTTTCTCAACTTGTATGCTTATATTCATATTTACTTGGTAATGTACTTGATGGAAGTATACTTAGGATCAATGAACCCTATCTAGCAAAATGAGAATTAACTGGATACAGAACAGAAATTAGATAAAACAATCCTTAGGAAGTTCCTCTTACCATAACCCATGTGAAGGTCATTTCTAATACTAGAATGCCACATTTTCTTAACTCTTTTAAACAAACTTTTAAAGTTTTAAAATCTAGAAAGATATCTTTGAATAATGACAGCTTGCAGTAAAAATCACATTAATTTATTTGAAATGTAGGTGGGTGGGACTGAACAAAAATTAGGTGGATGGTATTGAAAATTGACATATATAGTCATGTAACCAGAAAAAGAAGACAATTGTTTTAGCCAAAAATATTGGTTAATTGTTCTTCATTAAAAAATTATATGCAAAAATCTCTTGTTTGCTTCTAATTCTTAATTCAACAACAGTTAAATTATGTGGAGTTTGTAGTTCTGATAACCACAGCCAAAAAAAAAAATCTTTGATAAATTTTAAAAAAGTTAAAAACAAACAAAAAAATTACTGACAAATAAGTTTAAATATATTCCAAGGGAAAACAAAATTTAAAAGAGAAACTAAAAAAGACATGGCAATTTTCAAAATCAAGAAAAATATCTCCACCAAAACCGGAAATACAAATAAGTATAAATGAAGCTTAGAGCTGATAGGCTTAAGGCCCCAAAGCAAACAGAGGAAGCTAATGGATATATGCCTTTACTGAAAAGGAAATAAGAAATACTTAACATATGTTAATGGCTTACTGCAAAAATTAGAACAGGACTCATAACCAATAAAAAATGAGGTTGAACAAAGCTGTAACTATTTCCTAGGATTATGAGTTATATAATGCTGCAATTTGGAAAGAGTACAACAATGCAGATATAGCCTCGAAACCAGGACTCTAATATCATTCTCATGCCTGGGTTTTCAGGCATCCTATGCAGTTGAGAAGATGGCACTGTAAAGCAACATGATAAAAAGGGTAAATCTTGCTTATAATGTACGAGGGTGTGAGTGTTTAAATGGAATAAAATAGTTTTTGACTAGGCACAAAGGAGGTTTTCAATATGTGTGAGATTACTATCAGAAGCTCAGCTTTCTTCTAGTCTACAAGAATGCAGTACTATGCTTCTATAAAGTTAACTTGCAAAATATATATATATATATATATATATATATTATTTTCAAATTTATAGAGAAGAGAGTATTATGAGAAATGTCAGGCTTTTATAAGTAAAACTGTGCTTGTGTTTTGGTATAAATAAGGGCCATTAAATGAGAAAAAGACTTGCTACAGAATATTGATTGTAACAATTCTATTTTAAACAAGGTTTTCCCTGTTTCCTTAAAGCATCTTTAAAAATTCTGGATGCTATTTATGTAAGCTGCTTCATAAAAATGAAATGTACATTCTTTATTAAAAAGTTGTATGTCATGTGTTCTTCCTTGTGTATTTCTAGAGAAAGAAATGTTCATTGTCAATACAGTGTTTTATAATTTTCTCAGGAAACTCAAACAAACCCCTGAACTTCCTGCTGAAAATTAATGCAGATTATTAATAGTTCCCTTTGTTTGAGGAGCCTAACTGCTGGTTAAAATCTATGTGTGGTTTTCCAGGCATGACCACAAGTAACCCTATTACAAATAACCCTTATTTCACATAAAGATAGAACCAAAATGCAAGTGTAGTGATGCGGGCAATTTGAATATGCCAAAGAGAAACCTTTAAAGTACTTTCTTTAAATGAAAAGGTATGTGCAGTACAATGTACTGAGAGGGAGAGAATGCGTGCACACAAGCACACATTCATGTAACTTTCATTACGCTTAGTGTTATAACTGTTCTATTTTATTAGTTGTAGTTGTTAAACTCTTACTGTTCCTAATTTATAAATTAAACTTTATTAAAGGTATGTATGTATAGGAAAAAAAGTAGTGCATATAATCAGTATGAGCCACGATTTCAGGCATCCACTGAGGGTCTTGGAATGGATCCCCCTCAGACAGGGGTTACTATGTGTATGTACATTTGGATTTATCCTAATGTAGACTCTATGCTCACTCTTTGCTTAATGGCCAATGTATATCTAAATAATAGTGAGACCTAGAGGAAAATTTTCAGAAATTACTGCACATTTTGGGAGGTATTACAAATCATAATACTAGAGGCCAAATATTTTTCCTACCTCAGAGTCTTACTCTCAAGAGATACATTTCTATGCAATGAAAAAAAAAGATTAATACAGTTAGTTATTTTCATGTTAAAAAAAGAGTGCATAGCATTTCTTTAAGTTAAACAGTCAAAGTTTTCCTGCTTCTTTACTCCCTTCCTAAACATTAACAAAGAACTGCAAAGTTCACTCTGCTTTCCTTCTTGAATAAGAACTTAAAATGTCCCTCATATCAGTCTTGGTTATTCCTGTACCTATTTTGAACTCTTCTATTTCTTTCGTGATTTTCTTCAACAAAATTATTCTACTCTCTGACATCTTTATGAATCATGGAAGCACTTACAAACACAAAATCTTTTCTAGTCTTCCCAACCTTCTGAAGTCAAGAAGTTTGGGTCTACATTTGCTTACTCTACTCTTTCAAGACTTTCCCTATTTCTAGCACTTTGACCAGCTTTCTTGATAGTTACCTTCTCATATCCAGCATTTCAAAAAATTTCTCACACTTCCTAGCTTCTCTGTGATATTTACTAACATTGCAATACATACTACTCTTTTGAAAACACTATTTCACCTTTCTTTCTCTTCTCTACAAAATGCTGATTCCCTTGTCTTTTAAGTAGATTCCTCTTTATTTTCTATTAGTAAGGAATTAGGTCATTGTTACCAATCAACTCTGATTACTGAAGTTGAGTCAGTTTATTTGTGCATTGTGCTTTAGTAAAAAGCATTTGATCATGAGCCATTTATGCTATTTCCAAGTCTTTTCAGATGATCTCCTCATTCATTTACTCCAAGCACTGGAACGTGTCTTTGCCTCGCAGTGTCTTCTACACCCTGGTACTCTAGGTCACTGTCTACATTTCAAGCCATACTATGTATACTATCTTCTTTAGACTACGAGCCTTAGTATTCTCAATTCTTGGGTGGTCTATATTCTCAAATTCTGGCTTATACCCAGATCCAGAAAAGCCACTCATCTTTTATAGACTTAATTCCTGAGATCAGAGAAGTGAGGCTTTTCTCTTTTTTTAATATTGATTGAAGTCCCAAAATGTGATATTTATCTATCCTAAAGACCACAGAATCTGTATTCCTGCTTTACTGTTTATGAATATGAGGCCTTAAAGAAGTTCCACAATATCTATGATGAGAAGTCAGCTGCTAATCTTAATGTGGTTTCCTGCACGCGCATGTGCATGCATACACATACACATACACATACACACAAATGTTTTGCTCTTGTTGTTTTCAAGACATTGTCTTTTAATGGTCTGTGCTGTCTAGTTGTGGATCTCTTATGTTTATTCTGTGGGGTTTGTCGATCTTTTTAGATGTGTAAAATTGTTTTCTTCTTATTTAGTCTTTATTTCTTCAGTCTTTATTTCAGTCTTTATTTCTTCAAATGTTTTTCTGTTTCCTGCTTTCTCTCTTCTCCTACTAATGTAACCATTATGTGTGCATTGCCTGACTCGCTGATGTCTCATGGTTCCCTGAGAATGTATTTATCTTAATTTTTTCTCCTGATCTTCAGACTGAATGATCTATTTGATCTGTCTTTAAGTTTACTAATTCTTTCTTCTACCATATAAATTCTGTTGTTAAGCACCTATAGGGTTTTTTCTTTCTTTTTTTTTTAATTTTACTTGCAACTTTTCAACTCTAGAATTTTCATTTGGTTCTTTTTAGTGGAATATTTATCTGCTGACATTAATTTCTTGAGTCACTGTCATCAAACTTTAATTCTTAAACATGGTTTTCTTTGAACACATTTATAGTACTTTGTACTATACTGATATTACAACACTCCTACTTTAAGCAGATTTATATTTGGTACTTTGATTTTCTTCTAAGTTCAACATCTTGGCTATCTCTGGGCAGTTTCTCAAAACCAACCAAATATTTATCTGCAAAAGACATTGTAGAGATGACTAAATGAGCATCAAGTCATCTGTGTTGAGGATTGAGATATAAGAGTAGTATGCTTGTAGGGATCTTTATTTAAACCATTTTAAGACATTTTTTCTCAGCACATTTTATGTATTGTCTCCTTTTTATGTACTGTTAAAAGAATCAGAATTAAAAAAAAAATCTTCTGTAATCTTCAATCTCCTTTGCAAAACTATCCTATGATTCCCTCAACTATTCTGACATTCTATTTTGTGAATAATGCTATTAAATATTACACTGATTTATATATGTCCAGTTTCCAGAAACCTTATTTTAGATTAGATATATATAACTGAAAATCAGAAACAAACTGAAAATGTATAAAATATATAACATGTGCATACCTGAATGCTTTATGTATTACAAATAATTAAGTGCAGCATGTTTTTCTGAAACTTACCTTATCTGACATCTTCTTCATAGCAATTCAGGAAGCCAGAACTTTTCAATCCTGCTTCACTATGTAATGATGAGCAGCACCACATTCCATAGTCTGATCCAATGCACACCTTCAAGTACAAAAGTTAGAGTCAATATGTTGTTTGTGCCTTAGCTCCTCTATTCTTTATAAGTACTCTCCTATAAATTTCTTCATCAATTAATTTCTGACAAGAAAGTTATAATTCTTTTTGCAAACACTGAATCCAAGCAGTAAATATCTCATATTCAAATTAAAACTTCCCACCACATAAGTTTTTTTTCAATTATATTTCATGTTTGACAATTTTTTTTTATCCTAAATTTCTAGGTTAATGGTATGATTGCATACTACTTAAAATTGTGAGCATTTTTTATTTGTCCTTTACCAATATCTAAAAAAATATTATAAAATGAACTACAGGAGGGGAGAGAGAAGAGTTTTTGAATATTGTGGATTTACTCACTGGCTACAAAAAGAACTTAATACATTAGTATTTTATAGTTAATTTTAAAACAACCTTGATTCTTCTATTAACACTTTGTATGTTTATTTCCAAGGATTGTTTTATCAATGTATATGTATATATGTATATATGTGTGTGTGTGTGTGTGTGTGTGTGTTTATGCTTATGTAATAGATTTATATTTATAAAATTGAGAATAAACTAACAATATATCTGTAAATATTTACATTTTCATCTGATTTGTGCCTTCAATATTTATTAAATATTAACCAAAATTTGATTCTTAATATATAATTGTCCATATATGCAACATTTTAGTCAAACATTTTCACATTGTTTACTGTGCTTTTTTTCTCCAGAATTTTCATTCTCATATATAACACTGTGATGAACAACCTTAAAACAAACTTTAGTTTGTACTTCTAATTATTTATAGCATTACTTCTAGGAAAAGGTCTTGATTGAGTGTTTAATATAAAAATCTTTGAAGACTAAATAAAGGCTTCCAACATATATTTATTATTTGGTCAGGTAATATACTACTAGCAAAATATTATATAGAAACTCATCCTCTCTTGATTTTTCCAAATATTTAGTTTTTATATAATAAAAAATAAAAACAGTAAAATATATCTGCATACTTCACACTTGGATTAAGCCTTGCTTTCTCAAGTCAACTCTGTATCCTCAATGGAAAGCAGGAGTCCAAGAGGTAAAAAATAAGAAATTAAGCTCAGATTATTATAATGCTTTTCAAAAACATTTAAATTTCTTTGCTATTTAAGTTTATATTAGGCAACATTCTTCTTAAATGTCAGTGAGCAAGCTTCCCAAGTGCCCTTACTTAACCATCCTTATTAATACTTCTGATCTTATTTTAATAAAACATATCTAATCAAGATACTCTATATTTAAATATTGTAGATAAATCAGAATATATTAATCATGTACATGCAATCAGAACATTAGAAATTTTAGAGCTACAAAACTATTGATTTATTGATATGTCAGCTACCAAAAGTAGCAAGTAATAAAATGAGTAAAAATAATATATGCTGGGTAAATTTTAATATTTCTTAAAAATTGTGTAAGAAAATGAACATGCATAACTATAATGAACTAATTTCTTTAACTAGAAGAGCTTTGGCTGATTTTAAAATATTAAGATTTTATTTAAAATCATATTTGTAGTCCTTCCTTAAGAAAATACATTTTTAAATATGTTGGTCCCATAGTCAAAGGGAAAAGAAAATCATCAGGTGAAATTATTTTAATTACCACTCTATTTTCCTGTTAAAATGGCGAGAGACAGACTGAGTTTAACAAATATCATAAAAGAGTACATCCTTTTTGACTACAGAGATATTTTTGAGATTTTTTTTTTCTTGGGTTCTAGGTGAGGTTTTGCTTTGGTGAATGATCTTTTAAATGGTCTCTTAGTTCACCATCACTTTACTTTCTTCTAAATATTGTCAATGAGAAGAAACCTGTGTAGGAGAGAAGAAATGACTAGGAGATATAAAGTTCACAGTTGGCTACCGGGAAAACTGTTCACGTTTGTGGCCCAAAGCAGAAAATTTACAAGGACTGCCCAGAGATTGTTATAAATTGCAGCAACTTTCTAGAGAGTTGTTGGGAATCATATCTTCATACCATTGGCTGAAATTGTTGGCAGTGGTTCCCCTGAGCTTTGCTTTCTCAGAATAGATGGAGGCTCCTGTATTCTTGAAGAAACCTTGACTGATTCTGTATTTCTGTATCTGTATCTGTATCTATCACCTATCTATCAGGGTTATGCATAAGTTTTACTTCACATCATAACATGTCACAATATTTGTAGCTGTTGTCTTTTTGAAAATCTTGAAAATTACTGAGAAAGTGAGAAGGAAAAACAATTCATAGCTATTTAATCTTCTACACAGGCTTTTCTATTATATTTTAATTACTCTCTTATGTAAAAATGTATATATGTATAACTTTTAGCATTAGCTGGATAAACTGAATTTAAAATTTACTGATAATCATTGTATTTAAAATGCCTTTTTATATACAGAGAAGATGTTTAATAGTATAACATGAAAGATATAACTGCATTCAAGTTTCCTGCAAAGGGAGAATCATTTTAAACTTACTTGAGAAGTCATTGGGAGGGAATCACTCTACCGTTCTTTCATTAGGAAAAAGTGTGGAAGAACACAGAGGCAACTGATAAAAGCATGGCAGTGCTCAGAGACAGGGAATATTCACAGGTATGTCATTCTCAGTGAATAAACACAGGGGCAGCTGTTCTGGTTACTGCATTTGAAGCATAGGGCATGTCTATCTTTATACAGAAAAGTTAAAGAAAGTTATAGAAAATAAATTAACAATGACTTCAATTAAAAAGTTTGACCTTTCATTTCAAAATAGGAGAACATGACAGAAATAAACTAATTAAAAGGACCTAGCATGAAAATGGAACTATTTTAATTTTAAAAATACAGAAAAACAAAATCTGGAAATAAGTATAACAGAAACAATAAAAGTATAAAAAGATAATAATTGTACTTTTGACACCACTGGTTAAGTGTTTATTTTGATAATAAATTAGAAGCCATAAGAAACCCATGACATATGATATTAATTTATTATATAGTATTAAGTTTAAATCTGGGGAAAATAGTATACAATTCTCATATATATGCAATAAATTACAAGTCTTCCTCTACTTTCTATAAATTGTTAAGAATTAGAACTATTCATTACATTGCTATAGAAAACTGGTTCCCGATGAACGTGAGATTCCAGTACCCAGAATATTCTTCTGATATAGACCTAAATTTCTCAATATCACTTTGAAGTTTTAAATGTAACTAAAAAGTCATGTTATGTCTGGGACACCAGAGATGCATTTTATAGGCCTTTCCAAAGTATGTACCATTACAGTAAGTGCTAAAAGACTCAGCTTACCAAGAAAAAAATCCATTTACTTGACTGTATGAAATTTCTACTGCTATAATCTTTCCTTATACATAAGGATACATATTCATAGAAGAATCCATTAAAAAGCAACTGTAATAAATGTCAAGGTGCATATATCTTTACAGATAAACATTTTTAATTTGGGGAGTAGATACCCAAAAGAGGGACTGCTGGATCATTCTATTCTTTATTTTTGAGGAAACTCCATGCTGTTTTGCACAGTGTATATACCTATTTACATTCATACCAGGAATGTATAAGGGTTCTTTTTTCCCCCATAACCTCTCCAACACTTGCTGTTACTTGTCTGGTTGATGACAGCCATCCTACAGGTATGATGAGGTATCACACCGTGGTTGTGATTTACTTTTCCCTAATAGCTGGTGAAGTCCAATGTTCATTGCAGCATTAGTCAGTGGCCAAGACATGAAAACAGCCAAAGTACCCTTCAATAGATGATCGGACAAAGAAGATGTGGTACACATATACAATGGAATATTACTCATCCATAAGAGAAGATGAAATACTGCCATTTGTGACAACATGGATGTATCTTGAGATAATCATGCTAAGCAAAATAAGTCAGACAGAAAAAGTCAAGAACCATATATGATTTCATTCATATGTGGAATATAAAACTGAAAGCAACTAATGAATAAGACAAAAATTCATAGACACAACAGTTTAGTGGTTTCCAGAGAAAAAGAAGAGAGGCGAGGAAGTGGGTAATGGCAAAGGGGGTCAAATATATGGTGATAGAAGAGGACTTGACTTTGGGTAGCAAACACACAGTGCAATATACAGATGTACTATTGGATAGTACACTTGAAACCTTTTAATAACTTCTATTAACTAATGTCACCCTAATAAATTTAATTTAAAAAATAACTTATTTTGGAAAAACATTCTATAAGCCATTAATAACCATTAACACATTTTTCTATACTAATTTTTTTTCAGATTAATAGTTTTACTTTAGAGACACTGAAGTTGTAGAAATAGATTCTAAACAGGTATGTATTTACAGGAATATTACAAAAAAGGCAGATTATATGTCACCTACCAGATACAGCAGTGTCCTGAAAGCCTTACACAACTACATAACGCAATGGCAAAACTGCTGTGCCATAACCAGATGGCGAAAGTTGAACAGTCCCTGAGAGGGGGAGTGAGGACTGAAGAAGACAGAGACAAGAGAAAGATTCGGGAGGGCTCAAAGTCAATACTGCAGCCTCGAGTTTATTCAGTACACCCTATTTATACATCATGATTGCGTAAAAACCTGACAACTGCTTGCACCTGCACAGGAAGAAACAACTGCTTGCACCTGCACAGGGAGCCTGTTGCTCTCTCAAGGATCCCATTCTCCTCCTTAACAATCAGCTTGCTCTCTGGAGCAACAGGTGCTTCTTAGTCACTACAAAAGTAGCAAAGTAATTGCAAACACCCTGCTGAGCAAACAATCCCTTGTTTACCCAAAGGGCAGCCATCAAGCAAATGTGTGTCATATCATCAAAAAATTGTTAAAATGCAAGCTGCCACTTGAGAATGGGAAAACTGAGAGATCATACACAAAATTCCAGAGATCCAATTCTTTGATGGAAAAAAAAAGTAAAGGAGAAAAATCTGTCAACACTGAGTTCACATTACCATGGGTTAACAATGGATAGAGCTGAGTAACTGCAGTTTGGATTGCACCTGCATTCTCCAGTTCATCATGGTCCCCATCACTTTCTATTGATTTTCTGATATTTTCTCCATCAATATATATTTGAACCCACTCTCTTCCCAAAGCAGAATTACCATATGATCCAACAATTCCACTTCTGGGGATGTATCCAAAAACAAAACAAAACAAACAAACAAAAAAAACATAATCACTATCCCAAAGACCTATCTGCACACTCATGTTCATTTCAGCATTATTTACAATAGGGCCTTGAGGGCATTACACTAAGTGAAATAAAGAGAAAGACAAATACTGTATGATATCACTTATATGTGGAATTCAGAAAAAATGTCATAGCAACAGATCAGATTTGTGATTGCCAGAGGTGAGGGATAAGTGAGAGGATTGGGTGAAGGTAATAAAAAGGTACAACTTCCAGTTGTAAGATAACTAAGTTCTGGAATGGAATGTATAACGCAATAACTCTAGTTAACAATACTATTTTGTATATTTGACAACTGTTAAGAGACTAGATCTTAAATTTCTCATCACGAGAAAAAAGTCTATAGCTATGTGAGATGATGAGTATTAACTAAACTTATCAGAGTAATCTTTTAGTAATGTACACATATATCAAATCATTATGTCCTATGCTTTAAACTTATACAATGTCATATGTCAATTATATCTCAATAAAACTTGTAAAAAAAGGTAAAAAATTTAACACTATCATTTTTCTAATACTAAACAATCATTTACTTTTATTACCTTCCTACACATGGTGAGTATCTATTTTATACTGTTACTTTCAACCATCAAGTATTTTGAAACTTGTTAAACAACAAAGGCATAAAGTTTTGTCCTATGAAAAACCTATGAGAGAGAGCATGTACTGTACCTTTCAGAAGTGAATTCTGTTGCGAAATTCACTTTGAAAGTCTTTTTTTTTATATTAATAAGGGCAAGGGCTATTATTGTAGGACAATTGAATTAAAATAAAGAAATCACATCTTTTATCAGTGTTTGATATGCAAGTCAAGTACATAGTACAAGGTTATGTAGTATCCTTCTGGCTTCTGAAAACTATTTCAAAGATTGTCTCTTTCTGGTATGTAAAGGCTTAAGAATTTGCTGTCTTAGTGCTTTTGACACCAAACTAAACCAATATTACAAGAAACAGAACACATCTTTCAATAATTGAAATTAGTTTAAATTGAAATCTACTGGGTCCTTGCTATAAATACAGTTGAAAATAGAATTATTTCGCTTTTTAGATATTTTAAACTTCCAAACAATAATTAACTAATAAAGACATGTTTATAAGATTTTAAAACAATGATTAGAAAAATCAAAATGTCTTGGAATTAAGGCTATTTAATAAATTAAAATCCAGAATGGGAATAGAAATTCAACTAAGAAATAATAATATTTAATATCAGCAGATATTGTCACTTTTATAAAATAGATCAATCAGGTTATGTTGCCTTTAATGTGGTGGAACTAAATAGTCTGTTTTTTTATAATCCTAGGAATTAATGCTTTTATTAATTTCTAGAAGAAAAATAACATTTAACTAAAAGTTTGTATGTATCTAGGTAATACATATATTTAATAAAATAAAATTATCGAATAAAATTGTACATAAAAAATAGATACATGACAAAAAAACCCTCAAAATAGCTTAATCGTTCCAGAATAGTAAAATGAAAACATAAACAGAAAAAGTATTTGAATTTTGAATGTCAGAAATAGTTACCAGATGAAAGAAAAAAATGGCATAGATATAGAGGCTCTGTTCATCCCTCTGGCGACCAAATCAAAGTTGTGACAGAAACAAGGAGCAAGCAGCAGGTAAAAATAACCTGGGATCTAGACAAATAAACCACACAACTTGGGAGAAACCAAGAAATCACCTTGCAACAGCAAAAGGTAAGATGGGGCTAGAATGCGAGGCAGCCCGGTCTCAAGCAGCTGAGTGAGATGGAGGCTGTAGCAGATGCCTCTTAAAGGGGCATGTACACAAGAGGATTTTCGTAGTGACAGACCTGCTTGCTCTAAGCACCAGTGCCGATTTGGCTGCGCATAGGGGACACCAGGGACTTACAGGGAGACTGTCGGAGTGAGGGCCAAGGCGATACTCACAGTGTACAGAACTGCTGGTGGTATCCATTATTCCCTGTTGAGCCCTGTCCATTCCCAGTGCATGGATTCAGCTCTGCCATAGCCCTGACGTCATCAAACTGGATAACAGAGCTGCTCTGCCCAGAGGATTCCCTTAAACCCCATCTCCCCCAACTCATGGCTCCACCCAAGCCACATACGGATTTATCTTCAGCAAGTCAGGTGCTCCTTGTTGAGACTCACACTGATGGAAGCAGCTAGCCTCGGCTTCTGGTGTGGCCTTTTGAGGCAATTATAAGCACAGCACCTATGGATTGCTTGGTGAATCTTAACAGGTAGCCTTAGAGAGACAGAGACTTGGGCTAAGTTTGGCCTGCAACTGAACTCCTCTCAAGACTGTGCCACTGGACATCTACTTCACAAACCCACACTAATAAGACTGGGAAACTTAGGATCTTTGCTTGGTACATAGAAACAGACACAGAAAGACAGCCAAAATAGGAAGACAAAGAAGCAGAAGCCATACGAGAAAACTGAACAGAGATCCAGATATAATGGAGGCAAGTAATCTAACAGATGCAGAGTTCAAAATACTGGATATAAAGATGCTCATTGAATTTTGGGGAATTGTAGAGACCTTCAACAAGGAGATAAAAAACATAAAAATGGAAATGAAAATTGTAAAACAAAACCAGTTTGAAGTGAAGCACACATTATCTGAGATGAGAAGTATATTAAGTGAAATAATCAAAGGAATAAACAAAGTGAACAAAGAATAGGATCAAATACCTTATTCAAGGATGCAAAAGTCAAGGACATGCAATCAGAACAGCAAGAGATAAAGTGTCAAGACTTTTAAAATAATTTAAGGAGAATACGGACACCATTAAGGGTTCAAATATCTGTATGATCAGCATAACTTAAGAAAATTATGATGTTGAAAAACTGTTTGAAGAAATAATAATAAAAAATTTCCCTAATCTGGTAAGGAAATGGACATGAAACCCCAGGAAGCTCAGAGAATTCCAAAAATCAGTGATCCAAAGCAACCTACACCAAAACACATTATAATTAAAATGCCAAAGGTTAAATACAAAGAAAGAATATTAAAAGCAGCAAAGGAAATACAGATAGTTACTTATAAGGAAACACCCATAATAATGACATCTGATTTCTCAAAACAAGCTATGCAGGACAGAAATGCTTGGCAAAAAAATATTCGACAGGATGAAGATGCAGGATCTACAACCAAGAATAATTTATCCAACAAAACTATCATTTGAAGTTGAAGGACAGATAAGGAGCTTCTTAGACAAAAATAAACTAAAGAAATTCATCACCACTAAGCCAGAATTACAGGAAATGTTGGCGGGACTTCTCTGAGAAGAAAAAACATGTACCAAAAACAGGAATAAAGAATGGTGACAACTACATTTCTATCAATAAGTACCTTAAGTGGAAAAGAATTAAGTGCTCCAACCAGAAGATAGTGGCTGAAAAGATAAGAAAACAAGACCCCTACATATGAAAAGGAAGGGGATGGAAAAAGATATTGCATTGATGGACCTAGAAGGTATTTAAGTCAGAAAGAGAAATGTACATACTATATAATTTCACTTATATGCAGAATCTAAGAAATAAAAAGAACAAACTAATCAAAAACAGACTCACAGATATAGTAGACAATTTGGTGACAAATGGTGGGGGGGTCGGGGGACTGGTAGAATGGGGTGAAGGGTTAAATACATACAAATTAGTAGCTGATGGATGGTCACAAGGATGGGGAGCATGGCAAAAGGAATTCAGTTAGCATTAATATGATGGCTAGTTGGAGGGCCAGGGGAAGGAGGGAACAACTGGGGGGGGGGGTCATTTTACGAACTACATAGATATCTAACCAAGGTACTATATACTTGAAACTAATTAAAATAAATACATTTTTTTAAAATGAAAAAAAAAAAGAGAAATAGCTACCAGTAATCATTGTTCTAACTTCTTTTTTAATATGACAGTCATTTGCTTTAGAGCCTTATATGTTATAGTTAAAATTCTAATCACATCTAATTTTGAATATAAAGCCCCTTGAATTATAACCAAAACTAGTACCCCATTTCAATTCAGGCTCTCTTCTTAAACTTCTCACTTGAAGAAACAGCAAAAATAACAACAGAACCCTCTGGTATATGTTTATAAGATGAGTTGAGTTTTTCTTTCTTTTGAAATGTATATTTCACGAGTTTTACAAAGCTTTGTGAAGTGACTGTCATTTGAACTGTGTTTCTTTATCCTTTGGTATTGGTGCCTGAAGAAAGAGCTCCAAAAATGATGAAAAATAGAAGATTCCCCTAAAGATCTGATATTTTTAAATACTCCCAATTCTCTTAAGGCTAGAAATTATAGTTCTAATGTAGTCACCGTCCTCTATGCTCATAACATCTTCAAGTATTGAGATACTGAACACAAATACAAAGTTTCCAGTTGTGTTTTTAAATTTTTTCCTAATCAGTTTGTATAGACTATGCCATCCTTTCACTGTATTATGCGGCAGCTACAAATATTGTAGGGTTTTATAATTAAATACTGAAATTATATTTTTTAATGAAAAGTGACATGTTACATTATCAAAAGTGCTTGCAGAGAAGTTGTTACATATAAGGAATGGTTTATATCTTGCTGTATCTTCACCCTCAAATTGATAAAGAAAATTGTAGGTAAATGACCACTTGGAAAATAAAATTTAAACCTATTACAAATAACCACTTAAAATGTGTTTGACCAACTCCAATACCTTCGAGATGAATTTCACTAAAAATAGGTGCAGAAATGATTCATAATGAAGGCCAGGGTACTTAAGTGTGGCAGCATCACTGTGGGAGTGGCCTAACAGTGAAAGTCTAGTGGTAAAGGGGGGTCAAAGGTCTCACCGGAGCAGCTGCATGTAATGATGGCACCAGACTCTGCAGACTGATCCTTCTCTGTGGGGCTTACTGTTGGTGCTTGTTTGTTATTGGTCAACTTTAATGGACTACTTTAGAAAACTCTATTTTCCAACAGTGTAAAGCCTCTGATGCCAATCCTCAAAGAGTACAGTCTTGTGCATGCACACATTAGAATGACAGTGTTTTTAGCAGAAGTCTGTTCGTTTCTTCCTTGATCTTTCTCTTATGTTGTCTCCTTCTGTTGGTATCACATCCAACTATTAGGCTCCATGAATTGCCAGCTGAGTGTTCCAGGCACAATTGTATGTGCCTTTGCATGGATATTTTGAGATCAATTTTTGTCCTGACCACAGTCAGCTTCTCTTTCGCCATCTCTCCTCCTAGTTCTTCCTGATAAATTAGGAGGGTTGTGAGTTAGTTTGTTGCTTTCATGGATCTACTGACTTTATCTAAATGGATCACATCATAATCTCCACTTTTTTAAATGGCATCTTTAGACTTGAACTTTCTCTTTTTCAAACTATGTTCCAAATAAAGACAGTTCCCTTGAGGATGGCTTTGGTGTTCTGTTTTTATAGTTTGAGCAAAAATCTGAGTTTCTCTGGAGCTGGGTAGGGACAGTGGGGCCACTTCTCTAGGAATGACTCTGCTTTGAGCAGGGTGTTGAACAGCCTCTGGTCTCCACCTGCCTCTCTCAGAGTGGAACCTCTGCAATATCAGTGATTTGGGGAAAGGGGAATTGGAGTCAAAGTAGTCTCTCCAGCACATCTGAGTAGGAAACCTCACCCTAAAACTGGGGCTGGGGCAGGGAGAAAGGAGCCTCCAATCCATCAGCGGCACATTATTGAAGTTTAGCCTCAGCGATCCCTCCCTCCTCCAGTTAGGCAGAGGTGGCAAAGATGAACAATCTTGGCAGATTGATCCTTCCAGAAAGATACCAGAGACCTTAACTGGGAGTTGGAGACAGAATTGCACCCCAGTGCCATGAGGTCTAGGTTTCCTTGAAAAAATTACTTCTTCATTTTCTGTGCTTAGAACAATCTGCAGAAACTTTAAATGGTCATCTATTTCAATTCTCACCTGTATGGTTATACTGCTGAGATGAGGATCACAGAGCCCCTCACACAGCTGTTTTGGAAGTAGAGCTTCCTCCAAAGCAGTTTTTATCACCAAAACTTATTATTTGAAATTTTGAAAAACACCACAGTTCGAAAAAGTTTCTAAATTTCAAAACAAAAATTTAAATGCTCAAAAATATGGCTCGAATTATAGTATATTTTGTCGTCAGCAATGAGGCCTTCGACAGGCTATTTCTATCGCCTCAAACATTTTTGAAATGAATTAATATTCATTAATATTTTAATAGTTTTCATATGGGTTCTGATGTTCATATTAAAAACAAACATTGGCATTATTATAATGTAGTATCAATATAGAGTCATTATAAATGGTCTTCTATAACATTCTTATATTTTTTAATGTGTTGATTTTGACCAAAAAAAGTGGGGGCCGGGGGACAGGCAGCACTCCTGTCACTCCTGCAGAATCTGCCTCTCGTGCTTCACAGTATTTGGGCAGAACAGACTCTAGGGACGTACATCCGAGCCTCAGACCACCAGCCAGCCTCCCTTTTAGACACAGCCTTGGGGCACCCTGTGGTCCCTGGTGTCTGACCAGCCTGAGCCTCTCCCTGCGGCCACCTGGCAGCTTTTTACCCACCCTGGAGCCCTGTCCCAAGCCTGGACAAACTGTAAACAGTTTTTGCAGGAGGAAAAAAAGAAAGATCCACTTTATCTTTCCTAAAATCATTTACTCTCCCCTAAGTTGCCTATATACCTCATCTTCTTCCCTTACTGAGATGGTATATGAAATCTCAAATCTCCTTTTGGGGAGGTGTCTGTTGTTTTTGTTTTTCCTGTGTAATATTAAAACTGGGTAGATTCGTATATCTTTTCTCCTGTTAATGTGCTTGTTTTTTTATTTCATAGACCTATCAGCTATTGAATGGAAGGATAGCAGAATATGCCACCCCTAAATGTGATTTTGACATAAGGATTATTTTGAGCTTAAGGCAATTAAAAAACAAATACAAGAAAAGCTCCTTGCCTCCTCCTTTTAATTTAAGCGTAACAAATTTTCAAAGGTGTTTCTTCTCCCATCTCTACCAGGTGGGATGAAATTTAATCACCCTATAAGTTAAACACTATCAGCCTGGAGAAGGCTCCAGAGGAATCTATGTAATAGACTTTCCAAACTGGCCTTTATCTCAGCCCTTGGAGGCCTAAAACTGCTTTCCTTTGTCCTGTCATGTCTCCACAGATATAGTGTTAATTGTCGAAGATGCTATGTAAGCTGTAATTTTAAGCCATCTCTTTGAGTTACTTATTTTTCCCTGGGTATCTATCTCCCATGTACACATGAAGCATACTTGTTAACACTCTTTTGCTTTTCTCTTGTTAACCTGCTTTTCATTGCAGGTGTCTCAGCCAAAAACTCAGAAAGGTAAAGAAAAAATTATTTTTCCTCTCCTATAGAATCTAAGAGGATAGAGAGAAAGTCCTCCCCTACACACTCTACATAGAAACAGATAATAACCAAGGTTAAGTCACCACAGCTGTTCTTTAAGATGCAAAAGCATCTAGCACTAATTTAATCAACGCATGACCCTTTTTTTATCACTATAATTGAGGCCTGAAAATTAAGCCTTGTAAAGGAAATGAAAACCAAACTAAAACAAAACAATAAGATAAAATGGGAGAAGGCAACCTTCCTCAACACACAAAAACACATAGACACAAACACACACTCGCAAACATGCAGGTACGTGTGCAGAGACTGAGATACATTTATATTCAAAGGAGTAAAATTGTTCCAGTGTGTAACATAAGTCATCTCAGGAAATTCACTGTGATAAATATTAGTCACTAGGGAAACGCATGATTTTAGATATTTTTTGACTGCTTAGTAGTAGTAGAAATTTTATTTTTTTTCTCAGATCCTTCATGCATAAATTTTTAAATGCATACTCAATGCAGGAGGAGATAACAGTCAATAGCCGACACCATATTCAAATGCTGGAAATATGGGGCTTCTGATTATTTGCCTAACTGAAGAGTAATAAAAAATTGTTATAATTATTTCTGTTATTCAAACATCACAAATATTTTAATAAAGTATTACTAAATTGTCTTACTGTGTTAATTTTCTATGGCTGCCATGACAAAGCTTCACAAATGGGTTGATTTAAACAATTTATCGTCCAACAGTTCTAGAGGATAGAAGTCTGAAATCAAAGTGTCAGCAGGACTGGTTCCTTCTGTGAGCTGTGTGGGAGAATTTGTTCCACGCCTAGAAACCTAGAAACATATTTCATACCTACCTTTGGTAGTTTGCTGACAATCTTTAGCATTTGTGAACATGTAGATACATCACCTCAATCTGCCTTCATCTTCATCTAGCGTGCTCTCTGTGTGCATGCATCTATTTCAGTGTCCATGTTTCCCCTTTATAGGACACAGTTAAGTTGGAACAGGGCCCAAAGGACCTCATCTTAACTTGATCACCTGCAAAAATCCTATTTCAAAACCAGATCACTCTCACAGGTACAGGGGTGGGGGTTCAAACTTCAAAATCTTTGTGGGGACACCGTTCAAGCCATAAGACAGGAACTTTGGCATGGACACAAGTGAATTTGTATTAATGAGGAAAATACAAAAGAACAGAGGCACCAATATCCTATTTAGATAACTGGGGCTCATGTGCCCAATGACCCATGTTTTTTTTATAAATATGTGATATAAAGACTATTTTATCAATTCTAAGTTGCACAATATTTTTACATATTAAACTGTCTTAAATCATGATGCATATTAAAAACCTGTGACAATTCACAATTACAATTGCAAGCTTTTTTTTATTAGTGATACTTAATATTTTTAAAAAGAGAAGGTAGATTTCATGACATATGACAATGTGTTTTCCCTTATAGTATATGCTATATGTTAATATAGTATATACTAAGCCTTATTGCCACTATGTATAACTTGTATTTATCCAGGTCATATCTGTATTCTTTCTTTGCTTAACTTATTTTAAAAACATTTAATAATCTTAGGGAAGAAAAGATAGTCTTTCAACAGAGAAACAGAAAATCAGAAGTCTGCATGTTTTTGTGTCACATTTGATTGAAAATAAGTTTGAATCAACCAGGCACATGATCATTGATTATAACAAAAACCTCTAAATGCTTTAATTATACCTTTATATTTTGGTCCCAAATCCCTAGTCACCTTATTTAATTTTGATGTCATTAGGCTGGATTAAATTTCATTATGTTCAACCTCATAGTGAATTGGTAACAACAAAATTGTTATCATAAATGCAAAATCTTAAACAGTTCAGGTAATGCTTATTTTTAATAATTGTACTTCCCATTTGAATTACGTGCACTATAAAAGCTATAGAAAATAAAAGACATGGCTATTGTTTGTGGCCATTTTTATATGATTTCATGTATTACAGATATATACTTTGTTCCCAAATTCTCTTCTCAAAAATATTTAATTTGACTTACAGTATTTGGAAATACAGCATTTCCCTCAGACAGATAATCTGTTGGTATGATGTTAACTGTGTGTTGACCATCTGCCATGTTTCAGTTTCAAAGCAAGTTTGAAGAAAGCTTAGGCAAAGCACATGGAATTATAATTTTTACTACATTCATTAGCATTCATATTCATTCACAAACACATACATGTGTTTATCTTGTACTGGTAGATTAGCATCCTAGGAGGATTGACTTATGAAATGATTGGAGCATGTTTAGTCAATACATTTCTCTCAGGGACACTTTGTTCTTAGTTAAGTAAATAAAGATGAAGCCAAGAGCACTCCTTTTGTGTTTTTATTTCTATATTTGTTTGTGAAGGGTCTTACTATTGACTTATTCCACTATAGTCTTATTTTTACTTGGGGCTCATATTTTAATTAGTCCTTTGAGTTTTAACCAGTTGTCTTTTGGCAACTGATGCACATGTCTCTAGTCACTCTCTTTGACACCAATTTATATCCTGAAATTTCCTCCCTAATTAATCTACTTTCATGGCTTTAAATAATTAGTTTACTACTAACACAAAGCTCTATTTATACAACATTTTTGGAGCATCTTAAAATTTGTCTTTTTTACTGTTATGACTAATTGCTTTTAAACTTTGCTGAATACAGCTCAAATATGCCATACTTCATTATTTTTCAATTAAATATTATTTCATGTAGTTTTATATTATTAAAATTGTTTATATAATTTTTTAAATAATTACTGGGATAGATAAACTATAAAGTCTCATTTAGAAAGGCATTTTTAAAGCACTTTACAAAAAATCATTACTGTTACTAATAACAATTTATTATTACAATATTTAAGGTACATAAACAGAATTATAGCTTGTAATAGAGAATTTTTGGTTTCCTAGAAGGCACATGAGTACAAGAAGTTAAGTTAGCCTGTGGTTTAAAAAGTTTCTAGAGAATATGATTAACTCCCTAAGAAAAATAGAGGCTACTTGGTCAGTTTTAGTATGAAATGGCACAGTAATTGACTTACCATCTTATTGTTCACTTAGTCCTATTCAAAAGGAAAAGATGATTTCTCCAAAATACATACTTACTTGAATCAGTGTCCATCCTTGAAGTATAGGAGTCGGTGATAAGGAAGTTGCATGTCTACTGTTAACAGCCTCACTGGAGATACTCCAGACAGAAGCACCATCAAGTCTGATTCTACTGATTCTGATGCACAGAAGACATAAACACACACACAAACCTCCAAGACCTAGTCTAAGAAGAGGTAGCTGCAGACAGTATTTGCTTATTTAGATAATACTTTTTGATACCAAACTGTATCCAAAGACTTTCTGTGAAATAATGCATAAATAACCTAAAAAGTGGGTCTAGCCATGCTTCAGTCCAAGACAGAGAAATACATACTGAGTGAGAATATCCGAAACATAATTATATCCTGCCAGGGGACAGCAGTGCAAAGAGAGGGAAATTAGTAATTTATAACAATTTACTATTTTGCCACAAGACCCCAATTAATAATACATCAGTAGTCATTTTTATTTCCATTCAAGTATATATTAGTCACTGTTCTCCGGAGAATCAAAGCCAGTAGTATCTCTCTCTCTCTCTCTCTCTCTCTCTCTCCCTCCCTCCCTCCCTCCCTATTTCCCTCTCACTCCATCTATCATCTAGCTAGCTAGCTATCATCATCATCTAATCTATCTAATTTATCTATCTATCCATCTATCTAAATTGGCTTATGTGATTGTGAAGGTTGAGGATTTGGGGGTTGCAAGTTCAAAATCTGTAGGACAAACTAAAAACTCTTGGCCAAAGCTGATATTTTAGTTTTAAAGGAGAATTTCCTTGGAGATCTCAGTTTTGCTCTATAGCTTTTCAATTGACTGGGTGATGCCTACTAGGATTATGAAAGACAACCTACTTAAATTCAACCAATTGTAGATGTTATCCACATCCACAAAATACCTTTACAGCAATACCCAGATTAGCATTTAATTGAAAACTGGGCACTATAGGTTAGTCAAGTTGAAACATAAAACTAACCATCACAGTTCACTCTTTTGTCATCTGGGCACTCATACACATATCTTTAAAACACAATCTCCAAATAAAGATAATAACAGAGCCATACTTCCACCTGACATGACATACTTGCCCTGCCTGCAACTGAAAACTTATCTCTTTTATAGAAAAAAATGCAAGTCTTTGGGTCACGTTCCTCTTTTCACTGATAATTCTGTAACCTAAATACTGTGATGTAAAGTTAAGTATTATTAATACTTCTTATTTCAGATGATAAGTGGATAAGAGAGGGAATAAAATTGTTCTACAACAAAATATTCATATCTATAACAAAATAAGGAAGAATTGCTTATAACAATTATAGAATTATAGTCCTCATTTCTTCAACTTTATATTTTAGCTGGTATTTATAACTACCTTCTTTTATTATCCATTCCATATTTACTTTGTTCTTAATTAATTAGCTGTCCTGAGATCTTAAGCAAGTCATTCAGCTTAGTCCCTCTAGCTATCAGTTCTCTCATCTTTAAAATGGAAGTAATAATAGTACCTACTTCATAGGTTTATACATGGAAGAGAACTTAGAACTGTACTTGGTACAGAGTAAGTGCTCAATAACTATTATTGACATATCGTGACATCAACACTAAATGACACAGATGGAAAATATGAAAAGATATGACTTGATAGAATGGAACCTGTATGCATTTGAGAGTGAGGTATCCCCCACATTTTTGCTTCCTTGAACTAACTACTTTTGTGACCTTGGACAACAACTTGCCCTTTTTAAGTCAGTTTTATTGCTTCTGTAAAGCAATGCTAGCAATACTTATCTTGATGGATGGTTACAGAAATAAGAACATATATATTTATATTAATGGGTATACAGAATAGTGTTAAAATACAGTCATGATATTGCAATATATGACTATAAGAAACATTTTATTTATTTAACTTACTTCGAGTAGATGTAGCCTCTGGCATTCTTCCTCAGAAAAGACTATCTTAAATATGTAGCCAGGTCATTGAAAGCATAATTTTATTGTTTCCATTAGTGTTTTTAAATTTAGCCTATTCACGAATAAAATATTTTAAGGGAAACATGTCTACATATATCTGTATAAAAATAGCACTGTGCATTTTTGAATTGCAGTCATATTGTAATCAGTTAACTCTGTTAAGTAGACCTGTTTTTTTTCTCATGAATAAAAACTAGACATATTTATTTAGGCTCATGGGAACATATTTAACTAGACAAATTACTTTGAGAATATTCCTTTACAGTACATACAAAGTACTTCTTATTGAAAAACATATATTAATATGTTGTAAATGGATTTATTCTCACATATGTATGGTGATAAAGGATCAGTTCACATTAATTTTAGAGCTAGGTAAAAGGCGTGTTATCATTTATTTTCTCTGTAGTTTATTATATAGAAATACAAATATTAATTTAAAACAGTAATAACTTTCTGCATACCATATGAATATGCCCAAAATAGCAATGAGAATTTTTTTCATCTCTTCTCTTTCTGGAAGTGTAAGATATGTTTTTACCAGATGTCTGGCAGCACCATCAAAGTACATATATATTAATATTGAATATTTAGCTTTGCATCATTTATCTTATTACTGAAAATAGGTAGTTATATTTTGATCATTGGTTAGGCATTTTTCTTAAAAAAAAAAAAGATTATACAGGAACCTGGAGCAAAATGGATAACTGACCACGTGGGAAAATTTTTCCTTCCTTCCTTCCTTCCTTCCTTCCTTCCTTCCTTCCTTCCTTCCTTCCTTTTTCTTATAGACTTTAGTCTATCCTTAAATTATACATCAATTTACAGTTAACAGAGTCATATGAAAGAATTTCAGCAGCACCTATGAGCAGAAATTTTGTTGTTGATTTTTTTTGATTAATTATATAGCATATAACAAAGGACTTATCAGATTGCTTAGCAGATGGTAATGATAATTATTACTTTATGGCATGACTATTTTATTTTTGTAAAATTTTTCTCTATTAATTTTATCAAGCTAAAT
The DNA here is from genome assembly GCA_030015415.1 of Cynopterus sphinx. Taxonomy (NCBI): domain Eukaryota; kingdom Metazoa; phylum Chordata; class Mammalia; order Chiroptera; family Pteropodidae; genus Cynopterus; species Cynopterus sphinx. Next base: position 30,638,189 of record CM057392.1, on the reverse strand, counting down.
TTATATACAAAAACACACTGATTAGTTTTAACAGATGTGTATACATTGGACCATTCACTGCTGCCATCAAGTTAAAGAGTGTTTCAGTATCCCAAAAAGTCCCTTCTGATCTTAATGAAATAAATCCCATTTTTTATCTAGTCTCAGCTAATCACTGATTAGAAAAACAGTAAACACAAGACTCAAGATATGAAATATGACCTATAAATCATGTTTTCAGAGTCTGTGTTTATTACAATGGCACAATACTGGCAAAATGTCACATTGATTTTTATACAGCCTTGCACAAAATATCAGTCTCTCTTGAGTTTTTTAAATCTATGAAGATGATTTTTTCATTTTTGTAGACTGAAAATTCATCTAAGAGTGGGATCTGTAAATATGTACAATCTTAATATTAATTGCATGTTAAAAACACTTGGCTAAGAAATGTAGAGATTTTACTCAATGTGAAAACATGAATATGAAAAGATTCTTTAATGGGAGATAACAAGATGAAGCATTTATACATGCTAGAGTTGATCAAATGTTATATAACATCAATTTTTTTCCTTCTCTCTTTTTTTTGAAAGTATTTGGGTTGTTTATAATTTTATTTTATTTTCTTATCTAAGGAGAAAATACTTCCTCTTCATACCTTTAAGGTAATTCAAAAGTTATACATACTTTTAAATTTTATTATCTCTTATTCATCCTAAATCAGGTGTTATTCACACCTTTGATATGATCATCTTCAGCTTCTTACAACAAATTCATGTAATTTCTTTGAATTTTGATATTCTTGTATGTTCTCAGATAAATGGTTAAATTGAGCAAAATGATTCAGCTTCATTTTCTCTTCAACTGATGACAATATAATATTCCATTGTATTAATTGGTGTATTATATATGCCACTAAATATAAACTGATTTCAAGTAAAATAATGGTACTGACTGTTATTGGGTGGCAGATGATCCTACAGTCATTTTGTCATTTGCTCTCTATATTTCAGGTAAAGGCTCTGCTGTTGTGCAGAACTCTGCTGTTGAGCATAAGGTAGTGGTGAGAAAGTTATCTCTGTTTCATATCTTGAAAATGATGAGAGCACAATTGCCAATATAAGCAAGGCATCAATGAAAATAATGCAAATGCAGGGTAATTTTTAGGGCAAATTACTAAAAATTTTGAAATTTGTATCAAAGTTAATTAAATTTTGATTACCGGAAATGCAATCTATTAAAACTTTATACTTAAGCAACTCCAAAAAACAGTGTGAGGATGCATTAGAATCTGAAAATACAAACTACACCGTTGATAATTGTAGCAACAAAATGCATTTTTCTTCCAAAGGAATGAAACATTGCTATTTGTTTAAATTTATATGAATAAGCAAATATGCATAAAAGAATACACCAAAATTATTAAAAATGTTACTAAAAAAATGACATTTGTGGGGCAAAAGGGCAATTAAAATTTTTAAGAAGAAATTTATTGTAGACTAGTTTTATTTTCACAGAAAATTTGCAATGGTAGTACAAAAATTTCCCATAAACTTCACATCATTTTCCCATATCATTACCATATCATTAGTATAGTAATTTGTCACAATCCATGAATTGATATTGATACATTATCATTAGATTAATTTTATAATTTATTCAAATGTCTTTAGTTTTTACCCAATGTATTTTTTTCTATTCCACAATTCCATTCAAGATATATTTAGTTGTCAATTTTCCTTTAGATCTACTTAGCTGTGATATATTCTCAGACTTGTTTTTGATGATCTTGACAATTTTGAGTACTGTTCATGTATTTTTTAAAATCTCCCTCAATTAGGAATTATTTGTTTTTCTTAAGGTTTGACTGTAATTATGAATTTCAGGGAGGAAGACCACAAAGATAAAGTGATAATCTCATCACATCATATCAAGAATATAAGCATTGACATAGTGTTAACTTTGACCACTTGGTTAAGGTAGTGTTTATCATATTTCTCTTCTGTAAATTTACTCTTTTTAATTCTTTCCTATACTATAATTTCAAAAGGAGATGGCTATGTACAGACCTATTTGAAAAGTGAAGTTATTCTCCACTTCCTTGAGGGTGAAGTATCTACACAAATTATTTAGAATTTTGCACAGAGATTTGTCTATTCTCCTACACTTATTTTTAATTAATCATTTATTTATATCCGTATAAACATGGATATTTATTTTATATGTATGTATTAGGTCATATTTCAATACAGATTTATTAATTTTGGTGCATAAAATTCTTACACCTTTGGCTATTGAGAGTTCTTTCTGTTGTCTCCTGTGTCCATTGGATATACCAACAGTATCATTTTTATTTTATTTATGTATGTATGTTTGTATGTAAGTGTGCTAGCTGCTACTGGAGTGTCTTTTAGATTCCCTCAGTTGATATAGCGTAGAAATATATGTGTATGTACTGGTATATATAAATATATCTATAAATATTTCTACGTGTTCGCCTGTGTCTGCATTAAGCTAACCATGAGTTCATACTATCTCCAACTCTAACCCATTAACATGTGTATCATTATAACTTCCTAGCCTTGCTTGTCTAAAACTTCCCCCAGGAATACTGGCTCCCTACACCAGCCATCCATTTATTTCATTGTTGAATTCTAGTATATGTGTATAATGGTTTCTAAATTGTTAACTCATATCCTCATAATAAAATAACTTTACTGAGTGCAATGCTTATGTACAGTTTTATTCATTTTTAGATTTATAATTTCACTTATTTCCATTACATTTGGTTATTTTATGCATTTATAATACAGTTAAGTTCTTTTGTCACAGTCTGAACTCCATCCTGGTAATCCCTAACCTCCTGAAGTATTTTTTGTTAATTTGCATACATTCAGGTTCAACCTTTGTGATATAAAATTCAATGGGTTTGACAAGGAAAGTATTATGCATGCACCATTCCAGTATCTTACAGATTAGTTTCGCCTCCCCAAGAATCTCCTGTACTTCACCTGTTCAAAACCCTACTTTCAACCCTAGCAACCATGATCTAGTTTTGGTCTCCATTATTTTTTTTTCACAACAAAATATACATTGAAATATATATATATATATATATATATATATATATATATATATATATATATATATAGCCTTTTCGTACTGGCTTTTTTCACTCAGCAATATACACTTAAGTTTATCCATGCATTTCTTTTTGCAGCTTGAATGCTTATTTTTTTGTTGTTGCTTAATATTTCATTGTATACAGGTACCACAGTTTCCACTTTAATCTTTGCAGGACATCTTGGTTGCTTTTGTCTTTAGCCAATAATAAATAAAACTGCTATAAACATTTACACGCAGGTGTTTATGGGCATACTTGTTTTCAAATCTGTTGGGTACACACCTAGGAGCTCAGTTATTGAATCATACATTCAGATTATGTTTCAGATTTATAACAAACTTTCAAACTTCCAAATGGTTGTGCAATTTTGCATTTCAACTATCAGTGAACAAGAGTTTCTATTGCTTTTTATTCTCACCAGCAATTGTTATTGTCAGTTCTTTTAGATTTCAGCCTTTTTTAGGTGTGTAGTAGTATCTCTTTTGTTGTTGTTGTTTATTTTCTCTAATGACATATGGTGTTGCCTATCTTTTCATGTTTCTGTTTTTTATCTGTATGTATTCTTTGGTAAAGTGTCTGTTTAGATATTTTGCCCATGACTGGAATTTTGCTTTATATTGTTGAATTTTAAGCATTTTTTGTATATTTTGGATACAATTATCATATATTTGTTTCGCAAATATTTTCTCTCAGTCTGTGGCTTTTTAAAAATACTATTAACAGTGTCTTTCACAGATAAAATATTTTTATTTTTAGATTATTAAAATTTTTTAATTAAAATTTTATATTGCTGGATTCATTTCTTCATTTTTCATGTGTTCTGTTTTGTTAACTTAAAACATACAATAAATAAGTAATTTAGGAACTCTTTCTCAGCATTTCTTTTGTGCTAAATTATCTTTGTGTATGTGTTTATATGTTTCCATTATATTTTTGAAACTGATGTTTAAAACATAACTAAATAGTCACCTAGGTGACATAATGGTCAATCAGGTGCTGTTTGCTTTATAAATTCTCTCATTTTTTGTCATAGATGTAAATACCATATGCAATATTTCCTTCTATTCTTTATAGTCACAGTATACAGTATACATACCATTCAAAACATACATTACAGTTACCAACAAAATACCTGAATAAATTTATAAAATAAATTTTTTTTAATTCATTTGTCAGAATTTTAGAAATAGTGTTCTCAAAATATTTCTGAACGGCATCTTTTGCATAAGAAGCTTCACAAATTTCAATTAAAAGTACTTATAATTCTCCATTTTTAACTTTCCTAGGAAAGTAATTCTGATACATTCAGTTACAGAAAATATACAATATTTAAAAATGGAATATAGGAAATTGTCTGCCCTCAAATAAAATGTACTTGACTGGCTAGAGCTTTTAAATTGGTATTTTTGAGCTTTAGCAATCTATGCAGAAAAACTCAATATCAGTTTTCATGCTGGTATTTAAAAAAAAGAAACACAAAAATGTAAAATCATCTGTTAGAATTACCCCATGTTCAAAATTTCAGATATTTCTTGGTGTCCTAAAGGCAGCACTTAAACACACTACTTTTATCCTGGGCCTATACACTTTACAGATCTCCACTGTGTGTATGATTAAGGTGCATGAGTGTGAGAGGTGAGAGACTTCTAATAAATACAATTACCGTGTTTGACAAACCCTGAAGAGTTTGGAAATGTCACAGTGCTCTAACCTCGGGTCGTAATTCTGACATCACAAATGTTTCCTATGAGAAAACGAGAGCGCGAGTGAAGGCTTCTATAAAGAAATTATTGGAGGCAATTGAAGGCTAGACTGAACTCTTTACTGAAGTGATAAAAAGCCTTTATCGGTGATTTTTGTTATGCTTCAATTCCTTATGTTTCAATTATACTCTCCCTAATACAAGTCTCCTCTTCATCCTGTTAAATACACATTGAAGAGCTGTCCTTTTTTTATTAACCATGCACTGGAAAAAGCAAAATATTTTCTCAAGCACTTGTATAGTTAAGAAGATTGATAGAGGACTTAAGTGACCATTTAGGAGAGTATTGCAAACCAGTCACAGACTCATACAAATACTGACTAGCTATCATTGTTTATGTAAAAATTATTTTGAATGATTTATCAAGTCAAGTGGTTGTATCAGTTAAGAATAAGCCAACATTTGACCAAACCTCATTTCCCTGCAAAGCAAACTAAAATAAACATAGAAAACATCACAATGATTATTGAAAACATTAAGAAACCAAGCTCACTCAGTCAAATCACCATTTATTTTGTTTCTTAATGTATATATGTCATTTTATTAGTTTTATTATTTCAATTATAAGGTCTCTTGAGTGAGTAGTCATGTTTAAACATCAGTTTCAATTATAATGTATAATATACATACCTATAAAATGTGACCATTCATAGTACACTCTTAGAAAACATTCTCTATCCATTCATTCTCAAGAATAGTCTTTAAACCACCTGCATCTATATCACTAAGTTTTAACATAAAGATACCTATGTCACATCTCACCAGCTCAAAAGCAGGTAATGATTTCTTGGCATGTATTTTTTCCACTGTTTGCAACTTATGTGTGAATAAAGTAGAATTTGAGAACCACTCCCCTAAACAACTCTGTAGAGAGAACACTAGGCTAAACTGCCTCTCTTGGCAGATTTAGTTGAGGAAAAGTAAGTGAGTTTCCAAAAGATTGTTTCTATTTTCCAGTAGAAAAGTGGTTGTCATCCAAGAGCATCATGAACAAACTGCCATAAAAGGCAGATACAACCTGAAATTTATTGGGGAAAATTTTATAAGCAAAAACACGTTAGAATTCACTCAATACTGGAACTCTCATTATTCCACAGCACACGCTAAGCAGAGATGTTCCACACACAGTGAGGCCAAGATTCCAACAGAAAGGAACCTGAGTGGGCTACAGATGAACCAATGGCAGAGGGCATTAATCCCAAGGGATGAACAATCCTGTCCTATACTGTGTTATGTACTTAGAGGTTAGCCTAAACTGGGCTACAGAATTTATATTTTCTCTAAGTAACAAGAAATATTTCAAGGCAACTTGAAGAACACTGGAGATTGTACATTCTCAGGTCCAAGTTCTAGATCTATCTACCTTCAGAGATGATATTATCATTAGAAAACAAGTGAGATTAATTGAGACTTAATTTGAAGTATGAAAAATGTGAAAATAAATTTGTTAGTGATATATTTAGGGTTAAATGCCAATATGAGATCGATGGTCATTAGTTTAAATATACCAGTTAACACTGTTTTGAGATGTTTTCAGGTAATATATAACTTCTTGGGGGTACATTTCTGGGCTTAACTAAAGTTAGGGTTTTGTCAGTTTGATATGATTGATTAGCAAGTGTCAAAAATAATGTTTGTAAGAGAGTGTTATATCATCGAATCTAATATTTGTAGGCAAAAAAAAGAGAAAATATGGAGGGTGTGGTGAATAGTGAAAAAAGGAAACAGTTTAGTGTTACTAGATTACTATAAATCCATTTTGACATCTTTTTGTTTCCATAATACTTTACAGCATTTATATTAATCTAGGTGATTTTTCTGTGAAAAATCTATAAAATTATATTCAAGGACTTCAAAAAAATTGACTTTTTTGAATGTTAAATCCTAGTGAGTTTGCTATGAAGTTAGCACAATTAAATATTGAGAGTGGCCAAAATGGCAATAAAGTTTTAAAAATCTCTGTGGCATTTTTAAATTCTAAAATAATGATTTATTTTAAGTAAAAGTAGCATGGTAAATGTAGAGAAAAAACATGGATATTTCTGAATATTTTCTTATAGCTCTCAGATACGTTTCTAATTTTTAGGCTTAATAATTGATCCTATTCCTAATCTCAATGGAAATGATCATAGTATATACAATAGGTCAATAAATAACATTTTCTCAACATTGTTATATTATAAAATAACATTAATGAGGGTAAGAACTTAACTCTTTTTTATATCACTTACTCTATAATAAAAAAAGGTTTGATTATAATCATTTAGCATAAAATCACAGAACCTGTTTGGTGACATTGAGTATTTCTGTAATTGCTGACATCTAGACTCATAAACTAGTGAATCATTTATTGAGATAAAAGAAGAATCATTTATTGCATAAGGAAGGAAGGCACAGCCCTCTTCATTTTCTCAGTGGTCTCATATTGGAAAGGAAATTTTCCAAAGACTGAATATTTCTAGATTCTTTTGACATGCAAACAGTGAAGATAATGAAATAAATAATTTCTAGATTAGTCCCAGGTTAACAGCAGCAGGAGATCTCCAAAGGTCTGGGAGAGGAAAAGTCTCCCTCCAAGGGCAGAGGGTCTTTACCTTTTATTGTTCTTCCAGTGCTGTGGGTCTTCAATTTTGTTCTTAGGTAAAAGCATTTGCTGTCCTTCCCTTGGTAGTAACTTAAATTTGTTCTTTAATAAAGGAGGTACCAGGTACAGAAGCAGTGATCTCTTCACAATTCCAGTCTTGCATCACCAAGGAAAGCATTGTTTTCTATAGTGCTTTGTGTAGTCTCATCTTTGTGGGGACTTAATGTGTTCTACAGAAAAGAGTCTGTGAGTGTGTGCAGACTCTCTATGTCTGTGACATTTTGGGATTCTAGATCCTCATGTTATTTCACACTTGGCCTTTACTAATTCTTTTTTAATTTTTGAATTCTTCCTGTCTACTCGAATGAGGACCTTGTCTTTCTCCAATTACCACAGAAAAGTTAATGCTAATAATAGATCTCCTATTAAACATTTTCCCCTTTCAATTTTAGTCTAGGTTGTTCTGTGACTTCAGTTCTCTGGATTCATGGTTTAGTATGTTATCTGACTTGTTATTAGAATAGAAATGACACTTTTTAAAGCTTTTCCATCCAAGACAGGAGCCAGAAGCCTTGCACCATTTATTCTTAATTAGAAGATATAGTCAGTTACCAGAGAGAAGTTTTAATTAACACAATTCCAAATCTATGAATGTGCATTGATTGAATAAGATTGTTTGATCACTATTTCAAAAAATTCAAAGTATGCCTTTGGACAGCCTTTGATGAAGAGTTATTACTACTTGGTTATGTTTTTTTAAAGTAACAGTTTTCTTTAAGATATAAAATTTTTCCTGATTGGGTTTTGGGATTGTTCAAAATAAATTTACATGATAGGGGTTAGCTAGAACCTTCTCAAAAAGGCTACTTTCCACTCATAGAGACTGAAGCAGCATAATGATACTAACATCTATATTGTTTAGTATCATGATACATTTTTATTCATTTACTTTTCAAGTAATTTAATGACATAGGTCCTACTTTCTTTGTTTTACACCAACAAAATCATGGAAGGTGAACTTTAAGTAACTACTTAAGAACATCAGACCAGTCATTGGCCATGCCAATGTTCGAACCAGGAAGTCTGGATCTGAAAGTTACATTCTTAGTCTCTATGCCAAATTCCTCTTGGAGTGAGTTATTAGACAAAATAGAGAAGAAGTATTCTTAATTATTTTGTTTTTGCTTATTCAGAACCTATAATATGAGCTTTGAACACAACACTAAAAAAAATAGTAGAAATCATTTAACAATAATAATAATAGCTAGTTATTTTAAAATTGGAAGCCTAGAATTATACTTAGTCAACTAAAAAGAAATTTCATTTAATTAAAAATGTTCTATTGGCTATAGAATCTTTCTTCTTTTGTATTAGTAGGATACTGAGTAACATATGAACATATAAAATATAATCTGCTTTTATATAAGCCTATAGAGATAGAAAGTTTTTTAAAATGATAAAATATAAAACAGAGTAAATGGGTAAATTTTAGTGGACATAGTCTACCATGCCTAGTAATGTCTTTATATATTTACTGATGAAGGAATTACTACAGTGATACAGGGATACAAAAATCTAATATAATAGATTTTCAATACTTATTTAAATACTCAGATCTTCTCTAAGAGATCAGAATTAATTTTTCCATCTTATAAACAAGAAAACTGAATTTCTTGGAGGTTAAATTTGGTAAAGATTACACAGAAATAATCCCATCGAAATTTAAATCTAGTTTATTAATTCATTTATAAACAGACTCCAAATTTGGGTAGAGTACATATCTACATGTGTTAACAAACATCCTGAATGTTAACATGTACTGCTCAGAAGGTAAAAGAAAAAATTACAGGCTTAAAGGCCAACAGGTGATGGTTCTGAAAACAAACATGTAAACTCCATTTTACTTTATTAATAATATATTCCTCTTGTTGAATTCTGTGTAGGAAATTATGGGATTATATATACTTTTTATTTTAATGATAGAGTCAATATGAAGAATAAGATTATAGTAAATATGTGGGTGTGCAAAATGCTAAATTATTTACTAAAATACTCATGTTAATAATGCTCAGTGATGACTGGTTTGGTGTTATTCAGTGATAATAAAATAAAGAAAATGTAAAAGAACTACAAATGTACATAGTGTTCTTGCAATCAAATTTAAAGTTCTCAATCAGCCATATACACAGAAGCTTCTGGTATTACACAAAATTTCTGTCAGATTTCCAAATGTGTATACATATAAATATGTATGTGTACATATATATACACATATATATATACACAGATGTATATATGTATATATATATCCTCCAATATCATGTAACACTTTAAAATATATATATATTTTTGAGAGTCAGCATTAATATTATAGAAATAACTCAATCAAGGGTTTTTTTAATTAAAAAAATTTCTATTTGCTATTTTTAGTATATATCTGTGGGGAAGAAATAAGAGTTTTGGCTGTTTCTGCTTTAACAAGTAGATTCTTATATCTTTTTAAATCATCACGTAATTTTTTGGAAAGAAAATGGAATTGTTTTCCTGGTTAAATTTTATTTCATGTTTTCCACCTTCATGGCCACCTAGTTCTGAGAGCCTAACTGCTATGACTTAGGCTAAACTGTAAATGTGAGCTGTAGTGTTACAGGATAATTTGTTCATTGCAGAACAAATTGGGAGTCTCTTTTTTTAGGAGTTTATGTATCTAGTATTTAATAATTGCTTTATTGTGAGTTTGAGTGATATTTTTACAAACCCAAACATTTCAAGACAGAATTAGACGGTAAAACTATAAATTTACTTGTAGTTATTAGCAGTGCTACTGACATCAGTAAAGTTTAGGCAGATTTATTTTCCTTGATATATCCGCTCTTATGGCCTCAGGCTATTCACAGCCTACCTTGGGATAGTGTTCTAATCTTTCCTGTAAAATTTAGATTTTCCTGGTTAATTTTGTCTGCTATTATTTTTCTCCCAGTATGCTCATATTTTTTTTAACCTCTTTTCACTAAGGGGATACTGAGTTAGATGATGAGTTAAACACATTATTATTAGAAAGATTAAAAATTATACCACAAGGCAACTAATTGCTTCTTTGGACAATGAGAAGAATGTATAAAATATAACAATATAATATCTGCATCTTCAGTAAATCTTGGAAGAGCACATTTTGTTTCTAACATGGACACTAATCCTATGCTTTTGCATGAGCAGTGAGTGTGCTTTTTTTACATTTACTCTGGAGAGAAAAGATGTGACATTGAGGTGAGAGCATTCAAATTTCCAAATTACTTGCTAGGTTGAAATAAAAAATCCAGTTTCTAGCTTAAGACAGCAAACTTGGTATATTTCCTCTTGGAAACAGATTGTTTTTATCAAAACTTCCCTCTTTTGATGTTTGCAACAGTACTAAATTCAAAATAAAACTAGAAATATTTGCCTGACAAGGAAATAAGACTGAGGATCAGATTCACCTCTGGAAGCAACCTACTGAAGAGCTTACTCTGAATTTGAGTGGAGCTGTGAGCCTCTGCTTCTAGTAACTCCTTGTAGAATGACCTTCATGCCAGAATTTCAGGGGTGTTGAGAGCATCAGTCTGTTACTATAATCATTAAATTCTTCCTCTGGAGTGCACTTCATGTGAAGGATATTCAAGTGTAGGACAGAATCTCTATACCTAATGACTTTGAAGTTGCAGCTTTATATTTTCGAGTAATATAATACAGAGGCAGGGAGAAGTAAACAATAGTTTACTATTCGGAAGAGGTCTAACTTTGCTCAAGGCTATTTTCTTCTAAGAAGGATATATCAGAAGACCACAAACCTATAATATGCAATATGGTGATAGGACTAATTTATTATATTTTAAAATATGCATCCCCTAAAATTATTTGACCTTGAATGGGGGTGTAAAAAATTTCACATCCTCTAAGGAAGGGGAGGTGAAATCTAATTGACGACTCACCCTATTATTCACATAATATCATTGCTCACTTCAGAAGGCATCAGGAATCCCTGTTGCCCAGAGGACAAAATATAAACTTATCTCTGCCCTGCAAAAAAACCCCTGCAATCAAACTTTTGTTTCCAATCCTTTCCCCGCCACGACTATTTTACTCAGACTCTCTCTCTAGAATCTGGTTAGACACTTCCCCCATCTTATTGCCCCCTTAACCCACTCCAGTCTCCTTTGTCTCCTATTTCTCTCTCTATAAGGCATCTTTCACTAATTTCCACTCCAATACTATGTCTCTTTAAATCCTCACACTTTTAAGTTTCTTCACATGCAATAATGACTATAACCAATATTGTACAGAATAGTTATTAGTGATTATTAAGCATAGTGCTCACATTGTTTCTTTTAATACGCAAAATAACTCTACTATTATTTTCCTGTTATGTTATAAAATCCATCAAGGGCACTATGAGTGCTCAATATATATTGAAGGAATAGTTTCTATTTTACACATGAGGAAACATGAATAATGGGATTAACTGATTTGGCCACAGCACAAGACTTGTGGCAGAGTGGGTTCCTATGAGTATGAGAAGTAGGTTCTTAATCATGATGCTGATGTGGTAATTCTTTTAGCAGGAAACACCCTACACCTATTATTACACTTTATCTTAAAAATATCTCTGAAAATGGAAAATATTATCTCCATTTTACAGATGAAGTCACCAATATTCAAAAAAATAAAATTCTAACTATTGATAGGATCAAGGTTTGTATGCAAAGCAATCTGATTCAAAAATTCAAGTTATTTTGGTTTTGATGATGTGATCTCACAATGTAAAATAAATAGATGAAATATTCTGTGGTACTGTTCATTAAAAATCTACCATCCTATCTCTGGATATTAATTCTACCTAAACACCCCAAGCAGAGCTTTGAACAATCAGAGCAACGTTGAAATGATATAATACACTGACTGCAAAATAAGCCATCAGTCTGTTGCTTTTGTGAGGCTCAGTGATTAAATCAAATCAACTACAGAGCTGATCACATTGATAATGATAAAAGAAATTATTATGACAGAGGATAATATTAAATAGCAAAAAATTGATTTGGCGGCAACTCAAAGGTATAATGTGGGTCTTTTCCAATAATATTTTGAGTACATTTTCCTTGCATTCTGTATGTTTTCTAACAATTATCTTGCTTATTGTATCATTGGAATGAAAAACACTTTGTTCTGTTGCCATGATGCAAATTTTTTTAGTGAACGATTAGGTCTATTTGCTGGTGATATCCTTTTGCTAAGTAATGACAAATGGTAAATTATGCACAGTAAGGAAATGGCAGTAAAATGCATTGTGTCTTATTCTATAACTGAGATAATCAAGAACACATTGTTGAGAAAATAACTAAATTATAATGTTTAGAGGAGAAATATATTTTAGCAGTCTTACCAGTGAGGTTTTTATCAACTAGTTTTTCAGTTGTGAAAGTAAAGTCTCTAAATAATAACAAATGGAAAGGGAAAAATCTGTTCCATTATCATTTCTGTATCAATAATATAATTTTGAAAACTGCTAATATCAACGTTCATAGACCTAAATTACTCCATTTTGTAGAAACTGCTAGACTCATATTAACGAATATGTATTCAAAGAACTGTGTATCAACTGACATTCTGACAACCAGAAATCTCAGTTAATTGTCGAGAATGAATTGCTGTAATGCATCACAGAATAGTATAAAATGAAGGATCAAATGCACTGGAAGAAGTTAGAATGCATTCTGCCAAAATTGAAATTAAAAAAAAAATCGAATTGATATTTTGTGAAGTTGGACAGTTAAATATTTTCTCTGTTCTCCTATTCTCTGAAATTGGAATCTTACTTTTTACATAATATAGTAATCCTTTTTGAAATAGCATAGCCTATCATATAAAGTTAGCACTTGCTTGAATACTCGCCCCTTTAAATCTTTGGTGTATCCACTGCAAATTTAAACATCTCTTGTCATATTGCAGTAAGTATATACAAGATGTATAAATTGATAATCCGTATTCTTTCTATAAATTTAGTCAAAATATTACTTTAAAACCATAAAGATCAAATCATTATTGATTATTAAGCATTTTCTTATCTTTTTAAAAAATAATACCTTCTACAATCCTCTTTAACTGTTGAGACATGAAGAGTTGAGGCTCCAGTGGTAACCCCTGGACCCACTAAAAGACTCAGAATCAGAACATTCTGTTTGTTCTAGATTGCTCTGATTATTAGACTCTTCGAGTCATCTAGCTCAGAATTTTCATCTTCCTGACCTAGGCCTCCAGAATACCAGTATTTCGTTTCACTTTTAGGTCTTAGCATTGATAATTCCCAATTTCACATTAAATCAATCTTAAAAAGGACTTTTCTCCTTAGTTTAATTATTTTACTCTCATGTTCAGAAAATTATGATTAGCTCCTAATTTTATATTCTCTAGATTGTATTCCTTTCAAAGCAATTTACATATGGATCTGATTATGTCAATTCTTTAATTTCTTCTACACTTCCAGAGCACTCGGCACCTTCCTCTGGTTTAGTTCTTATTACACGATGCATACCCAGTAACATGAAATTAAAATTGTTGTTTTATTTTTGTGTCTGTCTCCAGCCGTCACAGCATGATAAATCATACAGATCATGATCAATGATTATTTATTAAAAGTACACATAAGGATTAAAGGAAAACTACCTACTACAAAATTGCTAGCATTTTTACTCAAGCAGTTAAATGAATCATGGTGGCAATTCTTGAGATGGGAGAAATTTAAAAATGAACATGTTTGTTTTGAGAGACAATCTAGAATTCTTCCATGTTTATGCTAATTATGAATTGCTTATTAACGTACCAGTGGAGATAAGGTTCAAAGGCAGATAAGGGTTGGATTATTGTTAGGACTGCTTCTTCCATTTATTCACCTATTTCTTAATTGTCTGCAAACAGATATTCAAAAATTGCTCTTTATTTTCTCTACAATCAGGAGAATCTTCTCTGTTTGCATGTATAATTTGGCTTAATGAAATGTGCCTATAATATATTTTGTTTTAAAATTAGCACTGAACTCAGGGTTGGAGATAGGGTTTGGGAATCATCAATCTTTATTTGTGGCATAGCAACAAGGATACCAACTTTCAGTATTTATATGTGCTAAGAATAAATAAATATCAATTCAAGATATAATAATTTTTTGTTATTATTATATATTGTTTTAAATGTTTTCCCATGCATTATCTAATTTAAAACTCACAGGACTTCTACTGGTAGAGAAAAAAAGTTTGCATTACAATCACCATTCTGTAGATGAATTTATTGAGATCCAGAGGAGTTTATTTGAAAGTGACATTAAACAGAGCTGAGAGGAACTCAGATTATCTGACGTCAGTCCAGACCTCTTTCAATGTCATTAGTTGCCTGTCATGGCCATTGTTTATATTTTGGTAGTGTGAGAAAAATCTAGCTGTGAGTTTTTCTTATTTTTTTCTTTTTTTAGTATTTGAAATAAATTTAATTGTTTTTTTTCAATTACAGCTGATGTACAATATTATATTAGTTTTCAGTGTACAACATAGGGATTAAACATATATAAGCACTGAATTTCATAACAATCATGTTAACTATAGAGTTTCGAAATAAGTTAATATTCTTATATTAATTCAGAGGTTAAAATCCATACTATTTGCTAAGTTCAGTTTACAGCAATATCAAAAAAATTCAATTGTCCACAATAGATCTAATATAGGCTATTCTGTTTGGTACTTTGATAGCAAACTCAAACATAGTGTAACTATTCTGCAAACACACAACTATTTTCAATAAGCCACCTAATGAATAACATTATTTGAAAAATATTTATAATTTCAGTCAATACAGCCTCCTGGAATGATGATTACTTTATACAAGGGCCTGTTTATTCTTGTTTGGAGAAGAAATTTGGAAAAGATATTTATGTTTGCTTAAAGTTGACAACTATAGACAAGGAAGAAAGCAGAAATGATTTCTCTCCACACTAAATTATCTTCATAATAGGGGCCAATCATTAGGTATCTTGATTCATTTATATATTTCATTCTAATCATATAAAGCACTTTGATAGGCACTGTGGTATGATGATGATGAAAAAAAAATTTTCCCTATTTGAAAGATGTCTCTCTATGTTAATTGCAGAGGTAGAAATGGAAACAGTGAGACAAAATGCTATGCATAATATAAAGTCCCAATTGTAAGTTATATCAATATTTGGTTTAGAACAGAAAGATGAATAGGGCAATAGTGAAAATTTCATGAAGTCATCACCAATAAGATTGAAAAACAATCTTTAGATATGGGAGGTCTGGTAAGGATATTGTGATGACTGAAGAAATAAGTTAAGCTATCAGTCAAAATAGTTTATGGATAGGCTTTGAAAATGTGAAATCAGCCAGGATCAGAGCCACATTGTTGACAATATATTCCAATTTACCCATGAATGCCTTTCTGTGTTTCTTTTTTCGCCAAAGCTTTCATAGCAATGCTTTCTTAAAAAGAGTTATAGCTTACTGTAGTCCATGTGTTAAGTTTCTATCCTTCTTACTTTGTGACTAAGACAAATGTTAACTTTCACGGTTCTATATTAATGGCAGACACCAGTTCATTCTGTAGTATAGAATTGGTACAATACAATCTCTGAGACTTAGTTTCACATTTTTTTGTCATACTAATTCCATAATGACAAACACTCAAAATATCCACGACACTTTTTTTTTTTAAATATGTAGAGAAATGACATAGTTGTAAGCCATTTCCCATAGGCTGTGCTTAAAAAAAACTAAATTTATCATGCATGATAATTACACTTTCACCTTTTGAGTAAATAAACCAGATGGCTTTTTTTCCCCCCATTATAATATATTGAAATAAAAAAGTAAATTGGTTGCAAGGTTTTGAGAACTTTAATATGTCCACTCTGTAATATTAAATAATTCAAAATTGTGTTTCTAATAATTGATTAAAAGTAACAAGTTTTATTCAGAGAAGACCTCTGTTTTAGAGCAACATAGTTCTTTTACTATAACTAGTAAATAAGTATATTTATTGTTTCGATCATACACAAAATTTCTTCAGTTATTGAAATAGCACATTTTGATAGGAATATTTTATTGAAATAATTTTTTGAATCACAATTCTACATACTTGGGAAAATAAAATTCCTGAGTTATCTAATTAAATTAAATATTGTAAATATTAAAGCAATATTTATGTATCTAAAGCTACTAAATTAGTTTCTAGTAAAGCGTATTGACACATTCTCATATAAATACATGTCATTATTGTTTTCTGATTTTCCAGCTGGACTGACAAGTCTTTTCAAACCTATACCTGTCACAAAACAATCATTTTGAAAATTAATATAACCTGAATGTAGCATCTGAGTTTTCATATAGGTTTTAAGTATATCCTAGTTTTAACCTTTAAAAACTTTTCTTTCAAAATTAACAGCTGCATAAAAAATTTCTATAGTATTCACCATAAGCAGTCTCCTTGTTGAAAATCTAGTATGGAAAGCAAGGCTCCTATGAGAAATATGAGGATTTAAGATGTAGATTTGGTGATGATCATTGGAATCCTTAGAATAAATTAGTTATTTTTTTTTCTCCCTTCCTCCCTCTCTCCCCCCTCCCTCTCCTTCCTTCCTTCCTTCCTTCCTTCCTTTCTTTCTTTCTTTCTTTCTTTCTTTCTTTCTTTCTTTCTTTCTTTCTTTCTTTCTTTCTTTCTTTCTTTTTAAGGTAGACATTTATGAAATCCATGAAGTGATCCCTGCCCCAGCCCCAATTCCTCTAGCACACATCTGGAACTACGCACAATCATTACAATAATACTCTTTGCTGTACTCTGTCCCATTTGCTGTACTCTAAATCTCCATGATTGTTTTTAACTACTAATCTGTACTTCTTCATCCCTTCACTTTTCTCATCCAGACCCCCACCCCCCTCCGCTCTGGCAATCACCGGTTTGTTCACTGTATTCATGAGTCTGTTTTTGTTTAGTTTGTTCATTTATTTTGTTCCTTAGATTCCACATATAAGTGAAATTATATGGTATTTATCTTTCTCTGTCTGACATTTCCCTCAGCATAATGCCCTCTAGGTCCATCCATGTCATTGCAAACAGTAATATTTTATTTTTTTAATAGCTGAGTAATATTCTATTATATATATGTACCATAACTTCTTTATCTAATAGTCTACCGATGGTCACTTAGGTGGCTTCCATACCTTACCTACCGTAAATAGGACTGCCGTGAACACAATGGTGCATAGATCTTTGCTAACAAGTATTTTGGGTTTCTTTGGATAAATATCCAGAAGTCGGGTTATTGGGTCCATTCTTTTCTCTTGTTATTGCCTTTGTTTTCAAGTCTACTTTGTCTCATGTAAGTATTGCTACTCCTACTTTTTTCATTTCCATTTTCAGGAAATACCTTTTTTCCATCTCTTTACTTTTAGTTTGTGTGTATCTTTCAATTTGAAGTGAGTTTCCTGTAGGAAGCATATGTTTGACTCTTGTTTTCTTATCCATTCTGTCACCCTATGTCTTTTGATTGGAGCATTTAATCTATTTTCTTTTAAAGCAATCATTGATAGATATGTAGTTATTGCCATTTTATTATTTATATATCTGACATTTCCTCCTTCTCCTTCTCTTCCTCCTCCTCCTTCTTCATCTTCTTCTTCAAGTAGTCTTTATAACATTCTTGTAATATTGGTTTGGTGGTAATGAAGTTTAGCTTTTTCTTGGCTGGGACTTTCTTTGTCCTTCAATTCTAAATGTTGGATTTGCTGGTAGAATATCCTCGGTTGTTAAGTCCTTGATTTTCATCACTTTAAACAGTTTCTGCCCATTCCATCTGGCCTGTAAAGTTTCTGGTGAGAAATCAGCTGAAAGTCTTATGGGAGCTTTCTTATAGGTAAGTTATTGTTTTTTTCTTGATGCTTTTAATATTTTGTTTTTAACCTTTGGCATTTTAATTATGATATGTCTTGGTGTAGGTCTCTTTGGGTTGATCTTGTTTGGAACTGCACTTTCTGAGCTTGTATGTCTATTTCCTTCACTAGGTTAGGGAAGTTTTCCATCATTATTTCTTCAAATAGGTTTTAAATTTCTTGTTCTCTTATCTTTCTGGTACCCTTAAGATGTGAATGTTGGTAAGATTACTGTTATCCCAAAGGCCCCTTAAACTATCTTCAATGTTTGAATTCTTTTTTCTTGTTGCTGTTCTGATTAGTGTTTTCTGCCATTTTACATTCTAAATTGTTGATTTGAATCTCTGCTTTATTAAGCTACTGTTGATTCTCTCTAATGTATTCTTCATTTTGGTTATTGTATTCTTCATTTCTATTTTTTTTGTTTTCCATCTCTGTTTTTATATTTTCTATCTCTTTATTAGAGTCCTAACTGAATTCATCTACTCTTTCTAAGTTGATTGAGCATCTTTATAACCAATGTTCTGAACACTCCATCTGTTAGATGCTTCTCTCCATTTTGTGTATTTCTTTTCCTGGAGCTTTGTCTGTTCTTTCATTTTGAACTTGTTTCTTTGTCTCCTCATTTTGGCTGCATCCCTGTGTTTATTTCTATGTATTAGGTATAACTCCTGGTCTTTGTAGAGTGGTCCTATGTGGTAGATGTGCTGTGGGGCACAGTAATGCAGTTTCCCTGGTTGCTTGAGATTCTCCATGTGACCCTTGTGTGGGTTTTGTTTGCCCTCCTATTGTAGTTGAGCCTTGATTACTGTTGGGACATCAATGGAAGGGATTGGCCTCTAGGCTGATTCGTTGTTGTGAGGACTGGCCACGACTACAGTGAAGAAACGGTTGTGCAGGCACTGACCCTACAGAGCAAGATTTACTCTAGCAGGGTTCTGGTGCCTGCAGAGTCTGCCTGTTGGGTGTATCATTTGTGGAGGTGGATAGATTATACTCTTGTGTGGTCTGAAGCTGACCATCCAGTGTGTTGGTTCTGTGGCCTCTTGTGAGAGACTGTGATGTAGGCCAGTATCAACTGCTACCTATGCCCTGCCAGGAGCCACTTGGTATGAGCAATATAGCAATCTGCAGATGGTTGCCACTTGTGCTACAGCCCTTGGAGGTGCATGGGAGAGTCTAAGTTGTGAACCAAGGTCAGTTGCCCCTAGTGTCAGGCTGAGGGCTGCTTAGCAAGAGTCATGGGCATGCTGAAGCCAAATTCTGTTTATTTGGGATCTGTAAACCTTTGAGAGATTTTAGGAAAGTCCACTGCATGAGCCAAGAGAGGTCATTTGTATGGAAAAACTACTGGAAGCAGCTTGGGTGGGCCTGCAAGTTGGGTGGGGGAGGGGTCTCAGGGAATCACCAGGACAAGGTGACCAGGTATTGCAGCTGCCTAGAATGCAGGCTGTGTGCTGGGAAGCTCAACAAAGGAGCAATGGTTTCTACTAGTACATCCACTTAGGAGAAAACTGACCTAACATCCCTCACCTTGAAGCCAGACAATTTATTTCCTTCTTGTATGTTCCTGATACCTTTCAAGTAGCTGCTCTAGAGCTGGACCATCAGTGAATAAGTCTGTGCATGGGCCCCTTAAGTGGAAGGCCTAGGACTCCAGTTGCCCTCCATCTCACTCAGCCACAATCTCTGCTGGTTTTCACAGCCAGAAGTTGTGGGAACTTCTTTTTCTGGCACTGGAACTCGGGGCTGGGGAGACTATTAGGAGTGAATCTTTCACTCCTAACCAGGAACCTTCTGCAGCTGAGATATCCCTCCAGATTTTTAACCACCACCTATGGTCTGTATCTTCACCCATTCTATCAGCCTCAATGTGGCTTCTTTCATAGGACTTCATTCAGTTAGACTTGAGGCAATTTTCAATGATGATACTTCTGTAACTTAGTTATAATTTTGAGGTGGTTGTGGGAGGAGATGAGCACAGTATTTACCTATTGAATGGAATTCTCCATTCACTTTTTGACTTTAGTTATCTCACTTACTCTCACTGTTAGGGTGTGAGTGATGGCCTATTGATGCATAAAAATTATACCAAAAATTTAGCATCATAAAACTATGCATATTTGTTTTCACACAGTTTTTGTAGATCAAAAGTCTAGGCATAGTTTAGCTTGGGCCACTGCAAGGCTGAAATCCAGGTGTCAGCCAAGGATGCTCTGCTCGTAAAGAAGCATTTGCTTCCATGATACCAGGTTTGTTGGTAGCGTTTGGTTTATTGAGAATTATCAAACTAAGGGCCTTCATTTTTTTTCTGTCTTTAAGCCGGAGTCTTGCCCACATGAGCTTTCCAGAAAGAACTGCTGACAGTTTGTTGAGATCATGATGTATGAATGTATATAAGAATGTGTGTGTATTCATGTGTGTAAATATATATATATACATATATATATTTCATCTTATATTTGTATAAAAATCATATACTGATTTTAAATAAAAATATCAATATAACCAAATAAGGACTGAAATTTTTCTCTTCTATGTTTCTAATAAAAAATAAAAAGTTAAATTTCACTAAACCCATTTCTCCAAAGTAATTCAACTCATTTGTTTTATCAATTCAAAGTGACACATTAAAATTGTTTTACCCATGGTGAAAAAGGATAAAAAGATATACTTGAAAAAAATAGATCCTCTGCCTAGAATGTTTTATTTTTGAAGTCTTTTCGAAATAAACAAGTGCTAAATCTTATGTGAATTCATTTTCTAATAAATTTTAATACATAAAGAAATAATTCATAAAATCCAACATAATTAATGGTTATATTATAGCCAAAGCAAATTTCAACTTTGTCACTTGGAATATTAACTTATTATAAAAGAATTTAGTGACATATTCCATTTAATATTTAAAAATATGTGTTATATTTGTTAAAAAATAAGATCTAAATATTTAACAAAAAAGAACGCAAAGTTCACACCTAAATATTTATTTACTTAATAATTGTATCTTTTTGTTTTAGTTTGATAGATTTGTACTCTGAGAGCATGAAAACCATTAATGCCAAGTGCGATTGGTTTTCAATTTCTTTTCCCCTTCTAACTTGATGATGTGTTTTGCTTTCTTTAATTATGATATGATGACTGGTTATTTGCATTGTTTCAATCATGCACTAAATTAACCTCTTGGCCTTTCCTAACTAATAATCTGTCTTTTTGCCTTTTTAGTATGTTTTTCTCTGTATAGAGTACTTAGGATTTATCACAGTGCTCATTTATTTATGTTTTTATTTTTTGCAAAATATTAAATATAGCACGAGACTGCTATCAGCCTGTATAAAAAAATTTATAAAACACTTTAATTTAAATCTATGAAATACTAGCATAAGACACCACAAAGCAGTATAACACAGAATATTATATAATCCACAATATAGACTTAAGAATTTTTTTTCAGAACAGAGAATGTTACAAATTTATCCAAACCTAAGAACAGTTTTTCTTATTTTTTTTTTTTCATTCAGATTGAAACCACATAGCATTATGTGTTGGAATCAAATTTATTAAAATTTGATCACTTAAAACTTCTGTATTTTTTATTGTCTTATAGTCTTAAAACTGCAAATATTGTGTTATAAAGCAATTTTTTGAGGTAGCTATGCTTTTATAACACTCACAGTCTTATAGCGTAAACAAAATGAGCTCTAAATTTCTAAGTTTTGAAATTTCCTGTCAATGTATTTTTACTCTTCCCCTCTGATTTTAATGTTCCTTTAAAAAAGAAGCTAATTAATGACTTAAATAGGACACAAAGGATTTTGAACAAGTTATACTTCCCTGTGACAGTAATTTAAATACTGTGAAGCATCTTGCACTTACTACAGAGCTATCAGGCTTGCAATTCTTTAGAGAAAAAAGATAACGATAGGCTGCTTAATGAAAGACAGCATTTCCTCAAGCAACACATGCTGCTAAACAAGTTAAGTGTTATATAGCAATAAGTGTGTATGAAAAGTACACATACATATACACATATGTGTGTATATATGCCATTGTAATAGCATAAACAAAATAAATATTTTAAGTCAACTATTATTGATTGCATTGATAGTAGATATGTAATGTTGTCATTAATGTGAGGCTAAGGGCAAGATATAATTAGATTGGCATGGCATCTCCTCCTGATTCAAGATTTGTTAGGTCCTTAGAGAAAATTGGTAACAACCTTTCAGAAGTACTGATTACAAAATGAGACGCTCTGCATATTAACTACAGGTTTTTACCCACGAGGATATAAAAAAAGCTAACATTATTTAAAAAAAAAAATGGAGTGAAGCCAAGAATGCTTTGAGGGTGGGAGAGTCAAGGAATTGTCTTTGAATATAATGACTAGGATGCACTTGAATGAAGCAAGTCAAGTTGCTGACATTGCAAGGCAGAAACAATGATGAAATCAATTATATATCACTCGTCCTTTGACAATTTACTAGCTCTCTAAGTGGAAATGTAAGTTCTGAAAGGTGAGACTTTTATCAACATGTACTATCATTGTTGATCTATAAAGACTAAGGACTATTGACACTGATATATGAAGACTGAGTTTTAAGAATAAAGAGTATTTTAGATAAGAATATTTATGATGATTAAGAGATAAACATCTGTTTAAAAAACTAATGAAACTACAAAATGCAAAAATATCAATAGAAAAAGTCATGTTAGAAAATATTTAATGTGAGTGAATGATAACATTTATACTGTAATGCAAATGTAAACTTGTGTTTACAAAAGTATATGAATACGGGAAATACAAATCTTCTCTGTCTTTATTTGTTTTGATAATTGTTTGACATCATAGAATATAATTATGTACCCAGAGTATAATATCTAAGAACTGAAATATTTAAGAGCAGGATTATATAACTAAGGTCAGTTTTTATGTATAAACAAGTCTTATCCTAACTTTCTAGATATCATTAACATGCTATTCAAATTTAACAAGACATAATTTTTGATACATTTTGAAGTTTTCTGATATTCCAAAAAATGTATTTATATTACATAATGTGGAATAAAGACTTAAGAATGGATATTTACATTTACTTAACAAAATCTTATTTATCAAATATCAGTTATTTAATAAACATTTAATTAACAATAAGTGTTATGACACACATGTGTTTATCAGATACTCAAGAAAAAATAAGATTTAATGCCTCATCCATTTTCTCTGGGTTCTCGGATTTCCAATGAGAGACTGGTCAAACAGTATAGAGGATAAATAGTAAAGAATTATCATTTTTTGATTCTGGAAGTGAACATAATATAAACTTATATTTCATCCTCACAGTAAGATTTAATCATAAATATTATTACATTTTATAAAAGAGGGAACTTAATTAATGTAATTAGATGTTCAAAGTCATTTGTGTTTTAGCTTCATAGTGATTTGGTGTTCAATCATGTAATTTAAAAAAATCCTTGATAACATGGACAGAGAAATTCAACAAATAACCTCCCCCAAACAGTTTCTAAAATATAAAATAATTTAACAAACAATAAGCTAGAAATTCCAAATTAATGAAAGGGAAAGGTGATACATATTAAACAATATTGAAAATATTGGCTTGAAATTTGAGAAAATGAATTAATTTAAATAATTATATCACACTATTCACAAAAATCAATTTAGTTTGATTAAAGATTACATTTTACAATAAATAAGAGAATGGAATTAAAATAAATGATCTCAATTGTTTGAAGATGTGTTGAAAACTAGAAGAGATAGAAATTATGAATAAAAATATAAACAACATGGACATACCATTTTAGACTCTACCTACACGCCAAACAGTGAGCTAGATGTTGATACAATAACTGAAAGCAAACAAAAAACACATTTCTCATGCCTGTAGAGTAGATTAGTGGAGGAAATTCATTCCAACAACATGTAATTTTCATATAAAATTTGAAATAAATGAAAATGGAAGGCATAATATGTTTGGGAACTAAAAATAAGGAACCCTCAAAATCTATTCTGAACCAAAGTTGACTTGCTTCAGCATTTCCCCATGATTGGCCACTTGTCCTTTTGAAATAGTGTTATGTCTGAGCTGTACTGGTTCAACGAGCACTCCTCTTGGCTTGGGCATAGTCGTTGTTGCATCTGCTTTGCTCAGCTCAGCTTCCTTCCACATGTGCTCTGAGTTCTTGGACTCTCAGATATTATGCTGATTTTCTCCTCTTCTTAACTCAAATATCCTCCTTAAGGTGATTTAAAATCTCTTCTCAAGTAACTCATTAGCTCTTCCTACTGGAATAAATAGATTTAAATTCACTCATGCCCTTAGTAGGATTGTTTTATTTTTAATATAACTCTTACAAAATAAATGTGAATACATTCCTAAAAACATTTGTTAATGAAGCTGATGTTTATATTCCTAGTTGAGGCATATGTGATCTGAAAGAGAATTCCTTTATTTTCTGAATTATAAGGAAAAGATCTTTTAGTATTTGACACAAAATGTTATAGTAGAAGTTAAGGGTAATACCAGAAAGTTGAACCAGAGTGTGAAAGAAAAACAAGTTAAGTAAATATCTGCCAAAAATATACCCAGGAGAAGACGTCTAGACAGAATACAGTTAAATAGACCTAAAACCAGTATTTAAGAATTCAGAGCTTAAATACTATTGATGGAAAAGAGGGTGTTTCTTTTTCTTTTTCTTTTTTAGTTTCTTGGATGAATGTTGTGTCCTTTCTTTTGGCTACTGTATGTTTCAGTGGTGTAGAAATTCAAGACAATGAGGTCTCACTTATTTTTTTTTCTATATTAAGCTGAGAAAATCTGCCTATAGTATATTAAACTAGGATGACATCTGAATCATTAGCCTGAGAATTGGGCTTATTATTCTAAATATAATTTGACATTTAAAATTCAGCTGACTAGAAAAAAAGCTAAGATGTACATTTCACTTAAAATATCTTCAGTGAAAGTACATAGTCAGGATAACTATAGACTAACAATACTATTTGGTTTCAATGATGCCTTATCCCAAGATGTCAATAATCTCCCCCAAAACAATATATGTAGAATGAATACATATCTAATTATAATATTACATGTAGGATTTATCACTACACTGCTAAAAGAACCATAAAGATAGTTAAGGGCACAGCGCTAAATGCCAAAACCACAATTTTTCTTTAATTATCCAGATATTTAAGTCTTGAGTATATTTAGAAGGCTTTAAATAATCTTCATGTGTATGCCAAATGTAAATGATATAATACTGTATATCCAATACTTTGATAGAATAAATTGGTACTTTGATTATTCAACTTTAAATCTTTAAACTAGCGGCCTCTCCAGAGACCAAGTCACTGCCTGGGCCTTTGGCCTCCAGGAAGGCATTAGACTTCCTGCCTGTGCAGGTGCTCGTGCAATTCACTGCCTCTTTCTGGCCTTTGGGAGATCCTATAGCTGCAGAGCCTATGGGGCAGACCTCTAGCCACCACCCCTTGCCGGGTCACTGGGGCAGAGGCACTGCTGCACTGTGACTCTGACTGGAGGATGG
This sequence comes from Cynopterus sphinx, assembly GCA_030015415.1. Lineage (NCBI taxonomy): Eukaryota > Metazoa > Chordata > Mammalia > Chiroptera > Pteropodidae > Cynopterus > Cynopterus sphinx. The sequence continues at coordinate 30,612,207 of CM057392.1, read as the reverse complement.
AGGAGGTATGAATGAAGATGAGGTTGGCTTGACATGTGGTTTGAGCCAGAGTCCCAACTGAGACCTGGGCCCTCCAGCAAGAGTTCTCACCAGATGGGATTCATCCGGGAAGAATGGGCAGCACCTTGGGTCTGGTTCTGCCTTCTTCTGAGCCTCGCCTGATGCTCAGCACATCCCAGCCCAGCCTCTCCCAGCCCTTCCCTCTGGACCTACACTTAACTTCCCGATGCACAGACTAAGCCACAATGTGCACCCCATAGGCTTGCAGGCTCAAAAATTATATATATTTAAATTTTTTCAACCATTTTGAATTCTATATAATGGTTTTGTGAGTATATCTTTTTTTTGGTTTTAAGACATGCATAACATACCTTGAGAATACAAACACAGGCCATCTATCTTAGGAAGAGCTGGCATCCAATTCAAAGGACAGGAGCTAGTAAATGAACAGTATGCAAAATCATTCTAGACAGGAGGTGTAGCCACCACTAAGAACAAGAGGCAAGAGAGAACCTGATATATTTAGAAAACTACAGTATTTGGCACATAGTAAATACTCAGTACAAATTTGTCATTATTATCGTTTTATTCTTATTGACATTGTTTTTATTACTATAACTAGAGAGAACCCTATGGGTCATAGAGGCGAGAACTCTAGCTAGTACAATAGTTGAAGAGCAAATAATGGACTTCAGCAACTGGCATGTTTTTGTATAGATTCTGTAGAGCAACTAAAAAGAAATGTATAGAGTAATGCGTTGACCAAATTTACATTGAAGAAGGCTGTGTTGGGATACATAAAAGGAGAGAAGAACTGATTATTAGAAGTTTTATTGTGATGTAAGGGAGAAACAGTAATTTTAAGAGCAATAGAGAGGATTGGGAGAAGGTCACCTGAATGTTGGAAGATAAATGAAGGAAAGGGATGAACGCTTTATGAGGGATAAAAGGAGATGTAGAGTAAATAATCATGACTTCAAACATTCAGCCTTGTGCCAATGAATAAATGATTTGGTGGCTAACAGAGGTGTATTCAGCCCAAGAAATATCACGGTCAGGGAAGAAGTTGCATGATATTTTTATCATGTTTATTTTTAGGTGCTCAAGTGACCTCTAAGTGAAGATGTGATATATGTGGACATAAATACAAATCTGGGGAGTCTTCAGCATCTTACTGAAGCCATGGACGTGACTGTAGCATCTATGCAGAAGATGTAGAAAGAGAAGTAGGAAATATGAGAACTGACCCCCTTTGAATGCCAATATTAACTCATCATCAAATAATATTGAAAACATTAAAAATAGATAAAAAGAAGTCGTAAAAGAAACAAACTGGACAAAACACTTCCTTAAAGCTGACATAGAGTATTTTGAGGAAAAAGAAATGAAAATCTGGGTAAGAACTAGAAAGTGTACTGGACAGGACAAAGAGAAGAGAATGTAGTTTTCTTGGAAATGTCTGGTTGGAAGGTAGCAATGGAGTCTAAATATTGGAAGAGAAGATAGTGATAGAGATTTGTGAATTCCTAACATATAAGACTGGTTTTTATGGTTTGCAACATGTGGCTTGACTGAGGAGATGAGAAAGAAGGATAAAATGGCCATTGGTTTGACAGAGACTTTTAACTCTAGTTGAGATGTCATCAGCCTGGAGGAAAAGGAGCCTATTTTAATGATTTGAAATCCATTTGCCAAGAAACAGCACAATTTTCTAATTGACATTAAGGCTGTCTTATATGTAAACAGAGGCTCTGTTGGCACATTGATAATAATTATTACTGTGGGAGTGGATGAAAAGATACGGACTAAAATGAAGAGATGGAAAATATGGAAAGAATAAAGCAGGCCAAGGCCAGAACTCTGAAGAACAAGTATTTTAATGGATGTACGGAGACAAAAAACATCAGGCAAGAAAACTGAGGAGAAATGTTTAGAGAAGGGGGAAGAAAACCAGGACAAATAATATCCATACGGTCAGAGGAGAACCTGGGTCACAGCTCTGATGGGATTTGACACACCTTTGCAGGTGAATCCACCTTGACCGAATTAACTTCTCTTTCTGCTCTTCAGTACTTTCTCCAGCCCGGATAGCTCTTTGCTGCCCCCTCCTGACATTTGCCTGCTTCTTTCCCAAAATTGCTTTTGCTAATCAGGTCTTTCGTGGTTCCACACCAAGTTTAGGACTTTTTTTTTTTTTTTCTATTTCTGTGAAATATGCTATTGAAATCTTGATAGTCGTTACACGGGGTCTATGAATTGTTTGCGGTGGGCATTTTAACAATAGTAATTCTTCCGATCCATGAACATGGATATCTTCATTTATCTGCGCCTTCAGTTTCTTTCATTAGTATCTCATAGTTTTCAGTGTACAGATCCTCCCTTTATGCTTCTGTTAAATTTAGCACATCAGCTGAAAATGCTTCAAAGATGATCTGACACATTACGTGTGGAATGGAAGATGTAGATTACTTTATGACCTGGATCTTACAATATGTTAAACTTGGAACTCCTGGTGACTTCTTGATGCAAGGGGGATGGGAGGTAGCACTTGCAAGGGGCTTCTGTCATCTTTGGCAAAGTATCCAGCAGCTAAATAACCTTCAGTGTATTTGATCTTACTGGTAGGGCAGGAGTAAAAACAGATATACATACTTTAAAGGAATGTCCTTATTGAAAATGCGGACAAACTAAAAGTCAAATTTGGATTAGTTAATGATTTACAGGCATATCCATGATAACAGTTATATTTTACTTAATATTATTGTATTAATATTATACTATATTAATATGAGTAATATAGTCCATGCGAATATTTATTGATGAAGTATGTTGTTAAAATTTTGAAGTTCACATTTGGAAGTCATCTAAGCAAATGTTGTAAACTGAAGAGAGTGGTTAATGGTAAGACTACTCACCCGATAGCTCCTTCTCACTGCTTCATATAGTTTCAAATTATATTTTGTGGAGGTGAAGGGAGAGTCTTATACTACTTTATGTATAAACACTCTCACATCACTTGCGGGGTCTTGTCTTTTTAAATTTGAACTTTTAACTATATGTTTATTGCAAAAAGAAGAGACTATCTTGTATATTGGAACTTTTTCCAGCAATATGCCTATGGCTTTCTCTGTAATTCACAGTAAATATGATAATATAACATAGGCCTACAGGAAGAAGAGCAATATTTATTGACTAGATTTAGTCTTTGAGGATGACATTTGAAAACAGAATTTCTGAGAACATTCCACAGTTTGTTTTTTTTAAAAAAACCTAACAATAAAGTAAAAAAGAGAAGTACCCAATTCTTATCTTATGAAAGAGAGCTTTATGTCTATTCATATACATCTATTAAATAAGAAGCTGCAAAAAAATGTTGCTTAGTGTCAGCATTCTATCTGTAGCCATTACTGTGCAGTTCATTGTGTAGTTTATTTCTTATTATTTTGATTTCTTATTTAAATGTTGTTTTAGAATATAAACAGAATCTGAGCTTTCAAATACTCCTTGTACTATATAAGAGTAATAATAGTAAAAATGATAAAAACAATCATAATATCTTTGAAAGGATAGTCAGTGTGTAACAGAAACTGTACTATTTATGTATATTATTATTTTATTATACTATTATAATTTATGATTCCTTTTAAAACAGGAAAAATATTTTCTTGATATACATGATTTAAAAAATATAAGGATAGAAACAAGTAGTAAAAGCCTATATACTTTTTATTTCTATAAATTTGGACCCTTATAATACGGTCACCATGAACCACTTTTCCAAGTTGCACTTTCAAGATGATTTTTTCTCAGTAATTATATATCCCTTAATTTAAGTGAACATGTCTACTGCATGTGGAAACAAAACAGGAGACTGGCCTTTTTTCCCTAAGATTTTCAGAAGTTTTTCTAAATTTCCCATAGTCAGAAAACTAAATTAAATTTTCTTTTTCCCAAAATGCACAGATTTATGAGACCAAATTTCTGATGTTCTCTCTGACCCTCTTTATCAATTGATCATGAGAGTAATAGTTTATTATATTTTAATAGTAATTATTGTTGATAGTTATAAATGATACTTAAGGTTAATTTATGCCAGCCACTCTAATTGTTTGACACAAATTCATTTAATTATTCACATGAACTCCATGAGTTAGGTATAAGTACTGCTTCCATTTTACAGATAAAAAATATGAGGTTTATAAAATTTAAATACCTTGCTTCACTTGTCATTGCAGAGCTAGTAAGTAGTTAAGAGTACTTTATTGTGATTTAGAACTGTTTGAGGGAGCATGGGAATGTAACTGAGCATGAAATAATGTTCTGATGATTTTATGCCTCCCATTACCAAAAAAAGAAAAAAAAATAGAATTTAGGAGAGCTACTGCCATTGTAATTAACATTGGTTTATTGAGATTATAAGAATAATCTAGAAGTAGGTGTTATTTGTGAATCTCCACTGATTGACAATATCCGTTGCTCATTTCACCATGAAACTTAAGCTGAAAATAACAAGTGTGCTGTTTTCTATTTTAAATTAAAATACTGTCTGGTTTTGTCAAAACCCTAAAAATATTTTGGCAGATCTACTATTTTAACAGACATTCGATTAAGTCAACTCTTATTTTAATAGTGCCCTTGAAACATTATTATTTTTTTATTATTATTTACTTTGATTTGCTTTCTAAGTTTACTATGATGTGTTTCTTAAAGAATAAAAGCCACCTCTTCAGCTAACTAGGGGGGGAGGCAAAAGACCACTGGAAAGAAGTCACTAGACTGTGTGCCTTATTTTACCCTTTCTGAGGTCTCTACAGAAATTTTTATCCTTCTTTTAAGTTGTCAGAACCAGAAGAACAGATTTTTAAATAGTCTACCTCCAGCTGTCTCCTCGTTTGGGTCCCTGGATGATTTCTCTATGTGAATGTCTTTCATCTTTTTTCAGGTGAAAGGTTTACTTGTAGGTTTTCTACAAATGAGACAACTAACATTTCCTACACTCAGAAACTAACCAAGGGATCTTTTTGAAGGAGATTGGCTCATCATAGCTGCTCAGCTGCAGAGCACACACTGAGGCTCCACCACCCACCACTCAGACAAGGGGCAGGTGCCAATTAAAAGGAAGGCAAGCAGATAGGACCCACATAGGTGACGAGCTACCTTTCTCTTTCTCTTTGCCAGACAGACACAGCCTGGGCCAAGAAAGCATGCTAGGATGAACTCTGATGCTTCTTCACGGGTTATTGGGGGATATGGGACCCGAGCTAAACACGTGATGAAGTTTGCCTTTGGTCCCCGGTGTTCCTATTTCTTCCTTTCTGAATATGTCTCTGTTCCCATATGACTTCTTTGAGTTCACCAATGCACTCATCATTTTTCTCTTCCTTTCTCATTATAATCTGTTATCAGTGGGAAAAAATGATATATCCATTTTTTCACTTTAGGATGAAAATTATGCATAAGGCTTCATCTTTTTATGATAATTTATCATTTTGTATGGGGTAATATCTAAGGGCAAAGTAAAGCATACTTAATGATGGAACTGGTGACAGTATCTGGCAACAATATTCTCAAAATATATTGAGAATTATATTTTGGAAACATTGTAAATTCCCCAACATTTAAGAATTACTTAATTCTGTGCTTAAGTCATATACACACATACATGATGCCAAGTAATTGTGTGTGTGTGCACTTGTGTGTGCGCATGTGTGTGTATATAAAGGTGATGTGATGGTATGCAAAATGAGCATTTGGAAACTCATTTCAATTAAAATGATTTTTAATATTCTGATGAAAAATAATAAGTGGTGTTTCCTTTAGTTATAGTTCTTCTCTTTCTATAATAATTTTCATTTACTTTCATCTCAGGCAATATAACATATCAGACATCGTAAATGACCTTCCCACTAAAAGCACCTGAAACAGCTCAATAAAATATTATTTAAAATATTTTAAAAAGAAAAGCTGACCTGGCAAGAAAATAAATTCTAAGAGGCTTAAAAACAAAGGGAGCAGGAAAACTGGGACTTCGGCAGGAGGCAAGAATTTTCCGAAGGTGGCTTTGCCCTGAGGGTATCTGCAAACTGCATGAGCAGCAATTACACAGGGTCTGATAATTGAAAGGGCTCACACACTCTGCGGGGTGTATTCACACAAGGGGAAGTGCACAGCCCAGCAGGAGAAAGAAAAACACAGGCAAACATGAGACAGGCCCAAGACTTAAACACACAACTTCCAGAGTCCTCTCCCAGTTGTGCAGCTCACACTTTGTTTTCAGATTATTAATCACCATCTTGGGCCAGGGGATGGGCTACCTAGGCCACAGGGCCACTGGGCCTCCTTGAAGGAGGAGAGACTTTTAGATCCCTCTGTTGATGGAGCAAACACAGTCTGCTTTCCTGTTCTCAGCAGAAGAAAACAAGAGAAGAGATAGAAACCAGGCACAAACCATTGACTTGTTCATTTTCATAAACGATGTTTATAAGTCAGCACATTTTGCTTCCTGGTCTGTCTTAAACCCTAGCACAGGACTACACTAACCATTAGTTAGAATAGTTTATTTGGGGTTGGCCAAAGTTCCAGGCACCTGGAAATAGCATCAGTTTGCAACAGATTAGCTGACATTAATCCTACATTGACACAAATTACAATTTTTTAGAGCCCTATGGGAACCAAGGGTCAGAAAATAGGTCTTGGACTAGGCAAATTTGGGGAATCTAATGGAAATGTGAATTTACCTGGAATCTAAACGATACATTCTCTTTGTAAAGATGAAATAGAAATGCATCTGACATACAGAAATCAAACAAAACAATATTTTTTTTATAGAAAGAGAAAGAATAAAAGGAAGAAAGAAAAAGAGAAAGCAAGGAAGGAAGGAAGGAAGGAAGGAAGGAAGGAAGGAAGGAAGGAAGGAAGGAAGGAAGGAAGGAAGGAAGGAAGGAAGGAAGGAAGAAAAAGAAAAAAAAGCCTCTCTCTCAACCTGGATGCTTGGAAAAGAAATAAAAGTCTTTGCTAAGGATTCTTAATTTTATGACCTTCATTTAAATTTGTGGTCTAAACTGGGTGAAGCAAACACTTATTTCTAGAGGAATAGAAATAATTCTTAGTACAATAATTATTCCTTAATACAAGAGTCAAAATATAAATCCCACAGTCTCAGGAGCTCTAAAATTACGAAGCACACAAGGAAACAAATAACAATGACTGTTAGCCAGCAGAAACAAAAGGCAGCAAGTACGCAAATACGTAAAATACTGCAGTTTATCAGATATAGTACACGAAGTAAATGTTTATTTACTTCGACTGTGTATTTACTTTAAGAGTGTACATACTGAACACACATATATGGAATTTCAGAAGGAAAGAGCAAGAGGATGGGGGCAAATCTTTATTTACAGAAACAATTGCCGAATATTCCAGAACTGATGAGAAAATATCTACTATTTGGACATCCCAATGCATTGCAAGTAGAATAAATAAAAGGAAATGACTCTTCTGAAAACATAGATAGCCAAAGTATATAGATGTTTGGTATTTTATGAAAACAATTTATAATAAACATGTAGGTTATATACCCGTTAGGGTACTGCAGCTGATAAAAAATGTAAAATAAATCACTGTTTCAACAGCCTTAGCAGACCATTTTTCCTGTTCTCTCTGTAGAATCTTTATTCCTTACAGCTGTTCTTAGCGACAATCACTTGTAAACAAAAACTGATATGCGGAGTTTGCTGAAGTAAAAATATTTCCGTTGCTTCCTCATCAATATTTCACTTCTTTGAAGCAGGGTCAAAGACTTTTATTCTCACAGAGCTGCAAAGAGACACTATATTTCTCTAATTCACACAGAAGTGGAAATGCCATCTATCTTCTCCTCGGGATGGTTTTATTTGGAAAGGAAAGCAAGATTTCCCTAAATGCCTTGAAGGAGGTTAGACAGAGGACCCAAGCCAGCTAAGTGGTGAGGGTGGGGGTACATAGGAGAGGAAATGGAAACAGTTTTGCCCAGGAGACAAACTCCTTTCAAATGTTGCCCTGGGTATTACTAGTTCTGCAATCTTTAAAACATGACAGCCACTGAGTCTCAAAGCTGAGCATGCTAGGTTCTTAAGAATAAAGCTGCTATGCTATCCTAATATCATCTTCGTATTGGTCAAATGAAGAGAAAGCCTTGCTTTAATGCCTTGACTCAGAAAGAACTAATCTTTCCAATCAGTGCTTTTTTTTCTCTGCAGGTAATGTCACTGTATGACATAAGTACCAGAAATATAAAGGATTAGTTTTGCATATTATAGACTGTTAACAGCCTTTGCTTGACAAATCTACAATAGGATCCACAGAACTGTCACCACTTATTAATTTACCTTTCAAAAAGACAAAAGTACCGCACATGCTAAACACAAAGCTAATGTGACAGAGTCCTTTTTGCAACCCAAATAAATATATCACTGTCATTTAACAAGCCTCTGTGTTGAGCTGAATATTTTCCAGCACTACTCGAAAGTTAAAGGAGACTGAAAATAGAGACAGCTCATTGACTTCCCATGCAGATAGCTATACCACTTTAATCTTGCACATAAAAGGTCAAGCATAAAATTATTTGCTTGGAGCAGCTGTCCTCAGAGATTGGAATTAACATAGATGGAGAGTACCACAAGGAAAAAAAGTTAATTTTACCTTAATTGGATTAAGCCAGGTCCCATCCATACTGAGAGGATGAGGTTACAAAAGACTAGAAACTGCTAGGTTGACAGAAAGGGATTAATTCATGGGCTAGCGTCAGGTTGTTGACTAATAACATATTGATCGTATCTGTAAGATATGCAGAGTGTCTGTCAGGAAGAGAGACACTTTGGAATTGAAGATCACTAGCCTATCTGACACGATCAAAGTTAGATTAATATTATTAAGGAGCTGCAAGTGAGCTGCATATCGCCTTAGCAACCACAGAAATTTTCTACATGTGTCTGGGGCTGACCATCACATACAGTAGTGGCACTTGTCAGCTACAGGGAAGTGACTGATTTGTGTCGCTGCTTCCCCCCACCCCTTCTTTTCTTTAATGTGTTCCCACAGACATATTGAACTACCACAGTTTAATCCCAGTGGAGCCTGCAGGTGGTATTGCCCTTGCATTGAGGAGTTATTAAATTCTTAAGGTCACCATAAAAAAGGTTCCATTAAATTGAGTTAATAAAAACATTGGGCAGAGGTTTGCAAAGAGCACAGATGTCAAAGCTTTGGGGATTGGAATGTCTCTTATGATATCAGGCTAAAAGAATAATTTAAATCACACTATAGTATAAAGAAGATAAAAATTCTGCATTCTTCAGTAAATGTCAATTTTTGTACTTAATACATATGTCAATATGTGAACACTTATATAAGACACTCATTTCGTCAGATGTTTTGTTTGTCATTTTATTTCATTTTATTTTATTTTTTCAGTTAAGGCCCAGTTTGATTGCTTAAAAACTGAGACACCTAGGAAATAGCACCTAACAATAAAAAGCCAGCAAATTTCTGGGAATATCCATATATGTGAAAATTGAATATTTTTTTAAGGAAACAAAAATAGATAAAAGAAAGAAAGCATGGCGTATGATTTAGGATGATGACCCTGGTACTCACCTGGCTGAAGCAGTGTGGATGGGGATTAGAAAAAGTCTTTAGCATTTAGTTTGAATGAGGCAGCTACTGAGATTCTTCATTTAATCCAGCCTGTACACAACATGGCACTAATGGCATAGAGTGTATGGAACTCCAATTACCCCCTGTGCATTCCACCTTGCCCATGGGTTTACCATAGCCTGCTTCTTCTTCCACTTCCTATGGAGCAGGAGACGGGATATATTTGTGTAGCATTATTGAAAAAAACTCTCACAGAATAGAGGGGCTCACTACTCCGTGTGTCCAAGTATAGAATTTTATATTCTGTATTTTCAGAGAGAGAAATTAAAGAAATAATTTTGTGGAGAATACATGACTCTTTAGAATAAATTTACCAAACTCTTTTGGGTGACCTACTCTAGAAGTAAATGTTATTTCTTAAATAAAATTTGGTTTCTGGTTTTTCTGGATATAAGAATACCCAAATAGTCTATATTTTACAGACTTCACTGCATTCTTTAATCATGTGACTACGTCCTCTTTCAGGGTCAGACAAATCATTTGTGGGGCCCAGGGTAAAATTAAAATATGCAGGGGTAGCTGAGAGAAAAGAGTATACAAAAAGGAAAAATGTACTGTTAAAGATACTAATATACAAATATGTCTTTTTATTCTTTCTCTCTCAACTTATCACATCACAATGGTTTTGTACTTGCTAAGTAATGTTGTTCTAAGTAAAGAAAGTAAAAATTTTAATTTATTAACATAATTTTACTGTTTATATTTATGATTTTGATCAATGCCAGCTTTAAACACAAATATAAGGGTATTTAATGCATATGAGGAATAACAGATATTACACAATTCACGTTTCATAGCTAGTGTGTGCATATATATTTCATTCTTACAAAAACAATAGAAACACTTCACAAAACTAATTCAACTTTTGTTTTTAATTTCACATCTTGATATGCACATTTTCTACCAATATTCTCTACTCTTAGTTTACTGGTGAATAAGGAAGGACTGAAAGGAAAAGAATCTGAGTTGCTCTATCTTTCCTTTTCGTTCTATATAGTCATGTCAGCACTAGTGAATACAGAAATCAGCACTCATAAGAAAGAATAAGCAATCCCTCTAATGGGTTTTACACTAAAGACTTGAAAACCCATATCCAAAAAGATATTTGCACATAATTCTGTGCGCACAGGACATTGTGAAGGCTCTGTGCAAATGATGCACTAAAAAATGGTAGACACACATATTGCATGTATTTCCTCTACTCACTTTCTTGCTTGTTTGTCTCATGAGACTTCATTAACAAAGCCAGATATTCAAAGAAAAAAATTATTAAGTTTCCAAACAGTGACAAGCAAAAATGGGCCAGTTCTGTAATTTCTTCTATACCTCCATTTACATTTTATTTGAAGCCCAAAGCTGTTCAAACAGTCCAGTAAAATATTTTTTTCTTCATTGCACTTTTATCTTATTGACCCATTCTCTGACTAAATAACAAATGTGCAGTGACCAATCAGTGACAGACTTCCCAAAAAAGTGATGTGACAAATCTGTGAAAGAGATAGCACCTCTTATGTTTATGTAGAGATTCATGGACTGAAGAGCTAGCAGAAAAATGTACATTCTGTATTTACTCATAATGTGCTAAGGTAACAATTTCAAACAGTGTTATCGGGGGAGTAGTGTAATTTAAGCAAACAACAGAAACTGATATTTATGCATGTTGGGACCATGTAAAAAGAGAACTGCCTGTATTTATTGTCTCATCCATTTTCATGGTATCAATAATCGAGGAGTGGCTTAAAGTTCTTGTTCAGGATTTCACCTGAGGTTGCAGTTAAGATGTCATCTTAGGCTATAATCATGTGAAGTCTTGAATGGGACTAGGGGAATAACTGGTAGGGTGGCTCACTAGCATACCTGGCAATTTGGGGCTGGTGTTGGCAAGAAAAACAATTTCTCTCCACGTAGACTTTACCATAAGGCTGCTGGAATGTCCTCATAATATGGCAGGAGGCTGCTTCAGGAGTAGATGATCCCAGAGGAAAAAGAAAGCTGTCATGTCCTTCTGATGTACCACGAGAAGCCACACACCAGCAATTCCACAGTATCCCACCGACTACAAAGATTAGCCCTATTTAGTATAGGGAGAAAGGATGGATGGAGAAGGTCAGAATCATTAAAGACCAACTTGGAGACTGAATATCACAATTAGCAACATAAAATTCAGGAATGGTAAAATAAAATAAAGTATAAAATAAAATAAAATAAAATAAAGTAAAATAAAATAAAATAAAATAAAATAAAATAAAAAACAATAAGCCAAACAAACCCACGTGTGACTCAGGTACACTGGACCAGACGTTATTTTTATAGTATTAACACTCCCTTAATATTTTTAGGAGACAGAAACTTATCTTTAGTGCAGAAACCTAGTAAATGCAATTGATTATGGTATTATGTGCACCCTGCCATACACACACTAAATTTTAAGGCTCTTGAAAGCATGCAGTAAGTCTTACCTTTCTATTATTAGAATTTAAAATAGGGCCTAAATTATAAAATATGCCTAACAGGTGCTCTTCAAATAGCCCAGCAATTGGGAAGTAAAACTTACATCTAACACCTTCCAGTTAAAGTGATGCTGGTGATTTTATGTTCTTCCTTGTTTAATATTGTCTTAGTATATCTTCCTAACATGGAAATTCTTAAATATATGTAAGAGCAAAAAAAAATTTTAAGGACATTAATATATTTTATTTGAGAGGGTTTATCTTAAGAAGATGTGAACATTGAAAAAAGGATTTAACAGTGAATATTTTAAAATCACTCACACATTTGTAAGGCAGAAGTATTGTTGATTTTCACTTTCGGCACACCTTAGATGTGACAATAGATAGTTGCCAATTATACCCATAAGATTTATTAAATCCAAAACTAATTTAGGAAACTATCAACTTAAAAAACTACTGACAACAATAATTATAAGAGTGTGACATTAAAATTGAACAGAAAGTTCAGGTAAAAATTCCTACCTCTGTTTCCAATATAATAAAGATTGTTCTGTTTAACCTGTGAGAACTGGTTAACATTTTAGAAAAAAAAATTATAAATTTATAATCCAGTTAAAAATCATGCACTGGTATTCATTTTTGCTGTATTAAAACTTTTAATATAAAAATAAAACCATAAAAGAATTAGATGAAATAGTAACATGTATTAATTAATCTTGGTTGATAACTTTTTAAACATGCTATAAAAGATAAAATTTTTAAAATTACTAATTCATTTTATTTATAGAAATTAAAACAAATTCTAAAATAATCTTTTGTAAGACTAAAAACACTATATATTAAAGGCAAACTACAAAGCAAAACTTTTATTGTGAACTTGAGACAAAGTTTTTATAACTTTAATATATAAAGATAATGGTAATATGTTAGAAAATAAAAATATTATTGATCTAAGAAAATAATACAGTGTTATTAAGCAATAATACTTTAGGGCAGGAGTCCCTAACCCCCTGGCTCTGGACTGGTACTGGTCAGTGGCCTGTAGGAACTGGGCTGCACAGCAGGAGGTAAGCTGCAGGTGAGCGGTTGAAGCCTCATCTATATTTGCAGCCACTCCCAGCACTAGCATCACTGCCTCAGCTCCACTTCAGATCATCAGACATTAGATTCTGATGGGGCACCCGTCCCTAGTGCCAAAAAACTTGGGGACCGCTGCTTTAGGAGACAGAAACCTATCTTGATTGCAGATATTTAGTAAACTGAATTGATTATAATATTATGTGCTCCCTGCTATACACACACTAAATTTTGAGGCTCCTCAAAGCATGCAGCAGGTCTTCTTATCTTTATAGGTATAGGATTTAAAATAGGGCTTAGTTTATAAAACATGCCTAATAGATGCCCTTCAAGAAACAAAAGGTAGAAACAGTATGAAACAGGTTAAATGTTATTTCCTGCATCACAAACAAAAGAGGTTTCTTAATATCCAGGTTTTCTGATTCCTACTTCAGTATGGTTGTTTTTGTTTCCTTACAGTATTTCCCGCATGATTTTCTTCGACCACTCCTTTGATCTCATTCTTTTCCTTTAAGGGAGGAATGTGCCTTTAAATGAAATAAGAAGAAAAACAGGCATTTTCTAGACATATATCAGTTACAGTTGAAAGTATTATGTAAACCACTATAACTTAACACGAACTTATGTTGCATAGAGAAAGTGACTGTAGCAATTATTAAAGACAACATATGGCAGATGCCTTAAAGCTCCAGGGTGACAACAAAAACATATGACTTCAGCTCATTATAAGTATTTTCTAAGAGTCTTTTAATTGCTGTAGTAATTAAAATTTACCATTTTTTTGTGAAAATGCCAACTGACATTAAAATATATGCTTTGAATTATTAAATTTACAGAAAACTACATATTTCAAAACTACTAAAGGGACATTCTTCACATATATCTATATCTGTATTTATATCTACCTATATCTATCCATATATATTGATCTCTATATATATAGATAGTGGCTCTCTAAATATAGATACGTATTAGAGAGATATGTAGGCATATGCAGCATGCATCTACATATACAGAAATCTTTGAACTTAAATCTATCTCCTACAAAGTTGCTTTGTCTTTTTTTATTTCCTACACATTGTAAATTTGTCCTCCAATATTTTCTGATTATTAGTGCGTGGTGTTTGCAATTTGCTGGCATAAGGTCATAATTAGCATTAAGAATTTTTTTTTCTTTAATTTAGATCAAGACAGCTCAGCTTTCCAGATCACATAGTACTACCACTACTGGTGACACCACTGCGATTATAAGAAATGTTTGCTGGATTAAAATACAAATGAAAATATAATAATAAAATGTATTAAGATTTTAATCCTGGGATCCTACAAAACGAGGGAAAAAAAGCTTTTTAAGAGGAAGAATTATTTTAACTTTAAAACTTTCATATTGTTAGATATATCAAGTTATTGGATACCCTTGAGAAGAGTTGTATTAGCAATATAATTATAAATTCATGACAACATAACCACTTGAAATTGCCTTTCAAGTAAGGGTTTAGTTTTATTTGTTTAATCAATCCAAGCTTTATGAAACTCTTGAAAAGCTATAAATAGCTACAACCCACTTTTTAAGAAAAGGAAAGCCTAATCAATATTGTGCGGAAAATGTTATTCATAAATTTGATAAAATTTGAACACAGGTTTTCTTACAAATTATAGTTCAGATGGATCACATAAAAATGTAAAATGTTTTCAAATGTAATGTAAAAATGAAATATCTCAACTTGAGCTTAATTCTGTATTTTCAAACACTCAGGTGTACCAATTAGGGCTCAGCACAGGAAGAGAGTTACTTTGTTGTTGTTGTTTTTTTCTCCTAGCAGTAAATGTAAGAATTTACAAAATCAGAGATCACCACCAGAAATAGTGGGCTTGAAACATATTGCTTTAGTTTCCATATGTATGTATACCTGAAAATTGGAACCAAGAAGCTACTGCTCCAATTGCATCTCATCGGCAAAGTGGTGACTAGAACCCGGAATGGTGAGTTCAGGTAGTTCAACGGATTCTTAATATAAATAAATCTTGACTAGATTCTGAACACTGAGTCTAGCATACCAAATTTTATCTAAAAGTCAAAGACCTCATTTGAAAGCAGAAACATCCAAAGTGTTTCAGTCAGAAACCGGAAACACAGAAAACAGTCTAAGAAATTAAAACAGAGGGAATTTAATGAAAGCAACTTCTTTTATGAGAAGTCAAAGGTAAGTAGTGAGGAAAACACTGTTATTAAGAACAGGCGAGAGAGAGAGAGAGAGAGAGAGAGAGAGAGAGAGAGAGAGAGAGAGAGAGATCATCAAAGTCCAGAGCACGTAGTTATCCAAGAAACAGAAACCCTGGTGGACCTTCCACTTTGAAGTGGGTGCCATGGAGAAGTTGTACTAGCTCCTGGAGGTAGAGCCTGAAGTGGAGAGAGAGAGAATGAAATACTCTGGTTCTTCATTTCTCAGGTCATTCAACATTCTGAGTTTGGCTTTCATTGACCAGAAATATGGGGAAGCCAAGTAAAATTTAGCTGGAAATGCCTGCACATTTTAACGGCATCACATAATTCCCCTCAGGAACCCAAGTGGAAAGAGAGTTGAGAAGCAGTTCCAGTCTGTTCTCTACAGTATAGGCCACTAGACCTCCAGAAAGATGCTTAGTGCTCATTCATTGTAATCAACGTATTCCATCTCTTTGGCTACTCAGTCTATCCATAAATTTCCAGGCAATAGCATGCTTTTAATCAACATGAGCAAATATATCTCTTTAAAGTTTAAAGATTATCACCCTCTTATAAAACGGAGAGACCTTCCAAGATATCATTTCATATCTGGGTGAGATTCGTGCTTCTTTCATTCAGGTGTAATTCCTCTTTCATAATCAGCAGCATCAGTCTAAATTATAAAGCTATCACCAACATGACTCTTATATAAGGTGATAGCCAAAACAGGGAGAAAATGAAATTGGCATAAATACATATATATTAGAAAAATACAGATAGCTATCATAGAATGGTTGCTGATATTTTCAATGTTTCTATTGTTCTTTCCATATTCTTTTTGCCCTCAGCTGCAATAAAATGTTAACTGACATCCACAAAATGGTCATCTGTTCTGCCTGAATAGTGAGGACAGCCTATAACAAGACAGTTTTATTTGTTCAATTAGTTGTTGTTTTCAGAGATTTAAAGTTCCTTACTTTAAGCATGTTTTGAAAGGCTCATCTCCGTCAGCTGTTTGATAGTTCTAGTTTTCATCATTCCTCTAATTTGATTATTTCTAAGTACCTGGCCACCTGGCCACAATGTACTGCACAAACATCAGTGTTCTAAGATTATCTCTCCTATTCATAAAACTGGGTAAAGCTAGGTGTTCCACTTGCAGTTTGCTTCAGTAGGAAAATCCCTTCCCCTTTAATGGAGATGTAACGATGCAACAACATACTCCTGGTAGTTGCTATTGCAATTTATGGTACTAGATTCACATATTTTCTCATTTGGTTAAGTGAGGGAGAGTTAGCAATGCACCTGGAGCAAGTCCTCTATATAAGCAATCTATTCAAACCATCTGTGCCTTTGGCACTTGCTGAGTCTTGTCTAGTATCTACCATTTCCACATGTTCTTGTATGTTGCCTACACTTAACTTGATGTATTGGTTGACCATATAGCATCTAGCTCATTATGGGAAGTTGAGAGTACAAGAACATAAAGTGTGTCATGCTCAAGTATACAATTTCTAGCAAGGTCCAGTAATAATTTCTATTTTAAATTAAATCTCAAAAAAATACTTTTGTCTCTTCTCTTGAATATATTATTTAATGTGATTTGCTTAAATTTATATAGGATAGCAAATATCAATCTGCTACAGGTCATCAGTAAATTGACCATGTTCACTTTCCTTTGCTCTTACATATGCATTGTGTTTTATCCAATATCTAAGCTTTAAGTCTCTAGAAGCTGTATTATTATTATTATTATTATTAATTACCATCACTACTATCATTATTTTGTATCTCTGTTAAAATTGCTATGTTGTTCTCCCTCCACATAATTCAGCTTTTATGCATGATAATCTTACAATCCAAATGGCAGTATTTCATCTTTTCTTATGGCTGAGTTATTTTCCCTTGAACTATGCAACTATTACCACCATGTAATTTTAGAACATTTTCAATATCCCCCCAAAGAAATCCCATGCACATTAGCAGACATTCTCAATTACCACTCCCCATCTTCATTCCAAATGGAGGCGACTACAGATGCAAATTCACTTTCTGTCTTTATGTATTTGCCTCTTTTGTACATTTTACATGTGAAATTAAACAATATGTGGTCTTTTGTGACTGCCTTCTTTAGGTTAGCATATTTTCTAAGTTTATCCATGTAGTAGCATGCAGCAGAACTTTGTTCATTTTATGGCTATATAATATTCCATTGTGTGAATACACTGTTTTGTTCATTTATTATCAAATGATGGACATTTGGTTTGTTTCCACTTGTGTGCTACTATGAATTATGCTACTATGAACATTTGTGAATACGTGCTTTCATTTTTCTTGGATAAATCCCTGGGAGTCAGATTGCTGAGTTATATAGTAATGCTGTTTAGTATTTTGTTGATCTGACAAACTGTTTTTCTAAGTATCTGAATCATTTTACATTTTTACCAGCAGTGAATGGCAAGTTCCAATTATTTTACATCGTTGCCGATCCTTGTTATTGTTTGTTATTTAATTTTAGCCATCTTCGTAGGATCTTTGTAGGTAGGAAGTAGTTACCTATGGTGTTTGGTTTTAATCTGCATTTTCTTTCCTTTTTTTCTTTTTTTTTTTCTTTTCTTTTAGGTGAGGCAACCCTTGGTTGACCTCACAGTTTGCAAGGACCTTGTCAGCTTACAATCCCTTATTTTTTAATTTATTTTTTATACCTACAGCACCTGGTCTTCCTAGGTGGCCTCTCATTCAAGCACTAACCAGGCCAGACCCTGCTTGCTTTTGAGATCAAATGGGATCGGGCTTGTTCAGGGTAGCATGACTGTAGACTTAATCTGCATTTTTCTAATGATAAAATTATACTGAGCAGTTTCATGTGCTTGTTTGGCCATGTATATTTTTAATCAGAGAAATGTTGATTCAAATACATGTCTATTTTTTAAATTGAATCATCTGCCTTTTTATTATTGAGTAGTAAGAATTCTTTATATATTCTAGATACAGTTTCCTTATACGACTTGGAAATATTTTTTTCCCATCCTATGGGTGTTTTTTGTTTTTGTTTTTTGTTTTTTGTTTATTGATGGTGTTCTTTTAAGCACTAAATTTTGAATTTTGATAAACTTCAATTTACTTATTTTTTCTTATGTCACTTTTGCAGTTGTGGCATATATAAACTATTGCCCCATTCGTAATTATAAAAGTTTACTCCTATGTTTTCTGGCAGAATTTTTCATATTTCACTGTAATACTTATGTCTATAAACTATTTTGAGTTCATTTCTGTGCATGGTATGAAGCATGAGTACAAATTTATTATTTTGCATGTGGATATCTAGTGATTCAGCACCATTTTTTGAAAAACTACTTTTCTCCACCATATTGTGTTGGCACCTCTGTTAAAGTCAATTGATCACAAACATAGGGTGTATTTCTTAACTCCTAGTTTCACTTTATGATCTATTTGTCTGTCCTTTTGCCAGTATAACATTGTCTTATTTACAGTAGATTTTTAGTATCCATTGGGAAGTAATCAGTATCAATTATCTTTTTTAAAAGGTAGTTTTTACTACCTGAATTTATTGAATTTCTGTGTAAAATAATAAGCTCCATTTTCTACTTTCTACAGAACACCAGCAGGAATTATATATGGATTGCATTAAGTCTGTACATCACTTTAGGAGTATTGCCGTTTTAACAATGATAAGTCCTGAAACATCTTGAGATGTCTTTCTTTATTTAGATCTTTAATTTCTCTCAGTAAACTTTGAAATTTTAGGTATACAAGTCTAACATTTCTTCCATTAAACTTATTCCTAGTTATTTCCTTTTTTGTTGCTACTATAAATGGAATTGCTTATTTCACTTTTAGATTGTTCATTGCTGATATATAAAAAGAAAGTAGACTTTTATAAATTGGTCTTTTGTCCTGCCATGTTGTTGAACTTCATTATTAGTTCAGATTATTTGTGTGTGCATGTGTGTGTGTGTGTATCCAAGATTATATAACCTGCAAATAAAAATAACTTCTTCCTTTATAATCTGGATGCATTTATTTTTACTTTAGCCATTGTCATGGCTAGAACCTTCAGTAAAATGTTAAATAGAAGTGGCAGAATGTATATTCTTTTTTTGCTCTTTATTTTAGGAAGAAACAGTTGGTCTTTCTTCATTAAATGTTGTGTTAGCTGTGTTTTACAGGTATTCTTTCTTAGGCTAAAAGAGTCCCCTTCTATTTCTAGTTGTTAAATAGCCTTATCATAGAAAGATATAGAATTTTTCAAATGCTTTCCTCACATCTATTGAGATAATCATGTATGTTATTAATATTCAGAATTGCATTGAATGACTTTTATATCTTAAACCTACCATGAATTTTAGGATACACTCCACTCAGTCATAGTATATAACACTTTTTATATGTTGTTAGATTCAGTTTGTAAATATTTTACTGAGGGTATTTTACATTTCTATTTATAAGGGATAATGCTCTATGGTTGTTGTTGTTGTTGTTGTTGTTGTTGTTGTTGTTGTTTTCCCTTATGATATCTTTGCCTGATTTTGGTATCACAGCAATAGTGGCCTTATAGAACGAGTTGGGAAGTGTTACCTATTTGTTTGGAAGAGTTTGTGAAAGATTGGTATTAAATTTTTTTAAAAAAATTTTGAAGAATCTATCAATGAAGTCATCTGGGACTAGACTTCATTTCTTTTTCCTCCCTAACCCTTAAAAAACATCCTAATTGTATCTCTTTGCCTCTTACAGTTCTATTTAGATTATTTAGAGATAAAGAAGGAATTTAAATAGCCCCAAGTGAAAGCATTATAGACTCTTCTGTCTTAATGAAGTTGAGTAGTTTCCTTTGGATAGATTATTTTTATTATGTTCTGTGGCTTTAGCTAAATACAAGATTTCTGAGATGATGATTTTAGTTGTTTTACCATATTTTCATAATTTACAGGAAGTTCTCTCAGTTCCTCACTCTGTCATTCCAGAAGGTCACGGGGTCAAGGAAAACTTGGTTCCACTTTGTGGTTATTGTGAAGATGAAAAACTTTGAGCCAGTTTTATTGTTTTATTGAATAATTTTATTAAAGTAATAGTTTTAGTGAAGATGCTTTGTAATGTGAGAATATAATTTTTTAAAAAAGGATAATCAGATAATCATCAATGCAAGGATAAAAAACATAACTTTAATTTTATCACAGTCTAATTCTTCCAAAGGGAGAAAATAATTAGATAATAGTTTTGGATAAAATAATGAAAATACTCTTTATAAAATATTAAAGTGGGTCAGAAAGTTTTGATTATCTGAATTATCTCATTAAATATCTAAAGTTACCACATAAGCTTTTAATAGGTAAACACCAGCTTATCTATCTTAAACCTGAAGACATCAGCTTTCTAAGACAGATAACTAATTAATGCAGCTTTTGATTCCAGTTTTAATTATTTGTTTGTCTATCAATGCCACGATAAAATCCCAGAAGCTCTTTATAAAATTTGCAGTGTGATAGAATGAGCAGGTGCTAGTAAGAGAATGTGCAAGTTTCCTTAACGAAATGCCAGAAGTTGATTGTCGACCAACTGGGGAAGACCTATGAGATCCTTCCAGTGTACACAAAAGAAATGAATCCATAATTAAATTACGGTTAATCACAGATGGTTATTTTACAGCAGGTGCTCAACTTTGAAAGCACAGTTCTGGACTATTTTTGTTCCAACATGGTGCTCAGTCTCTGTTGGTTATCTGGCAATATCTTATGGTTAGAAAAAATGTTTATTTTGTGGTAGAAATTTTATTTAATGAATTTTATAAATATATAAAATATTATTTTATATAAACTTTCATATAAATTTAGTTAGCAGACACACTGTTATCTTGATATTTTTAAAAGCACAGAAAATATAGTTTAAATATTATTATATTCATAAACCCTCTTGATTCAAAAATAATTTTATCCAAAGATATTAGCAGAATTATATGGAGTAACAGACAAATTTTAAGTATGCTAAATTCCTCAAATTTAGAAAAATTTAATAACTCATATAATCAACACCACCTTCCATGACAAAATGTAAGCTTATTCTTTTCACATTTCACTCACAAACAGGTTAATAAAGTAAGCGGCAAATGATATAACTTTGAGTTATTGGTTATCATCAAAATGTATCAAGGGGAGGAATAAAATAAATGATAATTTTAACATATTTAAAATTACCACATTCTTTAAATAATGACTTTGCTCAGCAGAACAGGTTTCTCTTCTAAATATCATAAATATAAATCTGATCTGGATACATCTATACCAGGGTCCCATTATAAAACATCTATTAAATGCGAAATCTTTGGCTAAATGCAAGTTACTGTAGAATTTTTAGTTTTGGGATTTCATTATGAAAATTAATATTCCACATTCTTCTAGGTAGCCGCCAATTATCCATTTCTTTTATTTTTCTTTATATGCCTCTTCCAACCCTCCATTTGGAAAAGGAGTAAGATACTTTCGTTCTTAATTGCTTTGGCATTGTTTTCTGGCAATATTGCTTTCAATCTGTTATTTTCTTCAATGATCCAAATAGGTGTTTCTCCTACAAACACACACACACACACACACACACACACACACACACACACACACACACTGAAGTAAAGAATACCATTGACAGCATCTCATTATAGGAGAAGTGCCCTCTTCAGATTTTTGGAAGAAAATTGAAATACCTTTTTCTAGTCAAGACAACACAATGGGGTGATGAAGGCAGTGCTGCCTCGGATCTGTAATTTCAGACCTAAGAACACCATGACCACCTGTGGATTTTGGTCGGAGGAGCTGAATAAACAGAAACAAAAAGATCATGTCTATGATCAAAACATATAATTTAGAAACGTCAGAGTTAAATGGAAAGATTCATGGAAATGATCAAGGCATTTCAAATGGAGACGGCAAGAAAATAAAGTTCGATACCCTGTGTCAGGGTGGTATTGACCTCTAACCTCCTCTCCCAAAGAGAACATTCTTATATTAGCTAAACTGAATCTCAAGCTTTCTGTTTTATGTGATATTTTTTCACACTTCCCTTATTACTAAACCTTTGTACATTATTCCTTTTTCCTGGAAAGACTTCTTTCTCTTTCCATCTTTAGCTTGTATGTTTATCTCTGCTTCTCTTACTCTAATTCAGATAAGCAATACCTCTAGTTTCTAAACTATGTCAGTTATATGATGGAAGCATTCCAAGATAACATCTATCTAATATTCAGCCATATTACTTTATTATGCTATTTTTAAAACAGTATTTGAACAAAAATTACACTTATATTCTGTCTTGAAATTTTCTTTTTTACCTAATGATGTGTGCTCCCAATCTCAGGGGTGAGTACATCATATCCTTAATACCCAGCATAGGTTACTAGTATTGAGCAACTATTTTTATAATGAGTAAATATGCTAAATCACAGTTTTTGGTTTTGAACATTTTTAATAAGAATATCTCAGTTGATTTCCACTCTTAACTATAAAAAAAGATACACAAAGAATACCGCATTATTAGTTGTGAACTAACTGCCATTTTTTAAAATTAAAGGCCTTTGATATGTTTTTAATATGTGTTCACTACTGGCTACATTATCAATACAGAAGGTATGAACTTTTTAAAATAAGAGAAAACCATGGCTATTGCTCTGTCCAATCTCTGGTGTATGGAAATACAAATACACACTTTCAAATTGGATGTAAAGGTTGAGAAAAGCATAGCTTATCTAACTCATATCTAAAGGTCAGTCTATTACCTATGTCATTTCAAGAGCTATTTAGAATGAGTATTTATCACCTTTTTATAAATCCACCTTTTAGAATTCTTAGTATGATGTGTATATTTTACAGTGTAGCTTTTAACAATAAAAGGTACTTATGGAGGCTTTAAGAGATTTGGGGCACAAAAATAGTTACCATACCTGAGTGAATACTAAATTTTGAATAAATTCTATGTAAAAACAGGTAGATATAATGACATCTAACGTTGTCAGTTTCACATAGCTTATATTTTAAAAAACTCTAGCAAGTAACATACTTTGAAGACAAAGATTATGTTTCCTAATAAAAAACTATCATAGCAACTATTTTCCTACCTGTCAAAACAATATATATATAAACAATATATATATAATATATTTGTATGTATATATATATTATATATATATATATTTATAGTGTGTTTTCTAAGAATTACTCAACTTTTAAAAATTACAGCCCTATTAGTCATCATGATATCTGAGCTGTAAGGCAGGTTTACCCATACATTTGTACTAACAAAATCACCAAAGTGTAAATTAGTAAATTCTTTGCGTATGTTTTGTAAAATGTTATAGAAATAGTCAATTGTATATTTCAAATTTACTCATTAAAATTGTGTTAAAAGTTTTCAATTGTGAATAATATGCTTTGTTTAATAGAAGTACAAAGAATGTTTTAAAAAAAATTCTGTCCTCAGATGTTTTCATGTAAGTGCTCCAACATTCTAGTCTATAAAATTAAATTAAATTCATTATTTTAACAGATTTTTAAATACCAATATTTTGAATATAGTTGAATACATATAGGTCTCGATAAAGAAGGTTCAAATTTCTTTTGAACATTTTGAAAAAGAAAAAAAATTACATGTATTATTGAAGTGGATGTATTCACTTCTACACATAAGAAAAACAAAGGTCTTGAGTTATCTGTCAATTCCTGATTGTCTTTTACAGAAAACCTTATGAGTATGGAAAAATTTTTTTACTTGTGTCTTAATGGAAAGCTCACAAATTGATGTCTCAATGGACAAATGCCAAACTATAATTTAATTAAATAAAATTGAGCGAATGCTAAAGAATGATGAAATGAACATAAACATGTAAATTTTGTTGTTTTCTTGAGATCAGGCTTGAGTTCCTTTTATTGAATATTCATTCCATGCTTTACTTATTTATTGTCTCCTGGTGCTGAATGATTATTATTGGCCATTTATAACAGCTCTTTCACTGACATCTGTCTTAAAGAAGAGATGACATATACTCATGTTTCTACTAAGAGTTGAAAACAAAAGATAATCTAAGAAAGTCATTGTTTTTTAGTAAAAGGAACAAAAATATTTCTTTAGGAAAGGGGAAGAATCTATTATGTGTTTATTTTGGAAAATGTTAAGTGGATTACCTGGGATAAGAGAAAGAGGGTGGGAAAAGAAAAAATCAAGTTATATTTTGCACCAATCACTACAAATGTAGATGGAAAATAATTTGTCAAGGAAAAATGCTGCTAAACAAATGTATCGTAAGTAAAATTATATTCAATAAAGAACAGAATCAATTGTTAAACATGATCAGTGTTGTAAAGTATAATCTCAAGAAAATTTATATGCTTATATGCTGCTGAAAAAATTAGAAATAAAGACAATTAGAAAGATAATAGCTCAGAATTATGACAAAACAGATAATACATAGATAACTAATATATCTGAAGAAAATAAAACAAATAGAACAAAAAATGTAATAAAATCATAAAAAGTATTTTAATGTCTGCACAAGTGTTTATAAAAACAAAAAATTAAATAATAGTCATTTCCAGAATATATCTAAAAATAAGCCTTATAAATTTTCATTGAAGTCATTTTGATATAAAATTAAATCTAAAAACTCAGTTACGAATTTTAGTCATATGCTCATGTTAAAAACTTGAAAACACAGACATTATAATCTTTAAAAATGATTATTGATAACAAATTGGTGATCCAAATTAGAAACTTGGATATATGAGAGATGGAAAAAAGTGTTAGTTGGCTACTTTCTTCATTAGCGAAGCTGGCATACAGAAAGTAATTCTTAATGGGATGGGAAAACATAATTTTAGGAATGATATCTGAGTATTTTCAGCATTTTGCAAGAACCAGGAATCGGGCATCTTCAGTTTATTTATCTAATCAACAAAATAGGTTGAGCTCCTACTGTGTACCAGAAATGCCACTAAGTGTTAGGAATATAGTGGTGAAGAAAACATATATTTTTCATGTAAACTGAGTAGAAAAAATGCAGTAATTGCAGGAGACTGTAGTGCCATTTGTTTGTTTATCAAATGTCAATATAAATGATATTGAAGAATGTTTTTATGATGATGAAAATAAGACAGTCATGAGGGTCAAAATGATGCTGCAGGTCAGAGCAGGGATTAACAGGGCAATGAAATCCCGCTTTGACTTGAAGGTTGTGGATGTACTTACTACACAGGTGGAGAACCTGGATAGAATCAGGAGCTGTGTATCCTACCAGAAACAAAGGCAAAGCGTACCTTATATTTAGAGAGTCACAGAAATTGCTTTTAGAGCCCTGTCCACATTAACATGACTGATTACTACTGACATTTTATATTTCTAAGTGTGTTAGCTGTACCCTAGAGCCAGTTAAAAGGCTATACAATTCTAACAGGATATAGGATTATAATTATAATCTGTGTATTATATTCAAACACAGTGAAAAAAAAATTTTTGTGGTGGACTTTCAGCCCCCAAATTATTTCCATACATGGTACTTAATTTTTAATTAAAATTCATATATGTTGTATAAATGCCTAAAAATAACTTCTTTTTCAACTGAAATGATGAAGAGAGATAAATTCTATGGGTGATGAAGCAAAAAAAGAAGACAACATTAAAACAAAAAGTTTAATAAAATTTTACATGTGAGAACAAATTAATTAATTAATAAATAATGGAAATAAAACAGGTATGCCTACTTTAAAATTCCAAATGAAGTTAAAACAATTATTATTGAATTCAAATATACAACAAAGTTTTCCAAAATTATGTGAACTCTAGAAGTTTAAATAAAAAATGTTCACCTATCTACAAAAATAATACATCAAAAAAAGGTTTGCTTTAGGAATAATTTGTTTGCAAAAATTAGAATCTATCTAGCTTTTAAAAATATGTGGAATAACTACGGTGATATAATATGGTGCTATCAATTTTTTAAATATATAACATTTTAAAAACTAATCTTTTGAAAAATAAAGTTGTTCAAAAGTAACTAAAGGAAAAGAGATCAAATTACAAATTGTTCCAGAAAAGTATATATCATTATAGAAAGAAAACTGAAATAATTAAAAGATAATAATTTCTGCAAACAAATACATGGTAACAAATTTATAAATCAGTATACTTTTTTAAAGGGAAACATACATTGCAAATTATAGGAAACAACTAAATAAATAATCATGTAAACATATGAAGTTTTTCAAATATCAACTCCCTCTAAACCACACTAGTTCCAGTTATCTATATAGATGTGTTTGCTTGAATATTCAGAAGTTAATAGTATCTGCATTAGTCTAATTGTTCTAAAGCATAAAGAAGGAAGGAAATTCCCCAATTACTTTCAGAATGCAAAATAAATTTTATAGCAAAACTTACTATGAGAGCAGCTAAAAAACTCTGCATTCTAATATTACTAAAAAATAAACATATAAACATTTAAAATATGAGTTAGCAAATTAAAATCTGAAGCACATTATAAGAATGATAAAGATCTCTATGGTGTTTTATACAAATTCTACAAAGTTTGTCATAGAAAATAAAGAACTTCAACAATATGATCTCATAAATAAGTTACCTTATAATGAGTGAAAAAAACATGAATATTAATTATGCATTTCAGAGTTCAAAATGGTCTAATAACAATTTAGTTCCTTTATTAATCAAATGTAAAATAACTATGTTACCAAAATAAATATTTTACCAAATATTTTTTTAAAATATTTTGCCACAGCCTGTATCATATTTGAGGGTAAAAATTAAAAAGAATTCTTATTAAATGAGAAGGAAGACAAGGATATTTAATGTCATCACTATTAAATACTATCTAATACAGCACTAGGTTAATTAACAATTACCACTATTTGTGTAAATGGCACAGTAATTGCAAAATTTTCTGCTAAAAATCAATTGAAAAAATATTAACAATGAACATTAAATAGTATAATAGAAAGACCCATTCAAGATAATAACAAAAGTATGAATTATCTAGTATTAATTTAGAAAAGGTTAGATTTATATTCTTATAATGTATTTGCATACTGAATTTCATACATGTACTAAAATATAAGAGAACAAGCAAAGTGAATGGAGTGGCATAGCATCTCCTGTATGAGGATGCATTTTTCTCCCTAATAAGCTGTAATTTCAGCACAATTCTAATAAAAATATAACAAAATTTAATTTCAACTCACAGATTTTTGGGTTGGAGCTACTTGAGTCTAAATAAAAATATTTTAAGTTTCATTTGGAAAAATAAACGTGTGACAATGTCCAGAGAAATGATTTCCATCTAAATTTAATACACCCTTGGTACTCTTTTAAGAACTGTAGATAACCTGAAGACTGTAAACATACCTCTTCCTCTCAAAAAGCCTAATCTGTATTATAAGTTAAATTAAATTTAATAGTATTATATAAAATCTGTGCTATGCTCAATTATTATATTTAATTTTTTGTAGAATTTAAATTCACTGGAAGAACATTATTTCACTTAATGATTTGTGGCAACATAGATAAGACAGACAAACTTAGATTCTCACAGCCAGTATACAAATATTTAAATATAAAACCAGAAAATGAAGAAATACTGAAAGAAAATATAGCTCTATCTAATTATGACCCTATGAAAAAAGTTTTTAAAGTAGATAGATTCAAATAAAAAGGAAAGTTTTAAATATAGTTAATTAAAAAGACAAAGGATTAAAGATATTTTGTAATGGGTTAAATATGTAATATTTAAATAAATTATACAAAGAAATGCGAAAAAAGCTGTATAAAGTAAAAAGGAAAATAAACACGTTATACAATTAACATTTCACTAAAAATTAATTATAAATAGCTGATATGTAAAGGTGGTCTTTAACTTCATTCTACGTGAGACAAACAATGCTTATAAAAAATTGAGGAACATAAGAACAATCCTCTCCCAGAGATTTACTATCTTTGTCTCTTTGATTACTTCAAGGGATCTAACAGCTGTATACCTGGGCCCTCTTTCCTTGCACTTACAAAAATGGTGCTATGTGTTTTGTAAACATTATCAGCTAGAGATATAAGTCACGATGTCTATATGCTCACTGTTTCTACTTAAGGGGTAGCACAGAAAATTCAACATGTTAGTTAAGATTATGGATTGTGGGATACACTTCTTGGGTTTAGATCACATCTCTACTTATTCTAATGTTGTTCAAAATACTGTGTAACTTTAGTAAAGTATCTTAATTTTTCTGTGTTTCAGTTGCCTCATTTCCATTATACAGATAGTAATGGTAGGTATCTATGTCATGAGGTTACATAAATTACATTTCTGTGTGTTTGTATGTACATACTTAGAAGAGAGTCTGATGCATGCAATAGATGTGTTTTCTACAAACATTGCTTTTGTTTTCTATCTTTCTGTATTAATACAGTTGTTAATACATTGAAATGTAAGGAAGTTCAAAACAAAAATCTTGCAGATGTAGACCCATTGTTTCAAAATACAAATCAACAAACATGGACTATATAGCCTCGCATTCATCAAAAGAACAAGAGAAGATCACATATTGTTGATTTTGCCAAAGTCTTTAGTAATATTGTGATCCAATATGTGCTTTATTGTGATATTCATACACTATGATGTAGAATCTTGGACATATATGATACATGGGGAAAAAGAAGTAAATTTCTTCAAGCTTAGGAGAAGATTTAAAAATAGGAAAAGCAGAAAGCTCTTTTAATAAGAAAAATAACTTTGCCTATTTATTCATCCATTTAAAATATTTACTGAATTTTTATTTTATATCAGTCATTGGGCACTAATTGTTTTTACTTCTGGGTAGTGTCTTATCACATGTGTTTTATAAATATACTCTTGGGAAAAAATGCTAGTTAACTAGACATTAACTAGGAGTAAGGCAGTGATATTGACTAACATAGTTATTATTTTTCATCAAACAGGTTTTAAAAAATTTTAAATTGAAGATATAAGTAATGAAAAAAAAGTATGTAAATTATTAAGATGTGCATATTACCTAACTTTTCTACATGAGGTGTGGCAATAAGAAAATAAAATAAATAAATTGCAAACAATAGCTATTCTGTCATGAAAATAATTTGAGAACATAAAAATATTATATTTGAAGTGATTACAAAAATTTTTTAAATATAGTCAAAATTAAACTTAGTAAGAAGAAATCTCTAGGAGTAGACTAATGCAAGTGTTAAAGTTAACTAGGAACATTTTAAAAATGAATAAAAGATGTGATATAGCATGTGCAAGGACGGTCTCTATAAAATAATTTATAAACTTAGTTAAAAACCAGTGGGATTTTTTTAATTGATAAGATTGCTTCAAGGAGTATCTGGAATATTCAAAAGTAAAACCAGCCAGAAAAAGTATTTTTAATTAAAAAATTTTTTTACATAAATACAATATACATACAAAAAGTGCATAAATCATGTGTGTCCCACATTTCTTTCATATACATCTTTTTATAAACTATGTATTTTTTTCTGTACTTTCCTTTGGATATTTTTTTAATTGATCTGTCTCCCACATCATTACTCTTTTTTTTTCTTCTGTGGCCAAGATGCTGTTAAAAATCCATCGATTTCTTAGTTTCATATACAATGTTTATTTTTTAATGTTTTTTAAAAAATATCTAGAATGATCATTGATTCTTTTTTATAGATCAATGGAGAAACTTTCTCATCCTTTTGTCTCTTTTTCTGCTTTCTTTCTAATTTTTTGAACATACGTGTTATAGTAAAATTAAAGTCCTACTCTGATAACCCCAACATGTGAGTAATATCTGAATTTGCTTTCATGTCATTATTGGGTTTTATTTGATTGTTGATCATATGGTCTGTCCTCTTTGTAAGTAATTTTTAGTTGTATTCTAACATGTATAAAATGCATGTTAACATAAAAGTAAAATGTATGTTTCATTGTATGTTAACATTGTCTTGAGGTGAATGATGTCTTATAACATCAGAAACAGTACCCCTTTTCTTTGACAAAAAGATAACATGGAGGCAAATTCTCAGTCCTGACAGGAAGCAAGCTGCATCTGAACTGAGTTACAATTTTTGCAAGTTTCTTTCTCATCCGACCCTTGTTTCTAGAATTTGTTCTGTGAGGCCTTTGGTTCAGAGCCTGGGAGTGACCTCTTCAGCTCTGAGAGATTAGGGGACTTTTAGTTGTGCCTTTGTTTCCATCTTAGCTCTTTACTCAATGATCCCTCTAGTTTCAAATTTTTGAAGGTGGATGCTTGTCTTAAGTCTTGGAGAGGCAGCACCTACCCTAACAGGTCTTTGCTTCAAGTATCACTAGGCTGTCAATGCTTTTACTCTGCATTTTTGAAGCCTTTGGCCTCGCTTTTCTTCCAAATAGACCCTGAATTTATTACCATTCTTTGGGAAAAACTGCCATATGCCCACAGGAAAAAAAAAAAATAAACAACAAAACCCCCAAAACAACTTAGAGAGCAGCTAGATAGATATTACCGGCTTACATCAAAACAATTCCCTTCTCCCTAAAAGTTTCAATCATCTGCTCCTCATTGTTTAGATAATGCTTCCGGATGCCTTTTATTACAGAATGTTTGTAATTTAGCCTTTTTTTTTTAGTTGTGACAGCAGGTGTTTCAGCCTTCATAGCATACTATATTTTACCAAGAAAGGGCACTCATTCTCCTTAAATACTAAATGCTGGAATAATAGCTACATGCTAATCAAAGACAGGAAGGTTTCTATTTTAACAATTCTTTTTCTAAGGTTTTTCTTCTAGTCACTGAGAAATGATTACAGGTTTTAGAAGTTCATCTTGCTTTTGTTTGTTTGTAATTTAGTTCTTTCTTTAGTATTAAATATTTCTAAAGGATGATGCTGCATTCTGTGGAAAAACAACTCCTGAGATATTATATTTGTTTTGGAGCCCTGGCTGATGCTACCCACTTCCATAGACTTTTGTCCCAAATTAATTTTTCAAATATAAATAATTAAAAGTGTTAAGGTTCAAATAGTTTAAAATGATTTGAGAATAACAGAAAACATAGCAAAGCAGAGGTACAATTGAACCTTACCTGGAGATATTATTTCTACGGTCTTTACATTAACCTCCATAGTTTTTCCCACAACATATTTTAATTCTTTTCCCTGTCTTTGCTGTTATTTTGAAAAACAAGTTTTTTGTGACCAAAACTAAACTTCCCAGGGTCTAGGCCCGACTCCAGTGATTTTAAGCTCAGTGAAAGTAATTTATTTTTTTCCGTTTCCATTAACTATTTAAGCCCGTATTCCTGGTTAACATACTTTCTTGTGATGTTTCTTTAGCCACAACCATTTATATAATTAGGCATAAAAGATGAATTTTCCCTTTTTTGAACCTCTTCATTCTAGAACAGGGTTTTGTTTTTACTGTGACATTTCAATACTAAAGTGTTGTTTTAAAAAATTATCATTTCATAATAAAATGTATAAATCATTCTTAGAAAGCAAAACACTGCTGCAAATTACCAAATATATTGGGAATTCAATCTCAAATTCTCAAATCTAGCTATATAAATCTTTAAATCTCCAACAATTTCATTAGTTTGCATCTCTTAAGATGAAACTGAAGAATTGAAGAGTAAAACTATTTTTTAATAAAAATTAATAGAAAATGTAATATTTTCCAGAGATTTTTGTTAATACCTGCAATCTCATAAAGGAATACAAAGGTGCTGATACACAAGTGACAATATTGAGTATTTCAATATTTTTAAACTTTAATTTAAAATTTGTATTTTATATCTTATTATAATTTTATTCTATTCACAATTAGGTTAACTTTATTAATATATTAATTAATAATTTGCCATTCCTTTATGATTTTATGTGCATATTTGTCCATTTTATTGAGTTTATAGTTTACCTGGTTAATTTGCGTGAGGTATTGAGATATAAAAGATTTAACTTTCTTCTGTAAATATATATGTATTTTATATATTTTATTGTTATAAAATAAAGATTGTTATTGTATATGTTTATTCACATATAATTTATTTATTCTTTTATAAGTTGGGAGTGAAGATCAAATTATACACATGTTTTCTTAAATATTCACCCAGTCATGCTAGTGACAAGCATTCTATAATACTATCTTTCATCAATGAACAATTGATAATGTAATTCATGATACTATCCTTATCCAATATCAATTTTTTGTATATGCCTACATCTGAACTGTTCTGTACCATTGACTTATTTGTACTTTTAATGATAACATTCTATTCTTCATTTTAATTATGAAATATTTCATACTTACAGAACAGAAGAGATAAAATATATCATAAAATAAATATGCAACACAAAAATTATAATTACTATTTTAATATCTAAAAGATAAACAAAACTGTGTTGTGAAGTATCATTTATTCTTCTTCTAGTCAATTCTTTTAGATCAATTTTTTTTCATTTCCAAGAAAACCTTCTGCTGGATTTATTTCATTTTAATGTAAAGAAACCAGAAATACTCTCCGTCTTTCTCACAGTCAACATTGACTATAATGTAATTAATGAGTCGTGACGTAAATTATTTTGAAATTGTTGACTCACTGTACTGCCTTAACCTATATGTTTGGTGAATTTAAATTTCTTAGACTTCTAGATATCGCGTTACTGCTATAAACAAGAATTCAAATCGAACTTCCGAAGCCATGTCTCCAGGAAACTTTGCCCCATCTTTGCTTTTCACAGAGTAAAGCCCACAAAAAGCTTTGTGGCAACTGAAATGCACAAACACATAATTTACATTGTGTATGAACATGTCAGGGAGAGGTCTCAAGGGCTTTTCACTGTAAAAATAGTCCTTGAGCACAAAAACGAAATAAAATTAATCTTACCTAAATCCCCAGATGACACTCTCAAAGTCTCATTTTATGCACTGTGAAATTCCTTTCTGAACTTTTTCCCAGTTTTCTAATCAAAGAGTAATTCAGTTGATCTTGCCAGTGATTATGTAGTGTTCACATATGTCATAAATTTTCCTGCAGTAAAGATAATTAGGAACATTATATGACTTCTGGTCTATTTTTGAAATTTTTGCCCTGTGTGTTTGGTCTCCAAACATGTTCTTACTGTTTCTCATTCTTGTTTCAAAAGGAAAAAATGGTAGAAAACATATTTTGTTCGTATGAATTATTGTTATTTTTGTTGTTCTTATTTATTTTCAACTAACCTCCAAATTTTTGTTTCTCTGGTTGACCCATACATATCTTTCTGAATTCATGCTCTTAACCCATTTGGTTCTTGTTGATGAAACCTCATGAAGTTTCCCCTCTGATACCACAGATTTACCTACTGATAAGTGCCACAAATAATTTCCTATAAGGACCTATACTTATTTTATAAAAACAAAAAATTTATGTTCCATAGTATGAAAAAAAAAACAACACATATACATGTTACCTCAGGTGAGGAAGATTTATTATTAAGACTATAACTAAATACTATTTATTTGTAAGACTATTAGGAAACTAAGATACTTATCTTAGTGGTTTAATAGTTTTGGCTTATAAAAATCTACAATATCATTACTAACACAGCACTAGAGTTCCCCCAGCAACACTGGTACCGTTATATCATACTGAATCCATTTTTTCCTCTCTGCTTCTCAGTTTCCACATTCATACTTCCACTAACCTTCTCCATTCTAGTCACTTCTCAGTTTACAGCTTTCACTTGCTCATGACATCTGTATATTGTTTTATCTCTGTTTTTCTCCTTTTGGCTCTTCCATATCATATTTCTTTATCATACCTGGATGAGCTATGCAATCTCTTCTATTGACCAATTTAGAAAACTTTTATTTATATCTCACTTTGAGCTAGAAATTCTCTAAATGTGGCTTGTGAAGTCCCAGTGGTCTCTGGTATGTTTTCAGGGAATCTGAAATTCAAAACAATTATTGTAATAATACTGAGATTTTCCTTCCCTTTTTCACTTTATTGACATTTGCACTGAATGTACAAAAGCAATGCTATGTCAAATTGCTGGTGTCATAGCATGAATCAAAGCAGTGGCAACAAACAGTACTAATTACTAGCTCTACAACTGGTACTAGTAGTATTCTTCACAGCCATGTTTTCTAGATAAAAAGAGTTCCACTTTCACTTGAAAATGTCCTTGAAAAGCAGTAATAATGATGGATGTTATTAAATCTCAGTCTCTGAGTACACATGTCTTATAATATTGACAAAGTGGAAGTTATTTATAAAACATTTCTGCTGCATCCTAATTCATAATGATTTCTTGGGAAAAAAAAATAACCACTTGTTCAACTGAGTTCCACCCTGAATTTGAAGCTTTTTCATTGAACATTATTTCTACTTGAAAGAATGACTGATAGACAAATAATGATTATTCAAACTCGAGTTTCTGTCATATATAATCTTGAAATGAATGAAGTAAGCCTACACTTCAAAGAAAACAAATACTCTCAGCAATGGCAAAATTTGAGCTTTCAAGATGTTAAAAACTGTTTTTGTCCTGTTCCAAATCCTCATGTTGAAACCCTAACATGAAATCCTAGCATTACAAGATGGGCCTTCGGGAAATAATTAGGACTAGCTGATCATCAGGGTGGATCCCTCATGAATGGGATTAGTACTCTTTGAAGTGTCAGAGATTTTTCTGCTCTCTACTTCCTATCCTGTGAGGATACAAAACACAGAAAGGGGCTCTCACCAGAATTTAACAATGCCAGCTCTCTGATTTTGGGCTTCACCCTCTAAAATTGTGAGAAAACAAGTGTCTGTTGTTTATAAGCCACTCAGTCTATGCTAATTTGTTATAGCAACCCAAACTAAATAAGACACAAAAGAAAGTTACAGTTTGGGAAAACTTTTATCTACCATCATGATGCTAACACCTTCTCAATGACTATGGAATAGCGAATGGCATTGCTTATGTAGTTAAAGAATGTGATTTCTTGATATCACATAATAAAATGTGTCAATTTTGAAACCATACATTACTCAATGAACTGGTGTTTTCTGAAGATCCAAATCACTGTGCTACAAAATTACACATGAGTGAAGGACTCTTTCAAAGTACAAGAAAAACAGAGATTAATTTTAATGTAATAAACAAAATACTTATTCATATTGTTTCACGTTCCACACGTTTATTAAATACTTGAGGAGTTTTGGTATAATATCAAAATAAAATATTCTCAGTACTATGAAAAGGCTATTAATACACTGCTCTCTTTTGTACCTACATATCTATGTGAGGCTGAATTTTCTCCAGATTCTTTTATCCAGTGCTACAAATCAAAGCATTTGAATTCAGATGGAGATATGAAAATGCAGCTGTTTTCTATTAATCCAAACATTAAAAAAATTTGCAAAAAATGTAACATGTAAATACCACTTTTTTCACTAATTTTTGTGTGTTTTAGACAATATTGTTATTTTTCTTTAAAAAGTGCTAACTTGTAAGTGAGTTCTTTTAAGTGGGTTTTAAAAGACAATAAATGTTTTTAAATTTCTCAATTTTAAGTAAATACTGATAAATAAAACCCATATAAACAAAAGCTTTGTAGAATCCTCTATATTTTAAAGTATGTATAGATATCTTGAGACCAAAAATTTGAGAACTGCTGTAGCAGGATGCAATATATTGCTCAAAATTTGTGAGTATTCAACACAGCAACCATGCCCACTGTCCGGCCTGTGGCTGCTTTCCTTAAGAAGATACAATGGAACTGGCAGGCAACTTGAGGCTATTTTATTATACTGGAGAAGCATGTAACTATTTTTTTTCTCAATGTCTAGCCTTATAAGGACATTATATTCTGCAATGACTTTTCTATACCCAAGGTTTCTCAAACTATCTCTCCTACTTGATCTATTTGTCTGTATTTCCAATCAGTAATAAATTATTGAGATTTATTGAGGTAAAGACATCAATGAATGTCGGACTTAATTACCCAGTGCTTTCTGCATTTTCTCAACATCTTAACTCCACTTGTCATTTAATTTAGAAGAAGGAGATTAGGGTATTTGTTATACCCATCTGGTCTTATTGCTTTTATAGATTTGCTCATTAGATAGAATTGAGTATAGAATAGAAGTTTAAAGAATCTTCAGTTTTCCCTTATTTTGCCAAACTTCTAGATTGGGGTTTCATAAATGATGCATTTTACTGATGGGGTGGAGTCATTTCTTACTTCAGTTTTTGCTTAGTTACACTGTCTATAAAACTAGACTCTGTACCCATTAATTTTTTCAAACTTGTTTAATAAATATTGTCATACTTATATATTGATTTAAATTTTAGTGTTTAGAGATGAGAATTTTATTTAAATTAATCACCAAATTAACGATTTAACTATAAGATTAATTGGTATTATTATTCACAGATTAGGGATTCATTGTTCCGATAAATTATTTACTCGGGATGACCTAGTTGACAATATAAATGAATCAGAATTTGAACCGGAACACAAATTGTATTTCAAATTCTGTTATTACCAATATATTTTAATTTCTTTCATGTAAAACATTGTGTCCTAAAATAACCATTACAGTGATGAACAGAATCAATTTCACCATAGAGATTTCTCTAAATGCAGTCTGGATGTTTGAGTGAATGGGAAGCTTTAAGGTTACTTCCTGACTGATGTCAACATCAAACACGTAATTAGGACCGCTTCCTTTCCTTTTTTTCCTCTTCCCTTCCTTCTATCTGTTTTTTCTCTTATGTTAGTTAATAGTTTAATGGATGAAGGGATTAATATCTGCAGGGTACCTTTAATATTGTAGTGCCAATTCAATATGAATGGATGTAGAAAGAGATTTTAAAGTAGATATAATGCAGAAAGTGGGGATAGTTCTAACCATTGAAAATACCAATAAAGATTTTTTAAAAAGATACATATAAACACACACAGAGGGAAATGTGGAAAGGAAGGTGAAGATAATAGACTAAGAATTTAACTGTAATACTGATTAGAAAAACTAAACTTTTACTCAGCTCTACAAGTCCATATGAAAAATCACGTGCTGAAAAGTAAAAGTGAGTCAAATTCCTCAATCAGGCCTTCTAGGAATGTCTAGGAATATAGTATATGTGAGAACTAGAAGAAATTGTCTTGGGAAAAAAAATTAACAATGAACAGTCTCATCATTCTCCAACACTTCAGGCTCACTGAATTAACAGATCAAACAGATGGCAGTCAAACATAAAGGGGCTAGAGTTTATGATGGATCTATTATTATTTATGTTAAAAAAAGGTTATTCAGAATTTTCACTTTTATAAATGTTAAAAAAAGGTTATTCAGAATTTTCACTTTTAGTAATTTTACCTCTATGGCACTTTTTATAAGCACAGAGAATGGCTTTTGAGGAATTTGTTACTATTAGCATTTGTTGTTGCTACCAATATTTGTTACTACAAATAGTTGCCTCTATAGATCTAATTCATTAGCTTATATTCATATTATGTTTGCATTCAAGCTTTTTGTTGAAACACAGAAACTCATAACTCTGCAAACTCAAATTTTTCAATTTTTAATTGTAAGTAACAAATAATTACTAATTAAAGTTAAAGATCTGTAGCTGTCATTCAAGTTATATGTTGACATAGGTCATTAGAAAACAATATTTTTCATATACGATCATGTCGTCAAGATATTTCATGCATTTATTTTTATAGTCATGTACTGCATCATTTCAATCAAACACAGATCGCGCAGAAGGTCGTCCTATAACATTATAATGGAGCTGAAAATTCCTTTTGATTACAGACACTGGCCACCACAACATCGTAATGCAATGCAATACTCATATGTTTGTGGTGAGGCTGCTGTAAATACACTTACTGTGCTACTGGTCTTATAAAAGTGTAGCAACATCCCATTGTGTACAGTATAAAATACTTGAGAATCATAATAAATGACTAATATTGGTTTATGTATTTACCACATTATACATTTTGTTGTTATTTTAGAATGTATTCTTTCTACTTATAAAAAAGTTTGCTATAAAACAGTATGCCTAGTCATGCTCACAACAGCCTCATAAGTCTCCTGCTTACTGTATCTCTTGATAGCATTATTTTCTATCGTGATGGATTTAATCTATTGTTGTTTTGTATAGTAACATGCCACAAATTCCAGAAGGTGGGAAGAATTGAATTTATAAGATGGATCAAGAGTCAGAATGGCTTTGGAACTCTCAACAGCATTTTAAAAAATACTATACTGTAGATAATTTTGTCTCTCTTTGCCTCTTTCTCTCTGTGTCTCTCTTTTACATTGAGATTACCAATTGGGTTTCATTATGAAATAGACTTTTACGATAAAAAAAATGAAAATAGAGAAATCTCTCATATAATTGAACCACATGATGAACCAAAATGGGATTGGGGGTAGGTGAGGAGACAGGATGGAGATAGAAACTATATTAGTTAATATTACTTGTTTTGCTAACATCATTGCCACTTCTCAATCGTGTTGAGTCAGCATCAAGACCAATTCCTTTACATTTAGTTAATCAATAAAACTAGTATTTTTAAAGCCATTTCAGTTTTCTGTTAGTTGAACACAAAACAGTCCAAAATTATGTAAGAATTTTTGTTTAGGATAACTTGAGTCAATGTTAGGATGCATTTCCTAAAACAATAATAAAATAAAAATTAATTATTAGGTCATGAGGCATAGTAATTCTATATCTGAGACACTATAGTCAAGTTTAATCACAATATTTTATTAATTCTATATCTGAGACACTATAGTCAAGTTTAATCACAATATTAAGATATAGACCAGTGAAGTGTGGTATATCTTTAGGAGTAAGCACATAAATTGATGGATTGGGCAAATGATAATATATATTTAGAGCATATTATTTTGTATATATAAGACATTGAACTAAATATTTTTATGGACAACATTTTATTGTCTTCAAAGCAAATGTTAATAATAAATATATCATAATATTAATGCATAAAAATATTAAAAGAACTAGAAATCTATTGCTATAAAATAATTGATGTCATAAAATATTAAAGTGTTTTGATGTTGAAAATCTATTTTGTATATCTACTAAGTCTATCTCTGGGGCCAGATTGAAGAAGCAATTGGAAAGAAGATTTTAAGTCAATATTACCAGTATAGGTATAGCCAGTCAAAATGGAATGAGCTATTTTATGAGGCAGTGAGCTTGAAATGCTCAGGTAGTGTGTGAATTCCATTTTCTCAAACTATTAAAGCACATCAACTAGCAAATAATGCATGTAGGGTGGAGCAATAAAATAAATAATCTTTAAGAAATCTTCCAGCTGGACAATTTATTTGATAAACCAGCTATGACATGCTTGATCATATCAGTAGTCTCATTGAGAAGTTCCAGATATAGTGTGAGAGCTAATGTCTCTTTTGTGCTTCTATAAGGTACAAGATCACTTTACTTATACTATATTTTATTTTATTTAACACATATAACTGTTTTTAAGATACTGGTATTTTCTTATTTTCAGATAAAAAAACTGCAGGTAAGAGAAGTGAAATAATTTTTCAAGTTCACAAGCCTAGTGGTTGGTAGAATTGATATCTAAACCCTGGATTTCTCAAGTTCTTTTTAATCGTTATTCATAGTTTTAGCCAAAGAAGCTGTGGTCATTCTTATTCATGTAAGAAATCATTTATCACAATAATAAATTTACCTGAAGAAGAGTTCTAATAAAATCTTACATAGTCACTACATGACAACGAACATGAAATTCCATATCTAAAGGAATAACAAGAATCTGCTATATTCTTCTTAAAGAATATATCACACATGTGAGCAGGCACATTCCTGTGTGCATGCATACACAGACACTACGTCTATTTATTTTTATTTTTGGATATATTCAGTGAATGTATATTTCAGATATTCTGCCTTAATTCTAGAAATATATTTTTTAAATTATTTGTTAACCCCATATAAATATCTCACATCAGTGACCTTTCCAGAAGGTTACACTCTAAAATATTACAAGTGCCTTGAGTAATTAAGGGTGAAAGATTAACAGACCTTGTCCATTCTTAAATAATCAAACTCTAATTTTATGAAAGAAAAAAATAACAGACACTCATAGAAAATCCTTAATATCAAAAATTGAGGCATAATTTTTTGGCCACTCTAGATATCTTCTAAGGGGAACAAATGGCATGAATAATCGGCCTAATTATAGTAATGTCAGGGCTTGGTTTAACTTGCAGCAACATTTATTCTCTGTGCTTGGTTACATCTCTGTAATAATTACAGAGATTTGGCAATGCTGCTTATATAACCATTGACCATAAATTACATTTAGACCAAACAGCTTTGGAGACTGATGGCAGGGCAGCTGACACTTTTAATTTACTGATCCGTTGTCATTAGTGTAAAGTAGGTGGTAAGGTGAAAAGAGGGTCAGGGCTAAATTCTTCACATGTTGAAATTCTGCCCACAATCACAGCTGACAATTACCTTTTATAAAACATTATTTAGACAGTCTTAACAAGAGTGACATCTGCTGGTCCAGCATATGCAGTTCAAACTACTCCATGTTTATAATCCTTTGCAGTAGCCTAGCTTATTTCTGCAGATGGCAAATCAGCTGAGTTTATAATTACAAAGGACAATATTTAGCACAATAGTTTTATTCAGTTATTTTGAATTTCTAGTGTAAATGACATAATTCTAAATTTCTTTTTTTTTTTTTTTGTCGTGACGTTTTATGTGCAGTTTCACTTATGGGTTTTTCTTCCCAAGAAAATCAGTTTTTTTTTTTTTGAAAGTAGGGTCTTTATGTTTAGAAGTGTTCTAGAATTTTATTTTTTGTTGATTGTAATACTCCAAGACAACTTATGTTGAATAAAATAATTGCAAAAATGTCATGTTCATTTGTAAGTTGTGTGTTATATTGTCGGTCATCATATTTGATGAACAAATGTTCATTGTTCTCTTGGTTACCTGTTCTCTCTTTCTTGGGTGAGAGTGTGTGTGTGCACATAGATTTTCACCTCAGTTCAGTCTGCAAAGATACTTTCACTATTGTAAATATCTTGTATACTTTGTGTTTTTACAATTGGTTGCTTTTACTTTTAATAATCATCACCAATAGAGCTTTCCCATTCAATAAAGTGAATATTTGTGCATGCATTTTAAATTTATAATGACTATGATGGAGTTAGTTTTAACTTAAAAAACTACCTTAAAATTACTAAATACAAAATTCTTCTATAAGGAAATACATAAGCAAACATTTTAAAAAGTAAAATGTTCATTACATTAAAAATTAGAAATGGCTATTGTTTACATCTCATTATTTTCAGTTCCAGAATTTGTTTATATGTAAAATAGATAGGCATATATTAGATTTTGAGTACTTACATTAGAACAATAGACTCATAGTGTTCTATAATTTGTTTTTAACTTAAACGACACTATATCAGGTTAGTAAGCATTAATATTCTTTTTCTGTGTTATAAGTCTTAAGATATTCTATAGAATAATGCTGCTATCTTTTAATAATGCAGAACAGATACAAAAGCACATACACTAAAAGCATCTGGGCATTTATACCTTGATCATGTCCTCATCCCACTTTCCTTAAAAGTAGATAGAGCATCTCAAAAATTTTTAATGTCCACATATCATATTCTTGAGTTTCTGTTTATATATTTCTTCATTTCTACTAATTTAAACATTATTCTTGAAATGTTACTCAACAAGAAAGTGAAAGATTCATAGAGTATCCTCAAGTCACTATTATCTGAATTGCTTAACCTCATTTACTCTCCATTTTCTTACCTGTAAAGTTCATAAAATCTACTGAAAATTAATGCGAGACTTTTTGTATATATAAAAAAGTGTTCTGTAAACTAAAAAGCACTTTAAGAAGTTGATAGTAATTACTAATGGATCTCATATCCACCTACATTTTCTCATTTAATTCTCCAAAATAACATTATGAGGTAAGTAAATCTTCATTTTTATGGGAATAAAAATTTTAAAAAGATAAATAACATGCTCAGATTAAAAATTCAAGTGATAGAACTGAAAGCCAAACCCAAGTAATTTTTGTCTTTAAAGCCAGAAAGTCATGAGGAAAAATAAAATTTTCGATATAAATTCACCTATTAAGAAATGCATAAATAATAATAAAATATAATGAGCTTTAAAATTTATTCTTGACTAAATTAAATATTCTCTGTAAGACCATTACTATAAATATTTCATATTATAAAATATACTTTCAACATTAAAAAATGATAGTGTCTAAGCATTTTAACTGTTCCTATTTTAAAGAGAAATCAATGTTAAACAGTTGCATACCATTTTACTATATATAAATGTTAGCTGGAATTAAAAAGAATAAAGAAATACATTCATTTCATATCAAAAATAAATATCATAATAAACACAATGACTATATGATTCAGGTTTTCAATAAATATTGTAATAAAATTTGTTTTTTTTCTGGATAATTAATTGAATAAATATATAATTTAACTTTTTATATTTCAAGAACAATCTAAATTAATTTTGAATTTGTACAGGGGTTAAAAGTGTCTAACAGTTTCTTTAGGTTATATCACCAGGTATGATTTAAGCAAACTATCCACTGTTGATAGCATTGTATCTGTGAAAGAAAGAAAAAAAAAGAAACATGCTATGGTGTATGACAAGCATAAAATGTGGTCTTACTACTTCACTTTTATGTAACTCTGGCCACAAGAATCCTCTAGAAAAAGACAATATTTTGTGGAATTTCTCTCTTACCTTGGCTTTGGGCATCTCTGGGAAACAATTTCAGAAGTAAAATTTTAATTTGGTCTAATAATTTTTTAATTACAAAAAAAAAAATTTTTTTCCTGGCATTTTAAAGTAACTGGGAAAATAGCTTTAGATGCATTTTTATAATTTAAATTTTAAATGCAATATTTTAATAGATCAATGCTAACCTTATGATACATATTTTTAGAAGTTTTAAAAATATAAAGTAATATACTGACAATATTATTATGTGCTTTAAAAACTTACATAAAAATATGTTACAGCACAGTCATTCTTTTTCTTATTGCCCCCAAAGATAATTGGCTGGGACATGTGTAGCTTGTGCAAGCTCATTTGAAGTGAAGGCATATAGCAGGTGCGTAGTCCACTTCAAATACTTCTTTATCTAATTTTTAAACCATTATTTTTTAAACTTTTGTACTATTTTCTACTGAAATCTTCTCTTATCCTCTGTTCCTGGACTTTTAAAAACTATATCTGGTTAGTGACATATGTTTGCTCTGTTTAACACATAAAAACGATTCTACTTTAAAAGTACTTTTAGTTAGATGGCAGTAAGTGTATATTCACCCAGCAAGATGGATCTTTCTTTACATACATTTTTTTGAGTTAAATTCATAATTATTTTCTACTGTTACTACTCAAATTCTCATTGACAAACAAAAATCAGCGCCTAGAAACTTTGATATCAATACTTTTTTAATTCATTGACTATATGAACAATAAT
The DNA here is from genome assembly GCA_030015415.1 of Cynopterus sphinx. Lineage (NCBI taxonomy): Eukaryota > Metazoa > Chordata > Mammalia > Chiroptera > Pteropodidae > Cynopterus > Cynopterus sphinx. Next base: position 30,568,202 of record CM057392.1, on the reverse strand, counting down.
ATGTGCTTTTACATGGAAAAACAAAATAAAAGAATATTGTATTCCAGAATTATCTGGGCTTGGTTAATACACAATAAAAGCCGAAACATACCATTTTATTCTTAATCTTCATAGAATCCATTAAATTACAGATTCATGAGGTTTATACTTCTAAACAGGAGGTCATTTGCAGCAAAACAGAAGTCAAAGAGAACTTAAGGTATAGCCCTTCCTTTTACCAAACCTTCAATCTCCTTGCTTATTCTTCAGATCAGGAAACTTATTATAAAGGAGTCTTTGAATATAATAAAAGATTAAATATACCGTTAAATATCACTGGAATAACCCTACATTCTCATCACAACACAATTTACCACCTAACTTTACACAAAAGTTCTGATGCTTACTTATTCACACTTGAGATGAAAATCAGCTTAAAATGGTTAGATTCTGGTTAAGGCCATATCTAAGTCAAAGTTTAGTTACAAGGGGAAAAAAAGTATCTCTGATTTCAGCATAAAAGGAATTCATTAAAAGAATATTGGGCAGCTATTGAGTTACCGAAAGGGCTGTGGAACAGGCATAAAGACAAGAAAAGTTGCCCAAATTCACACTCAGAACTAACTGGTCCAGACAGTATTCTGCTGTGAGCTTCTCCAAGAACTAGCTCCTGCTGTTGAACCCCTTGTTGACTTTTAGTAGGAGAGCGTGTAACTAGTTTATCTGCCATTAGGTCTTTGCACTATTTCTTGTTGTAACTAGCACCATCCCCAAAGATATTATTTGCATCCTTATTCCCTGCTTCAATAGTCCTGTGTGGATGTACCTGATAATAATTGCCAGATCCTTGTCCCATTGCTCATACACTAGCTTCAAAGGAGACTAGAAAAATAAACCTTTATCATTTTCATAAATCACAGTGGAATACAACCCTGTCTCTGACCAACACTCAAAGAAAGGAGTTCCCAGTCAGGGAATAACTTCAGATGTTGGCCATCTAAATAGAATGACAATGTTTCTGTAGGCTACAGGATGATGGCAGAATGTTTCAGATAAGAATACTTTGCAAAAGTATTTTTTCATTGCATAACACAGATTTTAGGCTAGTCATACTGTTATATCTGCATTCTTATCATCTATTACCCAACCACTAATCTATTCTCATATATTTTGTTTTTGTTACAATATATTAAATACTCTATTAATCAGTATATGTTAAACTATGTTATAGTATCAAATATTGCAGCAACAAAGATAAAAATCTCAGTGATTTAACCAAAAAAAAAGTAAATTTCTAAATTATATCAAAGTGGGTTAAGCCACTCTCTTTGGCAGCTTTTATCCAAGAAATAACTATGTTATACACTGGCAAAATATTTTGCAAAAATCGCAGCATAGTATTGCATTGCATGGACATATAATTACTTTTACTGATTCCTTATTGTTAGCTATCAGATTATTTGCTATTTTTGTTATAATTAACAGTGTTGTTTTATCATCCTTACTCATTGATCTATAATAACATGCAAGATCATGGCCTCAAGATAAGGTAACATAGATTTATATATTTTAAAGAGAAAAATTATACCTGACTAAAAGAGCAGAGCTTCCCAAAGCTAGTTGCTTAAAACAGAAGCCTTACAAAATATTTAAATAAAATTTGTTTGGCAAATTATACATGTATTAATGAATGAATTATTTTTGCCAAGTTCTGTGTACCACATCTCCCTCCTTGTGTAAGTCCACAATACACAATTATTTTTTAGAAGCTCTGGAAACTACACTGATACAAATTAGAAAACAAGTGTTTAAGTGTTTCCCAACATCAAAAATGTAATCTAAATTGATATCTTAACTAACTCATCTCTGTACAATATACCTTAGAAAACCGTGTATTGATGAAGAATTTTTAATATAAAGGGTAAGAACAAGGAATGCTGCTTTTCTCAGTATGATGTTGCATCATTAAGATCTCTGGCTTTTGAAATCTTCCAAATCCATTTCCCCAGAAAAATTTAGAAAAGAAGAAATGTTAAACAGAATGCATGGCTGAATATCAGAATTCAGTGATTTGAAAGTTCTATTCTCCTATTTTAAAATGAATGAAATATACTTTGCTCAATGATATTGTTGGTGAAGTCATTCTGGGGACATTCTGAAGAGTCAAAGAGGTGTCCTATCCACACACTGGTGGGTTAAGTTGAGTAATTTCTCAGAGCTAGCAGTTATGAGTTAAACATAGAAAATGAATGACATACAACATATCAAGCTATAATCATTTTCATTTCTATGTAGTAAAATTATAGATTATTTTAATTTTTTCTATATGCTTTTCCAAACATTCTCTTATGACTAGAAGACAACGATGTGTTTTAGAGAGAGGAAAAGGGTATTAAATGAAGACATGCACATTGCATTTGAAAAATAATTATATGGCTACAATTTGGGGTCAGAAAATAAACAGTCTTTCACATGATTCTAGTTTAGAACAAGTTTATTATTAATTATTATTATTATTATTATTATTATTATTATTATTATTTCTATGCTCTGTAAATAATCAAACATTTTGGAGTTATCATAATTACCACTACCTCCTAAATTTAGAATTACAGCATACATGATTATCTAGCTAGAGATTAAGACCACTGATTTAAATCTAATTTTCATTTTCTAATTTTCTTGAAATATAGGTTTGCTTTACTGATTGGTTTGTTTAGAAGTAATTATCGTAAAAATTTTTGTTATCATTCTACCACTACTTGGTGACCAGACACAGTGTTTTGGATTCATATGAAAAGGTTCTCTCAGTTAAAGACCTTAACTAATGGATTAAAGCACCTGGTAGAAATATATTTTTATTCCTCATCATGATTAGGAAAATATAACCACCAGAGCGAATAAGAAGTTTTAGAAAAAGTCAACTTGAAAAATCCTCATGGGAAATTGTATCACAGACTTAATTTAAAATAGGACTGAGCTCTTTTCTCCTGGGGGCAAGAAAAATGGGAATGCTGGCTTAAAAGCTACTCTCCATTTCCAATTTCAAATTTGCAAGTTTTATGCCACAAAAGTAACTTTTTGGTTAACTATTTCTAAAGTCTTCTACATTTTAAAACATTACATTGGTATTCATGTAACCTCCTGAAGTTGCTAAAAAAAAAAAAAAAAAAAAAACTGACTAGCTCTTACCCCAGTGATTTCTAATAGGAAATTTAAATATCTGCCGAGGCAAGAAAAAGAAACACTCAGGAAACTGTGTCTGGCAGTTGATTGATTACAGCCGCTAAAGCTAAGAGTCCTAAATTAAGAGATACACGTGTTCAGCCATTCATGTGAACAAAAAAAATATCTATATAGAAGAAAATATTAGAATTCAACAAAATGACCATAAGTCATTAAAATTAAAAAATAGTGAATTCTTTATGATTCCATTTATATAAAGGTCTAGAATGGAGAAATCTAATCTGCAGTAGTTGCTCTAGATTGACTGTGTCCCTCCAAAGCTCACATATAGAAACCTAATTAATTCTTAATGTGATAGTATCTGTAGGTGAGTCATGTGGGGGCTGATCGGGTTATGAGAGTGGAGCCCTTGTGGCTGGAATTCCTGCCCCTATAAAAGAAGCCTCCAGAGAGCTCCCTCATTTCTTCTACTGTGTGAGAACACACCCCAAAGGCAGCCATCTGTGGATCAGGAAGTGGGCCCTCACCGGGCACCAAATCTTCAGTAGCTTGCCCTTGGATCTCCCAACCTCCAGGACTGTAAGAAACCCATTTCTGCTGTTTATAAACCACCCAGCCTATGCCATTTTGTTACAGCAGTCTGAACAAACTATGACAATAGTAGAAGTCATGTTGGTGGAGGCCTGAAGTAGGGGTGTTCAGGGGGATTTTCTCTAAAGTAACACAAGAGAATCTTTGGATGATAGATAGCTTAAATGATTTTTACAAGATTTTATACATTTTCAAAACTCACTTTTATAATTTTATAGGTGCATTTTATTTCATGTAGTTTACCCAATACAGTTACTTAAAAAAAAAAAGACTATAAGCATGTCAATTCATCATCTTGCCATATACAAGAAAAACATTTTCCCAAATTTATTAGTATTTCTTGGCCAAAATTTACTTTTCTCTCTACTGTTTATATTTCTCTCTGTTGTTCAAAAACAAATCTGCATAAATCCATCTCTATTACTTGGAAGAAACAAAGGAATAGCAAAATATTCCAGTATTATGAATAGATTGGGTGATCTTTATATGTGAGAAATAGCATGTGTTGTTATGGTTTGGAAAAAAAACATAATTATGGATATTTGAATACATCTGTTGAATATATAATGAGAAATATTTTGGGGCACATCTAATTGAGAAATATAAATAATAACAACCAACCTAGTTTTTATGACTTCTTGTGTAGTGTAACTACTGTCCCCTGCATATCTCTCATTTATTTTTAATTTCATTTTAAATTTATAAACGTCTCAATTTTTACTCACAAATTCAAGATAAGCAGTACTGATTACATTTTATTGCTCTGATTATTATCTCGGTTATTTGCTGAAACAAGTTCCAGTGTAAGGAAAGGCCAGATATGTGCCTCTAGCTTGGTCTGTATAAACAGCTGAGAAATGGCTAAAGTCATCTGATTCTATCAATGTCCTCTTATGCAAGCAGAGAAAAACCCTCAGTACAGCATAGATTATAATGCCAATCAGTTACCTGAGTTTGGAATAGTTATGGCCATTATGTTCACTGAACTGTATCCAGTTGGCAGAAGTTAATCTAGGGGGAGAAAGTCTAAATATCAACAAAATGTGTTTCTGGTTAGATAATAAAACCTCAGAGGAGCTGATCAGTTGGCAGTCTTCCAGCTCTGGGTCTGTCTCACACCTGCTTCATCTATTTGTTTTATGTGACCTCTGGTTTATCCGCTGTCATAGTTATAAAAAGCAAACTGTTCCAGCCATCTAATTGCCAATGCCGATTTCTTGAATCAGTTTAAGAAATTCGCGTGAATAATGCCAAAGTTCCTCATAGAAAGTAGAGTCTTTTGCCAGGACATGCAATGCAATTAGGATTGTGTCAATTTTTCAAACAAAGGTGTCCTCTCTAAAGAAGTTGCCGAACATTTATTCTGCTGGAGCCTAAACCTGATTCAATGGGTCCGAATGTTAAAATTCTGAGATATCAAAGGAAGCTAGACCATCTAGGGTGTAGACTGGACCTTTCTATTTTTTTTTTATTTTGTTTTTTGCATGCATTTTAAAATGGTAATTTAAACTCTAGGGAGTAGGATGTTAATGTTATCTCAATTAAATTATTTATTTAAAAATTATTAGCGCAGTCAAATATCCTATGCTTTGTCCAAGTCAAGATAATCAGAATATAAGAGCGTATGGCAGAGGAGACTGAAACTGCATGAGGCATAAGAAAGTAAAATTTTGACAATTTGCTGAATTTGGCTTACAAGGTTACTCACAATAAAATAGACCTAGCTCTCTGGTTAAAATAGTGCTTTGAGAGCTTATAACACAAAATAAAAAGTATAAAGATTGGAACCAGATTCACATCCTGGCTTTATCATTTAGCATCTTTGTGAATTTAATTAACAGTCTCTCCATCTGTGAACTAGGAGTAATAATACTAATTTGACAGGATTGTTTGAGAAAGAAGAATTTTTTTTTTACTCTGGCCCTATTCCCAGTCCTAAGATATTGATTTATCAACATTAAATGAGCACCTAGGGTGTGCTAGATTTTAATGTGAAGGCTGGAGATAAAAATGCAAATGGAACATAGCATATAATTCTGAGATATTTCAAAACCGGTTGAAGAGTGACACAATAATGGACAATTTCAGTATAAAATGGTAAGCGGAGTGATAATAGATTTTCATCGGGTACTATGGAAGCATAGAGGAAGTGAATTTTTCCCAGAAGATAATTCAGTGCCACAAAATGAGATGTTTCTTGAGAGAAATTTTGAAGACTGAGGGAGAAAGATGTACCATGCAGATGATGAAAGAGCTTAAGAAAAGGCACACATATTTGGAGTGGGAACTGTTTGCAGTGAGGTCTATTAACTTTGTATATTTCTGCTCTACTGTGTGATTTATGTGTGATTGACACAATTGAAGCATGGGGAATACCTATCCTCATTTTACAGAAAAGGCATCTAAAGTCAGAATGTTTAAGGAAATTAGCCCAGATTGTCCATCTAATAAATTGAAGATCCAGGACTCAAAGCCATTTTTTTTTAGCAAATGCATCAAACAATGTCTGCTTTTACAGCTGACTAGATTGACCACTTACGCAGATTCCTAAAATTTAACATATATTAAAGTTATAAATATATAGTTTAAAATGGTGCTTATATTGTTGAAGTTAGGTATACAAACACACACACAAATATATAGACGTTTAGCTATCTCAGTAAAGAGACTATGCTAGACATTTGTACTTTGGCTGCTGAAAGTCCTTAAAAGAAGGATTCTCTAAATATTAATAGTTACATGACATGTCCATTCTTGATGTAAACCTTTAACTGAAGGAAGTCATTTGTCTGTCTTCATTTTGGTTTTGATTGTGTCATCTTAGTTTACTCTGCTACCAGAGAATCAATTCTTTCTTCACCATCAAAAAATAATTTCTGGAATACTTTAGAAGTCAAAGTGGTTTTTATGTTAAAATGAACTCAATTCATTGTTTTCTGTTGTATTTCTAATTGTTCAGCTGATTACATATCCTTTTTGAAAGATTTGGCATTTCTGACCCTGATTCAGCTTTGTCACCAAATGACTATGTTTGAGTTTAGAGAATGAAAAAATTAGAAATTATCATTCTGTATGCAACTGACTACCTGCTAAAAGGGAAAGGAAGTAGTTGTCTACAATAATAAAATTAATGTCAAGTTTACGTATCAACTTTGGAGGAACAGGATTTTGTTGAAATTAAGTACCAATAACTATAGGACCATGGATATGCATGTTGAGTTTATCATTAACATTTGACATCTGCATCTTCTTTAAGACTTTCAGTTGTGTTTCTTGTCAAAAACAAAGTGCCTAACAGTACGCTCTTTATCAATTTTCTCTAAAATTTGTGGTGCATATTTGTGTCTGTGAATCTATCATTCAACAAGAAAATATTTTCTCTTTGTTAACTATTTTATTCCTGAAAGTCACAAAAAGATGGTCTATTGAATGATAAAATAGTTTGCATTTCAGTATGAAATTATTTTACCTAAAATGGCAATATAAATAAATACACAGGTGAGAGATGATAGATAGATAGATAGATAGATAGATAGATAGATAGATAGATAGATAGATAGATACCTCCCTGGAGATACTGAAGAAGTAGTGATCATTTGGCCTTCTACGTTGGATCATTTTGATTTTCTCCTTGATATTAGAATAATTAGAATGGTAGGTACTAAGAGGCTGGGGAAATTATGAATAATTAAAAAGAAATAGAAGTTTTAGATTTTTATAAAGCAATAAATTGTCACCTAATTCTTAAAATAGGTCAAGAAATTTTAGATTTGAAGGTGAAAAGACAAATATGGCACACCCTTTAACTTCAAGGAGTTTATAGCTTGGTAATTGTAAGGTAAATTTTCTTTTTTTGAGAGCAGTTGGTGTTTATTGTAGAGAGCAGTCACCTTATTTTGGTAATGAAAATGAGTGAAACAGAAGGTTACAGTTCTGAAGTACCTCATAAACTGATGAATAAGGCAAGCAAATGATCTGATTTTTCATGATGATTATTGCTTTACAAATATAGTTTAAGATTTATAAAATCAGACACATTCGTATATTGATCCCTGGAAATTTTCCAGAATTTTTTAATTTTCCAAAGATATCTCATTTATAGGAAGGCATAGATCTATTTCTAACTGTTCTTAATATTACTTTTTAAATTTATCCTTGCTAAGGCTCAGTACCATTCCCCAGATTCTCCAACTAGAGAAAAACTCTTTATATGTCTAAAATATATTATTATTATTGTATGTATATGTATCTTCCTACACATCTGGCTTATTTTTTCCCAAAAATTAATTACTTTAGTAATTACAGGACATTTCATCTATGAAATATATCTCTAATCTAGACGTTCACATCTCTAATTTTACCACTCTAATACCAATTGCAATATTTCATGTGTGAAGTCCTTTAATGGCTTCACAAAAACAATATTGCTATGTAAGAAATGTGAAGACAATATTTTTGTCTGTGAATCTAGGACAGTATCTGCCCCATAGTAGTCACTCAACTAGTTTACAGACTAGACTTATAATAATAAAACATTATTATGCAGCTCTATCTATGTAACACATTTTTAGAGCACTAAAATATAAAAGAGAATTGAGAAAGAATTCAAACTCTTTTTGCTTCCTTTAAGGAAATAATAAGAATACATGGATAATGTTGGAGTGATCTAATTATGTCAACAAGCTAGCTTCCAACTCTCTTTTGATACATGCAGTAGTCTTAAAGGTATGAGAATCCAAAGACAAATAAAAGGTAAATGATGCAGATTTGCTCATCAATTATTTGTAAAATTCTTAGGCGATACATAAAGAATTATATATACAGGGTGAGTATATATATAACCTATGGAAAAAGTGCCCTTGCTGACAGCTAGTGAATATGGAAATTGCCCTATTCCTCTAGTAAAACCAATTTTTATATAGACACTGGAAGACTTTTAAAGGTTAAGGTTTTGATGTGTGAAACTTCAGGGTCCAGTTTAAAAAAACAGCAGAGGCTCAACTCCAGGTGTTTAAAATATTTCATGAAAACTGTAATTTCTTATATTTCCTTATGAACAGCCTATGTTTCCTCAAGTGCTGTTCTAATGTACTATCATTTGATCAGAACACAGCCTATGTGTTTTTATAGCAGCACAACAGAGATTAGTGATCTAATGTCTACTTACCAATTGTTCAAAGTATTCAAGCAAAGCACACTGTCTGACATTTGTCTCCAAAAATCTGCCTCAATAGATATATCAGATAAAACATGAATAAAAATTGTTTTTCTTTATTTTGCATCTTAAAAGGCAAATGTAAATTATTGAATACAACGAAAGATAATATTGTTCAATATTATACAGTCCAGTGGTTCTACTCAACTGGCTACATTTTCAGAATCAATTCATATCCACTAGAATGGCTATTATAAAAAAGACAACAACAAGTTTTGGTAAAAATGGGAAGAACTTGGAACCCTCATACATTGTTGGTAGTGATGTAAAATGGTGCAGCCACTTTGAAAAACAGTTTAGCATTTGTTTAATAAAATGACCATAAAATCTTACCATTTCCACCCCTAAGTATTTTCCAAGAGAAAAAGAAATGTCCCACAGAGACTGGTATGTGAATGTTTATAACAGCACTATTTATAATCAAAAGTATAAGCCGTGCAAATATCCATCAGCTAGTGAATGTGTAAATATCATATCACTTATTCATACAATGGATTTATATTTGACAATAAAGTGAGTACAATTATTGATACATGTCAAAATGTATGAATCTTATCAACATTATGTTAAACAAAAGAAGCTGGTTGCAAAAGATATTTTGTATGATGCTCTACATATGAAATGTCATGTCCAGAAAAGGCAAATCTATGGAACAGAAAGTACACTAATGGTGGCCTGGCTGAAGTGGGAATAGTGGGTGACTTCCAGTGAGCATCATCTTTCTTTTGGGCGGGGTATAGAGAAATGTTCTAAATTCAGATTATGAGTATAGCAACACTGCTCTGTACATTGATTATAATCATACCTCAATGAAGCCTTAAAAATAAGATGCTACCTTCTCAATTTACTATTCATAATCATTTTGGTAGTATCATAGTATATTCATTTCTTTAACTTTCTTCACTAGTTTTCTTTGATGACAATTTGTATGTGTTAGCTTATGGCTAAAATTAACTTTTATAGATATACTCCTGTTATATGGTATTCTAGTGAACATTGATGGAAGTTAAATGCATAGAATTTTTTAAATTTTAATTGATCATTTTATTTTTAATAGAAATTGGTAGGAAACAATAAAGAATTAAAAATGTTGCCAGTATGGAAAGACAAAATTAGTATGTTAAAAAGTCCTGAAAAGTTGATAAGAACATTTTATAAGGGTGTCATTGTGAGTTACTGCTTCCAGTTCTTTAGTGTACTGCATGCAGTCTGGTTCAAATGTTACTCATCAACAAAAGCCAAATATAATCTCTGCTTACATTTGCATATGAAGACAGCTCTGTGGAATGACATTATAACTGCTCAAGAAATGCTCTCTAAAATAATATGCATTCATTTTCTTTAATGACCCAAAGTTTACAAACAATATCATCTACCAAAATTCTCTATGTTAATTAGCATCATAATAAAGCAAGTAGAGGAGCTTCTCTGCTTTTCTACATCACAACCAGGTAAATTTAATAACTAGTGTTTTAAAAGTATAACAAATGCAATGAGATCATTGTATGTGGTCATCGCTCTTGAGAGTAAAGAAGGCTGTGTGGGAACTTTAACATAGAAAAAATCAGTCATTCTTGTTTTTGTGATTCTAAATTCTGCATTTTCATTTTCCATTACAATTTTTCCATGTTTTATTTCTGTAGAATACAACTCTGATATAACCTAATTTTATTGCAGTTGAAAGAGGACGTTATTCATACTACAATTATAATCAATAAATATTTTGAATTTTTTGTCTCAGTTATAATATATTACTTATTATGTAACTGTGTCCTTTGTCTCTAGTGAGAAAAGTAAATTTTTAGCAAATATCTAATGGCAGATTTTGCTTTTTTGGAAGTAATTTCAAAAGTGAATTCCTGAGGAAGTTGGTAACTTTGCTGGCATGTAGCGTTTTAAACAATGATTGCAGAAGATTCTGAAATGAAAAGTAGTATTGAAAAATCATAATCCTGATATTAATTAAATTACTATCCCATGAAATTATGTTGAATAAATATATAAACATTCAAAATCCTTATGAAAGTTTTATAAAACAACAGGGCTTTGGGGGCAGACAAATTCTAGAGAACAGCATTAAATATTTTACCTCTCCTACTGTCAAGGTTATATTTTGAACTTTTCCTTTCACTATGGTTTTTTAAAAAATTAAAAAATATAGAAATGACCCTGTTTGGAAACATATATATGTTTTCTTATCTCAAACAGCAGCTTAGACTTCAGGAATAATAGCTGGTCTATAAAGGATAAAAACACTTTTCAATAAAACTAAAATGGCAATTCTGGGACTCTCAAAAAGGCTTAAAAATCATTCAACCATTATAATATTCTCTGTACTTCTTCTAATGGTATTTTTAACAAGGAAATATATTAGACACTTGTTGATTTCAGTTGGGAATTTACTATTTTCAAAGCCACTAAAACATCACTTCTATTTATTTTAATGTCATTTAGTTGAATTTATATTATAAATTAGATAAAAGTGATATGTAGTTTATTTTTAAATAAGTGATTATAATATCAAGGGGTTATTTAATCAGATCTTAAAATAATTCATGAGAAAGAGAATTCAAATAACGTTCATTTTAATCAATATTCAAAATATCAAAAACAAACAAATATATATATATACACACACACATACACATGAGAATATATATATATATATATATATATATATATATATATATATATATATATATATATATGAGAGAGAGAGAGAGAGAGAGCACAAGCCTACTGTGAGCCAAGCACTGTCTTTGGCAAAAGTATAAGATTTTTTAAAAATAAATTACACTGAATCGAAAAATGAAAGTAGTATTTAAACACATAACATCTTACTATTTGTTCTCTGTATATTTCATTTGTTGTCTTTCCTGTCTTACTTCTTTCTTGCCTTACTGTGGGCAGAAGGAATAATTTTCACCTTTGTATCCTATTTTATCTTTTCTATGATGTGTTTTGCTCTATCTCTTTTCACTAATTGCATGAAAGATTACAACATGCATACTTTAGTTATCACAATCTACCTTTTAATAATATTCGCCTTCAAAAACAATGTTAAAACACTACAAGAGAGTAGTTCTATTTATTCTCTAGCACTGTTTGTGTTCTTTTAAAAACTTTTAAATGTGTTCTAAACTCAAATGTACCTCATTATTAATTTTGCATTAAACAACCTTTTAAAAAATATATGTGTTCATGTATCCACAGATATTTATATAATAAAATATCTCTTTATATTTACTCATGTACTTATACTTTTTCATGCTCTTTTGTCCTTGGAAACTCTGCTTTGATCTGGAATGCTTCTCATCATCTCAAGAACTGTTTGCTGTTCTTATAGGTTAGCTAGAAATTATATCTGGTAAAAAAAATAGGCTTTGTTTTCATTTTATAGCACATTTGCAAGGGGCGAGGACGGTATGAAATTTGAGTTGGCCAGTTTGTTTTGGAGGTTCTCTTCACTTTCCATTTTAGGGAATAGATTGCATAAAAGTAATACCTATTTTTGTTTAAATATTTGATAGAATTCTCTAGTGGAATCATTTGAATCTTGAAATTTCTTTTGTTTGGGGGAGGGGGATGTCTTCAATTAAGAATTAAATGTTATTATTGGTTATAGTGCTATCTTGGTCCTTGTCTTGGTTGAAACTTGGTGGTTTGATTTTTTGAGAAATTGACCATTTCTGTTTCAATGGACAAACAGTTGCTCATAGAATTCCTTTTTACTTTTTTAATGACTATGAGATATCCTTTTTACATTCCTCATATCGGGGATGTATCTTCTCTCTTTGAATTTTTCAATCTTACTAAAGGTTTATTAAATTTATTGATTGTTTTGAAGAACCACCTTTACATATTATTGATAGGCTCTATTTTCTACAATTTCATTTATTTCAGCTCTTGTCATTATTATTTATTTCATTCTGCCTGCTTTTGGGGTTTTTTTACTGTTCTGTTTCTAGTTTCTTGTAGAGTGACACTTAGATTGTGATTTGACATCTTTCTTCTTTCCTAATGTAAGTACTTAGTGCTACAAATTTACCTCTGACCACTGCTTTAGCTTCAGTTTAAATATTTTGATATGTGGTATTTTCATTATAATTCTTATCTATGTATTTCCCATTTAGAGTTGCCCTCTTGAACCAGCAGATTATTTTAGCAATGTACTACTTAATTGACAAGTGATTTTAGAGTTTCCTGTTGTCTTCCTAGTATTGACTTATAGTTTAATTTTTATTCTGCTGTTTGTTCAGTGGAATGGTCATATTTTTGTTCAGATCTATAGCCATTCTGATGTTCTTTCTATTAGTGCTATGAGTTTCATCAACTCTCCCAATTACAACTGAGAATTTATTTACTCTTTTAGCTCTATCAATATTGGTCATGTATCTTGAGGCTCTGTCATTTATTATACACACATCTGAGGTTGTTATGTATTTTTCATGTATCATTTATTTATTGTTACATAATGTCCCTCTTTGTTTTTAGTAAATTTATTTGTCCTGAATCTACTTTATCTGATATTAATATAATCACTCCTGCTTTTTGAAGTAACTTCTTGCATGGTATATCTTTCTTTTGTCTTTCTACTTTCCATTTACCTATGATATTGAATTTTAAGTGTGCTTCTTTCAAATGGTATATAGTTGGAATCTATTTTTTATTCATTCTTAGTTTCTGCTTTATAATTAATTTTAGACCATGTACATTAAAGATACATATTAATGTATAAGCCTTAATAGTGTTTTTTCTTTTCTGTTTGTTTTTTTTTTCTGTTTTCTTTCCTTGCCTGCATATGCATTCCTTACACATTTTTTAATAATTTTATATACATATAGATTTATTTATGGCATGTTTGACTGTGTCATTTTTCATATTTTTTCAGTGATGACTCTAAATATTCTGTATACATGGTTATCAGTCTACTGGCATAAATATTTTGCCATTTCCAGTAAAGTAAGGAAGACTTACTTCTATTTAAATTCCTTCAGCTTCCTCACTGTTAAATATTATTGTCATGAGTGTCAGATGGTGTTATGCTTTCTGCCTGAATTATTACATATCTTTAGAAAACTCATGAGAAATAGTTTACTCTGTTTAATAATATTTTTACTTTTTCCATTTTACTTCTTTCCCAATGCTTCAAGATTGTTTCATTTATCATTTCCCTTTTTTTGAAGAACTTTTAAAGGTCGTTTCTTAAGGGCAGTGACAAATTCTGTTAATTTTCCTTTAGGTGATAATGCCTTTATTTCCTCATTATTCCTGCAAAATAGCTCTGCTGAATGTAAAATTTATGGTGGAAAAGTCTTTTCTTTCAGCAGTTGGATAATGTTGTACTACTTCTTCTCCCCTCCAAGATTTCATATAAGAAATTCCAATCAATGTTTTCCTAGAGATAATGTTTCATTTCTATTTTTTTCTTTGACTTAGTCTTCAGAAGTTAAATTATAATGTGTCTTCCCATAATTTTCTTCATGTTTACCCTACCTGATATTAACATAGGTACTTTAATTTATTGGTTCATGATTTTTTTTGCCAAATTTGGAAAGTTGTAAGCAATTATTTTTTGAATATTAATTTAGTCCTACTGCCTTTTTCCTTACATTCTTGGACTCTGATGATACAAATGTTTGCTTTTTGTTATTGGCCTACAAATTTCCTGAGGTTCTGTAATGAATAGTAGATGACCTTTAAAGAAAGAACTAAAGTTATAGGGTTAGATAGATAAGTAGGGGATGAAAGAGAGAGTATCATGTGAAAAAGCTTTAATGCAACGGATCAGGATAAGTAAAAAAAAATGTAAATGTAAATTTAAGATTAATTGCATGTGTAGTTTGAAGAGGATAATAGTGAGTGCAGACACTAGATATTCTAACAGCGCTAGAAAGTTGGATAATGGTTTTAAGCAAGAGAATGAAATATATTGGGCAATATCACTCTGATTTCCATGTTAACAACTGAAAAAGGAAAAAGAGGAGATTGGATGGGAACAGATGATAATAGTGTTTTATTTTGGATCAGGAAATTTAGATTCTGATAGATGATTGGTAATATGTAGTAATTTTGTAACAGTTCATCAAAAGCTTCATCATGAGAGAATGCTTCTACTGAGCCAGAACTGATTCCACATCATTAGCATTTTCAATCACCATTACCCATCTCCCTTCCAAAAGAAAACACCCAGCCCAGCTTCATTTTTCAGCATGGTAGACAATCCAGAGCCAGCACTAGATATAACGACATGAAGTTAGCATAAACAATTAATAATAACACCATTCTAAGCACACGTAACTAAGCATTTAATTTAAATTTAATGCAATAGCTCTTCCATGTTAAATATGATCATGAATATTAATGGGCCTAAAGAAAGCATTTTATAAAATAAAAAAGTTGAGATCAATAAGATGACACTAAGAATACATAAAATTGAATATTTAAAGGACTAACTATAAACAACATTATATGTAGGACATGTTTTCTCTTTTAGTTACATAGTCAATGACTAGATTTTAAATATTCTGGCCAAAGAAGAATTTGTATGTTCTTCTGGAATTCACTGGTCATTAAAGAACTTAATGACACAGCAGTTTCTATTGGAGCAGAGAAGATGCAAAACAATCCACATTTGTTTAATAGACACAGCTTAGTGTAACACCACTTAATTTTGCAACTATATCAGAAATGAAACTCATAATTTACCACATGGTTTGCATGGCAAGATTGAAGAGAGGCAGAGAGAGAGAGAAAATTGATGTGAGGCAACTAGTACTTATGAACACTCATTATTTCTAATCATAGGTCAACAAGTTTATTTATGGCATTGAAATTAATCCTTACATAAATTAATTAATCTTAATTTAAATCATTGTATGATCTTGGCTGTCAAATGAACACAAGCCTTATAATTTGCAAATACGATCATGTTGCCTTTTGAATTTTAATTTATATTTTCATGACTATAGTACTTTTTGCTGGAGGTTTCTCCACTGTTTTTATATTTTGATCAATGTTTTCAATTTCTTTCTCTGTCCCTCTTTCTTCTTACTCTTCCGAAAAATCAATCTAATATTTAAACAATTACTTCCACTAGGTTCCTAGACCCCTAACACAGAACTAGGATGTATAAATATGTTTTGGAATTACTGTAATATAATAATATAATATTGGGCATCAAATCACCAAATGTGTGAAAAAATTTAATTTCAAATTGTGTTTCCTCAGATTGTGTCTACATAATTTTCCAAGTTCCTGAAAAAATTAATCTAGCTAAAATTCAGCAGCTAGGCATCTTTTCAAGGTTTTGTTTGTTTGTTTTTTTGTTTGTTTATTACTGGCATTATGAAGAAGGTCCATTGGTTTCCCCTGTCTTAAGTGGAGGAATTTTAATTTCCAATATGTGAAGCATTAATATCTTGGCTGCTCTAACCTCATTTAAGACTTGAAACCATAAAGACCTATGATTTTTATTTGCTTTGTTTCTATATTTCTGGTCCACATAAATAATTTTCATTTTTTGTCTAAGTAAAGTTGCTTTTCTCACATTTTATTAATTATTGATCTGTATTCAGAGAAGTGGGTGTAACAAAAAGCAAACTGACACAACTCTCTTGACTGAGGTTCATAGTTCATCATGCATTTCACCGGTGAAGAGCACAACCTGTATGGATGTGTGTCAAGTCCATAAAACAGACAGCAAGTCTTTATAACTAAAAAAGTATGGTACAAATTTTAAATGAATACACTGAATGTGTATTATTTAACATGTGAAATCTTTTTATCTGTCATCTTTTAAATTTTCATTTTCTCTGTACTTTCTAGTTCAGTTGTGCAGACTTGACTCTAATATATCCAAACTGTGTTTAATAGAATTCTCAAGAAATGTTTGCTGAAATAATTTTTCTAACTGGGAATAGCACTTCATTTTCAATGCCCGACCTATCCTCCTAGTTTCTTTGAAAATAAGTAATGATCAATGTAAAGATTTATCAGACAAATAAAACAAACTCCAGATATTTTTACCATGACTCAGACTGCGTGGGCTTCAATGTCTACTTGCTGACTTTAATCTGCATTTACACAAAAACCTCTATTACCCTTTCCCAATGAAGGCATTACAGTTATTTCACAGGTTGGGATTTTACAGTCCCATTTTAAGCTCATTAAAGTGACTGTTATAAAGTAATCTTACAGGAATCAAAAGAGTTTTACTTGCATTTTCTATTCAGGAGAAATTCATTTTACAGTAATAAACAGATATTGATGTACCATTTTTCTTATCGATTATTGTTTCTTATTAAATCAATGGAACTCTACCCATTTATAAGGATTATCTGATCACTAATGTGGAACATTTGACATGTGTTGACTGTGTTAATGAAAATGATCCCTGACACAGCACCTTCTCCAAGCTATAAAATACAGGATGCAGAAAAACTGATTAGTCACCATAACAGAGTGAACATCTGAGAATGACTTTTCTTTGCATATCATTAAAAAAATCAATTAGGCAAATACATAGAGATCATTATTATCTGTAGAAAAACAAAAGAAAAAAGCACAAGTCTGACAGCTATTGCTTCTTATTTTGTGTTTCTTTTTGGCCTAGCAATCTTTCGAGAAGTCACTTAGAAAAAGATGTAATAAAGGTCACCTTCAGCTGTAAGAATTGCCCTTTTGTGTCTTTTTAGAAGTATGGTGCTATCAAATGCAATACACAGTGAAAAGGTACATCATTGGACTACTGTGATATTTCATAAATAAAATTTGAAAATTGCTTTTTGACACTAAACCAAAAAAGGAGTATATATTGTGTCCTCTTTTCTCTTTATTATTGAGTTTTTTTCTGGTTTTGTGGCAGCTTATAAAATGTCAAACTCAGCATTTGGTATTATTTTGAGACTTATGAGTGGCACATGGCAAAGTATTAAATCTGTGTTTAAAAGTCTCTGATGAAAATTAATTTCATAATTTTATATGTTTTTGAGGAGCTCAAGAGAGTATTTTTTACCTTTATGAGGCATAGTTTAAAGGAAGTAAATCTATAACTTTCCTGTAAGAAGTAGCATATACAAAATTATACAAAATCTCACATGGTGTTTTGAGCCAAATTCATTATGTAAATTTTGAAGTATTCTCTGATAATGGGCTCTAGAGTCTATTTTGGAGTGGTATAATTTTTTAATCAAAGATAGCATAAATTATTTTTTAAACAACTAAAAAAAACAAAAAAATAAAAGGAACATGAATTCTATTTTACTTAATACTGTTATATTGTAACGAGTTGTTAAGATTTAATTTTTTTTGACATAATCTCACTTTTTTGTAGTCCTGTCTCCTGTTTTCTAAGAACAATTATTATGATTTTTTAAAGGATATTGAAGTTTCTAAAGGTTCAGTGGTTTGCTGAAGTTAAAGTTGATAAGTGAAGAACAGCGATTTGTTTTTATTTTTTGGTGAGTTTCAAAATCTGAGATCTTTCAGCTAGAACAATTTAAGAAAGTCTTTAAACCAGTGTCTATCTAGTTAGAAGAAATAAACTTCATTCAAGCAAATAATATCAATTGATATTTTACTTACTGTGCATAAGAGGTCTATAATAAGCTGTTATAGGAAGATGTTAAAGTACAATAAATAATTTGAAGAAACTGGGTTTAAAAAAATGTATACATTTGTGTGTAATCAAAATTTAATAAATAAAGTAACATCAACTGCAAACTGTAGGGCTTTTTAAAAATTAAATTCTAATTTCTATTTTCTATTTTCAAGAGTAGGTAAGACTTGCATGGTCTTTAAAAATCCATGTTTTAATATAAATCCCAGAAAATTATTATATAATTAATCATAGACAATATTTTGAGAATCATTCTAGAATCAGAAAATTATGAAATAAGAGCTTGCTTTACTATTTGCATGCAAATATTGGAGCAAAAAATACTTGCATTATTCTGTTCCTGGCAATCTGATATCATCAGCATTTCAGAATGTCTACACTGTTTACAACCAGACTTCACATAAAGAATACTAAAGAAAAAATAATAATAAAGGCCAGGCACTGAAAGAATGTGTCATGCTTTATTCTGCCAGATTCTGAGTAGAATTTGACAGACATGCTTATCTATCTAGGACTTTGAAAGGAACACAGGTATTTATCTCCAAGAAACTTCAATAACATAAATAAACTGTAACCTTTGTGAGATGCCTCTGGAGACATGGATATATAAGATGTCCCTTTTTATTATTGTTCAATAAGTAAAAATATAGTCTTCAAAAATTTCACTATTATTGATATACAACAGTTTTCAAACTATTTCAGATTGTCTCCAATGTATAAATACAATTGCTGGAACAAAAGTATTATTTGTGTAAACATTGCCTACCTTAATAATGGAGAGTGCTTATAATTATATGTATAAAATATATTGCATATATTATATATATCGACTTACTCAAATGCTATAAAGAGATGTGAACGTGACATTTTCTTGATTGAGCCATCCTCTGAAAGGTTGGAGATAGGTTCACTGGCAAGTTTTGTAAGGTTACTGATCTGAAGCGTAGCTGAAGGGTTTTTTGCTGTTGGCCAGGAAGATTTCTGAGGATTATCTGAGGTGGGTCTGGGGATGAGACCATAACGCTGGCTGCAGAGGTGGACAGTGCAGGGGTGAAGTTATTCCAGAAGCATGAGTCATTACAGGCTGTTGGCTTCATCTTCTGCCTGCACCTTCCCAGTCAGCTTTGAAGGTCAAGTGAATATTCTCTTCAAAGATTCACTTTGGACATACTGAACACCTGCCACTGACCCAGCACTCGCACCCAATCTCAGCCCACTGACCTGGTGCAAACTGGGTTGCTCCCAGAAACTGGTTAAATCCAAGCTTATTTCTCGTCACCCAAACCCACCCCCAACTCAAAAGTTATCCACAAACCCCTCATGTCTCAGAGGATGGAGAGCATGATGCATTTTCACTGGATATTGTCTTTTTCTACTGGAGCTGCCACAGCAGCAGGTGTCTTCAAGGTTGCCCTTCCAGGGTTAAAGATCTTGGTGGGGACCCTAAGCCAGCTTGGTTTGGACATACTCATTGTCCAAGTACAGCTGAGCCACATTTCCTTTGCCATTTGCCACTATTTCTTTCCAACCATTTTTTACAATGATGGGTGTTTCTATGGTGATGTCGGTACCTGGGTTAAATTGAGCTCTTGCTGGCTGGGCACTCTCCTAACCTCTGGCCGCCTCCTGGGTCATTGCTAATCACAGCCATCTGCCCCACTGCAGCCTCTGCCTAGTGCTTCACCCCCTTCCTCCTAGCTAGTCAGCTGGGGTTGGGCGGTGCGGGTCGTGTGAAAAGTCGCTAATGCAGTGAGGCTGTCTTTGTCTTTTGAGGTTGTTTCAATATCTTTGTCTTACGTTTCTCTGTATAAAGGCATCAATAATAGACTCATTCTTAGAGAAGCAATTGCTAAATTTCACACGAAGAGGAGCAGCCACCAGGTACTTGATTAATGAAGGTTGGCTTTGGGGAATCACTAAGCTAAGACTAGTAGAGAGGGAAGAACTGAGAAGAGGAAACACACACTATAAAATTATTTATATATATATATATATATATATATATATATATATATATATATATATATATATATATATATATATATATATGACTATCTTAGGGACAAGAGTAAAAAACCAAAGATAGGGAAAAAATAGTACACAAAGTGGATTAAACCAGTTAATGAACTATATTGACAGTGATGAGAAGCTATAAATCTGGCTAAGACAACCTTGACCTTCCACTCAGCTTGACAAACTTTAGACAGGTTTCCTCATGACTATAGGCTCCTGGCCTTCCTCTTCTTGGAGCATTGAAACTTGCAGTTATAATTGGTTCTCTGTACCTTTGAGATGTAAATCTGCTCCCAGTCTCTTGCCAGTTTTAAAACCCAGCAGTGTGTTTCTCAAGGATCTGGGAGCCATGCCTTTGATATGAAATCATCAGGAGAGGTAGTACTCATCTCCCAGTCTCTGCAGGAGAGTAGAAACCTAATATTTGTATGTGACTATTAACAAACATAGATGTCCTAGTCACATTGACCAACCTTTCCTCTAAAGTCCTCCAGTATTTTTCTGCTAGTTCTTCCCGGTTCTAAAAAAGAAATCCCACCTTTTATTTTAACTGAGTTAAATTTGATCTCTGTTTTCTATTGCAAAAGTCTTCACCTTATTCCTGAATTCTTAAATAAGGCTTTCCTTGCTTGTTTAATTTCTCAGGTGCAAATTGTCTTTGACAAATCTTACTGATATTATACATAATAAACTCAGGGGTAAAAGGGGTCAAACGTACGGTGACGGAAAGAAATCTAACAATGGGCAATGAACATACAATGCAATATAAATATGACTTACTGCTGAATTGTACACTTGAAACTTATTGGATTTTCTTGATCAATGTCACCCTGATAATTTTGAATAATAAAAAAATTAATTAAAATTAAGATTGTAAAAACAAAAATAAAATAAAATAAAATAAATAAAAATAAAATACAGAAGAGACATTCTTTACTCTTCTTTTATGCTATCCTTCCTCCTGTAGGTCCTCACTCCCTACCTCTTTTCTCTTCTTTTTTAAACTTGGTGTATATGGTTTTTAAAAATCACTATCTGGCTCAAAAGAGAGTTGACCCAGCATCTCTGCTGGAAACCAGAGGTGGACTCTCAGAATTCTTTTGATAGTTAAAGTTCTAGCGCAGTTGACAAAGGCTTGGCAAATTATCTGTTCAAAGGTTATGAAAGAAACAGTAATATTAAATAAAGTCATATTAATTATCTCTCTTAGTTATAAAAAGATTGAGAAAAATATATACATATTTATAATACTTTCTTTTTCTATTATTCAATGCAATATTTGAAGTAATTTTTTTAAAATTTATTCTGCTAATTGTCCATTCAAAATAACCTCACTGTGCCTAATTACAGTTTCTTCAGATTATTTTGGAGCAGGCTGTTTTTTTCTAACTCATTGTTTATAATTTTCTCTTTCTAATCCATTTCTTTCAACTCTCATTTTTTACTTTTCTCAGCATTTCCCTGGAGTCAATGTTTTCTTAAGAAAGGGCCCTGAATCCCTAGATCAGTACTTCCTGAGGTTTTATTTTCATCCTGATTGGCTATACCAAGACTCAAACTGTGATCTTTGTTAAACAGTAAGCCTAGCCTAGTCCACCCTGGTGAGGTGAACTCAGAAGCTATTTGTTAGCTCTGTTAAAATGCAGTAATAGATTTGCTATATAAAATTTCTATTAAATATATGAAATTCCTTGAAATATAAGTATGCATAATAAAACTAATTTGAATTAATATATTCTAAATAGTTGTGACAGGCAGCTGTTTCTTTTTCTTTAGAGTTAATGGTTTATATAAGTATGCTAAAGTTTTCTGCCTTTTTCAGATAAGAAATATGTTAAGAAAATGAAAAATATCAGTCATACCTTCGAAACGTAAAGAAAAACATAAATAAAAACTCTGAAAACCTAGATTAATTTTTAGTCCCTTCAGAGATCAGCTAATTAAAAATTAGCACTTTTTTATTATACCCAATTTACTTTATATTCTTCTTATTATCAATTTCCACTGACATCTCAATCAACCATATGATTAAATCAATTTTATTCATTCTATTCTCTTCATAGAATTTGAACTTTATCTTAATGATTCTTATTTTCATTTTTGGAAATTTATTTAACTATGTTTTACATCTTAAAATTCCATTAAATGCTATAAAAAAAAGTCTTACTTAACATAGCTAAACATTGTGGACCTTTCTACACAGTTTAATTGGTCAATTTATTTTTAAGCACTTTTTTTATTACCAGCAAATTTATAATTTATATTTTTATTACTTTTAAATGATTTCTTTTAGATTTTATGTTTTAGCCTTCATGAAGTCAAATTAGTCATAGAGAACTTAAATTATTATTAAAATGTTTATTTAGAACTGATTTTTGTTGATTTTATGATATACTAGCTCCATTGTCAAAATATTATTTGTAAACTTGCACATTTTATGAGCAATAGCTGCCGGAAAATGTTTGTGAAACAATAGAGAAATCTTCAGACACTCTAGATATTTTATTGAGATACTTATACAAAATGGGACAAGTCCCAAAGTTATAGGCTTGACAGTAGTTTTTTCTTTAAAAGCAACATGACATAGCAATATAATAGGAATTATTAGCTAACAGGAACACTATTTACATAGTCACCTAATGTTTCCTAATTCATTCAGTGATATTCCAGTTTCCAAGATCTTGTACTATATCAATATTTTCCTTGTTACTAACAGCATTAGAAGTATGTGGGTTTTGTTAATTGGAAATAAAATAATTTTATATAAAATCACTACCATAGAGAAGGTACTTTATACAGAAGATACTTATCTTTTTCTTTCACAACTTACTTGGTGTGTTAAACTTTCTCAAGACCAGGTTTTGTGCTTCCTTCAGTACATTCCATGCCTTAGAGATTCCTTTTTTCCTCTCATTTTGGGTGGCATGCCATATATTTGAATTGCTAAGAGCTGGTGTTACAGAAGCCACTTATTTTTATGACCACTATTAACGCAAGATACATTGGTAAATATGGGTGCTTAGGTAAGTTGCATGTGCTGCCTAGCTTGAGTTGTGCAAATATGATTAAATAAAGGAATTTATGTCATTATCAATTTAAAGGAAATGTGGAAATAAACAACAGAAAGAAATTTGGGTTTCAGGACTGTCTGAAAACAGGGGCTCAAATGCTGTCACTAATATCTCTCTTCTTAATATGCCTGTGTCTGTATGTGTGTAGTAAAGAATTTGAACTAGCTCAAAGAATGGTCTGGCCTTTGCCCTCCTGTTCTGGAAGGTATCTCTAAACCCTCAGAATGCCATAAATTTTTAGAGCAATTTTCTTTGCCTGTCAGCTTGAATCATCTGGGTCTTTTAACAATGTAATTTAGGATAGAACTGACCACACCAAATAGTCCAACAATCTGACAGTATGAGGGCTTTGGGTAAAATGGTATAAGCTTGATGCCTGAGGAGACGGAGGCTGCTGAGATGAGTCACTTGGGAAGCCTACCTTGTCTATGTGATGTAGTCCTGATGAAGACTCTGGACTCAGAGCTCAGGTGAGCATCCCTGATTGTCAATACTCTATGTGCATTATCACACATCAAGTCCAGGAACTTGACACTGCCACCTTTGGAACTCTGTTAGACTCTGCCATATATGGCTCTTTCATTGGTTAACTTTAACCTTTATCTTTTAGTTGTCATAAACCTTAATCATGAGTATAACAGCTTTCAGGAAATTCTAGGGAATTATCAAAACTAAGAATAATCTGGGTTATCCCCAAACTTTGCAACTAGTGTCAGAAATGAGAGCAGTCTTTTGGACTGTTTCCTAATTTTAAATTTGTCAATTTTATTTTCTTTTTGGCTCCTTGTAGGAAACATATCTATCAAAAATATTCATGTGTTATTGTTTGTGGTGAAAATGGGTTAGATATTCAGCAAACTCCTTTTCTCTCCTTGACTCACTGATGAACATTTTTCAGTGCCCTTCACATCTCCATAAGATTACATGGTTAATTCTCACCACAGGGCTATGAGAACAAGTCCGACATTATATCAAGGCTTAGACAGACATATATGGGTGTATCTATTTCAAAATCTTTCTCACTTTACACTCAGTTGTCAGCTAGATGTCACCAAGGCAGTTTAAAAAATATGTATGAAAGATTCTAGTAGGAAGGAAAATTCTAGGAAGGCTAAGAAGATTCTGTTTGCCACATGTGGCAGGGTAAAAATTGTCTGCTTCCTGAGCCACAACCACTTAACAGCAATGACTTCAATTTGACTGAAAAATATATCTTCGTATTGTTAAATAAGATTATTTTTTGTTTTATTCAGCATAATATAACCTAACCTGACTAATTTATCAAACTCATGCTCAGTCAATATATAGAGAGAATGACCAAACTCTCTTTGATTTTTAGTAACAAATTCAGGGAAAGGTACACTATGGCTTAGTTTGAATCCCCCTTCTGCCCCCACTCTTCAGGTCCTGAAAGAGAATGCCAGATCAACTTGTACTAACACGGAGGACTCCACAGGAACTGTGTAGTAACAGGAAAAGAAGGCCTTAAAAAAAAAGGGTGCTGAGCAGCTAATCCTACTTGTGTCTATCAGGGTGGAGTTTGGGACTTCAAATTTGTCTTAAGATGATTTGCTGTGATTAAAATTTATATCTGCCCTGAATGTTCATTTTATTGTTGTATGAATTATATGAACTATAAATCCAAGCAGTAGGCTTACATTTATTGTCAAGGTGGATAAAATTGTATACCTGTATGTATAAACATGAAACTTTGGTCACCTATATGTTAATTGTTCCCTACTTTACCTGCATTGATTTTTTATAATTGTATCTATATAGAGAAGTTAAATTTAATCAAAAGTAAAAGGCATGATTGATCTAGTCTGCCTGCTCGGTCTGTATTGGGCACTTTAAATCAAAGTGGGACTTTCAAATTTAATTAAATCCAGAGGTCTTGTATACTTTATTACTCAATGCCTTGCCTATGAGCTTGATTTTCCTCCCCTTGATATTGAATTTAGTAGCTGTTTTTAGTTTGTTTAGATATAACATTTGATTCTGTGTGGAAGCCAGCCATTGTGGTATTTGTTCATGAGGTACAAAGCTCTGTTAGGATAATCACAAATATAATAGGCTCTACAAATTTTATTAAATGGTCAGCAATATATTTTTATATCTTTCCAGGAGCAACTCAAATGGAAAAAAAAAACTGCTTCAAAAATGTTGATGTATTTCAACTACACATAGAGCTGACAAAAATAAATCACAGTTTTCAAGCTGAGTATTAGCTGTTGGCCTTCTTATATGAGTCTGACTCTATGCTGGTTGCTCTCACAGGCACTATGTTATCTTATTTTCTTAACTTTGTAAAGTAGGTAAAATAGCTTGATTTTACCAATAAGGAAACTGAAGCCCAGAGAGATTAAGTAATTTAGCTATATTTATACATTTAGTTATTGTGTCCAGATTCAAAATCTTGTCATTTGAAATTAAACCAAGTGTTTTGGTATATCATGATTTTTAAATGAATTCAGACAAAATACAACTGATATATTCATGAGAGAGTACTAAATATGAGTGATATTATATGTTAAAACTTTGAGTTCCTCAAAAAGAACTTTAATGTCACTGCTTTCTGAGTGAAGAAATTACTGAATTTCTGAATTAAATGTACTATATTATATGGAAAGTATTTCTCTATTTTAATGTATTAGAATAAAACTAATTTGTAACATGAATTTTGAACAATTCTTGAATAATACTGAAATGTGTCACTCAGTGCTATAAATGTATTTTAATAACATATATTTAGATAATGTATTATAAAATGACTTTTTGGTTTTAGCAAATGTGCTAAAGGAAAATACTTTGAAAACTTACCAAAATCTATCAGGTTTTATGATTTAAAGAAATTATCGATATTTGTGCTTAAATTTCCTATAGAGAACAAAAAATAAGAATAGCTACCATGAGCTGATGGATTATTTCCATAATTTATTCATTTACTTACTAAATGTTGGAGCTACTCAAAATTAAGTTCTAGTTCCCTCTTTCTTTTTAGTCTGCTCTTTTGCCGTAGGCATTCACTTGTATAATTTTTTCTCAATATTTTTGTCAATTTTCTTCAAAGGGTCTATCATATTTTAAATTAGCTGTGTGAGACTGTCAGAACTTTTCAAGGACATTTCATAGTTTTCTTTTTATAAGTTAAATAGAAATAATATCTCTTAATGTATCGACTGTATTCTAAATATTTCACTCGATAAAATTACTTAATAGTATAAGTTGTATATTCTATTACTATTGGATGTAGAAACTTTAGGACACTGTATTTCACAAGTTGTGTTATCGGGGAAGAAATATTACAGTATACTAAAATGTTATAAAGGCAATGTTGGGTTTAAATTTTATCTGTGATTTTATAGGTCTTTTCTTCACCTGGGAAAGGGGATAATAAATTTAAGATCATATGGCTATTCTAAGACTTGAAAGAAATCACACACACACGCGCACGCACACACACACACTCACACACACACACACTCAGCACAGAGTGTTTCAAAGAGCTGACAAGGAGATGTCAGTTATAATTAGGTGAATAAATAAATGAGATAATTTCAGACTATTCATTTCTGATCTAAAATGTGAATTAATTGAGTATGACTGTGAAAAAGTGGTGATGAGGAACTTACTTTAATTTTTGAAAAAATATTCTTAATAGAGGTCACATTTTTGCTGAGGATTAGGAGAATATGGTGAGAATAAATTCTTGAGAAAAGAGGATAGTACTTTTGGTGAATGGGAAACCAATAACTCAGAAAGTATAATAAGATTTCAAGTCAATTTTATATTTATTGTGGAAGTGGCGCTTGTAATATTAAAGTATATTCAATCATCAAAGCTTTAAGTTTTTTCCAGGTAAATTTAGCCTGTAGTGGATGTAGGCATGTAGAGTAAGTGAATAATTGGGTCTAACTACATTTGCTGTAGCTGTTTCTTCATTAGGTAAATATAAAGAATAAAGCAGAAAGAAAGATCATTTAAGAGTTTTTGCAAAAAAAAATAATTATAATCATTATATGATGCATGATTCTGAAGAAGAATAAAGGTTATATGATAATATTCTCGAAGTTAAAGAGTTGTTTTGCAAAGCACATTTGGATAAGTGAATCTATATTTTAAAGAAGTGTGTCCATCAAGTTCAAGTTTTATTTTGGTAATTTGAACTACAAAACCTATCTATACATAAAACAAAAATAATAAATATCCTGTCAGCAATATAGAGCTCACCATATTCTTAAGATGAACAAATACACACACACACACACACACACACACACACACACACACAAGCTTGCACACACACACAGCCTCAGATCGGTCATCAATTGCCTGGTAACATTTGACAAGTTGAAAGGATGCAAGACCACACTGGGCTTGAAAAGGGCAGCAATACAAGAATGTTTGGGAAAGGAGAGGATGCAGTGTTTGCCTGCCTATAGTTTTGTATCCCTACTAAGTTCACAGCTGAATTCAACCATTTTCTATTAAAGAGTTTGCTTCTCCTCTGTAGAATGTACACATGTTCTGCTTCAGTTTATCTGGTACTTTTGAATTAAAAAGGCAAGAGACAAAAATAACAAAAAAATTATAAATGAATATGAAAAACCCTGGGGAAAGCTGAAAATGAAAGAGAGGAAAGAAAATTGACAAGAACGAAGGAAGGGAAAATAAAAAAATATAGTGAAGACGGGTAGCGGTAGGGAAATTTGTAAAATTCTGAGAAAAGAGGAATGAAAGAATATCTTAGCTGGGCTAGATAAATAACAAAAGAAGACAAGGAAGTCTGTTGCTGTAAAAATAAAGTGATGGAATTAGTTAAGTGGATAATTTTTTTTTCTCTAAAGGAACAAATGTTGTTTTTATGTGGTTTAGAGAATATATCAGTATAAATAATAGGGCTGACTCTCTTAGAAGCAAGGACATTCTTCTGTGGCATTGCACAGACAGGAATACTTTGCTAGAGATACTAAACATTCACACACACACACACACAATCTTCTAAAGATTGTTTTTATTTTAGTTTAAATTACTATAGAAAACTCAGCTGCTATGATCTCCCCTAATCTTGTAGTACTTGCAACACCAGAAAAAAAGCTATGTCTGTTGCCTTTGTAAGCTCTACTCTGACCTCAGCTACTTGGATCATATCATGGTATAAAGAGATTGTGTTATTTGTGAGAAGGCTAGTTTTATCTTATTTTGAAAACTAGAGTCACCTCAAGATGACATTTCTTCTTTTGACACATTCTCTTTTTCTTTTTCAAAACCATGAACATCAAAAGAAGCACTGAAATCTTCTTCTTTTGTGTTTCTTAACTTGCTTTCTTAGTACTATTTAAAACAGTGACCTTGGAATTCTAAAGAATCTAAAATGATTTGAAGAAAACTTTCCAGCTGACGTTGCTTGATATGTTTTCAGAACAACATGTTGCAGACGGAATCTTGAGCTAATTGAAAACTCCACAGGCTCAAATTTTTGTGTAATGAACTAAACTAAATGACCCATTATAATGATTGGAGTGAATATAGTTTGATACTAGAAATTCCCAAATGTACCCTACTGGTTCTCTAAAACTAAACATATACAAACCAAGCATTGTATGCACTGAAGTCAACTTTGGTGACTATTATAATTCCTTCCTTGTTACTTGATATTCCAGCTATGGAGAAGGTGAATTAGTTAATCATTTCATGGAATTTGAAGTGTTAAAAAAAAAAATCTCTTCTAAAATATCACCAGAAGTTTTGTCATAAAGAATTCATTCTCAACTCACAAGAGCAATAATTATTTATTCTTTTATAAATTTATCCAGCAACTGCTTCTCAAGTTTTTACTATAAAATAGATACTTTTCTAGGTCCTGGAGATGTGGCTCTGAGCAGAACAAAAGTTCTGCTGTTGTAAAGCTTACATTCATACGTATGAGTCTATTTGAACAGGAGACCACCTTTGGTGCAGCTAAAGAAATGGCAGACATGATGGCAGGAAGAAACCTGGGCACTACATGCCCTGAAAGTTTTTATCTACTTTCATCAAAACCCAGTAAATTTATGAACTACTACCAAAATCACGGTAAAATAGGAATAATAGTTAATGTATTGAAAAAAAAATCTCCAGTAGGAAGGATTATCATACCTGTGCAATGTTTATTACATTTGAGATCATAAATATCTGACTACAGAACGATTATTGATTAATCTTATGATTAAAATTAGAATGTAAATTTAAAAGATATTTCTATCAAATACTAAAAATACTATGACATTAGAATAATAGCTCCCCTCAAATTGAAGAAAAATCCATGAATCAGCCTGAGTTAAATATTAGCCTAGACTTCAAAGATAATTAGAAGTTGAGGTATCATGATAAGTATAAAAGTATCACATACTATGTGGTGAGAAATTCAGAAAACTTCCACAAGTGATCTCTTCATGAAAGCAAAGAACTCCAAAGATGGTAGTCAACATAGGTCAGGTTATCAGTGATGAGGTGGAACTCTTGAGATTGTAAGTGGTCTCCATGTCCTCAAAATTGCATCTGTTTGAGGTGATCACTCCCATAATACAAACAAACAAATACAGTACCAGTGTGTGCATGTGCACACACACTCACCCAATACACACACCATCTTAATATCTCTCCAAAAAAAAAGTGACAACCAAGTTGAAAAGGGAAATGTCACTGAAAGTGGAGGCAAGAAAATCAACTTCAGTCACTCAGTAACGGTATTTGGAGAAGGCTATGGAAAGCACATGCCAAAATGGAAAAAGTTTAGATCTGAGGCCAGAAAAAATTAGATTGCATAAAACAACCACTAGTTCACTTTTTAAACGATTTTTTTTTGCCATGGAAATTATACATGATTTTATAAACTATAAGAAAGACAATCATATTAACAAAAAAAAATGTAGTTTAAATTATTTAAGTGTGGAATATAGTAGTGCATAGATACAAATCTAGATTAAAAGAACAATCATTTGGTATTGAAATTAAATTACAACATGTCATATCATAATTCTATGCTTCAATGTTTATTATGTATAAAGAATAAACAAAATGAAAAACAAATTATCTTTGTAGTTGCCTCATCAGTATCCTAGTATACAAATATCTTTATTTCTGTTTAATAAAATTGTTTCATATTGATGACATGAAATCTTTAGTTGTCTGATCACTGTGCAAAAGAATGTTAAATTATGTATTATACTTTTGATATTAATTGGTCTTCAATGAAATAAAGTACTTTTAATGAATTAAGTTCTTTCTCTAACTTATTTATTGCATGATCATTTGAACTATTACATTTTCTCTGTCAGCACTATAAAAGAATGCTTAGGTGATTTTATATTTCTTATTCAAAATAAAAATAATTTAAAATATGTTACATTTCTATCCCCAATTTAAAGAAAACAAATTCTGTTCTATTTTTCTTTTTGTTAGCTGTATACCAAAGTTTGTATGTGTCATGTGAGTGGTAACATTATCATATAAATCATAGGTCCAATCATGTCTTATCCAATAATGCTTTTGTCAAATTGATTTTATAAAGTAGGAGGCAGATCTATACACATGTATGTGTTAAGAGATTTTTCATGGCATATTATAATATTGTTAGCATTCATTTCTCACGAAAATAATATAAAAGTCGAGCACGATTACTATACTTTCAGAGAAATGCAAGTACTGTTTCAATAGAATGCTAATACTGATAAGACTACAGATCATTTTCAGAGAAACTGAAGAGTAATGGAATTGGGCTGGTATATATCATTTGCATCTTTTTCCTGAATTATTATTATTATTTTTCTGTCTTTTGAAAACAGCAGCAGGATATTAGAAAAAAAACAATTCTACATCAGCTTCTTTAGTTCCAACATTTGATACTTTTAGCTATTTGCATTTATAAAAGTTAACTTTTTTAGCAATTACTTGTCCATTTTGTTATATTGTGCCTAGAATAAAATGCTACCTATTTTCCATACCCAAAAATTATTTCCTTTTAAAAATATAACATTTTTGAACTATTATTATGTGGTATTTTGTATATTTTATTCTTTAGAAAACTTGGAAGATGTTTAGAATTTATTTTTTACTGAGCCACATGTTAACCATATTTCACATATATGAGAGAAATAATTTTGAACTATATTTTGCACATTATAGATGAAGGATATTAATCTGTAAACAGAGTAAGTTACTTTCCCAGGTGTGTGATAGAATGTGAATCCATGTCAGTCTGACTCCAATGTCAAAGCTTTTTTAGACTTTCTATTTTGTTTCAGATGGAGTAGTTAAAATCAGACCAATGCACCTTTACCAAGAACTAGAAATATTTTAAATAAAAATAAAATTTTTAAATGAAAAATAAACGCAAAGAAATGAAGAGAGGAAATAAAAGAGAACCAAAAAAATGACACTGGTTAACTGATGAGAAAAACAAGATTTGAGGGTACGTTAGATAAGGGAATGGGAAGGCACTTGAAGAAGTGAACCAAAATTCGTTCAGCCCATTTTCAGATCCATTACCCACAGCAGGAAACTGAGCATCCATAAAAGATACTTAAACTAGAATTGCAATGAAAAGGAAGAGACAATAAACAATAAACCACATTCAACTCTTTTTTTCCTTTAAAACTTGTTCTGATTTCTAAAGATTATGGGACTGAAGGCAAAGGTGTCAGAAATGCAGAGGTGTTTGGGCAGTTTGGCAATGCTAGTGAGTTAAGTATGAGGCTAGTGTTATAATTCATAAAGTGTAATGAGTATTGATTCATTCTACAAACCATTGTTATGTTGTTATGTTAGGAGGTATTTTAAATTATCTGAAAAGTTAGGAAACAATGCTCCTGTTTTCTAGGGATGCCTCTCTTTGAAAAATCTACACCTATATTTAGATAGTTGGTTTAAAATATATATATATATATATATATATATATATATATATATATATATATGTACATATAGTTTTCTACCTTTTTAAAATTAAAGCGTTATTTTTATAATGATCTGACAACCCACATAAATTTCAAACTGCTTTTATGGTGCTTTTCCATTATTTTTTGTTGCTTGCTAATTTCTTTTCTTGCCCAATTTCATTTGCAGTTTGAATAAATAAACTGTTACTTTCTGCCTGCGGGTTACTAGAGGAATAGTCAATATGCAGCTGTAATAAAATCATAAATTTCTTTGAACAGGCAATTTCTAACTTTTACTTCCACAGAGGGTTTTTAAATCTCTACTGTTAGAGAAACAACTTTATGAAAACTGGGAAGTTTCATGCTAATTTATAAAGTTTGAATTCAGTGAAGATGAAATAAAATAATTGGGCATTATAGTTTAAAATTGCAAAGAATAATTTCAGTGACAATAAAAGTGGATCCCTTTTTGCTTCTTAAATTCCGTGAGTGGGAGAATTGGTTTTCATAGTGATCACTTAGCAATATGCTGGTAGGGTGTCATCCAGCAAAAAGTAAGGCTTGATAAACTTGACTACTTTTAATAATTGATATTCAAAGTCAAACTTCATTCATTCTAATTCTCATTTTATTCAACAGTAAACCAGTAAAGCAAATTCAAAAATGCCGACAATTTCAGCCTTTATTTTTTCTTTAATAAAATCCTAAATAAATTTAAAACTTATGGTTGTATTTCTAGTTGAATTTGTCTAGTGCTGAGATTTAAAAAAATAATAAAATCTTATTTACAGCATGATAACATATATACAGTACTACATTAATATTAAAGTTTAGAATTCCTTAGGGAAAATGCCTTCTTATTTATACTTCTGAGTCTTTGGTGACATTTCGCTTCGAAATATTTAACTTCACAAAGAGATATATATCACAAATTCACTCTTATATGTATAATGGTGGGATATTTGATAAGATAATAAAATATTTTTATATATTTTTGAAAAAATTAATGGGCACAAAGCCTCTCAAATAAAAAATTTTTTACTCTAGGCACCTATAGTCTAATTATGTTTATATTTGTTTTAAAATTTTTTTAGTAAGAACTGCTTTCTTGTAATACAAAGGCAAATTTTAGATAACTAACTTCTCTGAAATGATGCTAAAAACTGACTCTTGCTCTGTGAATGTCTTCAGGGTCAGATAAAAGACATATACTACATCTTAAGCAAATGAATGATTTCCCCTCCTTTTGGCAAATTTTCTAAGTGCAGCATGGAGGTGATGATGACCTAGACATTCTCCCTTACTTGACAATTTGGAAATATTTCACCAGCCTCCGCTAAGACTCCCCACTGGTTCTGGTTTTTAATAACATTGAAGTGCACAGAAGTTCAGCAATTTCCATTTACATGGGAGGAAAGAAGAAAGAGGGCTTCCAGAGCCTATTAGTAGAGGAAGATGTTTATGGAGAAGGGTCACACTTCTGGGTCATTGTTCTAAAAACTTTTGGATAATTAGGCTAAAATTTGCATAAACATCAGAAATTTGGAATGCTCATCTGAAATAAGCTGTTTGAGGTCATTTGTACTATTTTACTGTGATGAGCATCAAAGGGCTTTAGCCAAGGGGCTCAGCAGTATTTTAGTGATCATAACAAAGGAGTAAGAAAGAGTTGACCAAAAGTAGAAAACTCAATATATATAAAATAATTAAAGAAAAATAAAGTGGTTATGAAACATAGGATTAGAGCTAGACATAAAAATTAAGACATGAGAAAAAAAGAATGATTGCAGAGAATTATATTTCTAAAAAATATTTTGTAAGAAATAAATATATCTGAAAACAGAAAAATAAAAAACGATATGTCAAATTTAGATTAACAGGTGTGATTTTGTATAAATTAGTAACAGTTATAAATTATAAATTAATTAGTAAATATTTCACAAATTTCAAATATGTGGACTGATGGGTAACATGAATTTCCAAGTGGAATTTTAAAAATCATTTTAACAATTTTCTGATACTTCTATTTAAAAAGATTATTGGAATATAAACACAGCATATTAAAAATGTTTTTAAAGTATTGTTCTTCCAAATGTATATAAATATTCTCTACAAACCTCAAGTTGGGTTCAAATTACTGAAAAATCCAATCTTAGACATCAAAGGAAGTGTATTGTGTGTTGTGAAGGTATATATTTACAAAAATATATTGCATGAAATCTTTTAATTTAATACACCAAAAAAATAAGATATATTTTGGAAAGAGTCATGGAGGTATGCGGGCCAAACATTATCTGTTTTAAAATTTATTTTTCAAAAAAAATTGAAAATGGTAAAAATTTTGTTAGTTTTCACAGAGTTAAGAAGGGTCAAGAGCAAAGTAGTGAAAATTAACTAACCTCAGTCTGCTGAAACAAATTCTTTTGTTAGTAACAAATATTTCATCGGACTGAAACAAATTCAAAAATCTTGCTTGTTGACCATGGACTTGGGCATGCACCATCATTACATACCAGGGATAGCAATGTTTTCTTAATTACTGTAAAAAATTGTTTAGGGTTGTTGTCGATAGAATAATAGCTTCCCAGAGACGCCCACATTCTAATCTCCAGGACCTGTGAACATGTTTTGTTATATGGCAAAGAGGAGTTAAGCTCACTAATTGGGGGACCTAACATAAGGAGAGTAACCTGGATTATCCATTGACACCAGTGTAATTACAAGGAGTTTTAAAAGTGGAAGAGAAAGGCACAAGAGGAGAGTCAGAGAGAGATGTAAAGAATGGTCAGAGATGCAACGTTGCTGGCTTTGAAGTTGGAAGATGGAAGCCAGGAATCAAGGAAAGGAGGCCTCTAACAGCAGTAAAGAAAAAAAAGAAAAAAAAAAGAATTTTCTCTGAGAGCCTCCAGAAAGAAACAAGACTTTGCTGATACCTGGGTTTTCGCCAAGCAAGACCTGTGTCAAACTTTGAACTTACAAAACTGTAAGATTATATATTTTTTGTTTTTTTAAACCAATAAATTGATGATAATCTGCTGTGGCAGCAATATAAAACTAATACGAATTGATAAATGTTTTAGCATTTTTATTTTCATTTTGAAATTTAACACACACATACACACACATAGTACCTAAAACATAAGCGCACAATTTAATAATGAATTATAATGATGGTGTCACTACTGCTTAGATCAAAAAATATAATATTGCTAGGAGTCCCCAAAGCCCATCTTTTGTCTTCTTTGGTCACAACTCATTCCTTCTTTCTGACAGAATATTCCTAGCCTTTTGTCAATTTTTGACCTGCTTTGAAATTTATGTAAATTACACAATTTGTATCTTTTTTCCCTCTGAGTCTGGTTTCATTTCTTCCACTCCATATGGTTTTTACTGTGTATTTTTATTTTGTGCCTTTTTACTGTGTATTGTATTCCACTTTAACATAATTCCATAATATGTCAACTCAGCTCTCAAAGGATAGAAAGTTAATTCTAATTTGGGGATAACAATATTCTGTGACCATTTTTAAACACATAGTGTGTATATTTGTGAGCTGTGTGGGATAGTCAGGAATGAAATTATATTCGATGTGGACAAGACCTATATACAAAGAATAGCATAGATAATGTTATTTTTTTCCTGTTGTCTGATTTGAAGATTTTTGTTTTATTTTTAATTTTCAAGTGCTTGTCCATTGGTTACCTATATGTGGTTTTATTTGCATGTAACTTTTGGGGTATCACAGAGTTCTTGATTTTGTGGCTCAATATAGATATTTTTCACTAAAAACTTTTCAACTGGTATTTGTTTTCAAATATCATATCTGACATACTTTTTTACTCTCTTTTTGTTTGAATAGACTAAGTTAAGCTTAGATTCATCCTTCATATGCTTTTAAAACTATTTTCTAATTGTTTTTTATTCTTTGTCTTTTCCGAGCTTCCTTTTTTGATACTCTCTATTAAGCTACCATTTTTGCAGCAGTTCTCTCCTTTGCTGTATCTAAGCTGCTATTATAATATATATATTGGCTTAACTCAGTAATTCATTT
The DNA here is from genome assembly GCA_030015415.1 of Cynopterus sphinx. NCBI lineage: Eukaryota > Metazoa > Chordata > Mammalia > Chiroptera > Pteropodidae > Cynopterus > Cynopterus sphinx. Next base: position 30,531,559 of record CM057392.1, on the reverse strand, counting down.
CTTAATTCTAGGATTTTTATTTCACATTTTCTTAGATAGTTCTGTGAAATTTTATACCTTGTATTCTTTGTGTTAGCATATTAATTATAGTTTGTGTTTTACAGACGATGTTTATGATTTTAACATCTAGATAAACTATGGCTCTGTTTTGTTGTTGTTGTCTTGTCTCTTGGTTTTTGGTCATTTGGTCCTGTTTCTTGTCATGTCTTATATTGTTTCACTATATGCCATGCATTGCGTATGAATGAAAAGATACTGAAAAATATTAACAGCCCCCAGAAATTATTTAATTTTCCATCTGGCAGCAGAGCATGAGTAGGTGACCTTGATCTAATCAGGCATTTAAGTAAACAAAGTCTGAACTTTATATTGTGTTCATTTTTCTCTCATAGTTCCTTAAAACCAAATGACAAATTTTTGTAGATTGTCACATACTGCATTTTAAAACTACTTCTTTAGCCTACTAATTCATCATAATATTCTTAGCTTTCTTATACATTTAAAGACTTAAAATAATATTTTATTTTATATTTTTATTTCTTTATAGTTATAGTATATTTCTTGATAATTTAGTTCTCTCCTCAGAACATGCATTATTAAATTATATTTTCTCTGCTGCTCTCTCTCCTTTCTCTTTCTCTCCCCCTCCCTAATACACACATATTATTGCATACATACATATATATCACATGTTGTTCTCCAATTTTATACTGACCCTTAAAAATAGTCATTTAAAGTATTCTTAGCAACATAGGCAAAACTCCTTATAAGTACACATTATAATTCATGTGGCATTGCTCAATTTATGTACTAATAAATTCATGCAGCATTGCTCAAAATATGTACTAATTTAATATAACACACTTAAAACTTATGATTTGAAACATGTAAATGATAGTAATAATTTCTTCAATAACAGTCTTTAATTTTATGATGTAATATATTTGAAATGAAAAAAGAAAAAAATTTTAAAAATAAAGCTTGGGATGGTCCTCTACTCAGTATTAGATATAAGAGATCTTGAAACATAGATATCCTAGTTTAATCATCTATTTTCTAAGCAAGTGCTAAAGGACTATTATACACTAGACACAGTTATAGGTGCTATTAATTCCTTATCTAAAAAAAAAAACAACCCATAAACGTTGTCTTTTAAAAACATGCAGTCTAGGCACTAAATTTATAGCACCTAATTTTTACTAGTTTATTATTATAATGGGATATTTGTTGGTATCACATTGATTTATTTAGTTTTGGGGTTAAGAACAAACAAAACTTTTAGAATTGCCAAATCATATTAGGTTGACTTGGTGAAATCCTGATTCATCTTGGAGACCACTTATTCCATGTTTCACATCTTTTTTAATACTCAGATCCATAAAAACTAATAACTGTATCCCAAGGAAGAAAAATGGCAACTCCGTATAACTTTGCATGCATAAATTGAAAATGAATAAATTAATTTAATTTCATCTAATATTTATATCATATGAAATTTATTTGCACTTGAAAACAAAGTGGTAAGCATACATGATGATGTGTATTTTGAGATATAGAGAAGCATCACTATAAAGATCATAAATGCTAAATACTCAAGTATATCTAAATAATCACACATAATATTTTTAATCTGCCACCCAGATGTTTAATATCCTTTAGAGGTTAGTTTTCTAAACCACGTGCATTATTATAATTCATAGAGGCAGTATGTAAGAGCTGTGAATAACAATATTGTATAAAATGCTTTCTAATCTATAATAGCTAATAGGCCACCAGTGACTACTGGATCCAGATTTAAAAATTGGATGTCTCATCAAGAATAATTTACAACTGGTCTAGGTTCTGCTGATGTAATAACATGACCTCGATCTCTACACCAGATCATGATTGCAAAATAATTAATTTCATTCAGTTAGTCCACATTAGTCTTGATGGATGACTTCATTTATGGAGATGTTGGAAAATTATTTAGAAAAATTCCTAACATATTCTTAACCTCTCTGTTACCTAAAGCAAAGGCAGATTTGTAAGGTTGGTTTTTACTATGTCTATAAGGAGATTTATAATCATTGTTCTGTGCTGCCTGCATAAAATATAAGCCTTGGGAGTATTCTAGCTATATGCTTTCATTTCTGTTATAACTATAATATTAGAAAACACTGAGCTAATGTGCACTTGGTCTGCCTAGAGATCTCAGGTTAGGGTTACCTATGACCTTACAATACAGCTACAATGGGTTTTGATTCATGGTAGAACTTATAATTTTTACTATAAGAAAGTAGTTTTCCTAAAATTATTAACCTATTACATACAATTCAACTAGCAGTCTGTGAAGCAGAATTCCTGAATTAATTTCCACTTTTTTGGACCAGTTCTATCTCAAATTTTGGTGCAGAATTTGTTCCCTTGAATATGTTCTAAAAGCTGTGCATGCCTGTCCTCATGTTTCGTATAATACAAAGTCCAGGAATATAAGACTAAATACAGATCAATATAAGAAAATTAGCAATTGTGGGCATTAGAAATTATTGTGGCAGACTAATTGTCCCATGTTTGAGAGTCTAAGAATGCTCATGTCCTGAAGCTTATTCATTGTCCTTGTGATTGTGTTTTACTGTGCAAACCGACTAGACATTGACTCTCTTTGTTTTGAATTTAGAATTTTGGTGGCACTGCATACGTTATCTAGCATCAGGCCATTAATTTTACTTGCCACATCACATTACACCATTCATTTAATCTCTTTTCTCTTTCTTTATGAGACCTCAAAAACAGTGCCTTGTGACAATGTTACTTAGCTTAGGGAGCATAAACACCATTTTAATTTACTTATTTGTTTACTCTCATTATCTCACTTTCTCATTCCATCTCTTCTCCTCCATCATAGGCAAAGATTCTAATATGTCTAATGTTACATTTAATTTATGTAAATGCTCTTTGGCTATATATGCCATTCTCTTCTTTTTCAATCAATAGTATATTAAGTTGCATCTTCTTCATGTGTGCATTTTCTATGTTGCTCCTAATTGTTTATGGTACTTACTATTTAATACTCAAATGAACATCCTCATGACCACATGTCCTCTCATGGCTGAGAATTCTTTGAGATAAAAACCCAAGAGCAGAACTTCTAAATAATATCAGTTTTTCTTATCTAATTTGGCTAATTAGTCACAGTGACTGTCATCTGAATGGCTGCATGGTAAATACTCACAGGAGCCATGTGTGAAGATTCCTCTACATTTAAGTCCTAGATAAATATGTGAATTATACATCTTTCTAATTTGGTCTCTTTGATGGCTTTAAACTAATATTTGACATTGTTTCATATTTTTATTTTTCTGATTATGAAAGAGATTGAAGATCACTTTATCAGCTTGTTAGAATGTGCGTTGCTCTCTGGTTACTATCTCATCATATTCCTCACCTAATTTTTCTATTGGACTGTCTGGATTTTGCTTTTTTGTTTTTGCTAATTCATGTGCTCCTATTGCATTCTACTAAATTGATTACCGTTGTCCAAGAAATTCTTCTCTGAAAAGAAATGCTTAATTTTGATGTGATCAAAACTTTTTTTTTTTAATTTGTCTTATTCCTTATATTTTTCTCTATTGGTTTAAAAAGACTTTCTTTTTGCTGAGGTTCAATCTATTTGTAATCATTCAAACAAGGTTATACTTTAATTAAATTAACATATTTGTCATCATACTTGAATCCCTGTATATTTGTTGTTATTGTTCTTTTTGTTGTTGGTGGTGTTTTCTTCAGTAGAGTATGTGTACTTTTGAGGGTAAACACTGTTTTAATTGTACACCCAGCAGAGAGCCTGGCATATACTTAAGTTCTCAACAAATATGTATTAAAAGAATGTATTTGCAGCCATGGCACTGGAAAATGGATAGATGTCTAAGGGGCAAAGAATACAAAGTGAGGTAGTTACTAGTGACATGAGTAGATAGAGTCTGTGAAATCTTGCCCTCAGTACAGCCTCTAATCAGGTTCATGGAGAAAGGTTATCACTATTTGCTTTCCTGGTGGTTCACCCCAACTTAATCATTTCTTCCGATCATCATTTATTTCACCTTCCCACTTCCTCTTATTCAGGGAACAGCTTCTACTTTCAGCAATAAAATAACCTCTAAATTGTTCAAATGATCTTGTCTATCTACACTTTTTTTTTTTTGTGGTACATAATTAGAATTAACTTTAAAGGGACAACAGAGTTGAAAATGTCCTCAGTTCTTTCCTTCTTTGATTACTTCAAAAGAAACAGATTAGCTATTCAGATTTTAGAGGAAAAGTTTCTTGGATTTAAGTTTTTAATCTACTATAAACTAGAAATATAACTTTAGACATTATTCTTAAATACTTCAACCTTCAATTTTTTTTTCTTAAATAAAGGGATACATGCAGAGCCCTTAGCAGAGATCTTGGGCATATAATAAAACCTCATTACTAGTTACCACCCATCAATATTTATAAAATTAAAAGAAACCTTGTAATATAAAATTGTGATGGATCCACTGCTATATTTAATCCTCTACCAGGAACTTCTAGTAGGTGTGAATTATATGAGTGTCTCAGATACAGTGTTCATTAAAAACTAAAAACTGAACAATGTAAAACCTTTAATTGACCAAAATGTCAATTTGGCTCATGTAATGCTGCTGGATTAACATAAATCTTTAGTATTTGTCTCACAAATTGGATATATTTCTTTAAAATTTCCAGTATGAGGAACACTTAAAATACTCCTATTTGTGAATGTTTAAAAACTGAGACTGCAGAAATAAATTGTCTTATGTCACAGTATAATTATAAAATTTCTGGAAAGAAATAGTCGCTGTAGCTGTGTGTGTGTGTGTGTGTGTGTGTGTGTGTGTGTTAATATTTCTGTCCTCCCTCCAGTAGCAGAGCAAACTTGTTGTTAACCTTTAACCACAGCAATGCATATATATTTTAGAAGCAATTTTTTTTTCTTGGGACATTTCTCCCCTTCTTATTTTTATTCAAAACAAGAAGATAAACAGAGTGAATGCCTTGTTTGAGTTTGCTTTTCATTATTGATGATATTTTAAATAGAATTTTAAAATAACAGTTTCTAATAATAAAATGTTTCATCAAAAATGTCATTCTGTAGTTATTTTCTATACCTTCTCCAGCAACATCTTTTTCATTTCAAGTGAATCTTTACCATCATTACGAAAATATTCCATAATACTTCTCATATAGTGACCTCCCAGTTCCTTGTGCTTTTATATAACAAAAGGTTTTTAATAAGTTATCTGTACTTTAATTTCAGTGTCTTTATTTTACTTCATTTTTTCTCCAACTCCTTTTTAATCATCTCTACCATTTCACCCAAACTGCACTTGTCAAGAACACCAATATATCTTGGTCAATAAATGCAATTATTAATTTCCAGTGCTAATCTGCACTTATCAGCAACATTCTTCATAGGAAATCACTCCTTCCTCTGAGAAAATCTTTCTTCACATGATCTTAGATGCTCTTTCTCTTGGTTGTCCTACTTCCCTAGAAGTTCTTTCTTAGTTGTATTGCTCTTATCAATCCTTTCTCTTTTAAAACACAATTTCTTTGTTGTTTCATCCAGTTCCATAAATTTAAATGTCATGTATAATTTGATGTTTCCAAAATTTATATTTTCAGTGTAGCACTCCCCAGATACAGATAATGTATACATTTGCCTACTTGATTTCCCATTCTGAAAAGCTAGAGAGTACTTCAATACTAACACATGTAAAATCAAGTTTGTGTCTTTCTCTTCCAAACTTGCTTCTCTCGTAGCCCTCCCAGTCTCCGTGAATAGCAATTTTATTCTTCCTGTTTCTAAGAGCAAAACCTTTGAAGTCTTTCTTGAGTCATTGGGGTAATGAGGAGCCTATAAGCACATAACTACACAGGAGATTTTCACTACAGCAAAAGTAATGATTAGGGTATAATCTAGTAATTCTAGTCCTTGTTATTTTTTCAATTTATATTTTTTCTTCAATCAGAAAGCTTGATATATATGTATGTAAATATTTAAAATATATAATAAACATATATAAAATGAGCTATAGAATCCTAAAATTTTCAGAGTCTGCCTTAAATTAATTAAACATTAAACCAAAGAGACTTCTTTAAAGAAATTTGAAGTATTAATCTAGAGATCTACAGTCTATAGATCCAGGCAATGGCACATAACAGAGAAAATAACTACAGCACAACAAAGAATCATTGACACAAACATGTGACTCAGAGAAACAACTGTCACAAAAAAGATTCAAAGGAAAATGATGGATTGAGTTGTGTATACAAGACCTTCTCAAAGTATTCTGAAAAGACATTTTATTATCCCTAGTTAGCAATAGAGCCAATATTCAAATTTACTCATTCATTCAATCATTCAACAACTATTCATTAGGTAAAAATTATATGCCAACAATTGTCCTAATTTCTAAGTCTTTGTTCTCATTGAAACATGCTACTATAAATAACCAAATGAAGGAAATGAATAACACTATAAATATAATAAATACTAATAATAAATAAATATTTATAAATAATTTCTGTATAATATTTATTGAATATAAGAATTATCAAAAGACATAGTTTGCCTATAGAGGAAAATTTATTAATAAATGGAAATGACTCAAATCATTAAAATAAACAGGAAACCCAATGATCTTGAAGTTACTAAATATTTTATCAAAGTTTTTAACTTTAAGATAGTTCAACATAGCATTTTTAAATTTAAATATTTAAATTCAATCAGTACTATTTTTACTAGAAAATAAATTATAATACATGAAAAACCAAGCTTTCTCTTTCAGAATATTTTAATTGAACCAACTTTCACAAATTACAGTACCTCCAAAATAAAAAGATTTATCCTAATCATTATTTTGTGTGTTGAAATATAAGTGAAATAGCCATCACAATGTCATGATGGTATTTTTCAAAGTATTTTCTACTTATTTATTCATTGTATTGATAGCATGGCCTTCAATTAGAAAACATCAAAGGGTTCTTAAATATTTAAAGGCCTACAAATCCTTCTAGATGTTGGCAAGGTAGGTTTTCTACTATCAGAATAACAAAAGCTACCTAGAACCATATACTCAATGTATAATTTGAGTATAAAATGCAAAGTAGTTCATTGGTTTACATTTTATTATCTGAAAGACTTTAATATGACAGGTAGAACAATGAATAATAAAGGGCATCTTCTTATTTGAAAATCTTTTATTTTTATTTTTTTGACTTGCCTCACTGTTGAATGCAAATAATATATATTCTTTCTTCTGCTTATCTCTCTTTCTGTTTTATTACAGAACTACTGAGCAGGAACCCTGTCAATGTGTGATTTATTACATACCTGAAATGTTGTTGATGCTCAATGAGGCAGTGAATAATCTGTTCCCTGAAAAGAAGTAACACACATTTAGTTGCGTTAAATTTTCATTCCTGTGGAGAGCAATACTACAATAAGTGGAGTCCAGGAACTGGGTCCAGGCAGCAAAATGCTGTTCCTGATAATGTAGTTACAAGTACAGCGATCAAGAATAGGAATTTAAATCCTCTTGTAGGTATTTACCATTACCGTGACATCTATGTGCATGACGAGTCAATCTGTCTTTACTACGGGCAACTTGTTTGAACACTTTGTCTACTGTCAACTAAAGAGAATAGAAATATGATTATCATTATTTCTAGAAATCTATCTGCAATTATGAGATGTTAATGAAAGATTAAAATAAAGATGTTTGCTGGGAAATGTTAGGGAATCTACGGCAATATAAATAGCTTAAGCCCCATTATTTAGTGATGCCTATAGTATGACAGATTCAGGAACTGGCTAATAATATAATAACCAAATTTTAGAAAAATAAAACAAAGTATGCTTTACAATTATTTTAGAAATGTACAATTTGAACATCATAGTGATGTAGAAAAATTTGTATTGTTTGTACTTTAACAAGAACAATGGGTTGTATAACATGAAGGCTTGCCTTGTCAGTATAAATGATTCAAAGTTTAAATTTTGTGTAAAGTATGTTCTGATGATACAACTTCAATGACAGAAATATAAGTCATGATTATGTTACTTGTAGTCACATAACTAAAAATTCAGAAATCACATTTCAGTGTTTAATAAAAACCTCTTTGTTTGACTTGATCCCTTTGCTCAAAATGTTTAAAGCATTTTAATAACTAGTCAAGCTTTCTGAATGCAATGGAGAACACACAACTTGGGAAATTTTTGCTAATACTCTAAACAAGCAAGTTCAACTTCTCCATAGCTGGTTTCCTCTTATGTTATAATTATTCTACCTATATTAGGGAAATATTTAAAACCTTTTATAGTTATGGAATAAAAGAAATGCATTACTATAGCATGAGATGTAAGAAGAAAATACAGTATGTAATCTAAAATCTGGAAAAAAAAATTTAATTTTGAAATTTAAGACCATTACACAATGGAAATGAGAAAATCAATTTGGTCATAGTAGGTATAATCATTTGATAAATGTGAAAATATGTAGTCTTTAGGAAATAAAAACAAGAAATGAGAGAAACTAATTTTTAAAAGTCATAATTTATTGGAAAATTAAGAGAAAGGATTTTGATAATTAATCCAATTCCCTTATTGATATAATTAACATTCAATTAGTTTGACTATAATTGTTTTATAAAAGAGAAGTTCTTATAAAACCAAATATTAACAAATAAGGAATATTGTACTCTTTTGTAGAAAAACATTCATGGAAAATTTGAATTGAATATTATTGAAATTAGCCAGTATAATGCACTGATTCAATTTATGTTGTCTTCATTTGTATTATCTTTCTCTTTCTGATATTACTAATCATACATCTCTTGAACAAACCTGATTAGTGAGGTTTCATGTTACCTATTTAAATCACCAAAGGATCTCTGGCTCAGAGTAAATAATAGCTTTGAGCAACAATAAAATGTGACTAATAGCTTTATTCATTTGAACACTGTAAGCAAGAGACAAAATCACTCATGGAAAATCATGATTGGTAGAATGAATAAGTGGTAATTGCATCACATTAAATAAACAAAAGACATTATCATATATTAATATATTCACAGTTTATTACAGTTTAGAAAGACATTCTAATCAACACTGACAGCAATTGAATAGATTGGTTGTGCCCAAAGGTGCCATTTATTAATTTATCTTAACAAATAACGATGCTGTATCAAGGTAAGTTATGTTTCTTTGTATGTTGCAGTTTTGTGTATTGAAACTTGAATCGGACAGGATGTTTATTTATTTGACATATTAAATGTAAAATTATCTTAAAATGACATTTTACTGAGTTATTTTAAGGCTAAGTGTTTTTGTTTTTAAATGATTTTTTTTAATTAGTAATAAAGGATGATATTTGATCTATTAGTCAAACTGTCAGAAATTATCATAAATTTTCTATTTACTTTTATCTTTCTTATATGTAAACCAGAGGTAATATTCTATCTAACTTTTAATGTTGTTAAATATATAAACTGTGATAGAATTAGGGAATTAATGAATGTTTTTAAAAAAGATCACTGTAATGATTATGATGTAGTTTAATAGTAGTTTAATAGTAGTTTAATATAAAATAAAGTATTTTTATAGTTTTATTTGTGTCCACTCTATTATACATAAACAATTATATATTAAGTAGGACCCTGACAAACAATCTGGTGTATCCCAAGCATATTTTCCTTGCCTTGCCTTTGTCCTTTTTATCTGCTGCTCAGAATAATCCTTTTTCCAGTTTTTAATGTTCCCAACATTTATTCTTTCTTTCTTTTTCTTTTTCTTCCTTCCTCCCTCCCTCCCTCCCTCTCTCCCTTCCTTCCTTCCTTCCTTCCTTCCTTCCTTCCTTCCTTCCTTCCTTCCTTCCTTCCTTCCTTCCTTCTTTCCTTTCTTCCTTCCTTCCTTTCTTTCTTTTTCTTTCTTTTTTTATTGTAAGAATAATTAGTATGAAATCTACCTTTTTAAAAATGTAAGTGTACAACAGTGGTCCCCAACCTTTTTGGCACCAGGAACCTGTGCTCCTATGAGAATCTAATGCCTGATGATCTGAGATGGAGCTGAGGCAGTGATTCTAGCGCTGGGGAGCAGCTGCAAATGCAGATGAGCTTCACTCACTTGCTGGTTGCTCACCTCCTGGTGTGCAACCAGGTTCCTAACAGGGCATGGACTGGGCTGTGGACCCCTACAATACAACACTGCTACTTAAAGGCACCATGTTGTATAGAAAATCTCTGGAATTTGTATAACTGAAACTTTGCATTTGTTGAACAGCAGCATTCCATTTTCCTCTCTTCCCAGACCCTGGCAACCAATATTCTATTCTGGTTCTATAAGTTTGACTATTTTAGTTACTTCAAATAAATGGAATCATGCAGTATCTGTCCTGTGATTGGCTTATTTTATTTAGCATAATTTCCTCTCAGTTCATTTATGTTTTCAAATGTGACAGAATTTCCTTCTTTTTTAAGACTGAATAATATTTCATTGCATGTCTAAACCACATTTTCTTTATTCATTCATTCATTGATAGACTTTTAGGTTGTTTCCATATATGGCTGCTTTGTGAATATGCTACAATGAATATAACAGTAAAGATATCATTTCAAAATCTTGATTTCAATCCTTTTATATATGTATGCTCAGAAGTAGGATTGCTGGATTATATGGTAGTCCTTTTTTTTTAACTTGTTGAGGAACCTCTATACTGCTTTTCATAAAAGTTGCACTAATTTACATTATCATCAATGATATACAAAGGTTTCGATTTCTCCAATAGCTATTTTAGCAAGTGTGAAGTGACATTTCATTGTAGATTTGATTTATATTTTTCTGATGATTAGCAATCTTGAGCACCTTTCCATATACCTACCTGTTGGCTACGTGTATTTTGTCTTTGGAGAAATTTCTATCCAAGTCCTTTGCCATTTTTATTCATGTTATTTGTTGTTTGTTTCTTACAAACTTATAGAGTTTGAATATTAACTTCTTATCATATATGAAACTTGCAAATATTTTCTTCCATTTCTTAGGTTTTCTTTTCATTCCATTGATTAATGTGCATTGCATGCAGAAGCTTTTTAGATTGGTGTCTGACTTTTAGATTTTTGCTTTTGTTTCTTGGGCTTTTGGTGTCATGTCCAAGAATTTGTTGCTTAGACCAAGGTCATGAAGGTTTTCCCTTATATATTTGCTTCTAGAATTTTCAGTTTCATATCTTATGTTTAACTATTTCTATTTTGAGTTGATTTTTATATATGATGTATAGTAAGGGTTCCTGTACATGTGAATATATAGTTTTCCCAGAACCATTTGTTAAAGACACTCTTCTTCCCCTGCTCTGTATTCTCGGCACTCTCGTCTAAGGTCAGTTTACCATATTTGTACAGATTTAGTTCTGGACTCACTATTCTGTATCCTTGACCTATATGTCTTTTGTTAAACCTATATCATACTATTTTAATTACTGTAGCTCTGTGTATTGTATGATTCCAATTGAAATTTAAAATTGTTTTTCTTTAACTGTAAAAAATGCCAATTGGATTTTGATAGAGATTGTATTGAATCTGTAGATCACTTTAAGTAGTATGGGCATTTTACAATATTAAATCTTCTAATCTATGACCAATCCCTTCTTATCTTTTAAGTTTCAGCTACAATTTTCTTTCATGATAAGAAGTATTTGCTGATAGTCATTACTTTTGTTTTCTTTCTAAATCACTCTATTATAGCATTTGTAATATTAGATTATAAATGTTGTTTCGTGTCTCTTCCACACAATACAGAGCAAAAGGAAAAATATTTCCAAATGGAAACAAGATCCTAACACAGATTATATATATGTAAATACACAAATATATACATGAGCATACATGTAATTTATATATATGCATGTATATACACATATGTATATATTATGTCTTTTCACACATCATTTCATTATATAGATTTGTTTTTATGATACATTTTATATTGTTAAATTGCTATGATTCTAATAGAATTGCACTTTAAGATATACCTTCAAACACTCTCTGCAAATATATGCTATATAGCTGCTCATCTATAAACTGAATCTCTTTCTTTCCATACATGTTATTATATAATGTTTATATATATATACACATTAATATACATTTTAAATATGTATGTGCTGTTATTGAAGAAATAGCATAATCCAATTTTCCAGGATAGTTCCCTTTCTTGGAGACTTTATACTATTTAAGAATAGCACAACCTAATTTAGAAGTTTTTGTTTTTTCTTGGATCCATTATGAAACAGATTTATAAAACCATTGAAAATGCTGGTTAGGTTTATAATTCATCATTTTTGTGAGGTCTCTATTTTTTTTTTACAGTCAAACAACTAAAATGAGATAATATTTACAGTCAAACAACTAAAATGAGACAATATAAATTATTACCTATAAGAATATTTATCCAAATAAAAGGGTTAATCATGAAACATTATTCATTCATTTATTTATTGCACTCATCTAATAAATACTATCTGTATGAACCTGGCATTTTACTTAGTACTTATCATGAAATTCTAAGCACAGCAAGCAAAGTAAATGCTCTCACAGAACTTGAAATCTAGATGGAGAGGTCCAATGAAAGTAAACAATTAAAATCAAATGAATTTAATATTGCTATTTTGAAGAATCTAATATTAAGGTTAATGGCAGGATGACAAAACTTTGTAGAAATTTTCTATGAAGAAATAATGTTGACATCTATTTGAATATTGAAAAGATGTACAAAAATAGGAAGAATTATTAGCATTTTTGGAAGGGTGAGGAGAATGATAGATATGTGCAAAGACTCTGAGTCTAAATAATTCTTGATAAATGTAAAATCTAAAAGGTGAATAATTTGAAAAGTGTGTACTGAACAATGGGGAAAGTGGTATAATGTAGGCATGGGGAGCTAGAAAAGAAAAACTATCAAGGTCTTATGGGTCATAGCAAAACATTGGGATTCGATTCTAATTTCAGTGGAAAAATAATTGCATAGAAACAATGTGATCTGATTTACATTTTGAAAGCTTAATTATTTTGCCTTATAGAAGACAGATTGGATTGAGTCAAGAACTGAAATGGAGAGATTGGTTGGGGAACCATGCTGTGCTTCAGACCATAGATTTATACAAGCATCACATATTTATTTTGCAATTGCTGGATGGTGAGATGAGAAAAAATATGAAAGAGCAAATGTAATTCTTTTTCAGAAATTACAAAATTATAATTTACTGATTAAATGAATTGAAAGAGAATTATTTTCTGTACAGAACTATTCTTCAATTAAAATATAAAATTCTCTATGGGCCATCTACATTGAGACTAAATAATCTTAAATTAGAATGTAAAGCCTTCCAAAGAACACATCTGTTGCATGACAGTGCATATGTGAAAACACATCTGGACAATTAATTTAAACTTTGAAATTTGATTTTGAAATAAATATCTATACAATTAAAATGAAAAGTTAATGATTTTTAATCTAGAAAATAGCTAAATCTTTCAGCTCATAAAGCAAGTACAATATAAATAATTTATAATATTTTATTAATGTGAATTATTCGTAATTACTCGGCATACACTGCTCTGCATTTTGCTTATGTCTCTGCCTACGAACAATTTTAGATAACTATCAGTTTCCAGGGTACACTGAAAGGACAATAGAAAACAAAAGGAAAAAATGCTAAGCCATCTTGTTATAAAGATATTTCCATTTGTGACAACGTGGGTGGATCTTGAGATTATTATGCTAAGTGAAATAAGTCAGACTGAAAAAGTCAAGAACCATATGATCTCACTCATATGTGGCATATGATGCTAAAAGCAACAAACATGGCAAAAATCAGAGACTCATGGACACAGACAGTGGTTTAGTGGTTACCAGAGAGAAGAGGGGGAGGGGCGAGATAGATAAGGGGAATGGGGTCAAAATAAATGGTGACAGAAGAAAATTTAACCACGTGTGGTGAACATAATGCAATATACACATGACATATTGTTGAATTATACATTTGAAACCTATTTGCTTTTATTAATCAATGTTACTCCAATAATTTTAAGAAATAAAAAAATATTTCCATAGACATTTTACTACAGCCTACAATTTTTAAATTTTGAATAGAGTTACATTAGCAAATTTCACAATAATTTTTAATTGTCATGTGGACTGGAATAATTATTTTGAGTTGATTAATAAATTCTCCTTCTGTAGGTTGATTAACCAGAAGAAATAGTTATAACCAGAAGGTTACTCTAGTATGAGTTAGTTATATGAACTACCTTTAAAGTACATATGTATCATTTTTTTATCTTTTAATCATCTAAACCTAAAGTTTACCTTATATATAACCTTAAGACTTCATAGGATGCAGAATTCACTTCTCAGTATACAAGATAAAAAGACAAGATATTTACTTAGTCAGTTATCCTGGCATTTAGAGCAGGGCCATGGGGACAGTGTACACCTAATCAGATACAAAACAAACAAACAAACAAGCAAAAACAAAAATAAAAATAGCATACAATAGAATAAAACATAAAAATTAGAAATTCTGAATGCAGCATTAGTGGTGAGATCCAAAAAGCAGGCATAATGAAGAAACCAAACACTTTACAGTAGTCACTCCTTAGCCAGAGTTTCACTTTCCATGGTTTTAAGTACCTATAGCCAACCGTGGTCCAAAAATATTAAATGGAAAATTCCAGAAATAAACAATTCATAAGTTTTAAATTGCATGCCGTTCTAAGTAGCATTATTAGTGTCACCCTGTTTTACAAGGGAAGATAAAGAGGCATAAATTGTTTACACAATTTGTCAAACTAATAGGCGGTGAGTATGAAACAGGCTGTTAGGGTTCAGAGTTGTACTCTTAATCACTACACTACAGTGCTTTCTTCACCCATATAAAAATAAAAGCTTTCCAAAGCTATTAAAGAGCTTTTCAAAGATGCTGACACATTACTTGCTAATGAATTTCTCAAGGCTTTAGTGAAGTAGAAGTGTTAAGGGTCCGATAAGGAGAAACAGATGCAAAATGTGTGATTTACAGCTTATAAACCCAGCCTAACTTCTCCATATCTCTACATCTGTACTTAGAGATTATTTCTTCCCTATTGATTTCTAGTCAGTTATCAAAATAAACTATCAATTGTTTGCTGGGTTAATTTTCTGGGACTGAATCTCACTAGTGGTCAATGATTAACACATATGCTATAAATCTCTTTATATATTGATAGTCTTACAATTCATTTCAGTTGAAAATGGCTCATTAATTTTAGTGGGTATGAAGGGTAAAATGACCAGATGCAAAGTGGGTTCTGTACACAAAAGACCAGCGTGTAAATTAGAAGCATCATGCATGCCAGAGTCTCAGCTTCAGGAGCAGCTGAGATCACATGTTTGTCAACCTGCTAATATTCCACTTATTAATAATCTAAAAAATGAAATAATATTAGGCTTTAAAAAGGCAAACTTAATATGAAATAATAGAATCATGACTGTTGAATTAATCCCTAAGTCAATTTAGTTCACAGACTAGGAAAGACCTAAAATAATAGGTCTCAGAATCTTCTTTCTGGCCTTGTCCAGAGAAAAAGGAATAACTATACAATCAGAAAATAACACACTAATTTTTTTTGAGTATTTTTCAACAGTGGTTCTGAATTTGCATTAATCTGGAAGCTAAACTGTGCTCTTTTTTCCTTCATAGTAGTGAAGACTAAAGCGCCGAGTAATAAGTAAAATAATAAATGAATGGGATTCACCTCATGGTAAAAAACTTCTTTGACTCTAAAAGTAATCCATTATTTTTTCACAACTTATTAGATTTGTAGTTGAGAAATAAATATGCTCTACCATTACAAAAATTCTCATATTATTATTTGACCAAAGAAATAAGGTATGGAATTCAACTAAACAGGTTAAATTCACAGTTCTACTACTTAAAGGCTTTGTGACCTTACACAAATATATTGATTATTTTGGACTTTACTTTCTACCTATGTACTTGGATATTATAATATCTATTTCATACAATTGTTATATATTTTATAGAACACTTACAATAACATCCGGCACATAGTAATTATATATTAAAACTTGATGAATCCAACAATCAAAACTAATATCACTACTCTGGGAAGTTCAAGAAAACTTATTCAACCATCTAAAAAATTTTAACCCCCCTCCTCACCACCAAAATAAATATTTCTTTCACTTCCCCTTTTGATTAACAATTGTTTTGGAAAAATGAAAAAGATGGGTTTTTCAAAATAACAGCAAATTATCACATTATCTCCAGATAACTCTTATTATCTGCCATTTTGTGAAGTAACTGGGAATCCAGTAGATTTGGACATTTTGAGCTATCTACTCCACAGTAAAGTTCACTTCTCTGCACGTTTTCTTTTAGACCACTAAAACAAGAAGACAAATGCTGGATAAGTTTCTCAGAAGCTTAAAGGAAACACAGATCATATGTTATAGCATTTCTCTGTCCTATTTGGAGTCAGACAAGGCTTACTTTGAAGCAGCCCCTACAACTTTACAGATGACATAAGATACAGTATATACAGCTCTACTATCTACCTATTATTACCCCATTGGGATAATAATATTTAGTGATAACCTAGATATCTTTGCAAAGATAAGTTTGGTTCAATTCTATGGCAAAGCCCATTAGGAGAGTCACAGTAATGTTCCCCAAGGACTGGGGAAAGAAAACTGTGCTATTTTAGATTAATTATTTTTGCTTTGACAAATTGTTCTTTTCTTTTTTCCTAGACAATGGAATAAACTAAAATTTTTTACCCATTAAACATGAAATTGTCATTCCATCTGAACTGTACATGGTGACTTAGGAGTTATTACATACTATTAGCAATAAGCATAGACATTTTCAGCTGCACTTTGTCATGAAGAAAAGGTGGTACATATGAGATTATTTCAAGTATGTCCGCACACTCATAGCTTGACTGTGCTACCCCTCTATGCCTCATCTCAAAACACATGAATGACATCATCAGTAATCTCTGTGACCACAGGTCTGATGAGAAAAATACCCAAGCCTAGTTTACAGATAACACTACACTGTTTAACTTGCACCAGCAAAAAGTATACTACACCAAACCTGAAATCCCACTTTTGCATAATACTAAATTAAACTTTTAAATAAAGTAAACTTCTTAGCAGTCAGAACCTCATTGGGACAGTCACATTTTCAATTTCACCTCAAAGGAGAGAAGACATAAGATGAGTTGTCTATGAATAATTTCTTTGATAGGATTATCAGACATTTAGAAAAAATAAAATAAATGGATGGATAAAAATAAAAGTTTGGAAAGACATTTTTAAATGGACCTCTTAATTTTTGACCAGAATCTAGGAATATTTGTGTTTCATGTGGATGGTCAGCAAAAGCTCCCAAAGCAGAGAAGACTTATAATAAGACAAAATGAGCAAGATCATTCATTTTGTCATACAGGTCAGCATTCCTCCCCAGATAACAGAAACGGGATCCTGGTTGCAGGGCTGGAGACAATCCAGAGTCTCATCAATAAGACCCTTCCCTTACAAAGACTGACATGATTACTGCCACGGCTCACTCTCTAGTAATATAAACCTGAGAACCACTTAGGGGAAGATGATTGCATAGGAACCTTTCTTCCATTTCCATTATGTGGAGGGCAGTGGTTTATTCGCAGCATGTAGACTGTTATTCAGGATTTTTTGCCCCTGCAGGATTTCCATCATTAAATTTGGCGAATATCATACCCACTGCCTTGTGAGTCCACCCAAACTGCTTCTGCTCAAGGAATTTACTGCAATGAAAGAAGAAAAGACAATTGTTCTTATATAGTCATGACTCGATACAAGTAGACCTTTTTAAAACCTTTTAATTTTTCTTAAGACAAATTCCAGAATGCTTAGTGTAGCCTATGAAAACTTACATTATCTGGCTTCTACTTTTCTCAAAGTCTCCAGTTCTGCTTTCTTCAATTCCCAGTGATCCAATCACACAGACTTTATGCTCTATCTTTTTTCCAGTATCTTATTCAATCTCAAAGCCCTATGTGAAATGTTTCTGAGCCTGTGACTCTCTTCCATTCCTTAGATATCTCAGATTTAATTATCATTTAGATGTTAGTTGAATGATACAACTGCAAAGAAACTTCCCCTTACTTAGCAGACTACATCAAGACTCTTTTGTAATGCTGTCACGGCTTTCTCTTCTTTTTTATTTTTCCTATCACGGTGTAATTAATTGTTTAATAGCTATTTTTTGTGTCTTCTCCTTTGGACTTAAGTCCATAAGGCATAGATCATTTTTGACTTATCTATTTCTGTATTCATATTATCTATTTCTGTGTTTATACATAATAGGTACTCAAAATATTTGTTGAACAAGTGAAAAATAAGTAAATGTTATTGTAAGTTAATTTCTCATAGAGAATTTTGAGTTTTATAATTAATGAATGAGAGTAAGGACATTTTTTCAGTCACACCCTCATCCCTATGTCCCTTTCATGATAGCAGAATGATAAATTGCAAGGTGAAAACCCTTATTTTAACATATCCTTCCAATGTACCAGTTCCATATCTATGCCCCAGGTCACATCGCCTGACACTAATCAATATACCAGGAATCATTTCACCCATGCAGACTACCATAAGCATTGAAGAAAATATTGCATATTCAATGTAGATTCTACATCATCAAATTATTCTGGGATTTCTATGACTTTATTAGAGCATTTCTCATTATAGGCACATAAGACATTTGTATTAAGCAAATTATCTGACAAAGGGACAAACATGTTTCTGGCTATTGAAAACAGTTGTACATCCAAACTCGATGCTCAGATTATGATGACACACTTGTCAAAACACAGTACAATTATGTTATGAATAGGAGGTTGATTTCATATTTTAATTTTAATGAAGATTGGATATTTGAAACTCAGACATGTATCTGAGTTTAATAACCATCAAATGCATGTTTAGACTGAATGACTGAGTCAATTATTTCTCCAAAAGTAGTTATTAAAAGAGTTTTAAATACATAAGAATAATGAAACAACTCATGAATATTCTGTTTCCAAAATTAATCACAAGTAGACTTCATATTATATATTTGTGGAATCATTATTATATGATTTGGAGTTGCTTATGAGTTACAAATTAATGACTGCTAATAACTTCTGGAAGGGCTAAAGTGACTAAAGGACATTAATAAGTCACATACCACTTATTAATGACCTCTATATGTATTTGGATCCATACTTCCATTTTTCTGAAAGAGAACCTTTCCTATAGATTTCATTATATGTGAAATGAATCATAAAATACTAAAATAGTATAAATAAAATTTTGTATTTTATATTTTGTACTTTTAGAGTAGTAAAGTAGTGATTAAATATTGCTTTTTTCTGAAATATGAGATTTTTTATTATTTGATGTTAGTTTGGTTTGAAATTATTTTGGGTATTTCAAACACCTGAAAGAGAATATAAAAAGCTTAAACTACATGAAAGATGTTTGTCTGCACATCCTCCCTAAGAGCACCATGTGTCCTCTTCATTCAGATACCATTGAATTTGGTTGTGTACAGGGAATAAGTGAAATAAGAGAAATTGAAAGAAGCTGGGGAAAAGAGTAATTATGATACAACATAGTCCAAGGTTAAAGAAATATAGAGTCAATGTTTGGTATCTGAGTACTCCAAGATACATGCCAACTGTTTTCTTGCTAAGATCTGTAATTTTTAAACCTATCTATCTCAACATGAGAGGGCAGGAAATAGGCTATTGCCTATGGAACTATAGAAAATTTTGTTGATAAAGAAAGAGACAAATATTTATGATTAAAATTTAGAATATTTAATAAGTGAGTTATGTTTTTAGGGAAGTTAATATTAAGGGCACTGACTAAGAATAAGTTTTAGCTAGGCAAAACATGACATAAAAGCCATGATCTAATATGAGATATAGTATAACTTCATTTCAACCTGCAGTGTTAGCTTTCTTTTATCAATTCTTAAACCTATTTAACCACCCTTTCATTATTTCATGCATTCAATAAAAATTCAATAATTTTAAGGGTTAACTGTGTGTCAAAGGCTATGAGAAGAAAATACCAAAAGATTAATAAGATAAAATTGTCTTGTCTTCAAAAAAAATCAATTTCTTGTGGGGAGTTAGGAAAGCAAACAATAGTACAGTGGAGGAAATTTCAAATAAGAACGAATGTGATGTCAAGGGAATGGTTGTAGGAGAAAGCAGAACAAACTCGGAGAATAGCAAATAGTTCCATATTGGTGAAGTATAATGAATGAAAGTGAAGAGTGGTGAAAATTGAGATGATCCTGAAAATGTTTAGGGGAGATTGATCATGAATGTCCTAACATATAAAGCTAGCAACTATATACTTTATTTAATAATTAATGAGAAGAGATCAAAAGGTTTTAGAAAGGTGATTTTACTGATGATGGGAGTGCATATATCTTTTCAAATTACTGGTTTTGTTTTCCTTGAATAACCAAATAACCAAAATCATAATTGTTGCATCATATGATAGTTATATTTTTAATTTTTTGAGGAACTTTCATACTGTCTTCCGTAGTGGCTACACCTTTTTATATTCCCACTCACAATGCAGAAAGGTTCTCTTTTCTTTACATCCTCACCACACTTGTTATTTCTTATTCCATTTTAACAGGGGTGATATCTCATTGTGGTTTTGATTTACATCTCCCTGATGAATAATGACATTGAACATCTTTTCATGTACCTGTTGACCATCTTTATGTCTTCTTTGGAAAAATGTGTATTCAAATCATTACCCATATTTTAATCAGATTGCTACTGAGTTGTATGAGTTCATATATTTTGGGTATTAGCGCCTGATTAGACATATTATTTGTAATTATTTTCTCTCATTCTGTAGGATACCTTTTTCATTTTGTTGATGATTTTTTGTTTGTTTGTTTGTTTTTTGTTTTGTTTTGTTTTTGCTGTGCAGAAACTTTGTAATAGGTTTTGTTTCTTGTCTCCATCTTTTGAAAATCATGCCAGGAAGGTACAGCTGTGATTTTTCTTCTTCAAATCAATCTTGCTTTAAATAAAACTTAAGTATAAGGGAGGAATTAGATAACTGCAACCATCTATTTTTGAAAAAGATTAATGCAGCAAAATTTCTGATATTAGCTTAAGTATATTTTAGAATGCATTTCTGTGTTGCACCATCCATCATATACATGAAATCTAAAAAAATAAATAAATAATTAAAAATGTTTATTTTTTTATGTAACTTTTTGTTTCATTATGTTCATCTAGGGGAGTTCCTAAAAGAGAGGGAAAGATTTTTTTTTCTAGTTTAAATACATTTTATGTGAGTAAAAGAACAAATTATAATGAAAGTCCTAGAGAGTGTTTTCTTTAGCAATCTAAGGTCAATTCACTGAAAAAAATAAAACAAATTGTACACTTGTGTACCCTGCTAGAAGGCAGACAAGCATTTGCTAATCACGTTTGATTTTGCCACACACTTTACTAAAATTTTGCAAACGTTTTTTGAATTACCACAGAAACTGTTTAAAATAGCAATTATTGTCTCAATATTTCAAGTGAAAGGACAATTTTCATAGATGTTTTTTGCTCTAGGTCACTCAACTAATACATAGTTGAAATTTGAACTCAAATAATTCTGAAATACATGCTATGTTTAATGGACAAATAAAAAATGAAAATATGACTTTAAAGGGCAATTCTCTAAGCAGATGACATTTTAAAAATTGGCCACTATGTCTACAAATTTGTCATCTTTTTCTCTTTAATTTACTTTTAAGGCTCTTGTATTTACTTCAGATTCTTATGTGACCACTTCTATTTACTCCAGGATTTTACTCAATCATTTTTCCCTCTTCTCTCTTATATTTACAATCTCTCCCTTTTCATTGGATTCTTTGTTACCAGCTGAAAAGCTTGTTAATGTTTGTAATATACTTAAAACTAAATACCAAAGTACAACACATTACTTGATCTCCTTCCCCTTTCAGCCAATTTCTCTACATTATAAACTAGCATCTCTGGGGTCACTTTGTCACTTCCAAGATATGCTAAATATTTGGGTATCTGGCTTTTACTTGCAACATTTAATAAAGTTATAGTCTCCTCCTTGATATGAAGTATGCATTGAATTACTAAGTTCTTTCTTATTTGACCAATATAAAGCATCTAAAACCATTGATCATTTATTTCTTGAAATTACTTTCTCTTTGGTCTCTTCACAACTGATCTTCCTTGATCTCTTTGATCTTGTGCATTAACTATTTCTTTTCAGGCCATGTTTTAACACAGGGCACCCATAAATATTAGTCTAATTTTAAGCTTTAGTAATTTCAGAATTATAAGTGTTGTCAATTGAAAAGAAAAATTGTTTGAGAGTTTATTTACTTTTTTCACATTTATTGAGTTTTATGAATTTTTAGCAATAAAATTTTAGTGTTTTAGATACTCTGAATGAAAGTATCAGATATTCACTGAGATGAAAATATACATAAATTACAAATTTATTTGAAATTCACAAAACTAAGTACATTCTTTCTGATTAAAGATGGAAATGATGACCAACATCTTGTTATGAACTCCATTGGACTACTGGGCATCCTCCATTAGAAGTCATCAGGCATGTAAAAATCAATATGTCCCAAATCTTACCTGTTTGTTTCTTCCTCAAACCAGTTCTACTTAAATGTTTTTATTACTTCAAATGATAGAATCTAATTATGTAAGCCCCAAACCTTCATTTCCTTTAACGTTAGCTCCCAATAAACCACACATTCTATTCTTCTCTCCACAGCTGTATATATTAACTCCTTTCTGTCAATAATATTAATGCTTTAATTAAAAGACTCATAATAAATTGTGAATATTATTCAATAAGCTTAAACTAGTCTTTCTATATATCTTATAAATTCCAAATGCCATGTTATAAAATGTGAACAGAATATTGACCACATGTGAATACACTCACACACATACATGTGCGCATGTACACACACACAGATTTTAGACTTTCAACTCCAGGTAAGGCCTAACAGGTCAGAGTAAACCAACCCTTCAGTGGAAAACTACTAGATGAGAAGAGTACATTTTTCAAAATCACATTTTTGTAAGAATTAGTAACATTGATCAATTATTTATAGTGGTTCCATTGTGTTCTCGGAAGTCTTCTTTGATAGCAGCTATAAGTATACTTTATTGTACTTGGAATGGTCAACTTACTTTAGAGGAGAGCTCATTTTATTTTTATTTTCTTATTGCTAACACCCTATAAATTATTTACTGTTCGATAGTTATTTTTGAGTAAACAATTATTCAAAAACCAAGGGAGAGAAAAATAAATAAATCTAAACATTAATGAGGGAACAAACCAATGCATATTAAAATATGATTAGTGGATACTTTTCAAAGCCGGGTCAGCCACTGTGACTACAGATGATTTACATGGTACTATTCACTGATTTCAATATGGTACATTCTGTCTATATCATTCATGATTATAAGCTGCTTTTGGTACTTTTTGAATCATAAAAATAAAATATTTTATTCTCAATGTATTTTAAAAATAACACATAAATGTTAGTTAAGATAGAAAATACTCATTCTTTCGTACGTTAAGAAGCATGAGACACTTTGCTATGTAAGTAAACTTCTTCACAAAAGAAGTGAAATCATTTGAAAGAAAAAATGGAACTTAATATGATGTAAATGGTCCACAGAATCCATTCTGACACTTTTCTAGCTTGAGTGCTTTGCTGCATAAAGAACCCCCCCCCACACACACACACACCATACTCAATTCAGTCAGTTATACAACTAAAGATAAAGATAAATTCAGGAATCCAGTTAGTTCTGTGACCTTCACTGGTAATGAATC
The DNA here is from genome assembly GCA_030015415.1 of Cynopterus sphinx. Taxonomy (NCBI): domain Eukaryota; kingdom Metazoa; phylum Chordata; class Mammalia; order Chiroptera; family Pteropodidae; genus Cynopterus; species Cynopterus sphinx. Next base: position 30,507,552 of record CM057392.1, on the reverse strand, counting down.
TTGTAGACTCATTAGCTGTTATTTGAAGCATTTTAAAATTAATTGCCTTTAGTTTAATGAAGTTTTTGCTTGCTTGAAAATCAGACAATGGTAAGTATCTGAACAAACTCCTTAACAGTTGTTTATTACAGGCTAGTTGTGACCTTGGAGAGGCTTTTTTCTTTTTTAAATTGTAACGTTGTGTATTACATAGAATGCATAGGAAGGGTTTTATTTTAATTTTTACAATCATCCTTAACACATTAGGAAATTCACTAAACTTGCAATCAGGTATAACTCTCTAAACTATGCTAAAATCTCTTCTAAATTTTTTTCGTTCGATTTATGATTTTAATTTTTATTTAGTTTTTTTGGCCATTGTCATATTGCTCCAGGCACAAAAACAACCACGCTGAAACTAGTGTACTATTATTATTTTTAAGAACAGTACATTATAATATATACACAAGCTTAATAGGAATTAAATCAATGCCAATATTACAAAGGAAAATAGGTATAAAAAATAGTGTTAAATAGAGAAATAATTTATCCTGGAAGAAACTAGAATTTTTATATTTTGAACTTCTATTTTACCTGTGCACAAAAACATGTTAAAATATTTTTCATTGAATCAATTGCATAGTTTATATATATAAATAAAAATAGTCACATAATTATTTTTTATTCAGATTTTATTTCTTCTGGTACTAGTTATCCTATTACTGCTAGATTATTATGTTTCCTTATTATAATGGGACATATTTTTCTATGATTACAGAAGTCATTTACTTTCATTATTTGGACTGCATGCACTTGAGTTGTTTTCATAAAAATAAGATGAATTTCACCACAACATTCATATATCCAAGTGACCAAGGACACATATAAAGAGACCTAAACTAAAATAGCTAAATTCTGGGTTTATACTGGCTTTTTACTGTTACTCAGGGAAGTTATTCAAGTTTTATGCTTTTCAGTTTACCCATTGCTAAAGATAGGATTAGGTTCTCAAAAAGAGTTCCAACTTGTATTACACTGGGATTATATAATGATGGAAATGATTAAGTAAATTATTAAAATGAAATTTAGAAATGTTAAGTGATTCACTCAGTCCCATAGCAAGTTCGTTTCAGTGCAAAGACAAAACACCATTTTTCTGACTTGCAGTTTTTATTATCATAACAGAATTTATATAATAAAAGTGCCCTTGCTTCAACACATTATATTAAAAATTTCTTTTTTCTTATGCATGTATTTTATTTTATTATTTTTAAATTAAATTAATTGGGGTGACATTGGTTAATAAAATTATATAGATTTCAAGTGTACAATTCAATAATACATTGTCTATATATTACAATTCTTAAATCTGTATTTTAATTATCTATAAAATCATCACTGAGAATATAGAGGTATTTGCATAAAAGTTTATATGAAACCATTTCTAAAGATGCAAAGTAAACTAAAGTGATCTCTATCTCTGACTATTTGGAATATGTTACTCCATACTATATATGGTATGAAAATAATATATTGTCGAAGCTGTTTTTAAACTTAACCTTGTATCTTTCCATGAGTTGAAATTCTTTCAAACAACATTTGATAGAAAGAGTATTATAAAAATGTTCTATACTCCTAACCTTAAAGTGTATATAGTTCCTGTAAGAGTGATTCTAAGCAAGAATATGCTTCTGAAGCTTTGCAACATAAACATGCATTTTTTAAAGAAAAAATATTTCCCTTAAGAAAGAGCTCTGGCAAATGAATGTAAAACCAAGAATAGACTTTAAATTTCTGTGTTTTAAGTGAACACTGAAAAGAAAATTATTACACAGGGCCATTAAAAGATTTAAATGAGTAAATGTTTATGAAACAATTAAGACAATGCTGGAAGAGTTCAGATAGTGAATGCATTAGGAAATTCAATAAAAAATAAATTATTAGTATAGTTAAATAATATTTTTATAATAAATCCAATTCTTTGAGTAACCAAAAATATAATTTTTATAAAGTGTTTTATTGAGTTGAGATGAATTTCAAAACCAGAATAAAAAGCATCAAATTAAGTGGATGTGGATTTACTGCCAAATTGACAAGTTGAGTTGTTTTTATTTCCCCATGTTGACTCAATATATCCAAAGCTCTTTATGGAGGCAGTTTTCTTCAAATGGTTCCACATGTTTTCTATTTATCTCTGCTTCACAGATTTATCAAATGCCATCACTTTCAAGGCCCAGCCCTACCATTATAACACCAGCACTTAAAAGGAAAACATTTCCCCAAAACTTAGAACATTTAGACTAGAGGGGACTTTAGAAATATTCTGCCTTCCCATGTTGGCATGAGGAAAGGGAAGACAGGGCATACTGGTATGTCAAGGGTCTTTTGTTCATTCAAATTTCAAATCGTAGTTCACTCTAACAATGCTATATATAGAAATGGGCATTTTGAGAAACAGAAACTCTTATTATAATAAATATTTAGGAAGGAAGTAGAAGAGAAAATGAAGACTAAAAAATAGGGGACATTAAAGTGAAAGATAAAGAATAAATAGGAAAGGAAAAGCAAAGTAGCTCATGTAAGACAAGAAAAAGAAAGAGACACATGTGCCTTACTGCTCCAAAGTATGATTACCCAGGAAGCTCAGGATATCATAATATCCAGACTCATATGTGTATGGCAAGGCTGGCTTTGAGTTTAAAAATTATAAATAACAACATGCTCTCATATAGGTATAGATACTTAACCAAAACAAACCAGTAAATAAAATTTCTGTATGCTTTGTGTGAAAAGGATTTCTAATTTTTTAATAATCCATATCAGTATTTTGTTGTTTAAAACTAAAATTTTTTATTTTAATAATTGAACATTTTTACCTTATTAGAGCATTGTTAATTACTCTTTGAAACATTAAGATGGTTAATTTTTTGATGATAGAAATTTTCCTCAACAAACATATAGCAATCACTGTGCTTTTAATTCTATATGTTAGCTACACTTGCCTCTCAAGACTTTGCTTTGCAGCATTGTTACCAAGCTTTTGAGAATAGAATCCTTGCTATGATATGGAAAATTACTACATTCTCTCTTAAATTCTTCTGTGATAACTTTTGTCCTAAATGCTTTTGATGTATGTGGTGAGAAGAGTTAGCCTTGGTCAAAAATCTAACTCTCTTTGTGAGGGAAGGTGGGACACTCATGGTTCTTATGTTCTCTTGACATGAGAAGTAACCTTAGGTAAATAGATTAATCACATTTTAAAGGAGTCTGAGTTAAGAATCATTTATTATGTGTAAAACCTTAATCTATGCATTTACAATGCATAGTTTCATAAAGAGTCACAGAGACAATACAATTTTCTGGGGTATAAAATAAAAATGTTTTATAACATACACATTTGCCACCTTTTGATGCAATAACACATAATTTATTTAGGGAATTTATCACTTCTGGGACAAACAACGTTGATAAACGTAAAAAAAAAAAATGACTGTAGTGTTCTCCAGGTCTTCCATGGCTCTCTCTTAGCTCCTCTATTGCTTAGCCTCTTTAAATCATTAGTAAACCTGAGGCAAAACTTCTGGTTTCTATAAATCTGAGAAGAAAATATGATTCTTTGTACACTTAGCATTCCCCCAAAAGTTGAAAATATTATTAAAAACAAACAACAAATTCAATTTAAAACTTAAATACTTCATAACCTCATATAAGATTAAAACATTATAAATAGGTCCCTAAAAATAGCATGTTATTATTGTAGTCCCTATTAAGAAATTTTATTTTATATAAGAACTCTTTATCAATGCTATGCAGATATTGAACACAAAATTTATATAATCAGTTCTATAATATAAATTAGTCCAAAACAAAAACAGCTTTATAGATACAGAAAACAATTGTTGATTACTATAGTGGGGACAGTTAGGTAAAATAGGTGAAGATAAAAAACAGTTATAAAATAAATAAGTCATGGGGTATAATGTATAGCTTAGGAAATATAGTCAATAATATTGTAATAACTTTGTATCGTAACAGATGATAACTAGACTTACGGTGGGGCATCTTTTTGTAAGATATGTTAATATTGAATTACTGCTTTGTACATCTGAAACTAATAGGATATTGTATGTCAATTATACACTAATTAAAATAAAAAAGAAATACCCTTTCATACTATTATACCATTAACAACCCATTAAATATTTGCTCCCTTCAGTTGCCAGCCGTTCTTACCCCTCGGTAAATTTGGAGTTAACTGTGAACCTTTTCATTAAACATGACCCTCAGTCCACCCCCAGGGATTTGGGTTCAGTAAGTCTGGGGCAGGTGTGAATGTCTATATTTTAAAACTTCAGAAGAAATTTTTAAAGACGATCTTATAGTTGGAGGCTACTAAGCATCATGCTTCCAAAATTGTGTTTAAAAAGATGTTGAACTAATCTCTTCCTTGATAATAAAACCCTGCTGTGTTCCCAGTTAATTTACTCAGTTCTTTTATAATGAAGGCCAGAGGCCCTGTCTTTTAAATTTATTTCTATCTGCAAATTCTGTAATTTCAGAAAGTTACTTAAAACATAGGGAAAACTTGCTTATTTATTCATTTACTTCAACTTAGCCTAAAGGAATAACCTCAATATTCTTATTTATCTACAGTGTAATTAATATTAAATATCCTGGGATATATAATGAGAATTTGGCTCAATTTTTTTATATTTTTACCCAAAAAACTTACTCACTTGAGTAAATTCACTGTGCAAATTCACGAGTTTTCCATTGCCAACCTGATCTATTATGCTCTAGCCTCAAGCCAATATTTTATTTACCCTGAAATGCATGCATAGAAAGCTCTGCAACTATACAGTGTTAGATTTCCTACACTCAAAATCATAGCTTAACCCAAATATTTTTCAATATATATATTCCTGATTCATTAGAGTGATCGAAAGAGAGCAATGTAAAGTTAGAGAGAAAGAAAACAACCAAAGTAAACAGCATTTTAGTAAATTTCACTGTCTTGAATCAAAATAATACAGCCACATAGGTAGGTCTATTTCTATTTCGTGTACGTGCAAAATTAGATGATTCCCATTCTGCTACTCTTTCTCTCCTATATATTTTTAGTTTTCAGATTTTGTGTGTGTATAAAAATAATTTCTTTTCTATAGAAAGTTTTAAAATGTTGACTTTTTCTCTCTGGCTTATCCTTACAATAGTTCAGTTTACTTCAACAAAAGTTTATTGTTCCTCTCTGAGTACCTAACACCATACTAAGTAATTAGGATACAATAATGAAGATAATGAAGTTCCCATCCCAAAGAAAAACTTGCATTTAAGTGAGACATATAGCCATGTAAACACATTAATTCAGTTCAATTTAGTGTAAAGAAAGTTATGTACTCATATTTCTGTGGAAGCCTGGAAGCAGATAAGTTAGTTACTGAAATGAGAATGAGAAAGAAGAGAAAGAGCCACAAGCCACAGGTAGATTCCTGACAAGCACACATTTTAATGAGCAAAAGAAAACAAAGAGCTCACAAACAGTCATAGAATAAATGATCACAGAGAAAGGATTAGGTAAGAAGAGAAAGGTGCCATATGGTGAATTAGGAGAGTTTTAATGAAACAGAAGTTGCTCAATAGTGTCAAATATCCCGGAGAATTTCTGCAAAGCAGGGCTTTAACTGTCCATAGGTTGTGCCAATACAAATGCTATTGATGACTCCTTGCTAAAAAGCCATTCCCCAAATGGTAGAGACATCATATTGCTTCAAGTTGAGGTAAAATTTGAGAGAACCGAGTTAAAGTATGTGATCATAGATGTTCACTGATCTTGCAAAAGGCTGAGTTGTGAAGGAACAATAAAACAAATAAGAAACCATGGATGATATTCTTTGTCTTAAGGTAGAGACTCAGAAAAAAGAGTCTATTAAAGCCTTTAGGAGAAATTGCATTATAATTCCCTCCTGAAGTTGTCTCCACATGTCTATGAAAATATTTAAATACATGAATAGACTGTTCTGACAGTCTTAGAGGAAGAACAAGGGGTTAAGAAGGTAGAAGAAAGAGCCCCAGCATCCTTAAGCTCTTTGCTGGCTCACACTGAGAGGAAGCACACATCTCTCTACCATGTTCATCAGCACTGCAGCTTCTGGACAGAGAAGGGAGGGTGACACACAGAGTTACTGAAATCAGGTCTGGCTGCTCATCTCCCACAAGCCAATAACTTGGAAAAAAGAGTATGGTAGAAAGAAAGTAAGTTTATTCAAGAGCTGGCACCATGAGAGCACAGTGGATTTCTGCCACAAAGGCTGCCCCTTCACTGCTGGTCGGGGTCATTATAGTGAGAGGGCTGGACTAAGGATAAGAGAGAGGGCTGCATCCTGGAAGGGAGGGGGTGGCCAAGGCCATATCTAGCTTTCTGGCCTTGGCTTGTTTCTCAGGCTGCCTGGAGGGGAGGCAAGTAAAACTCAGGAATTAACACGGAGTGAGTGAGAAGCTCCTTTTTAGGGTACCAAGGAGGCATGAGGAACTCCCCTCCGCAGCCTGCTCTGATGAGCAACTGGAGCTGGTCAAGCCGAGGTCCAGGGAGGACTCAGCTGTCAGTCTTTGGGCACCAAATGGTCTGGGAACTATTAGTTTCCTTTGAAGTTCGTTTCTAGAGTTCTCAATCGCACAACAGTTTACCTGAAAACTTGCCCTGAAAATTATGATTAATGCCCTTATGCTTACTGACCACAATCCTTCTGGTCTAGCATTCTTTCCAGACTGATCCCATATTTGTTTCTGGGTGGCTAATGCCCTGGAGGACCACACTGCCAGAATGGCTCCGTGAAGCACAATAGATGCCCCTGCTCCACTCCCTGTAACTGTCACATAGCTCCTGGAATAATGCCCAGATTCTCTCTCTAAGCCAGACTGAGAAGGGTGAGCAGTTTGGTAGTGTGAACCTGCTGCCTTCTCAGATCACCAGTACCCTGACAATAAATGCTTATTCTAAATAGCCTGATTCCTGCGTGGGTCTGTTGGTTGAGTGGCACAACCAGCACGAATCCCAGCCTCTGTTGCCCTCCAGATGCATAAAGATAAAAAAAAAGAAAAAGAATAAAAAAATGGTTGCAATCACAAGACTAGAATAAAACACGCAATATATCGATAGGCATGAATTTTATAAATAAAATTAATGCAAGGGCGCACAGTGGTAATATTCAGTCATTATTTATATGTAAGTTCAAAGGCCTGATGTGTGGTATCTAGGTAGCCATGAGCAACTGGAGTGAAGACTCAGCTCAGTAACCATAGGAATGACAACACTGATGGCCCAACCAAAAAACCCGCCCCTAAGATCTCCCCGTAAAAACTCATTTCTTGAATAACAATACCCCTACATCCTGGAGTACAAAGAAATAAATAACCATAGCACAGCAGTCAGTTTGGGCCAGCCACAAACACTTGCACAGCAAGGAGTACTCTGACTTTTTCACCTCAGCCTCATTGATACCATCATTATAATGTCGTGCATATGCCTGCCAGTTCATGAATCTAATTATAACATACCGAATTCTGAGAAGGAACATGTGCAGTTGACAGTAGATTATGTAACAGCCAATTGTCAATCTAAATGACCTCACATGTCAATCAGCTAGCACCACCTTTGTAACCACCCAGCATGGCCCAGATGTGACAGGCCTCCCCACCTCTACTAGGCTACAGCCCTCACTGGCATAACTATTTCTCTCTTGAGACATAGTTCAATAAATCTTACTTTTCCTAACCTCCACTACTCTGTAATTCTTTACTGCTTTGGCAAAAAGGACCGAGGCTCCCCCAGTACCAGTCAGGCAAGAAACTTAGATTGCCCTCCATGGTGACACTGAGACCCAGCAGAACCTATGGTGCAAATTCTAATTTGAAAGCGAGCAGGCTTCAGACTGAAGAATAGCTGATATTTCAGTCTGAGACTGAAGGCTGAAAAAGACCAATGTTCCAGCTCAGGCAGTCAGATAGGAGAAATTCCTTCTTGCTCACCTTTTTGTTCTTTTCAGATTTCTATTGATTGGATGAGACCCACACACATTAGAGAGGGCAGTCTGATTTACCTTTTCTACTGATTCAAGTGTTAATATCATGAAGATACCCTCACAGACACAACCAGAATGTCTGGGCACTTTGTGGCCAAATCAAGTTGGCTCATAAAATTAACCATCACAAATTGTAAATATTCATCTGCTTATTTTTAGATAAAAATAATCATGTGATATTCTAACATGTTCTTCTCATACTTCAATAAAACATCTTTCATTTATTGCACTCTAGAGACCAATCTGCTAGGCTGGTCTGCAGCTCAACAGCTGTCAAAATAGACATCAGGACAATGTTGTTGATGAAGTAGGAGGCAGAGCAATTGAGAAAAATAATCAGAGATTAGTAAAAATTAAGTTAGCTTTAAAAGCTTTGAAACAGTTAACTATGTTATGTTTCCTCACTGCATGAGGGAAAACATGATGATGTGAAAAACTTTTCATATATATTAAAAATAAATCATTATGTTACAGATGGCACAGAGAATTCAAAATATAGAAGAAAACATGCAGGTATTTAGTCGAGATAGAAAGTTTGGGCAATAACCTGACCTAAAGGAAAAGGTAGGGAACCGTAATTACTTGAAAAACTGGTACTAGAGATGCTAGGTACTTTAAATGAATCTCATCATTCATGTTCAGTGGATTCCTTTAAACAAGTAGGGCCCATTAATTAAGATGTCATTGAACACAGAAGAGCAAAATAAATTAAAGGCAGTGGTGGCAGTGGATAAAAGGTAAGCTAGAATAGAAAAAGGAGCATGCACACACACACACACACACACACACACACACACACACACATAAGACTTATTGAAAAAGCGATAATAAAATATAAATGTAGTTTAGAATAAACATGAAATAATAGTATTTTTAGACAAAGCTTCGATGCAATTATTCTTAATCTTTTATTGTGATATCTGATATTTGACTCACCATGTACTGATTTAAGTAAAGAATTACGTTAAATACGATGGGTAACTAAAAGATGTAGAATATGTTATTTTGGTCCACAACACTTTTTTATTCCAGATAGTTAGAAACAAATAAAGTATCACGTACATAATTAGAATATAATTACACTATTGGAAGTAGTAGTTGAGTACTGAAAGTATCAAATTAGGACCAAGCTAATTTGTGAAAAAGAAATTTAACCAAGATTAGGAGAAGTTAGATGAGAGAAGGGGATAGAAATTATAGCATAGGACTATAAATCTGATAGGACTGAGTCAACTAAATATGTGAGACAATTATAAATAACATATGCCTATATCCAACATATAATTCAAGCTCAATGATTAGGAAGAAAGTTTCTTTTGGGATTGGCAACATAATAGAGACTTTATAATAAAGTAGAAGAGTAAATGCTTTTATTTCTCACTAGCTACAAATTGAAATTAGTTCACTTATTGGGGTCACCAGACATAGATGTAAGGGAAAATTAATTAAATAGCATTATGTCTCAGTTGTTAGGTTTAATAGTAGTTTGGATACAGTAGAAGAGTAAATACCATGGTTTGGGGTCAGATTAAAATATCTACAATTAAGCGAGTACAGTTTTAAAAAGTGGAATATATAGAAAATGGATGGTATGAATGACAGCTATAGGAGATAAAGTGAAATCCCAGAAAGGGGAAAGGAAGTGAGAGGTACAGCGATAGAGATAAAAATAGGCCACATGGGGAAATAAAATATTTAAGAAATCATTTAGTCTGACCAGAGTAAAAACAAAACAAAAATAAAACATTGCTTATATGTTCTTAATTTTTTTAACAGAGCACAAATTAGAAAGATGTAAATTTAAGATATATAGATAATTAGATAGAACATGAAAAGAAAGAAAGGGGAGTGGGAGGAGAGAGGGTGGAAGGAAGAAAGGAAGGACCAAAGTCCATGAAGCAAGAGAGGAAAGGAGGGAAGGCAGTAACAGTTATAAAGAATTGCAAAAATAAATAATGTTATTCTTTCTTTCTCATTATTTCTTTGTCTCTCCCCTCACCACCACTCTCTACTTTCTATTCGATTCATATGTCTGTCTCATTCTTCTATTGCTGAGCAGATCATCTTGCCATTATTGATTTTGTTTTCCCTTGCAATAGACCAGTGTGACTTTCATAGCTTATATCACTTTCTAGTTCAAGATCACAACTGGTGTGTCTGCGCCACAAATCCTAATTGACAAGAAAGCAAGTCTTATTGGCTCAACTGTGGCTATAGCATGGGGTCCAATATCCTGCTGCCCAATCAGTGGTGCTTAGCAGAGCAGAAGACCAGAAACACTATTATTTCTCTAAAAAGAAAACATTAGAATAGAAAGGAAATGACCAAAGACATCTCAAAGCAAAACAACCCTTTGCAATTTTAGTAGATCTTTATTTGTATAACTACAAATGTTAAATAATGTAGCATCTCTTTGTTAAAAAAAAAACAAGTGATTCTTTAAAACAATTAGTTGAGAAAATTTGAATTTCACTTTCTAAGAAAATTTTACATGGCATTTTATGGGGTAGCTATACGTATATCTATTAAATCTCTAGTCTATGAATATTATAATATAAATATGAGCCGTCATTTTTGATAATAGCCTTTTGAAAGAAATCCAGAAAAATGTGCATGTTTATGTAAGTGTAATGCTTAAGAACACATTAATAATGATCATATATATAATATATTTATTTAAATATACAGGTGCAGAAAATATCCAGAAATAATATTATACCAGAATTTTAACAAAAACACTTCTGGATTCCTTGAACTATTCTTGACCTGAAAGGAATTTATTTAAAGCAAAATTGTATATGTCTTCTGATGATTGAGAAATTAAAAATTTCCTTGATGAAAAATAGGTTCATCACTTTTTCACAACTACAAATTTTTCTGTTTACATTATTTTCAGGCCATCAAACTATTTGTTTGTTTGTTTTTGTCAAGCAAAGATGACTGGTTAAGGGTTTTAAAAGGAAAATGTTTCCTTCTGAGATTTATAGTTTGACTTTAACTCAAAAAAAGAGATTCAGTTAGCTATCAGCTACTACTTGGATCTCGAGCTAATTAAAGTTCTGAAGAAGGCTTTTAAAATTGTTAAAAAGCCAAGCTCCCTTTAAAACAAAACATCTCCAGCACTGGCAGACAAGGCGTGATGGTGAGATTATTGCTCACATATCTTGTTTATTATATTTGTGTGGAAAATGAGCCAGGATATGTAATCCATTTAGTCATGACTTTTTTATTTTTCTTTATTTTTTAATACTTTGAAATACATCAACATTTGACATATAGTACATCTATTAGACTGATACATATCTTGGTAAAACAAATATAATAACAATTAGAGCTCCACTTTCACCCCACCTTGGGACAGTTGCCAAAATTTTATTTTGTGTGTGTGTGTGTGCATTCAGAGCACTAGTCATTATACTTATTAAAATTCTTATTAAAATGTAAAATGAAAATTATTTACCTGATTTTTCTCATTTAAGGCACTATAGATTTGAAAATTTGGATCTGCCACCAACTAAAATGGGATTTTTATACTTGAAATTTGCTAAAAAATTTTTTTAAAAATTGTTGACCATGATTAACATGTAATACATGGTAAAATCTAATAAAATAAGGTTTGCTCAATTTATGTTTGTACATTTTTGACTATGGAATTTGTTCTCAAATGGAAGTCTCTGGTTTCCCCCATGAGAAATAAGGTGACAATTTTTATAGTAAAGATAAAAATATAGTAATAGATAAAATCTCCTACACACAAACATATCTCTCCATTTTTTTCTTCATATTTCTACTATTTCTGCTCTATGCTGTAGTATCTCCAACCTGCCTTAGGGATGTTGATAATGAGTCTTAGTCTTTGTATATGCACATGCTCAAATTTCAGTGCATGCACACCAAGGCGATAAATTGATTTATATGAGAAGCTTTCTTTTCTTCAATATTCTCTGCAGGATAGTAGCTATGACTTAGAGATATTGCAGCTCCCTTTCTCTGTAAACTTACCACATGAGATGCAACGTCTCTGGAAAGTCAGCTCCAAGTTCATAAACTAACACATTAGGAAGGAGACTGTAAAACACTTTCTGGCAGGAGGAATTCATTTCTATTTAGAGTAACACCTGGAAACTAGTGCTTAATGTTTCAGCAATGAAAATGCCTATATAACTTCTGGAAAAGACAATCAAATTGTCTCTGAGAATGCTAGCCAAAATGTTATATATTTATAACTTCACATAAATCACTGCAATATTCTTAATATAGGAACAAGTACCAAGTAGCAGTTTCATAAACATTGTTTAATAAAGTGGTCTAGCCTTTCTGGCATCACCAAATGAATGCATTATACGTTATTTTAGAATTTATATGAAGAATAGGCTTCTAATTTACAAGGGTTAAATTCGGGCATCAGTGGTTGCAAAATATTTAACTATATACGTATATAGAATTTTATGAGAAGAGAGACAATGTTTTTCTACATTCTTGTGAAAAAAAACTTTGTTTCGGACTTTTATTGTTTTAGAGCATTATTTCTTTACGTGAAAAAATAAGCCCTTTTTGTATTTGCTTAATTGCAAAAAGATAATATTTTATTCTCAAAATAAAAAATCTGGAGAGGCCAGTTAGTGACTGGCCATAGAGAAGACTAAAATCAGAGACAAGCTTTATTCTCTCTCTGCTCTATGACCCCAAACTTTCACTGTGTGAGTTAGTTTATACTAGAAGGTCTAAGCTCAAACTTTTATAGAGTTTCATCCAATAAAAGAAAAAGAAATGCTTCTTTTCTCCTATATCTAATTTTTTAAGCCCCAGTGGAGATTTCTATTAATCTAGTCTGGATCATTTATTCACTCCTTTGGCAAGACATAATACACAGAGAAAGACACCGGTTAGGCAAAGTTATAAATGTTCATACATAGCTCAATACCAAAATAAAATTAACTGGCTGTTCGAAATGATAAATGTAAGAGAAAGAATTTGCTCTATGGGGAGATTCCAATTGTCGTTAGTGTAAGTACAAACACTGGAAGAATAGCTGAGAGGGTGCGAGACACACAGATACAGGTATCTACAGACAGTTTTTGACTCAGATCTGGAAACTGGATTGTAGTCATCAGCATAAGGATGATATATAATAACATGAATAGGAGTGACCTGTGAAATGATGCATGGGCTTGAAGTGAAGGATTATTAAAGAAAAGAATATTCAAGTGGTTAAAATAAGAGGTTCAGAAGAATGTAGTGCCAACAAAATAAAAGAAGCAAGTTTCTGGAGGGGGAGATAATGAAGACTGGTCAAATTCTACCTCAAGATTGTTCTTCATATTAAAGGCTAAATGATGTTCACTAAATTTGTTTATTAGTGAGCTTTTAAGACTTATTTTGTTAGTGAGTATGGGGAATGGAAAATTTAGAATAGAGTGAATGAACATTTTCATAAAGTGTGTGTGTGAGAGGGGGGTGACCTTAAAAGACTCCTTTTGCCTCTGAAATTATAGTTATAAAAATAACTGGTGAATTAGAGAGAATTTGAACACATATCAGGGCAGAGAATTTAGTAAGTAGAACAGAGAAAATTCCAGTTAAAAATGAGAGACTAAATATTAAAGAAACTATTATTAGTACAGCAAATTCTCAAAAAGAAAAGAAGAAATTCATTGAAGAGAACAGATAAAGTTAGTATTAAAAATATGATTGTTGTTTTTTCAAAAATTTAAAAAATACAGTATTTAAAGTAATAATTATTTAAAATTGATAAAATATGTGAAACCACAGGTTCAGGAAAAAAACAAAGTGTTAATCAGTATAAAATAAATAAATCTACATAAAGCTGCATGGATATCAAAGGTAATAAGAAAAGACAGATTCATCATAAAAGAATCACAGGTCCAGAAAGACATAATCTGAGGAAAATAAAAACAAAATGAAACAAAGATATTTAGTGAGAATTGTGTACTTAACATACTTAAAATTAAGGAATAAAAGTGAAAATAAGTTGCAGAGTAAAACAACAACAACAATAACAACAACAATATTAAAACTAAGAAAGAAAACTGGAAAGAAAATATTCTATAAGGGAAGTCTGGAATGCAAGATAGGATGGTGAACAAAGAGAATGAATGGTAATAATTAGAGTAAATACAAACAAATCCTGTCTATATAAATAGTAACAGATAGAAAATAGTAGACAATGGGGGGCATAACAAAAGTAACAGTATTAAAATACTCTGCAACAGTGTTATTTAATCAAGCTTAACTTTTATAAATTCCACTTTCCAGGAGGGACTGAACAAGTTATTGTTCAATTTAATGTTGAATCCTTTAGGTCAATAAACTTAGAAACAGTATTTCTATTTCTGTAAATCTTTTGTGATAATTAAATAAAACAATAAGATGCGAAAGAAAGAAAAGAAAGAACGAAAGAAAGAAAGAAAGAAAGAAAGAAAGAAAGAAAGAAGGAAGGAAGGAAGGAAGGAAGGAAGGAAGGAAGGAAGGAAGGAAGGAAGGAAGGAAGGAAGGAAGGAGAAAGAAGAAAGAAGGAGAAGGAGAAGGAGAAGGAGAAGAAGGAGGGAAGGAAGGAAGGAAGGAAGGAAGGAAGGAAGGAAGGAAGGAAGGAAGGAAGGAAGAAAAGAAGGAAGGAAGGAAGGAAGGAAGGAGGAGAAGGAAAAAATCTGCTTGTTAATTTAATAGACAAATATCAAAACTATGCTATCCAACAAAGAAAATGATGTTTTTATAATATACAATATTATTAACTATTTTAAATTATTGTATAATCAAGCTATATAAATAAAAATTTATATATATATATATATAACTATTATAAAATGAAATAAATAAAATTATGTTTCACCACCAGTAGATTATAAGAAAATATGTCACTAAGTTTATCATACTAAGTTTCTTGACTGTGCTAGTAGGACCAAGCACAATTGGTTAATTTTGCTGTTTAAATACGTCAATTTTGTTTTTTAAATTTTTGTACATTTTATACTTTTTCTCTAATATGATTGTAATTGTTTAAATAAATATAACAAGTTTTTCATATATTTCAGTCAAAATTTTACCCAATCTCAATGGTATTTTCATCAGAGAACTCACTGTTCATACAATCAGTGAGTGCATTTTTATACAATCTTGTTGCTATTTCCCAGAGAATGTCAACATCTTTGTTATATAATAGCAATTGTGATAGAGAGTCCCTACAGGAAGCTGAAAGCTATATAAATCTCCCATAGATCATACAGGTCATTGTGGAAATTATGCTTTTCCCGAATTGGCTGTGATGGCTATACCAAAATTAAAGGATATAAGTACTAGTTATAGACCTGCTCCTTACCCAGTAACCCTAAAGTCTGAAAGGGGTGAAGGGCTGGCCTAGTGATTATCATAATCAGTCACGATCAAAATCAGTCACATTTTAAAAGAAACTGTAGGTTATCATTCATTTTTATTTGTAGATTTTCTCACAAGGTGATATGTACTATCCATATATCAGAATCTAAATAAATATTATTTTAATATATAAAATAACAGTAACATTGAAGTACTAAGTCAATTTATATGCTACCAGACAATGAATTGCCAAACTGATACTTTTTATTTTTATTTATTTGTTTTTATTGATAAAATTTTGATGCAACTATATCATTCCTTCATCTTCAACTAAATTTCTCAAGCTAAAAATTTATGAGGAAGTACATTAAAAATAAGTAAGCTAACACAATGCAATATACAAATCACATACTATAAAATCGTACATTTAAAACCTATATGATTCTATTAAACAATGTCACCCCAATAAATTTAATAGAATTTAAGAAAGAGCAGAAATAGAAACCTGAATAAATAAATAAATAAATAAATAAATAAATAAATAAATAAATAAGCTAATCATAGCACTACCTTGGTTACATTGGCTTGGTAATAGTGACTGATAATGGCAACTATGATGATTGAATCATTACTGATTAATAATCATCTTAGTCTTTAATTGTTGGGATTTCTTAGAATTGTGATGTTTTCCTACCTATATGCATGAATATACTTTTACATGTAGTGATAAATGTAGGTTTCAAAATAATGGATTAAATGAGAGTCATTTAAAATAATTTTAGATAATATTTGAGATATTGACATGAATCTTTGATAAAGGGCAAGTTGGAAAATGAAAATAGTTTTAGACCTTTTTCTTCTGAAACACATCAACTTGTTAAATTTAAAAAGTAATGCATATTAAAGAGCTTATTTTGAAAGCTATAAATGTATAGATTAAAATGCTAATTCCTGGCGAGATAATATGATTTTCATTAGAAAAGCTACAGGAAACAGAATTTTGAGAAAAGATATCAATTATGAGCAAATTTAAATTTGGTGTAATTTTTTTCTTTAAAGCTCCTCACAATTACTTAAAACTCAGTTACTATTTCATGTAGCACACTCAACAGAAGAAAAGAGCTATTAAGAAAAATTTCCATATTACGAATTTGTATGTATAATTACTCATCCACATGTTAAAATATATAAAACATAATATTTTGCTACATTTTAAGTTTTATTCAACTTCAAATAAAAATATAGTGTGATTTCCATTGTCATAAAGAAAAATAATAAAAATAACAAACAGTCCAATTTACTTCCAACCGAAGTTTACTGATCGAATTATACAAGATGTGTTTTAGCAAATTATGAAAGAATTGTGAAGAGAAAAGCTGTGAGAATAGCCAAAACATTAACAGTTTTGGAAGTTTATTCTAATGTGCAATTTCACGAAAAATAAGTAAGATCAGCCATCTCCAATTTCAATTATAGTGGGAACAGCAGCCTAATTTAATGGGACAAAGTTCGGAATGGAAAGTTAAAAGTCCAGGATATTGTCTCAGCTTGCTTTATAAGAGTGTGAACTTACTCGGTTTGCATTTTTAGAAATAATCTAACCTAATTTCACTGCAATAATTCATAACTGTTTTCCACTTGTAAGTTTTGTTTAAAATTTTTGCTTTATTTATATATTATGTTATATTAAATAATATAATATATTATGTAGCATAATATATTATATGCATTAATCTATAATATGTAGATATGATATATAACTATATCATGTATAAAATATGTTACATTATATATATTATGTAATTATGTAAAAAGGACAATAAATATAAATAGCTGAAAATCAAACATAACTGGGTAAGTTAAAACAGAAATGACTGAATCAAATATAACTGAATTTAGTAGTATAAAGAATAGTCCAATACTCATAAGCATTTATTTTTTTAATAAATGTGTTTTTTTCAATTTGCTTTACAAAACAGATATGGTGTTGATTAATCAGGAAAGTCAGTTATCAGAAGTTATTTAAGAAATGTTTTATAAAACATATACACTTATTTATATTAAAGAGATACGTCCTAGGTAAAGGAACTAAGTCAATTTATTCCTGTAAACCTCTGTATCATTATTCGACAGAATGTGAACTCTGTTGACATCCTTTGTATTGCCACATCATAGCCAAATGTTATATATTGACACCAGACTGAGAAGGGTTATTATAAAATGTTCTATATTTTTTTGAGTTTGTGAACAGTTTAAGTTCATGGAAGAAAATAGCTTTGGCTACAAGTTGACTTTATTTGGTTTCACAGAAGCTGTTTCCCATATAGTCCGCATATGCCCAATGTATAACATATATTTATACATAGGTAGAGCAATCATTCCAGCAGAAGTTAGTAATTTCAACCTAATACATTTGCTCAGAGCATGAATAAATATATGTGGATAAATACTTCAAATTGGAGAATGGTTTTCTAATATGTTGTGAGATGTGCTCTATTGAACTTGATAACAATAAAAGTGAAAATTTATAACATCTATTAATTTCTCAAGTCATTTATAACACTTTAATATATTTAAAATTAATAAGTATACATTCTTACTTCACCATAACTATGGAATTTAGTAAAAAATCTAGCAATTTCTAATTTTATGTTTTTTTGCACATACATAAATAGAGCCAATCTCCAGGTAAAAACACAGGATATTCTCAAATGATTTTGGAAAGTTATGTAACGTGAAACAGTACTTTGAAGAATTAAATATTTGCAAGAATTAACTTCTTGCCTGTAATAGCATTCATCAATATACTTAACTTGCTGCATTCTAAATTTGTTTTTTTTAAATCTACTATTGCATGAGTTGATTTAAAAAAGAAGATTTATAAACTGAAAATTTGTGTTTTAAAAGAAAATTCATGTTTAGATCCCTAAACTGTTTTTCAAAGTAAACTAAAAACAGAAATTAGAAAATACAACAAAAAAGAGACAGCTATAAGAAACAAAGGAAAGAGAGGCTTTTAATTATAGAACAAAATTGTAGAAAATTTAGGAAAGGAGATACATAAGCAGTGTAAATTGGAAAGGTACTGTAGAAATTTGCTTGTTACTGAAAAAAGGGCAGCAAAAATTAAAATAAAGAATAGAATTATTGAGTTGGCTAATGAGACCCATAGTAAATAATTAGAAGAATAATTTTGAAATACTATGAATGTAATTTTGTGTCCACATGACACTGCTATTGTGATTAGTTTTTAAAATGTATTTGGTAGTTCAAACAATTAAAATAATGTGACTCATGTCATAGTCTTATTAACATGTTAGGATGTTAGTGGTATCTAGAATAGATAGGATGTAATGAGTGGAAATATGTAAAAATGTTTTAAATAAAAAAGTAACATGATTGTAAGCTTTAATCAACATGACTTAAAATTTATCAGATAAAATGTTCTTTCCATGGAAATCAGTAAAATTAGAATAAGTTTCTAGAATATTATTAAAGATACTTGTTTCTTAGTCCTATGACCTAGTATATTCATCAAAATGAGAAATTATTGTTTAAAGCAATCTTTTACTTAACTTTAGTTTGCTTCCTTATTTCTTAATAGAGTCATAATTTGTTTTAATTATTATGAAAATATCTCTACACCCAGCAACACCCTGCTTGATTAAAGCTACAAGAATTCATTAATCCTTTTAGTTATTTTTAAAGAAAGTTCCAGAAGAATTGGAAATTTATACCAAAGTTCACTTCACATTAAATGTATTCTGATGAGTTAAAAATTCAGGGACTTTTCAATTTTAAATTCCTGATGGTAAAACAGAACAGGCAGTGTTCATATCAATACTTATGAGAAAATTGTCACAGGTGTCTATTTGTTGACAGTATGCTTGAATGACACCAATTCCTTGTAAACTATCAACACAATTGAACAAATGAGGGTGAGAAGATCTTATTAGTATATTTATGAATGCACAGCATTATGATTACAATAATGGTGCCCCTATTGTCAATATATTTTTAGTAGTAATAAATAAGAATAAGAATTATCATTGATGTAAATGGCAAAGTATATTGGAATCTGATGATTGCCTAGAGTATTTTAGATACTTGAGTGATATCAATCTCTTCTTTTATTTTTAAAAGTATTATTGTCTAAAAAAAGAGAGGTTTCTTGCTTTTGTTTGAGACTGATATTTCCCTTAGCCCTACAGACAGGTGACACACAGAAAGTGTAGTCAGAAAAAGCAAGAGGGAAGAGCAGAGAGTTAAAATAACATGCATTTGATTTAATGACACTTGTACAAACAATGCATAAATAGTAATATTTAGTATTATGTATGAATGAGAAGATAAAAAGTCAAAATCCATCATCTGTGAATTCAAGATATAGCCCCTTCAGTTGCAATCCTTCGAGTTAAAGATATAGTAGAAGCAATTTCAAATTCTAACTTAAAGTTCCAAATAATATAAAGGGAAACTTTGTCATTTGCAGCCTGTTTTAAAAATATGACTGTTAAAACCTACTTAACTCTTATACTAGTATTATTCAAAATCAAGTATTTTAACATCAATCGTTAGTATTTTTTTAAAATCAAGATGGATATAACTAAAATAAATTAATATAATTAAAACTATAGCATTGGTTGCATTTCTTCCTTAATGAAGTCTTCAATTATAACAAGCCAAAGTCCTAATTTTTAAGGAATCATCCCATTTGAGAACCATCACTCATCAGTCCAATTGTATCAAATTGCATTGAATTCTAGGTAGATATTTCCATAACTTTACTAAGCTTTAGGAGAAAACATGGAAGAAATGCTCAGTCCAAGCATTTTACTATTTAACATTAAAAATTGGTGACAGAGGAGAGTAAATACTGAAAATAACATTCACACAAAGATGCTTTCCCCATGGAGTACCGGGAAGCCGCAGTATTGATATAAATAACATAATAGTAGTTGTAATATATTAATATATTACCATTAACTATATTAATAGCAGCTATTAATCTAGTAATCTAGGTGTGATCAACTTGAGAGCAGAAAGAAATTTGCTTACTATTGATAAAGGGAAATGAGATCAAGTAGATCAGAGAAGTATCAGGCTTAAAATTAAAAAAAAAAAAAGCCAGAAAAATCTACCCACTCCCAGTTGCCACGATCATAGCCCTGCAGCAAATATTTAAGATTGAAACCTTCAAAAACTACGGATCTCTAGGCAACCCTATATGAGCTCTGCTTCTCAGCTCAGAAGAAAGAGATACCCGAAAATAATTTTTTTAAAAAGACTAGAAATGGAAAAGAATAAAAACAGAACCTTGGAAGCCAATATCAGAGTTAGGGATGGTTTGAGTCCCCCTGCTGGTACCAGATAAGTGGCTAAGGGCATTTTGAAGAGGACTTCACATGTCATATCATTCCCTTAACTTTGTATTTCCCATCTCAGATTCTGACCTCAGCTTTAAAAGTGCTCCTACAATCTGTACAATTTAACTTTCTGCTCTTAACTTCACGTTGGCCTTTTTATTCATTTGTTTTAATGAGAGAAGTCTCTGCCTGTGCTTAACTGTAAATTTTAAGCCACCCATGGTGACTATGTTCAGATCCCTCTCCTACTTCCAGTTAACCTGAGCTCCACACATGTAACTGAATTTGACTATCCTCAGCACTGTTTGTCTGTACAGCACAGCATCTAAATTCTGCTCTTAGATTTCAGGCCTCTAAATCATACCCACAGCCTCTAAGCAGTGTTTCACCAACTTATGCATTTACAGACATTTCTTTTCTGTTTTCTCACAGCTTACTTGCTTCTTTCTTTATAGCTACAAAAGGAATCTCTCTTGAATTTTCATTCCAAATCCAAAAGCCTTCAACTGAAGGAGGCAGAACAGAAATTGCTGAAAGATTGGAATACTTCAGTCCTTCATTCAGAATTTATAGAACTGTTATTAGCAGAAATTCAGAAGTTTCAATTTCTACTCAAAATAGCTCGTGATTCTTAGTTTTCTGCCAATTGTCCTTCAAGGCTAGGAATTGGAGGTGAGGGTAAGCCATAACAATGAGTATTGTTCCATATGCTGAAAGTCGAAAAGAACCCATGGTGTAACTATAAGTGAATTACATGTAAGATTTGGAACATCCTGACTATAAGAAAATATATCAAACTCCCGGAGCAGATATTTAAAAAAAAAAAATTGTTCATTTTCACATGTATCACCACAAACTCATCACTATGTAGGACTTTTGGTTAATGAAATAATAGCTACTTCTATATTCATAAACTAGCATATTTTAAAAATAATATTTTTCCTATATGTCTATTATATATCTCCTTTCATTTAAGGAAACATAATATCTGTTCATCAAGTTGCCTTTGGCACCTTAGTTTTGAATTGTCTGTCATCGACATCATCAAACTCAGGAGAAATAGTTATATGTCAGTATTTAGACATGCATTGTCATACCTCAATATTAAATCATTATAAAACTACACTCCCAGATAGTATATATTAGCTTCTAACTTCCATTATTATCCATGTAGGATTATAATAACATTGCACATTCCACATTTATTGAAAGTTTATTTAAGTATTTTTGTGTACATAAAATATCAATGTGTTTTTCTAAATAAAATAGCTGATATGGATCATTTTTATATATGGTTTGATGTCTAGAATACAAAGCAGGTCATCATGTTCCCCTCAAAAGTCTGTGCTAGAAAGAAAAACAAGCCCACTGTTACAAAGGCATGCTTTTTTATTATATAATTAAAACTATACAGTACGTTGTATTTTCTTCTTGTGTTTGGTTGCAAAAAAACTTAGAATTCTCTGACTGCTTTTTCTTAGCATAAACATTGAAGTAAATTTACCTTTTTTCCTCTCCTTTAGAGCTATTTTAATATGTAAATTATAGATTTCAATTTCACTGTGTTTTGGTTTGTTATATCTATAATTTTTTATTATAAATTATATAAAATAATTTTTTAGAATTATGTAGGCTACATGTTTTTTTAAGCAGTGTGTTGATTCATAGTTCAATTTTCACAATGCACTGTGTTTAACGAGGTAGGAAGATAGATGATAACTAAAAAAAAACATTGCATTTTATACAAAGTAATCTACTGAGATGAATAAATAAGAGATAATAGAAGTTATGTGCATAATATGAGGACTATGAGTGGAAAATTGTTAATTGTCAATAAAAAGCAGAAATTGCTGCAAATGAGAAAAGTATGTTTGGCATTATTAAAAGCAATTTGGGATATTATTCTAATATCAGTCCTCTGAGATAAAGGCTTTTGTTGGTTGGATAGTCAAAAAAAAAAAAAAAACATGAATATAATCCTGGCCTATGCTACTTTTACTTAAAGAATCAAAAACAAATTACTGTCATTGAAAGTGGTATGTAAAGGGCTGGAGAGTTTGTTAAAGGTAAAAGGAATAGAGGAAATGACAGAAATCAATGCTATGATCAACATTTTTCATATGTGCTAAAAACTATTCACATAATACCATAGGCCAGAACTAACAAGGCATTAACCATCATTTTATATTTAATATTTATGCATTAGCCAAGAAAAACATCTACGTTGCTTTTAAAAAGAGAAGCATAACATCATTAAATAGTGAGAGAAGAAAAGCTTTGAGGTAGTAGAAGGCCACTCTGATTGTTACAATAATAATTGTACTGTCATTCACATTGTAATTATCATGGCTAAAATTAAAGATGAGATTATATTTATGAGAATATATTGTTGCAAGCCTAATGGCTTAAATTATACCATGTTCAAATATAAAAATATGTTATATGTGAACATTTACATTAAAAAGTCTAATTTTTCTCATCTTTTGAACCTTTTATTATTTCTAAGAAAAAGTCATAAGAAGAGATTATAGCTGCTTTGAAAATCAGGTGACGATGTCCTAGAAAAATGAAAATGTACAATTTTTAAAAAATTGAGCCATATTGTAAAAGTCACATCCAAAGGCTCTAAACATACTTTTCTGCTGCTACACCAATAGTGGTGTTCTAGTTTTTATGTAACTTCCACATTAACAAGACAGGTTTTGTAATAAAGTTTATAGACACTTTGACACTTTAGATATTTGCAGACACAAAGATCATTTAAAATAATTTTTTCAGTGATGTTTATATTGCATAAATATTTATTTTCAAAATATATTATTTTGATTCCATTTTACAGTTTTACATGTAACTATTTTCCATACCATTTTATTTATGTATATTTTTTTACTGAATAAAACTCTGACAGTTTGCATAAGTAATGACTACATAATTTCTTCTCCAAAAGTGTAGCTTTTCTGAGAACACCTCTCCCAGTGAGGACAACTAGAAAATCTGTACTTGAAAAAATATGTACATCAAAACCATCTGGTTGTAGCACAGAAGAGGGTGAAGACAAGAGGTAACAAGATCATAGGAAGAGTAGAAACCTGGGTGAGTTCTGCTTTTTCCCTGGAGATATTTGTCAATTGTAAGACAAGTGCTGAAAGGCAAACACTGTGTCAGGGCTTTTCAGTCTCATGTCTGGGGCCAACGAATTGGTGTTTCGTGCATGATGAAGAGGCTGGTGACTTAGAAGGCTTTGAAAGCAATAGGCCTTAGTGGTAATGTAGAACAGGCAATAAGACTGACACACATCCTCCAGTCGTCTTACTACCTAGTTGTATGATGGTTTTCTGTGCCTAAACTACCTCTTGACAGCAAGCAGAGTAAATTATTTCTGAAGGAAGGTACTATAAGTAAGAAACTCAAATCATCATGATTTAAAAAAATCTCAATGTCTAGCATTCAATGAAGAAATGTTAAAAAATATTAAGAATTGATAAGAAATAAATAGAAAAAAAATGGCGATGAAAGCAAAGTTATCCAGATACTGGAGTTGCCATGAATGAACTTTCAAACAAATGTGATTGATATATTTAAGATTTTTAAGTGACAAGTTGGAGGATTTCAGAGAAAAACAAGAAATCAATGGAAATACTATGAGAAATGAAAGCTTACATTCAAATACAAGATGAACGGAAATGGCAGATTAGACAAATGAGAGGAGAGAATTTTGAATTACATGCTAAAAATAAATAAATAAAAGAATTTCAGAATGAAGCATAGAAAGAAAAGAATAAAATATGTCAAAATAGACTTTGCTTTTAAACTTTGACATACACCTTGGAAGTCGAAGTCTTCCCTTCTGTTGTTAAAAAAAATACAGCATTGAAGAAACCGAAAATAATTACTTTTTGAACCAACAGATAATGGAGGTTGCAAGGGCAACTCATCATCTGAAATATGGAAGAGACAGGCAAATTCAGAATCACAGCCAAGATTGAATTACTTAGAGTAAAAACCACTGGAGCTACAAACTGGTAGAAATACTAAGATGGCATTTTTGATAAATTACTGGATGTGGTAACCCTACCAGATTCTTGCAGGAAAGATTCAGAATAATCTTCATGTGGCTTTGGCAGGGAAATAGTAAAAGTAAACATTATTAAGTATGCCCAGAATAATCTCTATCGAAAGCCCTTCTTTCTAGAGGAAAGACTTAATGAGAGTTTCTTTCTAGTTAGAGAAAGAATTTTCTCACACTCCAGCCTCCTCTAGCGTTCCCTTCCCTAAAGGGGTAGAGGAGTTAGCACTGGAGAGACATATGAGAAATTTACAACCCAGAGACATAGGTCCACTAAAAGACTGAGATTTAATCACGAGATTACAGGATGCTTCCTCAATCTCACACCGAACACCACAACAGGTTTCCAGTATAATCGCAGTAGGTTGCTACTGAAAGAGATTCAAGAGGCAAACTTTTTCTCTAAGGAGAAATACTTAGGAAAGTTCTTAGCATCTCATCCTTTAATAATGCTGCATAATATTCTATTGTATGGCTGTATCACAGTTTGTTTATCTGTTCACCTATTGAAGGACATTTTAGCTGATTCCAATTTTAAGTGATGTGAATAAAGCTGCTAAAAACTGTTGCATTTTTATGTGGTCAGGGTTAAATGTAGTTTAACTAGAAACTATAAGAGTGTTTTCCAAAGCAGTCGTACAATTTTACAATCTCACCAGGAAAGAATGAGAGTTCCTGTAGCTCCACGTTCTCACCAAAATTTATATAGTCAGGTTTTTTGTGTTAGCCATTCTAATAGGTGTATATGACATCTCACTGTTGTTTTGATTTTCAATTCTCTAATCACAAATGATTTAGAGCATATTTTCATAGACTTGTTTTCCATCTTTATAGCTTTTTGGGTGAAGTGTCCATTCAGACCTCTTGTCCATTTGAAAAATCGTTATTTCTTCATCGTAGAGTTTCAAAATTTATTTTTATATTTTGGATCCAATTCCTTCATTAGATATATCTTTTATAAATATTTTCTCCCATTTTGTCACTTGTCTATTTTTTTAACAGTGTCTTTAACAGAGTACAGAAGCTTTAAATTTTAATAAAATCTATCTTAATGTTTTTTCATGTGTCGTTAGGCATGGGTTGTGTATAGTGACTTCCTTACAAAGTGTATTGTATGGAAAGGGGAATAAATAATAACTGTAACATGGAAAAAATCTGACAAACACTATCTCACCCAGAGGTAGGTCATATTGTCAACATGCACCCTTGATATGAACTGATAAGAAACACGTTTTATCTCTGTGGTCTAACTTCAAAAAGTATGTAATCTCATTCTCATCATGAGTAAAACATCACAGTTGAGGGATTTTCTACAAAATACCTGACAAATACTTCCCCAAATTGTCAAGATCATCAAAAGAAAAGAAAATATCTTAAGAAACTGCCATAGCTAAGAAGAGCCTAAAGAGCTATGACAACTATATGTTATGTGATATCTTAGATGGGATGCTGGGACAGAAGAGGGACATTTAGTAGAAACAAAAAATACATAAATAAAGGGTGATTTTTAGTTAATAGTAATATATCAACACTGCTTCATTAATTGTAAGAAATGTACAATACTTATATAAGATGTTAAAATATGGTAAAGTATTTAAGGCAGATGAGAACTCCCTGTAATACTTTTATAATTTTTTTGTAAATTAAAAATTGTTCTAAAACAGAAAGTTTATTAGAAACAGCCAAAAAAAAAAAAAAAGAGCAGATTAAATTAGTGGAGAAAGGGCATAAAGGAACTTAATGTTATCTTCCTTGATTTGATTGAAGGATACGTGAGTGTTTTTTGTGAAAATTTATAAAGCTGTACAGTTTTGCTATGTACCTTTTTCAGTCTTTATATTATACTTCAATTAAAAGAAAACTTATGAATAAAATATGCTTCATGAATAAAAGGAAACATTAAAATGATTGCCAATTGAATTTACAGAACCTATGAAACTAAATCTCTGCTTTGTAAACAAATTATGAAACCAGGCCTGCTTTTACTCTGAGTCCATAAACGGTCAAAACATTAGGCAATTGTCAGTTCCAAAAGTGAGGATACAAGTCTTCAAAGTATAGGTTGAAAATCTGAATCAACTCTGTTGGACCTCAGGGTCTTTCCTTCACTCTGCATATTCAGAAGATGCCCAATCCACAAACTTTGCAGATGATGTTTAGAATTATAGAAGTAAGAGGGCTCTAAACTCAAGTAAAATCAAAATTTGAAAATAAATTACCCCAGTTTATTTTCTCCATTAAGCTATAATACCATAAAATTAATCTTCTCTAATTAATCTTCTCTAATTAAAAAAAATACAGAAAACCACTGTGTGGAAATATCGACAAATATAGAAACATAAATTGGTATTTGGGGATCCACTATTAAATCAAATAAGGTCCCTAACATAAAAACTAACACTAAATTTTGAGCATAATCACATCAATGTTTACTATTAGGAAATGGATCAGCTGACCATAGAAGTTACTGAAAATTTACTTTACCATAGAAATTCTCCCTACCCTGTAATAATGACACCCTGTGCAGCCTTCTGCTGCAGATGCTTCATTGTATTTTCCTTCAAGCATAATTGCCGCTGAATGTGGTGATAGAGGATCCAAGTGATAGTAAATATGCCTAGTTTAGTTAATCCCAATTTCAAGCAATACCTAGAATTTAAGTCAAACCTTTTACACCCAAATTTTCAAAATATGTGGATTTTTTAAGGGAATCTACTGGCAAAGGTGTCTTCTTTTTAATAACTATGCATTCTTAGGTACCACAGATATTTGCCAAATGATACTCCTACATCCAAGATTAAACTAAAAATGTCTTATGAGAATTTAGATATGCTTTTAACATATTATAGGTCTTCATAAAGAGATGTCAACTAATTTATGAATGGGGGAAAAAAAACACCTTTTAAACTTGGAATCAACCTCAACCAGGAAAGGTGAGTTTTGTACACAGTCCTAAAGTCAACAGACTCCCAA
Source organism: Cynopterus sphinx (assembly GCA_030015415.1). Lineage (NCBI taxonomy): Eukaryota > Metazoa > Chordata > Mammalia > Chiroptera > Pteropodidae > Cynopterus > Cynopterus sphinx. The sequence goes on along the minus strand of CM057392.1, from coordinate 30,479,758 downwards.
CTTGGACCAAAATTAATTAACATGTTTAATTAAGAGTATATTATATAACCAAGGCGAGACCATAAAGGGCGTGTACAGGTACAGGGTTTTAACAATAAACGCTTAGGCACGATGAAGGGTTATTTTGACTCTAGTTTAAGAACCAAACAGAAAACAAGCGATGTAAACGATCTATACCTGACAAGTATACATGTCAGTATGTATACATTCAAAACTTGTCAAGGGCAAAAGAGCTCTGTTTTATTACGCAATGTACTGTGGAGCTGGTCAACAATTGTGGCAAACTCCATGAGGTTATAACATTTAATTATGTTACATTATTTTTTTTAGTTAAAAGATAAAATTCATTAAAGTTGTTCTCTAGTTTTAAGATTAACTGGGTTAGTTTTAGTTTAAATATGTTATGTTCCTAGTGCATATTAGGGAGAAAATAAGGCTGAAAATTTAACTTCAGCTATGTTCACATGTTGCCTATGCAAAGGCCAATGGCCTCTGAAAACTCCATCAGTCCAACTGATCTGTCTGCATGCACTTGCACACTTAATTTGTGTTGTTTCTCATCACTTGGCATTCTTCATTTCAGAATCTATTAAATGAAAATTGATAAGATTCATTTTTAGAAGAGGCCAAGTTTTTACTGAAAAGTTTTGGATATAGAGCAGAAAATAAGATTAGAGTATGCCCTTATATCACAAATTTTCCTTTGATGATTGCATTATCCATGGGACTTCATTTTCTTTCAGAAACTGATATGTGATCAAGGCACTAAGTGTATTCAGGTTCTTTTAGGAAACTTTCAATATTCAGTAGACTGTTCAGAATACAGACTACTAATATTTCTAAATTATGAGTCCAATTTACTCTATTAAATATACTGAAAATGACACAAATTAAAATGAAATTGGGAATATTCTAATAGTGCTATTTTTAATTATATTAAGCATTTTTCACATATGGGCACTTTATTATAACTTATCAGCATTATATAATCATGAAACTCCAAAGAAGTCCCATTTTAAGGGTGTCTGTCTCATAAATGAGTTTCACTGCATGAGCTTGGTGAAATATAATGCTCTCTAAAACTCATTTTGTTAAACTCTATAGTTTTATTTTTTTCTTTTTACATACCTTGCATCCACATTCACACACAGCAAAACAATCCCACAAGTGTTTTGATTTCTATTTCAAATCTGCAGCTGAAGACTGTTTCTAAAAACATTGCATATAAAACATTTCCTAAAACTGCTGTTAACAGAAAAGACATTAAAGGTTGCCTCTACAAATGAGGAAAGGTATTGATTTTTATAAATAGAGTTCTACTGTGCTTTACACGTGTTGAGTCATTAACCAGAGTATTTGGATTATGCAGCTTTTATGATTCTTTCAGCACATACAGTCTGATTTAATTTTAGCATTTTCATTGATTTCAAGAGGTGTCACAGAGGACAGAGGGATGTACTGGGTTGACATATGGCATCCAATTAGAGATACCAGAGAATGTCAGTACTTTTTCTCTCATTTATGAAAAAGAAAAACACTCTAATGTTATTTATTCTTGAGAGAAGAATTCATCTAAGATTCCACTCAAGTACTTTAATGGAATACCTCTTTTTAACTTATTTTTTCACAGTAGACTTCATGAGTTTACGTAAAGTTTTTTTTTTTAATTTTTAAAATAGTAATTAATACTGATAGTGACTAGAATATCAGATTTAGCACCAGACAATGCTTTTCACTATCAATTGATAAATTGGGATAATTTACTTAAATTTTCCAAGATCCAACTTCTCATTGGTAAAATGAAAATGACAACTATCTCATTAAGCTTGTATTAGTTTCCTAGGGCTGCTGTGACAAAGTACCACAGGCTGGCTGGCTTTAAACCACAGATTATCTCACAGTTCTGGAGGCTAGAGGAATGGAGAAATTTTTCGTTAGTGCCGTTCTCCCTCTGAAACAGGTCGGAGAAGGTCATTCCTTGCCTTCTTCCAAGATTCTGGTAGTTTGACAGTATTTCTTGGTGTCTTTTGGCTTGTGGTTGCATCACTCCCATCTCTGCCTTTGTTGTCACATGCTATACTTTTTGTGTGTCTCTGTCTCCGTGTCTCTTCCAATAAAGGCACCACTCATGTTGAATTAAGGGCTCTCTCTACTGTAGTACAAACCCATTTTAGCTAATTACATTTGAAACAGTTCTATTTCCAAATAAGGTCACATTCTAAGATGCCGGGGCTTAGAACTTTAATGCATCATATTGGGAGCACTCCTCAACCCATAACAGAGTTGGAGAAAGTTTTAAAGGAAAACATGATAAAAATTTTCTTCAGTAGTATCCAGTGATAGTAGCTTCTCAATAATATTAGAAGAGCTGAGAAGAGAAAGTTTAAAATAAATACAATTATCTAGACCTTATGTCAAGCAGGAGCCTCATGTTTCCAATAATAAAAGTTAGTCAGGTCATAGGAAAAGCTGGCAAACTAAAGAGTTGATTTCAGAGAGTCAATGATCTATAATATAGAAAGGGATCTACTAGGTTAACATTAACAGAACATACAATGGAGCACTTCGCATCTGTCTAACTTAGGGAAATTTTTAAAAAAAAAGAATGATTAGTTCTCCAATCACTGTGGCCCAATAGATTTATGTAGAAGAGGTACGTTATAGAATTAATATTTTCAAAAGTCCCATTGTTTCTGATACCTAGCTAGGTTTAAGAACCACTAAGTAACCTGGTTCCTCCAAAACCATATGTTAGTGGATCTTATTTATCATCCCAATATTCATAGCAGCATTTACTGTGGCCAAGACATGGAAACAACCGAAGTTCCCTTCAATAGATGGTAGGATAAAGAAGATGGGTACATATATAAAATGGAATATTACTCAGCTATAAGAAGAGATAAAATACTGCCATTGTGATGGCATAGATGGATCTTGAGATTATCATGCTAAGTGAAATAAATCAGACCTAAAAAGTTGAAAACCATATGATTTCACTCATAGGTGAGATATAAAACTGAAAGCAACATATGAACAAGATAAACAGAGACTCGTGGACACAAACTACAGTTTAGTGGTTACCAGAGGGAAAGTGGGGAGAAGGGAAGAAAAGATGGGGAAAGGGGGTCAAATATAATGACAGAAGGAGATCTGACTTTGGGCAGTGAACTCACAGTGCAATATACATATAATGCATTATTGAATTGTGCACTTGAAACCTATATAATTTTATTAACCGATGCCACCCCAATAAATTTAATAAAAAGAAAAGTGAAGCATTTTTAAAGTTAAGATAATTTGTCACTTTAAAAAAGTAATTCCTGTTTAAACCTCATTCTAGTGTTCACGTTGAGATTTGCATATTGTTTAGCAACTCAGACGTCATGCCCTTTCACTATTGAAGAATATGATATTCAGTTAAGCAAAAAAGAGAATTAAGTTTGCAGCTGAAGCCAGGGAGAAGCAGTGAAAGATAAACAGACTTTAGTGAAAAAAAAAATTCCAGAATCTAGATAAAAGAAGAATGTAAGGTATCTGAGAAGTATGTAGATCTCCAGATGGCTTTTTATACTATGCCCCTGGGAGACTGGCTCTTCCCTATAGAGACCTTATTGTGGATTACCTGCAGAAGTTAAAAATATGAATTTATGTCTTAGGGGTTAATTGATATAGCTAAAAACTCGAACATCCCATAAGCGGGGACAAATCTAAAGTCGTGGGGCCAGAAACTCATACATTGGCCTTTTACAAAAATATATATATATATATAAAGTTATAAATAAAAAATAAATTTAACACTGAACATTTTATTAGAATAAGTAAAAAGTCCACAATTTACAAATTTAAAAATGCTGGTAAATCCTAAGAAATCACAATGTTAGAATATATACTGACTGCCTGACAACCTTCTATAATACTTCTTCCCAAGCAGGAAAATAAAACCAACAAAATGGAAGTTAGAAATCTAAAATATATACATGATTTTATATCATAGTATATATTACATAAACACATATATAAATACAATATGCATATATTTCATCAGGCCAAAGTCAAATACATCAATACAAAATATTCTTAAGTTTAAAAATGAATCAAATACTGGGCATAAGAACCTTTAATTAATGGGGCTTTAGAGAAATTTTTGAAAGCATGTATAAACATAAAAAATGACTGACATTTACTGCCTGATGGCCATCTGCATCTCTAAAAATAATTCTCAGCCACTAAGCCTGATTTTTCTCTTCTGCATTCAATAATGAAGTTGTTTGCCAAAGTCTCCCTGGCATTTTACTTTTATTATGCAGTTCTATCCACAGCACTGTAATGTGCTTTGCTCAATTCCATAGGCTCATCTATTATTCTTTTTTTTTTTCTGAGTTGTCTGCTCACTGTACAGTTTCATAAGAAAAGACCTTATTTTCATGAAAGCATCAAAGGAAGAGCTGTTGAACAAACATTACTTGAGTATTAAAAAGAAGTGTTTAAATTCAAGACACAAAACAAAAATAACATATTAGTAAGCTATTTTTACAGTGTTATTTTTGAGTAATACAGACATAATCCCTTATTATTTGTAAATATCTAATAAATATATAAAACATCCTCTTGAGATTTTACTTCTGCCATAAGTAAAAAAAAATATGAACTAATAAAAAACAGAAAGCAAATTATGAAGTATGGCTTTATTTTCTCCAATCATATAGAGCATTTCTCTCTCTCTCACTATCACATGTGTATGTTTGTATATCTGTGTACACATTGCATTTTAAGTCCTTAAACAATTTGGTAAACAGCAAATTAACTGTTGTAGAAGGTATGATAACAGAACATGATCCAGTTAAATCAAAGCAAGAAGAAATAACATTTTTTTGCAGGAGAATGTAGTTAGTACATACTATGTCTCTAGGCATTGTTGTGAGAGCATAAATTGCTTTGGGTGATTTCATGTTCCACATAATACGTGTCCATCTCAACTTGTTCATACAATGAAATACATTGATGCTTTTGTCAGATTTGATACCGATGGACATATCAGCTTTGCCCAGCTCCACTGCCAACACTGAAAACTACTGTTCCTTTCTTCTATGCATTTGCTACATTCTGCTGCACCAGTGGGAGATTGAAATGGTGCCATTGTTGTCTTGTAACCATGGAATAGAAAGCCTGATGAAGGATAGAAAAGGTGTAACTTGGTCATGATGAATTTTGGGGTTTTCTGTTACCATATAATAGAACTGAAAAGACTGTATTTTTATACAATGTAGTTTCTATTTGGAATAGATTTTCTGTGAAAAGTAATAAACAAATGGCTAAGGTTATGTAACAGATTTTACATGATTTTCGGGACAAGCGAGAGTGGAGGCATGCCAGGTTGTAGGCATTTCTATTATTGCTTTTAAACATCATGTTGTAAGTATTAGTTTTCATATTGTCTTCTGCTGACCTGTGGCCTCTAAAAGGAAAGGAATCTTGTGTTGTCTACCACAAGCATAATCTCTAAACTATAGCACATGTTCAATGAGTTAATGGTAAAAACAATAGCCCTCAAAATAATAAGAATGTTAACATAATTTTTAGAGGTGGTTCAAAGATTTTTTGGAAAAAAATGGACATCAGCAGAGATTTTTATTGCCATGTTTGGTCCTTAAATAAATTCAACAAATGAACCTTTGCTTTTGGCTTATTAAAATTATGTTCCACAATAATCTAGGCATGACTTTGAAAAGTAAATGAATTAATCTCATTTTTTAGAATAGACTCTGTAGTTTATTCTTTCTCCACCATTTTTTTCTATACATTTTAGCTAAAGTTATGTTTTAAACATGCAAAGCTGAAAATGTCATGCAACTATAAAACTAAATAATTTCTCATTGTTTTTGAATAAACTTCTAAGTTATATATATATATGCTAAATAGTTCTATATGCTAAATAGTTCTATATTATTAAACTGTGTCTTCCTGTTTAACCTCACGCCTTGATATACATATATTTGTTTTCATGTACCCAAGGCACTTAGGCATTTTCTATTTCATTTTTATGTAAAATTGCTTCTCACCACTCAACCATAAGATATGCTATTTCTCTAATAAGATTGTTGAGGCTCTGAGGTTTCTATAGAGTGATGTATAGGCACCTAATATAGTAAATATCATCAAAAGATACTCATTATTTTTGTTTCTTTCTACCATAACAATATGGCAGTATCATGGTCTTTTGGGTAATAATTTGGGAACTAAACAATCAACATTGGCATGGGAAAAATTGATAAATGACAATGGTAAAAAATGAGAAACAAAGATAAGGTATGTAAATTCAGTTCTTACTTTGGGAAATTAAAGGTATTTTGGTTGGACCCATGTGTTTTATTTTTTTCTATTATTTTTTAAAATTTTTTAATCAATTTAATTTTTTTCCGAACATTACAGTAAGTGCCTTATTCTAAGTACATTCCATGAGATCATTTTTTATAATTATAAACTAAGTATATAAAACACACCTGTTAAAAATTACCAAAAATATAAATTCTAGTCATAGTCTTTTCTTAAACTGTGTTACTATCTTTTTATGATGAATTTAGATATAAGAATCTTCTTGCTTTTCAACATTAATTCCCACTAGAAAAATCTTTAAGGTTCTTGTTCACACAAAGTACCTAAAGAGTCTAAAGCCACTAACAGCATAACAAACTTTGTTTCAGATCTAATTGATCATTAAGGAATATTACTTGCTATAAGAAAGTAATGTTCTAGACACAATTCTCTCTGAAGAGCTATGTGATATTGAGATTCAACTAAAACAGGAAATAATGACCCTTATTAAACTAAGTGTTTGAATGAGAACTATGTCATGTACAGATATATTTTTAACAAGAATCAAGTTGAAATTAAAGAATAAAAATGATGTTAGATGTCATAAAATAATATGAAACAAAATCAGGCATTTGGCAAAGCATATTTTAAAAATAATGTCTACTAATGCTTTTCTAGCTTTAATAAAAATGTCTTGAGCACAAATTTAAAGCCAAGAAAGGCAAAGGCAGATGGTTTTGTTTCATAAACGATGTGTTCCTTTCTCTCTTAGGAAGATTATCTTGTTGCAATACTAAATCACTCGAGACTTAAGTACAATTAAGTTCTTTTCTTAAGGTTAGTGAGAACTGTGACACAGAGATCTAGTTATACTACTTTATACAAAATTCTCACCTCGGCAATTAGAGCAGTGTCTTCAAAGGCTTCTAGCATTCATAAAAGACATCTGCAGTTTACCATGCACTGTAGACAGCACATTAAAGTACATGCTCACAATTCTATGCATAGAGAAAAAGAGACTTTTGATGGAGACTTCACTATTCATCACATGATATGTTCCAAGTCCAACAAGCAAAGAGTTGGCAACTTGGACTTTTTAATTTGAGTCTATTTGAGATGGCTTTTAGTACTGGGTTAAGACTGAGGAGCATTGCATTTTTCTGTAACAGCAGAAAATGACAGTCACTCAAATATCTGTCAGTGTTACATAAAATATGTATTAAATAATTTTATCTCATTATGCTTTAGTAATTGTTATGGGTTTATTTTTTTCTCTATTGGAAAGAATTTAAATGGTGTTCTTATTTGTGGGTTTCTCTTGTCATTATATTAGGCAGTTATAATATTTTTTCAATGAAAGATCATTTTAAACTAAATAATTGGTGGTGACTATTAATTAAAATGAACATAAATTTTAATTTACTATCAGTAAATTTCATTAGTTATTAGCAACATGCAATGCCTAAAAAACTAGCTTTTAAAAAAAATATTATGCTCACAGTTTAGGCATGGTTGTGCATTATTCAAAGTAAATAAATGAATAAATTGATGAGAAAGTTGTATATTTGTGCCAATTTTCTCTCCACTATTACATTTCATGATTCAATAGTAATATGTATTTAATATCTTCCTTTCTTTAATACTTAAGCTACTATTACTTTGTTATATTAAAGAAAAAATTAAGATTATATGTTTCATAAAAATTTATCTTAATTTTTATCATATATTAGATGTATATTCATAAGTTAATATGTATTCATTTGTCCCAGTAAAATTTTATAAATCTTATTACTATTTTAATTGTATCTGAAGTATATAAAATTGTGTCTTCTCTTATTTTCAAATATATGTTAAATAACAATGAATTTGTTAAATTTATCATTAAAAAATGTCATTTTGGAATCACTGTAATCCAATCAGATGTAATCTAAATATTAGTAAGCATTGTGGTGTTCCATGAGAAAATATATTAACAATTCAAAAAGATCACATTTAAATATAGTTGAGCTCGATGACATGGTGAAATAATTAGTAAAGATATCAGAGTAATTCATCTTCTAAAAATTTCCTTAAGAGGAATCACGGAATTTTTTTCTATCTTCCACTTTACAAATGAAGCCATTACCTTATAGGATCTGAGGAAAGGATCAAGTCAGGAAAAATTCTTAGTGTTAAAAGATAGTTTCAAAGCAAAATTAGGCTGTATGGAAAAGGTTACCACCAGGCCAGGCCTGAGAAGTAGTCTCAATACAAAATTACAAAGTTGTGAAACTCTATACTGCAAACCCTCTGAAACTCTAAACGTGGTTGAGTGTATCTGTTGCCTAAGTAGTTCAGATTCTTCTGGCAAGAGTCAGATATTCCATTCTTACACGTGGGATTTTAAATAGCCAAGTGTCTAATCATCTATAATTTTAGAAAACATGCTTTTGGGTGCTATGTGTTTTCATTAATTAGCAAAAGCAGAATTTACAGGTTCACAGGGAACATGAAATTGAAAGAAGTTGCTTGAGATAAGGTAAGAACTTATCTCGAATTCTGCAAATGTGGATATTACTGTCAGCTTTATTAATAATGACTTCCAAAAAGATTGAGTGCTATCAATACTAAAATATTTTATTTCTTTATTAATTAATTAATTAATTTATTTATTTATTTATTTATTTTTAAGTGAGGAGACCCTGGGTTGACCTCACAGATTGCAAGGACTTTATCAGTTTACAATCCCTTATTTTCTTTATTTTTTTATGCCTACAGCACCTGGTCTTCCTAGGTGGTCTCTCATCCAAGTACTAACCAGGCTTGACCCTGCTTAGCTTCCAAGATTAGACAGGACCAGGATTGTTCAGGGTAACATGGCCATAGACTCAATACTAAAATATTTAATATTGTATAAAAATATAAGAAAATTTAATTTAAAAATAAGAGTATTTAGTTGAATATAACTAAATTCCTAAATAGAATAATATTATTTGCTTATAAGATAGACGGAAATTTGCAGAAAGCTATTTTAAACTATTTTTATTTATAACTTTAATAATTTGAATAGTAATTCTATAGCACAAGAAGCTACAAGGCCACCACAAAGGACAACCAGAGCTCATATTAACAGAAATTCAGGAAAATAAACTTCCTTTGATATTATCTAGAAAATTCCTGTTTTCTGTGGAAGCTCCAAATTAATCTTATTAGATTAGAAACTTCTTTGGTTCTCTTTACTTAAAATCTTTTTCTTTAAAATCTTTTTGAGTTTTTAAAGCTTATTGTCCCAGTGCATGATACTGATACCTTATGTGTCTTATGTATTCTAATCAGATATAAAATAATACTAGATTTTGAACAGTAGAAGCTGGCTTAGTTTTTCTGTAGCTATATCATAAACATGAAAGAAAAATCACAAGAAAATGTGGTTTTGAGAAATGCTCAAAATATTTATTTTGGAAAGTCAAATTATTATTCATACGCTGTTGCTGAGACATATAATTCAAGGGCTAGATAAAACGTGTATTTTTAAAGCTGATTCAGCAGGCAGATACTAGCATAAAGTAGCTTAGGTGGGAGATATTAAAAACCTATTCTATACTCCTGCGCCAGCAGATGACGACTATGCTATAGAAGCTTTGTTCTTTGTCCTGCAGTTGGTGGGAGTGCAAAAAAATAATTGATTTTCATAATTTCACAGCCATTAACTGGCCAATTTAGAGACTTAGAAAAGGGGCTTCACAAGTTTACATTTTAAGGAACCAATTTTATTCTACCTGATTGTGGTAAAAAGCATACTTTAATATCTTATTATAATTAAATGAGCTTAAGTATACTAAATTAAGAAAAGAAAATAATATATCCTGCTCTTCCACATAAACTAATAAAGTAGAGATTATTATAGTTTGGTAGTTAACATTCTGGCTATTCAAATTTACCAACAATAAAATAATTTGATAAACAGTATTTTAGAGGATTGCTTTGAACTCACTTCAAGGATTCTTCAATTCTAGAGTGTAACTATGAGTGTAGACCAGGGGTCAGCAAACGTTTTTCTGTAAAGGTTGGATAGTTAATATTTTAAGTTTTATGTGCCATAAATGTCTTTCATGAGTATTCAACTCTGCTGTTGTAGTACAAAAGAACCATAGACAATATGTAAGCAGATGTTCCAATAAAGCTATTACAAAAGTCAGTAAAGGGCTTGCATTAGCATGCAGGCCATATTTTACTGATGTCGATCTAGAAAACTGATCAGGAAGTTGGCATAGGAAATATATTCCCTGAGGTCTTAGAATTTCAAAATAAGATATGTGTAGTCTTTATATCAGAAAGAGAGCTTAACCGAATATAAAACATTTGACTCGTTCTTTTAATAAATGGCTTAAAAATAGGTTTCTACTTTCCGGAAACATTAAACATTGTGAGAAGTGTAATACCAGCTTGATGTGTTTTGTCTTTACTCTTTAGATTAAGAGGCACTGAAAGTATCAGAGATACTCCTCCAGATACTGTCCCTGGTCCTCTAAAGCGACACACTCTAAATCAAGTTGCTTTGTCATATTCACTTAAATGGAGGTAACTAGAAATGTTAGTGAATCTTAAGCATCAAGTTTTCTTACTTTCTGGCTCTCCTTTCAATTTTCTCTACTTGAGACTGTATTTGTACTTTGTAGTCTTTTCCTTAAAAAGGACCCAAATTGGAATAATTTCAGTCCTTATGACATCTCCATCTATTGTTACTCTCAGATAATCATTGTTTTCCATCACTGTGCATCTTTGGTTAGTGTCATTCTAGGAGAGAGAAAGAATTCTGCCTCTTTGTAGTCACCATTCATTCTACCCTATGGGACTAAAACAGAATTTGGCCTAACTGGATGTGAAGTAAATATTTTCTGGATGAATGAGAATCACTTTAGATAATGATCTTTCTTCTTTTCCATACACTATTTTCTATTTAGTCAAAAGTGTCACAAGTACAGATATAGTATGTTCTTTCAAATATATTTTCTGTAGAATTGAAGGTAAAGCAGCTTATGACTGTTCAACATAACATCGCATTAGAGATAACATTTGTTGTAAAAGCAGAATTACTCTGAGATACCTGAATTTGTAAACCCTTTCAGCAAGTAAGATGTATTTCTTCAGAGATTCTTTCCTTAATAGGATTTCAGGCAGCTTTTGGAAGCTGCTAAAATAAATTGCTTTTAAACATGGATGTCATATCACATTAAATGGGGTTATGTATCAATATCTAACACATGCTATAATATATACCCTCACTCTATAATAGAATTAATCCCGGATAAAAAAGAGAAATCCTTTCCTGATCTTCCCTCCAACCCACTTCCCCTTCTCTTTTTGAAAATGAGAGCTTTTCAAATGACATATGACTGGAATAATCCATTATAAGCACCCACTGTTTTGCCTGCTCTAAAGTAATTTGGTTCTGCATTAATAACTCTCACTTCACAATCTCTCATAAGCTCAATTTAAATGCCTATGTCTTATATGAGATTGTTTATTTTATGAAGGATGTTCGATGGTCCAAATTCTCTATGTTTCTCCATATGGTGTAAAGAGTAGGTCCTGGACAAAGTTTTAGAGGAGGTCTGTTAGTTGGTCATCATCTCTCCTTCCCTGCTCTGCAGCTTATTACCATCGGTCATGAGAATATTTGGTTTGGGAACCATCAGTTCAAGAGCAGACACCTGGCATAGTATGGGTAAACTCAGATTCGAGTGGAGAGGGCAGTCATAGTCATAGATAATTACAATGCAGTGTAATTGATTCTACATGAGAAATTGAAATTACATGTGAAATTGTGGAGGAAGAAAGGAAGAGCAAATTTACTTACTTAGGATATTCAGGAAATACTTGACAGAGCAGAAATGACATTTCAAATGATCTCTTCAAAGATGAAGATCTACCTGTTGAAGAAACAGGGGACAGGACATTTGACTGGACAAGCAGGACCATTTCAAGAATGAGGAAAAATTCAAAGTTGCTAAAGAAAATTACAAATCTGAAAAGGAAAAAGTTACCAGATTTCAAAGGGTTTTTAAAGACCTGCTGAGAAGTTTAGATATTATCTGTAGATATCAGGAAGACTGATGAATTAAGTACAAAAGAATATGAAGAAACGTTTTATTTATTTGTTATTTCGTTTATATTTTGATGAAGGAGCATATGACAGCTATGTAGAGAATATAGTTAAATGTCGAGGCCCATGTTGCAATATTCCTGGTAAGAAATGAGGATGCACAAACTAATACTGAGCTATAAGAATGCAAAGGAAGAGCCGAGTGCCAAGATATTTATAGTGATATGCTGATAAAGATTTAACTAGCTGACAACAATACCTGGCTTCTACTATTTGAAAATTTCTGTGGTATATAATTTCCTTCACCATGGCTAATTTAAAATTACCTTATCACCTTCAAACTGCATTACCATGGAATGCAGAATTGGGAAGAGATGTATACAGTCGGCTCTTCTGAGCTGGCAGTGGTCGACTCCAACACAGCACTAGATATTTCTGAGGTACAATAAACAGAAGGTGGAGATTGATGGAATGCAGTAAATGATGGGGAAAAAAAACAAATGAAACAAAAAGTATATAAATCCCAGATTTCCAGCTTGGGAAAGTAAATGTATCAATATTTTAGGGCATGTGTTTTATTCTCAGATGACTTTGCTCTCTTCTAAAAATAATAATTAAAAAATGATAAAAATAATGCTTGCTAAAAGAAATCTTTCAAGTAAATATTTGAATTTAAACTGATATCCTCAAGAGACCTAGTATCTTAACTTAGAGGTATATAAATAACAGTGTGAAGGGTTTCAGTAAAAAATATCTGGCCAAAGTTTAGCTAAGCTGCTTTAATATTGCTGCTTCAGTGTCTGTTTTGTGCAGCCAAGGGGCCTGCAGGGGCCTTGAACTGACACTAGCCCCTCCCTCCCTGGAGAGCTTGATCTAGATGACAGTTGCAGGGTCACCAGTAAATAAGTGTCTGTTACTGACTCCTTCAGCAAAGGCTTTGCCATGAGCATTCTTCCCACCTCCCAGTCTTCCCCTTGTATGCTTCTTAAATAAAACTTCCCACAAAATTTACCAAAACCCTGCTCTTTTGGCCTTTATTTGACAAATGTGTCTTTAGCTGGGGAACCCCTAAGCACTTTACACCTGGATCCTAATGCAGGAATGCTCCTGGGTCCTGCCCCTGTCTGTGCCCTGCCTTCATCTCCTCACCTGGTCCCTCCAGCGTGCTATGTCCCTTTTCTAGGGCCTGTGACTAATAAACTTCTCTATTTCACTGTCCCTTTGCTGTCTTTTGTTGATCTGTGGCTCATTGTCCAACACCCTGACCCTGCTGGGCTCTATTTACCAAATGTTAATTTAACATTAATAAAAGTTAAAAAAGATTTCTTTACTTCAGGTCTCTTCAAAGGTTTTAAAATACTAATTTACTTTGTGAAACTCAAGCAGGAGTAGACTGCAATATTTTTCAAAAGTAATTAGAAAAAGATTCTATTTTTATCAAGTGTCTTGAATAGCTGGTATCCTGGGTAAGGAATGATGTAGGTTCTTCTTCCTATCAATTGAATCTGCATTCTCTTACTTATTTATGAATAAGTATGATTTTATTGAAGTACTCCAGCAAACTATTTAAATTTGGATACTTGCAGGTCTATAGGAAAATGAATTGATGGGCTTATAATTTGAATTTCCAGAAACTACCTATAAAATACCATTGGATGTCCTAATGCACATATTACCACAGTGAAAATATGTATTCCAAGAGAACTTGAAAGAAGTCAGTTGGAGAAGACATTTTCTCCCCAGACCACATTATAAATGAATAAATAGGTTGGCTCTGAAAGCATACACATTCGAGATAGGTGACCAGGTGAGATATTTAAAAATGGACTCTATGATTGCATCTAAAGCTATAGCTGTGACAACTGAATAGAACCTTATCAGAGAGAATAATACATTCGTAGAAGAAGGCGTGCAGCACGGAGTATAAAAAGTCCCCAGGTGCCTTTTTTTATTTTTATTTTTCTGAATGGAAAAATAAACAATAGTTATCAGGTACAAGCTAAGTCATTTATTAACATTTTCTCTTCTATTTCCACAACACTACTATGAGTTATATGTATTAGTGTCTCTATTTTTCATACAAAGAAATTCAATATGGGATATTTAACTTAATTCCTGTCAGAATCATAATGTTATTGTTCTTAATCACTGTATTCCACTCGTGTTCTTATCAAGAGCAGGAAACATGTTACTCTGCATTCTTATTTATGTCATAATCCATGTGTCCAGCCACAGAACCACATTTTAAGTGGGAAAGCTGATATAATTTTTAATGAATAAATAGCTAATATTTCTCAACCCAAACAATTTCCTTTTGCTTTATCTAGTCCTTCTTCTTGTCACATCCCCTTGAATTCTGTTGTTCTTATTTTTATGTCCTGCTTTGTTATCTTTTTTAATCGACTATTGTAACTTTTCTGTTTTCTTTTCTTGTTTTTCTGTTCTTGGCCTTTAATTCACTCTTTCAGACTGCTAATTGTGTTGTTTTCATTTTTCAAAATTTTGGCGGGGAAAGATGCTTTGCAAGTATTCAGAACAATAAAACACCATGTGCACTGAATGTGGACAAATGTGTGAACCTGAAGGAGATGTCTCTGCCTTGATTAAAGCAAAGCCATGTCAACAATGTCAACAATGAACATATTCCAGAAGAACCAGTTAGCAATGTTGAAAAATGACAAATGTCTCCTAGCTATATTAATCAAAAATGACATTATAAGATTGTTTTTTTGACTATCAGTGTCCATTGAGTGTTCAAAAATGAAACATAGACAGACTTTCCACCAAACATTAATATTTTAAAGCCAACTTAAATTCAAAGAATTATTTGCCTGGCCTATAAAATAGCACAGGGTACTGTTTTAACTATATTTTAAAGTTTATAAATTTAGGTCTCTAGTTCTATTATCCAGATAATTAAAGGCAAAACCTGGCTATGAAATTTCGAATATATTTACTTGACAATAATTTTCATGAGATTAAATAAGTTCATTCAAAATTTATTAATTTACTAAAAATATCTTAATTTTAGACTGAAATTATTATCTTTTTACCCAGATTTTTATGTGCAATTTAAATGAGCACAAAGTGTCGCTTATATATTTCTTGCTCTCCAAAGACTTGGATTATCACAATTCTTATTTGTTCCTCCAACACATAGTAGACACATAATAGGCTTTCTATAAATCCTTGTTTGCTGAAATAACTACCGTGTACTCAAAATAAATGTTTGGGAGGTAAATATAGAAGAATAGTCAAAAAATCGAAAAAGGTCACTGATTGTGAAGCAAGAGAGAATACGACAGTTCATACCATGTGCTCCAGGGGACATTTTAAGTGGCATTGATAGTAGCAATAATTTGACATTTTTTATCTATATTCATTGATTTCTGTCACTGGCAGTTCCAATGGCAATGACAAAGTCATAGACTAGAATTTAGAGTAGGACTTGGAGAACTGTGACAGTTTTGGAGACTCTCCATTTTAAATAGACAATTTGTCATCAAAGCGGTCTTTAAATGGCTCTTTTCTGTTATTTTCTTGTTTGCTTTTTAAAACAATTCACCTAAAGCTGGTTTAATTTTTTTTTTCAGGAAAAAGCTATATTTTCTTGACCAGAACATTATCCAGGACATCTAATCTTAAGGCTATAACAATAACAAGATAATAAAAATAAAAATATGGGCAGCATGGGCTAGACCTTACGCTAACAGTTCTTAATTTTGTAACATGATTACTAAATTATTTTAGTCATACACAAAATCTCTATTTGGTCACAGAACAGCCACAACAAACCACGCTCTTGATAAGGGACTGCATACGTAAGTAATGATGATTAATCTAAAAATTATTCTTGGAATGAAAATCCATTTTATAAAAACTAATGAAATGGCAATGTACTAGTTTAGCTGCATCATTGCAATATGAACAAAATTACCTGGCATTTTATGCCTAAATTCACACCCATAATTTTTATTTTGTCAGTGTTTGGTGCATACTGCTATATTGCACTAGGCACAGGCTATCTTGCCTCTGTTAGCATAGTCATCCTACAGGTAGTCACTCAGGTGCCTGTGGAAAATCTCCAAATGTCCAACCCATGTTGCAAGTGCACTACCTTACAAACCATTAAAGAGCGTCATTATTCAATATTCAATGTTGCGATGAGTGTCTTTAAAAATGTATATTCCCAGTGGTGATTTGACTTTTAAATTATTCCATTCCCAATGACTGTCTCTAGGTGATTCATGCTGTTGCACCAATGAAGGCTTTTTAACTCTCTGTGTAAACATTGCAGGAAAAAGATCAACATTATCTTTCATCCATTTTAGGCAGCTGTCTGCAGCCCTTGACACTGCCATTTTGCCTTAAGACATCACTGCAGGGGACAATAGAGACACACAAATCTATTTTCTCCATGTATATGGAAAAAGCCTTCTAGGCAGAGTTTTCAGTTCAGCACATTCATTAGCTTTTAATTGCTTCTAAATTGCATTGTGACCTGTCGCATCAATAGCCAAATCTATCTAACTGAAACTAGCACAATTTGGGCATGTGTCCTGTGAAAAGTATTTTCCTTCATTGGTAGAAGTGTGTGTGTGTGTGTGTGTGTGTGTGTGTGTGTGTGTGCGCGCGTGCATCTCCTTGGGCGTGCTTGTGCAGCTGCACCTGTTATTATAAAACCAAAGAAAGGCACAGTAAAAGAAAACACAAATGCATTGTTGGGAAAACAGTTAACTAATAAAAACAGACAAATTTCATCCATTTATCATGTTATATGTGTGGTTAAATAAGGACCATGTTAAAGAAGGAAAATTTATAATTGTTAAATAATTTGCAATGTCAATTTTTTTCCCCACATGTCAGAAAAGCATGGAAAGATGCTGCAGAATTAAGCATTGCGTTTAAGATTTTAAGTTATGTAGCAAAATTCTACTAGGGAAAAAGATAAATTTGAATTTTTAGGCTGAGCTACAGTGAGCACAATGCCATAAAAAAAATGAACTACCATATCAACCACTGTGAGCCCTGAGTACACAAATGATCATTCCCTTAGAGGACTTTCTGAAAGCTATTTCACAATCACTTGTAGAATGTACACATATCATCCTGCTTCAAAAAAGTGCAACCAGAAAGCTCATGTTTCTAAGCCTCCAAAGAAAAATGCCATAATTCAAAGTGCTCTCAATTCACCTTACCACTTTACATTTATTTCATATATACATTTTTATAGTTCAGTAAAAAAAAATAAAAAATGCAGCTAGAGAGAGAATAAACTCATTTTCTCCTTTCAGTTCTTCTGTCAGCTCTGTATCCCAATCTTTATCATGAAAGGTGAGAAATATAACTGCTTCCAGAATGAGCAAAGCCTTGCATCCAAGGCCTTGCATAGGAGGCAGGAACATAGTGGTGCTGTGCTGTGTTGGCCATCAGGGGTAGCAAGTTCAATATTATCATTGGCGTCAGTGAAGATATTTAAATCCCTTCTCTTTAAATCATGATGTATGCAGTGATGTAGAAGGAAGTATAGAAGATAAGGAGTAGAAGGCCAGGGCATTAAGTTAGAAATGAAGAACCATCAAAAAGAACTACAATCATCAGCCAGTGAAGTGAGGAGAAAATAAAGAGAGAGTGAAATTCTGGAGGCCAAGTTAACATAGACTTGAAGAACTTGTGACCTATGCTTCAGGTAGGTCAAACAACACAGAAACTGATTATAAAATCTATTATTGCTGATCTGGCCAAAATTCTAGGAATATTTTTGAGTAGCTAGGAAGTATAGGAATCTAGTGCACAGATAGTGGGATGCTCCATATTTTGGAGCAATCTTGGAGGGACTTATCAGTGAAAATCAAGGAAGGGTAAATCACATGAGTACAGATGCAAACTGAGATTGCTGGAAAAAAGAATGTGGAAATGCTCTGATATCTACTACTTTTCCCAATGAAATAGGAAGCAAGGTCATGAACTAAAAGCAAGAAGGAAAGAAGGCATGCTTGATGTATGAAGGGGAAACAAAGTGAAAAACGGTTGTCTCAGAGAGTAAAATTGCATGGGAAAGTCTTAAAGCATTTCTGGGCAAACTTAATATTCCACATACATGTAATTGTCAAGAATTTTAAATGTGATCAAACATGTAGTTGTGTGTTTTCTGCTGCCATACCTAGCTTCTATGGTGTAGGTGAAAGGCAGTACAGCTAGGGTTAATTGTGGGTGAGATTTTTTCCTGTTGAGTGTGATAGAGAGATGATGTAAGAAAACAGAGATTGTGTGTGAGGCGATGACTGTGACACCGAACCATGGAATCTAGGTGGGGTAAGGAGGGAAAGAAGAGAGGATGAAAGAGTGAAAAATATAAAGAGCAATAAACTGCAAGACCCATTAATGTCAAATAATTGAGAGGAGTATAAGCTGGAAAGACAGAAGGCTATTGTTAGCAATTAGGAAAGTTGAAAATAAGATTGTGGAGTGAGCAGTGATTTCAAATATCAATGTCTAGATTATGATCATGGGAGTAAGTGACAAAAATAATGCCCAAGAAAAGATCACTGTGGAAGATGAGTTCATGGACATACAAGGCCATAGAATATTTTGATGACTTTGGAAAATACCAAAAATTATGACAGAAGTAAATGCCAATATGGGCAGAGTGCCTAAAATAGTGGGTTCTGGAAGCTGGCTGAGCTCTTCAAGTTCAAAGGCAATTTCCAAGGCATGCAGAATGTGAATGCATTACTGAATCTCCCTCTTTCCACATGCAAAATTGGAATGACAATATTAATAGTAATAATATCTATTATAAAGGATTTCATGAGGGTTGAATGAGTAAATGTTGTGTCTTTTACTGGCTTCATAAGAATATTATGTCAATATTTTTCTCTTTTGTCTTACCTGACCATTTTCTTATTATACCATTAGCTGACATGCATGCTTTTATTTTCTTATAGAAACAAAATAAACTTAATATGAACAGGCTTTGATTTCAATTATGACCTTCTGGAAAAGGTAAAACTATGGAGAAAATAACAAAATCAGTGGTTACTGGGGGTTAGAGAGGAGGGAGGAATAGACAGAGCATGAAGGATATTGAGGGCAGTGAAACTACTCTGTATGAAATGG
This sequence comes from Cynopterus sphinx, assembly GCA_030015415.1. Classification (NCBI taxonomy): domain Eukaryota; kingdom Metazoa; phylum Chordata; class Mammalia; order Chiroptera; family Pteropodidae; genus Cynopterus; species Cynopterus sphinx. The sequence goes on along the minus strand of CM057392.1, from coordinate 30,460,242 downwards.
TAGATACAGGTCATTACACATTTGTCCAAACTCATAGAATATATAACAACAAAAATAAGCCTCAACATAAACTATGGACTTTGGGGGATGATGTGTCAGTTCTTCTACTGTACCCATGTACCACTTCAGTAGGGGACGTGGATAACCAAAGAACTTATGCATGTGTGGGGACAGGCAGTCTGTGTGAAAACTCTGCACCTTCTGCTCAATTTTGTTGTTAACCTAAAACTTCTTTTAAAAAGGCCTATTAAAAAAAAAAACTGTCTTGACTACTTTTCCCTTTTGGCTGACATGCAGCTTGACTAATATTTTTATGTCTTGTCCATCTTTAATTTTTTTTCTAACTCTTTACTGAGATAATTTTTTCATTTCTCTTTGGAGCAAAATTCTTAGCATAGTTGTCTATATGCATTGTCTTTAAATATACTCTCTTCATTTTCTGTCTTCAACCACCTCCACCTAGAGGTTATATTTTTCCTTGGAAGTGCTTTTTGAAAAAGTTGTCAATAATCTTCATGTTTCTCAATCCAATGGCTAAATTTCTATTTTGTTGACCTACCAGTACCATTAATATAGTTGTTCAATTTATTCTTAAGACATTTTCTTTTATAGCTTCCTGGACTCCACATTCTCTTTGTTTTCCCCATATCCTTCTGGTTGCATATCCCAGGCTCTTTGCTAATTCTCCCTTTTCTCCCTAACTTTTAAATATTGCAACAACTGGGTTCATTCCATGTTTCTCTCTCCTTCTCTATTTTTACTCACAACCTTGACGATCTCTTCTAGGCACATGTTTTAAATTCTCTCCATAGGCTAATAACTCCTATATTCATATCTCTTATCCAGTTCTCATTCTTGAGCTTCAGCTATTATAACTAATTTTCTTCTTAAAATTTGCAACACTTGAAGTTTTTCACATTTCATTTCGTGACAAATTCATTCTTTGACTCAAGCAGAAAATCTTGAGATCATCTTTGATTTTACTTTTTCTCACACCATCCAAACCATTATGAATTGGAATTCTTATCAGATATACCTTAGACGTATGCCCCAAACTGATTCCTCCCATCTATGAAAAGGTAGCAAAGATCAGGAAACAACCCTCTTTGTGGGAACAACTAGAAACTGAACAAAATGCTATACACGCACATGCACACACACACACTTATTGTAGGCCTCAGAGAACAGAGTCAGCTAGAATCTGAGGGAGGAGCAAAAGGAAATGTTGTTACCTTGTATTTTTCCTTTAAGGAATTTGCCAATTTGTAATCAGGGAGGGGCTCGGGGAACAAACCAAAAAGAGCAGTTCAGAACTGTTGGCAATTTCAAGGATCTAGGGAGAAAAAGCAAAAACTTACTTAGTGGTCACCAATCAGGAGATATTTTCGAAACGGTTACTTGAAAGTCCTGAAGGAATGTTATAGAACAGAAAGATTTCATCCACCTGGCACTAGCTGAGTCAAACACTCACCACTGACAATGGCTGTGGCGAAATCTTGGCTATTTTATTGATGAGTGGTGCTAATGCTCAAAAGCCCCAACTCTCAATGATGAGTTGGCTGCAGATTATTAGACCAAAATCACAAGACACCGTGCATTAGGAATTCAGGTGGTGCTGGGGACTAATTGGTGGGAAGTGAGATAAGGGTAATAAATCATTTCTTCAGGTCTTGAGGAAAGGTCTGAGTCTGTTCCAGCATCCCTCTGACTGGTCTCATGGGAAAGTAGCCAGACAATCATTCCACCTTTGGGCTCAGGAGCTGAAATATAATTTAAATCAAGATGTTATCTTTGGCCTGCAAGGAGTCCTCACTGTATGACCACTAGTCAGGTCCCAGCTACTGTCCTCTGTTGTCTCAGGAATTGCTGACTATGGGGGAGAGGCCGGGTCCTGAGGCACACAGACAGAAGGAGGGATATGATTTCTAGAGCTAGGATTTAAAAGCAAGTTTACTCACAGTTCTAAAAACCCTGGGTTCTAGGAACTCTAGGAGTGAAAGCGAATTGGAAACTGCCAAACCCTTCGGAATGACTGAAATTCAAACTCAAATCTTCTTAAACCTTGTTGGATCGATTACCTAATCCTCTCTGTCTGACAGAAATTCTTAAAAAGTTAAATCTTTTATTTTTTTTGAGGAGCATAGTATCATCATGAATATCTGTGACTTTTCAAATGCAATGTCCATAATTTAGTTAAAATGTAAGAGGTACGAAAAGAAAAAAAAAAGAAGCAAATAAACACTAGGAACAGATGGTCAAATCCAGAAGTAGAAAATAGACTGAGAATAAGTTCCTAGGTGATTCTAATGTCAGAATTATCGTACACAGACTGAAATCACTGTGATTAATATGCTGAATAAAATAAATAACAAGCTGCAGACTTCAGCAGAGAATGGATTCTGCACCTAAATATAAAATGCATATTCTGGAACTAAAAATTACAATAAATTTGTGATTTATAAAGATAACAGATTTAACCACACATTGAACACAGTATAAAATTAATAAACTGGACTTTAGATGAGTAGAAATGTCTAATGTAAAATGTAGGCAGAAAAGAAGTATCAGAAACACCTAATGTACGAGATGTGGGTAAAAGTTGTAATAATATATGTATAGTTGCAGACTTTGAATGGGATGAGTGAAAAGCAATGAATTAAACTTAAAATTAAGGAAGCTCAATAGCAAAGAGATATAAAAAGACCTCACATCTACTTACATCATAATAAAATACTGAAAACCAACAACAAACAAAAAATCTAAAAGTAAACACAGAAAAACAAAGATGTAATACTGTTAAATAGAAAGAATAAAAATCAAAGGCTAAATTTTCAATAGGAAAGTAAGCCCATTGTATACTGCATATCTGTATCTCCTACCAGATTATAGGATCCTTGAAGAAGAAAATGTCTGTTATTCTATCTGGTATTCTCAATACATCATTTCTAAAACAATGGAAAATACAATGTATTCAGAACATAATTCTGATTTTAATAGTCTTAAAAGATCTGCAAACAGCTCATGATTTGAAGCTATGAGTACTGATAAATTGGTATAGAAATAAAAAAGAATGAATTGAAGATATACACAGGAACATAGATATGTCATAAATGTTCACAGAGAATATAATGCTATTTATAAAATAAAAAATACAAATATATCATATGTATGTGTGTGTGTGTGTGTGTGTGTGTGTGTGTGTGTGTGTGTGTGTGTCAAAACAATGTTGGCACTAGATTCAGATAAGTGGCTGTCTCCAGGGGATAGAATAAGGATGGAGCATGCTTTTAGAGATAGTACATTGTCTGTACTCTCATTCTAAATCTGGTTGATGGATTCACAAAAGTTCATTTTATTATTAAATTTTGTAACTCACCTTATACTTTGTTTCTAATATTTGGGATGTAACAAACATATAATTGCACATGGTTTAAAATTTTAGAATTTCTAGAGACTTAATCCAATGTCATGAATTGAGTTCAACACATTCAGTTAGACCTTCAAAATTAATCTGGGGTTTATTTCTCCAAAATGTTTTCCCTGAAGCATCTGCAGAAGATGATATACTGTAGTAAAAACAGAGTCATGGGGCCAAGTCATTTTTTGGTAGACTATCCAAAATATCTTCCTGTTAAACATTCTCAATTCATACTTGCATAGGCCTAAAGAAACCCTTCAGTAAAGAAATTTTGATTTTTGAAATTCAGTGTTTCTCAGAGTTATTTGACTACATTTCTTCCATCATTTATCATCATTAAAAATAGTGTTCAATAGAACATGCTTTAGGAAATATTGCTTCTAAATTCACCAAAGTTTTTGTAAATCTCTAGCTACCAGTGGTATCCGTGAGAAGAAAAAAATAAATAAATCTTTGAGAAATTATAAAACATGATGTTAGGGACAATCTTTCAGATCAATTCTGTAGGCCGATCTTTGTATAGGGACTTTGAATCTGTTTTGCGCTCTTTCAGGATGGATAGACATATTTTTATGTAAAATTAATTTTTACCTAGCCATACACTGTTGTCTAAACTATCTTATTTTTTTTACCTTGAGTGTGCATAATTTGTATTAGATTTTTATGAGTTTGCTGGATTACATATATCAAGGTCATTTCTTTTCTCATTCCACAGAGAAATTGGAGAAAAGTTTTCTCAAGACAAGTGAGGTGTTCTGAACATCTTTAGGTCCATTCTTACATATATTATAGGTCAATTTTTTATTTAGATTAATTCTTTTCTTCACCTCATTTTGTGATTATATAGTTCTTCTAGAGTATGACTATACTATTACAAAGATTCTTTTTGAAAATCAGAGTACATTACTTCCACATTGCCCTAAAGTCATAGTGGTAATTTAGAGATTACAATTTACTCAGCAAAGTATATTAGCAACTCAAGATATAGTTCATAAATATATAGTACAATTTTTTTATTTTGATTACCATATGCTTCAAGAAGAAAAGTGAACAGTTATAAATTTTCAATTAATCTTTGAGCAATTAGATGATTTATTTCAATAAGCTTATTAATACTATTTATATAATTTATTTAAAATGGGAAGGTTTATAATTTTTATATTTTGAAGGCTATTGGCAATAAAAAATACTTCCTTACAGACACTAAACCCAACTACCTAATAAAAAAATATTAAAAATACAACACTATGAAAATTAATAATGAGCTTTCCAGTACTGTTTATTCACTTAAGGATGGTTGTTAATATCACCTAAAATTTTGTGGGTTTGGTACATCCAATGAGAAATCTCAATCTCTGTCTTGAGAAACATACCAGAGTTCAGCAAAATCTGTTTTCCCTTGAATGGTTCATTGATTTGTTTTCTCCTAGACACACGGAAGAAACTCAAGGTCATTACAACTGGCATTAATATATATTAGTCATTGGGGTAGACCATTCCTCAACTGAGAGACACTATATATCCAATGACCACCCAACGAATGACTATCTGACTCATCTGTAAATCTTACAAAGCAATACTTTTACTAAATAAATTGAACTAGCCATTGCAAAAACCTCTGCAAGGCTGAGAACATAATTAACTATACTGAAACATACTTGATCTCGGGAGCCCTGGGGATAATCAATAATTAGTTTCATTTTGAAATGGTTTTGTTGCTATAACCATGACTTGGTGTTTCTGAATTACTGAAGTTTTGATGACTGTTGCTTATTTGGATCAAAACAGAAAAGCTGTAGCTAACTCAAACTTTATAGCATAATAAATTTCCCAAAGTATCTTGAGATTAAAAACAATCAAAGTAAATGAGGCATCAAGTACTATTTATCTTCCAAAATATTAGTGCTTACAAAAACAAAGGAGGCCAAACTAATAACCACTCTCTATCCATCACATTCAATGCTATATAGCAGCCGCATTTTGTTTTATAAAACAAGAGAGAAAATTAAGAGACCTGATTGGCTGATAAATATTCTAACTGTGGCTTCCTGGACAATTCATGGTCTGAAATTTATGAGCATCACCACTTAATTAAGAGTAAAAATTCTGAGCACAGAGACTATAATCAGTGCAATTCACGGGGTTCAATATTTATGGGACCCATCAGTTAGCAAAGTGGGCAGAAGGAAATGAACACTCTGATAATCTAATAAGAAAGCCAAAAACAGGAATTCTAAGTGAAATAATGTTTTCACTCAAAATATATGCTTAGTATATGCTATGTAAATAGGCTTTTAAATACAATTTTCTGGCATCATGACCCCATTTTGCTTTAAAGTTAGAAAAAACTTTAAATTATTGAAGTTATCACTGTCCTAATTTAAGAGATGATATTGAAGCAGCTTTAATTTTCTGCTTCCCAGTTGTAAGGGAGTGTGTTTTTGCCCCTTGTGCATTAGTTGTGATCAAACAATCTTCCAGAAACATATTAAGATTTTATCCTAGATTTAAATAGATATAATAAAAAAGTACACACTAATAATTTTCTTATTCATGATCACTTTTCCTTAGTCATAATTACAGACAACCCGAGATATTAAAAGATTAAGCATACATTATAATTTCACCAATAAACGCTAATACTAATATTCGAATATATTATTATTAGCATTATTAGTACATATTATATGTTATATTAGGACCTAAAAAATCAGGACTTAATGATGTTAGTCTAGAAACTTTCAAGTTGTGCATCATATCATCTTTTTACTGAATTATAAAAATGTAAAATTTATAATTCCACAGTATGACTGTCAAACAGGACATTTAAGCAAACAGATACTATGAGAACACATGGTATATACCTTTCTATGTCCAAGAGGACAAATGTGTAGCTTGATGTCAAAATTTTGCCATAGCAGTTGGGGAAATTTTCTCATAAATTAGTTAAAGAGTTCAGTTTCCCAGTAGTGGAGCCCCTCATTGACAAATGCCTGCATTAACCTGATTTTCCACCTGGCTACTTAACACTCATATGGCCACAAAATATTCCAGTCTAACCTGGATTTATTGACCTGCTTGTTTCTTCATAAATTTAGAAATAATGCAAAAGAATCCAAGAGACATCCTTATAAATGCATGAAAAAAAAAGACTTTTAACAACTTATGTGACAAAATAATCTCAGTATGTATCAACAGGAAAGAAAACCTGGCTTGAAATATAAAAGGAGTCAGGATCATGGCTCTGGAGTCAAACTCCATAGATTTACAATACAAACCCCAACAATGACTAGTTTTGTGGCACTGAAGAGTTCTATTGAACCTCTCTAGGATCTCAGTTCTCCCGTTTATAAAATGGGGTTAGGATTAGTGGGTAGTAACATGGTTGTTATGAGAACTGCATAAAAATTTTCATACAAATATATGAAAAAAAATTACAATGACTATTCTGATTGTTCTTAAAGATAATCATAATGTTTATAAATTAAATGCTAATAATAATAACACCTGCTCATCATTTATTGAGACCGTACTAGGTTCTAAAAACCTTGCATATGCTAAGCTATTTAATTCTTGCCGCTCTCCATGGGTATTATGTATTATAAAATAAAGTATTAGTTTATAGATGAGGAAAGGGAAACACAGAGAAATAAAGTAATTAGCCCTAGGTCACATAGATAGCATTCCTGAGACAAAGGGGTTTAGGATAGAATATTCTATGACTGAGTGAGTGATACAATGTGGCAGCATAAGAAACCAGAGGGCTGTTGTCGCCTATTCTTGTAAACTGAAATCCTTAAGCTACAAAACTAGAGGGACCAGCTAATAAAAATGATGATGTTTTCCTGAAAAAAACACACTTTAAACCTATATTAAAAAAAAAAAACAGCACTACTATATTACTACATCTAGAAAAAAAATTTTTAACATCTTATAAAACTAAGTTTTTTTGCATGCACAGGATGAAATAGACAGAATGAATATATATATAGATAAGGTATTTCTGCTTATACCAATGGAGACTTAAACAAGCCAGTTAATATATTTTTATATTAACAGTTTTCTTATGTTTCAAGTGATAAAACAGAAAACAAAACAAAACAAAAAGCTACCCAATTTTTGTAAGGATTTTCATTAGATTAAAATGAGGTAATGAGAATGAAAATAACATACTGATAAAATAAGAGATCGTAATATTAATCAGTTGGGAAGTAAACTATATAGGTATATAATACCAAACTTGGGAGAATTGCTGTAAGGTAAATTTTCAGGGAGAATACATTCAAGGAACTGCTTCATTTTAAATTTCATTAAACTTCTATGCAGTGTCATTTGCCCTTTCTGTCACAGAAATTTAAAGTTGAACACAATCTTAGTGTTCGTGTGGACAAAACCAACAGATCTATCAAAAGCACTGTTTTCCCCTTTGAAATTTATATTCTGGTACCCTAGTTTCAATAATTTCTGAATAAACACTATCTCTAAGACTTTGATGAATGATAAAGAAACTTTTAAGAGTGCACTGTTTCTTTAAATGATAAATTTAAACTCTTTGAGAAAAAGCACTGTTGGCTACAATTTGCAAAGTTAACTTAAAATTTCTGAAGCTATTTATATCCTATGGAAAATGGAAGAAACACATTTTTAAATCAAATGAGGCAAAGGCAATATGAAGACAACACTATGATGTGCTTTGAATATAGTATTTCTTACAGATTAGGCTGTGCATTTTAGCACAGTCTGTATTTTTCCTTTAAACAATCTATTTCTGCCACCACTCTGTTTTGTGCCGGAGACTGTGAAAGCTAATTAAAGCCATATTGAATGGTTTGGACCAAAGCTAAACAATGATGAATTTTCAGAATGTGATTGTGTTCAAGGTTTAAAAGTTTCCAAGGAGAAAATGCATCACCCAAACCCACTCTGTCTGGCCTTCAGGGAAACTAAGGAAACACTAATAAAAACTCTGAGGATTTAAAATAAAAAATTTAAACATAAAAAAATAAAATTTAAAATTTTCCTGATATATTTTCTAAATTATAAGAAACAAATTTTTGCTGAGTTTAAGACAGTGATTTTATCTGCCTTTTCACTTATTTAAGAAGTTGAAATTGTATCAACTTTATCAGGAAAAATAGATTAAAGTTTATGCACTTCGATTGTATTGAATTCGATTGATTGAATTATTAGTGTCTAGGAGTATAATATAGTAAAAATAAGACTATCACAGTCAGAAATTGTTAGTCTCCTAAATTGAATTATACTAACCCAGTCTTCTGGTTCCAGGGAGTAAGCAGATAGAATACCTCTCTCATGTTGATCCAAAATGTCATGACTATCCTTTTCCACCTTATAGCAGCCACTTATTATATAAGCCTCCAACTTCATTAATTATTTCCTATTAGTCATTTTCACAACACTGGTGTAGCTGATGCCATGTTTTAATTCATTTCCTTCAATCACCTAGCTGGAGTTGGGAGCAGAAAAGACTGAGAAGAACAGGTGCATGATCCAGCAAAGTTGGCATCTGGATGTCATAACTGGAAGCTGTCTCAGGCTTGTAGCTTCTTGCAGTGCATCTAGAAGAAACTGTACTTCCAATTGACTTTTTCCTTAATACAAGCTCCTTCTGTGGCTAAGCTATAAATCAGAGTTGGGTATGCCTCTTGCCACCAAACTATTACCTCCAGAATTAACTTTTATCTAAGCCAATTAGCTTGACTTTTTCTCACTTCCAGATTAGTGTTTTCCCATCCTATACACTTGGCCATTATGCCTTCCTTACTCCATCGTCTCTTGCTTTAACCATGGAGTTAAGTAATGTCTTATATTTTTTCCATCAAATTTTGTAAAGGAGAAGTAGCATGAAGAGAAAAAAAGCTCCAGCTCTCTTTGATCCTGCTTAAGAAAACAGAATACATATCATAAGCATGCAATGAATCACCCTGTACTGTTTGTTAGTCCTCTTTCCTCTCTCTGGCACCTGCTCTTCAGGTTGTCATGCCCCAGATTCAAGCACTAGCAGAAAGAAAAGGAAGCGAGACTTTCTATTTCCTGCTTTCTTTTCCAAAACTTTCAGCCTTTAAGGTTCCTGATTTTAGTCATCTTTGTATCCCAAACGCATAGAACAGAGATATTTATTGCAGGCAGACATGGTCAGGAATTTTGTATTTAAATATGAAGCTACATTTGATGCTTATCTACCTATACGAAGTGCTGGGTGAGAAGGATGCACAATACAGTAGATTTCACTCCTGTTCATGTGCCATTAACCTGGCGTATTTATTGATACTTAATGCTAAACTTCAAAAAAATCTACAAGAAACTTTTTAAACCCATGAATTACTGTTTGGTGTTAAAAGTATAATAGATTAGCACCAAATTTGCAAAAATAAAGTAAATAATCATGAAGCCAAAAATACATCCTTAAAGATAATGTTCATGTATTTAAAAAAATATTTAAAAATATTCTAAGACTAATATTTAAAATACCATATTTTCTTAATTCTTCTAGTGAAATGCAAGAAAATGTTGAAACTACTTTAATGATGTCAAAGCAAAATCAGTATTTTAATTTTTCAATCATTATCCGACTAAAGTTTTCAGGTTATAAAAGACATTTTCTAGCCATGCAAACTAAAATAAAAAATTTAAAACTCCATTAAAATGTATTTAATTATCGTCATATAATACAAATAGATTTAATTTTAGTGTGCTTAAATAAACCTCTCTCTGCTCATTTAAGTCTTAATTATTTTTCAATTTAGAAGTAATAGAACATCAGCAATTCTTTCCTAACATTGTATTTTAATAAATCTCAGTGTGCTTACTACCATCCCACTATGATTTGTACTAACAAAATATATAGCCAGTTTTAAGATAACTAGATCTACATGGATTATTTTAAATATTCCCTTAATATGATAGGAGGAAAAAAACATGTTTTGAACATTTGAATATCAATTTGTAAGTTAGAACTCCCAGCCATCATTTTTTTTTTCTATTTTGGTCTGTGTCTTCTTAAGTCTGAAATAAAAATGCTAATGTATTTTTAAAGGTTAATAGTTGCCTAAGTGGTCTATAAAATAGAAACTTAAACATAGCAGCTTGCAAAATTTAATGAGAGGGCAGACACAAGTTCACCTTGTCTTTTTATCTTCCTTAGCTGTGTCGTCTAGAGACCTGTAAGTGTCTGAAGATGATTTTATCAACTGCAGGATTAGGCGACATAGGCCCCAAGCAGATTAAATGGTTCAACCTCTGTGCACTTGGAGGTTTACAGGGCACAGCGTGTAGGCTTCACTGAGAGGGCAAAAACATATTTCTGATGTTTATGGTATCATGAGAATAACTATTCTTATTTCCATCCATCATTTTTATATTTGAAGAAAGTCTGCCTCCAGCCTAATGGATGCTGCAGACAACTGAAGTCAATAGAATCACTTGTCCTTAGAACTATTGAAGTATTAAATTCTTCAATAACTGAGACCCCATAATGAAATTAAGTGGTATGTTTGTTTTATTTTCCACTATTTGAGATGTTTGAATACTAAAATAATTATATTAATAATAATAACCCATTGAGCTATAAGCTTTAACACATGGCCATATTCAATATTATGCTCACAGCACTTTAATTTTTAATATAATCCTAGGTTAGTGGTTCTTACTTGGAAGCAATTGTACATCCCCCCTCCCCCCCAACTCAGAGTTGCCAGATTTAAAATAAACATGTAGGATGCTTATTTAAATTTGAATTTCAGATGAACAATTGGGAGGGGGAGTATAAAAGATCTACCTACTATTAGAGATATATTTAAATAATTTCTAAATATATTTTTAATTTCTGTCTGAAATTCACATTTAAGTGGGTATCCTGCAATTTTATTTGGCAACTCTATGGGCCACAGAGGACATGTGACAAGTCATGAAATAGTTTTGATTGTCACACCTGGGGAGGGAGGTGCTACTGCTCTCTTTTGGATAGAGGCTGGGGATATTTTGAAGCATTCTATATGCACAAGACAGTTCCCCACGAAAAGAATTGTCTAGCCCCAACTGTTAATGGTGCTATCTTTTAGAAACTTGCCCTAGATTATAACAGGAAATTTATTGCATAACCATAAGACCTTTTTGGGTTTCAGGTTGCTCAGCTCATAGAAGATTCTAGTTCTGGAAAACAAGTGATTAGAAAGATACCAGTAAATAGGTGAGTAATGGTACAGAAGAGAAATAAATCATAGATGAAAATTTAAGATGTTTGATCAGAGAGTTGGTGATCTTGGAAAGATTAATAAAATAAAATTGTATCTCCTGAAAGCATTTAACAGTACTGCAAACTGACATGGCTGCAGAAAGATTTTCTCTCCAACTAAAAATTTATCAGATTATCAGGAGATTAATTGTTTGTGTTATTACTCAAACTTTTTTTCTACAAAATGTAATTAAAATTTTGTTGAGATAGAGAAAGAGAGAGAAAGGGGGAATAGGAAGAAAGAAAACAGTGGCAAGCAGTTGGGGTCATGGTCTGTTTATATTCTGAGCTCAATTAAATAAGCAGAATGTCAATGGAAGTAAATGCTTGAAATGGAGATGCAGGGTCACAAGGCAGTGTGTACCATTAAAAACTTCAAAGGATCTAATTGAACTGTAAAGATTAAAAGGAGTTTAACTATTTCCTTTAGATCTCTAATTTACAGGTTAAAACTTCAAACTCGCCAAGGTCAAATGACTCATTTAAGTGTATCCAAGATAAGGTTCCAGATGTCTCTTGGAAACCAAGTCTCTAGACATGCTATTTTAAATGAACCAAAGTAACACCAGTAGCACTTTCAGCACCAGTAATTTATCTGTATGGAAAAAGTAACTCTCATTCATCTTTTACAAAATTTTAATTATCAAGATCTTTCTGAAATCTCTACTGATGTCTCCCATCATATGTTTGGTGTTTTATTCTTCTGTAATCTCTTTTCATATATACACGGTTTTGCAGAGTCATGTTTGCAGAAAATATATTTTATTCAATTTGAAATGCCTGTCACAGTGTCTAGTAAATAACAAGCCCTCATTTATTTTATGCTTATGTCTATCAGTGGACTTCATTTATTCTAGTCAATTATTTTTCATAATCACATATTTCTCTAGGTAACACATTTCTTTAAAGTAAATGGGGTAAAAGGGTCAAATAAGTGGTGACGGAAAGATTGATTTACTCTAAGGAATTGGCTCATGGGATTATCAAGACTGAGAAGTTCCAAGATCTGCTGTCAGCAATATGGAGACCCAGGAGAGCCAACGGTATAAATTCTAGTCTGAGTTTGAGGGCCTAAGAGCCAGGAATACTGATTTCCTGACCAGATTATTGTAAACGTCTAAAAATGAATCTCTTTGTTTCCATCATTGGCCCTTTCTGTTCTCAATATAAAATCCCTAAATATTTTTTTTTAAACATAAATTAGATTGTATCACACTTTTGCTCAATATCTTCTAATGGCATTCCATTTCATTCAAAAGCTAAAATCCTTATACTGGCCCACAAAGTTCTAAGTAATCTATTAACACCACACTCTCAAACATTCTCCTTTCCTAATACTTTATGCCTTGGCTGAGCTATGCTGGTCTCCTTGAGCATATACCAACTTGGTGGACATACTCTCATAACAGGAACTTTAAATAGCTGCCCCTCAATCTAGAACTTTCCCTTTCACTTCTAACTCTGAAAGCCTCCAAATTATTCCTTTACCTGTTCTGGGCTTTTCCTCTAATATTTTCTTCTTAGTGAGGTCTCCTGACAATATCATATAAAGCTGTAATCTATGTTACATTCCTGATCTCCCTGGGTTACTTTTAGTCATTATAGGTACTATCACCAAAAGTACTTATGTATGTATACGTGTATACATGTATGTATGTATTCCTATTTTGCCCATTTCTCCCACTAGGAAGTATCCCTTAATGGGTTAGATTTCTGGCATGTAGTTAATGCTCAATACATTCTCCTGAATAACTGAACTAACTGGAATCACCATCTTATACCCCATATAGTCCCTTCTTTGTTTCTTATATTGGCAAATGGTGATGTCGTATAGCAATCATCAAATTCAAAATCTTGGTTTCTCTACCTGATCTCACACCTTCAAATGATCACAAAGCTTTTTAAAATTTATTTTCTTAATGCCCCGTTCTTTCTACAATTATAGATACTATCTTTACTTATGAACTAAAACTTTATTAGCTGTAAAACTAGAGATCTTTCTGCTTCTAGCCTCACTTGCCTCAGATAATCTACTGATCAAGTGCCATTGGAATCTTTCTCTTGTTCTTGTCACTCCTTGGCTAAAATTAGTGTTGTATTTGTCTTTCTAAACTCTTCAGAATAACATTCAAAATATTTATGGTCTCGGGCTGTGTCTCTGTCTCAGTTCTGCAGATATTGTTCTAGACATGCTGAATGATTTGCATACAGTTTCAAAAGTATAAACTGTACTCTCTTGACTCTAGAACATGCAGCACTTGTCTATCCAAGACCAATACTCTCTTCACCTGACAAAACTGTGTGTTTTCTATAATCGATCCACTTACGTACTGTCTTGGGGGGAAAAAACAATAAATATTCCTTGAGTATTACTTTATCTAATCTCCCAGGCCTTTTCATGTGAAAATACTCTCTAGCACTTGGAGTACCATTTATGCTAACATATAGTATACTATCTGACATATCTGCTTGCCTCTCTGCTCTTTGCTACCCTCAAAATGTGAAGTTTGTAAAGGAAAAGACCATGTTTTTCATCGACACATCCCTAATACACAGCTCAACGCCTTATGCTAGATGCTCAACAAATATTTGCTGATATAGTAAACACAACTTGCACAAAATGTTATTATCACTATGAAACAAACAAACAAAAATTCTTTCCATTGGGGGCGATGAACCCAACGACCATGCCTATAATTACGAAGGGAATTATCTGGCTTCAAGTTGTTCAAATATAATATAAACCTGCTTTGATGCCAGAACTGGCTTAGAGATGCAGGTAATCAAAAGGCCTGGTTCTGCAAAGGATGTTTCATGATTTATAGAATATATCTTTCAGGCTAAATTTTCCAAAGGCTGTTTTATCTCTTTGTAGAAGTAAGCGAGATTGAGATAATTAAATAAACAAAAAAGATAATAAATAAGCTCTCACACTTATGTCCCCTCCCTCAGTGTCTCACTTAGTTTTAATTCACTATAAATATATATCGTCTAAGCCACCTGTTTTTTTTATAGAACTTACATAAAAAATAAATTATTGAAGCTTTGAGTTATTATATTTTCTCATCTTTTTCTTTTCTCCTGAACTCATAACAAAAAGAGAAAACATTGCTTCTTAGCTTAAAAGCAAACTACCAGACAAAGCAATTTTTTTTTCTTACTCCTTTATTTTTGTTTTAAGTTTACTGTTACATGAATTGAATCATTCCTGTGGATATAAACATGAACTTGATTTAAAAGCCTTCTTTGTAAACTCCTAGGCTAAAAGCAGTAAGAAAAAATAGAAACCATTCACATAAACCATAAACTTAATTAAAAAACAACAATTTTGTTGAGAATTTAAGATAAATTTAATGATTTGAATAAAAATAAAAAACTTGTATAAAGTAGTAATGTGTCATTCCCTCCTCTAGCAATGTATAAATAGCAAAACTATAAGATATTTTCTATAATTATCCCCATAATATACAAAGAAAAACTGAGAAGAGAGATTGTAATAACTTTGACTTTGCAAATATTAAATTATCAAATTCAAATTCTCTCAGTGAAAATGGAACATGCCCAATAAAATATTGAGACAATATTAAATAAAAATTATGAACATATAAACATATATATAGTACATATGTATGTGTATTTATACACACATATTACATGCATACACATAGCACATATATATGAGAGAGAAAATGACAGTTGTTCCGAGGAAATATAACAGCAAATGTTAAAATACATTTACAACTACTATCTTTTAGTGTATTTAATGCAAAGGATTCCTCCACTTGGATCCTTTGTTCTTCATTTATTTGTTTAAATAGACATTAATAGCTATCTACTTTGAAATCTCCCAAGTTGCAGGCCTATGTGCATCTCTTAAGTCATCTGTAAACTTTCTTCTTAGAGCTCTTTAAATAACAGGTTCTGTAAGTTTTTTTTATTATTATTATTAATATAACTAGAAAAATACAGGGAGAAAAGCAAGAAATACAGCAAGAAAACAGATGTAAACTAAATTTATGTTTGCTTACATTTACAACATGGCATTTTTTTGGATTTGTACATCTCTCATTGTTTGAATTGCAAGGTCTTTGATGTGTGAACTTTAATTGTAGACTATCATATTTATTATTGATGCCTTATAAATAATAAATGAAAGTAATAATAATAAAATCAAAATGTATAAGACTAGCTACTTCTAAGCTGATGATGTACAATTTTAAAAATTATTTGACCCCAAAAAAATATTAGCAAGAAAATAAACTTTATAGATAACTTCAAAGTATAAAATAAAATTGTAAGATTTATTTATTTATTTTTTAATTGAAACAAATTTGTATATGGTAAAATGATGGATCTTAGCTTTGCAATTTGATGAGTCTTAATGAATATACATACCTGTGTAAGTGTGGGCAGGAAAAATAATTTTCGTTCTACCCTTATAAATTCTTCTGTCTACACTAATAATAAAATTAATCTGAGACAGGTTCACTGGAGAAAATTATCAAATTTAATAAGGTTGTACATACTGCAGTGCCATAAAGATGAGTCCAGTTATGACTTTTATGCCATCTTGAGCTAAGAAACGGGGGATTGTGGTTTAGTTAATGAGTGTATAATTCCACAGATTAATAATACATCTGCACTTCTGTTTTTGTTTGTTTGTTTGTTTGTTTGTTTGTTTGTTTTTGAAGACTTAGGCACTTCTTTCAGTATCAACGCTCCCCTCCCAGCTTTGACTTTGTTGTTCAATGTAGGCGCAGGTAGTTTTCATTAAACAGAGTCACTAAATATAACACACATTTTCTTCTGTCTTGTTAGAGTTGATCTTCATCTTTTTCTTATTTGCTACCTGGAATTTCTACATGGTTGATACTTTATTGTCAGTTAACTTACACAGTGCAGTAAATATACAGTATTTTCTCTTGATGGTGTCCACGTTATGCTGTGTACACAGAAAGAGTTTCATAAACTTGTGTTTGCCATAGTGAAGTTAGTCAAAATATCTAGGTATGGCCACAAAGTTATAAATTAATTAAATTGCTTAAAACGAATTACTGCATTCTCACTATTTTAATTACTTTGAGTCCACCAGGGTGTGTCCTATACAACACAAATTGAATTCTGCTCAGTTTTTATATTAGAATATTGATGCACAATATAAAAAAGGGACATCCTACTTTTATTATAATTTGTATATATATGTTATTTTTGTATCTATATGATGATAAATGTTAACTAAACTTATTGTGGTAATCATTTTATAAATATGTAATTCAAGTCATATGCTATATACCTTAAACTTATATAGTGCTATATGTTAATTATATCTTAATAAAACTGAAAAATATTAAATTATATAATTGTACATTAAATTATAAAATAATTAATTTAATTTACAGAACTTAATCAGACTAAACAAATGCTGGGCTTAACGACAATAAAAGCATGCTAGGTAAATCACATTGATCCAACTTTGTACAAAGCAGAAGACATAAATCACTTCTGAGAAGAAAAAGACAGACTCAATTGTTTAGAACATTTTGATTACTTAATGTAATCTTGATAAATCAAAACCAATATTCTACTGTCATGTGGAATTTAACAAGTGAATCTGAATTACAAAAAGACTAAATTTAGATTCTGTGAATCTAATTTTTAGCTCCCAAAATTTGAGATTTTGAAGTTTTCTGATTAGCCTCAAAACATCTGAGTCTTACAATTGTTACTTTTGAGAAGTAACTCAACCCATAAGATAAAAAATGAATTTCTTTTTTCCTTAATGCTAAATTATGTAATCTTCCTACTCATTGTTTTATGTGAAATAACCAAAGCTAGCACTGGTTCAGGAAAAAGACATATATAAATCTCTTCCAGAAACTATTACAGTTTTCTTACCAGTTAAATGAATTCTGTGAATTCAATTACTCTACCAGTCACACCTCATGAAAGTCCTGTCAATATCCCTCATTCTGTGACATCTCTGCACAGGAGAAGAATCTTAGAAATTTGGAGGGGAAAAGAAAGATTAAAGAGAAGAATAATAATCAAGAACTATAAAATTGATATCTACCATATATATTTATGCTATATAAGATAGATAATACATATATTTTCTTAAAGAGTTTTAGTACAACACAAATGTATGTGTATTTCTATTGAATTATATACATTAAATATGTGAGGATTTTGTATAACAATTATATCTCAATAAAACTGTTTTTAAAAGCTAAAAAGATACAAAATACCATGTAAATTTCAGTACTGTATTAAATAGTAATACTATAATAGAAATAGTAATAATAATAATTAGTAATTATAGACTGATAAAAATTTAGAATTCTGAGTTTGTAAATTAATCAAATCTTAGCTCTGTTATTTTACTCCTACCAATAAGACTAAAAAATATATATTTTGTTTAGCAAGAATATGCAAACCACAGGCCTAAACAGTAACATTCTCAAATCTGAGCAAAGATCTAAGGAAACCATCTAGGTCCTCCCCGTGGAGCAGAGAGTCTCAAGGGCCAAGGGATATTTCTACCCAGATTCTCATCTTCCCACTTTACATATCTGGGACCCCTAAATTCCTTGTCTAAATGACTTCATGCTTACCTCCAGAGCCTGCCTACTTCCAGCATTCAAATCACTAAGCATGAGGCCAGACAAAGTGTATTTACTTGCATGAATATTACCAGATCTTAAATTGCAGAAACAAGTTAGCTATAGCCATGCATTTAAGTATGGATATGCACATTGGGGTCAAGATAGAGTGAGGGATTGGAAAATAAAAGAGGAAAATTTGGGCCAGGAAACTGGCTCACCCCTGTGCTGTCCAACACCAATGAGGAAAACTCAGGTTTTGATTTAGCAACATTACATGAACTAACCTGCCTTTCTTCTAGATGTTATGAAGATCTATCTGCCAAGGTCAGAATATTAGAACTTTTTAGCATTCATAAATGTGGGATATAGACCTCTACTGGCACTCTTGCTCTGAGCCCTACAAATAGAGTTCTGGATTTTAACTGTAATTGGAGAGTCACAGTTCAGGTTGTAAACACTGAACTGATGATATTGTTCACGCATTGGGAGACCAACCAAAACAAAAACTGGGGTACAGTGAAGTAAATGTGATTGCCCAGAATCTATTAAAATTGTTTCTCATCGGCAGCAAAAGCTCAAACATCATACTGGCTAAAAAAGCTACAATGAATAAATGGTCTTCTATTTGCTTTCTGTTTCTGAGGAAAATCTGTGCATTTAAAAAAAAAAAAGAAATATAAGATTTCATCATTTTTATAATTACCATCATATTATGTGATTCTCTCACAAGTTCAGTTACTAATAGTCTATTACCAAATTAAAATATATTTTAAAAACTTCAAAATATGTAAACATCCATGGGAGAGGAAAAGATAGAGTGAGGAGTGTAGTAAATGGAAATTATTCCTAAAGATCACTGAGATTCTGCTCCACAATCATAATGTGTGGAGATATAATTTTGTTAGAAACATTTGGTTAAATTATTTTTCTTATGTTTAAAATATTTATTCAAAAAATGTTTAGCCCCATTAAAATATACAGGTTATGATTGTAAATACAGGCCAGATAATATTAGAAAATTGTTGGGATTCTGACAATGTTCCCTAAATTCATGTGTTCATAAACTGACTTCTGGAAAATAAGAGTTTAGTAAATCCAAACTTAAGAGACACAAAGAACCCAAATTATCTTGAACATAATATAAATTGAGTGGGCCATATTTATTCTGTGTAGCTGGCCCTTTTTCATCAGTTGGCCCTGGAGCCCTGCTGCACCAGGCAGCCATATTTCCCAGCGTTGTGCCCTATACTGTGGAATCCTTTTTTCTCCAAATATTTTTCCAAACATTTGTGTTAATTGTTAAATATAACTTTTAGAGTCATCAAACTCTTAATGCTCTCCTGAACATCTCAAGTTTTGGAATTTAGAAACAGAGTCAGCAGTCTGCAAGTTGGCTTTCAAGTTCAAAATCAGAACTCCCCACCTTTTTCCTCAGAACCTCTCAAAAGCCTAATCTGGCATGCCCTTACTCCTGTAGTTCATTAGTATTGCTACTTTCTTTCTTTGCTATATTGAATACTAGGGATACTTACGTAAAAACTGGAAAGTGAATACTGTCTATTTGTCATTTTTTTTTTATTGCAAAGGATGGCAGCAGAACTATGCTGCCACTATGAGATTCCTTAAATTTTGCTAAACAATTAAACAGTGTTACTCTGGTAATTGCTTACATATATTTTTTAAATGTTACTACCTTCATTGCTTTACTTCTTAAATTAATTTCATGTGAATTAGATAAACACAACGTGGATTTCTGAAGTGCTATATACTTGCAGAAGGTGAGACACAAATTTTTCTCTAAGTTTTCTATTAATAAACAGAAGGGAGAAAAGATCATTTTGATTCAAAGATGAAAGTATCCCCTAAAAATTACCTAACACCCACTCACCAGTTTTTGCAATCACATTAAAGTGTGTGTGTGTGTGTGTGTGTGTGTGTGTGTGTGTGTATGGGAGGGTATACACACATACACACACACATACATATGTATGTATATATACATACGTATGTGTGTATATGTGTAAAAATATATTACATGGTGTATACGTGTGTGTATTTGTGTATACAAAAAATGAGGTAAATAAAATCCACTATTCTATATATAATACTACTCTAGTATTTTAGATGACTCCCAAGGCCAGGGTTCTGATGGTTAAATTGTCCTGCTAGTGGCTTATTATGACTCAGTTCTCAGTTTCTTCAAGATTATTTAAAAACACAGCTACATGCTTCTTTCTTACCCTCAAACCTTGTGATTGGTATGGCCCTCTACTTCATTTCCTAAGTAGGGAAATGCTCAAATAAACATGAGATCTTTTCACAAATTGAAAGAATGCTTCATTGTTTTTTTTCAGCTATACATCTATTAATTGATTTCCCATTAATTTGCTGATTCAATAAATACTAAATGAGTATCTGCAGGCACTGTTCTAGACACATAAAAACAAAATAAAAATCTGTGCCCTCATGAAATATATGTTCTAAATGGACAATAGACAGCACAGGTGGGGATGAAATGCATGACAAAGCAAGGCCAAATATGCAGTTCACCAGATGGTAATAATATTGCTCAAAATTTGGCAAGGAGGAAAAGTGTAGAGTGCTATGGCAGGAGGCTGAAATTTGAAATGCTGTGGTCCAGAAAAGCTTCACTGAGACAATAACATTTGAGCAAACATATTAAAGAGTAAGAACTCATTCTTCCCCACTGTCACTTTCTTCCCAGTGAGTCTCCTCTACCACCTACATAAAATACTTCACCTCTGGTCACCAAATGTGCAGAAGTTTTCCCCACACCAAGCAGTATTCTGTAACACCAACGGAGGATCTTACCATTTAATTCAATTCTGGCATTGCCTGGAGATAACATTAGATCCTACAAGTTAACAGCTCAGTCCACAAGACTGCCTACCCTCCCCCAAACACACACACATTTTAGAAACCAGTCATAAGTCCAGGTTGTTACCTGGACTGACCAACTACTGTAAGTCAGAAGTTCCCTCCCTTTCCCTCCTCATGTTTGATTAGTTTGCTAGAGTGGTTCATGAACTCAGGAGAACACATTTACCAGTTTATTAAAGGATATGATAGGAAATAGGAATGAACAGTCAGATGAAAGAGATGCATAGGATGAATTATTTAGGGAAGGTTGTGCATGGAGTACCCATGCCCTCTTTGGAGACCCTATCGTCAGCACCTGCGTGTGTTCACCAACCTGAAAGCTCCCTGAACCCACTTCTCTTTGGACTTTTATGAAGGCTTCATTACATAGGCATGATTGATTAACTCATTGGCCATTGGTGATTGAACTCGGTCTCTAGCCTATCTATGAAACTTGAGGATGGAGGGTGAGACTGAACTTTCCAGCCCTCTAATTACAAGATTGGCTGTGCTTTCAAACAGCCCCTGCTTAGGTGCTTTCCAAAGGTCACCTCATTAACACAACAAAAGACACTTTTAGTGTTCTCATTACTTACGTCATTCCAAGGGTTTTAGGAGCTCTGTGCCAGAAACTGTTGAAAAATACCAAGTATTTGTGAGAAATATATTTTAGTCACCTGAATAATCAAGCATATATTTTTTATAAATCATAGTAAATAAAGATTAATATGCTAGAGTGAGTGAAACTTGGAGGCAAGGGGCGTAAGGTCACAGAAGTTAACAGGAGGCAGATGATGTATATTATTGTAAAACTTTGGTACTCATCTGGATAAGAAATCACTGGATGATTTTGAGCAAAGGAGTGGCTTGATTTTATGTACATTTCAAGAGGATCATACGGGTTCTACATTAAAAACAGATTGAAGTGGGAGGCAAGGCAAAAACAGAAAGGCTAAATAAGATGTTATTACAATAATCAGTGTGAGGGATGATTGTACCTAGGACCAGATGGTAGCAGTAGAAGAGTGAGAAATGGTCCAGCTCACATCATTTATTGATATATTATATATGGAGTGGGCAGGAAGAAGATAATTTGGCTGACTCTGGGATTTTAAAATAAAGAAATGGAAACAAAGTTTCCAAACACCAAATTAAAGAAAATTGCAAGGGGAGCAGGTGGTACTGGGAGGAAAATATCAGTAGTGAATAAAAGAGATATGTTAAGTTATAAATGTCTTTTGAATATATAAGTAGTGGTCTCAAATAGGGAGCAATAGTCCCAGGAGTGAAGCTCAGAAGAAAAATGTAGGATTGATCTATCTATCTATCTATCTATCTATCTATCTATCTATCTATCTACCTACCTGCCTATTTATTATCTATTTATCTATCTTCTATCATCTATCATCATCTGTTTATCATCTTGGAAGTTCTCAGCATGCTGATGAACTCTGAAACTGGATAAGTCATCAGGAGAGGATACAAAATGAAATTTACTTGCTAAAGTTATCAAACAGAAGAATTTGATAACTGGAGAGAAGAAATGAGGATAAACAAACAAATAAACAAAAAAAAAAAACGGAAAAAGAAACATTAGGGTAGAACAAAAAGAATACAGCTTTCAGAGAGCCGAGTGTTTCAATTGCTTTAAGATAGAGGGATTAATGCTGCTGAAAGGTCAAATAAATGAGGGCTTAAAATTGACCATAGGATTGAACACCATGGAGACTGGTGAGCTTGTCAAGAGCAGTTTCGGTATAGCAATGGGAAAAAAGACTTGATTAAAGTAGTTTCAAGAAGGAAAAAGATGGGGAAAATTAGACCTTGACCAATTCTGAGTTGTTCTTATATAAAAAGTAGATAATTGAAGTGTTATCTATAGAAGATATGGTATTAAGGAATGGTTTTCTTCAAAAGAGGAAAAATTTAAGCATGTTTAAAAGCTTATATAAATTTTCCATTATAGAGAAATAACAAGGAAGCAAGTGAGATCACAGTAGACAATGGGGTGTCCCTGAATGGATAAAAGATGATGTGGTAACAAATGGAGCTGTTGGCCTTTGGTAGGAGCATAGCCAGCTTGAAGTCAGTAACAGGGGTGAAGAGCGAGTATATTAGATGTTGATGCAGTAAGTAGATATGATGGTGGGAGCTTGCAAAGGCCTTTTAAAAAAGAGTTCTACTGTGATTCTGAAATAGGAGCTGGAAATAACAATGGGGGAGGAAGCATTAGAAAACTGAGCAGGGATGTGAAACTATGAAATAGTCATCCAAGAGAATGGAAGAGTGAATTGACCAAGGCCCATTCAAATTTAGTAGCCTCAATATAAAGAAAGAACAGTTGAAATGATTGTGTGGATGCGTGTGTGTGTGTGTGTGTGTGTGTGTGTGTGTGTGTGTGTGTGTGCGCGTGTGTGTGATTTACATTTGTCTGTGATGGTGCAGGCTCAAAGTGAGCAATATTGATTTTTTTCCCCCAGGACTGGGACTTTGCTAGAGAAGTTATAGTAATGGAGAGAATATCAATGGGCTTGAGAGTATAATAATTTAAGCTGACAAAGGAAGGAAAATAAAGACTTGATGGGAATGAAGAATGATGAAAAGATAAATTACTTGCCCTGGTGGGGTCAAACAATTGTTAGAGTCAGAGCGTGAGGGAAAGTCACCCAGTAACATAGTGAATGAGAATCTGTGTGCTGGAAATTAAGATTATGTAAGGATACGATTATTGCTAATGACAAATCTGGGACATCATTATAGATAGGATTGAGTAACTCAATAAGAGCATGCAACTAGGACAAAGCAGAAGGAAAATGATGCATGTGAATACAGAAATAAAAAATTATGTCAGGAGACATGTTAGAGATCAACATGGAGGCAGCTACTAAATCTTCAAGGCATGAAAGGGAAGACCTAGGCAGTAGGTAAATGCTACTGGAGAACTGGAAGGTGACAAAGCCTGATGACATAAGATTCAAAGTGAGGTGACCTCATGTCCCGCCTTAGGAGATAGGGTCACAAAAGAGAATCAGATTGTTGTATGGGGACTAGAAAGCTGAGCTTTTGGTAATAACTGAGCTAAAATGGGAAACATACTGCGATAGTTGAGGTAAAGATGATGAAATCTGGAGTTACATCAATAAAAGTGAGAATAAAAAGAAGATAAAAATATTTTTAAAATACTCGACAAAGTTAGGTAATAGAATGAATATGGTTGAATAGAAAGTAATAAATAATCTGTTCAAATGAGATATGTTGAGTTTGAGATATTTATAGTACATCCGTATGGTAACCAAGAGCTCAAGTTGATGATACAAGTATTGGAAACCAGTGATACTGAAACCAAAGAAACCCATGGAGAATTCTTAAGTGAAGTTTGGGCTTTGAGACTTTAGCAGAGAAGAGCAGCCCAATAAAAATGTTGTTGAAGTAAGTCTTATTATTAAAACAGTATCAGTAGCAATAGTAGTGGTAGTGATATACAGGCAGCTAATGGTAATAGTAGAAATAAAAATAAAGCACTCATTATAAGGAATAGTAACATCAAGAGCTATTGTATTACAATTTTATTAAAAATTATGTCCTTTTTTTAGCAATTGTCTTAATACTAAGCACATTGCCCGACTCCAAATAGACATGCAATAAGAGTGTTTATTGGAGAAAAAAAATCTGAATATTATCTCCGAAAGAGCTGACCAAAGTTGTGCATAAATGCAACAGCTTAAATGAAGTTCAAGAATCTTTTACCTTGCCTTTGGTCCCAAAATTTTGCCATATTATGCTTAGAGTAGTTTAGTGATTTGTGTACAACTCAACTCTTTCTTATTTTCTTGAAGTCCATCACAAGCTCGATGAGGACCATGTCAAAGGAGCTGGGTAAGAGGAGTAGCATAAAAGCAATGAAGATGTAAATCCCACCATTTTCTGATTGTAACCACTCTGACCTTGCAAGCCCATGTAGCTAACGTTCTCCCAGGATTTGTCCTATTCATTTTCCTCATGCCACATCTTCATACCTATGTAAACTCCAATGATGGATATAGTTTGGGCTCTAGCTGAGACTCCCAACAAATAAATTTTGCAAATGGGAAAAATAAAAGTCAGAAGTATTGTTACTTTTACAGAGCCAGGTAACAGATACATTGTAGAGCTTTGATTTTAAGTTCTATCTGCTGATACCAAAGTTAAAGTCCATAGGACATATGTCATTTGGAACTATACACAATTTATAAAAATTTAAAGTTTTATTGATTTCTTCTCAAACCACATACATAATGACTTTGTTGGCAAAAGTCACACTGTATGAAATAGTGTAAACTGAAAACAAATTACCTATGCTCCATGATGCCAAGCTATTTTAGAAGTGCTGCATTATGCAATAAGATTTGTCATGTAAATTATGCATGCAATAGAATGTAATAAGCTGACATTAATAATTAGAAAACAATAGAGTTTTGAGTCATTGGTTCATGTTTCCATTGTTTATCTGCTGTTACTGCCACTATTAAAAACAATGTGTAACTTATGTTAAAGTCCTATTTAAATTATACTATAAATTCTCATTCTGCCAACATATACTAGTATGTGTGGTATGTATTTAGTGATAGCTGCTTTTACTTTCTACAACATACAACATTTATCAGAGTTTAATTCTGATTTAAGAAACTATTAAGCTTGTAGTTAACTGGGACATGTTTTAGGTTGTTTTTGACTTAGAGATATTTGGTAAATTAAAAATGAAAAAATGCCGTTCATCATAATACTATTAAAATAAGCACATATAAAAACACTTTCAAGATCTAAAATGAAGTTTGCTATCCATTTGGCAGTTGTTATAATTATTCTTAAAATTCATGAGAAGAGTCTCTGAGCCTTTCCATGTATTAAAATTTTGCTCCAAAGTTTGCTATTTTGGTTTTCATAAATTATTATACAGCTTTTAAAACTTGCAGGAAAATATCCAAGGGGATTAACCAAAATCAGTAAATTAAGTATTGCCTATGTTTAATATCTAGGGGAATAGTAGATGAGTTTCATTTTCTTCAATTCACTATAGTTTGGTTAATTTTCTGTTATCATATTTTAAAATGGTGAAATTTCTTCAATGGTTTATATCAAGCCAATCTAGGGAGTCTAATCTATCATAAATGTGTTTAAGGCTAATGGGTAATAACTGGATAGGGAAAAGGGGGGTCTGAAAGGAGCTCAAATTTGATAGATGTTGGAATAAAAAACTTCTTTAAAATCTGAAATGTGCAGAGATTTGATGGTTAAATGGAGCAGATTTTATAAATGAGTATGGTGATATGATTGAACACAGTGGAGAAGCATTGTATTCTTTTTATATGGTCCTTATTAAAAGGAAAATAGCAAAGGTTGTTATCTAGTAAAATATATCAAATACGTGTGCTTCCGTAAGTTTAAAAACTCGATAAGGGGGAAAGAAAAGAATATGTCAGCAGTGAAATGAATCTTGAACTTTGGCAATGAAGGTAAATTTGACGCTTTGAATGAACAGATGTCTTGTTTGACTAGAAATGATCGTGGTTCCAATTTCTTGTCAAACATGCTAGTTTCTTGCTGTCAGAGAATGCTACTTCATTTCTGATATTTCAACATCACTCTTCTGCTATTACAAAACCAATGCCGTTGGCTGTCAGGGCTTTACAGTTTCAATTGGCAGACTTATCTGTCTGCGGCAGAATTAGACAGAGATATTTCTTATTCAGAGGCTGCTCCTGTGGAAAATAGCAGCAGCCCCAGGAAATCTGAGTACATTAGCTTCAAAGGACCTGTCTGCCACCCTCCTGACAGTAGGCTCTACAAAGTTCCTTCCCATCTCCTGTTACTTGGGAAGTTTTCTCTGCATCTTAAATATGTATTCACATAACCTTTACCAATTTCTATGTTCTAGTATTATCTACATAAGTATAAGAGCCAGCCATACATTTTTACTCAATTGGCACTAGTCATTTCTGGGAAATCACATAAACACCATGGGAAAAGGTGATAGACAAAGTGTCTCAGATAAAACTAACATTTTTAAAAAATCAAAGCAACAGAATGAAGAATTTAATACCAATTGCCTATAACTTTAAAATAGTGTTTTCCTTTAAAAAAAGTGTTAACTAGTAGTTTCAGTTACTATTTAATATTTACAATACAGAGGAGTTGTCATAGAAAGCCGTGGTGCTTTATTTAATTGGGGGAAAAGTGACGATTATTTCTGACCTTCAGAAACAGTGCAACTGCCTCCAAAAATTTCATCTGTATTTTCCCTTCCTATTTTGTCCTTTCTTCCTCCTTGATCCTGTTCTCCTCACCCCACTCGCCAAAAGACCAAAAAAAACTGCTAGAGGTGGAGGGGCATGTGTGTGCATCTGTGTGTATTTTTTTTTCCCAACAGACTACATCTCTTGCTATTTATATGCCTCTAAAATTTTATCAAGTGCTTTATAATCTGTTCACTTAATATTTTATTACTTCATAAATCTGCAAACATCTCAACTCGGAAAAAAATCCCAACCCTTTTTCTGGCATGGAACAATATCTTTTAACACTGAAAAATGTCCATGACCACACAGCTGGGTTTGACTTTATTTTTGTGAAGACAAATAAAACTTATGAAAAATATTTCTTTAATTCTATTTTTTAACATGTTGTGTTGGTAAATTATCAGATTTTTTTAGTCTATTTTATTATTTCTGCTATCATTTTTGTTTGTTTATTTTGTTTGTTTCAGTCACCACACTTTCAGAAGGATGCCAGTTGATGAGTAAGCAGCATATCTCACTGTCTTAGTCAATTCTGGATCTTCTTTCTTCATTTGGATAACAGTTAAATAAGAAAAAAAAAAGGTCATTTTGTATTTTATATCAATGGTCCCCAAATTGTTGGCATAAGGATCCAGTGTTCCTATTGAAAATCTGATGTCTGATGATCTGAGGTGGAGCTGAGGCAGATGGAACTTGGTTTGCTCCCCGCTGCTCACCTCCTGCTGTGCAGCCCAGTTCCTAACAGGCCATGGACCAGTCTGGTCTGTGGCCCGGGTGTTGGAAAACCCTGCTCTATATGCTTTGCTTCAAAGATAGGTAAAATTTAGTCATTTTTAATTAACACAATTTTAATGGCATAAGAAATACCCCAGTCCATGGCTTTATAGTTCAAAGTAAATGAAACCCTAACAAACAGTTGCTTAATCAGATCAATGGAAATAACTATCCTGGATAATGGTTACTTAATACTGATTTATTTCTCACGAGGGCCCCTCAAAATATACAATACAAACTTGTGGCACTGTCTCTAAGGGGCTTACTTCACATTCTTGTATTTGGTTATTATTAAGTTCCTTGCCCACATACACAGTAAATCACAGTTATTAATTATATTAGGCTTTTCTCATAGGAATTTTGCTTCTTATTTCATAATTACCGTTAGTGATTTTTTTCCTGCAAAGTCTTCCATATCTCAGTCAAGCTGTAGAATCTAAATTAAAAACCGACCAGTGATGTCATTAGCTTATTGTCCCCTAAGAAATATTCATATCTCTTCACTATGTAGCATGGATCCAAGTAATTTATTTAGAAAGCATTTATCAGGGGCTTAGTTTCTGCCAGGTACTACAGAGTCTGTCCATTTCTGTAAGGAAAACAATTTGTGAATGAAGGAGGACATAAAATGTCTAATTTTCATAAAGTTTATGTCAAACTACCAGTAGGAATCAGCATTATTGGAGCATGGAGAAAGACCAATTCATTCCAAAGTGTTTGCACAGATTTACACATGGTTCTATCATGAAGGGAAAACGTCAATAAATTTAAAAATTTAAAAACATTTCATTTTTGAGTGTAATTCTTTAAAATGAAATTTTTCTTCTGATTGTGTATGTGTATAAACAGCAAATAATATTAAACAAGAGATTAAGGAAAATTATTATTTTTGTATGAGTCATAAACTACAGGTTATGTACTTAGTAGTATCCAAAGAATGACTTTAGACTTTTTTTTGAGGTTTTGGAACACCCTTTTGTACTCCTATATAAATGGTAGAGGAACCAGTTGACAGCTCAGTAAATGGGGCAGCAACACTTAATGTGCTGAACGTTCTGGAAATTTGACAAAGCTAACTATTCATTTATGTGTCCCTGAGCCTACTATAAATATGTTTACTCATACTCATCATTAAGAAAAAGAACACAAATGAATTAGAAGTGTTTCACTCTTCTGCTTATCTAAATGTTCTATGCTTGAATATACCAAAGTTCTCATTGGAAAAATATTTAAATATTTATCAGCCTAAAAATAATATGCATATTGCTAAGCTTGCTACTTTTTGTAGCCATTGATGTCCATTGCCTTTGATTTATACAGTCCAATTTGTTTATTTTAGAAATCAAAATTGCAGTGAAATGAAATCATTGGGTAGGAGAGAATAAAAGCTGAAAAGAGGCACAGTCCTAATATTATCACAGAAAATGATCTATTTTTATTTATGATATGAAGATCTAATCTTTTTTTCCCTAAGTGACCCTCTCTGAATACTGAAGCAGCTACTGTCTAATATTTAATACTTCTCTAAGTTGTTTCTTATTAGAAATTGCATTGCTTAAAACTGACATTTTCCTAATCGTAGTATGGTTTTTGCTACATTTAATGTCATTAAAAATTATGCATGCCTCAACAACAGCATGTCCCAGTTGAGTCATATCAATGTAAATAAAAATGCAAAGAGGCAAAGTCGATAATATTACCAAAAAATTGGTGTTTAGGGTATAATATGGAGATTCATACTGCACAGATGTTCAGCATAAATGAGATCTGCACCTCAATTGAGTGAGAGTATTACCTGTTTTATTACTCTGCCTATGTTCGGCAGGCAAGGGTAGGGAGACTACGACCTTGAATGCATCACAGAAGAACATACTGCTTCAGAAAAAAAAAATCACTGCTCAAAGGCAAGTATGTTTAAACAGTGAGAAAAAAATTAATAATGAAAAAATAAAAAGTTAAAAAAATTAGACTAAGAAGCATAAAAATACCTGTTTAGATCTAGGCTGACAACTGTTAACACATAAATTTATTTGACAAAAGTGCAAGAAAAGTTATTTTATTTCTTCAGTGAGTCTGAGGATTTGAAGAACATATCAGTCTCTAAAATTTCTGCTACTATCCACAGTATGATTACTGTCCATATTGACTGGAGGGTCACTCAAAGTGATTTGATTTTGCAGAGTTTATTGCCAACTTACTTTCTTCCTGAATGTGTCTGTTTATCTATCATCTATCTATCTATCTATCTATCTATCTGTCTGTCTGTCTATCTACCTACCTACCTACCTACCTACCTATCATCTACCTATTTATCTATCATCTATTTATCTATCATCTATTTACATTTATTTAAAGTTCATATCTCCTGATTTCTAATAGTTTCAAAATAATGGTCAGAAACAATAGTTACTAATTAACTTCAAAAGAAGAAAAGATAATTTTTAGTAAATTTGAGCAAAATCACTACACACACGAGAGAGAGAGAGAGAGAAAGAGAGAGAGAGAGAGAGAGTAACAAAGCCTCTGGTATTTCCTTACATCAAGCAAAGTCACCTTCTTAACCTGCCCTTCTTTATTTCAGCCTGACCTTCCTTCTAGCATCTACGTAGTGAAGAGAATTGTAGCATTGAGTCTTAAAGAGAAACATCTCCTTCAATTTGGCATTTTCTTTCATTGTGGATATTGATCTGTCACCAATAGATATAACCAATATTTTTATATCACCATACAGATTTATCTTACCAGAATGAAGACTGAGACCCATGCCTCCTCAAGCAGACATCAAACTTTTTCTTCCTCCAAAAAATTTTCTCTTACCAACCATAGTTATTCAGAAAAATCTCAACAAATATCTTACATATTTTTTATACTGGTGAATATAAATATAAGAGGGAACTTGTAATGCCATCAGAATATACAAAGTTTAATTAACAACAGCATATCCCTATGTGACCATCTTAAAGACCCTTCCTAGCCACATTTACTCTCCTTCAAATGTACAGTGTGAAAGAAGGCCACTATTCTCCCAGGCCAGTAAGCTAAATTTTTCTTCTTTCATTTCCACCATGAACAAATAAATTTTCTTCTAATCTCAGAAAAAAAAAAACTTCAATATTTTTATTGAATGTAGACATCAGTTTATTTATCCCATGATTCTAAAGGTTTGGTTTCATGTGAAGATAAGCTAGTTAAGGCAACTTTTAAAAAACACATATCTCTTCCAACTGTAAGTCCATATACTGCCTGATAAGAAATAATTTTTATCTTTTTAAAATTGTATATATTTTATTTATAAAACAAATATCTTCAAGGTGTTTTAGGGATCACAAAAAAATTATTGAAGGCAGAATTCATGTAATAGGCTGAACTTAGGTTAAGGGTTAAAAAATAAATATGATTTCAATTATTAGAGAAGCAGTAGCCAAAAAATTCAAGTCAGTCTGGAAGAGAATTTATGTAGAAGGATCCTAGAAAATATGACTGAATAAAGTGTCAGATTTCAAAGACAAATTTAAAATTCAAGCCAATAGAGACCCACAGGGTAATAATCAAAATGTGTAACCAGTATATCAACAAAAATTAATTACATGCTACTTGTGTGTACAATGTATTAATTAGAAAAAATGCAAAAATACCAAATAAGAAGCATTTCATAAGGTTTTGCCATGACAGCTGTAGGACTCTTGACAAGAAGAATGACTGAAATTCTTTTCTATCCATTTGATGAGTTCCTCTTGGACACTCTTAGAACCAATGCTGCAACAGTTCTACATACTAAAAGTAGTAAGTATATGAGGACTTCAATTTGAAATATTTTTTCTCTCATCCTATTCTTCCCATTTGTTCCACAAGAACAAATCTTCAAGACCTAATCTTTGTCTTCAGGATGAAGAAGACTGGAAATATATGTGATGGATATGTATATGTACATATGAATATGTATATATTTGTGCATGTATATTATATATATATACATTTAAATGTATATGTAAAATATATATAACAACACACATACACACACACACACACACACACACACACACACACACACACACACACAAAACAAGAAATGGGGAGAGAGAGTGATTTTTGTTTCTTCTACTTCTGCTTTGGGCCAAGAGGGAACAACAGGGACTTGATTTACTCTCCCATGTAAAACAACTCAAAACAGGGGCAAATATATAAAACGCTGAATTTCAACATCAAACATCAAAACAAAAGTGATCTCTGAGAGAAACAATCTAGATGAAAAATGTAATTGCCCCAATTCCAGGAATTTCCAGGCCACATCATAAGGAGGCGAAATCTACCAATTAGTCCAGCGATCTCCTTGAATTAAAAAGATGGAGCTGAGTGTCTGAGGAGACCAAGGCATCTTGATGGAGTGCATCACAGTTAACAGGACTGAGGAGAAAGGTGCAGAGAAAGAAAATACTAGAAATCTATCAACACTCCTTCACCCCCAATTCCTGCAAATTATTTAGCAGAGTACTGATCAGTTCAGACAAGTGATAATTAATACCCAAGGCTGGGGGAAAAAAAAAACCACCACTACCCATCAAACAAGAACCTGATAAATTGGATTTCATTGAAATCCAGGCACAGAACTGGAGACGGTATTGGCAATACTTACACCTAACAAGCAATCTAAAATATACAAAAAAGCCTATGAGTCAATAAGAAAATCTCAGACAACTCAATTTAAAATAGGTGAAGTATTTTAACAGACCCTTTACAAAAATAATAATCAAATAGCCAACAAACATGTAAACAACTTCTCAGAATAATTTATCATCAGAATCATAATGAGAAAAAACTAAAAATCCAATGGAATGTCTAAAATCATAATGACCAATAATATCAAGTATTGACTAGAATGTGGAGTGAGCAGAAGTCATATATTACTACTTGAAGTGTAAGTTGGTACAATAACTTAAAAAAAATAATCATGAGCAGTATTAACTGAAGCTCAACATATGCCCACCTTATGGCCCAGCAGTTTGGCTCCTAAGTATATTCCAGCACAACTGAATACTAACTCCAGCTTTCCAGATATTAGCATTCTTTAAAACACTGTCACTTTCTGGTTTTTTTCCATAAGAAAAAGAAGCTAATACTTACTTAGCACCTATTATGTATATTCACACTGGGTTTTAAATGTACTATCTTGTTAAAATCATAAATTGAAAAAAAATAACATTAGGTTTTACTCATATCAGAATAGCTTTTATTTTTAATTTGTGACAGCCAACAGGTCTGTTTTATATGTCTCACTACTGTGGAATTTATTTATACATAATAGTTTAAAATCACTTTGTTGGACAGGTAAGCAGTTCCAACATTCTCCATAATTCTTCATGGTTATGTTTTAACTTTTTCACTTTTAGATACATTTCAGGTATATTTGCAACATCATCTAACACAATTTAAATTTATTTTTTTAGTTACACTGGATTTTGTCACCGACTGTGTTTATATGCATCTACATTATAATTTAAATCATGCATGTACTTCAATGTAAGAAAACTAGAAGTCAAAATGATTACAAGGTGAGGATTATGTCAAAGTCACTATATTTGTACCTGTTACGAATTGTTATATAATGCTTTCTTTTCTTAGCATGTGTCATTTTGCTCTTTCAATCACTGAAAACTACATTTTCTGTTATATCAGTAGCATCTTCAGTAATCTTTCTCTTATATTTGCATAGTTTGTTCTCTTGATGTGCCTTTGCATAAAAAAATACAATTTTCAAATCAGGCAGAAATTAAATTCCAGCTTTGGAAATAACATCTGTGACTACACATTTAAAAAACTTTATTAGACATTTAAAAACATGCTTTCCTTTAGAAGTAAAAACTAAACCTGGCTATTTCAGTCACTTTTGCAAGTATCTCTACATTATTTTAAACTAAATGAAGATTTTGTTTTAGGTAACAGAAAATTTATAAAAAGAGTAAACCAAATCTATTTTTCAGAATGCTCTATAAAACCTATTTGAGATGGCACAATCATATTTTTGTTCCAAGAGTAACAGCATGAGTTGAATAAGTTCAAATACAACATTGAACTTACAATACGACTTTGTAAATCTATATTTTGTTTTATCTTTAAAAATCAATATGTATGACTTAAAATAATCTCTAAATTGAATCCAGATCTAATTAATCTGTACATATTTTATGAATCTTTTTATGCACACTATAATTTGTATGCACATAAATATAAATGAAAAACTCCACATCCATTTTTATGTGGGGTGTGTGTGTGTGTGTGTGTGTGTGTATGTGTGTGTGTTTATAGGCACATTTGTACATGTTTGGTATGCATTACAAAAAAAAGAATATGAACATAATTGCAAGTGGAAAATGATCCCTTTCCTACCCATCATCAAAAACTGCAGATCAGGATGGCCTTTTAATAATTACTGAATTTGTACAAGTAGTAAAGTAAAGAAGCTGTGGTCCTTTTAACTAAGAAAAAGAAAAATGGTCATTAGAAATTAATTTGACTCAATTACAGGTTTGTATTTTCTTCTTTTGGCACATATTTAGGGAGATTCAAAAAATATAAGTGGAAGGGAACTATTGGCCTGCCCAATTGTAACTCCTTTTCAAAGCTGTTTTATCTCACAGCCATCCCAATTATACTATTTACTGGGGCTGGCCTCACTCATCCTCCTACAGGACAGGGCATTTAAAAAAAAATAGAGAGTTGTCTAATTTAAGAAGGCAAGGCCTCAGACACAGCAATTGGCTTGGAAATGACATGTAATACAAGTAAGAACAATAAGGACTACGCTTAAGAATATTCCTGGATCTTTAAGGAAACAGAACACTGACCTCCTTGCCCTCCTTACTCCTGAAGTTTTGGGTGGTTTTTTGTTTTTTTATCTAGTTTTTGCTGTTATATTTCCTTTAAGATTTTGACCTGTAAAGATGATATGGGTTTGAAATCCCAACGACCATAGATAAAGGAAGCCATGATAAAGGAAAGAGAACAAGAATTAAGCTGAATAGGAACTAAAAGAGAGAGCGAGGGAAGAGAAGAGAGAGAGAAAGAGAGGTCAAGGGGAGGTAAACAATTTCAATGGCAATTTATCTAGATTTATATCTTGTCATACTTAGTCACAGCCATCATTTGAATTTATCAAATATGTGTGTGTGTGTGTGTGTGTGTGTGTGTGTGTGTGTGTGTGTGTGTGTATGAAATTATATCTACAATTAGAGCAGTAGATGATAGGTGATAGATAAGTAGGTGAACCCTGGCAATTGGAGGCTCCTTGACCCTCCCTTTTTCTTGGAATGTATGTTCTGCCCACTGTTCCCACAGTGGGAGCCATTTTCAAGCATGCAGTCTTGACAAAGTGATATGTTGTTGAGACTGCCTGGATGATATACATTAACAGTCCCCAATCTTTTTGGCACCAAGGACCAGTGCTCCAATGAGCATCTAATGCCTGATGATCTGAGGTGGAGCTGAGGAGGTGAGGCTAGTGCTGGGGAGAGACTGCAGATACAGATGAAGCTTCACATACTAGTCCACCGCTCACCCCCTACTATGCAGCCCAGTTCCTGAAAGGAGGCTTGGACCAATGAGGAGGATCTCCCTGGGCACATAAGACCCTGGAAGTCTACAGAGGAAGCACAATAAATTCTTAGGAAGTTGTGAACAAGACAGGCTATTTACACCCCTGTCTTTGAAGGTCCAATTGGGCCACCATAGGAATGGAAGCCAAGATACATTAAACCTCCCCCAGCACCTGGTGTGAAACACTAATATCCATGCTAATATCCATCCATTCATGAGACAAGATACTTATGATGTCAGGCAATCCACTGCCAATTTGAGGGAAACTGACAAATCTCAGGAATGGAAATGGACTGTGGGAAAAACTCAAGATAGAAAGAACTTGAGAAGCCAAAATGGTGTTACAATCAACTGTAAAGGGTTTGGTAAAAGTAACCTGGCAGCAAATGTGGTTTGGAGTTCTCATATTGAGTGCATTATTCACTGGTTCCCCAGAAAGAAACAAAAGGTGCCAGCTCTGGATGATACTGAAGCAGAATGTACTCTAATACATTTGTAACCCTCAGAAGTTTTCTGGTCCCCTCAGTACTGTCGATGGTTAGGAAGGGCAAGATGTTATGGTCAGGAAGGTCCCTTCAATATTGCAAATTGAGTGTTCTCCTCACAGCAATATGGAGTTCGATCTGTTCAGCACCAGAGAACCTAGTGGGCACTGATGCTCTACAAGGTCAAACTTTGCAATCTTCTATCCATGAATTCCAACTCTCAGTTAGAATAATCAGACCAACACCAAGGGAAAATGCCAAGAGGAGCCAGGAAGTGTATTGCCCCTGAGAAGAGTAGTACCTGTCGAACAATGTAAATTTCCTGGGGATATGAGGAAATCAGAGAAACTATTCAAGAACTGCACCGTAGCAGTGGGTATTGTACCCCCTGCCCACAGTGCTTTTGACAGCTTGGTATGGCTGCTAAAAAAGGCTGATGCCTCATAGAGGATGACCCTGGACTACTGAGACCTGAATAAACTAGTATCCCCCATTATCCTATGCCATTATCCAAACAGAAAGTTGTGTATTCATACCTGATGAGTTGGCTATTGTACCATATTTATTAAATCACATGAAGAAACAGCAAACACCCTGAGTGATCTGATTACCAGCCTAGGGGACTTAACATCAGTGATTTGG
The DNA here is from genome assembly GCA_030015415.1 of Cynopterus sphinx. Classification (NCBI taxonomy): domain Eukaryota; kingdom Metazoa; phylum Chordata; class Mammalia; order Chiroptera; family Pteropodidae; genus Cynopterus; species Cynopterus sphinx. Next base: position 30,423,322 of record CM057392.1, on the reverse strand, counting down.
ATCAAGGAACTCTTGGTAGAAAAAGTTATTATTTACATAGGAATCATATTTTTTTCTTGTAATCATCCTTTACTGTTCTTTTTTGTTTCTTTTTTTTATTATTAGTTTCAAGTATACAGTACATTTGTTAGACATTTATATAGTTTATGAAACAATCTCCCTGATTACTCCATCTTCCCTCTGGCTCTACACATAGCCATTACATTACTGCTGTCTGCATTTCTTAAGCTATGCTCCCCATCCCCATGACCCTCTATCAACTACTAATTTGTACTTCTTTAACCTTTCACCCCTTTCTCTCAAGCTCCCAAACCTCTTCCTCTCTGGCCATCACCAGATCATTACTTTAATCTGTGTTCCCTTGCATATGCCTTTATTGTTGTGGTGGTATTTGCCTTTGATACAGCCAGAATAACCACCAAACAATCCACTGCCATGCTAGTGAAACCCCTTGTTGATTGCTCAAGGGGTGTGTGAGACTGTAAAACCCAGGTGACAAGGGGTGGTATGTTGGAGGAGGTCATCAAGGACATGACCTCTGGTTGACCTTTGATCTGGACCAAGGCAATCAAAGGTGCCTCACCCCCGCTTCTGTCCTTGGAATGTACATTCCACCCACCGTTCCCAGAGTGAGAGCCATGTTCAAGGACATAGCCTTGAGAGAGTAAATGTTGAGTCCATCTGGACAGTATATAGAATGGAACCTCATTAAGGCTCTATATGAACCTTGAAGATTCTGATGGGTGGGCGAGGAGATCTACTCATATCGTCTAGTGGGTAAATTCACTTGCTTTCCAAGAATAGAACCTGGCAATCTGGAATGGCCTGTGTCTCTCTTCTGCCTGTCCTGTCATTCATGTACAGGGGTCAGTTTGCAAACCAATGTCTACTAGAAAAAATAGTTATTCTGGAAGAAATTTGGAATTGTCTCTAGAAAAAATTTTTAGATATTAAATAGGGTTTTCCAAAAGTGGCTGCAATGGCAAAAACAAAAGAAGTAGGTCTTTTTGAAAAGACTTAAGGACTTGAGACAAGATAGCAAGGTTGGGATCTGGGTGTACACTTTAGAGATATTCTCTTGGATTTAAGGGAGAAAACACTTTTGTATACAAAGTTAATTTTCATCATGTGTATTGTAGTACTTTTTAATTATCTAAACAATTCATTGAATTCTGATATAATTGTGTAACACTTGTAATGCTATTGTGTCAATGGCATAAAACTTCTAATAAATTGCACTATTTTACTTAAAGATTATGTAGCAATTAGAGGCAGGAATCAGGAACCAATGTCAAAAACATTTGAAAAGAAAAAAATGAAAAGAAAAAAACAGCAAGTGCTGACTGATTGCAGCATAAATATGTATAATACCTATTGGGTCATTTTAGCTATAACCTTTAGAACTAAAAAAAAAAATGTATATCCTTTAAAGTATATATATCCTTGTCTTTATAGGACAAGATTTTCAAGATAGATGATTGATGACAGATAGATGATAAATGATGATAGATAGATAGATAGATAGATATGAAAGAGAGAGAGGGAGACAGACTGATAGACAGACAGACTCAATATTGGATATGTTGGATATATCTTATGCCTTGTCAATTATTAAAATTATATACCTTTTTTAAATTTATTGTCTCATGCATATATTACCATTTCCAAATGAATTAAATTTAAAGGAAAGAAAAACACATAGAAATAGGACTGATATTGTCTTGAAAAATCCACTAACAATGAACTCACATTTTGTGATCCAGACATCCTTCTGTAACCTTATATGCATTCACTCATTTAATCCTTGATATAGTATATATTAAATAGGACTAATGCAATCTCATTTTACAGATGAAGAAACTGAGGTACAAAAGAGTGGAATAAATAGTTTATCCATTAACCAGCTTTTAAATGGCAGGGCAGAGATTTAAACTCACAAAAATATTTTCCTATATTTCCACCTAATATTTTATACTTGAAATATTTTTAATGTAAACAACTGGGAATTTATTTTTTGAGTGGTGAGAAGAAGAGATTAGAAGTATTCCGAAATTGAGTACACTTTCACGAAGCAGTTTTTATCATGGAATCCATTTGAATTATTTCTTTAAAATTAAGTTTAGAGAGGAGTTTTGCACCACACAAATTGCTTTGTTCTCTTTGTGTTAATAATTCATTTTGTTTAATATCTTTAAAATAGTCAGATAATTTAAACTTTGGTTGATTTTAACTGTCTGTTATATTTGAAAGCATATGAATTAATCATCTACTTCAGTGAAATTAAGTTAACAACACTATGGTTTGGTGAGAAAAGCATAAGGTTTAACTACCCGAGGCTAAGTTTTATCTCAGTTCCACCTTGAATAACCTGTCTAACCTGGCATATGTCAGTTTGGGCCCTCCTAAAAAAAGATTTTCAAGACAAAATTAGACTTGCATTGTTATTGAAAAAACCCTCTTAAAGGATAAAGGGGAAAGGCAGGAGGAAAGCACAGGGAGAGAGTCAGACTACAAAGCATGTCTTATGCAAATGAAAAGAGCACCTGCTGATTTTGTTTAGTTTTCCAAATAATCAATTTGTAATTTCTTTCTGATTATGAAATAAATAAATATATACATATTGTGGAAATATTAAAGTGCAGAAAAAAATACTGAAAAAGAAAATTAAAATATTTTATACTAATACTACATAGCAATATGCAATGGTAATGTTTTACTATTTTTTCCAAATTTGTTAAAATCCTAAATGTATATACATCTAACATATTTGTATTGTTTTCATTAATAACATTACTACATTTACATAGTATATAATGCAATGAAGTAAATTTAAATTTGTCAAATTTTAGTCACATATTCAGAATATGTTGCCAGTAGACAAGGGTCACATTATATGTATTATATAAAACATATAAATTGAAGACAAGACGATTTATGGTATTGATCCTAATTTATGGCATTCACCTTTCAGATCTTATAAAATTTAAATGAAGAAAAGTTATTTTCATGTGTTTAAAAATTAAGAACTTCTTTGAAAATCTTGTGTCATTAAGGAAAGAATAACTATGGTTTCAAATATTTACAAATGAATGTTTAAATTGTTTTTACTATGTACTCAATCAGCACAGATTATTTTTCAAGTTTTAGTGAAACACATTGAGATTGATTCTAATTAATTAACACCCAAATAAGAATTATTTACAGAAACACAAATGCCAGATGTTTGAAGAGGTTGATAATCCCTTAAAAAGCAAACACTAAGTTATGAAAAGTCATTAAAGTTATTTTCTCAGGAGTGATTCTAGATTTTCTCCTTTTATGCTACATTGATAATTGTTTGTGAATAAACATTTGTTATTCAAAGTAGACACTAAGGCTCTAATTTACTTTGTAAAATATGCCTTTTATAACAGTATAAATATCTGAGAAGATTGCCGATGACTTCCATGCAAAGTTAAAGTTCCTTCTATTTCTTTTGGCTTTTGAGCTCTGCTATGCTGAGTGTGTCACTAAAAAGCAAAGTAATCAGGATGTCCAGTCTCTACTGGTCTGAACAATGCTGGCTTAGTATTGCTCTTAAGGCTTGGAGGAAGGAGAATATAGATGGGAATGTTCAAACACTTTATTAAAAAATTCATGTGGAACATGGTAATGGTACCATTAGTTGTCTTTCATATCCTTTTGCAAAGGGACTTTGAGCTCCTTTCATCATCAGCTGAAGTCCTCTTTGTTAAGCCCAGAATCCGAGCTGCCCTTGTGACTTTCTCAGTCCAATAGAACACAGCAGACTTGATGGTGTGGCATTTCTGAACCTGAGGCTTTGTAGGATTTCACTCTCTTGGAATTCAGCCTCTGCTGTGAGAACAAACTCAAGCTAACCTTTTGGAAAATCAGAGACTTTGGGCAGCAGGGACAGTTTGGTCCAGTTGTTTTAGCCACAGTCCCAGACATATAAGATAGTCTATCCAAGATAAGCAAAGCTGCCTACCTGACCTGTGAATGAACAGTTACAAAAGTTTGGCACTTGATATTATCCAAGCCCACCTCTCTCTGGTTAGCTGAACTGCCCGACGAAGTTGTAAACTTATGAACTATAAGATGTTTATTGCTTCAAATATTCAAGATAAATGCTTATGGCTTTATTGGAGTCGTTTGTTACACAACAATGTCTGATTGCAAATATTTTATATAAAATGTTTTATGTTAAACAATTAAGTAGAACCAATTTTTAATTATTTTCATAATTATGATTTCTCCTTGGAAGCACATTTTCAATGTTTGGAAAATATTTTTATTGTGATAGTAAAGGTTCAGTAATAATTTTGGATTATGTATGATTGGTTTCCATGGTATTCTAAAGAAAACACAATTTGTCTGTTGCATCATAGATAATATAGCCAAGTTTTACTTTCAGATTTCCCGTCCAATAGAAAATGTACTGTTTACCAAACATCGAAGATCTTGTTAGAAAAGACAGCAGCCAGATAGTTACAAGTTATATAAAATACCTAAAATTTAAATGAATTAAAGAACATGGTGATGAGATCCTACAATGACTTGTAGGTTCACCTCAATCAGTGGTTCTCAAGTCAGGGAGAGGTGGTCTTATACCCCACCTGGGGACATAATCAAATTTTCACCGACTTTTAAGAGGTAATGCCAATTGCCCAGGTAAGAGATGATGGTGTTTTAGACCAGTGAGGAACCAGCAGAATTAGTGGGAAACGATTAGTTATATTTTGAATGTAGAGCCGACAGGATTACCTGTCATATCAGATGTAAGGTAGAGAAAGACATTAATTAAGAATGACTCCAAGGCCACCAAATCAAAGAAAATATAAAGTAATTCCTTGAAACACAATAAAATGAATTTATATGCAACATAACAGATACCTTTTTCTATATTTATTAACACCTGATTATTCTGTGTAAGCCAATAAAAAAAAAGCGATACTGTGGTAAAGTTTCTGTGCTAGAACTCAAATATGATGCAAATTAAGCAGTTTCACTAATCATAATAAAGAGAATATAGCTAATTTTAAGATAAAATATGAATTAACTTGCATTATTTCACAGTGTTTTGTTTCCCTTATTTTTTTTATATTTGAAGAATCTCTGTAACTATACACCTAGCAAACTGTATATAACTGAGAGTAAGTTTTATAGTTCCAAACATTGAAAAACCATTTTCATCATTCTAAGGTCATTTAGAAATTTAGAGATTTTGATGTCTTTACTGTATGACTATGTTATATTTGACTAATATTCTGTTATGATATACTAAGATAATATTAATATCACTTTTTGAGCACCTTGACACACTAGGCTCTTTACTAAGTAAATATATTATCTCAACTAATTAATTTGTAAAATTAAAAATTTTACATAAAAAAGATTTTACATAATCACATTAATAAAATTGAATTGACATAGCTTTGAACATGTTGTATATTATCAAAATCTTGTGTATTATCAAGATCCAATGAGATATGTTCCTAAGATTACTAAATAAGTTCTTTTTATAGCAGCTACTTCACCTTGGCATGAATACATACCAACAATACACCTCCCTATGTGTTGGTATACCAGCCACACAGAGTTCATTACTGAAAGGTTATTGTTTAAAGCATGCAATATGAAGATAGATGCAAATTTAGAGTACTCTGAAACAACCATAAAATATAGTTTTAGGTATAAAGACATTGAGAAGGTCAGCAAATCATGAAAGACAGTTTTCCATGTTCTCTCTCCTTTTAATGGTTGCACATATATACAATGGTATTTTACACCTCTAGATTTTGCAAAGTGGGAGTTATATGTGTACATGCTCATTCTTATATATTCAAAAAAAAATAGTAAGCTTTCATTGTCTGAGTTCTTTTGAAAAAAAGAAAGATAAACTTCTGGTTTGTCCAAAGAATCTTTTCATGCAAGATGATGGTATTTTTAGTCCTCTTTTCAGTAGTCGAGTAAGACCTTGCTTGGTGTTAAATTGTCAGCTCATGTTTAACCCTATGGAGAATAGAAATTTTTGTCATGAAGTTTGGAGCTTGCTTGTCACAACATGACAGACTTGCCTCTATCCTTCATGACTTCGTCACAGCCACTTCTTTGCAACTCTCCTATTTAAACATCATAGCCCCTTCCCTCACTTTTCCACATCTCAACTTTGGCTTCCTCCTTAGCATTTACCACCATCTTAAGTAGCATATGTTTACATAACATCTTTACTGTCTCTCCCCATATATTAGAGTGGGTGTTGTGTGTGTTTATTTTTTTATTTCCTAGAATTGTGCCTGGCACATAGTAATTGCTTAATTAATACTCATAAAAGGCTCACTGCCTGAGTAGATCACTTTAGCATTTTTTTTTCTTTTTTTAAAAACTTCTTTCTGGATCATTTCCATCTATACATAACATGTGTAAATTACATGTTAAATTAATACACTTCCAAATAAATTATGCACACACACACACACACACACACACACACACACTTCTAAACTTTCATCTATCTCATTTCTCTACTTTCCTATTCAAACAAATTTTTAACACATTTGTCTTCTTTATTGTGTACAATTCCTTTCACTACCTTTGCTACTCATACCATAGTCTAACAGTTATTTTTAATATGCTAGAACTAAGTCTCTTAACTTCTCTTCTTAGTTCAAACTCTCCTTCCTTACAGTCTGTTCTCTTCTCAGAAGCTAAAGTGACTCTGATAATCCTTTAAAAATAAGTCTCTACTAGAAATGAATGTCTCCACTATAAATTGTCTAATGTTCTTTTTTTAAAAAAAATTATTTATTTTCATTCACATTTGAAATTTAATACTATTCTATATTAGTTTCAGGTGAACAGCGTAGTGGTTAGAAATTTATATAATTTGCAAAATAATTCCCCTCCAATTAATCTGGTGCCTACCTGGCACTATACGTAGTTATTACAATATTATCAATTATATTTCCTATGCTGTACTTTACGTCCCCTTGCCTACATTCTCTTATCTCACTCAAAATAAAATAAAACCATCATCCTTTCTGTGACTTCAAAGTTCGCACATATTTTGACCACCCAGTTCTCTCCATGTCTACTTATTTCCAGGCTCATTGATAAGCCAGGTTCTCTCCTGGCTACATTCATTTCCCTTTCCTTTGGCCAAGCAGACATGCCCACAGCTCAGGCTTTACACCTTATTCAAGGTTCTGTTCGAATGTTACTGTATCAAAAGATTTTCCCAAAACACCCAATGTAACACATTTTCTTACCTAACACACTGATTTGTTTACTGTCTATATTTCCCTACTAGGACATAAGCAACATAAACACAAAGCAAAAGTTTTCTCTCCTCACTTCTCTCTGTCCCTCTCCCTTTCATCCACTGTCCACCTCTCTTTCTCTCTTTCTCCCTCACTCTCTCCTTTTCTTTCTCTCTTTTGTTTCGTAATAGAGGATCAACATAAGTAATTAAATTTAAAAGGCTATAAAATGATCCTTCCTGTTAAACCTCTTTGAACAAATCAGACAAACATACACAACTCACAGAGAATTTAATACACTGATTTGTGATTCCAGAGATTTAGCATCTCTCATTATCTCTGGGCAATCCTTATTTATCCTTTATTGTTTTGAAAACTGAATTGATATTTTGGGTTTGGTTTCCTTATGTTCTTTTTTTATTCAGGCTTCTCTTACTGATTTGACTCATACCTTTCTAGCTTAATCCTTCTACTAGAAAAGTGAACATCATAATTTCTCGAGGTATTGTTTTCAAGTCGATGCCCCTCAAAACTATATATCTTGCCTGGAGCTCTGCTCTGATCATAGACGACTGTATCCATCTGTCAAATATTTCAACTTGAATTTATCAAAGCTGCTTCAAAATTAAATAGACCTATAATCACAGGTCCCCCCTAATTAAAACTGATGCTTTTCCATTATTTCAAATCTCAATAAACAGAATCCATATAAGCAAAAAAATTAGAAGCCACAAATCTTCCAGTTTTAACTTTACCTGATAGTGCATCAAGTCTGTCTTCTTTTCTCTCATATTCTTTTTTTCAACATAACATTTTTAGGATGTATCACTGCATGACCTCTCATCTGGACTTGGGCCCCCTCCTCCTCTTTCCAAATGCCCTTCTGCAACTTAAGTTGTTATCTTTTCCTTTCAAAAAATATCTATGATTTAATGTGGCCTGCAATGCCTTGAGGGGTCAGGGCCCCACCCCGTGTTGGAATCCCCATTAGGTAGCTCTTCCTCAGGAAATCATGAAGTATCAGCACCAAAAATATGATACATGGTATATATCTAGGTCTATAATTGTGAAATTATTTGTTTAAAAGTTCTGTCAATCTCAATTTCTCCAAATAGATGGTAACCCTCATAAAAACCTGTCACATAATTGGCACCCATATTTGTTTCACAAATGAATGACCCTTACTGAAAAGAGATAATGAACTTGATATATATTTCTCCAGCTGTAAACTCTTTTAAACTTTTAAGGTTAACTATCAAGTTAATTAAACCTTTCTTTGTCCTTTGTCAATATGTTAACACAGGTAATGCTCTGCCTCCTTGAACACAGTTGAATTCTCTAGGGCATAATTTATTCCTGCTCTGCCAGCTGAAATACAGATTCTATGACCTTCTCTTTCCCCCAGTGACTTGGACATTTATTTAGTCATTTATGGTTATTTAAGTGTCAGATTATATTATTCTCTATATTTTCCCCATAGGACATTGCCAAAGATACCTCAGGATCACATTTCTAAAGGAATGACAGCAGCATTTACAAAAGCACAAGAAACACAAATGAAAAGCACATTACAAAAATCTCATTTCTACTATTTATACTACAAAACCATTTCTACTACAAAACAAAATGACTTCTAAAACCAGATTTCTGTCTTGGGGAATATATATTTTTATTGAAACAAAATAAAGCTTCTTATTTTAAAAAATACAGAGAAAACTAATATGTACTTGACCTTCTAATATATGATATTATATTTTCTTGTACCATTAGGAAAGCATCAATGAAATTTATTATAGAATATAAAAATAACTTCTAAAACAATTGGAAAACATAACAAAATCTAATAAAAATACGTTCATAAATCTTAGCACTTTTATTTTAGATTATCCAGATGGATAAAATTATTCTTAACATTAAAAAATAAATTTGATAACATACACAGAATACTCAACTAAATTTGTTTCTTTTTTTGTCATTGCTAAAATATCTAATAACATATTAATGTATAATTCCTGAAATAAACTAAGACAAACCCTGATGTGCATTCAGTATTATAAAGATTAATTGTTAATAATTTCTCTTTATTAAAATCAACTTTAAGAAATGTTCTTTGTGAAAACAGGTGCAGTTTATATTAGCTTTCCAGGAAACTGATAAGACCTCAGAGGGATCTCTCCAATCACCTGGTCCACCGCCATCATGTTAAAAATAAGAGAGAGACCTTGAGAGGTGAAGAGGTCACACAGTCTTTGGTCAGTGGTCTCTCAGGCTGCAGAGGTGATGACTAGGCATGCGGACAGCAGGAATGAGAGCTAGCACTGCCCAAACCACTCTTCCTATAGTTTTATAATTCAGTAGAGCAGAGAGAGTTGAAATCAGACAGAAATGATTTTTCACTTCATCTAAGTTTGATGTTAGTTCCCACTGAAATGGCAAGTAATAAAAATGGTAAATAATAATTTATTTGAAAACCTTCCTCTGTGTGTATTTATTAATAATAAAGTATATTATACTTCAGTTTGAATTTAAAAAAGACAACTTCGTTATTTGCAAATGTACAGAATTGCTACATATGCTAATGTATAATTAATTACTTTACATGAAAGAAGTAATTTTTAAAACCATATTTTGTATTTTATCCAATGAATGTATACTGAGCCATACTAAGGGCCACTCTGAGAAAAATTTATAATTGTGACCTTGTAGTATGTACAGGACCTGTATAACTATGCCAAATTTTTGAGGAGAAATATAGTTCTGCACAATTAATCTGGCAAAGGTCACACTGCTAGTAAGGTATATAAATAATAGAGAAATACAGAATATCCTAATTATAATATTCTTTGTATTACAGACATCATCATCAAAATATAAAAAAATTTTCTACCAAAATTGTTGGAGGAAAAACATGGCCTATTGGTAGTCTCTAAATGACCCCTAGTAATACCTTTTGCTTGATATTATCCCTTGTGACATTCCCTCCTCCAGAGTATAGGGCAGATGAATTGACTCTCTTATAATGACTAGAATGCAGCAAAATTAGTAGGCTAGCACCTCAGAGATTGGGTCAAAAGAAACTATAGCTTCCACTTGGGTGCTCATTCCCCATTCACTCTTCATCATATGCACTCTTAGAACAGACAGCTGCTTTATTGTGAGGTCCTCTGTAGAGAGGCTAATGTGGCAATTTGCTGAGAGACTCTCTGGCCAAAAGAGAGAACCTGAGGCTCTGAGGTTCGCACTATAAGATTGATGCTTCTGAAGCACTGAATCTTGCCAAAATCCTCATGTTTGAAGCAGCTCAGAGAAAGTAAATAATTGACAGCTTGACTGACAGCCACTGAGAGACCCTGAACATTGTGCTAAATCACACCAGTATTCCTGACCTATAGAAATGATGAGATAATATTTGTTATTTTTAGCCATTAAGTTTTAGAATAATTAATTATGCATCAATAGAAAATCAATATAAGAAATTAATTAAATCTATATAAACTTCTTAAATGTGTGACTCACATTTAAAAGTTCTAAAATATTTTAACAATTACCTTAATATTATCAAGTAAAATGTATCTATTTGAATTTTCTGAAATTATTAAAAAGAATATGTTGCTATGAGCTTTACTGATGTCAGAGGGTTATCAATTATATATACCTGCTCAGTAAAAATTACAAAGTCTGGAAGGGCAAGTCTGAAGAGGTTTAAGTCTTCTAGCATTCAAAAAACAAGCATTGTTTCTTACAGATAAAAACCATATTTTATAGCCTAATGTCAATGAATTATTAATGTAACAAGGCATCTGCCTTGTCATTCTTTCTTATAACAAAAGTTGAGTAAAATAAGGAAGATAAGAATAAGGTGGAAATAAATTCTCACATTCCCATAAATGTAAAAATGCTCATGAGATATAGTTCCCAAACATATGGTAGACAAGAAGATCAGAGAAATACATCCATTAAAAAAATTTTGAGTAGCTAAACTGGATGCAATGTAAGGGAATTTTGAAGGCCAGATTCCTTGGAGACAAGCAAATCTTGAAGCTAGCAGTTGTCCTGAGGACAAGAGCCCATTATTATCCTAGTGCCTAGTGCCTAGCATAAGGTTGGGTCTCAGGTGTAGATATTTCATTGAAATGATGACCTCTTAAAATATCTCAGGGGAGATAAACATCTGTTCTGGTTTGCAATATCCAGGCATTCAACTATTATGGAAAGGAACAAAGCTTACAAAGACAGTGGCCTAGCTTAGTAAGTAGCATTGATGACCCACGGAAGGATAATAAAAAAACAAGTGTGAGAGACAGGAACAAGTAAGAGACAGAGGGCCTTTTGACATTTTACATAGAGAGAGTTATCTCCTGCAGTGGAAGGGCTGTTGCAGCTGAGCAGCAGACTCAAATCTGATTCTTATAGCTACAGATCTCCCCAAGACAGTCTATTATGCAAACACTTGTTCTGGTGAAGAAAAGCCACTATCCTAAAATCAGAATGAATATACTGGATATACTATACATGGTAAGCAGATCTATCAGAGCACATGACATCTTCCAAGGTCATCAGAAATGGACTGATGAAAGTCACACTATCGACACTAAAAGTTCAGTAGTGGCTTTCTTCTACAGGCTAGAGCGGATAATAGAAGTGGTCACAGACCTGATTACATTAATATCAATGAAGGTATGGGGCCCCAAAGTAATATAAGCCAGGTTTTGATACAGAACCTCTAGAAAACAATTACTCTAACAACCTGCAAGTTTGGAGGAACAGCCAAGGGGACCTGACCTGCAAGAAACTGGAGACTGTTTGTTAGTATGTAATGGAGCCAAAAGGTACAGTCTACAAAGGTGCTGGAGAAAACCTATAATGAGAAAAAGAGGAAGAGTAAGAAATTAAGATACTAAAGTTGGTTGCTATCCCCCAAATCGTGATCTCTTTCTCAGTTCCTAGTTATTAGCCAGTTTTTAAGTCCAGAATCAATCGACTAAAAATGTGGTTAAGTTCCTAGGAGAAAGGACCCTGCAACACGTGAGTAGGTGTATGCTTTAACAATTTCCCCAGTTCTTTCTCTGAAGACATTTAGACCTTGCTGGAGTGACTGAACATTGTGTAAGAGAGAATACTTAGCTCTTCCAAGGGATCGTGTTGGTATTCCTACCCACAGAATCAAAGTGTCTTCATAACTGTCCCTCTCCATTAAAGATATAATTTAGAAGAAAAAGTAATAAATGAACATCATGTTAAAACTTAGCTCACACAGGACTCATTAGATCTATAGGCCCACTTATGGGTCATGTCTCCAGCCCCAAAGTATAATTTATTTTTTTATACTTCGGGAATTGCTATACTGGGGCCTTGGCTGATGGAATAAGGACCATCATAGATGGGGAAGGCCAAAGGGAATACTCTGAAACTGCCCTAACCCTTGGCTAAAATAGCAAATTAATAATATTGCATCCCCAAAGAAATGGTGAAGATTAGCCACCATTAAAGACCTAAATATGTAGGGGTTGTTTATATCTCTATCATTTGCACCTCTAGTTTAGTCTCTGCTGAAAATACAGGGATCACAGGGGATGACTGTAGAATATCACAACCTCACTCAGTTGCAGCTAGACTGACAGACGAGTGAGTCATCATTGCTAAAACAAATTAATAAATCTTACATAAATGACATAATAATTTATTTGGCAAATGCATTATTTTTAGATTTCAATTTAAAAAGTGAATTAAAAAGAGTTTGTTTCCATGTGGGTGAAAACATTCACTTCTAGTTTTGCCTCGGGGCCATGTTAAATCTGCCACCCTCTGTCATGATGTAGTCTGAAAAGATCTTAATAGCCTAGGCATCTTGCTGAATGTCATACTAATTCATTACATACTAATTAATGACATCAATGTGATTAGACAAGACAAACTAAAGGTGGTTAATATGCTAGAAGCCTTGGGAAAACACATGCCTCTAGAGGGTAAGAAGTAAACACTATGAAAAATCAGGGACTTATGACTTCATTTTAGTTTTAGACATTCAATAGTCAAGGGCATGCTAGCACATTTCCTGCAATGTGAAAGACAGATGAATGCCTGCATATTTTACTCCCTACTAGAGTGAATGAAGCATAGTAACTGCTAGGTCTCTTTGGGTTACACCTAAGAATAATGAATCTAACTAATACACTAGACTGCCAGCACTAAAAGTAGACTGATCAGGAAGCTTTCCACTGCAGGTCCACATTTCAGTGCAAGCATCCCTGCCACATGGGCCACACGAATTGCCAAAGTCAGTAGAGGCAAAAATGCAGGGTGAAGCATGAAAACATGCTCTAGTGAAAGAATCATATGCAGACTCCTGGGTGTTCTCATTAAAGAATCATGTACTTTTTGATAAACATATACTCTATGTTATATGGCCCTGGTAGATACAGAATGCTTGAGCACAGAGCACGGTATGAAATGTGTCCAGAACTGCTTATTATGACCTGGCTCTGATGAACACAACGAAATCACAGAATAAGATGGGCTCAAAAACAATCCACTTATAAGACAGAAATGATACATCTGGGAAAAAACATGAGTAGCAACAGAGGGCACAAGCATGTTGCATTAGCAGCAAGTAGCTCAGATCTCCGTGTTTCCAAATACAATTGTATCAGTGACAGAGAAGGCCTAAAGTGGCCTTCAGGAAAAAATTGGGCTAAAAGTGAGGTCATTAGTTCACCAGAGATAGGCCCATGCAAAGTAAAAGTCAGTTGGTGTATGGTATGATGTAGAAGAAGACATGCCAGATGAAAATTCTCTTGAAATTGATCTGAACTCTAATGGTCACTTATCCAGGTTAAGTGGAAGAAAATAGCCACAGATATAATGGGGAACCAGCTACTGGAAAATTGTTGCAGTAATAGTTAAAAAGAATGTATTTTATCTAGAAAGTGAAGATGAGGAGCTAGAAATCTCATTAGGTTTCATTATTTCATTAAAGACTGTCATCTCCTTCTTTGACATTTTATTCCACCAATATTGAATTATCAATATTTAATGATTTCCATTTAATATATTTTATCACAGAAAATTTCATCTATGGTTTATATCCTGTCCCTATTTTAATGACTAGAAACACAATTATTCTAGAAACTAATGCTATCGCAAAAATATCTACTAAAATAGGAATATATAAACTATAATCTTACAACATTTTTATTCATGATCATAGCTTTTTATTCTTTTTAAAAGAATAGCTGTTTATACTGCCATTTAATAAATTTGCCTACTATTTATCTTCTTTATTGGAGGTCATAGGGAACTTGTTTGCACATTTTATGTTGTTGAAGAGGTTACTAACCCTCTCCCCAAATGACCAATTTAACATCAAACAAAACATTATATAAGGTCAAAAGGTAAACATACAACCAATAAACAACAGGAAAAAGCTACTGAACACTCACAAATCATGTGCTGCCCAACACATTTATAGATGATCTAGACAAAGGAATTCCAGTTGGTACTAAAAAGCGGGGGGGGGAGGGGGGGCGGATACAGAAATTCAAATATCAGGGATATATCACAAGGAGCAAAAGAGAAATATTGCTTTAAAAATATCAATCACACTCCAGGCTTGTGATAGTTCTGGGATTCTGTGATCATATTAAATTGACAAAATTCAATTTCCTAAGGAAGAATCTTCAGTGACTTGTTTTTTGTCCCGTTATCATTGTCTATATATGACCTACATAATTTTATGTATTACATTTATAATAGAATACGTAGGCTGAACTGGAGTGAATATTAATTAATATTAATGGTCTCCAATATTTATATATTATTATTAAAACCGCTGGGTAGGTTTTAATCAAAGAATGGCAGAGTTTGTTGAGCAAAAAGAGATGTTACAGTCAGTATAACTGAAGGTCTTTATTTTATAGAGAAAAACACTAGAGTCCAAAGAATTTAAGGAATTCCTACTGAATAGATAACATGTGTAACCCACTGATTGATAGTTACATCCTAATCTAGATCTGAGAAATCTGTCATTATATGTCCTCATAAACTAGGGCTCCTAGAATATCACCATTTTAGGCGAAGAAGAATTTTATATGCAAACACAGGGTTAACATTTTTTGTCTACAGCTCCTCTGAGTATTTGAGAAATCCCTTCATTTTGAAATATTCCCACTTTACGGGTTTTTCACTGCCAAAGTATATGACTCTTTCACCATGAATGCCAGCATTATGGACCTAGGTTCCTCCATCCTACATATTCATGAAAGACCTCAGTGTCGAAGTGAGCAAAGCAGAGTTAGTCATGTTTCCCAGAATTTACCATCCGTCAAACACACTGTTGAAAGCAACAGCTTTTTAGAGGTGAAGGTTGCTGAACCCCTGATATAAACGTCAAGTGTCTTTGCAGTGGCAAAAGTGATCGTGTTTTCCCGGAGAGAAACTTCAGAGTTGTGATTGAGTGTGTTGCTAGCTTTCTGCCTCTCAGGCCCTCCCAGGTTTCCATGAGATAGTCTTTGTCATTTAACAAATCTCTTCTCTGCTTCTCTGTTTTTTTGTGACTAAAATCAATGAGCCATATATTGAGTACTGTTTTTTGAATTTCTCCTATGAGATAACTGTGGCACATGCTATGGAGAATAAAAGATGCACAGATAGTTCATGACTCCTGGGAGTATGCATACTGTTAAAAATACCAACAATTAAGTAAGCCACCTGAAGGGTTGTAATGATTGCAGACAACAAATAAAAAAAAAATGCCTGAAGAGTTTAGAGAAGGGATGTCAAATTAACATTCGTGGTGGTAATTAGTGTGTGGCTTTATAGTTCTCCGATATTTTCATGTAAAGTAAGACTCCCAGGCTCCATCATCAGAGATTATGATACTTACAGCTGCATTTGAAGCTCAAGAATTTGCATTTTTATTAAGACTCCAGCTGATATTTGATGAAGCTGGTATCCTAACTCCACCTACTAAAAAGCAATACACAGATTAAAAATGGGCAAAGGAACTCAATATATTTTTTTAGACACACACACACACACACACACACACACACACACACACACAACACGAAAGTTGCCAATAGGCACAAGAAAAGATGCTTAACATCACTAATCATCAGGAAAATGCAAGTCAAAATCACAATGAAATATCACCTCACACCTAACAGACTGGCTATCATCAAGAAGACCAGATATAACAAACCATTCATGAGCCTGTATGCTGATGGTGAGAATGTAAATTGGTTCAGCTGCTATGCAAAACAGTATGAAAGTTCCTCAAAAAATTAAAAATAGATCTACCATATGATTCAGCAATTTCATTTTGGGGTATATACCCAAAGGAAAAGAAAAGATATGGAAGAGATATGTGCACTATTATGTTTATTATAGCATTATTCTTAATAGCCAAGCTGTGCAAGCAATCTAAGTGCCTATTGATGAATGAATGGATGAAGAAGATGTAACACACACACACACACACACACACACACACACACACACACACACACAGAGGAATATTATTCAGCCACGAGGAAGAAGAAAATACTGCTACTTGCAACATTATGGATAGGCTTTAAGGTCATTATGGTAAGTGAAATAAGTGAGAGAGGAAGACAAAAATGGTATGACTTATATGTGGTATCTAAAAAAATCTAAATTTGTGAAAACACAGTTAAATGGTGGATACCAAGAACTAGAGAAATAAGAGAAATGTTATTTAAGGGTACCAAATTGCAACTGGTAAAAAAATCAGTCCTAGAGATCTAATACAAAGTATATTGAATAGAGACAATATTGTATTATAATATTCAAACTTGCTAAGAGACTAGATCTTAATTATCCCAAACACAAAAAAATGATAATTATGTGATATAATCAAAGTGCTATCTATCCTTACAATGACAATCATATTGTAACACAAAAATGAAACAAATTAACATGTTGTTCACCTTAATTTAATATAATATATATGCCAAATATATTTTAATAAAAATTTGTATAAGAAAAAAATTTTAAATAAAGTAAATAAAAACAATAGCAGTTTGGAAAATTTTTAGGAAAAATGTGTCTTTAGAAATCATGCTTCTCAATTTTTCACAAGTTTTCTTTGATTTACTTAAAGAATGACTGTGACTACTTTGTTCTTTCTCAGAAAAGCCAACATTTTCTCCCGTATAATTAATAAGTATAATATCTCTGAGACCTTCTGTACTGTGGCTTCTTACTTACCTTCAATCTAATACCTAATAACTATTTTACATGAACCCTGTGGTCCAAGTATTGGTGTTACTTAATACTCTTCACACTTGGTTTTTCTTTTTTAAAAAAATTCCCACTCCCCTACACTTCCACCCCTGACCTAGGATGTTGCCAGTTCCCCTTAAGAACTGGATCTCTGAAGGTGGGGCATCTCCTCCTACTTGCTCCTGGCATGCACTCTGGGCCTAACATGTGGCTCGGCGCCACTGGGGCTCCAACCCAGGACCTTCTGCCTTTAAAGTGGAGGTGCTAACCACTACTCATTGGAACCACCCTGGTCTTCCTTCTGTTTCTTTACTTATATTGTTGGAAAACCTGAATTCAGGCTTAATTTGCATTCATTAAGTAATTTTATATGTCAGATAAATTTTTGTACAGTAATTATTTTGTTCTCATATCTACTTATTAAAGTACTAACAACTCTTGAATCTTCATTTTAAAAGATATCTCTTCCAAGGAGACTTCCCTGATGATCCCAATTAGTTGTGATCTTTACCTGCTCTGAATCCTTAAGGTTTTTGGATAAAAAAAACTTCATTTTAACATAGCATACACTTTGCTTTTTACTGTAAATACCTGACACCTATCTATTCTTCAGGTGAAAAATAGAAACCTTTTGGGTCCAGAAACTGAATTTCTTTTAAGTCATCTTTTGCTTAGCACCATGTAAATCATAGTATTTATTAAATAAATATTGAATTTCATTGTTAAATAAATATGCAACTACAACACGTGGACATCAACAATAACATAATTCACCTTGGAAGTTAATTTTTAAAATTTTATTACTAGAAAATTCTTTAAGGCACTGTTCATGGGTGAACATTAACATTTTCTCAATATAATCAAATACATAAGCTAGTAAATACAATTATGAGTGGAAACACACACAATACACATAGTAGCTCTAACAATGTCTAGCTTTCATTTTTATTAAGGTTTTTGAGTTTGCTGAGGACAATATTGAACTGAGGGTATTTTTAGCATATTTCTTCCAAGTTTGGTAATTAGGACTCACTTCTGAAGCCCATCTAAAAAATTCTTCATTTGTGTTTCAAAATAATCATCAGCTGCACTAATAACAAAAGAAAAAGATAGGATGGTCAGCTTCCAGTTGGGAAATTATTTCAACTCAGCATCACATTTATTCATAACATTCAGGTTATAACATAAAGCAAAATTGGCCACAGAGGATCTTATTTTACTGCCTATAAGAAGCACCTCTGTTTTTTTGAGGATTATATTTCTCCCTCGGTATATTTTAGGTGCACTTTACCACTTAACAGGCTTTTGGTAGCTCATTCAAAGTACTTGCCATTCTCTCTTTTCAGGCACCTATTATTGACGTTATCACTGGTAATAGCAGTCAGATTAATATATAATTCTCACATGCGTAATATAAAAAATGAGATAGACTCACAGTTTGAGGGTCATGGTGTTCTACAATTTATGGTGTGATTTATATTTTCTCCCTAAAGTGTGATACCTATATTTAAGGAAGGAATATTATTCAGTTTTTATTGAATAGTGCAGATTTCCTGTCAAGGATACTTGGATGACATCTCAGACCTTGTGTAAAATTTCATATTCTTTTAAGAAATTGCATTATATTTTGATATTTGTTAGTATTATTCTAAAAAAAAAGTGAATTAATAATGACTTGCTTTGTATCATATAGACAAGCTTATTATATACAGAAACTATATACTGATGATGGATCCTTTGTTAACCCAATTATGTTATCTATAGCAACATCCACTGTGGACAAGCAACGTTCACTACCAAGCCAAGTACAGCTGTGCTAGAATCAGAGCTGGTGCTATGCTTATAAAGGAGATTTTTAAAAGGAAGAAACATACAGCAAGGGATGTGAAAGACATTGAGAAATCTGCATCAGCGTGCGCGCGCGCACACACACACACACACAGACACACACACAACCTCCTTTTCCTTTTTATCAACATTGAATCTGTCTTGTCCTTATACATTAAACATGGTCACTGGGTTTAGAGATGGCCACTTGTCCCAAGCAGCTCTGATTTGTTCAAACTAGAATGGAGAGAAAAAATGTGCAGATCATCTCTGGGGTTGGAAAATATAATATAAAATTTGAGAGTTGCCATGTTTCTATCCATGTTAATTAAGCCAGTTAGTTGTAAGAAAGAATGAAACCCACAAACAAAGATAAGAAGCAGGTAAATTTCTGACAGCATCTGAGATGCTGCATCATATAATTCTCAAGGATTAGCTGCATTCTTTCTTTCACATTGCTTGTTTGTAAACTATTCTACAGATTAAAAGAGCCAACAATTTTCTTTTTGTCAAGCTAGTTATGTAGAGACCATTACTTGCAACAAAGAACTTTAACACAAAGTGAAAAACAGCGATACTGAAAGGACCTAGATGGGACTGGGAGTTGACAAAATAGCACTGGATTTATATTGATGCTAAACACTAACTAGATAAGATGGTCTTCAATGAACAATATGAGAGAAAGGATAGTGTAATGATTTGGATAATTGTTTAATGATACTCCCCCTCCCTTTGGGGATAAATGATTGATCCTTCGCCTACTGATTCAGCAAATGGAATGTGAGTGGATATGTTGCAAGCACAGATTTTGGCTCGTCCTCTTTTGTTCCTTAGATCCATGATGAGAAGTTGACACTCTATTCAGCCTATTGCTCCATGAATAACATGGAAAAAAGTGAAGCAGATTGAACTCAGTCTACAAGCTGAAGCAGAACCCTCTCAACCAATTGCTGCCCATTAATGAGAAAATTAAATACTGGTTGTTGTAAGCTACTTAGTTTGGGGCTGGTTGATTACATAGCACTTATTTTGGTAATAGCTGACTAATAAACATGAGTAATGAGTCATAAAAATTCAAGGTAAAATAAGTACAAGAATAAGTAGACAGACAATAGAAGGTGAAATAAAAGAGGTCAATAACAAGGGATAAAGAAAGAATTGCAAATAGAAAAATAAAGTTGAAATATGACAAGTAGTAGAGAAGTAGACAAATGGAGAAGAAAAGATGAAGTTTCAGGAAGTAATAGAATTTTGATCAACAGTTTCTTTAACTCACACCTACAATGAATACCCTGAATGCTTTCAGAAAATGTCCTACTCAAATAGAATAGGCCAAATGACAATAGAATGTGTAGACGTCATTGAGAATACTCATCACAATGGCAGTGATGGTTTAATAATTATATAAACTTGAGTAAAAATTTCAAAATTTCAGCTTGCAAAGATTTTCTCTACTGAAAATATTTTTCTCTAAAAAAAGGAAGAAATGGAGGGAGAAAGAGAAGACAGAAAGGGAGGAAGGAATGGGAAGAAATAAAGTACGTACTGGTTGTTGACCAAAGACAGTCCATGTTGATTCATAAAGCATGTGAACCAAAATAACTTTTGTATTGGTTTGTAAGGCCAACCTTGACTAAAGTCCTGATATATTAGACTCATCTTTGTAAAAAAAGTAGAGAAGTAAGCTGATAATATTTAGCTCTCTTCTTTTCTCCATGGGTTTTTAGAGGAAATCACCTAACAAGAAATTATTATGTCCTTATGAATGGTCTTGAAAAAAAGGATTCTCAAAAAGCTTCTCCCATTTAGATGTACATGGAGGTATGAAATGATAGTGATTTTTAACTGAGAACACAAGTTAGAATCCTGGAACATGTCATGTCACTCTGAATGCAGGATGTTCTAAGCAAAGTTTAATTACTTATTTTCACGAAATTAAAAAAGATAGGGCCTCGGGAGTTGAGCCAGAGTGAAGAAAAACCTAACTACATTATATCATATATTACAGCTATCTCAAAAGAAATCATGGCCCAAACTAGAAGAGTCTCCTAGGGTAGGACAGGGAAATGGCTATTTTTGTTCATGCATCCATTACCTAGGCCACTTTTCTTAGTGAAATTTGTAAAAAAAAAGTCCCCCTGTCAAGAGAACCAAGTCGATGGCTTAAAATAATTGAATGAGAATATAAATTATGTATTTTCTTTAAAATTATGTGACATATCATTCATGTTTCCAAATTCTTTAGGAAAATAATTTAATCTTTTGAGCATATTAGTCTATTTTATATTAAAGAGTTTAACATATGGATGCTATAAAGATGATTTTTTTCTCTACTTAATCTGATAATATTTTTTCAAAACCTCAAAATTAATACTCAAAGGTTTTCACTAAAAATTATAGAATATCTATTTGAATATTAGGTAGTTTTCTCTTTTAAAAATAGTGCAAATTGGAGCTTTGTTTTCTTAAAGATTTATATATTTCAGAAGAAAGTGTCAGAGCTATCATGGTGGCTGACATTGCAATTGAAAATTTCATAAACATATGGCATGATACAGTTGTCAGTCCTGCATACAGGGGTCAGCCACAAGTAATTCAACTTTATTGTATACAATTCAAGTAGCATTCAGAGTATTAACATTTAAATTTGCAATAAAAACAAATCAGGAGAAATTCAAAATTGGTTTCGTATAATGACTAATGCTTAATAGGCCCAAGAAACTTATTCTTGGACTAAAACATTTCCACCAAATAATATTTTACATGATGAAATAAGGAATTGATGTATTTATGAAGATAATAAAAATCCAGGGAAGAATAAGTAAACTATCCATCTGACTATGATAGGAAAAGTTAGCCAATCTCAATTCTGTTTAAAATCATACAAAATATCTCTCTGGTTAGATAAAGGAAAAAATATAGTACTTCTATTGAAATGTAAAATCTTGGAGTTTAAAAAAAATGGAAAAGTTTGCTTTAATGTCCACAGCATTTACTATTAACACATATTTTGAAAACTATGACTAATTGTGGATATTTCATATTTATATGGTAAGAGGCCCATGCATGAATCAAAACTTTGATCAACATCAGAACGCCAGTGCATTGAAGCATTTTTCCTGGGCCAGCAGGTATCTAATTTCTTAAGGAATTAAACTGCCTATGATGAAAGCACTCCTAAAGTGAAAGAGATTTCAATATGTAAGTTTTAGACAAAAATCATAACTAAAATGTACAGCCTATCATGTTGATGAAGCCCATACCTGTTTTGACATGAATTTGATTTCTAAAGAGAGAGGAACTTATATGTTAAAATTACCTCTTTCCACATAACGAGCTTTGATATGTCAGATCTCTAAAACAACAATGCAGTATAATCAATACAGGAGAATATGGCAAATTGGGGTGCCAGGGACCCCAATAATCTGTGGACCACAGATGTTAAAGCTTCTGCAGAGATAGTAAAATATTCAGTGCTCACAGGAGCATCGAGGCATTTAGCAGAGAGATAGTAGAAGTGAGCATCACCACACAGCTGAAAATCTTGAAAATCTTAACAGCTGAAAATCTTGAAAATTTTAGCAGGGGGGATGTGAGAGTGTGTTTACAATCATTCAGAAGACTTTCAGGATGAGTAGATATGAATGGCAGGGACCTTGAAGTAGGGTGAATCTATAACTATGATAGGCCTGAGATTTTACACTATTTCTAAGCTAACAAGTTTGTCACTGTGTTCATCAGTAGAGAAGGACACAACTAGTTCCAACCTTACTTGATCCTTTGAGCTAAGATAACTATATTATTATCCAAACCAAGACCATTTTGAGTGAAAAGGGTGATACTATAAATATGCTAAAAAGACTCATTCCTTAGAAATCCGCAATGTATGTTTACCTCATACATACCTATTATACCAAAGAAACAGAAACCCTCTGTCCTACTATCCTCATATTAACATTTTGTGAAGCTTGCAAAAAAATGGGTTAATGTGAATTATGTGCCTATCTTGGAATCAATTACTGTGGTAAAGAGAATAGAGTGTTGTGATTGGATAGTCTCTGCCCCTCTTTTCTCCCTTCTAATGCTATGCCTCTCTCACAACACTTGACCTCCTTCTGATTAAGAAGACCCATTGCCCCTTACTTCCTAGTTTGCCAAAACCTGCTCCTGGCTTTGTCTTCAAAGGATTATGATAGATTTCTTATACTTAGAGAGGAACATTTATAATATATTCCCTCGAGGAAGAACATAATATGTTATCATTATGAAAGACCTTCCTACCAGCAATGAAAGTAAGCAGGAATGAAAGACCTGAAGGTATCAGAGTACTCCCTTCTATCATGCACACACACACATGCACACACACACACACACATTTGTATTCAGTCTCCAGTTCAAACTTTAGCTTCAAATGATTTTATCAGGCTGATTTATTCATATGAATACAGCCAAAAATAAGCACTGATTCTCAAATGATTTACTTTCTGGAAGTCAAAATAATAGATTAAATAAGTATACAAACTGAAATAGAGGTTGGTAATATTACCGTTTTGTTAAAATAAATGAGAGTTTTGATCATCATAATTTATCAATTGCTACCTTCCTCCAAAGTAGTAATTAGGTCACTGGAAACACATTTTCACACAATTTTCTTATATTTACACAATTTTTCTGCTCTTGTTTTTATTATTAAACAAAAATTTTCTTATTCAAAAAGCAGGTAGTTACCCCTATTCTGTCTGAAAAAAAAGGTACATGTCAGCAAAATTGGAGATTAATTGGGCTGTAGCATTCTGAGCATTTGGGGAATCTGCTATCACAAGAAAATACATATCTATACTATGACAAAATAGTTTATTTCCAAGATATCTGGGAAGGTCTTCGTTGGTGTAAATAAATCTCATAAACTGAGTTAAGAAGTATGCTCTCATCTTCTATTTAAGGAAATGTTTTGTCAAGGATTGGTATTAATTCTTTTTCGAATGATTGGTAGAATTCACAAGTGAAGTCATATGTTTCTGGTAGGTGTGTGTGTGTGTGTGCGAGAGAGAGAGAGAGAAAGAGAGAGAGAGAGAGAGAGAGAGAAATGTTTTTGATTATTTTAACTCAAAATTTTTACTTGTTATAGGCTTATATAATTTAAAATTTTTTCTTGGGTAAATTTAAGTCAGTGCCTTACTAAGAATTTGTCCAGTTCATCTAGGTTATCTAATTTGTTGACTTATAATCTATAATATTCCTTTAATTTTAAAAAATGTTTCTATAAAGTTTCTAGTAATATCTACTGTTTCATTATAGATTTTAGTAATATCATCCTCTTTCTTTTTTGCTTGGTCAGTCCAACTAAAGATTTGTCATATTTGCTAATCTTTTTAAAGAAATAATTTTGGCATCACTGATTTTCTCCATTTTTCTTTTATTTCTTATTTATTTTTCTCTTTAATGTTTATTATTTTCTTCTTGCTTTGAATTTAATTTGCTCTTCTTTTTATAGTTTCATAAGATGAAAGTTTAAGTTACTAATTTGAGATCTTTTTTCTTTATAACACAGGTGTTTACACCTATAAATTTCCCTCAGTAATGTTTTAACAGAATTTTAATTTTTATTGTGTTTTTATTTTTGTACATTTCAAAGTATTTTTTAACTTCCATTTTGATCTATTCTTTGACCTATTGGTTATTTAAGAGTGTGTCATTTAATTATACATATGTGTAAAATTCTCAAAAGTCTTTTTTTATTGATATCTTGTTTCATTAGATTAAGAACATATTTTGTATGATTCCAATCTTTATTAATTTACTGAGGCCTGTTTTATGACTTAACATATGGGCCATCATTAAGAATATTTCACATATCCCAAAGGCACTTTCTGTGAAAGGCAACAAGCCCCTGACCATGCTGTGGTCTTTCTTTGACAAGTTCAGGGGTGAGACCCATGTGTGAGGCTGCTGGCTTTGGTGTGCTCTAAGTCTTCAGCTCAGTGTCCCCAGAATCAACATTGGCAATAAATCTGAATCTACATTAACCTGGAGAACACCACTCACCTCACCCTGGTGACTCCCTGAAACCTTGCCTTATCCAATTCCCTTACACCTGAGACTCTTTCAATGGCTGAGCTTAATGGGCACCCAGCATGTAGCAACAGGTCTTGGGACCTTTGCTGAGCTTCCCCAGGGATGATACTTGGGGATACCAGCCTTGGTTCACAGCATGGTCTCTCCCCTGCACCTCCAGGTTGAGCATAGGCAATTGCCAACTGCAGTCACTTCGTAGTTCCTATCAGGTAGATCTTGGCTGATCACAGGCAGTGGCTGACCTTGGCTTGCATTAGGGCTCCTCTCAGGAAGCCCCAGAACCAACACATCTGGAGGCTAGCATCAAATCACAACATTGCACTATGTGATTAATACCACAAGAGGTACACCCAAAAGGTGATGTCCACCAGCACCAGAGTCTGCTGGGTGACTCCCACCCTATGGGGTCAGGCCCCAAATAGCAGCTAGTATGCTGTGGGTGTGGACAGTCATCACCGTAAATCAGCCTAAGAGTTAATCCCACCAACTGATGTGCCAATAGCAATCAAGGCTCAATTACAACAAGAGGGCTCACACAACCCACACAAAGGACGTTCTTGGAGAACTTGCCATAAGTGATTAGGGGAAAATGCACCACTGGCCCATCTACTACATAAGGCCACCTGGCCAAGACTGGGATACAGAGCAGATCTACTTAATACATAGAAACAAACATATAGAGGCAGCCGAAATGAGGAAACAAAGAAACATGTCCCAAATGGGAGAATGGAAGACAATTCCAGAAAAAGAACTAAACATAATGGAGGCAAGCAACCTACCAGATACAGAGTTCAAAACACTCATTATAAAAATGTTTAGAAATCTAAAGAGAACTTCAACAGAGATGGCAAGCATAAAAAAGGACATTGAAACCATCAAAAAGAAACACTGAGAAATGAAGAATACAATAACTAAAATGAAGAATATACTAGAAGGAATGAACAACAAATTAAATGAAACAGAGGACTTAATCAGTGATTTAGAAGACGAAAGTAGTAAAACAAACAAGCAAACAAAAAACACCAAACGAGAACAACAAAAAGAAAATAGAATCCAAAAAATAAAGGGTAGTTTAACGAATCTCTGGGACAACATCAAATTTAACAATATTCACATCATAGGCAGCTCACTAGCATAGAAGAAAAAGGGAAAGAGCAAGGAATTGAAAGCCTATTTGAAGAAATAATGATGGAAAACTTTCCTATCCTGGCAAAGGAAATAGACATACAAGTCCAGGAAGTGCCGAGAATATGAAAAAAGATGAATCCAAACAGGCCCACACCAAAACACATCATAATTAGAAGGACAAAGATTAAGGAAAAGAGAAAGGCAGCTAGTTACTTATAAGAGAGCTCCCATGAGACTGTCATCTGATTTCTCAACAGAAACATTGCAGCCCACAAAGGATTGGCACGATATTTTTAAAGCGATGAAAAGAAAAGACCTACAAACAAGATTACTCTACCCAGTAAAGCTGTCATTTAGATTTGAAAGACAAATAAAGAGCCTTCCAAACAAGAAAAAGCTAAAGGAGTTCATCACCAACAAACCAGTATTAAAAGAAGTGTTAAAGGGACTTTTTTTAAGAGGAAAAGGAGGGGGAGAACATAAATATGAATAATAAAATGGCAATAACTATGTACATTAAAAGTTATTTTAATGTAAATGGATTAAATGCTTCAATCAAAAAACAGGGTAGCTGATTATAAGAAAGCAAGACCCATATGTATGCTTTCTACAAGATACCCACTTCATATCAAAAGACACGTAGAGAATAAAAATAAAGGAAAGGAAAAATATGTTTCATGTAAATGGAGCCAAAAAAAAGAAAAAGCTGGGGTAGTAATACTTATATCAGACAAAATAGACTTTAAAACGAAGGCAATAATAAGAGATAAATAAGGATATTACATAATAATAAAGGGAACAATCCTACGAGAGGACATAATGCTGGCAAATAGCTGCATACCCAGCACAGGAGCCCCTAAATATATAAAGCAAATATTGACCAACATAAATTGAGAGATTGACAGTAATGCAGTCATAGTAGGGGACTTTAACACCCCACTGACACCAATGGACAGATCTTCCAGACAGAAAATCAATAAGAAAATAGTGGTCTTAAAAGACACACTAGACAAGATGGATTTAATTGATATTTTTCGAGCATTTTACTGCAAAGCAGCAGAATATACATTCTTTCCAAGTATACATGGAACATTTTCCAATAGACCATATGTTAGGCCATGAAAAAGGTCTCAATAAATTGAAGATTTAAATCATATCAAGCATCTTCTCTGACCACAATGGTCTAAAACAAGAAATCAATTACAAGAAAAAAAAACTAAAAAACACAAACTCATGGAGGTTAAATAATATACTACTAAATATTGAATTAGTTAACAATGAGATCAAGGAAGAAATCAAAAGATACCCTGAGACAAATGAAAATGAAAACACAAAGACTCAGAAATCTATGGGGCACCATGAAAGCCATCCTAAAAGAGAAATTCATAGCAATATAGGCCTACCACAAAAAAACAGGAAAAATCTCAAATAAACAATTTAACTTTACACTGAAAGGAACTAGAAAAAGAACAGCAAAGCTCAAAGTGAGAAGGAAGTGATAAAATAAAGATCAGAACATAAATAAACAAAATAGAGTCTAAAAAACAATACAAAAGACAAATAAAATGAAGAGCTTGTTCTTTGAAATGATAAACAGAGGATTTGGTTCCATACTGTAGTGGTTAGCACATCTGCTATACACACAAACTAAAAAGGTCTGCCCAGCCAAATAAATAATCAATGAAATAACAAGGCAATCTACAGAATGGGAGAAAATATTTGCTAACCACATATCTGATAAGGAGTTAATATCTAAAACATATAAGAAATTGTATAACTCAACAGCAAGAAAGACACCCATTTAATCAAACATGTCCATGCTTTGTAAATGTTTCTGGGTTCAGATAGTCCATAACGTTTATTTAGACATTTGGTTTATTGAATTAGTATATAAAAATATTATTATGTTTTATTGGCCCAGTAATTGTGTTGTGGTAAATACTGCCAATAATAATTCTGCTACAGTAGCCTAGCTGGTCATGGCACATGGGGTTAAATGATGGGTTGGCACAGGCCGAATGTCAAAGTTCTTAATTTCTCAGGCTTTTAGCTGGACTATCAGATGGCAAATTGCACATGTAAAAAATGATGTCAAATATCAAGTTAAGTTCCTGTGTTTTTCTTCCCTTATAGTCTTAGACCCACAGGTTCTTGCTGCCTTCATAGTCTGACAGTGATTTTAAACAGGTTTTGAAAAAATATTTTTCCTGATTTTCCAGTTGTTTTCAACATAAGATTTGCTTGAGAGAAATTACTGAGTCATTGCTGGAAACTGTTTTGTTGTTTTTGTTTTATTAAAATAAACAGAAGACACTTCATTCACCAACTTATGTGTTGGGGCTTCATGTAACTGAAACCTTTTTAAAGTCATTTGAGTTTATTACCCTTAAAAGAGCAAAATCATTAAATTAAATATGATGGGAACTTAAGAGGAGCTTTGTGAAATAGCTATACAAGAGCTAAACTTGGGAGTAAGTAAATAGAAGTTTGCTCGCAGAAGCTGTACACTGTAATGGCTAAGTTGCAATTTAAAGGTTTCTTCTTAATGCAAATGGCTTTTATAGCATCATATACAAGGCATTTTCATGGTCAGGACATGGGTAGTAACACACTTCTCAGTGCAGAGTAAAATCTGGTGCAGTTCACTAACACACAAAGAATGAATCAGATATGGGGAGCAGAAAGTCTCAAGCCACACTGAGCAATGTCAGATATGATTCCAAAAACTGCAAGTAACCAGGGATCCATTTGATAATCGGAGAAGTTGAATATTCTAGACAGCGTTTTAAATTGAAAGGCAAGTTGGCTGTAGCATAACGAGGAATTCTTCTGGGACAGAGGGTAGAAGCAACAGACCCAGGCACTGTGAATTAGGCTGAGAGAAACTCAAGTGCTTGGAGTTTACTTAGGGTCGAGTACTTAGGAAGAGAACATCAGTGGTTCTAACAAAGAGGATTTAATGATGGGACAAAGAGTGAAAGAATAGTAACAACTAGTATTTTAAAAATAAAATAAAGCATAATAAGAGCCCTAGAAAGGTGGTAGTTTTCCCTAGACTGAAGCAGACTAAAGTGGGAAAATGTGCAGAGCTGGCTAGCCAAGCATCAGATAAACATGCTGAGATACAGAAGTCATTGTTTGAGAAACCACTGGGAAAAGGCAGAGAGAGAGAGAGAGGAGAGGAGAGAGAGACAGACAGACAGACAGACACTAAGAATCCAACGTCCAGATTCCAGGTGACAGAAACTGATCTACCTTAAATAGCTAGTTTTTGGCTTCTTTCCATATGTCTTGACTACCGCTCAACATTTTATTTGTATTTTTATTTTATTTTTTTAATTTTTAATTAAGTTTATTGGGGTAATATTGGTTAAATACAATTATATAATTTTCAGGTGTACATTATCATTTGACATCTGTATATTCTATTGTGTATTTACCACTCAAAGTCCAGTTTCCCTCAGCTACCAAATATTTGATCCCCTTTACCCACTTCTCCCTCCCCCTAAACCCTATATATGACCCCTTTTACCCCTTCTACCTCCCCCTCCTCCCCCACCTCACTGGTAACCACTAGCCGTGAGTCTGTTTGTTTGTCCTGTTCATTTGTTGCTTTTAGATTTATATCTCATATATGATATTATGTGATTTTCACCTTTTTCTGTCTGGTTTTCTTCTCTTAGCATGACTATCTCGAGGTCCATTCATGTTGTCGCAAATGGCAGTATTTCATCTCTTCTTATGGTTGAGTAATAGATAATTGGCTAAAGAAGCTGTGGAATATTCCTCAACATTTTAAACTCTGTACCTGTCATGTTCATATTACTCTCCCATAAAAATTACTGTCTATAACTAAAACCAGGCTCCATATCATGACAATGCCCTGGTCCCATTCCCTTCCACTTTCCTACTTCTTCTGCAGGATGTCTATACCCCTAACAGTAGAAAGTGACTCTCTCTTGCTCATTTCTACAATCTCACATCTCCTTTTACACTACTAGATACAGAGACAGTGTTCAAAAAGTTGTTTATTGATGAATAATTCAATAATTGCATGTCAATTCACCTGTGGACAGGTTTAAGCAGGTCTCTTCCCCAAGACGAGACAAGAGCAATTGGAGAGATGATTACTCCAAAAAGAAAATAATTAAATGTATGAATAAATTATGAGTTTCTAATGAAAAGAAATACTGCCATGTGTATACTCTTATCCATAGGATGATCCTCTTTTATTGAGGAGAATTCTTCCTTACCTCACCTAGTAATCCAGATCATGCAAATGGACACTGGCAATCAACGGGCAACAGATGTTACAGCCAGATGGCCAGTAACATGGAACTTGTTAACTTGTGCCCAGGAGGTTATATTTCTTTAAAAGTGTTCTATAGTCAATCTCTTTTTTTGTTTTACTCAGTAATGGATGAGCAGTTACATACTTTATGCTATTATTTTAATTAAGGGTGTACATTAATGAAAACTAAAGAGATAAATGAATACATTTCTGATGCTTTGGTATAATTAAAACACTTTAGTTCAAGCCTTCAAACCTTAAATTCTATCACTGACCTTGCAAAACCAAATTTATTAAGAAATAGTAAATATTGATTAGTGAGTATCTCAACTAAATATTTTTATTGGATACATACTCTGGTACAGAACATAGAGAAAAAGTTAAAATATAAAATAGACATGTAAATTTGGGGATAAAAATGGCAAGGTTATTAGATAAAAAGGGAGGCTGCAGCGATATTAAGAATAAATGCTTTAATATAAGCCCTCTGAAGTTACTTCCCTAAGGTGTCTTTTACTTCCATTATGTGTCTTTTGTACTTTCAAGTACTGTTACAACAAACAAAACATTATCAGTGGAGAAGAAACAATAGTAGGCAACAAAGGTTCAGAAATTAGAGATAATCTCTCATTTTGAAGAAACAGCAGACTAACCCCAAGGTTAAACAAGGCAACCTTGCTGGCTACAGCTACTAACTTTTGTAACTTTTATTAAAATAACTGCCACTCAAACACTGAGTGACATTGTGTAAGATCATCCACAATTTGAATGTGTGAAGTAATACCTCAAACAATGACACCTGGATACATTCCGTGGTTGTATCAGTCTATAAAGTGATCTATATGGAATTTTTTAAAAATCTGGACTTCGAAGACATCGTTTTATTATCACTTTACAGGAATACAAAGTCAAAGAAATACTTTCTAAAGAACATCAGATTTATTTTTTAATTATTTTATTCAGCTGAAAGTCTCAGCTTATCTCCTGCCAAATATAAATAATAGCACAATGACATGGTAGAAAAGCAGCGGTTTTCAAATTAAGATTCCAGATGCAGTTCTGCAAATATTGACCTGATATTATTATGCCTATTTTATGAAAGAAGCAAGAGGATTCCAAAGTCCTTTTTTGGAAAAACAAAAAATAGGTGTGAGTAGGGTAAAAATAAGATGGTCTTTTAATTTCTGTGTCTTTCCAATTGTCTTAGCATTAATGAATGGTACATGACCCATGGCATAAAGACATTCTCACCTAACAATTCAAATCAACTATTCTTGCCAAAAGCACACAAAAAAAATCTCTTTATGGTTAAACCAAATTGATCCATTTAGTCTTTATTTCACACAACCTGCACTTTCAATTTTTAGTAATTTTTTAAAAGGGTATCTTGGTAAAGTTTTTCTGGCATCCCACATTCCTGGTTTTCTTTTTGTCCTCCTAACTGCTTCCTCTTAGGTAGGTTGCTGGATGGCTATCAAAATGGGCTTCATTCAGAAGATAAAATTTGAGTAAACTCATCAACAAGGTAAGGATGTTAGCTAAGCAAGTCTCTATAGGTTTCCAGGAAGTTTCTAGGAAGAAGCAACAATTGGCATAAAGTCTCTAAGATAAGAGTAGATCTATTTGTTCAAGGGATAGCAAGCATGTGTTACTGGACCTGCTCAAGGAGGGGAAGAATTTTACAAGATGGGGCAGAGGGCTCCTAGGGTTACCATATTATGCAGATCCCTGCTTGGTATGTCAGGTCTTTGACTTCACTCTGTGTGATATAAGGAGCCACTGAAGAGCTATGATCAGAAGAGTTTCACAACTGACTTACTTAAAAAAAAAAAAAAAAAAAAAGATTCACTTTGGCTTTTTTAAAAGAGATTTTACAGGGGCAAAATAAAAGAAGGAATTCCAGTTTGGATACAGCAATGCAGATGAGAGATGTAGATCTTTCTACCACAAATGCAGCAGTGAGAGGGTGGAAAATAACAGAATTCTAGAAATATCTTAAGGATGGAACCAACAGAAATTGTTGATGCCTTAGATGTGAGGTATGAAAGCCAAAAAAGATTTAAGAATGACTTTAGGGTTTCTGGTCTGGACAACTGGGGCATTGAATTGACTTCAGCTGAGAGGAGGAAAGCTGTGACTAAGTAGTTTGAAGCAGCTGTGGGTTGTTAGGGTAAAAGAGAGATCAGGAATTACATTTTGAATACTTTGAATTACAAGTGGCTTTTAAATTTGCATGTGGAAATACTGAGGCAATTGAATATGTGTCTGGAGTTCAGAAAAGAATTTTGGGTTGAAAATATTAACTGGGAATAAGTAGTGTATGATGAGACCTTATACCACGAGCTTCAATGAAGTAATCAGGGATGTGAACATTAATTGAGGAAAGGACAAGCAACATCAGCATTAGGAGGTGGAAAAGAGAAAATGATCAATAAAGGAGATAAGAAAGAGTACTCAGTGGGATAGGAGAAAACCAAGAGAACTTGAATTTCTAGAATCCAAATGAAGAAATATTATTGAAACAGAAGACATAACATGCTATGTCAAATGCTTCTGGTTGGTTGGTTCAGACCAGCAAAATAAAAAATGAGACTTGATTATTGAACTTGGCAACTTGGAAATTATTAGTTACATTGGTGAGCATAGTTCAGTAGTGTTGTATCATGAGAATTTTATTAGATGGTGTAAGGTAGGAAGGAAGAAAAGGAATTGAAAACAGAAAGAATAGATAATTATTTTTGTTTGTTCACCCACCTCCTCCCATCTGGCAACCATCAGTTTGTTCTTTGTATCTATGAGTTCATTTCTGGTTTTTGTTTGTTCATTTGTTTATTTTGTTCTTTAGATTCCACATACAAATGAAATCATACGATATTTGCCTTTTTTATGTCTGACTTATTTCATTTAGCATAGTACCCTCTAAGTTCATTCATGTTGCTGCAAATAGTAGATTCTGTTTTTTTATGGCTGAGTATATTCCATTGTATATGTGTAACCACCTCTTCTTTATCCATGTCTATTGCTAGGTGCTTAGGTCACTCCCAAGAAGAGATAACTCTTTTCAGGATTTTGTTGCAAAGGGGATTAGTGAAAGTAGTAGTAAAGAATTGGTGTTAGAATTTCACTGCTTGCAATGTGTGAGAGAACATGCTCGGAGCAGTCTTGTTGTATAAATTCCCAAGCTTCTTTCACCCCCCCTTATTTTGTCCTCACCTACCTCCTCACCACTAAACCCTGTTGTTTCTACCTCCTTAATATGCAAATCAAGTGATTTCTCTCAAATCCCCTAGTCACTATAATTTTTTTAGAAATACTGTAACACTATGAATAAAATATAATCTCCCCTTACACCTTCCAGTTTTGCCTTTCTCCCATTCACTATCCAAACCACCTCTGAGTAAATTATTTTATTGCAATAAAAATCTGATCACATTGTTCTCTTAATTGAAATACTTTAGTCTGTGGACATGCCACCTTGAACAAGCCCTATCCTGTCTAATCTTGGAAGCTAAGCAGGGTTAGGCCTAGGAAGACCAGGTGCTATAGGTGTAAAATTTTTAAAAAATAAAAAAATAAGGGATTATAAACTGACAAGTTTCTTGCAATCTGTGAGGTCAACCAAGGATTGCCTCACTTTAAATAGATAAATGAATAAATAAATAAATAAATAAATAAATAAATAAATAAATAAATAAAATACTTTAAAGACTGTTTATCATCTACAAGATAGGTACAAGACTTTGTCTTTTTCTAAGGAAAATCAAACTACATGACTCCTTGTTTAAAAGCTATGATGACCATTCATCAACTGTTTAAAAAAATGTAATCTCTTCAGTTCAGCATGATGGACCTTTTAAAATCTGGCTCCTGTTTATCCTCACTTCACCCTTTACTTAATCTTGTAAGCAACTTCAGGGTAGAAATTTTTCTGCTTTGTTCAGGATGGCATGTTGCAAACGTCGATATCTGGTTTGCATCAATTAATTTAGAAATAGATAACTGGATGTCTTGATGAGTGGACTCTATTTCCTTGCTTTTCACAATGCCTAACACACGATGAGTACCCAATGTGGTTAACTTTATAAAATGGAAAGGACTCCTTCCCATATGCCCATGTTCTTCAGTTTTCTGTTTGAATACAAACAAACAAACCCACAAAACCGCAAAAACAAAAAAAATCAACTAAAGGCACTGATTTTTTTCTCTTTCAGTTTCCTTTCTTCTCTAATAACCTCACTCTCCCCTCCCCCTCACCATGCACACACACACACACACACACACACACACACACTCACACTCACTTTGGGATTGTCTCTGTGTTCACTTTTATTGGATGCATGAGCCAAACTGGCCAATAGAAAATTATGTAAACAATAAATGGAAATGAACTGTAGTGTGTTTTCCTCCTGAGCCCTTGGCTCTAAGTATGAATACGTGCTGCTTACAGACTTTCACACAAGGTCAAGTTTATTGACTCTAAACCTTAGAAATCATGTCAAGTTAAGTAATCTATACAGTAAAAATCAGAACTCAGGATCGCCTCAGTTTCATACTTTTACAGTTACTGCAGCATGAAACTTCATCATTGCCATAATTTTTAATCAACTCTATTTTACTGGATACAAAGTTATATATGGTATGATATCACAAATAAATGTCACTATTAAGGGAAGAACAATTATGAAGAATTAGGGATTGCCATCACATTTAATGCCTAAGGAGTTAGAAGTCCACTGGTAAGAAAGGGGGCCTGAGGCTAAAATACTCTGTGTGTCTCACAGCAGACTTCTGTTTCCACATATGATTCAGGCAGCTGGTCAGCTGAAGCATGCACACTGTTTTAACCAATATGTAAGGTGGAAATGGTGGATTTAAAAAAGCAAGCTGCCATTCTCTGCTTAATAAATACATCCTATAATTTTCCAAAATATGTTTACATAGTCACATAGAAATCTAAACCATGACTGACTGTTTTATTTTTTACTCGCATAATATAATCCATTGTTAAGGGACAGTTTACAAATGTAAAAAACATTAATCTTCACATCCATGAAGCTCAACAGATTCTCAAATAAGATAAATCTTAAGATTCATATCTAGACATATCATCAATGTTGAAAGATAATGACAAAGAAAATCTTAAAAATGAGAGAAAAACAGCTCATCCATGAAGGAATTCTAAAAAGATTAAGCACTGATTTCTCATCAAAAACAACAGAGGCCAGAAGGTGGTGGGATGTCATATTCAAGATTCTTAAAGAGCTGTCAATCAAGAATCCTGTATGCAGAGTATGTTGCTCATATATTCATCACTTTGGGTGATTAAGTAACTTAATCTGAACATTCATGGTCCAGAAAATTTTCATTTTTGTGCAGTGATAAAGAATAGAGGAAATTAACTTTAATGGTTTTAAATTTACTATAACTGAATACTATACACTTATAAATACATTGTTATTTCTTATAAAACCTTTGTGATATAGATTTTTTAACATTAATTTTGAGTGCAATTTATCCAAAAACATATACATAAGGTCTTTATGAAACTTCTAATATTCTAAATTCTATGCTATTTTCAGCACTCCTTCATGTAAGAAAAAGTAATGCAAAATTCCCATATAAAGTAAGCTCATCAGAGTTCTGTAGCATAAAATAAATATAGAGTAAAATTTTGGAATGTGATAGTAACAATACTATAGGATTAAATAGTTTAAGTATATAAAAACATGAATATTCACAAAACAGAAAAACTCACATACTATTTTAGAAACCAAGTTAGTTAAAATGTTCAGGTCATATTCTCATTTCTTTTTGCAATATCTAGCCTCGCCAGGATATCTTTTACAACAGAGAGAACTTTGAAGTTCACAAAATTTGATTCAATGTTGGCATATCAACCTGACTTCAAAGGGATCCGCACTGCTGAAGAACTCACTGACTTCAAGAAAGAAAGGAGAATTTCAACTTCTCGTGAAATCTAACTTCAGAGTACATGGTACCTTCAACAAAATTAGTTACATCTAGGTGTCAAAAACAGGGATTTAAAAGTACAGCTCAATTCACACAGAAAATTTCAATTTCCTCTTCGATGAGTATTTATTGTGATGCGACAATAGGAAAACTAAAAGTTAGAAGCTTATTTTCTTGGAGATAAAGTTTTGCTGAGACACATATTTAATTCTAGGTATATGAAACAACATTGGCAAAAACTTTTTTTTCCTGAAATTCATGTGTACAGCACTGGTTTAGCAATCTCGTTTTTGCCTTCCCCAAGAAGGCTTTTTCTAGAACTCCACTTATTTTTCATAAATAAAATTTGGGAACTTGATTTTGGAATTTGGGGTCTTGATTTCATTTAATTTAATGCTTAAATTTTCAGCCTGAAAATTACTTTAATTACTTTCTGAAGTTTCCTTCTGTGTGTCTTGTACTTTTATTTTTCTCTTTCTTGTGGTTGTAGCCTTCTCTCCCACCCCACCACTCACTCCTTCCCCTTACCCCACTCCAGTATAGCAATGCTAAAACTTACAGCTATGGAAGTGTTAACCTTAAAGACCCACTTAAATTTTCTACCTAGTTTGCAGTGTTTCTTATTATTTCCAGGACTATGCATTATAGCATGAAAACATTCACCTGTCTAAATGAAAGACTGCAATTTATTTTTATCTCTCAATTAGTCCTTTGCTCTCATTCTAGTGAAAAAAAAATTAATTCTTTTTGAGTCAAACTGTTAGATTGGATCTTTCCAAAACTCTTCCCATGATATATCACATATAGATGAGCTGAGCAGATAATTACTAAGGCCATTTTCTTCAGAAATAAATACTTTGCAATTAAAACAATGCATATACCTTATTTTGTACATAATCATTTTAAATGCATTGTTCCCTTTAACTTATACAATCCTATTGAATTTCAGGTTTTACATAAATGAGGTATTTGAAAAAGTATTACTTTCTGAGAAGTTTGAGAGATTGATATCTGGTAATAGAAATTTTAATAACTAAATTTTATTCAGTTATTTTATAGGTGTGACAGTATGCTGACCTATAAGGAATGAGCTCTTATTATCCCCATTTTGTTAATGAGGACATTAAGATTTAGAGAGATTAAATCACTCACCCATCCTCACAGAGTCAGTCAATATTCAAATCCAGTTCCTCTCTTTCCAGAGCAAAAGCTTTTAACTACTACATTTATTAGAATTTAGAACTGATGGTACCATTTAGTCTGAACCTCTTATCTTGCAGATAAAGAAATTGAGAAGAAAATAGTTTTCTGCACAAATCCACAATCCTCATAGAGGAAACCCACCTGTCAAACCTCTGTACTCTGTGTTTACCACTTAGCAAAGGCCACTCCCCACAACTACCCTCTGGAGAGGTCCAGACTACACCTCCTTTCAATTAGTTTCTCTCTCTATTGTAACAAAAAAAAAAAAAATTATGAGGCTTCTTTTCTCTGTGTTTATTTGACTTACACTGATTTTTAAGGATGAATCATTATTAAAAACTAGTATTCCTACTGCAATGATTTCATTTTTTCTTTTAAATGCAATATTTTTAATTTGAAAATTAATTTTATATGATTAACATTTCTTTCTTCTTTTTAGTTTGGTGATTTTCTACCATAATAAAACTTGCAACAATCATCATCATCATCATCATCATCATCATCATCATCATCATCATCTCAGCAAATCTTAACCTGAAAACAAAAAATCAAAGTTATATATTGTAGGATTTAATGTATGTAGTATTTTGAAATGGCAAAATATATAGCAATGGAAAATTGATCAATGGTTACTAAGGTTTAGAAACAGAGAAGGTAGGAGTTATATAGGTGGGTATGAGGATAAAAAGGCAATACAAAGCAATCCAGATTCTTTTTAGCGATGCAACTATTTTGACTGTTGGTAGATTTATGAACCTATATGTGTAATAAAATTGTATAAAACCAAATACATGCACACAATGACATTTTCAAGCTGAGTAGAATACAAGATATTGTGAAACAGTGAGTCAGCCTTAGAAATATGTACTTGAATAAAATACAGTAAATCAAGAAATAAAAGAAATGCTGTATGAAAGGCCTGATTTAGAGTAATAGATTTATTTAATGTACTGATCCAACTCAATTTTAAAAATACATTAGAACATTGAAAGAAAAACTACTTTGTGCAAAAATATTTCTAGAAGTATAAAAGACCAAATCATGATATCCAGAGCTAGTAAAAATAATAGATTGATGAGTACAAGCAGGTTTCCACTATTTAGAGAAGGCAGTTAATAGAGACACCTCTATTGTGAAGGAGATAGAAGTGACAGATAAGTAAGTTAATGGAGAAACCATTCATTAGGATGGGGATTATAGGAAAATAAACAGAGTGATAAATAGAGAGATAATTATTATTTGGGCCATGTTAACTTAGAGAATCTCATAAGTGGAGGTGTCTACTAGGCAAAAACCAAATTGGACTACAGCTCAAAGAAGTATAAGCTAGTGTTCATGTTTAAATAACAACCACTAGAAACTCATATAAAAAATTTTCCCGTGTGTGTGCAGAGTGTTATTTAAAAAGGTGGGGGGCGAGAATGGAATCTTATAACACAGGAACATTTAGAGTATGAAGGGGAAAAAAAGACTGGAAAGAAATAACTCAAGATATTAAAGGGGACCTAGTAGAAGTAGTGTGATGGAAACCAAGGAGAAGAATTTTCAGAAAGGGAGTGATCAAAATTGTCAAACGTAAGAGAAGTCAAACATGACACACTTGAAGAGAACTCCTTATGATAATTGATTGAGAAATTATTGTGGACTTTAGTTAAAACAGTTTTCGTTTAATGATAGAGTCTGAGATGAGAATATGGGTATTAGGTAGCCAGGTAATTGTTTTCAGTCGAAGATGGAGCGGGAGGTGAGGAAGTAATGATAGTAAGTGGAAACTATATTTGAGACTTTCTTTTTAAGAGTAGATAAAAGGGCCCCTCAGGATATAAGAAGGTAAATTTTAAACATAGAAGTGACTGAAGCACTTAAATATATATTGTGGGTAAGTAGGTAATAAAGAAAGAGAATTCTTTAAGAGCAAGAGCAGGAAGTGTGGGAGAGAGGAGGCAGAGAATGAGAGAAGAGAAAATTAAATGGAGCATAGTTCTATCCTTAAATACGTAAAAGTGGATATAATCCAATTTATATTTTTACATGTTTATATTTCTGGCAATGAAATTAAAAAAGATATACTGACTGATTTCAATTTATTTTTTCTATGATTTATATGACTTCAGAATTAAAATGTAGATCAAATAAAGTATTCAAAATAATTACACAATTTTTGAGGTTAATGGACTGTGGCTATAGTGCAGCACACTTTATTTAACTCAACTCTTTTAAACCTTGTCATCAATGTGACAGCTCATACTTGTTCTTTCCAAATAACATTTGATTAAGGCATTTTACAGTTCCAATCACTGTCGCTGTGTGACAATATATGGCCAGCAGTGCGCTATACTGTATTAATTCACACATAGATGCACTGATGGCACTTAGCCTTCAATGTGAATGGATAGTGTGCATTTCATGCTCCGTCATGTCTCATTGCATTAATAGCCATGTGTGTGATGAAGTCCATCATCTATGGCTATTTCACAAAATTTCCAACTGCACTTGTCACAAATGGAGTTGCCACGTACTTCATTAAGCGATCCTTTTTCCAGAAAGCATGTGTCTCCAGGAGAAGGTTGGCATTTGAATTAATGTAAGTTGCTTTTATCTGTGTAAGGTTGAAAAGGTACATGTAGTTTTAGTAACTCTTGACTTATATCACATCTTTTTTTCAGAAGTCAATCAGCATTCTCATAAAACCTCTTATTTACCATTGTCACCTTTCTTTCTATTGGGTGCATATGATCGGCTCTGCCACTAGCTATTTGTAACCTTAGGGCTAGCACTTAACTTCTGCAAGCTTCCATTTCTCATCTGTAAAATAGAGCTTAATAGTAGGCTTATTATAAAGCTTCTGTTATAAACAAC
Source organism: Cynopterus sphinx (assembly GCA_030015415.1). Classification (NCBI taxonomy): domain Eukaryota; kingdom Metazoa; phylum Chordata; class Mammalia; order Chiroptera; family Pteropodidae; genus Cynopterus; species Cynopterus sphinx. The sequence goes on along the minus strand of CM057392.1, from coordinate 30,382,468 downwards.
AATGCATATAAAGCCCTTAAAACCTGTAAAATAATACATTCTAAAATCTATATTTTATTTCCATAATATAAGTGAAAAGTAGGAATAGTGATAGTATTTTGAAACCACAAAGAACTGGATACAAAGCTCTAGCTGGTCATCTAGGCATCCGAGGCTCACTATAACTATGAAAGTGTATTTTATTCTATTTAGAACGGGATTTTAGAAAGACTTGTGGAGAACTGTAAAGGTTGTACAGTTCCTTTTTTATTGATGATCGCCTTTACTAAGGATTTCTTCCTAAATCTCTGGTTACCCCAATTCCTAGAACATGTGATTGAGAGGGCAAGAGGTAGCAACAGCCCTGATAATTAGTACTTTCTGTCCATCTTTTATTTGTGGCTTTGATATACGTTTTCTAAGAATTTGAAGCTATTCTAACGTTTTGTGTGGGAAATCACTTTAGTGACAGAATCTAAAGTTTTCTTGTTCTTGCTCTGAGGCAAAAAAATTGAAGCTTTAAATGCCTAATATTGGAGATGTAGGGGACTGACTTTGGAATCTTTCAGGCAGATATATTTTTTTAATGAGGTCAGGAAACCTGATGTTCTGTCAATATACAGAACAAGAAAATTAACACTGGACTTCCTCCCTCAGAAACTAAATAAGTATTGAAGAACAAGATGCAGAAAACAGTGTCAACATGAAGGTAGAAGGAACAGGAAACATTTGAACTATAAAAAAATCTTAGCAGACATTAGAGAAGTCCCTAGGAAAAAGCAGATATTGGCTTCCACATAAATGAGTGTATACTCACTGTCCCCCAAAAAGTCAGGAGCAGACTTTGTTTGCAATTTAAGCTTGATGAGTTCAGGGACTCAAAGCATGAGAAGACATTCCCACTTGCTTTATCAGTTGACTACTTGTTCATACAATATAATTTTGCTGGGATAGAGGTCCTTACCCTTAGTGCATCGGAAAGATTCTTTGTCTTTCATACTCCAATAACTAGGCTCGAGGCAAATAAATTAAAACAACAACAAAAATAACAGCTCTTCCAATGGACCCAAGCATCGAGATCAAAGAAAGTTTGGCAGAATAGTGATAATACACATCAGTGAAACAGAACTGCTAAAGACCTGGCTATAAAAAAAAAGAGAGTTTAAGAATATTTAAATGCAACGTACACAGAGAGAGAGAGAGAGACAGAGAGAGAGAGAGAGAGAGAGAGAGAGATTTAATGATTAAGGAATCCATGATTTTTCTACTTAAAATCTCAAAAGGTAAATTTAAGGAGAGTCACTAATGAGACGTGGATTAGCAGTCTGAAAATCCAGTGCAAGAATATCTCAAAGCACAGAGCAAAAATAGAGAAATGATAAGACAAAAATAAAGAGACTTGCGGCTAGAATTAGAAGACCTAATACACAGGAGGTACAGAACACCAACAACAGCAGCAACAATAACAAAAACTAATACATAATAGTAACTATCAAACAAACAAACAAAAAAAACAATTGAAAGAATTTCCTGAGTTCCAGGTTAGATATATAACAACATAATTCATGATAAAAAAATGTTAGATTAAAAAGAAATATCACAAGCTTCTTGACAGAAAAACAATGTATCTAGAAAGGAAATAGAGGAAGATATTTGAGGCATAAAAGAATTCTGAGTAGATGTCCCACCATTCTACTCCAAACCTAAGAAAAATATTCAAAAAATATATTAATCAAACATCACATAAGAAATAATGACTTCAAGATAAGAAACTGAGAAGAAAGGCAAGAAACAAGCAAAGAACCCTTAAAGATATTTGGTTTACCCGTGAGCAACACAGGTTTGAACTGCACAGGTCCACTTCTACATGGATGTATTTCAATATATTTCTAATAAGTATATCAGAAAAATTTTAGGAGATTTGTGACTGTTTGGAAAAATGTGCAGATGAACTGTATAACCTACAAATATCAAAAAATGAAGAAAAATGTAGGTATGTCCTAAAAAATGAAATGTATTAGTCTATTTTGTCATTTACACAACTCTATTATAAAAAGTTAATATTTATCAAAATTTATGCACACAAACACAGACCACATATAGCACCATTCACAGATTAGAAAAATATAAATAAATGTAAAGATGTGGTAATAAATCCTAACTGCATAAAATTAGCTGTAGTATATTCTGTACTATTATAATAATTTTATAGCCACTTCCCATTGCTATTATGATAAATTTAAGTGCTGCAAGTATCCACTTAAAATGTTGTGTGATATCAATAATCTCCATGTGAGCAGTTTGTCTCTCTAGCAAATTGCATGTTGCAGTAAAAAGTGATCTTCCATGGGTCTCGCATATTTTCCCCTAGTTTAGTACAATACCGTAAACCTTGACTAACACCATGGGAAACCCATGAAGAGCCACTAATGATGCTGGAAGTGCTCCCAAGAAGCAGAGAAAAGGCATGGTGAAAAAGTTGAATTGCTTAATATATACCATAGATTGAGGTCTGCGGTTGTGGTTACCCACCTTTTCAAAATGAATGAATCCAGCATAAGGACCAGTGTAAAAGAAGAAAAAGAAATTCATGAAGTCATCATTGCAACTATGCCAGCAGGCACAAAAACCTTGAACTTTTTGTGAAATACTTTCTATCTCACACTGAATATAGCTTTATGTGGGTGCAAGATTGCTATAAGAAAGGCATACCTACAGACTAATACGATTCAAGAAAAAAACAAAGTCATTATACGACAACTTAAAGCAAAATGAAAGTGAAGGATTTAAAGCTGGAAAATTTAATGCCAGCAAAGGATGGTTTGATAATTTTAGAAAGAGGTTTAACTTAAAATAAAAAAAAAAAGCAAGATAACAGGAGAAGCAGTTTCTGTCTACCATGAGGCAGAAGAGAAGTTCCCAGATGGCATTAAAGAAAAAAAAAAAAAAACACTGAGGAGAAAGGATGTCTGCCTGAACAAGTTTTTTAATTCAGACAAAAGTGCCCTATTCTGGGGAAATAAAATACCCCAAAGGATATTAGAAAGGAAGAGAAGCGAGTACCAAGTTTTAAGGCAAGAAGGGATAGGCTAACTTTATTGTTTTGTTCAAATGCAAGAACTGTGTGAGATATTTTTGTGTCATCACCATCATCATCACCTAAGTATTCATTGTGTAGAATATCATGTCCAAGCCTTGCATAAGTAGATAGCCTATCCCTACATAGGCATAAGGTGAGTGATATGTCATGTAAAATTAATGTGTTACTTTGCTTACTGTTTTATAACTTTGCATTCAAAAAACTAAATTACCATACAGTATGCCTCTCTCAAAATCAGAGAAACTGCATATCTGCCTGTCATCATAGGTGCTATTTGTTAAAAATGCAACAATGTTTTCAATATTGTATAATAAATGTGACTGGAATGTTGTATGCTGTAAAAATTTTATAATAATTTATTCATTAGTGTATAGGCTAGCCTACCATGAAATGATCATTTTACAACAACAAAATATTAAGAGTGAGTGAAGAGAGGGAGAAAAAATAATTACAATGGTATTTCCAGAATGGAGGAAGGGAATAATAACAACAAAAGAGAAGGGATAAAAGTACTAAAATTAAGAATATTGGATCTATCTTATTTGTGCTCAGAGAAATAGAACAGAATTTAAGCATTTCACACACAGTGCTTAATTACAAGATTAGGGAAAAGAAATATAACCATTAATAAATGAAAATTGACAGTAGAAATTCTTTATTAACAAGGAAAAAAAGCAAAATAAAGAAAACCTTGAACTAAGAAGCAAAAATGAAGTAAAAAAGAGGAAACAATAAAGTAAGATAATAAACATGAAGTGAAATAAAATGAATAAAATTCAGTATATTATTTATTACATATAATGTTAACAGACTAAACCTTTCATTAAAATGCAAAAACTATCAAATTAAAGTTAAAAAAATAGCCTAAATGAAGTTTACAATAAACCCACCCTAAGCATGGTAAAAATCAAAACTTAAAATTAAGGGATGAAGAAGTAGATATCGAGCATGTGTAAACAAGAGTGGTAATATTAACATTAGACCAGGTAGAATCTAAGATTAAAAACAATAAACAGGATAAAAGAAAACACTGAGTAATAAAAAGTCATGCTTATAAAGAAGATGAGTCACAAATCTGTGTACATAAAATGAAAAAGAAGATAAAAAACAAAATATCATAATAAAATATGAATAAAGTTGATAAAAGTACAGTAATATTAGTAATCATCACTTTGACTCTCTCAAAAAATGGTTATAAATCTGGTCCAGAACTCATGTTCCTTAATTTCAAGAGGAAGTAAAATAAAACAAAAAATCAAGCACAATTAACAAACAAAAATTGATGTGATTTGTTTCTATTTATAGCCTTGCATTATATTATTCCAGAAAGGTTAATTTTAGTCTACTTTGAAACATGCAATAATTAAATTTAGAAAATATTTGGTCCAGAACCAATCTTGAGATTGTTTCCCATTATTTTTCTTGCTTATAATTAAGCAAGCCATGAACCAAAAAAATGCAAACAATAAGAATTAGTCTATTATAATTACATATTTACAATAGTCATGCCTCCAATTTAATCAGTATTAAAAATGAAGCATACTATAAAGAGGACAGAGTGTAGTCATACTCTTTAATGAAGGAAACTAGGAAAAGAGAGTTAGAAAGTTGTTTACTACTCTTTTGACTTTGCCTTTATTTTGTAGGGGATATATTTTCCCTGTTGAGAGAAAACTTGCAAAACCTCCAGTGTTTTGATGTACGATATCTGAACTCCAAAGAGAATGTAATCTTTGTGGCAAGCGATCCAAAAGAAGTCCACACGGAATTTGAGCAAACTCTGAAAAAGATAACCACAGCAACAGGATGTTTCTCTAGAGATGAAACACTTCTAAGAGCAAACAATAAAGCGTGCAGTCCTAGTTATTCAGTTTTTATGTTTGGTGTGTATATTTCTAAAAATGTCAGGATGATCAGAGTGATTTCCTCCCAAAATATATAAAAACACAATTAAACAAATGTTTAAACTTCATCTCCTGGAATCAAATTATATGCATGACATATTTAAATGTATATCTTATACCTAAGGGATTTTGATCATTTCCATATTTAAAAAAATCAGAATATTCACTACAGAAAAAGAAAACTATGTTTAATATAAAGATTTTTACACTTTTAATATCTAGCAATAAATTATAATATTAGAATAGTTGTGAAGTTAATATATTTGAATACATGTTCTATTGCAAATTTCTTCAAGTAATATTATGAAAGTGAATGAATATTAATAGACAAGGTATTTATAATTTTTAGATATAATGTAAAATATTCAGTATATTGAAAGCCATGCCTAATTACTTATCTATTTGATAACTAGAGATTAAATACAGATTAGATGACAGAATTTCTAGTTTAATGTGGCTTTATGGGGTCTGATTTTAAAAAATAAAAAAACTTTAGCAAGGAAATACTGATTTATGTGTCTTCTAATAAATTGTCTTAATTAAATTCAAATATAAAGATCAAATATCAAAGATAATTCAGTTATTAGTAATTCATTAAGCATTATGTAGAAATTGATATAAGTTTGAAACAATTTATATTTTCACAATGGGTCTCCCAGTCTTAGATTGAATCCTTTTGGAAGCCAACCTTGAGACATGGATTTGAGCACACACAATTTATTTATAAGAGGATCTGATCCTGGGAACACCAGTGCAGCGATGGGAAAGTGCAACAGGGACAAAAGAAAGCCTGCCATGAACAAGGGTCTTGTCACCAGAGAAAGTTCTTAAGCAAAAAATGGTTCAATGGAGCATATAATAGGAAGGACTTGGGTTAGCATGCAGGAGATGAGCTATGGGGTGGAGCACCCTGACGCTTCTGTATGTTGTTAAGGAACCATGAAGTGCATGATATCTGTTTATGTTCTTCAACTAGAGAAAATGCAAACAATGGTAAAATAAAACCACAAGATTGTGTCAGCTAATTGACCAAAAATAAGTTTTACCTAAACTATCATAATAAAAGTTTGTATAACATAATGAAAAGTACATGAGTTTTATGTTTTACATATTCTTCAGCTGTGCGACCTTCAGAAAGTCTCTTAATCTTTTGAACCTCGGTGTCCTCAGTGTGAGAGAAAAGGCTATGTCACACAAATTACATTACAATGAAATGAAGTTAAATTATTTAAAGTGTTAAGAGAGCCTAATGTAGCCCAAGTAAGACTTATGTAATTAAAAAATTAATTTCCTTCTTAGTAAGATCTAGAATTCTGGCTGAAGTTAAATCATTCTTTTACTATTTTTCATTTTAGGCCTAGTTTTAGGTAAAGCAAAACCTTAGCATTTACCTAGATTACTCTCCTTTGAGCATTTATTTTGTACCAAATTCTGTTCTATTTATCTATCTGGATGAAAGGCAATTTGTCATTGTTTTGTGTCTTATTATTATTATTCTCATTTTATAGATAGGAAAATGAGGCACTGACTATTGGAATAAGTAATGAGCTGAAATTTAACTCAGAAAGTGCAAATAGCATAAAATGACAAAAATCTGAGAAAATATCTACTCAATGAGCTAGAAAAATGGAAAATAAGAGTAACAGGGAGTCAAAAGGAGATGTCAGGGTGAGCAGAAAGAAAAATTATTAAAAGGAAACTAAAAAATGTAAAATAAACCAAAATGATTCATGGGATATGGTGAAGACAGAAAGGAAGAAGAGTTTGGGTATGAACAGTAGACGCAAGATAGGAAAGAGAGCAGGAAAATTATAAAATGTAAAAAGCAAAATTTTAAATTTCAATTTATAATTAAACCTAAAGGAGAGATCTGAAAAGCGTGTGTTGAAGGGGAGAATGTAATTCTATTTCCTATAATGCATTTTATCTTCTCAATAATCATATGAATAAGTAGACAAACATACTTGCATTTTGATGTCAAATGATATCAAATTGATAGCATGTATAAGATTTCAAAATATGCTGAATTTTACATATCCACACAAAGACCTGCACAAGAATGTTCTTGACAGTATTATTCATAAGTCAAAATTGGAAACAATCTAAATGTTCATCAGTGGGTGAATTCATAGACTTACTAGAAAAATAACCTATAATAGAACTTACTATTAAATGGTAAAAAAATAAAACAAAATAACAATAACAATAATATTGAGAATAAACTATTGATATATGGTAAATGAAAGAAGCCAAATGAAAGAAATAACATTTTTCATGATTTCAATTATATGATACATCTAGAAAAGGCAAATCAATAGACAGCAAGTAGATTAGTGCTTGGCTAGGGTAGGGGGTGATGTGTGGCAGAGTAAGATTAACAGTTAATAGACCTTAGGTATCTTAATGATGTGATGAAAATATTTTAATATTGATTTCCGGTGATGTTTGTACAACCTGGTGAATTTATCTTAAAAATCATTGATTCATATAAATAAGATGACATGTAATACATGCTTCAATAAAAATGTTACATTTTATATAAAACAATAAGAAAAAATATAAAAGCTCCAAAAAATGAAAACAAGCAAAAGACATGCAATAAGACAGATATATTTGAAAATATATATATTTCAAATACATTAATTAAAATGCAGCTTAAAATTGCTTACAAAATAATGCCTTGCAATTCTCCAGAGACTTTAATAGAAACAGGAAAGATCCCTAATCAAAGAGGAGGGAAAGAATCACTGGGTTTCATTACTGCCGGCAAGCTATTGACATCTAGATAGTGAAGGAGAAGCCAGGCTGTCCTCTCTTGGCCAGAAGAATGGCAGCTTATCTGTGAGTTGCAGTATCTAATTGCCTCAGAACACTAGGGAGAGAGAGCCTTACCTCAGATTCAGCTCAGTAAGTCTGTGATTCGATGGGAACAGTCAAGCAAGAATGGGCTGTAGAACCTGCTGCATCAAGACCAACCAGATACTTTCGTGATTGATCTACTACTGCAAAGTTTCAAGGGTCAGAAGACATTTTAAAACAACTATAACTGAAAGTCTATCACATATTCACATTTTTGATATCATACTAAAGCCTAAATCCTGCCATCTACTTTATAAACAAATTGCATGAGCAGTTTTCTAAGACATAGAGGTTTAAATCACTCTAGAGGAGTGTCAGATGACAAAAGACATCACACAAAATCACTTGTGTGAAAGTGACAGTCCTAGAATAGATATTATCTAAGACACCTTGAATGTATTCTTATCATATCCCATAAAAGCTGGTAATAAAATGTACTATTTGTGAATCTATCTTGAGTACTAAATTCAACAAACTATAAGTCTCTGAAGGCAACCGTGTTTTATTTAATTTTGTCATTCCAGCGACCAGTGCAATGACATAGTAGGTTCTCAATAAATATTTGTTAAAATTAATTATTCCTTAATATACTATTATAGTTATAAAGCACCAAACTTTACTGTGAATGTGCATCTTGGGATTGGGATGTTGATAAACAGCCTGAACTCCTTTTTGTATTTCCTTTTCTTGCACGGTCATCTATCTTTTGCCAGCTATCCAATTACCAGGTATAATGAAGCAAGGTTACACAGCTTGCTTCCAGGAAAATATCTGTGTGCTAACTCTGTGAACCAGACAATATTTAGTCCTTACTAACTTGTGATTAGTCATTTAAACAAGAGAAATATATATGTGCTTGAGTATTCTCACCAAACATTCATAAATTTGGGTGCTTTAAAACCTCACCCAGGTAGTCATCAGTTTATAAAAGTAAAATCATCTGTGTTGGCAGAGTTCTGTAAATTTATAATGCATTTTACCTTTTGTATATTTTTCTTGAGCTATCCTATGATTGACTTTTTTGAAGCTTGAAAAGCACTGTAGGAAGTGTCCTTTATCATAAAAAGATGTTACTCATTTATTCATCTATAACTTAGTATGAAAGCAAACATATTTTCTTGATACTAAAACAGTAAAAATTTGCACTTTAATTAAAATTTTTCTGACAAAATATTTTGAAATCTGAGTAGACTAAATGTAACTAATACCACGATCTTATTAACATTTATGTGATGCATGGTACAAAATTATTATTTTGCTCCTTTTATAGTCTATTATTTAAATTCTCAAAAGTTTTATTAATCTTAGAAGTAAATTAATTAATTTGAAAGTTCTGATATATTAAATTTCTTACTTTTATGAATATTTTTATTTTGGTATTTTGAGATGTTGTATTAAAAAATTTGCTAATTTTGGCAACAATAGGAATTCCTTCAGTGATACTTGTTGCATTTTTATACATTGTTCAAAACAATGTGATAATGTTAAGTGCTGTAACATGAGAACTGAAATAGGAGGCTGATTTAAGTTGTGAAATAGAATAACAAGAGTAAAAGCAATATGATAGTTTTGCAGAAAATGAAAGAGGAACTAAAGACTTTAAAAACTGTAAAAATGAAGGCAAGGATGATGCAGGTGTGGCTTATGGAGGAGAATGCAGTGTGGAGACCAACATTTTAGGTTAAATGACAGGAGCTAGTGCAAATTTAACTCCCGATAACAAAGAGCACACAAAGTACCCACATCCTGAATTATCAACATCATTATACACAAAAAGGAATGAAGTCTCCTCAGAGAAATTGCTGATTCCAGGGGTAGAGCAGGAGGTTACAAGATGAGCCTGGAACATTCACTGTGCCAGAAAGCAAGGAAATGCTTAAAGAAGAATGAAACCATGTTAAGATTCAGTACCCTAAATGAAAGAGGCTTTCTCTTCCTGACCAACTATGAAACAATATCAGTATCAAAATAAAATTAAAAACAGATTATTGAGCACTGAATAAAATGGTGATGCATGCATCTACACTGAGAGAAATAAATAAATCGAGAGTTTGCTGAGTCATGCATTATTCCAAAGGACCACTCCACAAATTACCTAATTACCAATGGCAAAAGAAATATTTTCACAATGGAGAAAGCCACAAAGACACGACTGTTAATGAAAGGCTCAACATGCACAACACTGTAATAAGATACTTATCTATTATTCTTGCCAATGAACATAATCTAAATCTAGCTACGAGAAAATATGAGACAAAACCAAAATGAGGGGCATTCTACAAAACAACTCATCTGTATCTTCAAATTTCAAAGTCGTGGAAGTCAAAGTAAGAGTGAAGAACCATTTCTGCCTGAAGGATACTATTAAAGACCTTATGACTAAATGGCAAGATTCAACTGTATTTTTTTGCCATAAAAGACATTAATTAGGATCATCAACAATATTTGAGTGAGGTCTAAAGAATAGATGTGGTAATATATTAAGGTTAATTTTCTGATTTTGATAGCTGCATTGTAGTTTTGTAGGAAAATAATTTTGTTTTGAGGAATTATTCACAACATATTCAGGATAACAAAACATCAGTTTGGCAATTTATTTTCAAATGGTTTGGCAAGAAAATTATTTGTATTATACTTGAAACTTTCCTAATAAGTTGGAAATTGTTTCAAAATTATATTAAAAATAAAAATGGACACGAGGGAATTCTAGTGATCACAAAACTATTATATATCTTGGTTGTACATAAATATGTTCAAACTCAATGAATTGTACACTTAAAATAGGTACATTTCATAGTATACAAACTACACTAGTACAGAAAATACTATTGGTTAAAAAAATACATAGTTGTGCTTGAAAATAAGAGAAATATCCTGATTGAAAAGAACAATAAAACTCGCTATAGTGAGAAGGCCTAGATTCTGTGATTTAATGCAAGACACATGGCATAAGAACTAAGGGCCTTATAAGAACAGAAGACAAACACCTTGAATTTGTCAGGAAATTATAATCAGAATTCATTCATGAAGTCTAAATATGGAATTGTGTGGTCCATGTGTAAAAGGAGACTTAAAGAGCTTTGGGCTTTCCAAGTTGTGAACGAACGTGGCCAAAACCTAAAAGCATATCACTCATAGTCACAAGCAAAGCTTTTAACTAAAAACCTATACAATCTACAGGACCAGAGTTTAGGCAAACACCATATCACCGTACAAGGTTGGATTTGCTCAAGAGATTAGTTTTTAAACATGAAATACCAGACACAGCAGAATACCCACTTCCATAAAAGGCATGCAGCAGATTGAACAAAATGTAAAATAATAATAATAACAATAATAGAACAATATGAAAAAGATCATGAGGCAACTCTATAATCCTTACATAGATAAGTAATGAAATAATATTTATTAAAAAAATTTTAAACACTAAAAGAGTTATAAAACTAAAAACAAGGCAATTTTTAATAGAAACTTTGGAAATATAAAAATATAGTAAAAATGCCAACATACAGGATAAACTTTATATAACTAAAAAAAATTTAACAGCTTGATAATGCTAAAGAAGAATTAATTGATTATAATATAATAAAGAAAATATCTAAGAATGCAGCACAGCAAGGTTAAATAATGAATGATAATAAAGAGAAACTAAGAGTCCTAGAAGTCAGAGCAGGAAACTTCAAAATGTTCTAATGAAGAAGTGGAGACAAGTTATATTTGATAAGATAATGAGAGTGTATTTGTGGTATGTGTACATTTCCCAGAATCTACCAGAAAAAAAAATTCCACACGTTGAAAAATTTCAGGAGTTGAAAAATTTATAGTATAGTTGATTTTTTAAATTAATATCTAGACACATCATTGAGAAACTGTTGAACTTGAGGAATTAAATACCCATATCATTAGAAAATAAAGGTAGATGCCACAAGAAAAGTGCTGAAGGAATAGAATTATAAATACAAAATTATATGTACTATAAAATTATCAAGAGTATGTGCAAAATAAAACATCTCAATATATCAGACTCACAAATCTAGCCACAAGAAGTGGAATCAAGAAGCACCACTGAGAAAATAATTCATTAAAACATCGTGAGGAACAAAATAAGAAAGTCAAACTACACAGTAAGTTAACAATGAACAAACATAGATAGATTTAAAAAAAAATGAATAAAGTTGATAAACTACTTTCAACACTCAAATTAAGCAGACAGGGAGAATGCTTAATGAAATAATATTAGTAATGAAGAAAGAGGTATCTACAGATAGATACATTAAAATATAACAGTTGTATACATTTAAACATTAAATACACTAAGATTTTTCTTCAAAAAATAAATAATAGTACGATATACACAAGAAGAAATAGTAAATGTAAATAAACTAAAAAAACTTTAATTAAAGAAACTTAATCAGTATTAAAACTTATCCCATCATATAAGGCACCAAGAATAAGATAATTTTAATTCTTCACTGATTATCAATTATATTATGTTCCCTATTCCCCTTGAGTGAAAGTGAGTAAAGGCATCAGAAAAATGTATCTTTAACTTGTAAAACAAGAAAGGTAAACCTACATCTTGTTTACTTTTGAATCTTTAAATGTACTCCAATTATTAGAAGTTAAAAATGTCACTAAGCCAAAGCAGAAGTAAAAATACTTTGCAAAATGACACCTATAATTAGATTCATAAGGGAAAATTATTAGTCTCTACCTGAAATTCAATATCAAGCGCTGATCTACTGTGCCAGAAATAATTTCTGTGTTTTATCATTCATGAATAAATAACTATTCTCCTTGGGAACTAATTCAGTTCATCAATTAATATCCAATGTTTTATCTAGTATTTTCCTAGAGAAAAAAAGAGAAAATAATTACCATTAAATAGTGACCATTTACTTGCACTTAAAAACAAAATATAATTCACAAGCAAAGATTTAGGTTTTTAAAAGTATGTATGTTTTAAAAACTTTTTAAACCTTTGCAAATATGCTTTCTATACAAAATCACAAACCTCTAGGCTTGTGTTTAATACAGTTAATCTGACATATAATTTTAAAATGCATTGATGTTCTAAGATTCTAATTATTAGAAGTATTTCAAAAAATGGTATTCCACATATCTGGGAGAAAAAAACTAACAAACCAGGTGTAATATTTTCTTTTCTTTTGTTCTTATGTCCCTACTTAAACATGTTTCTAAACACTACGATTGCAGGTTTGTCTTTGATAGTGGATGTAAGTGTAAATCTATTTTCTCTCCAAAGAAAGGCCATCTAATCCAGCTGGTCATTTTAACAAATCAATTGCACGATTATCTCAGGCTTGTGTTTAATCTGGTGCTTTGCAGAATTATGCACTCATCTCATCTTCTAACTAGAACTTCTCTTTCCTCTCAAAATAAAGAGTATTTTAGGCCACAGGTTCCAACCATCTTCCCTAGACTGTGATTCCAAAGTCACTTTAGTATTCAATCTTTGAGGGACTATATGGGTCTCTTCCACATGTGCTCTTCCATCGGCTAGTCAATAGCCTGCTAGTTCTATTCTTCATGTCTTTGATATCCTAATGATGATCAGATCTACACACACGCAGCCCAGGAGTGAGCCCAAGACATCATACACAACTTTGTGGGGTCTGCTTTCCCCCAAGTTAACCCCTCTTCATAATCTCTCCAATACTTTCTGGTTCTAAGGCTCCCTTTTTTATCACTGCTATCAGAAAGATGAGGAGTCCTGGAGGATAAAGAAGAAAAGCACTGACAGAGGTTCACCATGCCCTCTTGGGGCCACAGTTCCACTGATCACAAAGGAAAGTCCCCTCCTGCAGACTGTTAGCTCCTTGGGAGCCTGTTGACAGGGTTGCCGCTGCCACCACAGATGGTTTGGGGCCTAGGGTGCAACGGCATTGAGATAAGGAGAGGATGGGAAAATGGGGGTTTTCCAGACCCCTCAAGCCAGAACTAGAATGCTTCTTTGGGTCTCTCCTTGTCTATGTCCTGGTAGCTACTTCTGTGCTTTAGACTACAGCTGATATTCAGTGTGGTTTTTAAAATATCTACACATGAATTTGACATTCTACCTAGTTTTCTTTGACCCTATTCCTGCGAATAATTTTTTCTCTCCCCATATTGTTGTATCTTCCATACCTGAAAAACATGTTTTTATTTCTCAAGACAAATTTTGACTTTTGTAACTACCTGAGACAATTCCTGAAAATTCTAAATGTCTGCCTAATCTGTGTTATGCATAGGTCCTAAGTCCTCCTCTTACCTCTGTCTAGGCTATGACTACATCTTTTTATTTGTCTTTATTCCACATATTCCTCAAATTCCCTGAGGCAGGCACAATACCCAGTTCATTTGAACTCCAATGTCTAGCTGAGTGCCTAGCACTTGGTAGCACTCAAAAACTTCCAATGATTGAAGGAAAAAAGTAAGACATCCAAACTGAGTATTATCTATTACAAGCCTATGGCAAAAGAGAGAAGCCAGAGCTGCTGATACATATTTATAAATCTTCTGTGTGGAATAAGTCATTGAAGCTTTAAGAGTGGATGAGATCACTCCAGAGGAATGTAAATAGCACTGGTTCTCAAGTCTGGCTACATTTTAAAACTACCTAGGGAGCTTTTTAAAAAATAAAAATGCCCAAGATGCATCCCCAAAACTTTGAAACAACATCTCTGTGGGTGGAGTCAAGTCATCCAGTTTTGTAAAATCTGACAGGTGATTGTAATGTGAAATCAGAGTTAATAAACACTGGTAAAGTTAAAAAGAAAAAAAGAGACATCTGCTGAATGCAAAAGACTTCAAAATCAAAATATCTAAAGATCACGATAAAAACAGTATAACCAAACAGCAAACAGATAAATAAGAAACTTAGAAAGATGACTCAGAAAAGTAGAAGAAACTAAAGCTATAATGTCACAGAAGCCAGTAACGGAGAGAATCCTGTGAAGGAAGCTTGTATAGTAGAGTATAAAATGCCAGTCCGAGTCCTTGGACATTAAAAACTAAAATAACAGCAAAGGAAAGTGACAGATTTGGGAGGTTATTGGCCATTTCTTATTAAAAGCTGGTTAGGTAGTGAGATGCAGAAAAATTAGTCCAAATTAGAGTGAGTTAAAGAATATATTAAATATAGGAACTACTAATTTCCCTATAAATCCTAATGAATATTTGTTATGAAGTTTTTTCAAGGAATTATGTCAATATTTACTTTCTTTCTTTAAGATATAGTCATTCTTTATTATTCCATAATATTATTGTATAAATTTTCACAATAAAATGTAGTATAATATTAACCTAAAGGTATAATGTATTCCCCCAAATAACATGAATCACTTTCTATGTAATCACAAATTAATCTGCTTCATATTGTATACATGTAAACCATTACAAAGGTATGGGAACAAAGAGAATAATAATCTATTATTATTGTACTGTGTGAGACAAAAGCTGATTTGCATTTTTTTCCAGAAAAGAAATATCTGTGATCTTCACCTTACTTTAGAATAATAAATACTAGAATTTTCCTGATCAGGGTATCTTGTTGCTATTATTGACTCTTAAAACCAAGATAATACAGGTGAAAGTGTAAATTGTCAACTTCTCACAGCTGATGAAAAAGCAATTACAACATAAGTCAAGATAGGCTCTAAACTAATTTCTCTCCTGCAGAAAATAGATCATATCTAATTCCAATAAAATTCTATTTAAATAATTTCAAAAGCCTATTTTAAGGCACAACATGCAAATTATAATTTTTAATGTTAACATTTTTTATTCGTGAGCATTGTATTGTACAAAACATAAAATAAAAGATATGCACATTTTATCATTCTAAATTGTGGTTCCTCATCTTCCTAGTTACTTATATCACACATTAAAGGTGCAGTGCCTTCATGTATTGGTCTGCAAACAAACAATGCTTATATTTATGCTTAAATAGATTTTGCAGATCTATTACCGAAACATTCAGGTCTCGTGGCTCACAGATTGAGAAAATGTGCCTGAAGCCAATGAAATTCATTTCATTCTCTAATTAATGGTCTCTGAAAGAATATTTTTGTTTGGCAAATACATAAATAAAACTTGAAAACTGTTAAGACTTATTTCAATTTAAAAATTTTAATCAGATACAATACATTTCTGATATTTCTAAGAGTATAGCTATAGACATTTTTATGATTTTTTTTGACAATATCAATCTTTGTCTTCTATTTTTTTCTCACCTGCTTGGAATAAAAATTCAATTATGTATAAACCACCCATCTATGAAAAACAAGGAGGGATTAAATAAGTAGTAAATAGAGTCTCAACTGCACAAACTAATTAGGCAGATGCTTCTGTGTAGACTTTGGATTCTCCATTTTAGGGATGGGGGAAATACATATATTCTTCTACAGACATCACTCCTTCCTTTACTCTTCTTCACAGCATAGCTCCTTGTTACCTCTTATTCATCTTTTTCCATTCTCTTAAATCCTACTTCAGTAGAATTGCAGTCTCTACTCATCCAAAACAAAGTTTGTCAAGGTCACTATGACAACAAATTGGTTAAATCAAGTACTCACTACTCAGTTCTCACCATACTCAACCCCTTAGTACAATTTAATGGTTTCATTCTTTTGATTCACTTTCTTCAGCTGGTTTGAAAATGCCACCCTTTCTGAGTTCTCTACCTTACTTATGACTCTTTCCCAGTCTCCTTTATGATTCTTTATGCTCTTCCAAATCTCTAAACCTCAGAATGTCCAGGTTTGGTATATCAAATTGCTTAATTAATGTTTCACTGAATGTTTAGCTTGTCTAAAAAATGTAACAGATTCAAACCAATTTTTTAATTCTCACCATCATCGATAAAAGACAGTATTTCCTAAAAATTTTTCTCTTACTTAAGGAGGTCAAGTCGAACATTTTGATATCATCATAACATCTCTTTCTTTCATATCTCATATCCCACTCAGAACCACATTATGTTAACTCTACCATTAAAACATATTCAGTATCTGATCTTTCCTCACCAACTCTACAATATTATTACAGTCTAAAGAGCCATTATTTCTTCCCTCTATTATTGCATTATCCTCTTATTCTATTTCTACATGTTAACCTTTATTTCCTATTTTTAAATGTTTTTTATTCATTCAAATCCCTCTAAAATCTTTTTATATCAAAGTAAAATCTAATGTCTTTATAATTGCCTGTAAAACCCTATGTGATCTGGTCTCATTCCTTTTCATGCCTTATTTCCTTCTACACTTTCCTTGCTCACTCTGCTGAAACCACATACTCTTTCCTCTGCTGGCATTTTTCCAATATACAAACTTTCCTTCAGGCAAGGATGAGTAGAAAATAATCTGGTCTTGAATGTTCATCATTTCTTTTAGATGCTCAAATGGACTGGAACCCCCCAAATTGGTGAAGATATCATTTAAGGAGTTAAACTCAGAACAATATCTGGATCAATAAAATAACCTCCCTTCATTTGGAACTTATAGATTCTATGGTTAAAATTATGTACTGAAAGTTGAGATGCATAGTGACAAAATAAATCCCACCTCTCCTGTGTTGGCCACTCTTCAAACTGGCCTCAAAGGGTCCCTATCTCTTGACATTCACATTGTTGTATAGTCTTCTCCCACACTATGTAATGATTGGTCAGTGTAACCTATAAAATAGGACAGACGTGATGATGTATGAGTTATAAAGCTAAGTCATAATAGAAATTGTGGCATCTGCTTCTCTTGCTCCCTCTTGGATCATCACTTAGTCTGGGGAAAGCCAGCTACTATGTCATGAGGACATACAGTATGAGGACATATGAAGAGACCCACACTGCTGAGAATTGATGCTTCCTGCCAACAGCCATGTGAATGAGCCATCTTCTAAGCAGATTCCCCAGTTCCTGTCTAGCCAACATATTTCTGTGGCCCCTACCAGGTCTTATATGAAAGACTGTGAGATATAACCACTTCACTAAGTTATCCGTGAAACCTTAACCATGGAAACTGTGAGATGCTAAATATTTATTTAACCATTCATATTTGGGATTAATTTGTTGTACAGTAATAGGTAACTAACACATTTCTCACTATTAATGTGCTAAATACTAGTTTAGCACATATTTGAATAATCTTCTAATAATCAGAGGCCTCTCCAGCATCGAAGTCTGGGTGATTGCCCTCCACTATAAAGGCCAAAAAGAACAGACACTTATTTTTCCAACATCCAACATTGCAGCTTGGACACCTATATGTGATATAAGCTCATAAATTTCACCTAGGACTTTGTATCTAAAATTAGTTATTCAATTAATCAAGGGTAATGGCATACAAATTCTAGCAGTACAACACATACCTCAGCAATACAGTACCCTGGTATGCTAGTGGCAATAGAGCCAGCAGCAATACTGAGTGTCCAATGCCAGAGGCAGTCAAAATGACAGTTTTCAGTGTTCAGCTGTGAAAACAGAAGTGTCTTCACCCAACTGATTCAGCAGTGAGATTTGGCTGTGGTTTTTACTTTCACTTTTTCATTATTGCTGCTAGTTTTCCAGGCCTGATCATCTAGAATTCCAGCAAATCTACACATATATCAAATAAGGTAACTGGCTGATTTAATAAATCGCTCAAAATTTCAATGGTTTTAAAAATAAAAGTTCAGTTCTCATCAGCTCAGTGACCTTCAAAGATGTTTTGGTCAGTGGGTAGAGCAGGCCATTTCCATCTTAATGCTCTACCATCCACTAAGACATTGTAAACATCTGCAATTAGAGCAAGAAAAATAAGAATGGAGACATTACCCCATTTTTAAAGCCACGCACATCACTTGTGTTCACATGAAACCCGAACACCAAAACAACGTAGATTCACAGGTGAAGAAAGAGGTAGTCCATAGCTTGTTAATTTCATGCAACATTTTCAGTAGAATAGTAAGTACAAAGTCTGTTGTAGCTATCCATCTCTGTCACACTGAGCTATGAATATGTTACAATTAGTTTGTTTTGCTTAAACCAGCCAGAGGTAACTTGTTTGCAACTGGGAACCCTGCCTATTATAGCTGTGTTCTCAGTTACTTGATCAAAATTAACATGTAATTTGGCCAGTTAGCATAAGTTAAGTTGGATTAATTCTTTCTTGCATTATTAAATTTCTCATTTTTTGAGTAATAGGCTGTTTCTCAATAAATAGTTTATGAAACCCACTCTCATCAGTAACCCTATGAAAAAGTCTCTAGCTTCTGCTTATGGTGTGCGTATTCAGAAACAAGGAAGGGCTCATGGTTGTAACCTGTTCATTGATTATGGTAATCTTATATTCTAATAAAACTTAGAAGGATTCTTATTTCTTATACCTCCATTAACCAACAACACCAATAGCCAACACTACCACTAAGCACGTGTATTTTTTCAGAAATAATTTCAAATAATGGAAGCTAGTTTTCCACTAAAGATTAATAATAGTTAGGGATTATTTATTAAATTTCCGTAGTAATTAGTCAAATAATTATAATTAATTATATTACATAATTATAGTCACAGGTTTAATTGCTTTGGAGACTATAAACTATGAATACAACTTAAAATTGGTGTGTTGTTGGTCTTCAAATCTATTTTCTTGAAAAATAAGTCACTGTTAAGAGAATGAAAAGACAAGGTATAGACTGGAAAATATTTGCAAACATATAGCTGACAAAGTACTAGTATTCAAATGACATGGATGGACCTAGAGGTTATTGTTAGGTCGGCGGGGGAAGGGCCAGCCAGATGCCTGCCTGGAGACTCCCCAGCTTGATACCAGGAATCCAGACCTGACTAGGGCCCACCCTAAAGCCCTAGGTGTCACCACCCTAATCCGGAGGCTCAATTAGCATTGATTAACGTTCCCCACCCTCTACCTCTACCCCCAGGTAACCCATAAAATCCACGCCCTCCCACCCCAGGGCATGACTTCTCTGGCCTCTCTCCTCTCTGGACCAGAGAACCTCACCCGGGAGCCCTCTCACAATAAATGTTTGCTTTTAAAACTGTCGGAGGCGTGTCATGCGTTTACCTTACAGCTATTATGCTGAGTGAAATAAGCCAGACAGAAAAAGATAAATACCATATGATGTCACTTATATGTGAAATCTAAAGAACAAAAACTAATCAAGAACAAACTCACAAATATAGAGGACATTTTGGTGATAGCTAGAAGAGAGGAGCTGGGGGACTGAGAGAAAGTAGTGAAGGGTTTAAAAAGTACAAATTAGTAGTTGATAGAAGGTCACAAGGATGAGAAATACGACATAGGGACTGCAGTAAGCAGTAACGTAATGGCTATGTGTAGAGCCAGAAGGAAGATAAGAGTAATCAGGGGGATTGTTTTATAAACTATATAAATGTTTAACTGCTGTTCTGTATACTTGAAACTAATAATAAAATAAAATACAGAAAAGAAAAAGGATAAGAAAAGAAACAATCTGTAAGGTAAACACATGACATGCCGACAGAAGTTTTAAAAGCAAGCATTTATTGTGAGAGCACTCCCCGGCGAGGTTCTCTGGTCCAGAGAGAGGAGCCAGAGAAGTCATGTCCTGGGGTGGGAGGGCGTGGATTTTATGGGTTACCTGGGGGTAGAGGTATAGGGTGGGGAACATTAATCTAATCGAATGCTAATTGAGCCTCCGGATTAGGGTGGTGACAGGGCTTTAGGGTGGGCCCTAGTCAGGTCTGGATTCCTGGTATCAAGCTGGGGAGTCTCCAGGCAGGCATCTGGCTGGCCCTTCCCCCACCGACCTAACATCCCGACCTCTTTGACTGTCCATGTTAACTGTCTGGAGGCACGGGGGTCTGGGTCTTTCCAGATAAAGGCGAAGAGGAAGTACGAGTCAGGGTGGAGAGGGATGGTAAAGAATGCATCCTTTAGATCGAATACTGTGATGTGAGTTGTGGAAGGGGGGATGTGGGAAAGGAGAGTATATGGATTGGGGACTACTGAGTGGAGTGAGACAACTGCCTCGTTAATAAA
The DNA here is from genome assembly GCA_030015415.1 of Cynopterus sphinx. Taxonomy (NCBI): domain Eukaryota; kingdom Metazoa; phylum Chordata; class Mammalia; order Chiroptera; family Pteropodidae; genus Cynopterus; species Cynopterus sphinx. The sequence goes on along the minus strand of CM057392.1, from coordinate 30,361,613 downwards.
ATGAAGGTCTCGGATCAACGGGTAGGCTCCGGAGGGCTTACAGAAAGGTAGGATTGGAGTATTACATGGTGACCTAGTAGGAATGAGGATCCCTTGGCCGAGAAGTCTGTTAATAGTAGGTTTAAGGCCCCTACGAGGGGTCTCAGAAATAGGAAATTGCAGGCAAGCTAGATAGTGAGAAGGGTCATTGAGGCAAATACGGATGGGGGTGTGATGAGTAGCAATAACAGGGGTAGATGTGTCCCAGACGGAGGGATCAACAGGGTCAGAAAGGGTAGGGGGCGGGGAGTAGAATTTGGCGCTAGGAGAAGTAGCAGGAACAGAGACCTGTGTTTGTGGCCTTACGTAGAGAGAGGCCCCTAACCTGTGTAGGGGATCTCTACCTCAGAGGGGAGTTGGGCATGAGGAAAAGACTAAGAAAGAGTATGAGAAGGGGAAGCCATCCAGAGAAAATGAGAGAGGGAGGGTTTTAGGCAGGCATGAGGCTGTGCCGTCAGTGCCCATAACCGAAATAGGTGAGGGAACCGTAGGACCCGAGATGGCAAAACAGAGAAGGTGGCCCCCGTGTCCACCAGGAAGGAGATGGACTTACCCGCTACCTGGAGCGTGACCCTGGGCTGGGCGAGAGTGAGTGGCGTCCCGGAGTCTGGGCCTCCTCAGTCGTCCGCTAACCCGAGAAGTTCCAGTGACGGTGTCGCCTGACTGGATGATCCCCCGTGAGGGGGCGCCGACGACGATCCGGTCATTGGGCCATCAGATGTCCGGGGGCCCGTCTGCCTGCAGATCGGGCAGGGCTTCGTGGGAGCCCATGGTTAGGGCACTGACGGGCCCGGTGGCCTTCATGGCCGCATTTGAACCGTGCCCCAGAGGGGGCTGATTTGGGGTCGACCCCAGCTCCTCGGCCCCTGGGGCCCGCCGGCCTCAAGGCAGCTCCCAAGGCCTGGGTTTGGAGTGCTCCCTGCTGGTGGAGATGAGCCTGGCGGCGAGTTTCAGCCGTCTCCTCTCGGGCATTGAAAACTTTAAAGGCCATTTTCACCAATTCCTGTATAGGGGTTTGAGGGCCATCCTCAGACTTTAACGTCTTTCAGATATCTGGGGCCGATTGGGTAATAAAGTGGGTGGCTGGTATTGTTGCGCCCTCTAGGGAAGTTGGATCTAGGCAGGTATATTGAATAAGAGCCTCGGTGAGACGAGTAAGGAAGAGAGCTGGATTTTCGTCGGCTCCCTGCTTTACATCCCGAAGTTTATCAGAGGTAACTACCTTGTGGGAGGCAGTTTGCATGCCACTGAGGATACATCAGAGCATTAACTCACGTCGCCAGCGGCCAGCTTGCCCAGCTTGGTATTCCCATCCCGGGTCAGCTCCTGGCACGGCCTGAGGCCCAGTGGGCATGGTGGCGTCCGTGAGGTGAGTTTGGTCAGCATAGGCCCTGGCAGCGGTGAGGATGCAATCTTTTTCTTCAGGTGTGAGGGTAGAGGCCTGGATGACGAACACATCGTGCCAGGTTAGATCATAGGCCTGAGTGAGATAGCGAGATTCTTTGATGTAATTCGTGGGGTTTAAGAAAAAGAACCTAACCGCTTTTCTATTTGAGAGAGATCCTGTAAAGAGAAAGGAATGTGGATTAGGACAACATCTTCAGCCCCGGCAACCTCTCGAAGAGGGCCCAGGAGGTCAGAGTGAGGGCAGGGACAGAAGAAGAGCGGTCTGGGCTGAGATAGGGGATGGAGCAGGTAGAGGGGAAGGAGGACGAGAAGTGTATATTGGGTGAGTAGTGGAGTCTGGCAGGATGGGTGGCAGAGGAAGAGCTGAGGGTCCAGAGGAGGGAGGGACGGGAGCATACATCTCAAAAGTTTTGCTCTCCTAATAGAGGCTTGCACATCCGGGATTTCCGTCAACTTTCCCGTTCTAGATCTGTCAGGATGTGGAAGTTAAAAGCTCCTTCAGCAGGCCACTTAGCTAATGGATATCTAGGCCAGGCCACGGTAGAGTCAAAGGTCAGTCCTTTAGGTCTCAGATCCTGATTGAGGCCTAGACAGCTACAATTTGCTAAGAGACACCCAAGCGGAGTTTTGGGGTCTGGTTCCGAATTAGAAGTTCCATGGTCTCAGCCGCCTGGACAGGTGAAACCAGAGGTCAGGCGTCCCTGAGACTCTGATTTAACCCAACGGAAAGACCGTGGCAAGTTAGAGACATCTCTCGTGACTTTACCAGGCCGGAAGTCAGCTGTGACGGAGGGTGGCCCCTGACGCGGCCGCGACTGTGGACAGGGGTCCCGGAGGGCCAGGCCCGGAGAGGGTGGAGAGACCGAAAGGGAACTTACCCTATCCGACAGTAGGAGGTGGGCAGCGAAAGTCCTGGAAGAGGAAGGAAGGAGAGGCTCCTCAAGGCTGGGAGGCCGGGAGACACTATCTCCTCCCGGGTTTCGGCACCAAATGTAAGGTAAACGCGTGCCACGCCGACAGAAGTTTTAGAAGTAAACATTTATTGGGAGAGGGGTCTCAGGCGAGGTTCTCTGGTCTGAAGAGGAGAGGGGCCAGAGAAGTCATGCCCTGGGGTGGGAGGGAGTAGATTTTATGGGTTACCTGGGGGTAGAGGTATAGGGTGGGGAACATTAATCCTTAATCGAATGCTAATTGAGCCTCCGGATTAGGGTGGTGACAGGGCTTTAGGGTGGGCCCTAGTCAGGTCTGGATTCCTGGTATCAAGCTGGGGAGTCTCCAGGCAGGCATCTGGCTGGCCCTTCCCCCGCCGACCTAACACAATCCAATTAAGAAGTGGTCAAAAGTTCTGAACAGACATGCCACCAAAGACATAGATATGGCAAATAAAAATATGAAAATATGCTCAACATCGTATAGCATCAGGGGATTACAAATCAAAACAATGGATACCACTACACATCTATTAGAATGGCTAAAATTCAAAACACTGACAACACCAAATGCAGGCCAGGATGGCAAACAACAGGAACTCCCATTCATGGCTAGTAGAAATGCAAAATGGTACAGCCACTTGGAAGACAGTTTAGCACTTTCTTACAAAACCAAATTTGCTCTTACTACGTGATCCAGCAATTAGATGGTTTGTTATTTATCTGAAGGAGTTTGAAATGTACGTCCAAAAAGAATCTGCACACAATATTCATAGCTATTTATTTATAATTGCCAAAGCTTTCTTTTAGTAGGTGAATGGATAAACTGTGGTGTATCTAGAGACAATAGAATATTAATCAGCACTAAAAAGAAATGAGCTATCAAGGCTGAAAACACATGGAGAAAACGTAAATGCATATTGCTAAGTAAAAGAAACCAATGTGAAAAAGCCTATATACTGTGTGATTCCAACTATATGATATCCTTAAAAAGACAAAACTATGGAGACAGTAAAAAGAACAGTGGTTGCCAGGGTTTTGGAGGGAGAGGTAAAGAGGGATGAGTAGGTAAAGCATAGGAAATTTGGGGGGCATGAAACTATTCTGCATGTTAAAGCAATATAGATCATTATATATTTGGAACATTTTCTAAGCCTGCCCACATCCTCTTGTAACTGGTTATACTAACAATGAGGTTCTTCTAAGTTCCGATTGTTCTGTATGGCTTAGGTCTTAGTCCCCATTTCCTATCAGGAAAAAAAATCTTGACTTAGTGGGAACTTTATGTTGTCCAGACTCCTAAAAGGTACTGTGACTTACTTATCTAATTTATTGACATTGGGAAAAGTCAAATGTGTTTTATACATAAATGTATATTGAAAGAATAAGGAAAAATAATAATAAATACTCGTATTAAATTATATATGTTGGATATGTACTGACAAGCAACTACATATTGATTGTAATATTAGATACTATGAACATAAGAATAGATAAAACATGACCAGGTTCCTTAAATACTTCACAGTGTAGTAGGAAAGACAACATGTAAACAGATAATTATAAGACAAATTACAATTTTGAACATTTTAGTATACCATGTCATCTCCAATTGTATTTAAATATTATAAAGCTTTTGGTTAATATGTCATTGGTGGTGGTTCTTAAACTAGAAACCTGGGCAAGGCTAAAAGAAATCAAATAGAAAAAGACTATATCATGAATTGGTAGCAAAACTCATGTCCTTGAAATGGTTGCGTTACTTTGGATAGCATCTCTCTATAGGAAGCTATTTTTGGGGAAAAAAGCAACTGAGTACAATTTTACAAGTTTTTTTTTCACATATTAATACATAAAGAAAAATTAATGCTCTAAAAATAATGATAATGTCATTGTCTTTTCAGAAACCCCTTTGTTCACTCTCTCAGTATAAATAGAAATGATTTCAATTTAAGAAACTGGCCCAGATTAAAGGAGGCTAACTGGACATGATAACTAAATGCAGTTTGTGATCTCAGATTGGATACTAGGAATTTAATGACATTTAAATAAGGCCTGTAGACTATTTACAGTAGTATTGTACTAGTATTCATTGCCTGGTTTAGATAACCACGCTGTGGTTGTGTAAGACTGACATTTTGGGAGGGCGAATGTCAGGTATATAAGAATGTTTGGGCTATTTCACAACTTTTTTTTTAGTCTAGATTTATTTTGAAATAAATTTTTTAACTAAATATTAAAAATGTAATAGAAATTGCAAATTTGGTTTAATAATATATTTTCTGGCACCCTAAGCCAATAATGTATTCATTATTTATATAATTATTACAATTTACCTATACGTATATTCATCTGTACATTATAAATGTAAGACTATCTTTGTAATTTTTAATTTTTAATTCATAATGGAAAAATATAATTCTTCTAAGTCCAGCCATGAAAGCAGTCTTTTTACAGGAACCACCATTAACTTCCCATTTCTTTGTATTTTTAACTCCAATAAAATAGTATGCTCTCATCCAGCAGTGAGACCTTTTGATATGGTGCTTTTAGTTTTCTGTGCTTTCTATACTAACATTGTATTCTAACATTTTAGGAATTCAAAGAGCTATCAACATTAAATTACCTTAGGAGATTCTTTAAGAATCTCAGGAATTTAAAAAAAAAATGTCAAACTGTACACAAAAATATAGTCAATGATCTGAAACCATTCCAGCTCTTAATGATATGTGCTGATGACTAAAGTGTTGTCTGGGACCACTATTTGGGATGCACAATTCTGTAAGAAAATTCTGACTTTCATCCTTTCAGTGGAGAGGTGAAAAGATGAACAAAAATTAAAAGTGGTATCAATGACAGTACAAGTATAGGAAAAATATCAATTATACTTATTTAACACAGATCTGATAAAACATACTAATATGAAATATTCATCACTGAAAATAATGTTTAGCCATCTGAGTACAAATACATTGCAAGATGGAAAATCTGGTTTACTCATTTACATTAACTTTTAAAAGTTAAAAATTCTAACTTCAAAATATCAGGTAGCCATTTGCTGAATGTCCAGGACTTTACTGAAAATAAAAAAGTTGATGTTTTTGATTGAAGATGACAGCAAAGTTTTGCCATTCCCCCTATCAAGAAATGGCATCTATTTCCTTATTTCTCTTTCGCTGGACTTATTACTTGCTTTAACCAACATAAACTGTCGGAAGTGACATCACATAGCTTCTGAAGCTGTGCCTAAAGAGATTTGTGGTTTCTACTTTACACGCTTGAAACAATCCATTTTGAAATCCAATTGTCACTCTATTAAAAACCCAAGCTATAGGGAGAGGTCCCCCCTACTCATACAGAGAGAAATACTGCTGTCCTTAAAGCTATCGAAAAAGGTTACAAAGATGAAAACTACAGCACTTTGATCATCAGCCTTAACTGAGTTTCCAGCCAACAGCCATTACTAAACCATCAGACACGCAAGTCTGCCAGCTTGAATATCTGGAGCTCAATGTAGCTTGCAGGTGATAGCAGCCCATCAATGTGACATAGAACAGAAGACCCACCCAAATGTGTTCAGACCAGACACAAAACCAAGAACTACAATAAATGGCTATTATCGGTTTAAGTTTTGAGGTTTGTCATACAGCAGTATATAACCAAAATGGAAGGCGCATTCTATATTAATGTCTTCATTGGGATCACAAAGGCAGCTCCCAATGCAGTAGCCTCTATTATACTACAATGTCATTTTTATTTCACTTCAATCTTAAAGTATTTTTCATAAAGCTTTTGATGAGTTTTCTACTATAAAATGCATTTTTCATTATAAAATGCATTTTTCAAGGTAAATTTATTTTAGTTCAAAGTGTTTGTTGAATTTTGTGCTTATCACTCAGTTTAGTAAAATAAGGAATAATAAAAAAATTGTTCGACATAGCCCTTGTCATTAAAATTCTTGTTACCATTATAGATACATAGGATATACAGCATATTTATTTAAAAACAATTATGAAGCAGTAAGAAAGAGACCATCGGTAAGTGTGAGAAGGAATTCAGAAATTTAAATGGGACTGAAATGTTTCTGGAAGGGTTTGGGGAACAATAAAACAAGTGTCTGTCTTCAGAAAAAAAGGGAAATGTGAATAGTAAAAAGAAAAGTGAGGGTGCTTTACATTGTGAAAGAACCATATGCAAAGATTAGAGACTAGTCATGGCATTGGGAGGTAGTGAGGAAATGAAGTTTTCTAAAGCAGAGTACAAAGGTGAGAAAACACTAGGAGAAAATAACCAAAACATGCAACTGATTAATGTTTTTAAAAGAATGCAATTTGATTTGTTTAAATATTCTTCGTTCATAATTAAATATCTTTTATGAACATTGCGGAAGACAAATGTAGCTGTTAGCCATAACCACGAATTTTCTTGCATGAAAGTGAGCATGCCAGATTTTGCACTTAAAATTCAGGAAACAAAATTCCATCATTTCACACAAGTCTGAGTTTGCAATGGCATAGATTCCTGATGGCAGAAATAGAGATTGCTAGTTAGAAATATATAGAAAGTGAAGCATGTAAATGATGATGAAATGCAAATTTGCTGAAATAGTATTACAAGGATTTCTCCTTCCTTTTTAAATTCATTTTTTATATCCTTGACTGAAGACTACTTATTTTCTGTCTGGAGAAATCATCCTCTGATACTTCATGGCAAAGCAAAAGGAACACTCCCAAGCACCAATAGAGAACATAGACACTTATTAGCTAACCAGATTACCACTGGCAATCAGAAATATAAAATATGTTTCAATGAAATTTCCCTTATACTCATTAAGTTGTGACATTGCTATCACTCTGAATCCTGGCAAACAATTCTTGCTACTCTAGGAAAATACAATTAGTATATGAATAGGTACATTCTTTGTCTTTTACCATAGGTATTGATTTATAATGAGTGAGAGGCAAAGAAAGTAGTTTATTACATAATCAGAGCTTTGATTTGACTAAAAAATCAATGGCTGCATACTCTGTATTTGCTATTTAATGCTCTTAACTTCAAAAACAAGAAATAAAATTCTATGCTATTTCTGTCAAAACTGTGTTATTTCTAATACTTCAGTATTATTTCTAATACTTCAGCTCTATCTCATAACAGTTAGGAGGCATTAACACACCTGTCTTTCTATACAAAATGCAAACACACAATTTCTTAAGTTGTCTGAACCCTACAAAAACCATATTCATATGGCTCATGTCCAGAGATTTGCTTCACATACACTTATTCTTCAATTTGGTGCACATTTACTGAGCACTTATTTACCAAACATAGTGTTAAATACTGAAGATATAAAGATGAATAGATTCTTATACTCGAGGAATGTTATGGTATGTTAAAACAATTCAGTCATTCAAATAAATACAGGCAATAGGATATCAAAGTGCAACAATAGAAAGCTTTGCACATAAAAAAGAAAAGTGGTCATTGCTACCCAGGAAGAGTCAGAAGATGCTTTGTAAAAAGGTGATAATATGAGATTTGAAAGTTGAACATGCATTCAGCAGGCAAACAAGTATGGTAGAATGGTCTAAACCCAAAACATGCTATTATGAGTGATTTGCAATTGCTTTTATGAGATGTAAAATTTTAAAATAGTTGTTCATGTACATGAACATGAATGCATAAATATCTACAAATGTCTGTGTCTTGTTGGGTTTGGTTATCTTTTCAAATAGGAAGAAAACCAGAAACCATGAGATGCTGGTATTCTTTGTGGATGTTGCTAAAAAATGTTTAATTTAATAATTTTTAAAAAATCTTTATAGATTCATGTGTATGAACAATTGAATCAGGTGTACCTCACTAATTTATTATTTTCCTTTGTCTTATGTAATATTGCTCCTAATTTTTCTTAAATTGCATTCTTTGACATAAATCCATTATCTCTATCACATTTTAATATCTGTAAAATAGTGATAAGAGTACCCATTTCCTAAAAGTATTGAGATAATTATTAGAAAAAATAATTTTTTGATCTGAATATTTATAGATCTGATTCTAAAGGGAGAAATAAATTCAGATATATGCATGGAAAATGTATGTATTATACAAAGCTCCACTAATGACCTAGGAATGGGAAGAGACTGTAAAAAAATAAAACAAAACAAACAAAATAAACAAAAAACCCTCAAAGAAACTAGTGATAAACAAAGTTTCTAGTAATTTATTTAAAAGTATAAGTAGAGAATCAGAAACAGCAATTATATCACCAAATGTCTATATAGCAATGCATAGACAGACTATGGATGGATGTTAAACATGAAATTATACAAAATTAAAAATAGGTGCTTTGGCATGTACCAAAACTAATCAAAAGCAACAAAGAATAATACCTAATTCAAAAGAAGCATTTATTAGCAAATATTAGTTCTAGTATTGTATGAAAAATTATTTCTCATGAAAATCATGAGAAAGGCAATTAAGGTACAATGGTACATATTTTGATGAAATGAAAGGGAAATTAGAAATTACATTTTTATAAAAAATACGCTATTCAATATATAAATAATTAAAAATTTAAAATATACTCTAGAATAATACATATTAGTGTAATTGAACAATATTACGAAGAAAGAAAGGAGATAGTGAATATAAGATGGTAGAAATAATCTGCATCTAATTATATGGCATTCACACTCTCTGATTGCACTGTCTCATTAGTGGATGTACCATATTTTATTTGACTAGTCCCTTCCAAATCCCTTTGCCAATTGGTTGTCTCTTGTGCTACTTGCTAGTTGATATGAAAATCTTTTTACTTAATAGGTGAATTAAGCTTATTTGTACATATTGATATGATTGATATGCTTGTCCTCTGTTCTATACTAACCTTTTCTATAGCATTTCACCATGTGGTTTATTTAGGAAGTTTTTAATTTAAATATGTACTTTTGTATTAATATCTCTGTATACAGTCAATAATCTTATTTTTTTCCTCTCTCATTATTTATTGCTATCCTACTATGAGCATTGGGAAATTAGCTATTAACCAGTTCTTTACTCTATCTTCTCTTTTATATGGCATCTGGTATGAAATAGTAAATATTACACTAATTAATACCTATAAAGAAATCAAAAGTTTATTCTGCCTTCCATGGGACCTCCCCACTTTATTCTTTTTTTTTTTTTAATTTTTATTAGTTTCAAGTATACAGCACATTGGTTAGACATCTATATAGTTAGTAAAAAGATCCCCCCAATTACTCCCTTCCTCACCTAACTCTCCACCTAGCCAACGTATTAATTCTAATTGCATTCTTTATGCCATGCTCTCCATCCGTATGACTATCAGTTACTAATTTGTACTTTTTTAACCCTTCACCCCATTCTCCCAGCCCCCTCAATTTCCTCTCCCTTCTGTTCATCATCAAATTGTCCACTATATTTTTTAATCTGTTTTTGATTAGTTTGTTCTTTTAATTCCTTAAATTTCACATATAAGTGAAGTCATATAGAATTTATCTTTGTCTGACATAAATACAAAGTTCATCACAGTAATATCTTTCTAGGTTCATCACAGTAATATCTTTTTCCATCCCCTTTCTTTTTATATGTAGGGGTCTTGTTTTCTTATCCTAAAAGCCACTTTATCCTTTGGTTGGAGCACTTAATTCTTTTCCCTTTAAGGTACTTATTGATAGGAACGTAGTTGTTACCATTCTTTATTCCTATTTTTAATATTGTTTTTTCTTCTTAAAGAAGTTTCTCCAAGATTTCCTGTAATGCTGGCTTGGTGGTGATAAATTCCTTGAGCTTATTTGTGTCTGGGAAAGTGTTGGGAGCCAAGACCCTCATCCTGACCACCCAGCCCGCGCCCCCCCCACCCCACCCCACCCCACCCCACCCCCGCCTAGAACCTGGCCGTTAACAAACCTGTATGCTATCTAAACAATGCAGGAGCAGATAATGCTCCAGGGAATAGTTAACCACAGAATGTATTAACATACCCGCCGGATAAGGAAGGACCTACTGAATGGCTGTTGACCTGCCCAAGGAGCCCCTCTCCTCCTTGTTCCTCTTTTCACTTCTTCTAACCTTTGTACCCCCTCACCCCATCAACCAAGGACCAATGAAATTGTAACAAGTATCCCCCTGCCTAGTCAGTCCTGCCTCCCTTTGTTCCTTTGTATAAATATACCTGCTCTAAAATAAAAAATTGGAGGCTTGATCAGAATACTGTCTTGCCTCTGCTCCTCTTTCTCGCCCGTTTCTCTTTCAGGCTGGACCCTCTTCGAGCCCGCGAATAACTAGGTCCCGCGGGTCGGGGCAGGAAAGTCTTTATCTGTCCTTCAACCCTAAATGATAGCTTTGCTGGATAAATTATTCTTGGTTGTAGATCCTGGGTCTTCATCCTGTAGAATATTTTTTGCCAGTCCTTTCTGTCCTGCATAGTCTCTCTTGAGAAATCAGCTCCCAGTTGAATGGGTGTTCCCTTATATTATTTGTTTTTCTCTTGCTGATTTAAAATTGTTTTCTTTGTATTTAACCTTTGGCATTTTAATTATGATGTGTCTTGGTGGGGGGCTCCTTAGATCCCTGATTTTGAGAATCCTCTGAGCTTCCTGGGGTTTTATGTCCATTTCCATGACCAGGTTATGAAAGTTTTCCATCATTATTTCTTCAAACAGCTGTTCAACATCTTGATTTTCTTCAGTTACACCAATCACATGGATATTTGGAGCCTTAATAGTGTCCCATATCCTCTTTAAACCATCTTCATAGTCTTGGCCTCTTCTTTTTTGCCATTCTGTTTGAGTGTCCTAATTCCTGTCCTCTAAATAGGGTATGTGGTCCTCTTCTTTATTCACTTTGCTTATTCCTTTGTTTATTTCATTTAATATATCTTCTTATCTCAGATAATGTGTTCTCCATTTCAGATTGGTTCCCTTTTATAATTTCCACTTCCATTTTCATGTTTTTTATCTCTCTGTTGGAGTTCTCACTGAATTTATCTACACTTCCCAAAAGTTCATTGAGAATCTTTATAATCAGTGTTTTGAACTCTGCATCTGTCAATTACTTGACTCCGTTATATCTGGATCTCTGTTCTGTTCTGACATGTGGTTTCTGCTTCCCATTTTGGCTGCCTTCCTGTATCTGTTTCTGGGTACTAAGCAAAGCTCCTAAGTCTCCCAGTCTTATTAGTGTGAATTTGTGACACAGGTGTCCAGTGGTATAGTCCTGAGAGGGGTTCAGCTGCAGGCCAAATTTAGCCCAAGCCTCTACCCTTCTGAAGCCACCTGTCGAGATTCAGCAAGCAATCCACAGATACTGTGCCCGTAGTTGCCTCAAAAGGCCACACCAGAAATTGAGATCAGCTACCTCCAGTGAGTCTAGGCACTGCTCAACAAGGAGCACCTGACTCACTGAGGATACACCTGGATGTGGCTTAGGTAGGGCCTGGGTTGGGGGAGGAGGGGTTTCAGGGAATCCTCTAGGTGTAGCAACTTCTGTCATCCAGTTTGATGATGTCATGGCTACGATGGCGCTGGGAAAGGGGAGGGCTCAACAAGGAACAATGCATACCGCCAGCATTTCTGTACAGAGCAAGTCTCGCTTCAACCTTTTCTCTAACAATATCTCCCTGGAAATTCCTCATGTCCTCTGCACGTAGTGGAGTAGGGCAAAGGTGCTCAGAGTAAGCAGGTTCTTCACTGTGAAAATCTGCTCACAGATGCACCCCTTTAAAAGGCGTTTGCCGCTGCCACTGCTGCCTCCATCTCACTCAGCTGCTCAGGACCAGGCATCCTACCTTCTGCCATTGCAGGGAGCTTTCTTGGCCTTCTTCCTAGTTGTATGGCTTGTTCCTCTCAATCCCCGGTGATTTTTCTTTGCTGCTGCTCCTTGTTTTTGTCACAACCTTGATTTGGTCACCAGAGGAATGAACAGAGCCTCCATCATCTATGTCATTTTGAAACACTACTTTTATATTTTTTGATGGTTATAATCTTCTTATGTCATCAGATCATATAGGTATGACATACTTTCTTTTATAACCATTATTGTAATCACTTATCTCTTTTTTTTATAACCATTATATAGTCTTGGTTCTGAAAGAAAATGTATTTTTATGTTCATCACCAGTACTTATGTTGATGTCTATTCTGTTATTTAGAAATTTAAGGTAATTCTTTAATAGATTCTTCAAGTGTGTCTGGAAATAATATTTCTTGAGGAAGTTATCGTAGAAAAAATGATATACTTGTATATTTATAGCAATGCACGGTCTTTTTATTATTATTAGTTTCAAGTATACAGCATACTAGTTAAACATTTATATAGTTTATGAAACAATTCCCCTGATTACTCTATCTTCCCTCTGGTTCTACACACGGCCATTACATTACTGCCAATTGCAGTCCCTGCACCTTGCTCCCATCCCCGTGACCCTCTATCCACTACTAATTTGTACTTCTTTAACTCTTCACCCATTTCTCCCAGCTTCCCAGCCCCCCTCCCCTCTCACGGTCACCAGATCATCCTCTATATTGATGAGTCTGCTTTTTATTAGTTTGTTCTTTTTGTTCCCTAGAACCTCCAGACTGTATTCCATCACAGCTGTACCAATTTGCAATCCCACCAACAATGTATACACAGTCTTTTTATTTGAGAGTTAGTTGGACATAAAATTGTTGGCTCACATTTGGTAGAGGGTAGTGGGTCCAGAGTTTTGCCCACTGAATCTTCTTATCCCCTACAACTTACAGCACCTTTGATGAATCCTAAGAATTCAAGATATAGGGTCTGAAATCTCCTGGTCAAAAGCCTCAAACTTTTTAGCATGTTTTTAAAGACCCTTTACAAACTGGTTCTACCTACCTACTTTTTTTTTTTTTTTTACTTCTTCATATCATCTATCCTAAACATTTGCCATCCCAATCTACTCACAGTTCACTGAATGTAGTATGCATTTCATGACTGTTTTCTTCTAATACACTATTCTCATTCTTCTCTCTCTGTGCTTAATAACTCAAGTTCTTCCTTCAAAGACCAGTGTAAATATCCCTTCCTCTTTGAAGTTATCCCTCAGGACAAAACGAATTTGCCTTCTATGCACTAATCCCCGAGAGCACTTCACATAAACATTTCCTATAGCACTGAGCATGTTTCACTATCTTGTATCTGTATGTATATACCGCTATAAAAGTGTAAACATTTTAAGTACAGGGGCCATGTCTTAGTCTTATCTATATATTCCCAATGTCTTACACAACCCCCAGAATTTAGAAGCTATTGATAAGTATGGGCACAAGAACTGATAGTGACCACGTAGAATAAAATATAAAATAATCATGGTATAATACATGCTACACTGAGTCTTATTTTCTACTCTGATATCCCATCCCGACTCAGTGGTCATCTTGTCATATGCCTGAAGATCGCTTCCATATTTATTTTGTGGCATTTTGTATTTTCTAACGTTGGCCAAAACAATATCCTTCATCCCTCTTCTAGAACAGAAAATAGCAAACAGCCAGATCAGTATAAATTTATATCAACTTTTTTTTTATTTCCCATGAGCTATTAATGTTTTTTATATTTTTAAATAATTATAAAGTAATAAAGAATATGAGATATTGTATGTAACCCATAAAGCCTAAAGTGTTTACTATTTGGTCTTTTGCATAAAGTTTTCCAAATTGTGCTCTAGAAACTTGATGCCACCTTCATGTATAGAATCAAATTTCTTTCTCCTTAAATCTGGATGGGTTTATAACTTACTTGTAACCAATAGGATGTGACAGATGTGATATGATGTGGTCCCAAAGGCGAAGTAAGAAAAGACTATGCCATGCTGACCTTGCTCTCTGAAATGCTAATCAAGACTTTCTGGGGTTGAGAGGAAGCTCAAACTCTCCCACATGAGGAAAAGACATGGAAAAATGGAATGAGGGGCTTGGTGGGGAGAGGCGCAGGAACATCTGGGTTTGCTGTTAATGTTCTGTTTTTTGATCTGAGTGATGGTTACATGATTGTGCATTTAATATTATACTTTAATTTTGAAAAGGTCTATTTTTAGATGTCAATTATCTGTAAAAACATATTAATGTTAAGTGAACTATGACTCTGTATCAAGAGGTTAAGTAATTAAGTAATATAAAAAGGTTAGAAAGAGAATAAACAACAGATCATGTAATGCAATCACTTCATATAAAGGAAGCCATCTGACATCCCAAAATACATACAAAGTCGTGGTGCAATTTTGGAGCCAAATTAAGTGGTTTTATGACTCTGTTGAGTGTTCATTTTATGATGCCTAGTTATGCGGTCATCACTAAAAACATGTTGCTTGTTCTTGAATATATTGCATTATGACAATAACCTATGAAGATTAACGATTATTTCTTTACCACAGTCTTCAGCTTCTGAACATACTTATAACATATATTTATGCTTCTGGTTCTTGTAAAAAGAGCTTGAGTCTTTTTTATTCATTGCTGACCCAGCAAGTTTCTGGCAGCTTTGACCTCCAAAGACGCTTTTGATCTTAGAGACCTTGTAAGTATATTTAAGAGATCCTCCAACTCTGCTGAAAAGTCACAGTCTCTGGGTTGTTTCCCATTAAAGAAGTGTAAAAGCTTAGATTTCAGCCTGTTCCCTCTCTGCAGGCATCGAGTCTTTATTAGGAATTTTTTCCTAGCACACAAGACAGAACTTCACACTGCATCCTGCTGGGTACAAAGAATGTTCTTAGGTTTCCAGAGAAAAGCATCTTGTGCAATGACTCCTCTGTCCTTTTTCTCATTTCTAGGTCACTTTCAACTTATTCTTTACAATAATACATGGAGATTAATCAATCAGCTTCTCTGATGACCGTATACTGTTAATCAGAACAGTTCCAGACAGCTCCACGGCTGTCTGCTAGTTGCTCACTATTCCTTTTGATTAGATACCATTCCTTATCACCACAATGCTGCTTAGCATTTTATGATGTTTTTACATTAGAACTTGACAGTTTAATTTTCCTTTATGATTTTTTATTTTGATTTTTTTTCCAAATAAAGTTAACATATACCCAATATAAAAAGCAATTTAGAAACATAGGACATTTTCATAATAATGATATCAAAATGACAATCACAATAGCTAACATTTATATGCAGCTTACTCTGATGTACCATGCAAATTTATTTACTCATATTAATACCTACATTTTCATACCTTACCTGATCTCACAATATCCCAGTGACATAGACACAGATATGGTTAAAAAAAGAAAAGTTAAACCGTTTACTTCAAAATCACATGGCTGAACAGGGAACTGAATCTAGATCTTCAGAATACGAAGCCCAATATCTCTCTTAAATCTGCTATTTAAAAATAACCATTGTTTACATTTTAGTGTTTTCCTCTTACATAATAAACACATATGGCTCTAAAGATATTTTTCCTATATAGTTGGTATCATTTTGTACAAATTTTTACCCTGATGTTATCACTTAGAATTACATTATAACAATGTTCTCAATTTATTAAAGCTTCAAAGTGTTGAAATCTGTATTTTGGGGGTAATATAATATTAAAAAATTTTTTTTAAACCTCAGCATTTAACAACTCTTCAGTTCTCATATGTGCTACATCAGGTTTTCAGGTCAATTAGGGCCCTGCTGAGCTCTGCTATGGATGAGCTAGATTTGACCTCACGTTTTCTTAATCCGGAATTCTAGCTGGAGGAAGACTTTCTGTCTGAGAAAGGTGCTTATTAGGAAACACCAGAGCAAGAGAACCCCAGTCAAGTCATTTGGTGCAGTTAAACCTGTGTTCAGATGTGTCAAAAATTACAAATGTTCATGTCAAACTGGCAAAAATGTGCCACATGGCCAAAACCAGTCAACAGTACCAAGAAGCACAGCAAACGTGGAGAGGGAATGAGGGATCATTAACCAACACAACCTGCCACGGTATTCATTTCCATCCTGCAACAAAATATACGCTGACTCCCTCCTCAAAGCACTCAAATGTCTTTTCTAGAAGTAAAAATAGGCTCAAAGCCCGAGATCTTGCAATCCATATTAGAGGCTGTCAGAGCTTCTTTTGATTCGATAAACTTCAAATTGAAAAGACAAACTATTTGCCCCCTACTTACTCAGAGTACAGCGAGGAAACAGGGACGGGTGATCACAGTGAATATTCACACAGAAACAGAAAATAATATATTCACAGTAATCCTGCTTCTTAGAAAATATGAATTCCCACGGGTCAAATGTGGGAGTGCCCCTCAACCTAGGGAATGCCTCTTGACTAGGTCCCGGTTCTGTCCTGTGGAATTAATAGCTCTCTCCATTGTACTCCAGGCACTGGGCTCTGTCTTTGGGGATATTGCCTCTGGCTGTTGGGTGTGCTGTCCTTGTTTTTGAACAGATTTTCCTGCCCCTAGAGAGCTGGGGGAATAAGGGAAATTTTATGTCTAGAATATTTACAGTCTTTTTAATCAAGACAAGTGGCACCTTGATGATACATCTCTCTCTCTCTCTCTGAAAGCTTACTATTTTTTTGTCTGCGTGATTTTAGTTTTCTCTATGTGACAATAGCCAAACTCACATTTCTTCCTGATTTACCTCTCTTTCTAGACTTAATTTAGGTTTTTTGAGTTTATCAGGCTTCCATCTTTAAGAAATTTTGGCCAGATAAAAAGATTTAAGGAAAGTTTTGACATTTATGCCTTTGATTTAGCCTTTGTCCCCAAGTTTTGTTTCTATGAACACACACTTGATTTGGTTTTTACCTTTAGGTTTGACCTTAATCTGAGAATCACTTACCAGCCAATGATAAAGAAAAATTTATTTTCAACTCTGCAGGTCTCTAAGTTTCTGTATTTTTCCTTCTTCTTCACTTGGAAATTATTTTTTTCTGAGCTCATTTCTCACCTTAAGTACCTTTCCAAATGGAGCGAATAATGACCCACTCAAGTTGCCATTATTTTGCTCAAAACTTTAAAAAAATTTTTTTTTAGCTATTTTATCCTTCAGCCTACAGTACAGACTGTCGGAAAGAAAAGTATTAAGGATGGATTATAATGTGCAAATCTTGATCAGTTCCATGGGCGGTTGTATTTCGATTTTCATAAATACTAAAGAGGGCTAGAGGAGTATTAAGATGTGTCATCACTGACCCACTTTAACTTTTTCACAAAGAGCCTGTTCCATTTATATAGCAGAAGTGGCTGCTGGGTGACTAACTAAAAGTAGATTTAACTCAAAGAGTAGCAGGAACTTCGCTTACAGTTTATTGCCACAGCTGCAATATAAACTGATAAATTCAGGGCTTCTACCGCACAGACACAAAGACAAGTCCAAAAGGCAGTAGCCAGGAGATAAGCATTACCTTAGCTGGCTGAGCTGCAGAGCCCTTTCTGCATATCTTCCCACAGCTGAATGGCCCTTTCCTGCCAACACTGGTGCAATCATTTGTCATGCAAATGATACATTTCTGAATGCCAGAAAATAAAAAGACAATGACACCTGGAACCGCAGTATACTCACCAAACGCCCATTTTAAAATGAGATCATGTAAGAAAATATGCAGGTGTGATCTCTGACAGCTCTATTCAAGGAAATGAAATGTTTGGGCATGGAGCCACAGGTGTTTGTTTTAGCCTTTATCTATCTTTCTTTCTTTCTTTCTTTCTTTCTTTCTTTCTTTCTTTCTTTCTTTCTTTCTTTCTTTCTTTCTTTCTTTCTTTCTTTCTTTCTTTCTTCTTTCTTCTTTCTTTCTTTCTTTCTTTCTTTCTTTCTTTCTTTCTTTCTTTCTTTCTTTCTTTCTTTCTTTCTTCCTTCCTTCCTTCCTTCCTTCCTTCCTTCCTTCCTTCCTTCCTTTCTTTTTCTTTCAATCTATGTAGTGCATGGTAGGCTGACAGACTGTATTTTCAGGGTTTTATTGCTTTGTAAATCCTCTTTTGTGGGACAATAAATTGCAGCAGAATAAAATTTTAACCATGCAAATACTATAGAAGGATGTTATTTACAAAATAACTGATATTTCACTTTCATGCTGTTAAATTAAATCCTCAAATGGTCAACTCAGTTATAGTGATCTCCCACTTCCTTGAGAGATTTGAAGAGAAAATCAGACTAACCCTAAGTAAAATGAGCTTATTCTCTATAAACAGTATTTCTTTATTCCACACACACTATTCTATGGAGTATGCGTAAGCCCACTTTAAACTACACATCCATATTATGCCAATCCTTTTCCCCAATCGGCTGTCTTCTGCCAAGTTCCCAGAAATCCTTCAAGCCATGCCTATATCCAACATTTCACCTCTGAAATGAAATGCTCCAATGTATCTGAACGTTCTGGTCCGGGAAGAAAAAAAATCTAACAAGCACTTCTGCATTTAACCCTATTTTTAACTCCATGATAACTCGAGAATAACATTTGCTCCAGGAAACTGCCCTGTTTTCTCCCCAGTGCACAGTACCGAAGAGCGAAGGTGCTCATCCACACAGGATTGTTATTCTGCACGGGCAGGATTTCTCCTTTGGGGCCTCTCTGAGCCTTCAGACTGCTAAAGCTTTATGCTGGTCCACATCATGCCATAGCAAGGACACAGGAAAGGAGAGAGTGGTGTCAAGAAGAAGATATGATTCTCTTTGGTGTTGTACTCTTTTAGACAGGGCCCCAGTGTGTTTTAAGACTAAAATAAAACTTTTTGTTTTTATTTACAGTTCTTTCTCTCCTTGGGACTCAGATGTAGAGCCACAATAGCAAGCACAGACTCTAATAGCAGCCACCATTCTTGTCAAGATCCTTCACAGAAGACTCAATTTTTTTATGAGGTTTGACTAAACTTCTCAATAATTCTTTCTTATCATTTTTCTCTGTTGTAACAATTTCACAGAATATTTAATAATATTATTCCAAAACTAACAAACAATAATAACATTTAATTCATCAATCAAATGAAATTTCCACTTTTTAGTTTCCTCTTTCTTTTTTTTTCTTTTTTTGCTTACTTATGAGAAAAAGTATAGATTTTGGTATATAGAGTAAAAGAAAAGAGGAAAAGGAAAGAAAAGCTGGAGATCCATGGCATTATGAGATGACTTACAAGCGAACTTGTGAACTACTCATACAATGGCTTAATGCTTAATGGCTTATTCACCAGATGTTTTTAAATTTCATATTCTTTCAGATTTTTTTACATCAATGTTCCTTTTGCAACTCATCAGCTCAGTATGAAGAAATATTGTAGATGAAAACTTTTAAAACAACCTCATCTAGATATAGCATAGATCTTCTGCTTTAAGAGCCTTTACGTTTTTATTTAAAATCTTTGTAATATTCTCAACTCTACACCTTTCATGTTAATAACTAGCCAAAAATTTAAACTATATACCAGAGAAAACAGCATTTCACAGAAACCAGCAGGGATACAATGGTTCAAAAGTCTATCCCTTCTTTAAAAGAAGTGATTGTTCCATTAAACACCTTGTTAAACTCAGCATAAAGAAGAAATCCATGAAAATTATTCTCTTCACTAAACTATTTCAAAAGTAGATCAGAATGAAAATTGTATCTGAGGCCTCTGTATTTGGAGAGGACACAGAGCTAGAGGCCTAGACATCTGTAAAAGTATTACTCATAGGATAAAATCTTTTATAAAGTAAAAGATAAATCTCTAAAGCTTTAATTCAGGTATTTAGGTTGGATAAACTTTCAAAAGAGTGAAACAGCTTTTCTTGGATTTATTATGGAGTTAAAAATAGGGTTAAATGCAGACAAATTTGTTAGACTTTTTTCCTTCACAGAGAGGTGTCATTCTCACAGCAATATAGTTAATGGTATACTAGTGGGTTGGAAAAAAAAAAATAGAAGCAATGTACATCCACAGAGAAAAAAAAATTATAAAAACAGCAATTCACTTTTAGACAGTGTTTTATAATTTAGAAAGCATTTTTACATTTTTAATATTGCATTCTCAGTTTTCAGAGTTTGTATTATCATCCTTACTTCACAAACAAAAAGAATACAGATTTACCTAATATCACAAACTACTTAATGACATAGCTGGGACTCCAACCCAAATCTAACTCCAAAAAGATTAATGGGAGCCTTTTCAATAGAAAGCAGAGCATTTGCTAGTAAATCCTTCTAGAATTATTTTAATCTATAGGGGTCTGAGCCTTTCTTGAATTGGGCCTTACAATTCTGTAAATTGTAATTTACTGAGCTCTGTTTTTACCAATAGCATCCCCTACAGTACGCATGTGAACACATAATATATTCCAAAACTAAGAAATATGAGCATGTTGGAGCATTTTATATATTTCAGAAAATTGGTCAATCTATACGGTCTATAGATTACTATTTTGATGATGAATAAAAATCTCTTCATATACAATCTATGGTCAGACATTGACAAATAACGCAACACTACGACTGTGTTAGAGATTCTTAAAAACAAGTGAATAATTTGGGGGAAAATATCCTAGTACATGCCAAACAAAGGGAATGGGAGATGTGAGGTAGCATTCAGAAGAATATGTGGTCTGACGAAAGCCCACAATCCATCACGGTAACAACCCAGGGAGCACAGGAGTGAAAACAAAGTGAAAATCGAGGGATTTATTTTATGTTAGATTGATTCAGGACTAGTATGACTGAGGAGAATGCTAGGTTCATTGATGTAGAGAACTTAATTTGACCATTTAAAATAATTACCTGCTCTCCCTAAGTATTCTATAGGTTAGATTGTGTTCTCCAAAAAGTTACAGTGAAGTTTTAAACCCTGGTAGCTGTGAATATGACCTTATATGAAAATAGGGTCATTGCAGATGTAATTAGTTAAGATGAGGTCATACCAGAATAGGGCACGTCCTTAATCCAATATGACTGATGTCTTTATAAGAAGAGGGAAATCTGGACACAGACATAGAGGAAGATGGCCATAAATCCTTGGAGACAGAGATTGGACTAATGCATCTACAAGCCAAGGAATGTCTGGAATCACCGGTAGCTGAAAAGGGCAAAAAAGGAGTCTCCTCTAGAGTTTTTGGAGAGAGTCTGCTTCTGCCAACCCCTTGAGTTTAGACTTCTGGCCTCCAAACTATGAGAGAATAAGTTTCTGTTGTTTTAAGCCACCTTGTTTGTCATAAATTGCGCAGCAACACCAAGAAACTAATATAAATTCCTTCCTAGGTACTAAAGTAACAAAGACTCTTGAAAGTGGTTGCTTTAACCTGTTTACATTGGTGATCATGACTGGACAATGTGTGGCATAATGCTATTAATATCAAAAAAGAAAACAAACTCTTGTAGTATGGTTGTCATAAACTCTATATAAAAATCTGGCTAATGATGGTAGCAACGATAAGGAACAAAAAGGTTAGGATTTATCATATCACAGGTAAAAAGTCACAATTTAAATCAAGTCTGTGTGACTCCATGAAATATTCTTTGCATACTGCCTTTACTTTTCCTTATAATTCTTCACAATAACAAAGAATTTAACTGATTTTTCTTAATCAAATTGATTGTGTTTGAATATTTAGAGTGGCATTTTTAATGAATCAATGGAAATGAACTGAGCCCAAACATTAGTGTATTTATCTGAATTCTTTCAGTCCTGTCAATCAGCCTAATTACCAGAGAAGGTATTTCTTCTCCTACTCACTAGTCCTTCATATGTCTACTGCCATGTCTTACATGTTCCAAAAATTGAATGATTCTGACTTGACTCTTTAGGGAAATGGCATAATATATTGACTAAAATGAGAATGGATTTCTATGTTATAGTACCTGTGTTTCAGTTTTAGTTCTGCCCCTTAGAAGCTGTGTAAATGTGGCTATTTCTTTGCACCCTCAGAGCCCCAGTTTCTTCATGATTAAATGAGTGTCATAATACTTATTTCACAGCATTACTGTTCAGGTTAGCCACTTAGCATAATGGCAGGCACATATACTAAATTGTTATTACTATTAGGCCTTCAATAATACACTTCAAAGTAGGAAAATGTGTAGATTATGTAAAATTGACCACAATGTATCATGAGTTATGTAATTTAAACCATCAGCTTCCTAGTTTCTATCATCAAAAGGAATTTTTTAAAGACACAAAAATCAAAGAAGGCATTTTCTTTCCTGTATTATTTAAAGAATTTCCTTCAAATCAAAATACAAAATAGTTTTGAAAAGTTAATCCTCACAATAAGAAGGAATCTGCAAAGGTTCAAATTCGATATAGAAAAAGATGACTTATATAAGCAGATTTAGCATCAAGCTGTTTCCAAATTCCCTCCGATAAAACACAATAGTCACATATTTCCCATCCAAACCACTTTTGCATCACAATAGGAATGAAATGATAAAAATAAAAGGAATTTACTGGGATTTTGTTATTTCAAATGTAGTCTTTCTGAATAATTGAATACTCCCCCAAAAGTTTCAAAAGTAAAATGATGACAGTATTAAGGTATTAAGGGAAACAAAATATTTATATTTTATTTTTTAAAATGTTACCTACTTTCAAGTTAGTTACCTCTTAAATTTTGTTTTTGTCATCATTAGTATTAAGGACAGTGAGGCTGCAAAATGTAGTGGTTGAAAGTGAGGTCTCTAGAATCAGAGTTTTGAGTTATCCCATCTCTACTGCTTACCAGTTGTTAAAACTTGGGCAAGCCAGGTGTGTACCTATTCATTTTTCAGTTCTCTTGTGTGCAAAATATAAATATGAATAATATTAATCTCATAAAGTATCTGAAATAATTACATGGATGCACATAAAATGCTTTAAGACAGTGCCTAGCACATAGATAGGAATGCATTTAATTTTACAATTATTGTTATTAAATCTATGGTGTGTCTTATAAAGAAAAATTAACCTAATAGCTATTAAAAGTAAATAATAAAAATAGCTTCTATGTACTAAACCCTTTTTCTGAGCCAGACTCTGTAATGAGTACTTCTTTCTAGAAATACCTTGCCATACACACTATTACCAATCTAATTTTACAGATGATGGAACAAAGATGTATAATGAAGGGCTCTCACTTGCAAATTGTAGCAACAGAGAGGTCCAGAATTGTTTTCACCATCCCTCAACTGTGCACCAAACATTGAGGAGGCACTTAGAATACAATAACCTCTTCTCCCTCCAGATCCAGATAGGATTTTCAAATTGAGTTCTCTAAAAGAAGAACCTGGAATAGCAATTTTAGTGAAATCACTTGTGAAAATGATTGAGTGAGGGAGTACTTTTAGAAGAAGGGGAGAGAAGAAAGCAAGACATGGCAGGGAAAGAAAGCTAAGCAAGGGTTTGGTCTCAGCTGGAGACTTAACTTCATCCTAGATTGTCAATAGCACTACCCAGTTGGTCCCATTTGAAGCCAGAGAGCCTGCCCTTTGTACCTTCCATCAGTCAATCAGCAACCTCTGATGGCCCCAGAAGTTGGCAATCAGGTAGCACATGATCTCCTGAGCAAGGCAGCTCTCCTTCCTCCACAGTCAATGCTCTACACAAGGGGCATCTGTGAGCGCCTAGAAACCACCACTGGGTAAAGGCACATTGGCCCAGTGAATGGGCAACAAGAGCAGATACGGTCATCTACGTTTGATACAAGGTCTTCCTTCAAGGAGACCCAACTTCTCCTTTAGTCAAAGAGTTCTATGTCTAAACAAAGACTCAATCCAAGGAACTAGGCAAAGAATTTTGACTCTTCATTGGGCAGCTGATTTATTCAGCATCCTATTTATTCAATATATATATTCAATATATATATGAAATATGCATTGTTCTATGTCATTTTATATAAGGGTCTTGGACATCTGTAGATTTTGCTATCCATGGGGAATCCTGGAACCAACCTTCCACAGATATGGAGGGAATGACTGAAGGTCTGGGGAGGCCAAAGTTGTCCACAGATCTTGAGTGTCTTGGGGTCAGCACTCTAACCCCTGTGCTGTTCAAGAACCAACTTTTCTTTATATTTTCAGTACCTTTTCTGGCTTTCTATGTATTTTGACCTAGGAACATCATGTTCTACTAGCATTTCCATAGATCATAGTGAGCCAACTGCCCCTGGCTGCTATTCTGTCCCTGCTGCCCATGTCAGTAATCACAACCACATTATTTTCTGGCACAAAAGTGCTGCCACCTGGCTTATGCTATTTTGGGTTCCTATCATCCCACTGATACAAGGGAGCATGTGTCTGTAATGGCATCTCACATCAGCCCTGTGGAGAGAGGATAACCACGCTGAGTCTCGGCAATGCTGGTGGCCTTCTTACAAGAGCATGTTTTTTCATCTTGGAAAATAGTCATCTTGTGGGATTCTAATTTTTTATGGTGGAGCCAGTCTAATAGGTTCAATTCTTTAACTTTTTATCCTTTACTCCAATCTGTCATAGATTTCTAATGTTTCTAAGATTATAAGAGCCAGCTGAATGGTATATTAGAAATACTTTCCAAGCCTCTTGCCAAGATGTTATATCTTGTACATGAAAGAATGTTCTCATAATGAAAAACTCCAGTTTTCAGATCATAGTTTGTCTCCTTTGATCCAGCACCCTCAGAATACACACCTGGGCACACTCTCCTTTTTCCTGATGATACATGTCAGTCAGGTTTTGTAGCTCGTTTGCCATGTAACCCATCTCTCCCCTTAGAAGTCCAAGTTCTTTCAATTTTGCTAAATGCTCACCTGATTGACATGGTTCATACAAAATATAATAAGTAGGGCTCAGTATGATGATTTTTATATTTTAAATATAAATATCATTCATGTTTCCCTAACCAGGAAAATGGTTTTACTTGAAAATGTTTCACGTTATTCTCTATAGATAAATGACAAGGAGGTGTGAGCAGATCCCAAGGACAGCATTGTTTTATAAGGCACCTGCCTCATTTGAGGCCTCTCCACAGCGGGGAGGCAGAGTGGGCTAGTATGAAGATTAAGAGGTGAATCTGAGGGTTCAAGGTTCACAAGTGCATTAGCCTAGATCAACCTAGATAACGCAATCTGAAGTCTCACCACCCACTCCTTTTTTATTAAGGCTCTGTTTTTGACATAAGGTACTTGCCTAGACTAAAATCCCACCTCCTTTACAGATTTCCCAGTCTTACCTGTTGGTCCATGCCTGGTCTTCAATTTTGTCTGCCCTCTGGCTATCAGGCAATAGGAGTATCTAAAAGAGCTGCACAGAAAAATTTCCAACCTTCTCACGAGGCTGATCATAGATGTGAGTCTCTAATTTTCTCTCTTTAATACATGGATGGCACTTAGCAACAACTATCAAATTTCTTATAATTACTATTTACATTATACCTCTGGAACATTATGAATATTGAACCAGCTAGAGAGTCCTCTTCCATCAACAGTCTGTTCTAGTTAATTGGTGAAAATCTGAACAGTCACTGTTATAGCATCCAGGACCTATTGACATTTTACCTATACTACAGAGTTTTTAGTGCCATCCTGCTAGCAAGCAACTCACCTTGAAATTCCATCCTATGGTCTTGTTCCAATAATAATTTTTGATGTCATCTTAGGTTAGGGTTCCAAAAGGTAGAGTCTTAAATGGTCATTATTATAAAATAAATGAATTAAAGAAATGTCCATAGGAGAACAGTTAAGATTCCACTAAAAGGCAAGAGAAGTAGGGGCAGGGGGCTGTCTTTGTATCTCAGAGTCAGTCTGTCGTTGATATCTTGATGGGGCAATCTCCTCCAAGAGGTGGCTCCAGTGCAGGCAAGGGCAATGCTCCTGCAGAGATGGAGGATTTTGAGCCAATAGTTAATGGCTGGGCGAAGGTGCACTGGTCCAGTAAAGGGGACCTTGGGAGCACCTGGATAGCATCCACTATGTCACGTTTCTGAGACAAAATTTAAAGCAGCACTTTCAAAACATAATGTCCGTGTTCTAACTTGGAGCCTTTTTCCTTGTTTACTTGATACTTATTTTGCTCTACTAATCACCCATCCCTCCCCCCCCACCTCTGTGCTTTTACTACATGTTACTCTGTATCTTTCTACATAGTCAACTCTGTTATAAATTTCTGTAGTGCAAAAGACTGTCTTATTTATTTTTATATATAAGAAATTGAATTGTCTGTCTGGGGAAATCTATAGCTTCAAGTATGAATGCTGACATCCCCTAATTTCTCTTTATTTGGCTGTCAGGGTCATGGCTAAGGACAGCCTTTCTGCTGTCGGCCTACATCACCAATAATGAAGCCTTCCACGTGTTGTTTCCTGCTCATATATGAAGAGTTCTCAGTCAGTACATTCATTCCTGACTTGACTTTCTGAGAACACAAAATAAAAAATATATATATTTTAAATAGCAAACTGATTCCTTGATAGATTATCAATATTGATTACCTGAACCATTCATTCATAAATGTAAATTTCCATTCATATATTTTAAAAAACCAAGCACACAACACGAATAATATCTGAAAAAGTAGCAATCTGTTTCATCAATAGTGGAAACAGTGCAAGCAGGATTTGACCAGACACATCACTTAAGACTTGCAGGTTTTCAAAGGCATTGTTAGTTTAAAGTGAGTAATATGAAGAGGAATCTCTTTAGACATTTATGCTCCAACAGTGATTCCAGGCCTCCATCTTTTGAACATACAACAACAACAAAGACTTTGTAATAGAGGATAACATATAAGGTTTTGTAAACTACCACCCTTAAGGCACTACATTTTAATAGCTGTCACCCATTTTACCTCCAGAAACATGGACAAAGCAGAGAAGAGTCATGGAGGTAAAGGAAGAAGACAAACTTACCTGTTAATCCTAGTAGTTGAGGGCCTTAATATCATACCTTGAGAAGCTTCATTATTTTTTCTCCCAAATTGGAAACAACTCAGTTACTGACTTATGTGTTATGATTGAAAATGAACCAGTCATTTGTTAGATTAGTGAATCTGAGGGAGAGAAAATGTAAACTACTGTGTGAATTTGATCTGTGAAATTTTAGTATTAGCTCAAACGTGTGCAGGTTAATGCAAAGAAATACTACAGTATTTCAGAAGATTATAGTCTGAAACTACCCTACAATTGCTTTCAATGACATGTTAGAAATGTGATTCTCTGTTCTTGAAGAACGTGATTAGACTACTAACACCTGTGCATAAAGAAAATTCTTTTCTAAGAAATAACAGAAATCATCAGTAGAGTGTTCCACACTATGTGATTATATTTTTGTTTGTTTAATATTTAACAGTCTCTAGGTAAAGTTAATGAAAATGTTTCAATAGTGTCCACACCTAAATTTAAAGGATATTATAAGTCAAATTAGGCTACATATCAATAGAAATATATATCTATAGAAATATTACGTATCAGAAGGACATTTTAGCTTTTTAGCTTACATTTTTATGGTCAGTCAAGAAGGTACTTGTGTGCATTCCTTCATTCTCATATTTTATTCTCTTTTTACCACACCTTGAAAAGTCCTTGTTTCTTTAAAATTTAGTTCAAATTTCATCTTCTTTGTGAAACTTGCTGTGTTCCCACCAACTCATCCTCAAGCAGGATCGATCAGATTTTCTTCATTGTATTGATTCTACTTGCATTATCTTTATTGTGGTACCTACAACATCCTGTTGCAAATATTTACTAATTTGGAATCTATATGAGTTGGTGATTTCCTTGAGAATAGATAACTTGTCTAATTCTGTTTACCAGCAACTTGCATAGTGTCAATAATTTGTTGGAGAGTACTCAACAATTATTTTTTGAATGAATAAACCTATGGATAGATTTTTTTTTTCAGAAATTAACAGAGGAATATTTAACATGATATTTATTCATTCTTTGATGCCCAGGGTTCAGTGGAGGCCAGTACTCAGACAATGTCTTGCTACTACAGCAGAATATGTTATATTATGCCACATTATGCCGTTCCTCTTAGTTCTCTCAATTTGGAAAGTCCTAAATTTTCTTTAGCACCTTCTCAGAATGCTCATTTGAAAAAAATTTGCAGACCAACTGAAAAGGTCGCCATCACTTCTGATTACCACTGGGGGAAATAAAGGAAATAAGTAAATACATTGCCTTCCATAGAAGTTAAGCTATTTCAGTCAGCTCTTAGTTAAAATTCAGAAGCATGGTTCTTCCTGAGGTAGACTCCATTTATGCTAATTTTATCTCCCCTTAGTTCTTAACCAAAAATGTTGTTAGAAAAGTGACTTTGAGCTAATTAGAAAATTTCAAGTGGTAAGTTTTGGCCTCATGTTTACAGACTCTTGAAACAATTGTCAACATTGTTTTAAAATTTCACCTATTTTAAGCTTCACAGATCTTGCATTTAACTTTGTCATTAGTCTGAAAGCCTGCAGTACGACTGCCCAAGGATGTTGTGTAGACTTTTTCATGAGGCATCATCTGTATGGTAAGTGAGATTATCAGCTACTAGGGGTTATTTAGCAACCAGTGAAGAAAAGCTTGACTTTCCAAAGGGTGTGCACTGTAATAACACAGTCAATTGTAACTGGTGGATTTTTAGTGCTCTGAAATTTTCTACACATTTAATTATTCAAATGAAAAATTTTCTTCCTTAGGCTGTAATATAAAAATTAGATACCCTGGAAATTTTTATTTCCATTGTGATTTTATAGCTTATCATCAAAATCATCTTTATTGTAAATGTTTTCTTGGCAATTTACTTGTTATAAATGTATTGTACTGACAAACTTGGCATAAAATAGTGTATGTTTATTCTCACATATTTATGAGTTTATAAAGATATGTGGTGACAATAAAGGTTAAAGAAAAATATGATTTGTAACCATCCAGATGGTGAAAAGTTTTTTGTTCTAATTCCATATTCCAAGGTCTGAACTAAATCCAAACTTCAAAAAAGAGAAATATGTTATAATTCTATCACACTGTGTGCACATAACTGATTTGGAATTAGTCAACCTTCCAAAAATTTACAGAAAAAAATGTTGCTCTTTTGAGTGTGAAACAGAGTGAGTCGTGTGTGCTGAGACGTATAAGTCAGCATAAGACAACTATTTTTTTTTGGTAGGACACCTTAAGAGAGATGGAGAAAACTTTTGGAAACAGAATTTGAATGTATACTGCCTTACATAGTTGCAAGAGGTAAAATAATGATAAATACAGAATGAGAATATGCATATTCATGTCATTTCAAAATTCTTAATTTTTTATAATTACTATATTATCTAGGATGCTTGGCCTTTGTCATTACATGAAAGTAGCTTGTTATGTCAATCTTAATATTATAGATTTTGGTCAGAGAAATCTATATTTTAAGAACTTTCATTTATTCACGAATGCAATAATTCAGCATATATTTATTGTAAGTTTATTTTGTGCAAGCAACTGTAATAGGGATTTCTCCTCTCTTTTAAAATTTTCTATTAGAACTAATATTCAAGACTCTCTTTTCTCTTTTTTTTATTTACATTTTTAGTTGATGCTTACAAGTGGCCCATGAAAAGAAATGACAAATGAAATATTGTCTATATTAAGTATAATCAATCAAACTTTCATTTGCTTAATGTGTGTTCAAAAATATCATTTGTATGAAATTTGTTTATCTTAAAGAAGGATGAGAAACTTTTTAAATTCATACTTTTATTCACTAAGTTATTAAAATAATACCGGCCATTTTAATATTTTATCTGATTTTTTTAAACTTAAATAAAACCAGGTGAACCATACTACAATGTAACATCTCACACATACTTGAAATTTAAGTATTTTCATATTTAAACACTGTTCTTGCATGATACTGGCATAAAGAAAGACAAATAGATCTATAAAACAGACTAGTGAGACCAAAAATTAATCTACATTTATGAAATATCTATACTATCTATCTATCTATCTATCTATCTATCTATCTATCTATCTTCATCATTATCATCTATCATCTATCTATCTATCTCTGTATCTATAAAAGTTGAAAGCAATACAATGAGGAAAATAAAGTGCTTAGAGGGAAAAGTTACCCCTGAATAATCAATATCCATACAGAAAAAATATGAGTCTTGATCCCTACCTCACATTATACATAGAAAGTAATTTGAGATTGATATAAACCTAAACACAAATCCCCAAGTAATCCCAATCTTCCTTAATTTTTTCTATTTGATACATTAAATATTTTACTTATGTATTAAATTGTATCTTTTAAATCTGTCTGTTATTTGTTTCCTCCAACTACATGAGGATGAGGTTTTGTCCACTTTTATCCTCTTATATATACATCTAATATAAGATACTCAGTAATATTTACTAAATAAATAAATGCCTTTGACAATTTTGCTTCTGTTTCAGGAAGTAACATGGACCACAGTAGGGTGTAAAGGTCCTGATCAAATTCTCTAAAGAATTATGAACTTTCCAATTTTACCATAAAATCAAATTTTTACATATTAATAATAATACTGACTCCTATTTATTATGTATATCCTGAGTGTCAGAGACCACGTGAGACATTTTACATTGATCATCATATTTTTCTTCATAATACTTTATAAAATAGTATCAGATTAGGAAATTAGAGCTCCAAGTAGTTAAATAACAGTCCAACAGTTACATAAGTAAATGATTAAGCATGATTTCATCTAGGTCTACTTGAAACAAATTTCAGTTGTTATGTTCATCAAGTGAAACCTAATGTAAATAACGTACTTAAATATATCATGTAACACATTAAGTGATACGAAATCATTTTAGTCTTAATTCTAATGTACATCTAAGATAGTGTAAAAGTCATGGAATTATCTAGAATTAACTCTACCTGTGAAGATGTCATTTCCTATTTATAACCAGTTAAGTCAAGAAGTTTACTGATAATGTTAAATCTGAGAAATAAAAGAAGTTTCTCAATAGCAGAGCTATTTTCCCCTCCAATAACAGAGAAATGTTAAAATATTATGACAGAAAATATTTCTTCATTTAATAAAAACTTAAAATCAGATAATTCTATAACAAACATGATTCAGTTTATTCAATTTAGTTAAAACTTTTGAATTAGTATTTACTTAATCAGTTCACACTGGTTATTTTAGAGCATATTCTATTTTGGGAAAAAGATCACGAACAATTCTACAAAAAGATGCCTATGTCAGAAATGAAATAATCAAATAACATCATTAAAAAAATGTTCAGTATGGGCTCCCAACGTCTCTAGAACTAAATAATTGATCTATCAGTTACCACATTATCAGGGAGAGTGACAGAAAACAAGGTGAAGAAGCAGTTATTTGAATTTGTATGAGTTAGAGAAAAAAGGCATGAGAGGATGCTGGCTGCTTAAATTTAGAGATCACAAACGTAGAGTAGTAAACAGAAGGAGTTTCAAATTTTGTTGTGTTCTAACCTAAAGGAAAACTCAGATTTACAGTCTCAACTGTCTAACACAGTTTCTTACCCTTGGCACTATAAATATTTTGGGCCGGATGTCCTACCCTCTACCTGTACATTGTGAGATGTTTGGCCATTGTTTAGATGCCAGTGGCACCCTCCTCCAAGCTGTGACAATCAAAAATGTCTGCAGGCGTTGTTAATGTCTCCTGGTGGGCAAGGTCATCCCCAGTTTAGAATCCCTGATCTAATATGTTGGTTTGTATTCCTAAAATGCAAACGGCTTGGAACTAAATCTCATATATTTGTTGTTGAGGAACACTTAAATTTATCTCTCTAAAATACCTCTGGCAAGAAGTTGAGTTTTTTTTGCCTGCTGATATTAATGTTGCTGGATGTGTGCTGCATAACTTGTCATATTTATATGCTAAGATTTTATATTTATCAGAAATTGAAACTAATTTATTAATACTATACCCAACATTGTCATCTCTGGAGCCATGACATCCATCCTCTCAGCGAACTTAAATGAATCATTCTCTTACTAATCATTATTTTTTATTGAAATGATAAGATACAAAATATGTGTTCTTCAAATAAATATTAATATGTTACCCCTAAACTTGAAATTAAAGATGAATCATGTGGCTTAATATATAACACAATTATTTTCTGTCATCCAAGTAAGTTTTGCTATGTTATACTGAAATTAAAGGCTGTAGGCCTGGAGACTTGGTGATGTATCTGAGAAGGCAAGCCTATCACAGTTTACTCATTCATGTAGTTAGTTCATAAATACTTAATGAGCATCTACTCAGCTAATGTATTGTTTCTGAGAAAACAAAGAAATCTCTCACAAAGTTTGTGTCTTAATTGAGGGACAAGTAATATGCAAATAAACAAATATAGAAAAAAAGCATAATGCTAAGTTAATAAGCTATTTGTAGAAAATAAAACAGGTTAAGGACTAGAGAACTTTACATGGGAAGGTCAAAGAAATCCTCTGTCCACAGATGATACTATGAACAGAACTCAGAATAAAATATGGGAATGAGATTCATGGAGAAATGGGAGAATTCCAAGCAAAGAAAAAATTTAAAAAAATAAAAAGAAACAAAGTGCAAAATCGGAAGTCACAATCAGCTTAGCCTATTGAAAGATTAACAAGAAAATGAGTGTGACCAAATGAAATGAGTAAATGAGAAACTCATAGGGAGTGAGGTTGGAGAGATGAGCATGAGTTGGGTTATGCAGAACCATAGAGGTGAGGTCATATTTGGCTTGTTCTCTGAGTGAATAACAAGCCACCGCAGGATCTGAACAGAGGAGTGTGTGATCTGATTTACATTTATACCTGATCAGTCTGGCTGCTGTGTAGAAAAGTGTCCATAGACAGAAAATAATTGAAACAGTGAGAATTACTAGGAAAACATAGCAACTGCATAGTCTGGGGAGGATGTGAGGAGTTTGGATAAGGTGGTGAAAAATGAGCAGATTCAGAAAATATTTTAAAGATGAAACCGACAGGACTTGTTGAAGAATCGAATATGTAGAGTAGTTGAAAGTATTCAAGCCTAAAGGATTTGAACTTGAATGAAAATGTGAAAATTAGCGTCATTTTCCAAGATGGGGAAGACCGAAGAAGGAACAGATGTAGGATGAGAATATAAGAGG
Source organism: Cynopterus sphinx (assembly GCA_030015415.1). Classification (NCBI taxonomy): domain Eukaryota; kingdom Metazoa; phylum Chordata; class Mammalia; order Chiroptera; family Pteropodidae; genus Cynopterus; species Cynopterus sphinx. The sequence continues at coordinate 30,328,214 of CM057392.1, read as the reverse complement.
GAGATCAAATGTCCTTTCTAACATGTTAAATTTGAGATAACTTTTAAATATTAAACTGTACTATATTACCTAAAGAGCTAATCAGATATGTTTTTTTCTCCTTTTACATTACCTTTTACTTCTGGTGTTTATATCTTTTTCTTGTAATAGAGGGATATTAGTTATATCAGTTTTCCTATTTATCCCCAATTTATTTATTTATTGCCTTCTAGCTGTGCCATGGAAAATTTGAATGTTTTTATTGGCATTTATCAACAATTAGTGATTTTTTCTTTAAATACAGTTTATCTAAGGTGAGATAGCTCAAAAAATAAAGCTCATTAAAATATGTATAAGTAAATCAAATTTCAAAAGTCTGCCTTTCTCAGGCAACTGGTTAAATACTAGCAGACATTTGTTTAAAAAAAAAACAACATTTAACGTTAGAGTAGAACTTTCAGTCTTTAAAATTTTACTTAATTCTAACACTTACACCGTATGTACAACTTGTAAGAGTTAGAATTAAGTAAAATTTTAAAACTATATTTGACATAAGAATTCAAAACTTTTCTCTGAATATTTAAAGAAGCAATAAATCCAAGTCTTAGGATATTTGGTATGTAAATTCATTAGAAAAGAAAAAATCTGTAACACATGGCTTCAAAGTACCAGCAATAATTTTTTACTACTATCAATTGATATACAACATTAGCAGCTTTTGATCCTTTAATTGAAAATTGAACTGAACGCAAAGAGTGGTTTGCATTTCCCTCCAGGTCCATGTAGGGGGTCATCCTTTTTCTATATATATATTTTAATTTATTTATTTCAGTTAGTTTCAAGTGTACAGTACATTGGTTAGACATCTACATAGTTCATAAAATGATCACCCCAATCGCTCCCTCCCTCCCTGGCCCTCCACCTAGCCAAGGGGTCACCCTTTTTAAGATGATACCTGAACTACAAACATTATCTCAGCAAAGACAGTATTTTTTCTTATTATCCATTGACATTTTAGGAATAATAATCTGTTTCTGAGCAGATCCTGAGGACATATTAAGTAAACTAAATTGAGAAAAAGAAAAGGTCAGAACTTGAGGGATTCCTGAGTCAGGAGCTGCTATTGTGGGAAGTCTGAAGGCAGTTTTATGTTCTATTAGACTTAGGCCAAAGAGGATAGGAGAAACACAGAGACAATGGGGACATAGAAGAATGTTGTTCTCCTGCACTATTTGGTCTGGGGTCAGTCCTTGTCTTCTACAATGCAATAGCTTCTGTTTAAAGGAACATTACATACAGTGTGAAAACACTTATTTCCAAGCCAGTTCTTTTCTTTAGGAATTCACTTTCATATTCATGATACAAAGAAAATAAAAATATACATGAGATGAAGTTTTTAATGAGTCAGATAAGTGAATTTTATCATATTCTAAGCAAGAAAAATAAATTTTATTATTTTATTATGCTAAAAGAAACATTAATGACTCCTAGGGTTTAGTAATAGGACCTAGTGTGTTTTACCTCTAGATCTCTTGATAATTTTAAGTGACCTGTGGAGACTAAAAATGTTTTATGCTGTTTTCTATCTCTGTGACAGCAGGAATGGAGGAAAGATGATTAAGAACAGCTTTTATGTATATATATAAAAAAATAAATAAATGAATATAAAAAAAGCAATTTATATTCACATCTAAAGAAACAGCTGACAAAATGTTTTGATTATAACGTTTAAAATTATGAAAATTAACTAGATCCACTAAATCCTTAGGTGCCTGGTAAATTTCAAATTTGACCTTTAATATTGGACTCTGAAAATAGTGAACAGCTAAACTGTGGTCAAATAAAACTCGAAAAGATAGCATATTTACTAAATCTTATGTTAAAACATACAAATGAATGGTAAAATTTCTCAAAGTACAATAATAAAAATACCTTTAAAAAAACAAGTCCAAAAAATATGATACATTTTGTTATTTTAATAATTGAATTTGAATTCTAACTCTAGTCCTTACTTAACCCAGAGGTAGAAATGTAACAAATTCATGTCAGGGAAAAGTCAGCCAATCTAATTTTTTTCATCTCTAGAACTTTTTTCATTGAGTTTCAGGAGTCTTTTTGGATTTGATCTGAGCTCCGGAAGGTTAATTAGCATCTATGAAGCTCTGATGGTGATGGTAGTGGTGGTGGTGTTGGGGGTGAGAGTTTCTAGTCTTTTATCATCGCTATCTTTAACTTTTAATTATGTCTTTCCTGCTGGCCTCAGATGTCAGCAGATAACTCCTTGGAGTCCCCCAAGACACGCATGTCTGGCATCTTTTCTCTAGTTGCTCAGAACTTCACAGGTGTGACTTCACCAAAATAGTGACATCTTCAGATAGGCCAGCTTTTTGTCAGGCAATTCTTAGCCTTTGCAGGTTCAACAAGAGAAACCCATATACCCTTTCTTTCCATTTCAGAGTATTTATTCAGCAACCAAAGAATGAGTAAGAGTTTTTCTGGTGTCCAATGTGAATGTCAAGGCTTCTGGAAAATTTCTTATGCCCAGGAACTTTCTACTCATTCAACTAAAACCCAAGTGCAGTGTAAATAAACTTTTTTTTTTTTTAGGTTGTAATATAAGTGCCAGATATTAAGCTTTTGATTGCCAAGGCATCCATTTCAAATCGATCTATCTCAAATAGAATAAACTAATTGTCAGCTATATCACACTACTACTAGTTAAAATAAGTAAATACAGAATGAGGCCACCCCTACCTGTAAAGTTCTCCTGTGAGAAAGCTCTGGGTAACCTGGATAACTGACAATCTGGGTGACCGTGCACCCTTATTCTCTCTCTTATTTTTTAAATTTGCCATAAAGAGTGAACCCATGAAACCCCACCCTCAACCCCAAAAAGGGAAGCAGAACCCCAGGTTCACTCTCTTTCTCTCTACCTGTGACCTCACTGTGTGGCCCCCGGCATGCTGTGTAGTTTGCAGGACTTGTGAGTAATAAACCTTGATTATTCTAAGTTCCCTGATGGTTGTCACTGAGCTAAGTCTTTATAGTCTTACTAAGAGGCACAAGGGTCATCCAGTCACAAATGGCTTCAGTAGGGGACATGTGTATGGGACTCTGCGAATAGTAAGCCTGGAGAGCTGTGGGTTGCAAACAACTAAGTCAGTGATTATCTTCCATGGTTGATTATAAAAATCACCTGAGCTATTTCAGAACATCCCATACTAAAGTCACTTCCCAGACTATTAAATAATATCTGGAGGTGAAAGAGTCATTCTTAAAAATCTTCCAGGTGATTCCAATACATAGTCAAGGTTGAGAACCACTCATTGAATTCGTTGGTCCTTGATCAGCCAAAATAGGGTTCCAGTACAGCTGAGAGGTAAAAAGAGAATGCTTCCCAGGTACCCTATTGTAATGGCTAATTTCACCTATCAGACTGGCAGGGCTAATAGATACACAGACAACTGGTAAAACATTATTTCTGGGTGTGTCTATGAGGATGTTGCTGGAAGACATTAATGTTTGAATCAACAGAATGAAGTAAGAAGATTTGTTCTCATTAGTACAGGTGGACATCCTCCAACCTGCCAGACTAGTACATGGATGCAGAGGAAGGACACATTTGTCTCTTTCCCTAAGCTGGGATCTCCTGCTGTTAGACCTCAGTGCTCTTTATTCTAAGGCTTTCAGGTTTGAATGAAATTACACCACCAGCAATCCTGGTTTTTCAACTTGCAGATGGTAAATCATGGAACATCTCAGCTGCATATTGCATGAGCCAGTTCTTATAATTAATTAATACCCTATTAGTTTGGTTGTCTGGAGAACCCTAACTAATACAGCTATAAATCTTACACGTGGCCTTCTAAACCATGCTGTTGGCCTAGACATTATTTTCATGTCACCTCTCTGATAGCAGTAACCACCTAGCATAAATTAAGATTAAAAAAAATTTTTTTTGAAGAACCGGCTTTATTCAACTTAAGGATGATAAAATCTTTTCACTATTTAACCCTGAATTAATTTAAACACCATTTTCAATGCGCACAAGTCTTTCCATTTTTTACTGAGCTACTATAATCCTCTTATGTTTATGGTTCTAACTGGAAATGAAAAATCTGTATTTCACTTTGGCAACATGTAATCCACTGTTTCACAGTTAACTGTAAGCTCAGAACCCCAAATCCAGGTATCAATGAAGCCATGGTCCCCCAGAAGCCCTGGAGGAGAATCCACATCTTGCTTTTCTTACTGTCTCATGCTGCCAGCACCCCCACCATTCCTGGACTTCCAGCTACATCACTCTCATCTCTGTCACCATCTTCACATTGTCTTCTCTGATAGGTGTGTCTAAAATTCCTCTTTTTTCTTTTTGTAAATTACTTTGATAGCATTTAGGGCCTACCAAAATAATCCAGAATAAGCACCTCCTCCCAAGATCATTAACTTAATTAAACCATTTGTCAGATAAGGCAATACAGTAATCCCCCCTTATCAATAGTTTCACTTTCCACAGTTTCAATATGCTTATCCATGGTCCAAATATATTAAATGAAACATTCTGGAAATAAACAATTAATAAGTTCCAAATTGTACACTCTTCTGAGTAGCATGATTAAAATCTCAGGCTGTCCCCTTCAGTACCACCCAAGACAGAAATCATCTCTTTGATCAGCATGTTCACACTGAATACACTATGCATACATTAGTCACTTAGCAGCCACCTCAGCTATCAGATTGGTTGTCATGGTATCACAGTGCTTGTGTTTAAGTAGCCCTTATTTTACTTAATGATGGCCCTAAAGTGCAAGAATAGCGATTCTAGCAATTTGGACATGGCAAAGAGAAGTTGTAAAGTGCTTCCTTTAAGAGAATAGGTGAGTACAGTACAAGGTATTTTGAGTGAGAGACCACATTACACAACTTTTATTATAGTAGATGGTTATAATGTTGTATTTTATTATTAGTTATTTATCTCTTACTATGCCAAATTTATAAATTAAACTTTATTATGGGTATAAATATATAGCAAAAAATATAGTATTTATAGGGTTCAGTACTATCTGCAGTTTCAGCATCCGTCTGTATTCCCAGCTTCCACTAAAATGGTTGAGTGTATCCATGAGTTATATGCATGATATCTTCAGCAATGGCCATCCAGCCACACCCATAGCCTTCTCTCCAGAGCAGCTTTTAATAGTGAATCTCCTAATTTTATCATCTTTAGAAACCTGGATAGTCTGAGAATTTCCTAAGTTATCAAGTGCTTGTTCTTTTTCTATTTTTACTCACTTTACTTTTTTTTGCTTATCTCTTTTCTCTAGGATTTTACTATAAGCAACAAGAAAAAACCAAGTTGCATTTTGAGCATTTTGCTTGGAAAAATTCTCAGCCAAATATCCAAGTTTATTATAATTTCTGCTTTCTATGCACCACATTCAAGAAGGATATTGGTCTGTCATTATATTTTTTTGTACTGATTTTGTCTGATTTGAGGATAATACTAGCTTTATAAAATGGGTTGAAAAATGTTTCCTCTTCTGTTTTCTGGAAGATATTGTATTAAATTGAAGTCAATTCTTTATTAAATGTCAGTTAAAATTCTCCAGTGAAACTGAATTGGAGGATTTTTTTTTTGTAAGTTATAAAAATGAATACAATTTTAGATTAGGTGAGTTGCAGTAGTTTTTTGAGGAATTAATTTATCTAAGCATTCAATTTATGTGTGTAGAGTTTTTTTGTAGGATTTTCTTATGATTTTTGTTGTCTGCCAGGTCTGTAGTGATCCACTGTTTTGTTATAACATTAGAAATTTGTATCTTCTATTTTTTTCTTTGTGATCTTGCTAGAGTTTTTTAAATTTTATTAATTAAAAAAAAAACAAATATTTGTTTCATTAACTTTTTCTGTTTTGTTTTAAATTTAATATATTTTTGAATTCTTATTTCCTTCCTTCTGCTTGCTTTGTGTTTATTTTGTTCTTTTGCTAGATGAGTAAGGAGGGAGTTTAGATTATATGTTTGATATGTTTTCTTTTCTAATATATTCATTTGTACTATAATATTCCCTATCAACAGTGCTTTAGCAGTGTACCACAGATTTTTTTATGTTGTATTTTCATTTCATTTGGTTCATTGTATAGTGTTATTTCTCTTGCAATGTCCTCAATGATCCATAAATCATTTAGAAATGTGTTACTTTGTTTCCAAGTACTTGGTTATTTTACTGTTATGTTGCCATTAATATTTTCTGATCTTATTCCATTACTGCCAGAGAATACATTCTGTGATTTCAATTATTTTGAGTTTGTTAAGGTTTCTTTTGTGTGTGATGATGTACTTATCTTAGCATATATTCCATAGGAACTTGAATATAATATGTATCCTACTCTTCTTGAGTAAAGTGTTCTATAAATGTCAGTTGGACCCTGTTGGTTGATGATATTGAAATCATCTATGTTACTGCTTATTTAATGGCCATTAATTCCTGGCAGAGATGAAAATCCTGGCTCTCTACTTCACTTCTCTAATAGTCCTTGTTAAACTTGGTGAGAGTAGAAGCCTAGGTTCTATACGTTGCCTTTGCTCATGTGGGCGATAGTGCAGATGTGTATGTTTTTTCTGTTTAGGTACAATAGAGCCATTGCATTTTGGAAGTTTTCTGTCTTACTAGACTTCTCTTTTCTTTGTCTCCTGGCTAAAGAAAGCAAACTTTTCCTAGAGCTTTTTTCTGTTTGCACCCATTAATGTTTCTAGTTTGCCATCTTCTCCAACATCCTGTCTGGGATACATGAAGCAAAAAGAAAACCCAGAGAACTAATCATCATGTCATTTTCATGTCCCAAAAGCCCTCCCCAACCAGTCTTCCTTTTTCTCTCCACTTTTCAGAGTCCTTTTATGTCTGTTTTATATGTAACTTCCATAGTTTTTATTTCTTAAATTAGCCAGATCACTCACTTTGGAAAATGAAATAGCAAAAGTGATATATGCCAGTTCAAAGATGAAGCTTTTAGAGCATTCAAGCAATTTCTCTTTCTTTCTTTCTTTCTTTCTTTCTTTCTTTCTTTCTTTCTTTCTTTCTTTCTTTTTCTTTCTTTCTCTTCTCTTCTCTTCTCTTTCCTTCCTTCCTTCCTTCCTTCCTTCCTTCCTTCCTTCCTTCCTTCCTTCCTTCCTTCCTTCCTTTCTTATTTCTTTCTTTCTTTCTTTCTTTCTTTCTTTCTTTCTTTCTTTCTTTCTTTCTTTCTTTCTTTCTTTCTTTCTTTCCTTCCTTCCTTCCTTCCTTCCTTCCTTCCTTCCTTCCTTCCTTCCTTCCTTCCTTCCTTTCCTTCCTTTCCTTCCTTCCTTCCTTCCTTCCTTCCTTCCTTCCTTCCTTCCTTCCTTCCTTCCTTCCTTCCTTCCTTCCTTCCTTCCTTCCTTCCTTCCTTCCTTCCTTCCTTCCTTTCTTTCTTTCTTTCTTTCTTTCTTTCTTTCTTTCTTTCTTTCTTTCTTTCTTTCTTTCTTTCTTTCTTTCTTTCTATTTTTGCTACAAGAATGAAATGTCCAGATAGGGACTGTGGCCAATTTACCCCTGTCATGTAATCTAAACAAGGGAAAAACGTTTTTCTTGTTTCAAGCCACTGAGATTTTGAGATTGTTATCCCAACACAATCTGTCAAAAACAAGTAATATACCCATGTTAAATAGGTATGACCATATGACTTCTTTGTACTCACCAAGCTCCTTTTATAATAATTCATTCATAAAATTTTGTTGGTATTTTATGTGAAACTGAAAAATATATATTTTCTGAAAAACAATATTATATATATTATGAAGAAAAAATTATTTATTTTTCAGTTTCTCCTTTTTTGATACCAATATCATTTTCCAATATTTTTCAAAGATTGACAATTGTACTTCTAAATGCAGTTTATCTCATACAAGAAGGAAAAAAAGGAAGAAAGCAAGAAAAAATGGCACTGTATTTGATGCTTTTATACCCGGAGAAAGAATTTCTACTATCAAAATTGATTAAATATCCCCCAGATAAGTATATATTGACTTTATATTTTGAGGTCCACTAGAGAAAATAGCTCTGACAAACCCTCAAATTAATTAATAAAATAACTTTTGAGTATAAATTATATATAAGGTATTTATGTCATTGCAATGTACATGAATGTCCTTCATGAGTATGAAATATGAAAACAATCTTTGTTATTTCATTCTTGTGCAAAAATTCAACTTCTTAAAATAAATAAACTAAATATAAATTATACAACTAAAACAGAGAGTAAACTTTAAATAGAAAAGACGATGCATAGGGCATGAATAAAATTCTGAGATTGTAAATTGTTGTTTACATGATTAAACAAGTGTTATTTTGCAATCCAATAGGTCAACATTGTTATCTTATTTTTATTCAACACTTCAGTAAACATTAACTCCCAAAGAAACAGAGAGAAGCATCTGAGCTCCCATAGATTATCATATAAAATGAGAATATTCATGTTCAAGAAACACTAGAATTATTAAGACTCTTTAAACTGAATATATGCTGTGTCACTTCCTTTATCTACAAGTAAATGGAAGCTGTACTTGGAAAATTCTCCATTTTTGATACTATTTATAAAAAAATAACACATTGCAAAGTGATGGTCACTCCTGAAAGTATCATTCAAAAATTTATATCGTTTCCTCAGTGAGTACAGATTTATTTGTACAGATAACTTGATAAGACTATCACTTTTAACTAATAATTTTTTTCATTTTTAACTAGATTCTTTCACAATAACATTCAAATATTTTGTTGCCCATGATATTCCCTTCCAAAAGAACACATTGCCTAAAAGACATCATCATTTTCTAGAAGCTTCTAAAGTGATCAAAGAGCACTAAATTGAGAAGTTTATCTTAGTTTTCCATCAAATTATATTTAGAAGTATACTGAAGATTATTCAGAGATTAGGTCTTTGTTGTTGTTCTGAACAAAGTTAAATTCCTACCCAAGAACAAAGTAGTTTTACCAAGCTGACTTCTGGAAATGCAGTAACTTTTTTACATAAAAAAAAATCTTAAAATGCTAATTTTTTTAAATCTTGAAATCCCCAATTTTTAACAAAACTTTTTAAACAAGACCTGATTATAGTGAAAAAGAGGACTTTTGTATAGACAAATAAGACTTCTTCCAGGGCTGGCAGCAACCTCTGATGCTACCACTTGCTAAAACCAAACTTAGAAGCAAAGAACAAAAAGTCATGAGTTATTATTACCAAAGTAGAAAAACAAAATATTTATCAAATATTAAAGCTTTTTAACTTGTGCAAAGTGTACCAAATTTTTCTAATCACTGTTTTTGGGGGATTTGGTTTTTGTTTTTGTGGTTGGAGAAACATAAAATTTGAAGGTACTGGCCATGTTTGACATGAAAAAGAGCTCAAAAAATAAGAATTATTTTTTAATAGTCAGAACATAAATAGCAGATGACAGACATGACCTAAATGTTCTAAGATGCCAGTAAACTTATCCAATTTTATATTGAAAGGGTGTATTATATTATTTCGTAGGATGTTTCAAAATTCTGTAAGTTTTAAAGATTTTACAGTAAACAGTAACTTCTTTACAAAGGTACCACTTCAAATTTCATTATCTGTCTCAAGTCATATATATCCATTTTGATCCAGATCGGTATGACCATTTTCAGTTACAGGGGTTTGGCACCCCCCCTCTCAGGAAGGAATGTTAGAAAATAAATAAATAAAATACAACAAAGTTAAAAAAATTAAAACTCAAACAAAACAGGGAAAGTATCTTTTAAGATATTCTATTTTTTAAAACCTTGGCCCCAATAGGAAAATAAAAAGAATCCATAATATAAATGAAAGATTTGGAAAACTCTCAAGCTGAAATTAAATAAGAGAAAATTTCTCCCTTTCTTAGAGTACTTTGAAATATTATCTCTTTCTATGCACCTGAGCATGAGAAACTAGCAAAGAAACAAAGGTGTGACCAGTGAGATATGAAGAAAACCATTAGTAAAATGAAAATTCAAACCACACTAGGATAGCCCTTTACACCTTGTATATTAATATTTTGAGCAGCTAATAGCCCAAAACTGGAAATAACCTAAATGGCCATTAACCCATTTCCCATTTGCCCTGAGAATACTCACCAGCTGGAATGTTACCCCAAAATAATTCACAATAACAGCCCTAACTAAAGTTTACCACAGATATTTTATGCTTTTCAGAAAATTACATCAAAACAGGACTGATGCAGTTGAGACAGCTCGTTTGAATAGAAAACAGATGCCAAAATATCTGGAGAAAATAAAAGGATTGCAAAAGAGACGACTATAGCTAGATTCTTTGGTGAACTTATGGGCTGAAATGGTGTCACTAAAAGGAAATAACATTGTTGTCAACATTCCAAAGTGATACTGTGATTGGGTAGACAACAGAAATAGAAAGAAAACTAAGAAGCCATGTGTCATTATGGATTATAACTTGAATATGGGAGCAGTGGGTTCAGCTAATCAGATGCTCACAAGTTTTGGTATAGGAAATTCTTCCTAAAAATTATAGTGCTGAACTCCTACATCCTGTTCTAGAAGCACCATTCTGAACTCATGATCAGCCGTGTGAACTTCAGACTGATGTTGACTGAAAGAATGCAGGAGAAGCATCACAAGACAGGGCAGTGACATCTTTGAGGTTGTCCATGCTCTGATGATGTCACAACTCTTCGCCTGTCTGGAAGACATTTCCCCAACATCAGGGGAACAGAATTCAACTGGTCACTGCAAAGTTTGGGGCTCTCACAATGTCAAGGATGGCAAGAACAATTGGAGAGAAATGTGACATTTTCGTGCGAAATGTGATGTTTCGTTTGTGTTTTTCTGTGCTTTGATATTTACCACACACACACAAAATTATTAAATATTGATCATTATATACATTTCTGTTACATTAGGATTAGGGACAAGTTCTAATTAGAAATAACTCCAAGAATTGTTTTTATATTTTATTTCCACATTGAAAACAAGTGAGATTTGTTTCAACCTCAAAGCTGCATTTTTTTTTCTAAATGAGGAATGGGTTAACAGATAAATGGACAAACTATTATATAGAAAAATGTAATATTCATCAGCAAAGAAAAAATAAAAAAGATAAAAATATTGATATACACATCAATGTGGTGAAGTTCACAAAATTATACTGACAGAGGTCAACCAAAGATGAGTATGTATATCCTGTATGATTCTATTTATGCATTATTTTAGAAAATGCAAACTAACCTATAGTGGAAGAAAGCACAATGATTTCCTGGAGATAGAGAAAAAGGCATGGAGAGGGCCAGGAGGGAGTGATTCTGAAGGTTATAAGGAATTTTCTGGAGGTAAATGATATGTTATTTTAAATGTGATGATGGATGAATACATACAAAAGTCAAAAAATTTATCAAATTATATACTTTATGTATGTGTAATTTATTATATGGCGATTATACCCCAATAAAGTTGATTGAAAAATAAAACAAATAAAAAAATTAAGGTGTAGTTGTCAAAATAGCAAAATAAAATTCTCTTGAAGGCCTAAAGTTTTTATTGCAGCATTTAAATTCCTTTCATCACTTTGGAATGTTGGGTTCATGTTCAATTTTTAATTGCCGAAAAATGTTCCTTACAATCTCTATTCATATGAGATTGCAGCACACTTAAAAATAATGTGCACACCAAATTACAGAAAGAACGTCATCATTTTGTCAATAACACAACATAAAACACAAAATGCAAGCTGGTGGAAAAGGTGTTAATGGGTTTTTATAAAATACATGTATAAAAATAACCTTAAAGCTTTATTATTATCAACATTATAGAGGTACAAACATTTATACCTCTGTATCAGAATGCAGTATGGTGTTCATTTACATCTTAACAGTACTGAATATGTTTACTCTTTATTTTAATCTTCTTTAGAGATTTTTCTCTGGCATTTTTTCCCACACATTAACATATGGAAATGTACATTTAAAATTTTATGTTAAAATCTGAAAAATTTGCACATAAAGCAAACTACAGTAGCAATTTACTGAATGAAATTATGAAGAATTTAAGTCACATGAGTCTCCTGAAATGCATAACTGAGAGTTTTTGGAATATATTACTAAAAGCCTTTCTGATCACTTTCTAAAAGTGATCAATCTGGGTGATTTTTTAATGCCAGATGACCATGCTATTTCAGGATTTTAAGCAGCACTTAGTTGGTGTCAACATTCCCTGATGTCATTTTTCACTTGGCATGTGAAAAATGAAAGAACCTAAAACTCTGCTCGTTGAAAATAAATATAGCTCATAAGTTTTGGGAATTTGAGTTAAAAACATTTTTCCCTCAATATCTTAATTAAAATGTATTAATATCAGAAATTCATTTACTCATCATTGATAGAGCTTATTATGTGCCAGCCTTTGTTCTAAGTGCTATCTAGATACTAAAGCTCTCAATCCTCATAAAAACACCATGAGATGAATAATAGTGTTCATTCAATTTTAACAGATGCAAACTTTGCTCAGAGAGGTTAATGTAGGAGACTGTTGTGGATTGAACTGTGTTGCCCACCCCTAATTTAAATGGTGAAGTTTGAACCCTTAATACCCTAGAATGTGAAGTTATTTGGAAATCGGGTTGTTGCAGAAGTAACTAGTTAATTAAATATGAGGTCATTCTGGGCCCTTACTCCAATATAAACGGTATCCTTATAAAAAAGGAAATTTGGAGGAAAACACATGCACTGGTAGAATGCCATGTGAAGACAAAGGCAGAGATCTATATGGTGCAGCAGAACTGAAAGATAGCCAAAGATGGCTGTCCAATTACTGGAAACCAGGAGAGAGGCATGAAACACAGTTGCCTTCATAGCCTGCCAACAACTAGCTCCAAGTCCTATAAGACAAAAAATTTCTGTTGTTTAAACCTACCGGTTTGTGGTACTTGGTTATGGCAGCTCTCTCCAACTAATACTGGGGATGGGATCCAGATATCTGGCTTGCAAGTATGCACTGTGCGATGTATTCTCAGAAGACATTTAGTTACCTTGTAATTCTGTGTGAGACAGGAAAAGATCTTAGTTCAAAGAAGGGAACACGAAAACAAATCAAAGAAATATGAGAGTTTTTTGACTCAAAAGGCAACTAAATATTTAATTATTTTTCTATACCAAATTTCAGAAAGGAATTGTTATGATAGTCACTTAACAATGGAAGTTGACTTTTTCTTTTTTTAAATGTCGATGGGGACACAAATATTCTTGTTTACATAATATTTAGTAATTATGTAATATTTTATATTAATTACTCCTACTATTTCTATTTCTGTTTTGCTACTCAAATCATCTCAAATATAGCTGCTAAAAATTCCTTCCAACTAGGATATATTTCTTCTGACTCTCCCCATTAAGCCCTAAGTGCTTCCTTGTTTTCGCACAATAGGCTTACCTTGTATTTTCATAGATGTAGTCTTGAAATCTAGATTGTGAAAACAAGGTATATAATATATAGTAAACATCTATTTGCAAGAGAAAAAAAGATACATTAGGAATCTCATGCATACTTGTCTTCTTAGGTATGCAAAAATAAGAACTGTGAAGAGAATAAAAAATGATAGAGAGTCCAAACTTTCTGAAAGCAGGCCTAGCTGGAGGTTTCATGTGTACCAGAGATGAAGTAGGAGAAAGGGGGAAAGGAGAATCTAGTGGAAAGTAAGGAAGATTGCACTGAAAGAGGAGTAAAATCAACTTTAAAAACTTTGTTTTCCAAATGAACCTCAAGTTTGGCTGTGCCTAAATCCTGATATGAGAAATTTAAGAAACAGATTAAAACAAAACAAAACAAAACAACAATACTCATTGCAAAACCAAGAGGGTGAAGAGAATTACAGCAAATCACCTGTATGTAACCTCAAGTGCAGCTGATTTAAAATTCCAAACCAATCAAGCTGAATGGAAGTCAGGTACCTCCTCTAAAAACTTTTTACATCCAGCAGATAAATTGCTTGTAGAAACTCTGATGTGTTAAAAGAAAACAAAACAAAACTCCATTAATATTTAGTGTTGCCCAAGAGAAATCTAAACCTAACATAACTCTTTTGTTGCTTTCATTTTTGTTTTATTTTGGTGGAGTAGCTATTATATTCTTTCTGGAATCCTTATGTTGTTGTCCTTGTTTTGTTTTGCAGAATAAGTTAATATCTAATCTAAATGTTATGTGGCACAACTCTGACAGGTACTTGAAGAGTCAACCTCTACGGTTGCACAATGTTGAGTTCAGGAATGTTCTTGCACAAGTTAGTATTACAGTGCAGAGTCTTAGGATGATTATTAGGTTGTTGATTATGGACTATAATACCGTTCAATGTGTAAGCCCAAGAGCACGGAGCCCAAGTCAGGTGGTCTCCAACACATTTCTGATTAAACATATGTGGTATAGACTCCTCTATCCTTATGTAACTGTCTGTCTATCTCCGCATCAGGCAGGAGACAGTTATGCTCCTGAAAGTTCTTCTGTGATCTTCACATAACAAGATTTTATAGCTTGAAATCATGCATTCATTGGTAAGAATTTTGGAGGCAGGAAGCTCTTCCTTCTCTTGGAGAAAGTTGTAGCTCTCCATGCTGTGTATCCTGATTGCAAAATAAAATCCTTCCTTTCACACCCTAAATGAAGTAAGACCTTTTCCTCATTTTTTTCATACATCTGAATTTAATAGTGACATTTATCCATACAGTTGTAATACACTCCTCATTCAGGGTAGAGTAGAATTTCACAAGTTTTCATCATCTATCTACTATCTATCTATCTATCTATCATCTATCATCTATCTATCTATCTATCATTTATCTACTGCCATCATCTATCTATCATCTATCTGTCATCTATCTATCAATCATCTATTATCTGCCTATTTACCCGTCTTTTATTTTGCTTGGTACTCAGAGAGATAATTCAGTTTGAGGGCAAATATTATTCTTTAGCTTTGGAAAAATTTTAGTGTTATTTCTGAGTATTATCTCTACAACTCTTTCTGAAATTGCTTTTAGACTGGATCTATTCTTTTCAGATCTTTTTGGGTATATCCTTTGTATTTTAGGTTTTTAAAATATTTTCCATCCTTTTGACTTTTAATAATAGGAAAAAGGTCTAGGTCCAGACTAATACATGTCAATAATTTATTGAGACTCATTAGAATTCTTCAAAGCTTATTCCAAAGATTTTTCCACAAAGTACTAGTGGTTTTACTGTTATTGTCATTTTTAATATAGTTTCCAACAGCAAATATATTTTGAAATATGTCTTACCTAATAGAGCTACTTATGTTTTGGGTTTTCTTGTAGAAATTATTTAAACTATTTCTATGACAAAGAACAGAAAGAGATGCACTTCCTATTCCTTTCCTTGACTAAAAAATCAAACCTTTCACACAAAGTTGGCAATGATTTAACAATAAATATGGAAGAATGCTATCTATACTGACTAATTATTCAGTCTTAAATTATAGCTCTGTTTCAAATCCTCTAATTAGTTATAGTGTCTTCTCCCACAGCAAGAAAAAGAATTATTATTTAGTGTTATTTAAAAGCTGCCTCTCAAAGTAGAAAAAAAGGCATTATGACCAGCTAAATTTACTTAAACCAACTTCTACATTATGCCTACAGAGAGAAACTTTAGATTTTGTACTATAATTGTACCAATGCATGACTTTTTATTTGATCTTCTGTTTCTAGTCTTATATAATAAAAAATTTATAAATTGCTATATTTGCTCACTAAAATAACTCTTAAACACACCTATGTATATTTTTTTTAAAAAAAGCTTTTCTGAGTGCTCTAAATAATTATTTTTAGTAGCTCTGAAATTAGTAACTCTGAAATTGAGGAATTATCTTTTGCATTTCAATAGTCTAAGACAAACAAAAAAAAGGATTTTTTATGAAGTTAAATTTTCTAGATTGAAAAGCACATGTGTGAAAATAGATGCAAATATAAAATTAAATTTCTATTTAGAATTGC
Organism: Cynopterus sphinx; assembly: GCA_030015415.1. Lineage (NCBI taxonomy): Eukaryota > Metazoa > Chordata > Mammalia > Chiroptera > Pteropodidae > Cynopterus > Cynopterus sphinx. The sequence continues at coordinate 30,312,195 of CM057392.1, read as the reverse complement.
CTGATATAAAAATAAATAATGAGTTCTTCAAACTTAAACCATAATAAAGAGATTCCTCAATATGTGTAATATGAAACATGATAAATTAGAGCTAATATTTATTTATGACCAAGTTTTCTATATTGGATGACACGTAGGGAAAATGAGACTGTTTCTTTTAAGACTATTAGCACATTGACGCAAATTACTCATGAGAGCCACGGTGGAAACACGTGATTAATGAGAATTGGTTTCAAATAGTTCCATATAATGATTACTTTAAGTGAATAGAATGCAGATGGTGGGAGTCTTTTAGACACACAAAAAATGAAAGAAATAAGAAAAAGATCATGAGCAAAATAACAGGCATCCATCACTCAGCTGGTAAAGTTTTGACTAAAAACAACATAAAATGAAGATGAGAATAATGAAACATATCTTATTTTTTCCTTGCTGCATGGATTCTGTAAGTCCTTAGGGTCATTTTGCTCATATCTATTGGATAATAGAGCCTTTAACGTATATATATATATGCCAAAGGATAAGGGGATGTGACTGTAGGTGAGAAACTCATATGATGGTCAGAGAGCACTAAATAGGAGAGGAGATCTTTTTACTTTCCCAAACTACCAAATACCACATATATTCTTCTTTTGATGTAGTGTGAGTGAAGAGACTTTTGCTGAGTATCTGCTCAAAATAATACTTAATGCTCCTTGCACCACTGCATTCTAGAGTAACCCCTAGACATTTTCAAAGCTGGGAGCTAACAGAATAGAGGCAATACGTATTTATTGTCAAGTAGGAACTACAGTGATAAGAGTGTAAAGGCAACTTCCTATGGGCATCCAGGTGCTGGCTTTCCTCTCTCTCACACCAGCCTGCATTCATTACCTTGGCTGTCAATAGGCTCTGATGGAGCTTTTAGACAACTACCAATATTCGATTGTATTTCCCATTGACTCAAAATTACAGTTATTGATTTAAAATTGATCATAATTTAGTTAATGTTTTAATCTTGCTCACAAACTAGTATAACCAAATAATAAAACGTAACTTAATCTCTCTCTTCGTTATTTTTTATTTTTGTTGGTGGTGTTGTTTCGGGATTCTTCACTGTTATCACTATTACCAGTGATAGGAATGATGGTGTATTCCAACATATTATTTTAATATGATATTACCTAAACTTAAACCTTTGCCAGCACAACCACGGATGAGCTTGGACAATTTAGAACTGCAAAGTAAATGAGGGATCACCAATAAAAATGTAGATGTGAAGTTTTGTTATAAAAATAGGGTATAAATTTGGAGATAATGATAAAACATTTATCAAGTATTAGTAGAAATTTAGCTCTTGTAATGTGAAAAGCACTAATTTATTCAGGAAATTAAATCAGCTAGTTGTTGAATGTGAATCTTCAGCAAATCATTAACCTCTGTGGTTAAGTTTAACTTTCTGCAAAAATGGGGATAAGGTGTTTGTGCTTGAATTTTCAGTGCTATTAAGATAATCAATGGAGGAAATTAATGCAAAGTCACTTAATAAATTCTAAAGATATATAAGCTACAAGTTGTTATGAGCTTTGATCAATGCTTTTGATGATTCAACTATATTGTTTTCTTGTGCAAAAAGGTCTGAGAACATATTAAAAAAAAATTGACATGACAATGAGATGGATCTTCATATTTAGCCCAGAGAATGTCTCAATAATTCAAGTGATAAATGGGAAATGCTGGAGTCTATTCTAGAGTGATAATAATTTCTTTTGGAACCACCTCCCTAATTACATAAGCATACCAAGTTTATGAGGGTGATATAATCAGTGCACATAATTTTCATTTTATTTTGTTTCATTTAGGGAAAAGTCTTAAAAGTTGTGTTGCTTTTCTTCAAAAAATCTAAAATTTATGAAGGAAGTAAGAAGATGTAGATCACATGAAATTATTTTAAGAGCACTTTAACCATTTAATGAAAACTAGCAACTCTAGAAACTAATTTACTGTAGATATCTCTTCCCAATGAGGAAAGGTGCTTCTAATAAATAAAATTAACTTTCAATATGTGTAAACATTTTAAAGTTTTAAAGATAAATTGGTGTGTGGAAACTTTATTTGAAATGACATTGCAAATATCAATTTAGCTAAACCAAAATACCTCATATTTAAAACACAAACATTTTGTCATGATGTAGAAAAAAATATCAGAAAGGAATCATGGTACTCTTGCTGAATATAAATTCTGAAATATCAAATAATAATTTAAAAAATAAAGGCAATGTCAGACCTTATTTCTTTATTATACTATTAATTTCCAGTGTTGTTATTTTATGCTGCCACTCATGGCAATTATTACTTAATGCAATATATTTGATCATTTTTAAAGTACTCCTTGCTATGTAAACAATGTTCATTATGGATAATTAATTAAAATATTAAAATTGTAACTTGTTTTACATAAAAGATCAAATGAATATTTAGGTGATTATACTGAAATAATCAGACTTACTTTGTTAAAATACATTTAATTTAGAAAAATTTATAAACCTAAATGAATGAATTATGCTTTAACTGAATAGATATCTGAAACTTAGCAGTTCTTATTTATCAGAAAGTATCAAAGACATTCTTTAATTATAACTGGAAGAAAATAAAGAAGATAAATCAACTTAAAAAGACATTTATAGCAAGATTCTTAGAACATTAGCTGAAAACGAAAATATTTTGTCCTAACTTTTGATTATTATGATGTAGAAATAGTAATGTTGGCTTTGAAATGACCTAACTAGTAAACAGAAGTATTTTATAAAACTATTTTGCACATAACATTCTATACCTGACCTTATCAAAAAAAGTAAATAAAAATGTGGCTCCTGCACTTCTGATTTTATTTTTCAATATGGACCAAATTAACTTAAATAGATTTTGTATTAGTAACCTAAATTTTTAAAATATTTACAAATACTTAAAAAAAATAGAAATTTATTATTTTAATATATGTATATATTGTAACAGTTACACACAAAGCAATATACATATGACATATTATTGAATTGTACACTTGAAATCTATATAATTTTATTAACTAATGTCACATCATAAATTTAACTAAAAAATAAAATGTGGAGCTAGAGGGCAAGGACAAACAATACTGGAAACCTTTGGCACAGACATAAGGCATAAATGATCTCATAGGGAGGTGTTCTTGGGCTTGCATTGCTGGATGCAAAATGGGTCCCCACCAATACAGTGACTTTAAATCCCTTACTGCTTCATAATTATAAAAAATTTACAAGGAAATGGGAAGCACCAAATTGATTTTAATAATAGTTTTGTGGCCAGGGAAGTAGTTTGAGAGTCAAAGGAGCCCTTATTCACTATGACTCCAGACCTAGGTGAATTCACACACCAGCAAAGTGTTAACCAGAGGCTGACTCTCTAAGCCAGCACTGTCGTGTTAAGCCAACTGCTTGATAGGCAACTGAAATGGGGATGGGACTATCCAGCAGTGTTTTTATCCACTAGGAAGATTTTTAAAATTTTTTAATGAAGAATGATGATAAAATTATTTCACTTCTGAAAAAGGGACATAACAGGGGATCAAGAGTTGTGATTTTTCCATCAGGATTTGGAGTAACACAACTTAGAGACCCAAATGGAGCAATAATATACCCAGTTGGGATTGACACAAACTCTAAAAATTAAGCACAAAGGATGCTTAACTTAGCAGGAATTGGCTCTAGGACTGTTTTTGTTTTTTTGGCAATAAATAAAATTTTGTTTTTTTTTTCTGTTCAGTTAATATCAACACTTAAACAAACATTTATATGTTATTTACTATTCTGTCAGCATAATGAATTATTGTAAAGCATTATAATTTGATTCAACAAGATAAAGAATACATTTATTTGATATTGATTCTGCGGCCTCACAAGCTTCTAGCTTCATTCTTAGACTTTTTTCTAGTATGCATTTTCCTTGCACGTTCAAAAACTTAAGTAGTATCAATCCATAACCAATCTAATTTCAGTGAAGAAACATATGTGCTTTACTGTCATCACTTTCTCTTCATTCAAAGAATACAAATAAAGGAATGCTCTCAATTGATTTTGTCTATCCCAAACCTCAGGATGTAGTTTCAGTATGAGTCAGTATGCTAGAACATACCAGAGCACACAAGTGCAAAATAATGTGGCATTGACCTTAATATATAAGGAATTGAATATTTCCACACTTCTTGATTTGTAAAGTCAACTTTCAAATATGAAATACAGATATTCCTTCATGTTTCCAAAGTTCACTTTTCACCATTTTGTTTTCACAGAACACCTACCTTTGTATCTCTATTTGTTAACTGAAGAATTTTAGGTTTACAAAAAAAAAAAAAAAAAGGATACAAAGGAAAATGGTTGTCAGCCTTTATTTTTCAGTGAGCCATTATGGAGGCAAACATGCACTGGTAAATGAAATCACACCACACATACAATATTTCTACTTTATATAGGCTGTGTATTTATCATATCATTTCTGCATTTACTGTGTTTGTGGTATCTTTGGTTTTATGTGTTACTTTGTATACTATTGTTCGTTATTTTCTGGGTCTAGGGACACTAAAAAAATTTTCCCATATAAATTAATAATGATTATGTCTTCACTTTACACCATTTCAGTTTACAAAAGGTGTCATAGAAATGCTCTACTTTCAGATAGTGAGGGAACCTTGTTTTACAAACTACTGAGCTACATATAATCTGCTTGACATGGAATCTTAGGCAAATAGAAACACTGAAGCAGGCATTCGTTCAACTTGATCAAATGCTGAAAGCATGAAAGCACATTTAAAACAAAATATAAGCCCCATGGTGGAGCAGGCATCCCAATGTATGTAAAAATATCAAGTGTGTAAAGAAGTTCATGTCAAGCCCGGTCCCTGGTAGAGTTTTTATTCCATGTTCCTGGCTAACTTTTACTCACCATTCAATTTCATGTAAGATGAAATATGTCTTTTACAGAAAACCTTTCTAGTCCTCCTTAGCTTTTCCTAAAGCCTGTTTCTTGTTAATAATACTCATCCTAATTTGTAATGTTGTATGTGTTTTGGTAGGCCTTTTTTATATCTATTGTCAGTAAATGTAAGCTCCATATGGTCAGCTTACTACATACATGTTCATTGTAGTAAATTCAGCTCTTAGCAAGAGCCATGCACATTATAAACAGAAAATACATATTATTGAACAAATAATTGCAGCTTTTTAGTGCTATACTGACCCTAAGTAGAATTAAATTGCTAGACAGTGAAGCCATATCTCAAATTAAAAAATTTTAACACTCAGAATTCTTTCTTCAATAACAATTATTTCCTTGATTGATTTAATACTTTATTTAAGAGCCTTGACACAGGTGTGTCAAGATATAGATGCTGGCTTCGATGGGTTAAGCTGAAAAATGTCATAGAATTATAATATTAGATGAACCGTCTGTCTCTTTGTGAGAGACAAAGGTTGATCCAGAGTATGAAAATGTGACTGGCATATCCCTCTCAAAGGCCAACTTTTTATTTGACTTAGCAGACAAAGCAGATCATGTCCTTCAAATGAAGTGAAAAACCAAGCCTGAGAGAATGACGCCATTCTCATTTAGCCTTGTACTCTACCGTCTTTTTATCCTTGGAAAAAGAAATATTTGAGATCATAGAAGGATACGAGTGTACGAGTCTTTGCAGAATTCAAAGGGATATCTTTAGATTTCTAAGAATGGAAGCCTTCAACAGAACTCTTATTTATTATTGTGTCAGTATTCAAAACCAGCAAACTTCTACCAACTGTACAATTTGGACTTTAGTGTAACATAAAAGCTGTTTTGCATGACAAATTACACTGTTGTAATCAATATTATAATTAGGATAGAAAGCAGATATATTAGATTCACATTTAGGAAAAAGCTACACAAGATTAATTACAGTCTCTTAAAATTCTATGTTCATCATCATTTAACTTTTTTTTTTTTTCATTTAATGCCAGAATGGAAGGATTCCAATACATCGGTTGGATGAATCTAGCATGCACTAATCCACCATGCTAAACACATTAAAAGTTAAGGACTCAAATGTGTTATAAAGCATAATCACTTGGGAGATAAATCTTTAGTAGATAGAATTCCAAATTAAAATTGCCAAGGATCGTATGTAGAGAGAGTTTAATCAAGGAAAATCTATATAAATAAGTCCTTATCGTTAAGTAGTACAAAATCACAAAATTATATGATTCATGTTGCTTACTATATAGTTTAACTTGGCTTCTTCTGAATTAGTTGTTAAAGCATTGAAAGGCATACCCATTTTCATGTGTTTAAATGTCTTCATTTTATATTAGCTTTTCTACTAGCTGGCAGATGTCACAATAGAGTGTCATCTGAATCTACCATCTAATCATGTATGCAAATGCAGAGAATCCAGCAAGAATCTTTTTAATAATATTAGTACTTAATGCCAGTTTTTTTTATTAGACTAATTAATATAATTGCATACAATACCATTTGTGGCATAAATTCCAAATAACAAGTTGTCAATCATTTAAACATAATGTGATAGTACATTTTGGTTGATCTCATCTAAAACTACATTTATAGATTTCAATTAGAGCTCCATTTGCCTTTTTTTAAATGATGAATTAGCACTTTTTCAAAATTAATTATGAAAATCTATGTGAAATATGAAAATGAGTGGTATTGAAGTTGAAAGCAATAAATAATACTTTACCATTTAAAAAGCTGTTATGATATAAAACCTTCAGCTAAACCTCTCAGGTTAGGTTTTGGAAATTCTGATTTGCTTTCCTTATGCAGAAGATGGGAGTAAAGGAAACATATTCTGCCCTTCTTTGCTAAATGTATCACATTAAGAAAAAACCATAACATAACTTTATTACTTTTCTTACTTTTCTTTAATACTCATAGACTAGTTTATCCTGAAGTAATTGTAGTACAGTGACCAGCTAATTAGGAATAGTCATTATCATTTTCATAGACTATTGTAGGGTATTATGTCTGAGTGATTAACATACTTTGTTTTATGAGCCCCTCTCGCAAGTAACACAAACAGAGCCATAGGAAGATTTCATGAAATGACCATGAAAATCACTTTATTTTTTAAGCAGTTATAAATCTGAGTAAAGTCACATATGTTAGAGCCAAAATAATAAAAAGCCACTTTAATCTTCAAAAACACATTATTTGCATTAATGTATAATTTTCTGGTTTCCAACATAATCTTACTACACGAGCTTTGTGTTTTTCTGAATGTTAGAAAGATGGCTTGTACTTAACATATTAAATCAATCAAATAAATCATTGTTATTGAAGAATTCTGAGTATTAGAAAAACTTAATTTCAGATATGGCTTTATTATATAGCAACTAGGCAACTTTAAGTAAAATGCTTAATAACTGCACTCAATAACCTCATCTTAAAATGTGTCTAATTGTTTTTTCTTTGTCTTAGCATGAATGATTTTAAATTTCAAAGGGAAAATGTGAATCTAGAATGCACTCTATAAGTGCAGTCTATACATATTATGTCACTTAGCCCTAACTTTAAAATTCAAGCTAGCAGTGTTATATATAAAAGAATCAATAACAACATGTATCTACTAGTATGATTGGTGTTATCTTAGATCCTGGACGAATATATTTAAAGTAGACGCTAAAGTGAAAATTTCAATGGAGGATTTGGTTAAATTAGACGAGAGAGAATGAAAATCACATTTGCTTTGATTTTGATTTGAGATTCCAAATCTATTTTTTCCCAATAGACATGGATTTTTTAAAATAAAGATGGATATTAAAATTCAAACACTGTCGAAACCTTGAAGCTCAGTCTTTCTCTCCTGTTCTCCTATTGGGACAGTTCCAACCCTTTCTAGCTGTAGTGCAGGAGCCCCAGGCCTAAAACTTGTACCTAGATTTGGATATTCCTGGAAGGACCACCAGGAGGACCAGAGGGCCAAGAAATGCCGATTATTACTCACAATGCAGGGAAGCTTCAGCAGAGGTCTGTTGGAGCTGTGGGAATAAAGCTGCTGACCAAGAGCAAGCAGAGTGTCTTATGCACACAAGCGGAGGGAGGGGTTATCTCACTGGAGGAGAAGCCACCTTCACCTTCTCAGACAGATGAAAACAACATGTGCTGGTTGGTTACAGGAGGAGATAACATCCATGGGAGCAGCAGGAATCCTTCTTGGGAGTAGGCACTGCTGAAAGCCCTGCATACTGGTTGGGGCAACTATCAGTTTTCTGAGTATGTGGAGGAGGGCTCTGTTCTGAGTTAACCCTTCACTCGCCTTTAGACTTTTCTATTGAGAGTCCAGTCTGTTCTATGCTTCTGTTTCCTCTGAATTTCAGAGAACAGATTTTATACACTCCAAAAAATTCTCTTCAACCTCTTGCCCCATATGCTTTGAGATAAAGGCCAGGTTGGGGAGTGGGAAATAGATCTATACCACTACACTCATATGTCCCAACCCAATTCTCTAAAGAAATTCTCTCAATATTTCTTCTAGATTATTGTCTGTCTCTTTATATAAGCTAGAGGTGGAGTGCAGGGTTATAGCTCTCAGAAGCAGTTTAGCATCACTCCAATTGAGTAGAATATGTGGGACTTCTCTTTGGTGTGTGAGACTCCTCTGGAATCTCTATTATAAAAATCGTATTTAGCAATGTTTCTCTGTATCATTTGAGATTTTTAAAAATCAATAACAAATTACTTGAGATATAGTCAATTAAAATCAATTAAGACTATCAATATAATAGTACAAAAGTCAAAACTTTATAAAGATGTTTACTGAGAAAAGTTTACTCCCATGACTATATCTTATATCATATATTCTCCACCTTTCTTTACGTAGCTACTTTTACTGTTTCAGCTTTTATTCTCTTCACAGTTCTTATTTTTGCATATCTAAGAAGATACTTATGCATAACATTCCTATGTATCTTCTTTTCTTTTGCAAAAAGATGTATACTATATATTTATATCTTATTTTCTTGATCTAGATTTCAAGACTAGATAGGGAAAATACAAGGTAAGCTTATTGTGCCAGAGCAAGGAAGCACTTAGGGCTTAATGGGGAGAGTCAGAAGAAATATATTCTAGTCAGAAGGAATTTTTAACAGCTATATTTGAGACAATTTGAGTAGCAAAACAAAACAGAAATAGTAGGAGAAATTAATATAAAATATTACATAATTATTAAATATTACATAAACAAGAATATTTGTGTCCACATTGACATAAAAAAAAAGTAAAAGTCAAATTCCACCATTGTTAAAAGACTATCATAACAATTCCTTTCTGAAATTTTGTATAGAAAAATAATTAAATATTTAGTTGCCTTTTGAGTTGAAAAGCACTAATAGATATATTATGTAAAATAGAGGCAATGGGATATTCAGACAGTGTTTGATCAAAATTTACATCAATTACAGTGAGGCAGTCTCCAACATGTGCCTCCTTTGAAATATATAGCATCAACTAGAGCCATTCTTGCTAAAAATATTTAACCTGAATCTAGTCAAATCGTTAGATGAAATTTCTTTTCGAAGAAATATAGTAGATAGAGAAACAAGTTAAACAGTATCACAAGAAAACAACAAGACACATCTAGAATATGGGATATTTTAGCCTTATTGGTCTTATTTTGTCAAAACTATTAATGTAATAATAAAAGAAAAGTATAGAGAAATACAAATGAATGCAATTAATGAAACCTGATTGGGTCCTGGTTCAAAACAAAACTCTATATATGACATTATTGAGACAATTAAAGGAAGTTAATATGTATAATATTAAGAAACTTAATTTTTGTATGTATAATAATGAAAGTTTGGTTATGTTTAATATGCTTTTATCTTGGAGCAATATTTGCTAAAATATTGAGGAACACAAAGTTTTGATGTCTGCAACTACTTTCAAATGAACCAGCAAAGATAGATGAAAGAGAGAGAAGGCAATGGATTAATAGTTGCCAAATAAAAAACTGATATACAGAGGTGTATTAGTCTACTCATTTGTTTTCCTGTATCTTTGAATCTTTGCATAATAAAGTTGAGAGAGAAAAAAAGGACAAAGTTAAGGAAAAAAGACTAAACTAGGTACTTTTCACGTCATTATTTTATGAAGTCTTTTTTCTGTTAAGACAGAATAAGTTTATAAATATAAGGAAATAAATTAAAATTCAAATACTATTGTCTGATTTCATTATGTCTTATGAATTTGGATCATTTCATTATTCATTATAAATATTGAACATTTGATGTCTGTTCAGGATGTTGCCAGCATTAACGTGTTAATGTCTCCATAAGTCTCTGAACTACTTAGATGAGAAGTTCAATGCAATTGAAAAGTGTTATTGTAGTGGTGATCATCATTATTAACCATGTCTGAAACTTTATATTTAAAAATACTTGATAACCATATTTATTAGCAATTATTAACATTTTTTCCAGAGTGCACTTTAGATTAATTAAATCACATTCCTGACCTGGCAATTCATGTTCAAGATTAACTTTTTTGTTGTTACAATTCATTGTTTTAAGCTTTACATTTGTTTTTAAACCCAGAGCTTTTCAAAAGTTACCTTTGAGATCAAAGTACTTTCAAATAACTTTATTTTGTTCTCTAATGGATTTTTGAAGATAAAGTTATTATTTTTAGTTGAAACAATTGTTCTTTAGAGGTTACATGATCTTATTTGTGAAAAAAATGCCAAATTATTTCACATTTTATACATATCTTTTAAATCCTTTGACCTTTTTGCTATCCATAAGGTGTTAGGTTAGGTCATTCATTTAAGTTCTTGATTATTGCTCATACAAAAAGTCGAATAAAAGAGTGTGTCTTTGGTATAAGAGAGTTGGGTGTTATTCCTGAACCCACCATTACTTGACCATAGGTCTATTAATAAGTCTCAGTTTTCTTCTATGTAAAATTACCACTTTATAATTTATTGAGATGATCTAATGAAGTGTCTGTCATAAATTACTGTTAAAGTATCAGAGGGTAAGCACTAAATAAATTAGCACACAAATAATTTACAATCTTTCTAGCCTTTTTAAAATCCAAATTTGTGGTAGAACAATCTTTCTAAAGGGAAAATTTGAGAATATCACTTTTACTAATTAAAAGTAAGTTTTATTTTCTCTATAGAACAGTACAGAAAATCTATATGTAGAAAATCATATTCTACAATTTCTGCTTGCACTCATTTATTTTCAAAGATGCTGAACTAAATAATACTGGCAACCCTCCTGGGATGTCATACTAAAAGCTGTCTGTTTTCTTAAGCACTACCTTGTAAAAGTTTTGCACATGCCAAGTGTACAGAACTCCCATAATGCCCTTGGCAGAACTTTATTTATTGAACAAAGTTTAACTCAAATGTCACCCTTCAGCAAAAGCTTTCCCTGATAATTTCTCTTTTCATTGTGCTCTCACGACAACCTGACCCTGTTCATCTTTTGAATTTTTATAAACATCTCTCTTCTTTTTTTTCCTCCCTTCCATTGAGTATGAGCTCCTCAAAACTAAGGCTATTTATGTTAAACTTCATTTACCAAATATCTGTTTCAGTAGCTGTTGATATATACATTCCCTGTCCTTATCTAAAAGATATAATTTAAATAGCACCATTAGTCTCTACTTGTCTCAAAATATCTACTTCATTAGACTGAAATGATAATATTTTCTTTTTCATGTTAGTTGGGATTTCTAACAATAACACCAATAACTGAAATGGGATTATTTACTTATTAAAACCATGCTTAAGAATGTGCCAAAAGATGTATTTAATTTCTTCCTTTTTTTTCAACCAGAAATTAGTTTATTAGATTAGCTAGTTGTGATCTTGAAAGATGTAGAGAACTATCTCTAAAGGTGAAACAAGATATAGAGCAAACAATTTTTAATTGAAGGTAAAGAAAGAATATAAGAGAAAATTCAGTGCATACATTTTGTGTACAGCAAACTAAAAGACTTCTCAGGGGAGTGGGTCAATGTTCATAAAAAGCTCACACTTTTATATTTCTTTAGTGAGTTTTCATTGTGTACAGGATAGTGGTTGCAAGCATGGGCTTTGAAGTAAACTAATCTAGGTTAGAATTACATGTCTAACGCTTACTACATCTGTGACTTGAGACAATGTAATTAACCTTTGAGTGTCAGTATTGTGTACAAAGATGCCAATCGCATATAATTGTTTTGAGCTTTAAATAAGATATGCGTAAAGTATTTATTAACACAGATAGCACAATAAGAATTCAGTCAATGGCAACTATAAGTAATAATGTAGTTATTATCTTCTATCCATTCAAAATTCATAAAGCAAGTATCCCTTACAAGTAAAGATATCAAATCTCAATAAATGTAAATAACTTGGCTGTAATGTAAAGCTGATATCAATCAAAGGACATAAGATTCAAACAAGGTAGCTGATTCTTTTTACAGCACATTAACAATACAACATGCTGCTTCTAGTTTGCAAAGGTCTCAGGCAAGAGATGAAATATCATTAGTAGTTGCCCAAGGCCAAGTTTCTGAGATGAAGAAGAAAAGAATAACCCTAAAACAAAATTCATCCATTTTCTAGATATGCCTTTGTGACATTTAAAATTTGATGCTACCTAAATAGGTACCATGTTGTGGGGTACCATGCTAAGTATGGATGTAGAAAAACAAACAAACAAAATAATCAACTTCTTCTCTAACTTATGACTAGGTTAAAAAATACCAAAGCTCAAATAATATATTAATAGAATAAATCCATAACTAAAAAATAAGAATAATTGAAGATATTTTTACAAATTGAATAAAATTATTTTGAGTTAACATACAAAAAAATTTTATGGAAAAAAAATATTTTGAACTGAGTTTCCCAATTGTTATGAGAAAAGATAAGGGAGAATATTTTAAGGAATTTGTGACTGTTCTTCCACTTCACTTTTTTTTAACATGGGTTACTACCATTTACCTTCCAACCATCTATCTTCATCACATTCTGTCAATATTTACAGTTGCTTCTTAAAATCCTTAAAACACATGTCCTGTTCATTTTATTCTCTTAGTTATGAAGACAGATGATAGCATCCTTTTAGATATGACCAGATAATTCTTTTGAAAAAAGAACAATTACAACAATCACTTTCAATATACTAGCTAAGCACATTTATTGATGCTATAATATAACAAGAATATTTTGTAGGTGTATAGGTTTTCATTTCGGTTGAGGAAATTAAAGCATTATATGAGTAGTTCATTAACTTGCAGTGTTTTCTTATGATGAAAAAGAAGAAAAATTATTATCTTAAATTGTCAGGTTTTGTAATCAAGATTAAATTACTTGCCCCCAGTCAGAGCATAAATCAGGATAGAGCCAGTGTGCTCTCAAATATAGTAAGGCTACAAGATAGTATGAACCCTTATAAGAAAAGTATGAATAAGTTGAGATGATATATTACACTATTAAATTATGCTAATTTACAATAATTACTTTAGCTAACATCCTGTTTTAAAGTAGAATTGTAATAATTCTGTGCAATTTACTAATTTCCTTTTTCATTCTCCACCTAGGATTTTGTAGAAGAAAAGAAAAATCACATTGTTAGACTCAAAAACATTGCCATTTTAATCTCATATTTAGTATGGCTTTGGAGAATACTTTCTTTGAATAATCTTAAATTCAAATCAATCTGATTCACTGATAAGACTATCATGCACCAATCACTCTTCTAAACCCAAAAGACAAAAAACCTGTTTCATTTGATGAGAATTTTACAATCTATCAGAGAGGAAAAATATACATATAATTGAAATCCATTGTGTTAGGTATCAAAGTATATATAAAATGCACTAGTTTAAATCTTATTGTCATTCATATGGAAAACTGCTAGAGTATAATAATTGTTCTTCCTGTCCCTAGTCTCCTCCCACCCACCAATATCTTTTCCACATTACTGCCAGAATGGCCCATACGATACAGATCTGATTTTGTTATTCTATATGTAAAGATCTTTGGTGTCTCTTTGTTCCAGACTATAGCTCAAGTTCTTCAGTAGGATGCAATGCAGGAAATTTTCCTAGCTTCGGCCTCACCTCCATCATCTATTACCAATTTTCTGGCAAGAGATTACAAGTGTCATGCTGTTCTGTACTTCTCCTGGTACTTCTTTCTAAGATACTAACTCACTTTAATTTTACTTTACTTCATGATTCAGCCAGTGTTTATTTCTTCTGGAAAAAACCTGCCAAACTAAGGGCTCTTTTTTGCCTTTTTATAACACACTGTGCCAACCTTTATTTTATCACCTTTTATAACATTTTTGGTTATGTTACAGACAAAGGAGTAAAAACCTTGATGAAAATATAGTCCTTTTCCACTCCCTCTAGTGTGTCTTTCTTCCTTTCAGACTCTCTTTTAGGTATGTTTCTGGCTTCAAATTAGATTTTGTCACTAAGCTGCACTTTTATGAAAGTCTAAGGCATTTGAAATAGAAGACATTTTTATGCTTCTTTCATTGTTTACACTTAGCAAGCAAGGAGTTTTTATGCAACAGTGTTCCCATATCCAGTCTTTGTCTTTGCAAGTGTTGAAATATAGTTCTGGCAGAGGCAGAAGCCAGACTTTAAATTCTTCTGTCTGTGGCGCTAGCTCCATGGGATTGAGATGCAATTACAACAGGTTACAGTGGCTTCCTGATCTCAAATTCTTGATCTCTGGGTCACGACCACAGCCAAGTGTATGAATCCACGTGTGAAGATGTGAGTAAGACTGGAGAATAGATGCCAGTGGCCCAAAGAAGACTAAGTACCTGAAGTCATTCGAAATATAAAACCTACTGAAGATAAGAGCTGTTGTTTCCTTATACACCCTCCTAATGGCAAGGCTGTCGTTGTTAACTTATAACCACAGCCCTTAGCACAGAGCCTGACAACCAAGTCATGTAGCCTGTGAGTGTACAGAAATGAAACGAGTGTTATTTTCTCTCCAGGTTATCGTAAACATCTCTGTGAATGAACATATATTTACAATATTGATATTGTAAATATTTCAGACAAAAGAGATAGCATTTCAGAGAAATAAAGTCTCTGAAATACAAAGCATACTTGGGAAATGGCAAATAGTTCAGGGTAACTATATCAGCATGTCTTTAAAAACTGTAATGAAAGAGAATATTTAAAAAATTCTGAAGGAATTTTTTGGAAAAAAGACAAAATTCTGAAGGACGTAGTATACCATCTAAATTCACTGAAGAGGAATTTTTCACTCAGATGACTAACCCCTGTAATCAGCTCTTTGTTCTGTAGACATGCTTGTCACATAAGCCACAGGGCAGGGTGATGCCCCGGCCGGCGAGGCAGGACAACGCGGGTCGAAGAGGATCCTGTGGAGGATGGGGGGAGGGGAGAGACAGGAGATACGAAGAAATGGAGGCAAGACAAAGTTCTGATCAAGCCTCAAATTTTTTATTTTCTCATGGCCGCATATATACGGGGGGAACAAAGGGAGGCAGGACTGACTAGGCAGGGGGATACTTGTTACAATTTCATTGGTCCTTGGTTGATGGGGTTAGGGGGTACAAAGGTTAGAAGTGAAAAGAGGAACAAGGAGGAAAGGGGCTCCTTGGGCAGGTCCACAGCCATTCAGTAGGTCCTTCCTTATCCGGCGGGTATGTTAATACATTCTGTGGTTAACTATTCCCTGGAGCATTGTCTGCTCCTGCATTCTTTAGATAGCATACAGGTTTGTTAACGGCCAGGTTCTATGCCGGGGGGTTGGGCGGTCAGGATGAGGGTCTTTTGGCTCCCAACAGGGTGACCTCAAGATCAGCTGAAGACTCAACATCCCTTTTGCTTGTGCTATTTAGATAATAGGTATATTGTCTTTGCTTGTTCTGTCTAGATAACAGATGTATCCTCTTTGCTTGTTTGCAGATAATTGCTGTGAAAGTAAGGTTACCCTTGAGCTCCTGGCCCAGAGCTTCAGATTGCTAGCTCTTCTGGGACCACCAGCATAGTAAATCTGATTTCTCCAACTCTCCAAGTGGTGCTTGGTTTCTTTTTCTGCAACACCACCACCATACTTAACCATTTTCATTATTTTTCCCAGAAAATTTACCCCATGTTTACTAACTTTTTAAAATCTCCTACTGTATTTCCAATCTTATACTAGGAATAAAATTGTAATAACATTATTAGAGCCATATTATACATTTTGGAACATTGTTTTTTTTCTCCTGTTGTCATATTTCAATAGATATAAACAAAAAAATTGAAAATGAACCTTTTCTCTTAAAATAAATCTTATTTAGCAATCATTTGCAATTTCTCGTTCTTAGATTTAAGTACCTATGTCTCTCTTCACTCTGTCCTTTTGAATTATTAAATCAGACATGACCCCTTCCTTCTATGACTTTGATCTTTTCTCACATGTACCTTCAAAATGATTATTTTAAAACTCAGACAAGGAGGTTTTTCACCTATTAAAACACCCAGCATTTTTACAGCTTAAAATATTGATCTAAATTTAAATAAAATTATTTTTTTACAGTAGGATGATTATTTTACAAAAAGATCTAGGAATGAATATTTTTTTTTCTACAAACAAAAATACAACAAAGCAAGTGAAGGGTTGTATGTCTCTAATTTTTCAATATGTAAAATGCTAGGTGTGGTAAAAAATAGAAGCCTTTATCATTACTACTTCAAATCAATACTATCCAGAGAAAGAATCTATCATTTAGTATTTTTTAGATAATACAATTCACTATTTAGGTATAGGGCTGATAAAATTTTAATGTACACTGTCTTCGGAACTGATTTCATGCCACTTTCCTTATACATTTATTCATTTACTCAATAAATTTCTATTAAGTGCTTACTATGCACTTGGAAGTATCTTCAAACAAAACATACCAAGATCCCTGCCTTGTGGAGCTAACGTTCTAATGTGAGTAGACCAAAAATAATAATAACAAAATAATTTGCTACTAATCTTTTTAACCACTGGCTTGGATTAAGTGACAGCCTCTGAAAATTGTCTTAGTTCATAGAGCCTAAAATATATCTTTTCAAGTTGAAAATATAATTGCCCCCAACTGCTGAGCTATAAATTCAACATATAAATAATATTTATAGTAATGATCAGAGGTTAACAGAAAGACTCAGAATGGCTCAGAATCACCTGGAGTCTGATAAACTTTATATCTCCTCGATAGCAGTCATCTTTATTGATAGGTACTATGTTAGCCACTTTATATGCATTCCATTATGTAACAAAACATTTTTATAAACATAAATATGTCCAATTACTACACTAAACTTATAAAAAAAAACCTGAGGAACAGCGAAGATTCCCATAAAACGGAGCTTAAGAAGTGGTTTAGATGAGACTAGAACCCAGGTTATGTACTCCTAGAGGTGCTAGATTTAAGTGTGAGTAGAATTCAGTAACATATCTATTAAAAAACAAAAAGAAAAGCAATCAACTGTGATATCATAAATTGATGCTGGAAGCTAGAGAAGCATAAAAAAAGGAAGTAACTGCTGCAACACACATTTAAATTCTATTTAGGAGAGAGCAAGCCTTAGACAAAGAGATTAAAGTTTCATTTACAAGACCATTCTAATGTGTAGATGATGCCTCAGGCTACTTAGATATGATAAAAAATATTTGCTTCTTCCAATTAACTCTTCTTGCTCTTATTTGTTTATCAATCGACTTTCTGATTATTAATAGGAGTTCCAAGTTTAACACCAAGAAAGAAGGTATTGGCCTTGTCAATGTGAGTTTTATGATGCATATGATATTTATAATTCCTCTGAAACATGACAAATTTGACTGATTTTATTCATCTGTCTCATGAGCTTGGCTAAAAACTAATAGTATTCATGAACTCTTTGATGTGTAAAGCTATATGCTAAACATCTTACATGCCTTAAATATTTTTTGCCACAAATATTGGTTGAGTGAATCTATTCTTTCAGATGTTTAATTATAGAAGTTATAAATCAACTTCTATAATTAAACTTTGCAATAACCTTACAAGTTAAGAACTATTATTATACTCAGTTTGCAGATAAGAAAACTGAAGCATAATGAAGCAGTTAATAAACCCATGGATATTCAGAATTAGAATCTATATTCAAGTCGGTCTGACCCCAAGCCAATATTATTGTTTTTCAAACTGTAGGACTCTAGTTTATCATTAATATGCCTAATTCCTGAATACCCATGTTAAAAAAGAAAGTTTTTGTTTTCTTTTATTTTATTTAGTCAATAATTATTCCTGAGGGATGAAATAGACCATCTGTGCAAGCAACATGAAAGGATGTTTCTTCTCAAACTAAAGTGAATTGCACCTGAATGTCAATCCAAAGCTGTTTTAGTCACAGAAAACAGAGCATCTTGATTTCAGTGTTGAAAATAACTGAAAAGTATGAGCATCAGGTACTGATATCAAGTAAAGTACTTGAGAGGTCCAAGTCAAAACAAGTCACACTTGCTGTCAAAGTGGAAAAGGTTCAGACATATTTTAGATGAAATCTTTCTTAACATTTATTTCTGGTAAAGACCTCATCTATTATTTTAATTGGCTTGATAAAGGAGCATACCTCAGTATATTGGATAGACTAAATTATTATTTTAGGTTCAAAACATTCTCCTAAACATTGTTTTTTAAAACATTTTTTTAATTGAGGACTTTCATAAATTTTAATTTAGAGAAACACATATCAGAAATCAATTCTCTCTTGAATTCATGATACTCCCCCCAACTAGAATATTTTTCTTCCAGACTTCTATTTTGCTTATATCCTTATATTACAGATTAACTGTAGAATGAGAGTTTATTGGATGCAGCTTATAAAATAGCACATATCATAAGTCATATAATATCTATTTTACCCTGTCTTTTTTTTTTGCACAGTAGTTATCACTACTGATAATTACTTTTTTATTTTGGTCTGTCTTCCCTGACTTTTTGTGTGTTTGTTTAGTGCTATATTCCCAAGGCCCAGAAAAATGAATGAGATGCTGTACTATCATTGGATCCATGACAGTAACCTCAGCCTCTTGAAACTGTATGACTTTAAGGGCATATTTATTTCCAAGATTAAGAACAGCACACTGATTCTTGAAAATCAGGTAAGTTAACTATTCTTTCTGTTTCAGTGGTTGCTACAACCATCTTGCTTCTCTAAACTTCCACACAACTTCCTTTAAATGTTATCACTTCTTCAGGTAGAAAGCCAAGTTTTAAAGACTGTAATTAAAGATAAATGCTGTTAGATAATAACTGACTGTGTTTTGCTAGAATTTAGATTTATGTTATACATTTGTTTCCCTGTCAGGTATTAGTTTCAAAAGAATTCAGAAAAAGCTAAGATTAGTAGATATTATTTTAAAAAGAGAAAGACTTTTTAAAAGGTTTATTCTTTTATCAGATAGTTCAGTGAGTCTCACTGTCTTGACAGATTTAAAAAAAATTCACTGGCAGATCAACAAAACACTACAGGTGAAAATTTTTTCAATTAACTAAGAAATACTCAGTAAACAAAATGATTTTATCAAATGTCTTGAGGTGCTCTGTTTCCTAGTTATGTTCTAACTCATAAATGTAAGTTTCTGAAGAGGAAATTTATTTCGCCAATGACACACCATTTTCATGAAAATGTTTATTTTGAAACCATTCCTTCGTTAAAACTTACACTTAGGGTGAGCACTAAAACTGTTCAAAATAAATTTGTTTTATACCTTTTGTATTAGTTTCTTGTGACTACTGGAACAAATGACCACGAACAGAAGAAATTTATTCTCTCATAGTTCTGGCGTCCAGAATTCTAGAATCAGGACCACTGGGCCTGAGCAAAGTGTCAGCAGGGACCTCATGCCCTTGAGGAGTGTAAGGGAAACTCTGGTTTTTGCCTCTTCCAGTTTCTGGGAGCTGTCTCCATTCCTTAGTTCGTTCTTCTGATGAACGAGGTTCATATGTAATATATGGATCATTGCTTTTTCCAAAGGCATATATAGAGTCTATAAATTTTCCAATACCACTCTGTAAGTTACATTTCAGACTTTATAATATTTGGAAAGAGTTGGTATGTTTTCAACTTTAATATTAGTGTTGTTATTACTACCTATTTAAATAAGGTAAAATATTTTTGGATATTTAATGCCTTTATTTTGGTAAAATAAATATGCATTGCCTTAAAACACTGTCATTCCCTGATGTTTAAAAGCAAATGTTAGATTTGTTTTTGTGGTAACAATGAAAATACAATGCTCAGATCTCCTGCTGTGAGAAACTGACTGGTGATGACCTCAGCTGCAGCTCTTATGAGTTCAATACTCTGCACCAATGACACACTTCCGAAGGATTGCTCCCAGGCAAAGATCAAGCAGGATAGGGGGATTAGTGCCAGCCCATTTCTGTTCAACAGAGAACTGCTCAAATACTTTGGCTCCTCATTGGTCTGGATGAAGTTTTCAGGAAACTTGTTATGTATGGGCTAAACTGTGTTCCCCCAAAACTCATATGCACAATACTTTAGAATGTGACTGTATATGGAGATAGGGTCTTTAATTAAGGTATAATGAGATCATATGGGTGGTCTCTAATCCAATCTGACTGGAAACCTTATAAGAAGAGGAGGTTATCAAAGAAGATATTCAAATAGTGAATAAGCACATAAATGATGATTAATATCACTAATCATTTGAGAAATGCAAATCAAAACTACAATGAGATACTACTTCATACTCTAGAATGGCTGTTATCAAAATAAACATAAAAAACAGAAACTAACAGTATTAGAGAAAATACAGAGTTTGGAACACTAGTGTACTGTTGGTGGGAAATTAAAACAGTATAGTCAGTGTGAAAACAGTGTAGTGGTTCCACGCACACACACACAAAAGTAGAATTACTCTATTATTTGGTAATTTTACTTCTGGGTAAACACTCAAAAGAACTGACATCGGGATCTCAAGGGGTCATTGATGAATGAATAGAAAAGCAAATATAATATATACATACAATGAAATATTGCTTAGCCTTAAAAAGAAAGGAAATTCTGACATGTGACCTCATGCGTGAAACTTGAGGACATTATGCTAAGTGAAATCAGGCAGTCACAAAAAGACAAATACCGCATGATTCTACTTAGCTGTGGCACTTACAATAGTGAAAACTATAGAGGCAGAAAGTAGAATGATGGTTGCCAAAGATTAGAGGAAAAGAGAATGGAGAGTTATTGTGTAAGGAGCATAAATTTTCAGTTTTGCAAAATGAAGAGTTCTGAGGATGGATGGTGATGATGGTTGCACAATAATATAATTTTACTTCATGACTCTGAACTATATATTTAGAAATGACTAGAATAGTAAAGTTCATATTATGTATATTATACCACCATAAAAAAGTTGGGAACAGATACTAAGAGGTTTTATTATAAATAACTTTATACTAATGATTTGAACACTAAATAAAATATAAAATTTCTTTGAAAAATGCAAGTACACAAAATTGACACAAACTAAAGTAGACAATAAATCATACAGTCCTAAGTCTAGTGAAGAAAGTATATTCTTTTGCAAGAAACTTCCCATCAAGAAAACTCTAGGTTTAGATTGTTTTACTGGTAAATTCTACCATACATTCAAAGAAGAAATATGTAAAACATATAAACTATTTCAGAAAATAGGGGATGAGAGAATACTTTCCGTCTGTTTTTTGTCAGCATTTTATGGTAGCAAAATCAGATAAAAATATCACAAAAAAATAACAAATATATTACTTGAACATAGATACAAAAATACCTAGGAAAACATTAATAAATCAGACCTAAGATATTAAAAGAATAATGTGTCATAGCCAAGTAGGGCATCCTCTAGAATGCAAAGTAATTTTCTATATCAACAATAAAGACAAAGATGTTATGATCATTTTTATTATAAGTGAAGAGAAAAGCATTTAACAAAATTCAATTGCCATTCATAATAAGAACTCTTAGCAAACCCAAATTAGAAGAAAAGTCTTTAATTTAATAAGGGTGTATATGAAGAACCCGAAATAGAAAAAATGTAATGGTAAAATATTGGCCAATTTTAACCTTAAAAAAAGAAAAAAAAGCAAGATGCCTGAACTCACCACTTCTACTCAATATTGCACCAAAGAGACAAACTAGAGCAATAAGACATGTAAAAAAAAAAGTTATATAGATTACAGAGGAAGAATTAAGACTGTCTACATTTTACATGATGTAATTATTAAATATAAAAGTCTAAGAAATCAACTAAATTATTATGAGAATTAATAAGCAAATTTAGTAAGTTGCAATGTATGTCTTACATACAGATATCAATGTATTTCTATATATTATCAAATACTGGAAAAATCAAACTTAAAAATATCACATTTATATTAATCTTTATAATAAAGACAATGAGCATATAATTCTTAGGAATAAATATAATTACAAAAAAGATATCTGAGACCACTTCACTGAAAATTACCAGGCAATAATTGGATTAAAATATTCAATATTGTTAAAATGTCAATTTTCACTAACTTGATTTATAGAAGCAATACACTTTCAATTAAAATTTCAAGTGATTTTCTATAGAAATTGACAAATCATTTAAAAATTTAAATGGAAATGCAAGTGACCTGGAATGACCAAAGCCAGTTTAAAAAAGAATAAAATTGAAGAAATCACAATCCTGCATTTCCAGACTAACTATAAAGCTACAATAACCAAGACACTGTCATTTAAGTATAAAGGCAGACATATAGATTAATGGAATAGATTTTCAATAAATACAAGGATGTGATTGTGTGTATGGGTGTGCTGATTTTTGTGAAAGATTGTCTGATTTTTGACAAGTTTACAAATCAATTCATTGTTGAAACAAAAGCTTTCAATAAATGGTGTTGGGACACTGGATATCCATATTGAAAAATTTGTATTAATCCTTATCTGACCCACAGATAAAAATAAATCAAAAGTGTCATAAATCAAAATGTAAAAGCTAAAAGTATAAGTGTTTTTAAAGTAAAACATAGAAAAAACATCTTTGCAACTCGAAGCAAGCATTGTTCTTAGGTAATAAACCATAAAATATTAATAAATTTAATTTTGTTATATTAAAAATTTCTTTTAAAGGCACTATTAAGAAAATTAAGATGCAAGCAACAAGATGGGGAAAATATTCCCCAAACTTTTATCTAGTAAATAACTCATACCTAGAATATATAAAGAATTCTTACATTTAATAACAAAAGAAAACAATCCAGTGAAGAATGGGATTAAAATTTGATTTGTAAAGATAATTCACCTACACACAGAAAATGATATAAACAATTGTTCGATAAGAAAATAATGACTCATTAAAAAACAAGAAACTGAATTTGGTAGTTTTATCTACCCACCTCTCTCTCACTCACACACACACACACACACACACACACACACACACACACACACATCCCTAAACATAGTGTTTACAGACCATGCATATGGAGCCTACCCATTATACACTTACTAAAATCACTAAAAAAAATTTTTTTAAAGACCTATATAACAAGTGTTGGTGAGAATAGGGAGTAAATAAAATTGCTGTTTTGTATCTCACTTCAATATATCCCACTCCTGGTGGGATTTAAAAATAATAGAACTGTTTGGGGAACTATTTGGCAGTTTCTTAAAAATCTAGATATACACTGTTCTTATACCAAGTCATTCCTTCTAAATATCTGACCAAGAGAAATAAAAATGTATGTCTACTTGAAGTGAAAGGAATGTTTATAACATAGAACGAAATATTCATCAGTAACAAAAATGACAGATTACTTATATCTGCACTGATTCGTACAGCATGGATGAATCTTAATAAGGCTGATATAAGGAATCCAGGCACAGAGAGTACATACTATATTATTCCATTTTTAGAAAATTCTAGAAAAACATAATCTGCAGTAACAGAAAGCAAATCAGTGGGTGCTTAGAACCAGGAGCAGAGGGGAAGGCAGATGCAAAGGGGCTTGAGGAATGTTTTGAGGGTGATATATGTTCTGTATCTTGACTGAGGAGGTGGTTTCTCAGGCATCTACAACCATTGAAAGTCATTAAATGATTCATTTTAGTGGATGTGACCTACTGTGTGTAAATTAGATCACAGTAACATTAAACTAAGAAATATATACTGTAAAACCTAAAAGACTGAGAAAACAGAACTAAGAATATAGATGAAGATGCTTAGAAACTCCCAAAATAACTTAATATTTTGAAATGGACAGAATAGAATTATTATAAACATTCAGTTGGTAAAAGAACTTAAAATTCCCTTGTTTGCCTAAATAACCACAAAGATTTTAGGATGAAACATTGATAATAATAAGCCAAAGACCACCAAAATGCTTTGCCTTACTTTAATAGATTTTTTTTAATCACAGAGAGTGGGATGATGTAATTCAATAAATAAATTTTATGATTCTTTTTTTGTTAATAGAGGAGAACTGGCTGAGAATATAAAGGGTAGAAAGTGTTGTGCAAATGGCCACACATTCCTCAGAAATGAATTTTTTAAAGTACAGAAACTACTTCCCCAAAAGAGTCAAAAGCAAAAAAAATGTAAATAAATTAAAAAATCAAGCTCTACCATACACCACTACAACAGTTTATATTGCAACTGTGTAGTTGATATATTTTTACAGTGTGTATAAATTAAGTATATGGAATATAAATCTCTGAAACAATAGAATGCTACATTAGAGGTCTTACAAATCTTCCCAATATCTAAATCATATCCCAGTGACAGATTTATTCATTATTTCATTTTTGCAAAAAGCATTTTTTTTCTGCCTTTATCTCTATATTCTTTCCTTTGCCGTGTACCATTTATTTCTGATATTTGAAAAAGGCTGCCCTATGAACAGTCTCAGCATTAGCAAGAAGCCACTATTGTCTTCTTGCTGTGGAGTTAGGTGATCTATTTTTTGGTTCTAAATTCCTGCTACTTTCTAAGCCATTCAATTGTCAAAGAAATAATTCTTTGTTCCACTCTGGAAGAAAGTACCTATGTTCAGTCATGAATCTTTTAAAATATAATAAAAAAAATCTTCACAGGAAACATAGAAAATGATAGGTTTTCTCCAATGTAAAAGTATATATAATTTAGCAAGAAGTTTGTTTTTGAAAAATTTCACCTTAGTATTATTAAAATACAACATACATAGTAAAGATTTATATACTTTTTGTTAAAACATAATTAGCAGGTATATTTGACATATGTAAAGAATATTTACAATTTGTTTTTTATACATACTTACACATTATATGTATTATATATTGTATTATAAATAATATAAAAATTATGCTTTATTTTTTTATAAGAACTAAAATTTCTGATTTTTAAAGTCATTTATTTTTAACATTTATATATGGATAAGAATGGTAATGGAGATCATCATAGATCAAGTATTTTTGATTCCATAGAAAAAGAGACTGATTTAATATAAACTACAAAAATAATGTGCTCAATTTGAAAGATAAAGAAAATATAAACCACCTGAATTTTGGAGGTTCTCTTTTGTAATAGATACATCTCTACTATGGTTCTGCTAAGCCAGAGAAAAAGTATATCGGTTCAGAGTATCAGATCTGCAATTAGATATACCTATCACATACTACCTGCAAGCCCCTGAAAAAGAATTTTTGCTTCCCAGAACCTCAGTTTCTTAATCTGTAGAAATACAAGTACCCACAGGATTTCTGCAAGGATTTGGTAATGTCATGTATGAAAGCATTTAGCAGAACGACTACCATATAGTAAATGTTCCATAAACAGTTTTTTGTTCAAAAATTATTCTCTCTAAAAAATTACCCTTTAAAAAATTTGAAACTCAGTGTCAGAAGGAGTACCCTGGAGCAGTACTTTCACTAATAAATTAAGAACAATTAGGTAGCATTATATTACCTATTTAAGACAAAACAATGTTTGGAAAATAAATACATAATTTAGTTCAAACTAAGCAGTTTCTTTATTTTTGAATAGTTTTTTTTGAATATTTTGAATAACTTTATTTTAATAATTTGGAACAAAATTAACTTTACCATATCTCCTCCTTCCTAACTTAGCTGCATATCCAAAATGTCTTTCTATGAATTTCACTTAAACAGAGCTACAGTTTGATATAACAATGATCCCAAATTGACAAATCCTAATCAAAGGGCTTAGACCAAGACAACTAAATCTGATCTGTTATTAATGTGGCAAAAAAGTAAGTCACTTAATACTCTGTGTACTGATGCATAAAAGTTTTGAGCTAAGAGCAGAAAGATATGGAAAAAAAAATCTGTGAATCATGTGCTAAAAAACTACTGGTCCAGTATGCCAAAAAAAAAAAAAAAAAGGAAAAAAAAGTCACCCAGGAAGACCAGGTGCTTTAGGCATAAATAATAATAAGCAAAAAAAAAAAAAAAAAAGCCACTAGGTTAAGAGACTTTGGGGAAAATCTCCATGAGGACTGAGAACCAGAAAACCCATATAATGACTCTTCCTGGGAAGTTGAAATGATTAACAGAATGTGACTATTCATAATAAAACAAGTTATTCCAAGGTCAACAGGTGCCCCTTCCCAGAGAAAGGCAGACTATATATCCCATGAGCAGAAAACTTTAAATGCCTATAAATCCATGGCTAAAGTCCTCCTTGATAAGAACCATGCATCTTCCTTTTTATGTGTCTATAATATAGTAGGGATAATGCATTCAGAGAAAAAATTAAGTAAAAATGAAAGACCACCACACAGACCTTTAATTTCACCTTTAATAAATACAAAAGTAGGGTCAATACATCCCACTTCCCTGCTCCCATCACAGCATTCACTAATTAGTCACCAAATGACAATAATATTAATTTGGGATAACTTAAGAAAATTCCTGAAGAATTTCATCTCCAGGAAAGGGATGAAATAATGAAAGTAATATTTGGCTAGCGTTTAGCATTGTAATTAACAGAATAAATTAAGACAATCTGAACAGCCTATGTCTCATTAATCTTTCGTTTCCATTTCATTGTCATCAAAAGAATTAAAGTAAGTATCATACAGGCAGAGGTCTCCAAATGAGAGGCCACTGATTGGTACTAGTCAGTGGCCTGTAAGGAACTGGGCCGCACAGCAGGAGGTGAGTTGCAGGTGAGCCAGCTAGCAAAGCCACAGCTGTATTTGCAGCCGCTCTCCATGGCTAGCATCACTGCCTCCTCTCCACCTCAGATCATTAGGCATTAGAGTCTCATAGGAGCACCTGTCCCTTGGTGCCAAAAAGATTGGGGACCGCTGACACAGAAGGAAGGCATTCTCAAATTTGACAGATACAGTCTCTCTTAATTCCAAGAGAAAACATCATCATTTGAAAATTAGAAAAGATATAAATAGGTAATTCACACACTCACAAAAAAGAAAATGCAAATGGCTAATAAACATGGAAAATGCTCAGTCTTAATCTATTCAAAGAAATACAAATTACCATAGCAAAAGTATACAATATTTGCCAACTAACTTAGAAGAAACTTATAATTATTAATGACATCAAAAGTATTTAAGGACACAAATAAATGTGTAGTCTCTTAGACTCAAAGTATAATTTGTTAAATTCTTTGAGAAAACATTTTTTTAGTTATCTATCAAAATTTTAAGTCAAATATATCAAAATTTTGACCCAGAAATTCCATCTTAAAAAACTATCTGCAGATCTGCATCTCATATATGTCTTAAATGTGGCTTTGCTAAGTGCTGTGACAGCAGAATATTGCCCACCTCATGCATTGTTATATAAATGCAGTAAAATATCAGGAATGTCCTGGACTTTTTTTGTAATAATTACTTGCAACCAGTCTGCAAGGAGAGCCATAGAAAAGTTCAGAGTTGGAATGAGAGTAGTAAGTAGATGCATGTATGAGGGCAAAGGTCAAGTTATTTGAGAAATCTCATTTGTTTGGTTTTGCTATGAACTTAAAACTGCTCTACAAAATAAAATCTAATAAAATTATTTTTAGCACTCTAGAAAAATTAATCCTCACTTCTTAAAGTTAATATTAACAATAGTTGTCTATCCCTGTGAATAATTTTTGGAAAATCTCTTTATTTGAGAACGTGATGTCTTTATGTCATCATCTCTGAAAAGTCTCCTATCCTTTGCCACGAACGAACATCATTATCTTTAAACTCTAGTTGGGATCTTTTCTCAAATTATATCATGGATAGCCCGTTACACAATTATATTAATCTTGTTTACATTTGCAATTGTACTCTAAGGGTGTCAGTTGTCCAATGATTCCAGATCTAATGACTACATTGATTAGGAGGTGATTTCAGAGGAAGGAAAACATATTGGAATATTAAAATACTGGTTAAAAAAAATAGACTTTCCTGGCATGAAACGTATAATCTTTGTAGATGATATCAGGGAAAAATAGGCTTAGTCAGATTTGTCGATTCATCCTCAGCTCCAGGTGATTTGGAACATGAGACTTGAAAGAAATTACAACCTGAAGTGTTCACGGGTATTAACCCAGTTAGTTCTATCAGGTATTATAATGAAAAAATCTGGGAAATACAGTACCCTAATTTGCAGGTAGATTTACTTTGATCTTTTAAAAGTCTTTTGTTCTCTAGGTATTCCTTGGTCAAATGTTCACTTCAATCATTGAAATATTTATTGAGTGGTGAAGGTTCCTAATATTAAACCTACGTTTTTCACCGTCACAACCTGGGTTTTTCCCCTAGTCTCCTTCATAAAAAAATCTTTTTAGTATAGGATTTATGAAGCCAGTCAGTCATTTTTCTGTTCTCAATTGTTACAGGAGCAAAATAACAGGATAAACATCAATGTAGGATTGATATTTATAATAGATAGTCTAAGCATCTGAAATCGATGATTGACTCAATAGTTTGAAAATCAGTTTCAACAAGTGGTGAAGATATTTAATTTAGGAAGTTAGAGAGTTATATAACTTACTAGTAAGCAACTTGGGTTATAAATTTTGCAGCCCTTGGCAGCCTGCAAAGACGGTCTGCATTTACATTGCTGTGAACTTTAAAGGTGAATCTTCCCTCAGCTGGTTTATGTTGTGAGCACAGGGTTCCCTTAGGACCCAAAGGGAGCCAACTTTGCATTTCATTGCTGATAAGAACAAAGGGTAACTGAACTTCCCCTGGAAATTTTTCTAAAGTCTTTGTCTTTTTCTTGCAAATAGTTACTCAAGTTTACTTGAGCTCATGGATGGTCTGCAAGCCCCACTCTGACTGAATATTGGATAAATGATTAATATGTTGCTATCATTGCTATCAAGCCTTGACAAGGTAGACAGATTCGGTTACCAGGACTTGCAGGAAAGGATGCCTTTGTCCTGGCCCCACCTGTACTTGCACAACACCAATAGCCTAGTTTTTAAAAGTTGGAGATTAAATTTTTAAAACAAATTAACTCCAGATCAATACTACAGAACAAACAAAATATTGTGTGGTCCTGAACCGTTAGTGAGCTGCTAGTTTACGATCTCTAATTTAGAGGAAAGGATAGGTTCTTGGACGGAAACCCCTTCAAATGCCATGTAAGAGCTTAAGCAATTGTTTGCCTCATCTCTTGATTTTCCAGGAATCATGGTTAATGATGGACTAACAATTGTGTACAATGTTATCCTGCACCGTAAGCCACATAATTGGTTCAGGGATAGGGGCAAGATCGCATTGAGCTAATGAGTCTCTTCGCCAGGATTCTGAAACTGAAGGAAATGTCAGAAGTTGTTGAAAGTTAAGCTCTTGCCTTTAGTCTAGAAAGACCAAAGAGACCACTAAGCAAGGGAAGAGAGAAAAATGAGAGGAATACAGTTAAATACAGAGGCAAGTGTGGAGAATAAAGAATCTTTGTCACTTCAACTTCTATCCCAATAATGAAACTTAAGTAGATAGGAAACACAAATATTAGAAATGAAGAAATGGTATGTGAGAAAATAGATCTAAAATTGCAAGTGCACGATTTTTATATTACTTCAGCACAATCTTCCCTCTTTCCTTCTCATAAAACAAAAACAAAAAACAAAAACCTGTACAGAATCCATTCTGAATGCTTTAGGCATGGCTAGCACTGCCCCTCCACTGCTGGTCATAGGAGAAAGCACATGACCCAGGCCAAGTTAATGAGATTTTATCTACCTGTAAATAGTCATTTTGACTCAGGGATTGGTTCCTGGTTAAGAATTGTTACAGGACACAAACTGAGCCAAGGAGAATCAGATTGTTCACTAAAATTTATTACATGGATAAAGAGCATTAAGATATTGGTATAGAACTACTATTAATTAATTAACTTATTAATTAATTCTTTACCTGCATATAGAGTCAGTCTGAGAATTAAGCCAATATAGTGTGAAGCTGGACAAAATAATGGAAAAAGGAACATCTTCATTTGAATCTCTGAATTTAACTCTTTCTAAAGCTAAATTTGTTATCTGGCATGAATCAATGCTGCAAAAAAGCTCATTGATTAATAGGCTGAATTAATACATCTTCATGAAGAAGCTGGCATGTGAATTCACCATGATGAGTCTAGAACCTTTTTATTAAAGGAGATCTTGGCCAAGTAATCTAATATAAATATTTGTTCTGAAGTTGTGTTTTTATAGCAAGTCCTTTTTTTTTTTAACCTAGAATTCATGTCATTTGGAGTGCTACATGAGATGGTAGCACTGGTGTTTCAAATATCTTGAACTAGCACTTTTTTCGTGAAAGTAATGAATGAAAAAATTTAAGATATTAGAATTCTCAATACTTTGGAAATTTTATCTGGGAGCTTTTCTTAGAGTCAGAGAGGAGTAATTATTGAATATTAAGTAACATTTGTATACAGCTTTCTATGTTTCTTGAAATAATTTTTGTATAATAAGTTCTCATTGCAAATTACAGAGACATGACTCAAACTAGTTTAAGTTGAGAGAGAAAGTAAAGGGATGGAAAAAGACATTTCGTGCAAATGGAAAGAAACAAATAGTAAGATAGCAATACTTATATCAGACAAAATATATTTTTTAAAAAAGGCATAATAAGAGACAAAGAAGAAAAGTTCATAATGATAAAGGGATCAATCCAACAGGAGGATATAAACCTAGTATGCACCCAACATAAGAGCACCTAAATAAATAAAGTAAATATTAACCAACATAAAGAAAGAGATTGACAGTAATACAGTCATAGTTGGGGGCTTTAACACTCCTTTGATATCAAAGAATAGATCTTCCAGGCAGCAAATCAACAAGCAAACAGCAGCCATAAATGACACATTAAAACATGGATTTAATTAATATTTTGGAGTACTTTACCTGATAGCAGCAGAATATACATTATTCTCAAGTGCACATGGAATATCTTCCAAAACAGACTACAAGTGAGGCCACAAAAAAAGTCTCAGTAAATTTAAGAAGACAGAAAACATATACTTGCTGAACATTGATGCAAATATCCTCAACAAAATGTTAGCAAGCTGAATTTAGCAATTGAAAAAGATCATACACCACAATTAAGTGGGATTTATTCCTAGGATGAAAAGCTGATCCAATATCTGAAAATCAATTAGTGTGATACATCAGATAAACAAAATGAAGGATAAAAATCATATGATCATACCATTGATGCAGAAAAGGCATTTGACAAAATCTAACATTTATGATAAAAATTCTCAGCAAAGTGGAAACAAAGAAAACATACTTCAACATAATAAAGTCCATATATGAAATGCCCACAACTAACATTATATTCAATGGTGAAAGCTAAAAGTGGTTTCCTTAAGATCAGGAACAAACCAGGATGTCCACTTTTGCCACTTTTATTCAACATCTTATGGGAAGTCCTAGACACAACAATCAGTGAAGAAAAAGAAATAAAAGGCATCCAAATTGGAAAGGAAGAAGTATTGTCATTATTTGCAGATGACATAATACAGAACTATATACAGAACTCTAAAGATCCCACCAAAAAATTATTAGAACTGATAAATGAAGTCAGTAAAGTAGTGAGATACAAAATTAATATTCAGAAATTAATTGCACTTTTATACACCAATAAGAAACTATCAGAAAGAGAAATTTTCTTAGAGGCAACATTTTAAAAAACATACTTTTTAAAGCACATTTTATCTTCAGATTGAAACAATATGAAACAACTGCTGAGGGAATTAAATGGCAATTAGTGTGTGGTGCACGGGTCTGCAACCAGTCCCTTACTGTGGTCTGTGGATTTCCTGATTAGGGCTATCAATGACCCTTTGTCACAGGCAGTTTCTGCTTCTCCCAAGAGAGGGAAAAGAGTTTCTTGCATGCAGCAAGAATGCCAGCAAGCATTGGTAAGCCTCGTCTGAGGCCAAGAAAAGGAGAAATTTTTCCTCCAAGATGCAGTGACAGGGAAATTTATACCCCAGAACATGTCACCTATTTGATTTCTTCATCTGGCAATCTTGCTTTGTTAAATTATGATGTCAGAATAGATCCACTTTGCTAATCGAGTATCAGTGTGCAATCTTAAGGCCTGTGACTGTACTGTCTGGGGGACATTCTCACTGCACCTGTCAGGAAGCTCCACCTGTTTCATGCTGCCACAAGCACTGTCCATTTCCCATGCATCTGCCCCTAAGCCACTTTCTTCTTGCCTGCCTTACGGCCCTTCACCCTCTCTCACACACCTTAAATCCACGTTGCTCTGATGGTTCCTCTACATTGTCTTCGTCTGACTGGGTAGCTTCTTTACTTGCTAATTCTAAGATTATCTTTTAAAAGTCCCATTTGATTCAGAAGAGTCTCATTAAATATTTTGAGACAATTTTTTAAATGTGTTTTACGGAAAGGAATAGGAAGTAATATATATATTAGCTTCGACAAGTAATGCATTAGTACTCTGTTATTGCATGCTTCACTAGTACATGGAGCCCAAAAAGCTATAAGCTCAAACATAAATTGTATGTATAACAAAATCCTAATATAAAATAGTATGAAAGCAGGTATTAGCCTATTTCCCAGAGGCTATGTAAAAAGCTTGAACTGTCTATAAATATAATGATAGAGTTATAACCATGAGCAGTTGTCATTGTCTAGAGATAAGAAATACAGAGTTCTGTTTTTTGCTTTGCCACTGACAGATCATATACAAGTCAATTAACCTCTGCGAAACATCACTTGCTACTTTTCTATAGCACAGTATGGTTTTGGAAATTTGGATGAATATGAATTAGTGTAGCTTTGTTTACTAAGTGGCTCTGATTCAAAAAATGGAGAATAGAAAATACAACTACACAAGCCCAGGTGTGAAAATCAAATATATTGCATTGTTGGTAGCTTTTAAAAGGTATTTATTGATTGCAGAATTTCTTTTAGTTGTTAGGTGGGGTGTTTTTTTTTTTTTTTGTCATTTATTAGAGCGATTCTTTTACAAAATAACCATATTCTTTTATTAACATACTAAATACTAAAATTTTATGTTGAATTTGAATACTATAGCAAGAAAATAAATTTTTACCTCAGAAGAACAAGCACTGATTTATACTTATAGTTATAAACACCTACTGATGTAAATTGCTTGGCAAGAAACATGTTGTGTTTAAAACTGATCTTACAATTGGAAATTTGAGCACATCTACCCAGAGCCTTTTATCTAGGTTAACTTTTATTCTTCAAAGTTGTAAATGGTTTATTTCAAAACGTTCATTCAAGGTTACTGAATACAAGAGTAAGACATCAGTGTTACATTTTCTTCTACACTAGAATAAATAGGGGTAGGGAAGAGATATTTATTTTAAGATATAAAACTTTAATTAAAGGTGGCCGTAAAAGCTTGACTTGGAAGTATTTGCAGAACATTATTCAATGTTGCCCCCTTCAGGACAAATTTTAAAATAGCAGTGAAAGGGTAGGATTAAAGATATTCTTTCCACGATTAAATATTGTCTTGGTCAATGATACAAGGTTAACTAATTATAATGGACCTAGGGAGTATTGTGCTCAGTGGAGTAAGTCAGATAGAAAAAGACAAATGCCACATGATTTCATGTATATATGGATTCCAAAAAACAAAATAAAGAAACAAACAAAAAACAGAAACAAACTCATAGATACAGAGAACATTCTGAGAGTTTCCAGATGGGAGGGGTTTTCGAGGTTGGGTCAGTGAAAAAGAAGGAAGGGATTAAGATATACAAATTGGTAGTTACAAAACTGTCTTGGAGATAGAAAGTACAGCATAGGAATATAGCCAATAATAGTGTAATAATTATGTATAGGTCAGAGGGGCACTAGATTTATTGAGCTGATCACTTTGTGAGTGATGTCTAATCACTATGTTGTACACCTGAAACTAATATGATATTGCATGGTGGCTATAATTGAAAAATAATAAGATATTATTTAAAGAAAATAAGGTGAGCAAGAAAAGAATTCTGAAAACTGGGACAATTATCATGTCTACTGATACATACATAAAATGAAAATTATATTCAGTGATATAAGTTATTTTATAATTTATACAGATATTTACTTACTTTTTTATTCCTGTTGTTAGCCTTTAACAAATTTCCAACAGAGTCTTCTTCGTGGAGCAATCCTGGAGAAAAAAATTTATATTGTCATTTCTTCTGCTCTTATTCTAAGTCTGGACAATGCAACTGAACTACAAGTACTGGGTTATTGATTGGCAGATACTGTCTTTCTCAAATGCTCTATAAACAGCAAAGAAAAATCCTCCTAAAATGCAGTATTTGTCAATATTTCTTTCCACCCTGGGAGAGACTTTAGTTCTAATAAAAATCAGTAGAAATTTTTTATTTTTATTATTTCACTTTTCCACATAAATGGCCTCTTAACAGCTCTTACCTTTAAGGTAAATGTGTTACTACTGTGTATGTATATATAAGAAGTGTCATATGAAGCCAGTCAGATGTCTGTTTTACCTGAAAATTTGCTATATCTTCATTACTCAAGAAGGATTTGGATCTGCTCTTGACTGTAATAATTTCTCAAGAATATCATAGCAGGTTTTTAAAATAAAAATTATCATTGTCATTACCTCTATTGAAAATAAAATTATTTTAATCAGAGAAGATGAAAATAGGAAAGTTGATTGAAGGACTTAAATAGACAGATAAGAATTTATAAAAAACAAATAGTTCAAATCAAAAAAATTTCTACTAAAGTTTGACTCTGAAAGAGAAAGAAAAAATGGGGTAGAATGCTACATTCCATCTTTTTTATAATTTTTGTAGAACAAGAGGAAAAATCCAAATCTGAATAACATAGTTCATATCTTTATTAATTAAATATTCCCTAGGTATGCTAATTAAAGTACAAGAGGTAGTTATTTCCCAATGTTACTTAGAAAAAAATTTAAAAACCCTTCTGTTTAAGTTCTAACACACTAATTAAAAACTTAATTGCACATGTCAGTGAGCCATATGCCTCTTGAGGTGCCACCTCCAAGATTATGGGTTAGTGGCTTTTTTTCTCCTTGACTTAGCTTGTCTTCTGTGTGGCCATATCTCTCCTTCCAGAAACCTTCACTACAGAGATGAGTTGTGCTCCAGTTATTATATGACAAATTTTGTAAACAATTGAACCTTAAAAGTCAGCTCATACTGTACCAGAGTTTACCCCAAAAAAGTAAAAAAAATAAATAAAAATAAAATGTTAAAAAATGTTGGAGGTATGTTATCTTTAATTAAGGATATTACCTGAAATAAGTTGATCTTCATTTAAAATTCACTACATTCTTTTAATCTTCTACCCATTTTACCACAGATTAGCAAAAAGTTTCTTACAGATAGTTTCTGGTCTGTGTCAGACCTAAATTATCCAATTTCTAATGCCCCTCTGGTCAAGGTTTATCCAGCATTTCTGTTTTAAGGTCCCTTTTGCTTATCATTACTCCTAATTTTAACTTATTGAAGATGTTTGATTTTTTTTTAAATAACAGCATAAAGTTATTCTATGTTCCATATCTGCTATCAAGAAGATTTAGTTGAAGGCTCAGTTGTTTAAGTTAAAATCTCCAAACTTCAGTTTGTCTATTCAAAAAATAGAAATAAGATACATTTATTCATTCAGAAACAAGAAGATAGAGATACGGATATAGAGTGAAATGACATAATTTCTACTTCAAGATTACAGTTTAGTGGGGAAGACAAGAAAATTGCAATAACATCTCAGAGTTTTATATAGATTAAATCTGATGAGATTTAAGAAGCACTTTGCAGGCTATCAGTTCTGATTTAAAATTATATCATCGACATTGCTCAAAACATAGTAATAATATGGACAATTTACATCGCTATATGCTATTAAGCTCAATTACCTTTCTTTCCCTATAGCTCAGTTCACTGTGGTGACATGCTGTCGAGTTACCTTATACACACAAAGTCACCACCCAGTTCTTGGGCTTTCAGAGAGGCTGACAGCATTTCCTGATATTCACGCAAAGCTCCTGCTGCCACTTCAACTCACCAGAGCCCCATTGTATTCTCACAAAGCAAAGCGAGACGCCTCCATCAGGTCGTCCTTAAAGTCAGTGGCTTGAGTGGGTCCTCAAACACTGCTTTCTCCTCAGCCAAAGTCTCCAGAACTTTGACAAAGTAGCTCATTCCAAAATTTATTTATATAGTATTACATAGTCATAATATTACACATTCAGAAAGGTGTAGGTGGCCTACATGAGCATTGAAAAATTAAAATAAAATATATACCAGTCTCATGCTGGGCATTTTCCAGCTCTGGAAATTTCTCTAGACTTTGTTCTGGGCCTGCTCTGACTACATCCCTCCCCATCAAGAGAAAAGGGATTCCTGGGGCCAAGGGAACATCCCCACCTGAAACCTAAGTGCCCAGGCCCTCACAGTTCCCTGCCCAAGTGTCCCAGAGTTTGCTTTTAAGGCCTAATCCAACTCTTCCCCAGGTCAGACACCACTGGGATATGTTACTTAAAATTCTAGGGGTGTTCAAGAGGTAGATAGTAGAGGTGTAAGCAAAGCTTGGATAGACATGTTGTGAGACCCTTGGAGTACACAGGCCCTAGAGGGGACCAGACGAGGGTGGGCCAGAAATCGGGAATCTATGGCCATCAGTGACTTTCTCTGCAGCATTATATTCTACTCTAGAATCCCTAAATTCAAACATGCCTTTTAATTCATGAAGAAGATGTATTTCTCAAGTTAAGAACATAGAATCCACTTTGCTTAACAGTTTGTTAAAAATGCTAGAATAAAAAAATGAGTATATATTCTGTAATTCCATTTATTTAAACTCTTAGGATTGATGCGCTTTCATTTTTCTTGAGTTAATACCTAGGAGTCGAACAGCTGAGTCATATGTCATGCATGTGTTGACTTTTTGAGAAACTGCCATATTGTTTCCCAAAGTAGTTGTATCATTTTACATCCCCACTAGCTATGTAAGGAGACTTTTAGTGCCAGTTCTTCCATGTCCTTGACAACATTCGGCAAGATTAGTCATTTCATTTTAGTTATTTTACTAGTTGTGCAATGGAATCTCCCTGTGGTCAGTTTAAATTTCTCTGGTAACTAATGATGTTGAGTATCTTTGCATGTGCAGCGATACTGAGAAAAAGTGGTGAATCATTTTACATTTGCTGAGATTTTTATTATGGCCCAAAATAAGATTTACCTCAGTAAATGTTCTATGTCTTTATGAAAAGACCATGTATTACGCTGTTGTTGTGTGGAGTGTTCTATAATGTCACATTAGATCAAGATGGTTGATAGTGTTGTTCAAATCTTCTCTATCCTTAGTGATTTTTGATATCTTTGTTCTATCATTATTGATAAAGGGGAATTGAAATATATGTCGATAATTGTAGATTTGTTTATTTTTGCAGTATTATTAGCTTTGGCTTTGTATATTTTGAAGCTTTTTTTTTTTTTTTGGCCATAGAAGTTTAGAATTGCTAAAACTTTCTTGTGAATTTATCCCTTTATCAGTTAAATGATCTTTAGCCCTGGTAATATTCTTTGCTCTGAAATATACTTTACTCGTTATTAATTTACTCACTCACACTTTATTATTTGACAGGAGTTATTTTATCCTCTCACTTATAACGTATTTGTTTCTTTTTATTTGAAGTATGTTTTCTGTAAGCAGCATATAATTGCAACCTGTTTTTTTAAAACCCAATCTGATAACCTCTGTCTCTTAATTGGGATACATAGACTGTTACATTTAGTATGTTATTGATATGGTTAGGTTTAAATCTATTTATTATATTGTTCTTTGTTTTCTATTTATGCCATATGATTTTTTATTTCTCTTTTCTTTTTTTTCTATCTGCATTGGGAATAATTAAATAGTTTTATTAATGTATTTTATTTCTGTTGGTTTATATGCTAGTATGCTTGTTTTGTTATTTAGTGGACACTTTCAGATTTATAGTCTACATAATTAATTGAGCACTGTCTAGTGATATTAACCACTCGACATATAGTATAAGAACCTTAAAATTTTATGCTTCTATGTCCATTATTTTCTGGATGATAACTCCTCAAATGCTATACATGATATATGAAAACTTTAGAGATAAATTAAGGCTGTGGATGTTAAATTCGTCCCAAGAGGATTTGCAGCATACCTTCTTAATCCAAACTAAGATTGAGCTATTAGAAGTTAATCTGAAGGTCTATTTTTGTCTATTTCTGGTTTGCTCTTATAGGTCAATTAACACTCTTCCATCTATATTTTCTAGATTTGAATTTTTTTTTTCCTGTTATCTCTGTTCCTATGATTCTATCCTTGTTGATTTATGTCTTTAAAAAAAAAAAAAGATGTCTTCACTGTAGTTTAAGTGAAGTTTCAAGAGGGAGAAAAATTTAATGTGCACTCAGTCTGTGACCTTAATTTGCAAATGTCCTTTTCATTTTCATTGCTGAACCTATTTCTCAAGATCTGGATATGAATTTGAGAGAGATAGAAAAGATGGCAATCTGACTAAGAGACAAAGTAGAGTTCTTTATTAAAATATTCATGACCCTCTGACCTTGAAGCACTTCTTTGGACCTATTCGAATGAGTCCTTTCCCACATATAAACCCGACTTCTAGTTTAAGTACTCCTTTTGTGGGTGTACCCCATACACCCTCTAGATTTGTAAGAGACTAGGGTAAACACAGCTTAGGCTATAGAAAAGACCCCTCCTTATTTTAACTGAGTGCTGTTATACTCATAATCAGGTGATTTTTCCACAGAAAATCATTAATTCAGCAAGTATTTACTTAGAATTTTCTACATGGAAAACATTGTATTGGTCTTCATAATTCTCAGTGTTTCTTTGTATATTAGCAAGTGAACAAATTACCATAAAGCTAAGAATTAACTGGAGACAATAGCATCTAAGCATTAGAGCCAGGGGGACCTCAGCAACTGTGAGTCTTTATTCTGCAGGTGAGAAAACGGAAACACGGAATGGTTTAATGATTCAGAAAGTTTCCCCCTTATGGAGGATTAATGAAGTGTTCCAAGCCATTTCTAGTCTGTTCAACTCAAATTGGGAGTCAGTGGAGTAATTGGGAGAATTTCTGCATTAAACTAGAAAATCAATTATTGATGGTATATTAACTAGCATCTTGGGTAAAATATAATCCTTATGTTCAAGTG
This sequence comes from Cynopterus sphinx, assembly GCA_030015415.1. Classification (NCBI taxonomy): domain Eukaryota; kingdom Metazoa; phylum Chordata; class Mammalia; order Chiroptera; family Pteropodidae; genus Cynopterus; species Cynopterus sphinx. The sequence goes on along the minus strand of CM057392.1, from coordinate 30,272,481 downwards.
AGCTATCAAATACATTTTGAACCCACCCCAAGTGCATGGGCTCTAAGCTCCTGCAGTCAGTACTGTAATAGCACAACTCCCACTGTATTAGCCAGAGTGTAAATGCCTACTTTAAAATTATTCATTCTTGGTGACAAAGGCTAAATGTTGAAAGTTATGTTATGCATTACACGAACACAGAATGTTACTGCAAATTGGTCTCATTGAAGATTTAGGTAAGACCATTTGTCTTGCTTTTCTCTTGAAATTCCTGAGTCAATAAGTTTCAGACTAGGCAATATTCATCTATCATCTTAAGGTCTCCTGCTGCTGCTAGGTACATTATAGGATGGCTACGGGGTCAAAGGTTTGTCACCATTCAGAAAGATGTTTCGGTGCCACGAACAGTAGCTTCTTCATTAATGCACAGACAAATGCATATCGTCACACAGAAGTACTGTGCGGGATACACTGGCACTGGGTAGTGAATTTGAATTAGATAATTCCTAGATCACTTCTAACTTTAAGTTACAAGTTTCTCAGAGAGCATTTCAGCATAAATCAATATTTTCAAGTCTAGAAAAAAATTTAAGGATGTATTCCTCATTGATACTTCATTGAAATGTCTTTATAGGTATATTATTTTAGCACTCATTTATTTTATTTTATATTATGTCATCATAATAAATTTATATTTTACCTATGTAACCCATTACATACTGTATAGCTATACAACATAATTATACTCAATAGTAAAGTGACTTTAAAGGAAAATGTTGTCTGAGCACACAAACATATATTTCATATGTCATAGTTGCACAAGGTGAAACAAATTCTGATAAAGATGGTTAATAAATAAATGTGATGATGTTTTGGGGGAATAGAAGTATCCCAGAGAATGTGTTTTCTACTCTAGGCTACTTTGACACAGAATGAGGAGGCTTTCATTTCTTTGTAAATGAAAAATCACTAACTGTAAAGTAAAGACCATTCCACACTGAGAAGTTGATGCCTTGAGTGCACTGCACAAAGCCAAACCTTCATGGCTGTGGTCAGTAGAGTTCAAGTAAATCAGCATGATGCAGGCCCTTAGTGACCTCAATTCCACAGATACAAAGGACTTCCACCTGGTTTCCTTACTCCATGGCTTTCAGAAATTAATACTTGAGTATCCTGCCTTGTGCCACAACTGCAACCAGAACCATCATCTGCTCTAGGACACAGTTTTAGGCTGATTGAACAGATAGTAAAAATGACCCAAATGTTTTCAATGTAACAGCTGCGAAACAGTTAGCAAGTGCCCTTTTACATTGCTTTTGTGCTGCACTGAAAATTTTGAGAGATTAGCTGTTATGAAACATCTGCAGAAAAATAAAGTGTCATATTGCAGTTGATGAAGCACAAAAAAATAGATCAATAAATTTTAGTGAATTAATTATCTTGTATAAATTGTCAGGGTAGGCTTATGGCAGGATATAGTGTTGCTAAAGAAATATGGACAAAGGAAAAATAGAATTAGTATCACAGGGCAATAAATGCATTAAATAAGTGGTAGTTGCCCAGTGAAAGAAGATAGAGAAAAGGCAGTTTAGTAGATTGAGCAAGGTGAAGGATCTGATTGTGCTTTCTCCTCAAAGAAAGAATATCACTAACGAATGATGCAGAGGTGAGAATATAAAAGGGCTTTTTGATGATAAGAGATGGGAGGAAAGATAAAATGAACAGTCAAGAGAGCACTAGAGTTTCCATTTGTAGAAACAGGACAAAATAAAAACAAAAAGGAACTGTAAAGCTCTATTGGCTTATCTTGGACATGCAAAAGAAATTAGACATCTTTTGGCAGATAATGCGACTGCATTCAGATGTTTTCGAAAATGATTAAGATGTGATCAGAGCTTTGTTTCAGGCAGATCATCCTATAAATTGTGTAGTATATGCATATACTATCAAATGCATATTTTAAATGACCACATATTCTACACATTGTTCTGAATCTTACTTTTAGTTAACATTTTGTTACTAGTATATCTTAGACAGTTTTCCATTATCATTATATAAATATTGGTCTCATTTTTTTTAAAGCTGCATAATATTACATTGTATAGATGTGTGAAAACTAATTTAACAATATCTATTAGATTTTTTTAGGAGTGTTAAAAAAGTTTTCAACAAACAACATTTATAAATATCACTTCATACATGGAATACTATATTAATAATTAGAATTAACTCATTAATGGAATAGAAATTAATACATTGATTGACCAGTAGAATTTCTGGGTCAGAGAGAATGTAATTAAGTTTATACATATTTCCAAATTGTTGTTTGCATTGGTTTACTTCTTTGTACTCTCACATACAAAATACACAAATGTCTAATTTCTCTCATCTTGGCCCATACAATGTACAATTTTCTCTTTTGTAAAGTGGAAAATTAAATCTTGTAGTTTTAATTTATATTTTCCTTAACGTGAGTTATATAGATCACATTTTTATTTGTTTAAGACACATTTGTATCTCTCCTCTGTGACATCTCTATATCTTTTGCAGGGCTGGATGAACAATAAGAAGAATATAAAAGGGTAAACTGATCCAGGTGGCAATTTTATGTAATATCTTTGGTAACTTATTATTATTATTTTTTTGAAGTGGAGGGAGAGATGAAAGAGAAAAGAGAAAATGTAAAATATCTTGAATGATTTTTCCCAAGGTAAGAAAAACAGGAATAATTAGTGATTTCCAGTCTAAGTCTCGCAATTTCTGTCTAACTTTTCTCATACAAATCAGGGAGAACACCTGTATTGGAGTTTTATAAGGGGTGGGGAGAATTTATGTTCATTATTTATAATTCAGAAGAGTCCAGGCTTTATTTAAAAAGTAAAATCCCATACAAATAAAGACTATTAGTAGTATTAAGAGGGCCTCATTGAAACTGCAGCTATCCAAGAGATATTTGGACATTTTGTTTAGCAAAATGTTCATTCCAGAGAGTTCTTGTGAAACACTTTATGATTGGTGACAATCCAGTGTAATTCTGAACTCGTTGAAACAAGGAAAGTGGAGATGTTCAAGTTCTTTCATTAACCCTGGGCCAGCACTGGAGACTAACTCTTGATGAGTATAATTGTTCAAGACAAGAGGATATAACTTTTATCTTTCTGACATTTATTTATTTATTTAGTTAGTTAGTTAGTTTTCAAATTGTCTCTTATTGTATTAAATGAAATACATTCTATTATATTAAGAAATAAGAATTCTGAAAACAAGCAAAAGTTAATATCTACATGGCTAAACCAAAATCTGAAATAATTATGCATGCTATTTTGACATAGGAAAATCCCCCACTGAGAAAATGAGTTTGCATTTCTAAATAATTTAGAAGAGCTGTCTACACTAGTTGAATTCACTAACAATTGTTCAACTTCCTTGTTTGTGTTGATAGAGCTAAAATAATCCATTCAGTTAAGAGCAATGCTTTGAGGTAAAAAGAAATCTGTATTTGAAATCAAAATATCTAGGTCCCTAATTTCTAGACATGTAAACTTAAGCAAGTAAAGTAACATTAAATTGAGTCTCCCCTCCCCTGCAAAACAGAAGTAACAATAACATTTCGCTCTTGTCACATTATTAGTATGAGTCAAATAAGAATTACAAGAACCTTGAAAACAGCAACCTATTTTTAAATGTAAACCATATTATTACTTCCATATAAAATATGATTATAAATGTGCAAAAATAATTTTTTTTACTTCTTTTTATTTGACCAGTAGGATTTTGAGCAGACAAGTAACATGATATAACTTTCACTTTTAAAGGCAATGTCTAGATTTTCTAGTAAGACTGGACTCTAATGACTATGGTGGATAAAGGTGATGCTTCTACTTAGGAAGCTATTAGTTGTATTCAAAGTAAGAAATGATGATAGTTTAGAACAAGGTGGTGGCAAGGAACAGGGTGAGAAAGAGTCAGAATCTGGATATCTTCTGTGGAGTAAACTAACAGGATTTCCTGACAGGATTGGATATGGCATTTGAGAGCAAGAGGGGAGTAAAAGATGACCCCAAGTTTTGACCTGAGCCACTGTTAGGGGAGAGTGTCACTCACTGAAGTGGAAAAGGCTATTAACGAAGCAGGTTTAAAAGAGTATTAATGCTTCATTTTGGCCATGTGAGATGCCCAGCAGATACCTGACGTAGAAGTTTCAATTTAGGTGAGAGGTCTTGGCAGTAGATACGTATTTGGGAGTGAAAGCATGTGGAAATATTTAGTCACTAAGAAGAATAAGATCGCATTGGATATAGGTATAGATGACGAAGAGAAAAGGACCAAAGACTGATATGTAACACATTTTAACACTAAGAAGTAGGGGAGAAGATAAATCAATGAAAAGAACAATCATCATCATCATAGGTTTGTCAAGAGGGTTAAACAAGATGGAGCAAGAAATGAATTTTAGCTCTATGACTGACTTTCAGTAAACACTCAGTAAATGCTTGCTGTTTTTAGCCATTTAACTACTACACCTATCTGAATTTCCCATGATACTGTGTTTCTTGAAGGCAGGTATAACATGATACTTGGAACATGATAGGTATCAATAAATATTTGAACAAATGAAAAAATGAGTTAGTTTCCCCTTGCTTCTGTGTTTTGTTTTGTTTTGTTTTGTTTTGTTTGTACTTAATTCTGTTTCAGCCTTCAAACTATGGTATTATAATTTGTTATTATGTCTGTGACCAAGGCAGAATTGAGTTAAGGATATTTGTTGTCTCTCTTGCTTTTTTTTGTTTTTTTTTAGATTTCTAAGTATTTCCTGAGTCCATCCACTACTTTCATATTTACCACTACACCTTAGACTATTATCAATCATGAGGATTATTCCAACAGTTTCTTAACTGGTATCTCTTTTTCCTGGAGATCTTCTCTAAACTCTTTATTTTCCAGCCAGAGTGATCATCCACAACTTACAATTCTAATCAGTTTAGCATTCCTCGTAAAATAGTTCAATGGCTTTTTCATTCATTAGAATAAAGGTCTGGCCTCTGGCCATCTTTCTAATCTTATTTCACTTTAAGCTATTAGCACTCCCGGATCCACTAAACGTCTCCCATTAACACCTTTTTTATTTAGCCTGTATTTATTGAGCTCCTTTTAAATAATAGTCCCCTTTTAAATAATAAGAGGTGAGATACACTAAAGAATGAGGCAGTTTCCCTGTTCTCATGAAGATTATAAAATGATTGATAAGCTAGGTATTGAAATAATTACAAATATGAAGATATGATAGAAGTACAGGGAGCTGTGGTGGTGTTTAACGAAGAAACTTTCTGCGCCCTGGGTAGAAGGAAGATGGAGAGTACTTTCACCTTGTCTGCATAGATTTGCACTAGAAGTGTCCTCTTCCTAGAACACTCTTCCCACTTAATCACTCTCAGATGTCAATTTACATATCAGTTCCTCTTTTTGATTTCACTGACTCTAGTTTATTTCCCATACTGTTAAAAATTTTCTGATCATATTAGTCAGCTTTCTTTATTGGAAAAAATTTGTTAATGATCATTTTGTAAGTTCTGAATCAACAAGTGTAATAATTATTTTATTTGTCTCTGTGTCTTCTTTGTCCAGAATGATCTTGGGTACAATTTATATTGAATGAATGAACAAATACATATAAATGTGCATTCTATCTTTTTCCACATTTCCATTATTTTTACAAATGGAGTATTATATTAGGGTTACCACATGCCTATCAATAAAAGGAACACAATGAATAATTTGTTAAATAAATGAATGAGGAAAGGAGTGTGGATATGGCTTCTTTCTTCTTCAATGCACTCCTCTTCAGGCAGAGAATTTTCTTTGTCAATCTCTTTAAACAAGTGCATGACAAGATGATAATACATTCATGATCACTAAAGCACTAAATATATATTATATGATTTATTAATTTTCTACACAAGTTTATCATATACTAGGATGTAGGCATTTGGTGTGTGTTGTTAATAATTCAGACTTTGAACCTACAGATCTTGACACTCATCTACCCAGTTCTCTTCTCTGAGAGAGATGAGTTCTATTTGTTTTCTTGGGACACTGCAACGTTTTAAATAGTTTTATAGACATCTTAGGCTAGTTGCGCTGCCTGATACATCTTCCTAGAATGCTTTTCTCTTAGCTGTCTGCATAGTTAACTCCCTTAACTCTTTTAAGCTGTTGACCAACTAGAATAGTCTCAATGAAGCTTATACTAATCAGCCTATTTTTAGTGGTGGCGATTCCTAAGTCACAAATGATTAAAAAGTTAATTATCAAATATCACTGATACCTTTGGTTTATCATATTAGTCAAAAGTATTGATTAAACACCTTCTAAGAGATTAACATACAAATGGTGACCTGTGTCTTTAAGGAACATAAAGACACCACAGAGTACACACACACACAAAATTCAGAGCTAAAATTTTAAAGCAAATAATATTTTTTGCCTGATGAATAAAAATTCACAAAAAGGAAGAGTTCAGCAGAAATAGGACAAAACCAAAAGGGTGTTGGAATTGTGGACTTTGATGGGTTGTTCGACTTCTCTGAATAAAGGTTTCTCATATTGAGAATAAAGAGGTGGAACCAGATGCTCTCTAAAAACCAACCCCTCAACCCCCGCCAACAATTTACTACCAACCTTTTACCTGATTAAAAAACAAACAAAATCCCCAAATTTTCTGGTAGTAAAAACTGTGCTTTCTCCAGTAGCTGACATTTAAATTTTTACAGTTAAATACTCATCAAAAATCCTTTCCAACCATTACCCTGAGTTTAATTTCCTGATAACTAGTCATTGTCCTAAATGCTATCTTCACAACACAATATGAAAAACACAAATCTCTTAACTGCTTTAAAAAATCCTCACCATTCTTGACAAGATTATGGAAGTTTATCTGCAACATTTTTGTTTTATCATCCTTAACCAATTATGAAACGTCCAAGATGAGAAAGTGAGACATGGAGTAGTTAAGAATACAATATTCCACTGGGAAAAATAATGCATAGTTGTTTGGATGGAAGAAAGAAGATATTGAAGGAATGTTCAAATACTGAACAAAGTAACCATTAAAATATATTAAATAGTAATTTTTTTTTAATGAAAAAACTAAAGAAAGCGTATATCAATAAGATTTAAAAGTAGGAGTTGGAATAACAGTCTTAAGGAAAGAAAAAGCCACTGGAAAACCTGGAATGACAACAGAAATCCCCACAAAGTAATTTAAAATAAAAATGTGTAGTTTTCCTGCCTCAGATCCATGTTATCCTTTGATTAATTGCATGCTCTTCAAAATATTAAAATAATGATCTCAGAGTGCACAAATAATTGAGTGCTCTTGAATTATGTGGGAAAAGGCCACATTCTTTGTTCCTTTACCCTCTTTTGAAATTGGTGTAATGCTTGTAAAAACATATTCACTTGACAACTCTAAACATGTAAGCCCTCCATTAACCCAGAAAGCAAGTGAGGAATGCAAAGAAGATTCCAACAGCCTCGCATCAGCTGTGTGCATGCAAAACACAGCTCCTATTGGACCACTTGTAAAGCGAGAGTCTCATTCGGTTCGCAGGCCTTTCAGCTCTTTCTCCGTTGTTGGTATATTCAGGGATGAAGCTAATTAACCGCAGATTTGTAAAATTACTTCAGCTCAGAGAGAATATCCCAAGATATGTTCCTTGGTATGATGGTGAATTTGTTTCAAGTGTGAGGCTCGCTAAGGAATATTAACTCATTTCTCCCAAGTTAATAAAATAAATGGATTATTTATCTATCCAATCTTCTCATATTATCTTAAATGACATATCTCTAGTTCCATGATACATGACTTCATTATTTCTATAGTCTATGCATAACTTAAAAATATGGTGTGGGAAGAAGAGCCATACTAACCTGAAAGCTGCTGTTCAAGTAAATACATTTTTAAAAGCTTTGCACTCAGCATCTATTAACTACCATTGAGATGTGCAAAATGCAAGAACTGTTTGACAATGATATCAAATAAAAATATCTTTATACACCTCATTTTCAAAATACTAGTTAATGTGAAAAAAAAAAACACACACAGCTTAAAAAAGCAAAGCACCAAATCCATTATGCATTAGTATTTCCCAGGAATAAGCAATGTTCCAAGATACTAAAACATGTCCTTGAAATACAGTTCATACTTCTGCCAATAAGGCACAGACTGCAGGGGATTTCATAAAACTTGGGGAAGAAGATTCACAGATAAGAAAAAGGTTCCACAGTCAGACTCCACTTGTCACTTAATCCATGCCAGCTTTCCAAAATTTATGACCCGGAGTCCATAAAATCAAAAAGAAAATTTTCATCAGTGTATAATACAGAGAGGTATTAAGAAAAGGTATACAAAATTTGAAAATCAAAAGAGAGTATTAGCACAGTCTTTCAATGTCATATTGTGGGATTATTTAATTATGTAAGAAAATTTACTAGGGTTTGACTTTTTTTACTCTTCAGTTAATATGTACATAAGCATGCAAAAGTTATATTAACTGTGAATTCATATCTAATAAAGAAAATTTTCCCAAAGACTTTGTTTTTATTGCCATAGAGGAAATAAATTATTTACTTGCAATCTTATTTTAACATTATTTCTTCAAAATATCTAAAGATTGGCAGCTTCTCAATGTGATTTTGTCCTAAGTTTTGATATTAATTGCTACTTCATGAATTAATGAATTGACATATGTTCATTTTTTTTAAGAACCACATTTTTAACTACTTGAAAAATATATTTTGACAATGAAATAAAATTTTGAGGAGAGAGAAATTTTAGTTTGTGTTCTTTCCAAGTTACTTGTTTTCTGAATCTCACTTTTCTCATCAACAAAACTCAATTAACTTTAAGGTATACTTGAAAAAAAAGATAGATTTTATTGTAAATTATCTCAATAAAGCCAACTTAAAAAATGTAAAACAAGCTTTCAGACTTTTTCTACAAACCAGGAAGTCTTATTTGAATAAAAACTCTCACAAGAATAATTCAAAATTGCCTGAAGTTGAAAATTTTAGAAAGCTGTGCGAGTTAATTTTAAAGTAAAAAAAAAAAAATTGCTTTTTATCCACACAAAACCGCATACCAGGAAACAGCAAGTTGAAGAAATCACTTTTTAAAAACAATGGGTGGAATGTGAGAATCCAATCTAGGCAAATAAAATACAGCTTTAATTTTAATCAAATACCAGAATGTCCTGGAACTTCTTATTGAACACACACTTTATGTGAAATGTGATGGAAAAAGATTGTCAAAAGGCATCAAGGAGAGTGACAACGTTAATGCTTCGACCTCTGCAGTGGCACTGAAGATTTTAATCTGAAACTACAGCTTTCACATATAAACCTGAATTTAGCAACAGGATGAATTAAATAATTTAGTAAATGGAATGCTTTTTCAACCAGCTTTTCCCAAAAGCAGCACCAATGGCTTTGTTAGAAGACACCATCAAATGGCAAAAATATCATGCTCTTTCCATGAGCGCATCTTCCCTCAACCCAGTGGATATTCATAGCACAGATTTTTTTTTTCAGAGATATTTTATTGTTTTTCTACTTTTCATTAGGGTTGGGTTGCCATGGTAATAAAGTAAGCTATCTTGCTGGATTTCACCTTTGCTGTCTTGCTTCATATGGTTCTCTCTCCTCGGAGCAAACATGGTGGATGCTGCACACATACAGATGTCTGATTTCACATTTCCTTCTTGAGTGTGCTTGGCAGCTACTCTCCCGGGACAGCTGAAGCAGCTCTTCACAAACTGGCACTCATCCCTTTCTCTAATGGCCACCATCATATGTCTCACTTCTTTTGTGATCTCTCTTTTAAGAAGGGTATAGCTCCTCTTGAAAGATTTCTTTTCCCATTGAAAACACAGGACTTTTAACATTTCAATTGACTTGGTTGTCAGATCAACTCTAAATACATGCCCTGTTTAAAGCCACCCATTATTAAGGTGTAAAAAAAAAAACAATCAAAAAAGAGCATATAGGCTTATCACAAATACAGGTAAACCGATTTACTTGGTGCATAAACACTTTTACTTTCAGTCACTTCTTATTTATATGTAGCAATTACCGATTCTTTTGTCTAAACATAAAATGTGATTCCTGACGAAGGATACAACGTTTAAAATTGTATTTTCTTCCTGCCAAAAACAAATACTTTTTCTTTCCATATTTCCCACCTGTTTCTGATTTCCCAAGTTTAATTGTACCATATTTATTTGCATTTGGTAGCCGATGGTGTCCAATAGTGTTTGTTCTTCAGGTTATTTTGATTTAGAAGTCTATTTAAAGGAAACTTGTTAATTCTTTTATTTATAGTTCTAAATGTGATTTTTATACATCATCCACAGTAGAGATTTATATTTATTTAAGCAAACTTTGCAAGGCAAAATCTTGGTAATATTTTTTTTATGATCTCATTTTCTGATTATATTTAATTATGTGACTATAGTCAGCATTGTCTAGGTAATAATTTCTACACCATTATTATTATGGGTCTCACACTTTAAATGTTTTTCTCTTTCACAAATTGATAACATTTCATTTAGGTAACCATTTTTTTTTCCTCATTCCAGTGCATAAAATGTTCTTTCTATATTTTTAGATAATCAACGTTGCATATTGTGAGACTAAAAGATTTTTTTCCTGCCCGCCTTGATTTTCTTATCCTCCTTTGTATGTAGTTTCTTTGTAGAATGCCTCTACTCCCTCTACTTGTTTCTGCAGTATCTCTCCTTTATGATACCCATCCCAACTCTAGGAAGAGTTCCATGACCCAGGTTGGCCAATGATTGTATCCCCTTGGTCTGGTCCCAGCTATTGCTTCATGGATGAGCACATCACTCCTTCAAAGCTAGGAAGTTTTTAGAGGAGAGATCTCTTTCTACATAGTGAATGTACACACACACACACACACACACACACACACACACACACACACACACATAAAGCAGCTAGCAGCCACCTTGCTTACAACATGAAACACTTCTCTATAAAATAATGCCAAATAGAAACAAATTGAACCAAAAAAGAAAGACATGAAGAAAGCTTTACACATACCTGAAACCATTTATACATAAGTATTTCAGTTTATATCTCCAGATATAAGCCATTTTTTTCCTTGTCAGCTCAAACATCAGTTCTGCAAAGGCCTTCCTTGCCTACAATAACTAAAGTAAAATTTTAAGATCCCATTAGTTACTTTCACTGCACACTTTCATGATGAGAATAACAATCTGAATTTTCTTATTTACTTATTTCATTGTTTTTAGCATCTTTCTTCCAAAGAATATAAACTCCATGATGGCAGAATCTATTTGTGTTCTTCACTGTTGCAGCCCCAGATCCTAGCACCATGCCTGGCTTTCAATAAATATGTGTTGAATGCATGAAAAAATAAACAAATGAGTGAACGGTCTGTTTGAGGAGAATTTTTTCTCTAGAAACTGAAAGAACCTGACTAATGCATACTTTATTTCTCCAGGTTAAAGGAACGACATAAAAATTTAGATACTGATGATTCTATTTTCTTAACTGTTTTTATAACTATGATTTTATTCATTTCTTTACAACATGACTTACGTATTATGTTATGCTCTTAAATGGGTTTTTTAAAATGGTCTTCTAACAGGATTCCTTGTTCCTTAGCCTAAGCCTTTGTTTCAGTACTCACACTGTCACCAGAATAATATTTAGGAGAAAAAGATTAGATAAGTGCACACGCTGAGTATCAACAAATCCTTCACTGTCAAGGTGCTTCAGATAAAACCCCTCCCTTTAGCTTCTGCATGTCCATGGGCATGAATGAAGAGGGTTCCAAGAGCTCCATACACCTTCCTTCCTGCAAATTCCTCCTGCCCATTGGCAAGAGAGAACAAGAGACCATGGAATTCTATGATCCTTTAAAGAGTCACCCCTTTCACCCAATATTCACAGTCTTTTGCAAGTCAGGCATCACAAGATATCGTTCATTCTTCATTATCTGTATTCTAAACAACATGATGTATAACTGGAGAGGGGGCAACTCTCCTGTCCATTTGATATCCACTCCCAACATTATTTCAATCAGTTTCCTGCTTTATTTTTCATCTTAGTATCTATGCATATTATGTATTCTCTTTCCCTCTGAGAATGAATATGAAGGTCCTTTTTATCTCTTTTCAATTTCTATAATCCTGCCGCTACTCTGCTATAGCAGGTATTGATGCCAGTATGAGACCTGGCCAAATGTGGTTCTTTATCTTCTTTCCATTAACAGATGGCCATGTGTGGTATCCACTATAATGGCCTCTCAAAAATATCTATTTTTTAATTTCTGGAGCCTATGAATATGTTATATTATGTGGAAAAAGGGAACTAAGGTAGCAGATGAAATTAAGTTTGTTAATACACTGACCTAAAGATACAGGGATTATTTTAGATTATCCAGGTGGGCCCAGTATAATCCCAAAAGTTTTTAAACATGAGGGAAGGAGACAGAAGAGTCCAATGCGATATGAGAAAAACTAGACTGACTATTGCTGGCTTTGAAGGTGAATGAGGAGGCCATGCACCAAGGAATCCAAGTAGTCTCTGGAAACTGGAAAAACCCTTAGAGCTTCTGGAAAAGAGTGCAGCCCTGTTAATTTTTAATTCTAGGCCACAGAGACCCATTCTGAAGTTCTGACCTATAGAATTGTAAGTAATACATTTGTGTTGTTTAAAGTCACTATGTTTGTGATTATCTATTAGAGCAACAACAGAAAACTAATATGCCAGAGTTCCTTTAAAATATTTATGTTGATAATGGGAGAGAGAGGGGAAAAAATCTGTTCAGAAAGATCCAGAGATACAAGAACCTCGTAAGCCTGAAGCCATCAGAAGCCTTCTTTCCACTACAGGAAGAGAATCAAAGTAGCAGATGAAATTAAAAATTTTGAGAATCCAATCAACACAAGAAAGCACAGCTAAGAGTGCAAATTCTGAGAGCCCTATTTGTATCCTGAAATTTTCAGTTATGTGAGTCAATGCATCCTTTTTTATCTCAAGCTTATATGAGTTAGATTTTGTCACCTGTAGCAGAAAGAACACAATGAATACCATGTTACAGTTCTTTGACTATGCTTTTACCTCCTGAAAAATGTCTATACATACTTAGAGATTTAGATCAACAGTCCCTTGTTAAGCTTTCTCTGACTCTCACAAGTAGAATGTTTGCCACTATGTACCTACTGTTAAACTCCATTATTAAATTGTTTTATCTTCCAATTATTTGCGTGAAAAGGTGAGCTAAGATTTGTATGAAACAATGATGAATCTCAGAACACCAAATGTGATTGCCTGAATATTGTTTCCCCTCAAAAAAAAAAAAAATGTGTCTTGAGAGTTTACTCTCTAGTACCTCAGCATGTTACTATATTTGGATGTAAGGCTTTAAAGTAATTAAGTTAAAATGAGGCTTTTGCAGTAGGCCCTAATTCATTAGGACTGATGTTTTTATATAAAGAGAAAGAGGCACCAGGAGTGCATGTTCACAGAGGAAAGACCATGTGAAGACACAGCAAGAAGACAAGAGGAGAGGCCTCAGAATAGAACAAACCTGCCAAAACCTTGTACTTTGACCTCTAGCTTCCAAAACTGTGAGAAAATAAATTCCTGTTGTTTAAGCCACTCAGTCTGTAGTCTTTTGTTATGGCAGTGCAGCAAGTAATATACCAAAGATGGAAAAATTATTCTAAAATCTTGTAAGAAAACATAAGCAACATAACAAAAGAGTAACAATCAATATCAGATTTCATTTGAACATCACTTTCACCTTTATTATGATCATTTAAGGTTAATTACTGTAACAGTCTCCAAATTTGTTTCCCACTTTCTACTCTTCTTAACCACCCTGTACTCATTTCTCCACTCTGCAGTTATCTCTTGCAAATAAGATCACGTAATGACACCTGCTCAAAACCTCCAGTGTCTTTCCATTAAATTCGAAATAAAATACAAAAATTGTTTCATGACCTATAATCTTTTATTGCTTTTTCCCTCTTTTCCATCTATTCTAGTCCCATTGACTTCCTTTCAGTTTCTAGAACACAAGTTCATTGCTATCTAATGCAGTATTTCCCCACCTTGGCTGAACATTAGAAACACATATAGAGCTATTAAAATATGGATACCTGATTCTACTCTCTAGAGCTTTGGAAGTAACCAGTCAGGCATGTAGTCTGGGTATCAAAAATTTTTTTAAGTTCTCCAGGGGATTGTAATGAACATGACAAGCTTGAGAACCACTGCTCTAAGGAATGTTTCCTTGTTGCCTCTGTCTAGAATCCATTTGCCCAAATCCTCACCTGGTTCTTCCCTTCTCTTTATCCAAGGAAAGCCAAATCTCTGGTCAAATGTCCTGGATTCAAATCTCATCTCCTCAGGGAGATAATTATACAAAGACATTAAAAGTACACACACACACAAAAATGTGAATAATGAAGAAACATTTAAATTAGGACAGAAAGATAATGAGGAAGCAGCATGCCTACAGTAGTAAAAGCTCTTGACATAGCATCAGAAGATCTGGGTTCATACAATGTCTCTGAGCATTGGTGCCCTCAGTGCTTAACTGAAAAGAATAATACCTTCTATAAGTGTTTTCATCCCTCTCCCTCCACAGTTACATTAGACTGGTGTAGGGAAAGTTTCTGGCACTTCAAGAACCATGTCATCCTATTCTAACTAAATTTAAAATAACAACTTTGTATAAGTCTACTTGGGCTATCATAACAATATACCACAGACTGGCTGGTTTAAACAACAGAAATTTATTTCTCACAGCTCTGGAGCTGGAAGTGCAAAATCAAAGTCTTAGTAGGTTTGGTTTCTGCTTACTTCCTGGCTTGCAGAAAACGACCTTCTCACTGTGTCTTCACATGTCCTTCTCTCTGTGCACATATACTTCTTGTGTCTCTTCTTCTTAAAATTGAATTTATAAACAAACCAGTCTTATTGGATTATGGCCCCACCCTATGGCTCAATTTAATCTTATTACACATTTAAAGGCCCTCTTTCCAAACACAGTCATATTGAGGACTGGGGCTTCAACATATAAATTGGAAAGGAGAACACAATTCAGTCTATAATAAGCTTCAATAAAAAATGAATTGAAGCTCAAAAACTGCTTTTAATCATAATATTTTTGAAAAATGGTCATAAATGTTAGCTTTCAATTGACGTGCAACTCATACTTCTAAACATTTCTTTGTTTGCTCATTTATGGCTGTGGCTAATAAAAAAGTGTGCTAACCACTTTGGGTTAAAGCTTAGAAATAAAATTATAAAATTAAATTTATGAAGATTTTAAGAAGCTAAAATATTTCACAAGCAGGTCTAGGTGATAGGAATTAGCAAATGTAAAACTGAAACTAGGATTATTTATCATGTGTGAAAATGCCAGAAAGAAAAGAGGAGATTTTTGAAGGCAAGTTTAATATCTTTTTCTGATGAATGAGCAAGGACAACTCTGCTGAGTTAGGTTTTTTTCTTTTTTTTTAAACCAAATGAGAAATAACAATGGATTCATATTCATACATGTATCATAGTCGGTGACAATCAAAAAAGCCTTCTGAAGAAAGAATCATAAGTAATTCTGTTCCCATTTACAAAAATGACAGGTGATGATCCTGTAGGTAGTTGCATTAAAACAAAATTTATATATCACTTACTACAAAATTGATACTAAATTATGTTGATTTGCGTTAATCAATAGACTTATAAAATTATTAATGCAAAGCTCTATTGATTGTATAAGTGGCATATTGATATCTATAGACTGAATTTTGCCTACAAGAGTATAAGCACCAAGAGAACAAGAATATTTCTGTTTAATTTAATTTTATTTGTTTCGTTGTTATTTTCATAGCACGTAGAGTAGTAGGTAAGATGGAGGTAGTGGTTGGGAAAACAACCTGATGTGATAGATCTCTCCCCAAGACCGCTCTGGGGGCCTGTTTTAGTCGTTAGTCTCCATCTTGATGAAAATTTTATAAGATTTTGTTCCAGAACAAATTGAAAAATGACATGATTCACATAGTACCATTTTCCTAAAATGTAATGTCTAGAGGGAAAGTAGTAAGAAGTATTGCTGAAGAAACTAGGGAAAAGACACACATTTTTTGATAAGGTTTAACTAAATAATCCAATCAATGTAATCTATCTGGCATTCATTTAGTCATTTATAACATTAATTTTAAATTTAATGTTACACTGCTAATTTATGTTTTATTACCTAAAGAAATAGGCATATTTGTCTTATGTTGGTATTATAGTTATTATTAATAATCAAAATATGTCACACTTTTTAATAGTACTTTCACTTGGGACTTTTCTATCTTGAGATTTCTTAAATTAGAGCTTACCTATAAAATTGAAACTATTTAATGTTGTTAGTATCTAACTAGCTTTTTCTAATAAAATGTTGTTTTATATTTGGTGGAGCATTAGCTCTTTAAGACTTTTCTCCAAAGAAGTCCTGAAATCTAAAAGATTGAAAAATATTTTGATAATAGTCCATAAAGAGTCACAGCGCACATTAGCTTATTTTTAAAATTTAAAGAAACATAGACTAAGAAAAAATTTAATATTTCCAGTATTATCCAAGTATTTTCCAGTATTTCCAATTTCATCCACATTTTAAATATTATTTATTAAAACTCTTGGGTAATATTTTCTTAGAGATACAATAACAAATATTTGCATTCATTTAAACATAAAAAGGAAGGAAAAAAAAGGCCCAGAATAGTTTCCCATATAAAATGTAATTCTATACAGTCATATAGCTTTACTGCCAATTAGATACACTGAAAGAAAAAAAAAAAGCCCTTTAACATGTTTTTTATTGAAAACTTCATAAACTTAAAAATAATAAAAATTAAAACACACAAAAAACCACTCAGATTCTACATAAGAAAAAATTTCATTTGTAGAATCTGCTTTAAATTTCTTAAATACGGTAATCAACCACAAGGGTTATGTTCCAAAAGGTCCCTTTCTCCCGCTGGTGGATACCTGAAACCATAGAGAGTACTGAACTCTAGATATACTGTTTTTTTTTTCCTGTGTATATATACACTTTACAGCCTCCCTTTGGCATATACAATTTGGCAGCATCACTACTCTTTTTCTTTGGTGCCATTATTAAGTAAAATAAAGGCTACTTGAGCACAAGAACTGTGATATCCCGAAAATCTTTGGTGACTAAAATGACTATTAAGTGACTAATGAGCAGGTAGTATAGACAGTGTGGATATGCTGGACAAAGAGATGATTCATGTCCCAGGCAAGACAGAGTGGGATGGCACAAAATTTCATCACACTACTCAGAAAGGCATGAAATTTAAAACTTAGGAGTTGTTTATTTCTGGAATTTTCCATTGAATGTTTTAGGACCATAGCTGATGGTTGGTAACAAACTCAAAAAGCAAAACCACAGATAAGGAGGACTACAGTATAGGTACTTATTTTCGAATGGCAATGAATATAACATTTCTCTTAAGGCTTCATGTGATGAATGATTTATAGATACAAAAATAGTCATTACTCTGCTTTTAGAATCATATTTTCTTCTCCTTATCTAAAATGACATGATGTGGGGTGGCCACGTAAGTTAAATTACCAAAGGCACTATATACCATAAGTGGAATTGAGTATTATTAAACAAATCCAAGAAGATATTTTCCTTTTCAGTCTCCTGCCAGCTCCATCATCTCTCTGCCCTTCTCCTTTTCTGCCCTTTTCAAATCAATTTATTTCTATGCAAATGCTACTATCTCTGTATGGAGGATTAGATAAGAAACTAGACTTTTTCTATAGACAGGCTGCTTATTGAGTAATTCATTCATCATTTACCCAAACAGAAAATCGATGACTACCATCATTTATTCACTCACAGGGGTGTTTCCCCAAATGAGGGACAGCACTATTTTAATTTTGCTTTAGAGCCTGTGGGCTATTGGGAGCAGCCCTACTTTGCATATTATGTTTCAAGGGGCAATCTCCCTTCTGAGTCTTCTAAATTTTCTTTCGTCACAGAATGTCATTCATCTGTGTTCTCTGATTTACCCAGTCCTAATCATCTTCTTGATGATGATGCTTCCTCTGCTGTTGCAACCTTTATTTTGTTAATCTGCATCATATAAGCTATTACCTAAATGGTTCACCTGTTTTTCAATATCCCTGAAACAGATAATAAACATACCTTGAACACAAACACTACCTCTAATTTGTATTCTGTTCTCAGCATTACGATATTTTTAGCCCGTAATAGATATTTGTTAAAGATTTACTGAATTGGGATTAGTAGGGTTATTAAGAGGGATAAATTACAGTGGAAGGAGGGTTACTTTAGTGAAAAAGCCAAAGTAAAATAGAGAAGACCTAAGTTTATGATGCTATGTTATCTCATAAATGTATGTCTTTAAAGAGTGTGAGTTTGTGGTCATACATTCTATTAGGAACCTACAAAAAATATCATTGTTTTGGTTTTGTTTCTTTGTTTTTATTTCGTTTTGCATCTCAAATTCTACTATACTTAATGATGCTTTTAAATCAAATTTTAAATGTATACAATCTTATTCTTCAAATATCCAAAACAGAGTATCGGTTTTATTCAGTGGATACATGGCATATTTTTAAATAGCATATTTAAAAATCTTCTCCGTGTATCATCAAGCTTTGTTTATAAAGATAAATGAATTACTTACAAATCCAGTTAAGAGAGCAAGCATTATTATTTATTCCTTCTACACATATTGAGCTGGGCACAGTGTATGAAGAAGTGAACACAGAGATGTGGTCCCTTCCTTCTAGAGATCATAATTCTGTGGAGATATGAATAATAAATAACAATCAAAAATAAGAAAAGCAAAAAGGAATATATAAAAATGACAAAAGGAAAATAATAACCAATCCAAAACATAATTAAAAACTATAGTAAATCCAATGAAAGGAGACTAAGGTGCTGAGAGATTAAATAGGAAGAACCTACGCTGGATTATGATGCTTATAGATAGTTATTTTAGGAGATGATATTTAAGATAAGATTTAATTGAGAGAGAACCACTTTGTGAATGAAATAACTTCCAGATAGAAGTGGGGAAAATCTGAAAGAGAACTTAAGTCAGGAAAGTATTTTTAATATATGAAGCCAAGGGAAATAATGAACAGAATGAGGATGGAGAAATTGGAAGGGACCAATTGTAAGAAGCTGTACAATGAAAGCCGTTCAAGACTTTCAAACAGGAATTCACAATATTAGTTTAAGTTTTAAAAAGGTAACAAGCTGCTATGTGGAAAATATTAGAAGGGAATAGGTTTGAAACATACTTTGTTTTCTTGAAGATTTTTGCCACCTGATGAGGGAGGTGCCCAGTGACAGTAATTACCTCAAACTCAGCACCCATAAATCAAATTTCAAAGAAAAGCCCATTAACCCCTTCCAGTTCCACCTCAGCTGTAGCACCCAATCAACACCTCCATCAATGTCATATGAATTGGAGCAATAGTGATTTAGAATTGTTAATTTTTTCCCTTGATTTTACTCTTTCTTGATTTTCATAATATAAATCATCCCTTATTCAATTCTCTTTAAAATTCTTTCTCACCATTTTCCACCTCAGCAGTAGATACGACTGTCCATTCAGGTACCAAGGAAACATTTTTCTTCCCTCCCTCCCTTCCGCTTTCCACCCTCAATCAGTCACCAATATTTTGAATCCAAATCAATTTTTGAGTTACATCAAGTTCTTGTCATCTCTTACTGGTCTATTGCTACAATTTTCAGATTTGTCTCTCTGATCTAATTTTCTTTTCTTCAAATCGACTTTCCATACCACCACCAGATGGTGCCACCTAAAAGGCAAATCAGGCCACACTACTTCCTTTCTTATAACCATTATCTCATCACAGCAATTTAAGCAATTTATCATGACATCTGTCATCTGACCACCGTCTTCCCCTCCGCTCCACTCCTGGCATCATATCTTGACAATTCCCTTCAAATATTTTATGTTCAATATTTTCTCTTGACGTTGCCTGGGCTTGAGATTTCTTACTTTTCATTGCTCCTTTAACTGAGGAACAACTTATCAATATTTAAGACATCCTTCCAAATGGCTTTTTTGGAACTTTGAATTTGAATTAAATGTTTCTCCTCTGTGCACCTACTTAATTATTTGCTTATTTGTTCATTCAATTATAACATTTTTTGCTTGTGTCTTCTATCTGCTTGTACTTGATACATGCCTGTTTCATTTTTCTTAATAGGACTTGTGAACTATGAGAAGGAGGAAAGCACATCCTATTATCTTCCTTTCTCCAGCACTGATTTTGTGTCTTACACAACTGACATTTATTGCATGAATAGTTTATATCTTCCCTTTCAAGCTTAAATATTTCAAACAATTATCTATACATATCCTTTATAATAATAATAATGTATATTTGAATAGCACCTTTAAATTTACTAAGTGATTTCACATTTATTGTTATATTTCATCCAGATCACTTCTTAAGAAAGCATTAACAGGCTTTGATATTCCCATTTTTAACAACAGGGAAAGTTGAGGTTCAGAGATTTATGTAAGGTCAAACAGCTAGTGGTGAACTGTAACTCTGGACATAACCCTTTCCAACAGATCACACTGCCACATCACTGGAATAGGGGACCCAGCCTCATTGACCCTTCTTTTAGAAATGTGCCAGACACATTTCCTAACCCAGGAGAGCCTAACCTAGTAAAAGCAGACACCTCTGCTCAAGGAAGCCTGACCTTTTCCCCATGAGCTCCAGACTTGGATTTCTAGCTCTCCTTGGATTTGGCACACCATTTCAAAAGCAACATGTCTAAAATAAAATGTATCCTTGCTCTGCTCCCATACCTTCTGGCTCCCCACCAAACTAGTTTGTTCTCCAAATTTTATGATTTCTGTCAATGCTATTTTGTCTTGAGGATTTGGAAATTAATGTTATAGCTGTATCTAGCTATTCATCTCTTGAAAATAAACCTCTTTACTGATAAATTGTCATTATTTATTGAAAACCTGTCAGGCTATCATTCAACCCTTTAGGGCCTTACATAACAAAGACATTTTAGAGAGTTAAATATGGCGTTCTAAAAATAGTACTCCCACTTGCATAATCAGATTTAGGTATAAAAATATTTCAATGTTGACCAAAGCTGATAAAAGGTGAAAATCATTAACAATGAAGAGATTATTTTTATTTCAATGACTTTTTTGATGAGAAGTATGTTACTATTATCTTTCATCTTGTGTTTATTTTAGTTAATTTTCTTTATAATGAGGAGGGCAATGATGCCATCTGTTTTATGTCTATTTTTTTCTGTTTTTTGCCCTATGCCTGTCAGTCATTTAGTTGTACTAAGAGAATCAGGGCAAAAAGATTTTTTTTCGTAATAACCACTCTTTGTGGTGGTGAGATTAGCTTTTCCTGCATTTTAACAACTTGCTTGTTTTTTTAATACCTGCTTGAAACCATTCACTAGCTTAAAATGTAATTGTTAAAATTATCTTAAAGGATTTGAAAAAGTTCAAAATATTAATTAAATAACCTCTCAGTAAAGCACACCTAAAATATATTACTGTGCAGGTAAGACCTACTATTAATCAAATTGTTGTTCTTAATTGGTCTTCAAATTAGATTTTAGAATAGAATTCAGAAAATCACCTCAGTGACTAAAATTGAAGGGAGAGGTTTCCTAGGTTCCTTCAGAGATTTCCTCAGTTTCATGTGGCATGTGACTATCAATACAGTCCAGTTCCTGATGACTCTGAAGGGCCACTTTAGCTCCTGAGTGTGTTTGCTCCCACATGATTGTTACTGTCTGAGACTTTGTTGGTCTGCATCACAGCTCAGCTTCTCCCTCTGCCCTGTCCTTGCATCCTCACCTTCCTTTCCGTAGGTGTTGCTTCCTCACGAACACCCCACATGCTAAACTGTCTTAGAGATTTCCCCATTCCAACCCAATCTGGAATACAAAGTCTCAAGGAATCTGTGACTCCTCTAAATTTTCATGTATGTTTTTATTTTATAAGTACATGTGCATGCGCATTTTCCTGGTAGGGGTTTGTCCTAGGTGACCTTTGTATCAAAAAATATAAGTATCACTGTTCTAGTGTGTTCAAACCATCTGATTCCTAAGAGAAGATAAAACGTAGTTAGCTTTAGCCTTTGAATTAATTCTAACAAATGCTACACAACTAATGCATACATATCAACCATTCAATATCTATCACATTATGAATGGGCAAAAATAACACTAAATCAATGAATGCTTAAAAGGCAAAGAGCACCCTGCTAAGGTAAAAAGAAAAATATAAACCCTGAAAAAAACAGATGACTATTCTTTGTGTCCAGAAGACTGTTTCAGGCCATTCTTTTTATTTTTATAATTTTTAAAAGGACACATGAAAACGCACCAACGTAATGATAGCCCCTGAAAAAAATTGTTAAAGGATTGTAATGCACTTTTGAAATTGTGAGCATGAGTTCTTGCCTAGAGCCCCACTGAATCTTTTTTTGAATGCAGAAAAAAAAAGTCCCTCTGGATATTTCACAGTGTGAAGACACACAGCCTCCTTTCCTGACAGGTCATTATTGCATATCATGCTGGGATTGAGTACAGGACTGGTGAGTGGCTTCTCTCCCTGCTTCTTCTGTAAATGTACATGGGACTCAAGCTTTGGAATCTTAAATGTCTACAAGAGCTCAAAGGGTACCTGATGATTGATTTGCACTACAGGACAGGGCTGTCACAAGAATTACAGTTGAGTACAGCAGGACTGCAATCAGAGTCCTTGGCCAAAGTCACATTTCATGGGGTTGACCATCATGTGGCTATGACCACCTGCTGCAATATTTTATGGCTCAGAGCTAGGTAAGTTTTGTTGTTGTTGCTGTTTTCTCTGTGAAATTTTGTAATTAAAAGGGATTTTTCAAAAGGAAAAACTTAACAGCAAAAGAATATGTCTACCAAGTTCTGAGTGAAGAATGGAAACCAATACTGATTATGTGAGACCATAGGGAGGCACATGCTGCCTAATTAGTCTATAACCTTCTAAGTTGAGATACACCACAGAAAAGATTGTGCTTGGAGCAAAGTTTTTTCCTTTTTTTAATAATGATATACTTACTTTCAATCATTACAACATTAAAGTCCTAGAAAATGTTACACCACAGAATTCATAATTTCACCTTGCATAACTAAGTCTGGGGGAAAAAAGCAGAGTTTTCTCAAAATATGCAGCAAACACATGTGATCAAAGGCAGTTGCTCTGGAGAACTGATTTGAGCTGAGGTCAAAAGCTAATCTTAACCAGGTAACATTAATGATTCTAAGGCCTTTAGTGTAAGCATTCCTATTCAAACCCAAACATTACTGACATTGTAGTCACATTAAAAATTTATTAGGATCTTCATGAAACATCTTTACATACCCTACTAGTTCTTGCCAAATTTCTAATATGGGTCCAGACTCTGAGCACATGTCCAAAGACTTTAAGTCTTGGAAAGTGATACCCAGATCCTCACCCTATTCCAGTGGCTATGTGCTTTATTCCTAATATTGAAGGGTTGTGTGGGAGGTTTTTGTTTTTGTTTTGTTTTGTCTTTTTCTCTCAGGGATATTTTTTATTTATAGAAGAGCATATTCAGAAGTTTACTCAGCTCTTTAAAAATATTCAACTAATTAAATTTATAATTATAAAAACAGTTCATTTTTAAGCTTTTAAGCTTATTTTATTCTATTTCTAAGTCTAGCAAATTCTCAAATTATTTTAAATGGCTTTCAAGAATTTATAGTCTCATTTACAAGATTTGTCGCAAACATTTAAACATCTTAAACCAAAGATTAAAAACTGTTTAAATTTATTTTTCAGTTTTCTGACAACTTCCCAACCACTAAATATTTCTTTTAAAGCTAATAAATTACATTTATAAGATAAAATTGAAATTTTTTATATATTATAAAAAAATAGATTTCAACAACAAAAAAGCATAAACTTAAAATGGTTGCATAATTACACATATTAATTTGAAACTACAAAAATTTTAAAATGGAATAACATGGTTTGCTCCTGTGTTTCTGGTAATTCTCACCAACATTAAAAAGACCTATAGCAAATATGCACCTCTTACTAAGAAATATCAATATTATGAGTTTGAATCTCCTAAATATTTCTATATTCAATTTAAAAATTTTCTGACATTAAAATTTTTTTTGACCTCTTCCACTGAGAAATGATTTTACCATTCCTCAAATTTGGAGGGTTAACTTTCCAAATTGAACATGTTTATTAATCAACTATGTTTCATCTATGTGTCTGGATTTACCAACATTTATTTGTAGAGTCTGCAGCTCCCACCCAGCTTGATCTCTTGATTAGATTTTGCATTTCTTTGCTTCTAGAAGGTGGCATGTGGGCCTTGGCCTTTGGAGTCATGAGATGCTAAATGAAACCAAGTTGGGTAGCACATTTAGTCCTGTTACTAGGCCCACCCCAAACTGAAGAAATGGACTTAAAAGCCTACCAGAGTCTTATGGGGAGTTTTTCAGGGAGTGGAAGGTGAAGAGTCCCACCCTGGTGGGGGAGGCCAGCTCTCAGCCCCACCTTGTGGTTGTCATTCGCTCTGGGACCACTTCCTGTTCACATCCAACATGGTGGTGGGCAGGGAGGAAATTTACTTCTATAGATAAGCTTTTCCTGCTCATGTCAAAGACTTTTCTATTTGAATAGAAATTGGATTAATTCATATACTTCCTAAGATTACACAACTCTTTGGGATATTAAAATGATATTGGCTCAATTTGAGATTGACCTACCATGTTAGGTCCAATGTGCAATATGTTTCCTCAGAAACTAATACTTCCTATTTTTCTGATGTTGATGTTATAGGAAGCGAGATAACAAAAGTTGACTATCATGATAGCATTACTCAGAAAAGTCCAAGCTGTCTCTTTTCTGCTTGAATAAACTAAGAATTCAACACAGGTAGCTTCTAATAGTAAGGTAGACTCAAAGAGGATAATAACATAGTTTTTTGAGGTAGGATTTGATATTCTCAGAGTTTGGGGTAGCTAATTTCAGGTAGCTAATTTTTGGTAGCTAACTTTTTCATCCTGCATTGCAATAAATCATCCTGAGGATTGGATGCAGAATTGATGGGGGCACCAACAGCAGCAGAAAGCATAAAACTGGGGTCACACAGCTTTTGGAAAGCCTCCTATTACCATCATCTTTCAACATAGCATCTCACTCTCATGTTAAACAGAAAAATATGTAATATAAGAAAATATGCCTTCTCCCATTTTTCTTGAAACACAAGGCTCTTTCATATATCTTTCATTTGTCTATTTTTGATAGAGTACAGCAAAATATCTCTTTTCTACCAGAATGAGAAAGAGAAAAAGAAAAACCTACGTTTGATGAAAAATGGCAACTGACAATCTACCTCAGAGTAAGGGAAACAATTGCACTCTGTGGGATTTGGACTAATTTGGAAAGTACACATCACTTAACAAAGGTGTCATCCCGGAACTCTAGACAACTTTCATAAGGCTGAAATGCAGACTTGACATTACCATAAATTTTGGTTTTCATGTGACATTGTCCTATTTTAAATTATTAGTTCAGATTTTTTAAATAACATTATTCAGGCTATACCAAACATGCTAATAAGATTTATTCAGGCCCCAGGCAGTTAGTTTGCAATTGAATGTTCTTTAATTCAATATGCCACACCCTTTCTAACATACATATTAATTCATCCATCAATGGACATTGAGGGTGTTCCCATATCTTGGCTACTGGGAACAGAGCTTCAACAAACATTGGAATGCTAAATACCTCCTCCAAATCCTGATTTCTTTTGGGTAAATATCCAGATGTGGAATTGCTGGATCATATGATAGTTTCATTTTTATTTTTTTGAAGATATACAAAATTCTATAATAGTCATTTTTATAGGTTGGGATTTCAGATTTCATGCTTTTCTGTTAAAATTCGATCTCCCTTTAGCTAATGCAATAAATTATCTTAAGCTAATATAAATATTCTTTTATCTTCTTATCAATAAGTTTTTAGAGAAGAGGAGATATAAAAGTGATCACTGAAGTCTATGAGTTTATTACTTATTATTCTGAAAGGAGTATTTACAACTAGAAAAAAAAATCTGACAATTATTACTCACTTTCCAGGTTGAACAAACACCTTAAAAGTATATATATATAATTCCATTCATTCAATACAATTTTTTTAACCCTTACTAAATACTAAATATAAAATGAAGTGAAAAGATCCAGTAATATGTACTTGTGGTGTGGGGAGAAGATCATGTGTTCAGTTAAGAAACATTCATGAATTGATTTCGAGTATGCTATGTGAAGCTACAGCACAGAATGTGACCAGGTGTCATCAACAGTCAATCAGCAGATGAAGGTGAGGGTCGAATATTATCTTCCAGAAAGAAACTAGAGAGGAGAGTAGTGGAAAGCTGAGGCTAGAATTATGGATAACACTAAGATCTACATGTAGGGCAAAGGAAAGTGATTTTCTTTATCCATTTAACCATCAATAGACATTGAGGGTGTTCCCACATACTGACTATTGGGAATAGAGCTTCAATAAACATTGGATACCTCCTCAAAATCCTGATTTCTTTTGGGTAAATATCCAGATGTGGAATTTCTGGACCATATAATAGTTCCATATTTTTTTTTTTTTGAAGAGTCTCCATACTATTTTCCATAGTGGCTGCACCATTTTGCCTTCCCACCAAGAGTGCACAGGATTTTGATTTCTCCACATACTTGCCAGCACTTATCTTCTGTGTGTTCTTCTGTGTTTGTTTTGTAATAGCCATCTTAACAGGTGTGGGGCAATACTTTATAGAGGTTTTGTTTTGCATTTTTCTGATGGTTAGTGTTGAACATCTTTTTGCATACTTGTTGGCCATCGTATGTCTTCTTTGGAGAAATGTCTATTCAAATGTTTAGTCAATTTTTAAATGAGGTTATTTATGGTTTATTTTTTGCTATTGAGTGGTAGAAGTCCCTTATATATTGGAAATAAATCCCTTATCTGATACACAGCTTGTGAATATTTTCTCCCATTCAGTAGGTTACCTTTTCACTTTGCTGATTGTTTGCTGTGCAGAATCTTCTTAGTTCAATATAGTTCTTCTTGTCTTTTTTCTCCTGTTGCCTGTATTTTAGTGTCATCCACAAAATCATTGCCAAGACCAATACCAATGAAACTTCTTCCCTATATTTTCTTCTAGGAGTTTTAGTTTCAGGTCTTATGTCTCAGTCTTCAATCCATTTTGAATTTATGTTTGTGTATGATATTAGATAACGGTAAGATTTCATTCTTTTGCATATGAATATTCAGTTTTCCCAGCACCATTTGATGAAGAGACTATCCTTTCTCCATCATGTATTCTTGGCACTTTTGTTAAAGACCAATTGACCATCTATAATGGATTGCTTTCTCAGCTCTCTATTTTGTTCTTTTGGTCTATATGCCTGTCTCTATGTCAGCACTGTCTTGGTTACTGTGTCTTTGTGATACAGTTTTAAATCAGGAAGTGTGATGCTTTCAGTTTTGTTTTTCTTTCTCAAGATTTTTTTGGCTATTCAAAGTTTTCCTGTGGTCCCATATGAATTTGGGGATTGTCTTTTTCTATTTCTGTAAAACATGTCACTGGGATTTTGATAGGGGTTGCATTGAATCTAGATGACTTTGGGTAGTATAAACAACTTTAAAATATTAATTTTTATAATCTATGAATTCACAATGTCTTCTTATTTGTTTGCATCTTCTTTAATTTCTTCCACCAGTTTTTGTAGTTCTCAGTATACAAATCTTTCACCTTATTTCAGTTTATCTCTAAGTATTTTATTCTTATTGGTGCTGTTTTAAATGGATTGTTTTTCTAGTTTCCTCTTCAGATAATTTATTCTTACTGTAAAGAAATGTATCTGATTTTTGTATGTTGATTTTGTATCTTGCAACTTTGCCGAATTAGTTCATTAGTTGTAACAATATTTTTTTTGCATGGTCTTTAGGTTATTTTTTGTATAAGATCATGTCATCTGCAAACGGACAATTTTACTTCTTCCATGCTAATATGGAAGGCTTTACAAATTATTTTTTTCTTTTTTCTTGCCTAATTACTCTGGCTTGGACTTCTAGTACTATATTGACTAGAAATGCTGAGACTGGTCATCCTTGCCTTGTTCCTGGCCTTAGAGGAGTTTTCAGTTTTTCACTGTTCAATATGATATTAGCTCTGGGCTTTTCATATATGGCCTTTATTAGTAGAGCATTGCTAAAGTACACTTGATTAATACTCAAAACAAAGTAAAAACTTGAGATTAAATTATTTTCTGATTATTATGCTTACAAAAAGCTTTTATACATTTTGAATCTAAAAATCAAATCAATCCTTTGTTTTTTCCCCCAAAAGTTAAAGTAAAATTAAACAAACAAACAAACAAAAACAGAAACGAAAGTCTTCATCTTCAATTTAACCAGAGATAGAATGAAAATGAAAAATGTAATCTGGGAAAGGTCTTAGATCATAAAGTTACTAATTGGTGAGCAAATATGAGATGAAGCAGGCAGGGTTTTCTGGCATTGATTTCAATTCACTACTATATTAGTTAAATAGTCTTTCTAAAATCTTTTTAAGTAGCATTCTATTATTTTAAACATTAATGCTTAAATTAGTTTTCTATGGATGTTTGACATATTACCACAAACTTAACCACTTAACACAACACATTTGTTATGTCATGATTTCCATGGGAAAAGAGTTGGGCTCAGCTCAACAGGGTCCTCTGCTCAGGTTCTGACAAAGCCTTAAACCAGGTATCAGGTGGGCTGTAATTCCCTTAGAGGCCTGCAAGTCTTAGTTTTCCAAGTAAGACTTTTTTTGTAATCTAATTTACAAAGATTAAATTATGTTACTTTTGATCGGTTAAAGTTTTTAAAGAATTTCTAAAATTTTTCCAAAATTTATACTATTATCATTAATGAGAAAGAAATTTTTCCAAAATTTATACTATTATCATTAATGAGAAAGAAAATTAAAAAAAAAACATCCTGTTCAAAATTACTAAACTCTAAATTTGTTTTTTTTTTTCTTTCTTTTATCATGTTCTTCTTTGATCATGAAAGTAAAGTTTTGCCACCACTTTATGGTCTCAGTCTAATTTCCTACTCTACTTTGAAATTATTTAGGAGACAAAGTATCCACTACTTTTTGGGATAACATTTGTCATCGTAAAAGGCTTCCCACTTGGGAATATTTTCTTCTTTATTCTGTCTGGTTTTTCCTTTGCTCTGTCTCATCTCATTAGTTCTAATATCACATTACAGACCTTTATCTAATTTTCAATACACTGTCCTCTGCTCGTTTTTGTTTGTATGTTTGTTACTTTTGCTGTGTTTTAAGTAGTTATTTCCCCTAGAATCACTTTCCTTTGGAAACTGTGTTTCAAATGTATGATACTAACTTGCTATGCTGCCAGATGAATCTCATTTAATTTTCTTTTTAAACTTGCTTTAAATTTAAAGAACAGCACATGTTTAAAATGCATTGAACAGCAGGAGTAAAACACTATTTTTTTTTTTTTTTTTTTTTTTTTTGCAGAGAAAAGTGGAAAAGTACATATCTATCCTATTTTATTTATACCTAAACATAGTGCTGCTCTTCTACAGGTGGTTGTCTGCAAGTAATTACCAACAGGAAGACACTAGATGGTAATGAAAATTAGTATACCAAGCACAGCAGGAAACATTTAGTCTTTTAGATATACTTTAGGGAAGTCTCTCAATGGACAGGTTTGCAATGTGTGATTCAAATTGGCAAAACAATAGCCAACATCACAGGTATTGAGTCAATGTCCCACTTTATACATCCAAATGCTAAAATTTAACAGCCATAACTTTAACTCTTAAAACAGCAAAATTCCTTTTATAAATTTCTAAACCATAGAAAAGAGTATTTTCTGGAAGATTAAGTTTTCTTTGTTGTTAACTAAAACTTATTTTATCCACTTTTAGTCCTCCAAAATAGTTTAATGCATACATAAATGTTGAATAATTTAAAAAATTTTTAACTTAATAAATAGCTATCTGATATAATTTTTTTTGTTTAAACCTGGATATTTTAAATTTTTACATTAATAAAAACTAAATCATATCTTATTTGTTATAAAGGCAAGAGTTCAAATATAATGTGCCAAAAACCAGGGAGAAGTTAAATTGGAACAAATATAATAGATATATAGTATCCAATTTTTTTCTCCAGAGCTTGATACTAATTGTATATTCAAGAATATTGTGATCACTTTACTTAGGAATATATTATGATAAAATGGAATCTAATAAATTTTTATCCAAGAAAATGAATTGTCCCTGTCATGACTTTGGCAAGTTTATTCAGTCTGCTTAAATACTTCCAGTGACTCAGATTCCCTTATTCCACAATACTGTGTTCTACAGTTGGATTGTTCTATTTTTACATCTTATTAAATTTTTATTTTTATAAAGAATAAACCTACTTCCTTAGACTAGCCATTCACCGACCCTAGTTTCACCTTGGAACTACCCATTTAAATCTGTTTCTTACACATATTAATGCCGTATAAATGTTTAAAAATTATTTCAAATAAAGACATGCTCATGTTAGATGTTTAAATTTTTTTTTCAGTGATTTTCAATATGCTTTTCTGCACACGATCTGATTGGCCATTACCCTGCTTATATTTTTTTGGTATAAAGCTCTTAAGATAGGTCTTTTGAATTCTGACATTTGTATTTGACATTTTTTAATAAACTTTGTGCTGAGTTTATTTAATTATTTGATGTGTAACTGCTAGTGCCAAGCAGTGCCAGATGCTGGAGATATATTGCTGAGCATGGACACACTGATAACAATGACCATAGAATCTGTAGAGTCAGGCAGAAATCAAAAATTTCAGCAGAAATGTGTAATTATGAACTGAGGTAAATACTCCAAAGGAAAAAAAAAAGTTTATTACATACATTTATATTTACTATAATTAAATTTTATCTTGTTAGGTTTATCCTATACTTCTACTTTGGGGATGTTTTTGAATCTGTACTATTTTATCCAACATGTTAGTTATCCCTCTTAGGTTTGTGTCATCTGAAATAGCAAGAAGCATAAGAATTCCCATATGTTCTTAGGCAAATCACTTATCCCTTCAAATATCAGTTTCCATGTCTCATTAAATAAAGATAATCATATTGTCCCAGCCTTCAGCATAAAGCTGTGATGAGGATCAAATGAGATACTTTACCTGAAAGCTTTTTGTGAACTGTAAAGTGCTATGCAATGTCAGGAATTGCTACTCATCTGAATTAATAGACCAAAAACCAAAGAGATTTGTTCATTAAAGTTTTCATTAGCCCATTAATCAACAATCATTAGGTATATTTGTTCAACCAGTTAATTGTACCTAATTGTGTTAGTATCTGGCCCAAGTTTCTCCATTTTGTTTATAAAGATGTGGTGGACAGTCAAACGGCTTGCTAAAATCAAAACATAAAATCATTTTTTTATTTCATTTTTCATCATTCATTCAATTAGTCACTTAATCAAAGCAAATAAACATTGTTTGGGTCTTCTTTTTCTCACCCTTCTCACTAGTATCACAAATACTTGTCAAAGATTTAATGGGAAAGTGCCTGCCAGCCTTTACTCCAACTTCTCTTTTCATCTTTCTGTACTTTACTAATGTTTTTTAATTTGTTATGCAAATGAATAAGCACCAGTATGTGTTTCTCCTTTTTCATTCTTTAAATTTTGTTTCCAGTTTCAAAGATAACTCTTCTTTTTAGTTTTATTTAACACTGACTGCGGGTGGACTCTTCTTAACGAGCAAGAGGTGCAGTATCACACTGAGAAATGATGAGAACTGAACAGAGCTTTTAAATAAATTTTATCCATCTAGATTTTTCTTTTGGAAACATTGAGTTATAAAACAGATTTTAGTAATCACTCAGCTTTAAATTTTTTAAATAAAAATTTATTATTTCTGATAGATCCTATAGCACCTATCACAATAATTAACTCTCAAAATTAACATTTTTTTGCTAATTATCATTTTTGAAACAACAGATTTAAAAAAAGCTAACATGCATTTCAACAAATGTCAGAGTTCTACTTTTCATTGTCTCCTTCAAGACTACACCAAACTGTAGTGCTGCTTATGACCATACATATACAGATTTTTAGTAGAGAATATTTTTCTAAGTTGCTACATTTAATAGAACCAAAAATCCAAAAAAGGAAATCTGCATATAAAAACAGTGTAGACATTTCAGCAAATGATGCTGGAACAATTTGATATCCATAGCCCAAAAAAGTGAACTTTGACCCATATATCTCATCATAGGAAAAACTTTATTTAAAATGTATCATAGACCTAAATATAAAACCTAAATCTATACAATTTCTAGAAGAAAATGCAAGATGAAACCTTTGTGACTTTGCCTTGAACAAATATATTTTATTGAGGTAAAAAAATACATAACATAAAATATACAGTCTTAATTATTTTTAATAAATAGTAATTAAACCAATGGCTGAATAGAATAAAGTCTACACAGGTAGATGTAGCTGACAATTAAATTATAGCCAATTATATATTTGCAAAAGTGATGTGAGCAACTCTGAATTTTACTGTTTAAGGGAAAATCTATGCATTTTTTACTTCATTCTTTTCTTCATTGCATTGCCTGGAATGTGAGTGTGCTGATGATATACTTGGGACCATATAAGATAAGGTCAATTTTCTATTGCTAAGCAACAATATAGTAAATGTTGGGTTGCCAGAAAACTTCATGGAGCATATCTGCCAAACCAGCCTTTAGCTTCTATTTTCATTTCATTACACGAGAAGAAAAGATTTTAGTCGATGTTATTTGCTGTTATACACATATATTATAGCCCAATTAATACAAAGATTCACTGAGGATGCTTCTAGTTGGCAGTAGTCATTGATACTAGAAGGTCAAGTAGACTTGACAGGTAAAGAATCCAATAATAACAACATGCAAAATGAATACAGGGAGAAATGGATAATTAGGATTTGAGAAGAAAAATTATACATACTATATGATGTAACCTCTACCTTCCCACTGAACCTTTAGTAAAATCCAAACAGTTCACTAGCATTATAGGACTCACAGTCACAATTTAGTAATATAAAAACTATTGAACTCTGGTACAGTCATATTATAGATAGTATGAAAACATGTGCTCCCTAAAGAAGTTCAGTCATATCTGAATTACATATTGTCATACACAAAATATAATCGTAAACAAGATAAAAAATCTTTTCTTTCATGATATCATAATCTAGAAAGTGATATCAAAAAGTGAAAAAATTATATAATCAGACTGATACATAGAGAGTGGTA
Source organism: Cynopterus sphinx (assembly GCA_030015415.1). NCBI lineage: Eukaryota > Metazoa > Chordata > Mammalia > Chiroptera > Pteropodidae > Cynopterus > Cynopterus sphinx. Next base: position 30,238,948 of record CM057392.1, on the reverse strand, counting down.
TGATAGTACAGAGAAAAAGGGACTAAACCTAGCGAGAGAATAGGGAAGGAGGAAGTCTCAAATTATTTTAGAAGAAAATACTTTTCATGGTTGGAATTTTTCAGAGTGAAGGGAAAAAAATCTCAGGTAAAGGAAATAACAACTATGTACAAATGTAAAGAGATATGAGCCAGCATGTTACTTTAGCAGCCTACAAGAGGTTTGGAATAGTGAGGGTCCAGAATATTTCAAAAGGATTAAAAGGAGATGCATTGGAAGATTTATGCACTCAAACTATTCTAAGAACTTTTTATTATTATTATTCTGTTGCAGAATTAAAACAGCAGATTCGCTTATGCACTAAATAAAGTATTTTTAAAGCATTTACTTGTGCTAAATACTTGTTTAGACACACTAACATATGAAGGAGCAATCTTATATCTAAATGGGAAGAAAAAAATTTTTGACATATAAAGAATATGTAAAAAAATACATAAAAATCATATATGGGACAACCAGGTGCTTTGTTTCTGGAGAAAAAGAAATTAATGCTATAGAGAATATGGTGAGAGGAGGGAGGAGAGATTTCCTCTAGTTGGAGCAGTCATGAAATGCTTCTCTGAGGAGGTGACATTTGTTGAGACCTGAGTAAGGAGATAGAGAGCCATGTAAATATTTGCTGAAAGAAGTTTCAAAGCAGAATGAATAGCAAGAGCACAGAAATGAAAGTAAGCTTGAATGTTTGAGGGGTTGAAAGAAAGCCAATGTCATACACTAAATGATTGTGTCCCCCAAAATTCATATATTGAAATAAATTTAATCCTCAGTGTGATAATAATTGGAGGTGAAGACTTTGGAAGGTGATTAAGTCATGAACTGGATTAGTGTTCTTATAAAAGAGACTCCAGAAATCTTTTGTCCCTTCCACCATGTGAGAACAGCCATCTATGAAAAGAAAGTGGGTCCTCATCAGACACAGAATCAGCGGGGACCTCGATCTTGGAATTCTTAGCCTCCAGCACTATAAGAAATACGTTTCTGTTGTTTACAAGCTACCCAGTTTATGGTATTCTCTAACAGCAGCCTGAGTGGACTAAGACAGCCAGAATGGGATGAATATAGTGAATAAGGAGTAAGAATGAGTTTGGAGAGAGGGTAGAAGCCAAATTATGTAGAAATGTATAAACTTGGTAAATTAATATGGGTGTTTGGTTTTGATAGAAATCCATTGGAAGATTCTATGTATGAAATGCCATAATCAGATTTACATTTTAAATACATACTTCTGGCTTCTGTATGGAGAATAGACTGAACTTATGCAAGAATGAGTGAACAATTCTGCATTTAAGCAAGAATGAATAAAGGGTTCTATTTAAATTGGAGACTATTTCAGAATCTCAGACAAGAGTATTATGGAACTACAGTGAAAATAATGAGAAATGTTTGGATTTGAAATATATTTTGGCAGAAGAAATGTGGCAAGCTATACAGAAGGAATAGTTGTGAGATACAAGGAAATTACGACTCATACTTCTGGTCTGAGCAACAGGGCAGATAATAATGCCCATCCCTGGGATGGGGAAGGTTTGAGAGGAGTGCATTTGAGCAGGAGCAGACTGAGAGGAAATGAGAATTATTCATTCCGTTTTGGCCCTGTTAGCTTTTATGTATCTATTGAACTGAAAGTGGATACGTTGAATAAGCAGTGGTCCATAGGAGTCTGGAGCCCAGGAGAGGTCTGGTCTAGAAATGTAAACTTAAGTGTGTCATTAGCATGTAGTTGATAGTTTAGTCACGAGACTGGAAAGATTATCTTGGGAGAAGATTAGTATGAGAAAAGACAGGGGCTAAAGACCAAGAGCTGAACTCCTTCAGCACTTAGGTGTCTGTCAAGGAGATGAAGCTATCGAAGGAGACTTCAAAGGAGCCACCAGGGAGGTAGAGAGAAAAAGAAGAAAAAACACTCAAATGTTATGTTGCTGTGGACTTAGAAGAAATATTTCAAGAATGGAGCCAGTGGTCAACTGTCAAATACTATCGAGAAGTCAAATAAGATAATTACAATGAAAAATTGGCTCTGGCAAGATGCAGGTCATCACTGCCTTTGAATAGAGCCAATTAATTAGGTAGACTGTTGGAGACTAAAGTTTGATTGGAGTGATTTGAAAAAAAAAAATGGGGGCGAGGGAAGTGAGGTAAACTCATATACAGAAAACTATTTTTAAGGGAGGTTGCCATAAATGAGCAGAGAAAGGTTTGGTAAATGAAAAAGTTAAGGGTCAGGGTAGGGTTTTAAATTTAGGTTTTATTTCCATTTTAATTCTAGTTATATATACACTTTAAGTTTATACAAATTTATATAAACCTAAAAGGCTTTTACACAAATGTAACTGCCCCCTGCATATATCACCCTCTCCTCCATTTCTCAATCCTCAGAAGCCTTAGAATCAACTATTTTAGCTGATTCTTTTGGTTTCCTCTTGCCTTTTGTATCTGTATTTGCCTCCTTTGTCAACATTAAACTTTTCTAACCAATATTTTTCTTTTCTATTTTCATCATTCCCCTTTTTTTCTTTCTATCTTTTTTCCCCAAGTCTCTTTTAATTCTATTCTCATGCTGTCCTTTTCTAACTTATCTCTACCTTATTCTCTCCTTCTTTCTCTATCCTATCTCTTTCCTCTGTCTCCCTCATGTATGAATATTAAAATGTCATATTTTTGGTACTTCTTGAATAAATGTTTTCAAGACATGTTCTTAAATTTGAGTCATTAGCTAAACGATTGCAGTTCTCTTTCTAAAAAGAAAAAAAAATAGTTTTTTTCTACTGTGGCATTAACCTTTGTATTTGTCTTTGTTTAGCATTATATAGTTAATAAAAATAATAAATAAGTTAAACATATGGTATATATTTTAAGTAAGTTAAAAAATTTCTGAGAGTAGGTCTTTTTGTTTAATCGGTTTTTCTTTAAGGTCATCTATAACTCCAGCATCTAATATTGTTCCTGGTAGGTAATAACTATTCAAAAATTTTTATATGACTGTATTAATAATCTTACTAGTGAACCGAGCACAGTGCTAGCACCTTGACAAACTCTGGATGTGTCAACTCAAAGAAGCACGATTATAACATTATAACATGACTTTTTTTCTTTTTTGCATTGGCTATCTTCCATGGTAAACCTTGACCTTCAAAGTAAAATTTAATTTAACTAAAACCCAGTACTACCATTAAACTATATGACATATGTTGTTTATATGCTCGGTTGCCTACTTAATATGACATTCACATTTACTCAGTAAAATATGTGCCAGATCCTAATGCTGTACTCAAGAGCTAGAAGGAGTGGTTACAAAATAGTGTGATGAATGCTATAGGACAGTAGTTAGAAACAAAGGAGAAGGCCACTGATTTTCCTTAGGGAATCTTGGTAGGTTTCAGAGAAGTGGTAACTTTTGATCTTGGTCCAAAAGTATGAGTGTTGAGAGCCATTTCAATGAGCCGTGACATCTAACACAATCTTTATAATAGTCACAAGATGCAGTGATAGGTTTTAGTGAAAAAGTCATATTTGTTCCAGAAAATGCTTTTTGCTTTCTTTGAGCATGCATTGTGAAAAAATATGGACAGCAGGAAACATGCCATATAGAGACAAGAGCAATTTAAATTGAGCACACTCAGTGTGAGAGCATTTAATTCAGAATCTTCACATAATTTCCTTTTATTTAAACCGTTATTAAGAAATATCCCCCAGCTTATCATGTGTGAATTTTAAGCTTCAAAGGCATTAGCTTTGACACAGACAGAGCATTTCTGAGATTATATTAATTTAGGCAGTAGTACCTGTTAGTGAGCATTTGATTGTCCACAATGCAGAGGATTTACTTATGTTATTGATTTGTTGGCAAATATATTGGGTAAAAATCCCCTGATATTGCTAGTAGCTGTGCATTCCAAATTTTATTGGATTTCTGAGCAATTTTTCTGTGTTTAAACTCATGATATCTTTCTATAAATAGAAAAACCCAGGTGTGTACTGCAAGAATAAAAAAACAACAACAAAAAATGCATTTACTGTTATGCAAGTGTTACCCTAGGCTTGTGTCTCTGATGTTTAGTTGTAACAAGTGCTTTGATTTCTTTTCAATTTTAACTTTGTTTTGTCATTTCCAAAATCATTCCAGTTATCTAAGTAGAAGCAAGTCCTTGACCTCCTGAAGACTAAAATAACTAAATGATATGCTTGAATATTTTTAGGTAAATTATAAAAATTCCTTTCCAAATCAATTGCCCTAGATTTGTCTGAAAGTAAAGCAATTGCATTAAAATTTACATGTTTACTTTCAAACAAAATATATATATATGAATATGTGTGTGTGTGTATATATATATGTATGTATGTATATATGTGTGTGTGTGTGTGTGTGTGTGTATACACACACTTACTGAGTATATACACCAAGTGTATCTACATTATTTCATATGCCACAGTATATTTAGGTCAATTCTACTTCTAAAATTAGCCAAAATACTCATAAAACCTGTCTGACAAATCCCATGTTGTAGATATTTATAGCCCATTGCTAATGTGCAGTATCTGATATTTCAAAGTAGTGATAGAACCTTTATTCAAAATTAAGGGCCCAAAGTTATCAACACCTAAAGCTACTAGCATTTACAATTTAATGATCACAATATCAGAAATAGAATTTACTTAACCTTTGAAGAGTCCTTGGACATATAGATTAAGTCCACAGAAATGTCAATCTCTGGACCTCATAAGAGAAGATTATCTTTCAGGGCAAAACAGTAACAGGGAAAACAAAAGAAAAGAAAACATAACCACAACACAATAACAAAAGGTTACCTCTTAGTCTTTCAAAGAGGAGGATTATATGTATATATATTACATTAGGTTACTAATGGCATGTTTTAATAGCTGTTATGGTGGTAATTTTCCCCCAGCCTAGATTTCTTATCCTATTTTACTACTTTTTCCCTTAGGCATTAGAAGACAGAAACTTGGGAATGTGAGAACTATCTAGCAAGGAAGATGACTCCGGAGACCATTTGGAAAGTAAGAACTTGAATATTTGAGGTCATGGACTCAGAAAATTAAGCACACAATAAGGAAAAGCAAGAAATGAGACTTCATTATAGGTTTACACCCTGTGTATATTATTCAAGTGCATTTCTAAACACACATAGCAAAATTTTTTATATTTCAAGTGGTATAGATGCAATCAATGTTTCTCAGATTGTGTTTAAGATAAAAGAAAGTATGAGATTAGATTCTTGTCCCAGTTCTACCACCAGATAGCTAGGTAAGTTTTGAGGACAAGTAATTAAACCTTTCTGACCCTCAGGTTAGGCTCAATTCAACGTGGTGAATATGGGTTGCTCTCATATTAGTGCCAGTTTTGTGCTCAATTCTAGGAAGTGCAAAGATAAGAATTACTTCTCTAGTTACTGCAACTCCCAATTCTAATCTCAGCTCACTTGATATCTTCTAAACTGTCCACACTGCTCCAGAGTTATCTCTTTGTAATGGAAATCTTCTCAAAGGTAAGTACTTTAATAATATCCTGTGGTCCTCATAAAAATATATATATATATATATATATATATATATATATATATTTCATTCCCTAGAAAGGTATACCTGACACTTTAGGGTCAGTCTCTCTTTGACTCTCTTTATCCATTTTTCACCTCTCCTCACTAAACCTCATCCATAATAATCCCCATGCCGTCTCAGCAAAACTGTCTTTTCTCTTTTGTTTTTTGTAGTATGGGTACTTCTTTCCACCCAAAACTGCATCCTTTATCACTTCTGCTTATCTTTAACTTCTGTTAATCCTTTGTACCTCAGTACCTAAGTGTCTTTTCCTTCAGACACGTGCCTCCTTTCATCCTGCTGATATACCCTGGAATTTATCAAGCAATATCTCTTTATGGATAGGTTCACCAACTGTACTAGAGATCCCTGAGTACTGATTAACAGCATGAATTATTGAATCAGATTACCTAGGTTCAAATCCAGCCTATAATACTGTGTAATCTTAGGCAAGTTATTTAACCTCTGTCAGCCTCACTTGTTTCACATGTTAAATGGGAATTAATAATTAGTACCTACCTTTTGAGACTGTTATGAAACAAAGGTTAGAAACAAACAAACAAATATAAAACCAAGCAAAAAATGAAAATCAAATAAGTGCAAGCAAAATGCTATACATGGAGCCTGACAAATAATACATACTTAATAAATAGAATTTCTCATTTTGTTATTGCTAATATCTCATCTTTATATCTCTAGTATTTTACACATTACCCAACATAGCACATTTACTCATTCCTTAAGTGTATATTTATTCTGCATCAAGTAGTATACAATTATAAATATAACATACAGATATAGAATAGGTATGATAAATGAATAAAAAAATTAATAAAAAATGAACAAATACAAATTCTACCCTTATTCGTAAGCAGTATTATCTAGTAGGGGTAAGAACATGCAAGTGAAAAATATAACAAAGAGTATATATCAGTTCTGTCAGTGCAGGAAGCAAAATCTTTTCCAAGTATGTAAAGCAGAAAGAAATTCTAATTCAGGGAATGCAATTCTATTAGTTTTTGCTTCACATAGTTTGACTGTTTTCTTTTTTTCCAACTTGTTTTAAGTGTGCTTTTAGTTGCTTGTTTAAGCATTTTTGTCATGGCTGGTTAAAAAATTTGTCAGATATTTCTGAAATCTCTGTCATCTCGCTGTTGACATGTCTGGACATCTTTTTTGTTAAGTTTAGATTTTTCTTAGTTTTGGTATGATAACTGATATTCTATTGAAACCTGGACGTTTTTGTGTTATGAGACTCTGGATTTTATTTAACCCACCATTGTAACTGGCTTTCTCTGATATCACTTTGATAGAGATGCTGCATGGTTACAGGCAGGTGGAAAGAGTTTGGGTTGATGATCATAAAAGCTGGGTGATGGTATAAAAGGATTCATTATATCATCTTCTCTGTTTTTGTGTATCTTTGACATTTCAATGCTAAAAATTAAAGAAATAAAGAGGAATAATATATACATTTGAAGTATATATTTTTTTCATCAGAGCCTAACATATTCACTGAACACTCAATGAGTAATAACCATATAATATAAAATAAAATGTGTACACCCAAAAAATTATTTGTATTGGGATTTCAAGGTAAAAACTCCATAAATTTTTAAGCTATGTTGGGAACATTAAGGCTATAAAGAAACTTTAGCACATAAGTTTAAAATGGATAAACTGGAGATTTCAACATATAAAATAGCATCAATGAGAAATAAATTCTTGGTTTTTATGTAGAAATTTTCTTGTTCTTTAGTTTAATTTACTTTTCTATCATGTCTATGGGTGGAGAATGTCAGTATGACAACACAGTTAAAACGTATTTAATGTAAAATGAAATTGTCTGGTTTGGGTTCCTTCTCTTATTAAAATTTTATATTAATGGCCTGTCACCTTAAAATATACACTTAAAAATGACACACTGTAGTCTTGACCTTTGGATAAACTCATATTACAGGACATGTTATTATTTATTCATAGTTTCTCCTGCCCTTCCAAAGTAACAAACTTTTTACAGGCAGACCTAGGGACTTTGAAAGGTATATATTAGGAACCAGAAGATACCTTAGCAATCATGTATTTCAAAGACTTCATTTTACAGATAAAATCATTGAGTCCTCATAAAGGATGTACATGTGATTGTTTGCATGGCATCCTTTTCCCCTAGCTTTCCTAGGAACTAGACTTCACTCATCCCATCCACATGATTTTTGCTTCCTTATTCTTCAATGATTTCATTTTACCTCTGGCCACAGTTTATTATTCCAGAAGTTGGTATCTTGATGAAGATTGTTGGATTTTGATATACTCTTAGTTATAAAACTACTGACAGCTGTCTTTTCTGTCATTTGTAAAAAAGAAAACAAAAATAAAACAAACAAAACAAGAAAAAACTCAGTAACAAGAAAGAAGGATAAAGTTAATGGAAATGGAGATGAGAGAATCAGGACTCAAGCTCTGAACCCCAAGTCCCTGAACCCCCGCCCAATGCTTGTTTATTCGACTAGAGATCCCAACATCCTTCAAAAAATGTCTTCTTTTGCTTTGGCTCATCTAAGCTTAGTATATGTCATTGCAATACAAAGAACCTTAATTAACACAGGCTATGAAAGTTAAGCAATATACCCAAGAATTCAAAACCAGTTCAAACATTATTTTAGAAGCCAGATATTTTCCCAGCTCATTATACAATTTGCTCTTCTTTTGTGCATGTTGGAAATTTTATTTTTAAAAATTACAAGAAAAAGTATATTACAATGTCTGCCATACTTAAGTTATCACTATATACCAACTATCTCTAGCTCCCATAGCTTAATTTGGGGGAAAAATAGGGAAGAATAAAAGTAGCCAACACTAGATACATTTTTTTTCTGAACTGTGAGTGATGGAAGGAATTTTAAAGCTCAGATCTCTTAACAGCTATTTCCCAATTCTATCCGCTTTTCCATTCTCTTTCACCATTTGACTATTTCCCCAGTTGGCAACTTCCATGATATGTTTTTATTGCATTTTATTGTGCTTTCCCTTTTAACTCATATTTTTATAGGTACAAAAAAAATTTTATCCAGGAAGCTTTTCCTAATAAGATTTTTCTTAACTCAGGCTCGACTACATACTCCTCCTCAATTCCCATACCAACCCGTGTCCACCTCTATCATTTCAGGTACCACATTGAATTTACTTGCTTATTAGTTGTCTCCCATATTTGTCTTGCTTATCTTTCCCAAGATCATGGCACAGTGCTAGGCACATAATTGGTGGTCGATTCATAAATGGGTGAATGATGGTATAAGCCACACATATCAAGCTATGTACTCTATTATAGGCCGTGCATCAGTAGTATATAAAGCCACAGGAAAGAACAGCAATCTAGAGCATCATCTTTTGAGACTAAGAAGGTTAGAACATTATTTTTATTTTAAATAAAACATAGATATGTTATGAAGTAAACTATAAAATGTATAAACATATTTAAGGTAGCTTATTTCAAGCTATATCCCTAATCTCAGTACATAGAAGTATCTAGAGAAAACGTTAGGAAGCCCGGCTCCAGCTTAGACCTTGGCTGAGCTCTCTGCCTCTCTCTATCCATACAATTCTGTTCTTGTCCTCGTAGGAGTACTCTGGCTGTGGCACTCAGCCAGCTGCCCCGGGGGGCAAGCGTGCCCAGTTTGAGAAGTTTGAGTAGGCTAAATTATTATTATGAAAATGCTATAATCTCCAGTAAGAAGACTATTGAATGTTTGTGTGTTTAAGGCTGAGATCAGACTTAAAATAGGCTGAATTTATCATGTTAATGCCCCTTGGTGGCCACAGCTCAAATATTCTGATTCCTCAAACTGCTACATATTTCTTATACGCTACATGTTACAGATTGATTAAAGAAAAATGACATTGGACATTCAAAAGTTTTAGACAGATAAAGCCAAATTTCAGGCATTGTCTAATAGTAGCTCTCAAAATTTATATTTAATAGATATTTAATATGGGTTCCTTATTATGATGAAAATAAAAGCAATCACATCTCTATGTCCATGATGAAAATTCATTTACTTATTGAACAAACATTCATTGAGACACCTAACACGTGTTGAGTGGCTGAGACACTGAGGATGTGGCAGTGAACAAAACAGTTCTGTTCCCATGCAGTTTATGATCTAATGAGGGAGACAGACAACATACAGGTCTATATCTGCCATGTCAGGGCACTGGGTAGAGCGAGTAGCAGTCAAAAAAAGGGATCTCTGATAAGTGACATCAGTGCAGGAATCTCTGGCTGGAGGGTTTTGTTTTTCACTTAAAACTATATAGGTTTCTCTTCTTTCTTCCTCTTCCTTGTTCTTACTTCCAAGTAACTAATAAAAAGAATATTCAGAAAACTGGCTCATTGCAGAAGGTGTACTTACAAGACTGGCAACCTGTCCAGGGATGATAGCATGAGTGAATCATGTGTTAAATCTGAAGACAAGCACACAAGCTATTTGCATATGGCAAGCAGGTTCATTCAGGGTTAGAGCTCCAACTTAATTATTCCTTAAGAACATACAATTTGCTAAGATTAAAAGCTGATATGATATTCTTTCTAAAACTATTTTTAAACTAATACTATCTCAGTAACTTGAGGCAGAAAGGTTGTTTTTGGTAATATTCTTTTCTCTTTACACTTGTGAAGGTGACTCTTTGCCTTTAGCAAACTTTTATCCTTATTAATGTTTCTAGTCTGCTTAATAAGCATCACCTCTCACCTTTTGGCTTTTGTAGTTCAGATACTTTATTCTGAGTATACTAATTTCATGTAAAAAATGATACTTTGTAATTATAACTATAGCTATAGAAACCATGACTATATGTACAGTAAAAATAAGCCTAAATAAATATTTCTCACAAAGAATGTAAGAGTGTGTGATGTTATTTTATCTTGGTTTTGATTTCAACTCTGTGCATATGAAATGTATGTACTTGTGTAGTAAGTCTCATGGCACTGCCTTCTTTCCAAATACCAATTTAGAATATTAATTCTTTTCTCTTTTCTAAAAAAAAATAGTAATCACTAACTTAATGAATAAAAGTTGATTGCCACACCCTAATAATGACATTTATTAAAATAGAATCAATTATTTTTTAACAAGTTAATAAAAAAATAAAAGTCAAAAAGAGAAGTATTACGGCCTAAAATAGGTCTGTCTGCTTATTTTTCCCTAAGGGCATTAAATTAGATTTGTACATCTAAATTCAGTTAAAGCAGGATGTTTGAGATCCGGACCTTCAAAGATCTTGATGGGAAAAAAAGAAAAAAAAAAACGTAAACATTGTAGCCAAGAAGCAACATTAATTGTGGATGCTTCTATTTAAAAGTTTATTGGAGATCTAAAATCCTTATGATAGTATGACATATTTTCAAAATATTTTAAAGATTTTTAAAGATCATCCCCCAAAAAGAGAAATGTTAGGTATAGTCTTATATTTAAAACAGCAGTGCCACCTTGTGACAATATGCCAACATAATTCACTCTATTTCATCATTCTCAAACATTTCTGTTGATCTATAAAATATAAAGATATAATTAGAAAAGGAATGTACTTTAATTTCTTTAGGACACTTTAAAATAACTTATTAAAGAAAAAATGTAAATTTTCCATATTTATTAACCATTAGACTAACAATCATCAATAGTTTGAAGCAGTCACTATATTTAAACATTTTCCTAGGCCATACAAAAATTTGTAAAAGAAATAGTCATTAGTTCTGACTACTGCTCTTCAGAAAAAAAAAAAAAAATCAAATAGAAAGACTCACAAAACCAGGTTCAAGAAACAAGTATTTGGCAAATAAATAAATAGCCAAGCATGGCATTTTTTAGGGTACCTCAAACCAGAAACATATCCTGGAGAAGAGATAACATTTCTGTTTTTTCACAATTCTTTGTTAGAATAGAACAAATATTTTAACAGAGGCTAACTGGGAAAGATATTCCCTTTATCTTATCTCATGTTTGGCTTTTCTCTGTATTCCTACTCCATTTTTCTAGAGATAAAAGATGCACTTTTTAAAACTTAAATTTCTATAAAAAACTTTTTTAAAAAGAGCACTATGGTGGGATTCATTATGTGCTGGAGGCCTACACTAATAGATGCTTTAACATTTTTTAATGTTTTTCAGTACATTTTTTCTCCCAGCCTGCATTTGCTATTTTAAGAGGGAAACTGTTTAATCTGAGTAATTAAATGGTTATATATAATCTACAATGATCTAGAAACTACAATGAGTTTTAGTGCATATGATTTGTCAAATCACAATTATTATTGAATGCCTACTAGAATAGTAAAAGAAATAAGTACATTTATCTTCCTGATGTACAAGTTACTTTGACTTAACTCTCGCTAATAGAAAAATAAATTGCCCATTCCCCTGTCCTAAAATTCATCTCTATTACTCTCTTATCTGTGGGGTGAGGCTACACTATTAGCTGGACTATAGAGCCCTAAGTTTGGAATACTCAAGAGAGAAAAAAAATACCAATAAAAACGTTAGCTAATTCTTTTCTTTCTTACCCCAGTCAACCGTAATTTAATCTTTTTCTACAATGTCTAATTTGGCAACTAAACCATCATTATAAAGCAATCAACTAGAGTAAAAGGGTAAGAAAATTGGGCAAAAATTTATTTTTCTTTAAATGTTAACCTTCTTGTAAACTGAGCACCTTGCTTTACATGACCCTGTGTAGATTTTAACAATGATAGATACTCATTGAATTAAATGTTTTAAATTCTTCCATTAATATTTTTAATCCCTTTAGAGTCCTTTATTACACTAGCAATGAGAAATTTAAGTACAATTAGTTCTAAAGATAATTGGGTCTCATGTTCTAAATAATTATTTTACAGCAAATACATATTATTCAGACATTGCACTACCCTGTAATTCTTATCTAATCATATTTTTAAAATAATCTAAGAGGATATTTCCTTTGTAAAAACTGCTACATAAAATCTTTTTCCCTAAATCCATTGATATTTTAACATAGAAAGTTAAAGAGAAGTATGTATTTCCCACAGACTAGATTAACTGAAAATTCAGAGATTAAAGAAGAAATTCCTCATGACATACGTTGTGAGAAAATAGAATATTTTTCCCCCAGAAATTTGTATGCTGATGATCATTTTCCCTTCTGACAATAAAAGACATAAGTTGAAAGCAGAAAAAAAAAAAAACAATACACAAACTAAGACAGTAAGGATGAACCTGAAGGATGAAGAATTAGGACTGGTTGTAATCATTTCAATTTGGATCTCCCATCATCATAATTTGTTTGTTTTTATTGGCTTTCAGTTATACCATAAAATATAAAATTTATTTTTAGCTCTATTTATAAAATATAAAAATTCCAATTTTTAAAATTCAAAAATTTAAGGCTGAAATCAACTAAAGCTTGTTTTTATATCTATTTTAAGATAGGAAGAGGAGAAATAGTTATCGAGCAGTTCAGAATTAAAGATTTTATATTTCTATTTCAAAATTTAGCAAAAAATGATCAGATGTAGCACATGTAATCCTTAAATATATTTTCAAAGGTGAAAATCATATCAAATGTAGCAAAAGAAATTAAGAGAACTACTGGACAAAACAATACAGCAATGTTCTTTACTTTTGAATCTTTTTTCTTTTATGACTAATAAAAGAATATTGTGTCACATACATCACATATGATAGGGTTATATAAACATATTCCATGGAAGATTAACAAAAATAAAATTAAAGTTAGTAATTCTGGACATGCTTAAAATGCCAAAGTAATGTTAAAAGCAGTATATAGCAATGATATAGCATAAATGAACTTTTAATTATTAAATTAGTTTTTTTATGAAAAATGTCATTATGTGACATAGAATAGGATGTATTGAAATTAGCAGAGTTAAAGGATAAAACTGAATCTCATGTTTGCCTGAGTTATATGCATGCTGGAATTTTTCTGGTTAATTCAGTGCTCTGTTTACACATTGGTGACCATCTGCTCTGTCACTAAAGAGCTCTGTTATGAAATGTAATCAAACGATAGCTTATCTTCTGCTCTTTGTTTTTTCTGAATGTTGACATAACTTTAACCAGCTAAAAAAAAAAGATAAATATTAAATATTCACCCCCACTTAACCCTTAAGATATGTTATTGAATTATATTTTAGATTGATGACAGCATATTGAATACTTTTTATAATTAAAAGTAGTCATTTTTAAATTTTCTACATCTTCTGACAGAAAATAAAAGCCATTTATTTGCTAAGTAATATAGGAAAAATGTTGTTGAATAAAGATTATAAGTATACTTTAAAACATGAAAATTCTATATGAAAGTGTGTGAATATATTTATACGTATATAAATATATGTATACAAACTATATATTTATCATTTACAGAGAGAAATAATGAGGATAGATTATTTGAAGAAAATACTTTTTTTTTTGCAAGGTAAAGTGGAGGAAGGTGTGACTAATCCGAGGATGAAATAAATGTTGCCTCTATGCAAGAATCAGTATTTTTTAATATGGACTAAAAGTCCATGTACCTTTTCATTAGATTTGTCAATTTTTTTAGAAATTAACAAATTTTAACTTAAAATTTTATAAATTAATCAATAATTTAAACCTAAATATTAAATATTGAATATTGTTATATTAATCACATTGATATAATGACAAAACCCTGCATCAGCCATTTTATGGCAATATATTTCCTCATTTGAATAGCCCAAACCTTACTTTACATATTTAAAACATGTTGTTTCATGCTAGTGTTTGAGAAAAGCACCATAAAAGCTTTGTTTCAATTATACTTCCTCTTTTTTGCCCATTATATATCACACTTCACATCCTTCTTCACTTTCTCATTGATTTATTCACTTATTCCCTTGATTTGGTAAATACCTACTATGAAATACTTTTAATTTACAACAGAGTGTTTAGGTTTGAATCGTACATCCAACTTACTGGGAAGCCAATACTAAACAATTAATTATACAACTAATTATTTACTACTGTAGAGAGAGAAGAGAAAGGGGAATGAGATGAATGGGAGGGCATGTGAAAAGCACGCTCTGCAGAAGGAGAAACTAGTGTGAAGGTCTTGAATTAGAAAAAATATATTTTTTAAGAAAGTAAATTAAAGCCAATGTGACTAAAATAAAAATTGACAGTGTGTCATGAAATAAAAATTGAAAAATAATCTGGTCAAGATTATCAAGAGCTTGACAATTGAGTTATGGATTTGTGTCTTTATGGTAACAAGATGAAATCATTGAAGACTTTCAAGCAGTGAATGGTATGGCAGATTTGCTTTTTTGAAACATAGAATTATATCTTAATAAAGCCAGCAGTCATTCACTACTTAATTCTTAATTATTACACTGAGAATATTTATGTCAGTGTATAAATAGTTACCAATTTAATGTCTACCAGATATGAACTCAAGGTAGCATTAGTTAGAATTGTATAACCCTAGGTTGTATGCATTACTCTAAAACAAAACAAAACAAAACAAAACAAAACAAACAAAAACATTTAAAAGACACTAAAAAAAAAGGTAGAATTAAAAGTAAACGTCCTCATCTCCCATTTTCTTATTATCTTCATTTATTAAGGGCACACTAAATCACCTAGAATAAGACTGAAGGAGGTAGAAATGACTCATTTTTCTGCACCCACCTCACCCAAACAACAGATGACTGGAAGAACATCATCCCCTGTGCGTTGCCTGTGGTCGTATTCCTTGTGGCAAGGGGATGCTCTTGGCCACATTGGTAGGTAGCTCTCGAGTTTACTATGTGTAGCCTTCAGTTAAGGCTCATGGTGGAATCGGGATGGGAAGTGTGTATTTGTAGTGACTGCACCATCTCTCTCCTCAGCAGAATGCATCTTGGCTTTCTAAGAAGGGAGAAACGCGAATGGGCCTTCTGAAATTCTGAGTTTATTCAAGGTTAAAATCCCTCTTAGTCCTAGGATTGTCAACAGCCTTCTGTAGCTGATAACCTATTACATTTACAGCTCACTTTGACTCCTCTCAGTAGTTAAGCTTCTTTTATCTGGTTAACTATTCATTAAATTCACTCTGTTGAAATTGCTTGCATGTCCCCTGACAAAAGCCTGACTGATACAGATGCAAAGCATAATAAAAGCAATAGATAGTCACTGTTTGAAGGGAGTTTCAAAGTTGGAAAATAAGAGGGAAAAAAGCATCAAAATTAACAAGTAGAATCATAGATTATTTTTAACTTTTAATTTTTCTTTATCTTCTCATACATACATTTATATTATATTAATAATATAATATATATAATGTCATCTTTTTCTTGCTTATTATAAAATTCTCTTTCTCAAAGTCATTATACATTTCTTTGAATCCGTTCTTTTTAATGACTGCATAGCAGGTGATTATAAAAGTAGTTTTCAATGATTTTACCATCTTTTTTCTTTTTCTTTGAAATTTAGTGTTTTCAATTCTCTTAATCTTTAAACTGAAATTTTAAAAGATAACAAGTATCTTTAT
Organism: Cynopterus sphinx; assembly: GCA_030015415.1. NCBI lineage: Eukaryota > Metazoa > Chordata > Mammalia > Chiroptera > Pteropodidae > Cynopterus > Cynopterus sphinx. The sequence continues at coordinate 30,222,812 of CM057392.1, read as the reverse complement.
AACTATACTAATTTATTCTTGGATTTTTCTCTCTTAATTTGGCAACAAGCATTTTAATGAGTATTATGTAATTTTATATGGGAGAATGAACTCCATGAGCACTGACAACTATTTTTAGTAAGGGATAACACTAAATGCTTTTTTTCTTAGTTTTACAACCTGAAGTATTTAAAATATTATAAAATCTGAATGATTCTAGAGTAAGAACTGGCATTCATCAACTAGTTCCTAGCAAGTTACCCTTCACCTAATAGAGTTGCTTCTGTTACAGCTTTGCAATTTTTCCATAGTATTTGTCTTTGCTTTCATTTTACATCCCAATTCCCCTTATGGCTCATCACCCATATCCTGTAGTCATCCAGTGATGGGAAGCTAACATCTATTTGTTCCAAGTCTTCTACTGAAGCATTCCATTTAGACCTACTTTCTTAGGATCTTTGTTTCCCTTGAACCTTTTCAAGCTATAATTTATTTGCCTGAAAAACAGGAGTTTGGGGCTAACAAGATGATAGCCAACATATGTTCCTACTCTAATGTTCTATAATTCTTGATTCTGCCCTCCTACTGCAATCAATTTTTCACTAAAATTATGCATGAAATCATCTAAAATTCAATAGATAATATTGAGAGCTATAATTGACCTCTCTGCCACCTAATAGAAATATGTGGCTTTGTAATAAAAAATTTGATTCTAAGAACTCAATATTTTCTTTTTGCTTAAGTTTCATATGTACTAAATAGATGCTGCAATTTTTACTTTGTTGTACAGAGGTTTTCTTAATATATTGAATATTCAGATATATATTAGCATCCTATATCTAGGCAAACCATTTCCTTCTAAACTAACTTGACCAGGTAATAGCAAAAAAGTAATTTTGAAAGTCATATTTAGTATAATTAGATGTATCCATAGCACAGCTGCAAATCTCTTAAAGTTGTTATAAACCATGAAAAACTACTTTTTTTGTGATGGTTTGTTGAGCCTTTAAATGGAAATCAGAGAACCTAAAGCTATCTATTTCAATTCAGCTAGCAATTCAGCAAAGCTTAAAAATCTAAATGCCGCAGTACTGTGAAAATACAAACTATCGAAAAATTATGCAATTAAATTAAAATCTATAAAAACTACATTGTTTTCAAACCTCTACTAATCTCTTTGTAAACATTTCTTTCTTTTACAAAATCTTTTTAAGCTCTATAATGCCCATTTTATGCATATTGTCTTCAAATTACTCTGATGTGCTGATTGAATTTAAGCTTTGGATTTCTAAACATGGTTATTTAAAATTGTTTATCTCCCCCTATTATTCTCAATTAGGAGGTTTCCAGCAGCACCACTCTACTGACACTGCCAAAATCACCAATGTCAAGGTTACCAGTTGTCTATATAACCTCTCTGCCCCCTAGATCTCCTGTTTTCTTCCTTATTTTAGTTCCACTGTTTCTTTTACATCAAGTCCTGACCTCCACAGCCATTTCTCACCTCCTTTATTACCTCTTTTCTCCATTTTTTCCCTGTTTCCACTCCCATCTTTTCTAGCCCCTTTCTTCTCTTTTTTCTCTTCTTCTCTTTCACTCTGCAAACACCAAGAAAACTCCACTTAAGGCCTCAAATACCATTAATATGTTTAAAACTTAAATATATGTAGTAAAGCCAAATACATATATACAGCAAAAATTTTTCTTATAAAAGCTGAATCTATATATTCAACCGCCCTCTGAACATCACAACCTGGAAACTCCTGTGTTCAAATCTGGGTTAATGATCATTTTTATCCCATTTCATTCACCTCCAATTCTTTATTTTTTATTCAATTCTTTATTCTCCAATTCTTCTTCACTAGTTTTCACCATGTTCCCCATTTTAGTGATGACACCATCTGTCTCCTAAACTAATAAGAAATTTAGAGATCATTCTTAAGTTATTCTTCATCATTTATATTCCATCAATCAGAAAATGCTCTTAATTCTTTTCCAGCATATTTTTAAGATAATTTCCATTTTTCTATCCTCACAACACTGTCTATATTCAGATTCTTCTGAACAACACCCTGATTAGTTTCCCAACCTTATCAAAATAATCTACCTCACTAAAAACATACTGAAAACAATGCTTTCTTTCACTTTTCATTTTTACAATGGTTTCCTGTTATCTCCCTTAACAGTCTGAGAAACAGTAAATATATAGAAATATAGTAGTCTCTCCAGAACAAACACAGATGAAGTGGTCTCCTCTTCTTTCTGCTCACATATTGCCAAACATTTGACAGTGAGTCTTTACACTACTAACCAGATGTCATGAAATTAGGACAGAAACACAAACACTGGTTTCTCTGGGAGCATGTCTGATTTCTAACACTGATTTCTAAATCTTCTATATATCCTTCACTTTCTTACTCCTAAGCATTCCAGTACTACATCATTTCATTGGCATTTTTACAAACACCCCTAGTTATTAGCTGCATGTAATCTCTCTCAAGATTTCAATACTCAACTACATTATAGTAGCACAATGTGGGTGGAGCACGATGGAGACCTTAACTCATCAAAATAAATGTTCTAAAGCACCCTTGAGAAAAATCCCCAACACATTAAGAAACCATGTGTTACACATGAATTTTTGGACTGTATTTATTTTTCTGTGAAAAATGCCATTGGAATTTTGATAAGGGTTATATCTAATCTACAGATTATGTGGGGTAGTATGTATATTTTAACAATATTGTTTCAATCCATAAACATGGGGTATCTTTCCATTTATTTGTATCTTCTTCATTTCTTTTACCGATGTCTTATAGTTTTCAGGTCTTTCACCTCGTTGTTTAAATTTATTGCTAGATATTTTATTGTGTTCCATGTTGTCATAAATGGGATTGCTTTTTTAATTTCTCTTTCAGATACTTCAATGTTAGTCTCTAAATGCAACTAACTTTTGTGTGTTAATTTGGTGTCCTGCAAGTTTACTGAATTTATCAGTTCTAACAGTTTTTTGGTGGAATCTTTAGGGTTTTCTCTATATAAGATAATGCATCTGCAAGAAGAGACAATTGTACTTCTTTCTGATTTGAGTACCATTTATTTCTTTTTTTCCCTAATTGCTCTGGCTAGGACTTTCAATATTCTGTTGAATAAAAGTGATAAAAACCAGTCATCCTTGTCTTGTTTCTGGTCTTAAAGGAAAAATGTTCAGCTTTTCACTATGATCATAGCTGTAGGCTTGTCACATGTAGCCTTTATTATACTGAGGTATATTCCTTCTATATCAAATTTGTTGAGATTTTTCTCATAAAAGTATATTAAATTTCATAAAATGTTTTATGTATCTATTGAGATGATCATAGCTTTTATCCTTCATTTTATTAATATAGTATATAACATTTATTGATTTGTTATGTTGAACCACCCTTGCATCCCAAGTATAAATCCCATTTGATCATAGTGTATGATCCTTTTTAATGTGCTGATAATTAGGTTTGCTAGTATTTGGTGGAGGTCTTTTGCATCTATGTTCACCAGGGCTATTGGCCTGTAATTTATTTTCTTGCCATGTCATTGTCTGACTTTGGTATCAGAGTAATGCTAGCCTTGAAATATGACTTTGGAAATGTTTGCCACTCTTCAATCTTTTAGAAGAGTTTGAGAAGGATTAGTGTTAATTTTTCTTTTAGTATTTAACAATTCATCAGTAAAGTCATCTGGTCTTTAGCTTATTTGTGTTGGAAGATTTTTAATTACTGAGTAATCTTATTTGTTTTTAATCTGCTCAGATTTTCTATTTCTTCATGATTTAGTCTTGGTTATATTTTTCTAGAAATTTATTAATTTCTTCTAGGTTATCTAATTTATGGACAGATGATTGTTTATAGTAGTCTCTTATGAGTCTTTGTATTTTGTGATATTAGTTGTAATGTCTTCTTTATCATTTCTGCTTTTATTTGGGTCTTCTCTCTTTTTCCTTAGTTTAGCTAAAGTATGACATTTTGTTTATCTTTTTAGGAAACCAGCTTAGTTTCATTGACTTAGTTTTATTGTGTTTCTAGTTTATATTTTATTTATGCTCTGATCTTTGTTGTTCTCTTCCTAACTTTTCGTTTAGTTTAACCTTGCTCTAGTTCCCTAGGGTGTAAAGTTAAATTGTTTACTTGAGATATTTTTTTCCTTCATGTAGATATTTATCACTATTCTTCCTCCTTCAAAATTGCTTTTGCTGCATTTTGTAAGTTTCAGTATGTTGTGTTTCAATTTTCATTTGTTTCAACCTATTTTTAATATCCTTTTGATTTCTTCCTTGACCCATTGGTATGGTATGGAACTACAAAGATCCTAAAGTAGCTAAACCAGTCTTGAGAAAGAAGAACAAATTTGGAGGCATCACATTTCATGATTTCAAACTATGTTACACAGCTATTAAAGTAATTAAAACAGTAAAGCACTGGCATAAAAACAGATATATAGACCATTGGAATACAGTAGAAAACCCAGACATAAACACACACATATATGGCCAACTAATTTTTGACAAGGATGTCAAGAATGCACAATAGGAAAAGGATATTCTCTTCAATAAATAATATTGGAAAAACCAGATATCCATATGTGAAGAATGAAACTAGACCACTATCTTACTGCATTCACAAAAATAAATTTGAAATGAATTAAAGATTTAAATGTAAGATGAGAAACCATAAGAACTCTAGAGAAAAATATAGGAAAAATCTCCTTTACAATCATTTTTTTTAGCTATACCACCAGAAGCACAAACAACAAAAGTAAAAATTGTGTGACTACATCAAGCTAAAAAGCTTCTGCATAGCTGAGGAAGCAGTAAATGAAAAAAATGCAGAATGAAAAAAAAATGTTTGTAAACCATATATCTGAGAAGGGGTTAATATCCAAAATCTATAAGAAACTTTTAAAACTCTATTATAAAAAGATAATAATAACCTGATTTAAAAATGGGCAAAGGACCTTAACAAACATTACTTAAAAAGAGATCCAAATGGTCAATAAGTTCATGGAAAAGTGCTCAACACAACTAATTATCAAGAAAATGCAAATCAAATCCACTATGAGGTATTGGATAGCATGTTAGGTGCAAAGATTTAATATATCCTAATGTAAATAGGTATTTGAATAATTATGAAGATTTATCCCCCGACTAACATTTTTTCTTTTATGAGCTTTTTTCAAATTATGTATTTTTAACTAGATAACTTAAAATACTATTGATGCAAAAATATTTTGGAAAATAGTTTTCTAAGCTGTCAGATACTTTCTTTCTTGCAAACCTTGCCAGCTCCTTATTTAAAATTTTTCCTCCAAAATCTCTCAAATAATGAGAATGCAGCCTTGCCTAACCTGTATGTGGACTCCTCCCAATTATTTTCAACATATTTTCTTACTTTTTGATTGTCCATAACATATCGCTTCATACTTGCACCAAGTTCATCTTTGAGCAATAAAATCTCTGACAGGGGAGTTAGGAAAATTCACTCTAATTGGCAATATGTCAGCATTTTTCTGAGTGACATGTAAGGATAAAATTGGCAGCACTAGGAGCATGGGCATACTTGACCTAGCAGCATGTAAAGCATTCATGTAACACAGATGATTCAACTCTGAACAGTCAGCATTCCAAGAATAATATTTTTTTTTTCTCAAAATAAATGTACCATTTGTTAAGTTCAAAATTCATGTATTAAAATATGTATTTCACTTTAATAATCCACCAAGGATGAGGTAAATGATAGAAACCTGTTCAAAAATTTAATATGACTTCAGCTAATCTGATGGAAGATAGAAGGTCAAAAACAACAAACACCTATTTTGATTTGTGCCTAAACTTCTAAAAGGTTTCAGAGAAACCCTTGATTTTGGAAATGAACTAGGACCTACCAGGGCCTCTATACTGGCCTGGGTACCTCCTTCTACATCAAAGACAAAATGCTTTAAGGTGTTATTTGAGATATACGAGAGAAAGGGAGAATACAGAATCCTCATAGGGATAATTCTAATATACCTCCAAACATCAGAGTTGTCATTTTGTTATATATGGAAAAAGAACAGTTGTCTCACATCTATCCCTCTATGGCTCACCATATGGATACTCATCTCATTGCTTCTAAGTTTGTTGTAGGCCACTTACTCATGCCCCTGCTTGTCATCTTCCAGAATTCTTTTGAAGAATGCTGCTCCTTCCACTTAAGTGGCATGAGAGGGATTGGCCACACAGGCCTTTTACTACTCTGTGCCTTTAGCCTCTTCTGTATATTTCTATCATTATTGAAGTTTAGAATAAAACTAGAGTCAAACACAGGAGAGGAAAAATCCAAAATAACAAATTTAATTTTCCCCATAGTCCTAAGAAAAAGCACAGGACAGATGAACACCTGTCCAGTGTTTCCTCCTGGACACAGCTTATTCCTAAAGTTTAAGCCCTCATCAATTCTATCCTTCTGTAGGAATATCTGTTTCTTTGAAATGCTATAGTGTAGACCTATACACTCAGTAAAATCCAACTCTGAAAATTATGTTGGTCATGCTGCAGAACATGTTTTTCCAAATCCTCAGTGTGCAATGGGAAATAGATCCCCAGGATTTTTCAAAGTGTGAGGCTGCATCAGGATTGTCTAAATTTTAACCTGAGATGGATTATACAACAGGCAAATTAATCTACACTTGTGGCTTCAGAAAAGCTGAACTAGGCAAAAAATATATTTTAGAAAAAAAATTATATTTTAAAAAAGAAAAACATTAAAGCATAATAATATAAAACTCATAACTTTGGTTTTTAGTAGTTAGTGATTCTAAAACTTTGAATCTACCACTGGCCTTGGCACTTGAATGCAGGTAACCTTTGATATTTAAAAATAAATGTGAAGTGAACAATATGCATTCTTTTATTTTTTTTTGTCTAGGAGATATCTATTATACACCACTCCCCTATCCATCTTTGTTGTAAATATTATGTATTGACTTCCAAATTTAGAAGATTACAATTTAGCAGTATAATACATCTTTCACACATGCACATTTTCTGTTTCCCATCTTCCCAATAGGGTTTTAATAGTTAAATCCAAATGAACCATTTTCAATATTATGTCTACATTAATATTTTTCATACTGAGCCAAGCATTACAACAATATTTCATTGCCTTTCTTAAACAATAATTTTTACTTTCTTTAAAGTTAAACTTTTATTTATTTTTATTGGCTTAATATTTTAAAAATATCTGTTGAAGTCTTCCCAAAACTTCAACAGTTATCTAAAATGCTTTGTATTCAAATTATTCACATGATCAAACCTGTCAGATAATGTATCAACTTTATTTTATTTTTCTAAAATAACCTTTTTCACATATCCCACTAATGTCCTAAACTAGTATCTCTAGCCTGCTGGAACCCTTCTGTCCTGGGACTTCCTTTGACATTACATTGAGAATTCTTTTAACCTCTTTTCTGTATTGAATTCTATCTCAGAAATCTTATTTTCCTCTTTTTGGCTTTACTTACTCATTTTGGTGAAAAAAAAAATGCGTGCACGAGTTATATATACATATATATCTATATACACATACATATGTGTATACACACACGTTTTTACTTGTGCTAAATATATATTCTTTCCCACAAATAATGACTGAGAGTGTGGCTAGTTACAAAATTCTAAATTGGAAATAATTTCTCTCAGGATTTTAAAGCTATTCTTCTACTGTGCTCAGGCTTCCACTGTTGCTTGGTGTTGATAAGTTTCTAATAACAGCTAACATTAATTTAGCACTTTCTATTTACTAAGTTCTGTATTAGCCTATTTATTCATCATAACAAACTTGTGAAAAAAGCAATATCATCCCTAATGACAGATGAGGAAATTGAGATCCAAAGAAATCAAATAGCTTGTTTCAGGTTACTTAGCAAATAAATTGTATAGTCAAAATCTGAATCCACTCTCTGTCAACTGTCTTGTATGGGCAACTCTGGGGCTAATCTTATTTGATTCACCATATGAGAACAAGTCATCCTCTATCTAAAGTTTTGGAATCACTTTTTTCCCCTTCAGTTTTCTGAAATATTAATGATATGTACTGCTATCAGCATTTCAACTTCTAATCTATATGCTCATATCTTTGAGCTCCTAATGGCCCCTTCCCTGTCTTCTCTATAGCCTCTTCAAATATCATTACAATTAAATGTCAAAATTCCAAAAATAATTATCCATTCTGTTTTATTTTCTGTCTGTTTTTTCCCTCTGTTTTCCAAGAGTTTTCCTTAATTTCACATTCCAACTTTTATATTTAATTATTTTAGTTATCACATCTTGAACTTCAAGAATCCCATTCTCATGTATGAATATATTTCCATGCCATAAAATTTTTCAGTATTTTTTTAGTAGTGTCAATTTCTAATTTTGTTAGGTTTATTCCTACGTAACTTAGAGTTTTGTTGTTTATTATAAATTATGTTTTATTACCTTTTTCAATGATTTTTGGTGGTTTTAAGAATGCTATTGATTTTGTACTGCTGTCAATTTTTATGTCTCTTTTTTATCTTCCTTTCTTTTATACATAATTACTTAACATGGGCCATATATAGTTTCCTTTCTGGTTATTACTCATTTTTATTATGAGTAGATCTTTTAATCCAGCTAAAGTTTTATGTGTATATGTTGGGGTTGAGTTGGCCATGTGAGCTGTGACAGCTTCATTTTGTATATATTGTCCCAGAACACTTTTTCATCTAACCTTCTGTGTCTGCTTTAAAATCATTTATTTTCTTTGTAGGACCTTTGCTTGTTCCTCAATATGTTTTCATAATCAACCAAAAATCAGTATGAATCATTATGAAGCTTCTTACAAACTTCCTTTGTGGTGTTAGGGAATGCATTTTATTCTAACACATTGACTTGGTTATCAAATCAGACACAAGTGAATCAGAGATTTTATTCCAGCATCAACCTTTACTAATGATTTCAAAGATAGAGAAAATAAATGAGTTCAGATAAAATAGAAAAAGGCCTGAGATATCAACAGCAGTTCCCCAGGTCCCATATCCCTACACTAGGCTTGAGTATCTTGCTCAGAACTCAATCAATCAAGTCTCTAAATAAGGGTCACAAGGTTACCTCACACAATAGGAGTATTTATGGTATAAAGCATCTCCATTTTATATCTCAGAAACTTGAATAACTTAAAAGACATGTGCTATGCCACGTAGATTTTAGGTTCTATTGATTATGAGTAACCCTCAGCCAGAGACACTCCACAAAGAGCATTTCAGAGATAATGTTTCTCCCTCCTAGCAAATACCAGTAGTCCCTTTTCACAGAAGTTCAGCTGACAAGATTAGACCAGGTTACCTCCTTCTACTCTTTCTCCCAGGGCATCTGACAATATATTGGAGGCTAAATTCTTTAATTACTTCTTTATACCACTGAGTGGAATTTGTACAATTGTCGAGCTCATCATCAAACATATTTCTTGCTTCTATTTGCAACTCTTAATAACTTCTTCTGGAAAAGGTGGTGTGCCTGTGTGTGTGTGTGCATGTGTGTGGCTTTTCTGTTCTCACGTTATAGAATAGGATTTGTGCATTGTTCCAAGGCCCACCACATTTCAGTAGCTCACTATTCAAAGAAATAAATCTTTAATTCTATCTTTATGGCCAGAGACTACCATATTTCAAAGAGGTTTTTGCAATGCAAAAAATCTATTGGTGCTATTTCGTCTATAGATTAGTCAAAATTTCCTTCTGTTAGTATTTCTGTGCCCTTATTATTTGGGCTGAAAATCTCAGTTTTATTAGAGATAAAGAGAATTTTTTTTTCTTATATGTTTTGTTCTTGTTATTTTTCACTTTTACTAAGGAGGGGATTGGAGTGGAAGTAACTTTGTCATCTCCAAACATAAAATAAAACATTTTAAAAAGTGCTCTTCCTGCTATAACCAAAATCTCTGTGATTTGAACAAGTTTTTACAATCATGTGTTTGATTTTTATTTAAGAATCGGGTCTTAAATTTTAGAATTAACAGAATCCTATGTAAATTTTGAAAATTTGTAAGAAACTTTTGAAAAGCAAATGATTAAATTTTGCAATAATTATTTTTAATTCTGAAAGTATATAATTGGCACTGGTAAATAAAAGAAAAAAAGAACTTAAATTGCTTTCAACTTTGAAAAATCCATATCAAATTTTATTTGCAGCAATACGAAATTGAATTCAATTCAAGAATGCAGTGGAAAAAATCATATTCTACTACATGGTTCTCCTTTTTCATATATTTTGGATTAGCCTTTTTATATGCTTTGGATTAACAGGAGAGTTAGATGCTAAATTATTGATGTGTATAGAGAATTATTGGCCAGTTTCCAATAAATGACAAGTCCTCTAGAGCAAAGTCTACACCTTGATAATATTTCTACCTTTTAAACCTTTTTACCTTGGTGGTGGTAGTCACACTTCAAGTGTGCACACAATTTACTGCTGTCAATAATTGATAGACATATTTAAACAATATCATTTTATTATTATTTTCCTGAATACTTAGTACATATAAATTAAAATATCAGCACTTTTTCCAAATGCACAATTTCATTTATCTCTAAGGGTTCTAAATATTATTTTCAATTAGTTGCAAGAAAAACTAAAGGCATACCTTAGAGATATTGGAGGTTTGGGTCCAGACCACCACAATAAAGAGAGTATGGCAACAAAGTGAGTCATAATCTTTTTGCTGTAGAACGTCTTACCTTCAATTTGTGAAAAACAATACCTATGAACTGCAATAAAGCAAAGTGCAATAAAATCAGGTATGCCTGCAATCTCTATTGGAAGGGGGATAGCAAATCTTCAGCAATATAACACTTGTCAAAGAGAGAGAGAGAGAGAAGAGAGGAGGAAAAAATATTCCAAATTAAATTACAGAGAAGATTGATGTTGATAGAATATAAGAGCCTAAGATAGAATTCTGCAGAATTTCTAATGTAACACCCAGTTCTTATAAAATGTACCACTAGGAAACACTGGTTCCATTTTACACCTTATTGTACCTGAAAAAAAAGCAGACTTCTTTAACAGAGTCCCAACATCCCTCTTCAATTTCAATTACTCTGAGGTAATAGATATTAATAGTACATACAACCACAGAATATCAACTACAAGACACGAAATATAGAGAAGGTAATTCTGTGGCCTCTATTCCATTAGGACATTATCACATGGCCCAAATCTGAGTAGATGCAAGATTTTTGTACTTTAATTCATTCAATTTACTATTGCACAATTGATCATCTAAGCAAGACCCGCACTCACAGTGTTTTATATTAACATCTTTCCTAACTTAGTTTCCTTTCACATCAATTAACTGAGATCTCATAGGAATAAAATTTTTGGAAACTATAGATTTTACCATAGAAAGTAATATCACTGTGGAAGACTTTGGGTTCAGACAAGTTATTAAATGTCAATAATGATCATAGTACTGAGTTAAAGTATATTTCAAAATAGAAGCACTGATGTATTTAAATATTGTAATAATTGTGTTAGTAACCAAATAAGTACATCAGGGTGCCTAAGCAAAACAGCCAGTCAATTCCCAGTAGAATTCTTTATATGTAGCTTGAGTAGTGGTCTTGGAGCAGGCTTAGGTACTAAAATGAGTCCAAAGTGAAATCACCAGAGGGTGAAAAAAGGAAGCAAAAACTAGCCCTGATGATTGAAATAATAGCTCTCTAATTTTTAATCATAAATAATGGATTCATTGAGAATTCAAAAGTGTTTCTGCTTGCCTGCTATTTTAGTGTTAAATCTGAAGTTATATATTTGTTTGTTGTCCTGAAAATAAGATGAGATAATAAAGTTGTAACTTATAATTCAGCTTGTAAATTTAATTCCCATAAGAATCCATGAGGCCAATATATCTAATCAGAAGTCTATTATTTTTAGGTAGTAGGATTCTTGCCATGATCAGAAGCTGTAATACTGATAGATTCAACTAATGAAGAAAAATTGCAAGGGCCAAGACCTTTCTCCCAAGAAATCATGAAAACTTGAGGAAAGAATTCATAAAAATAAAAGGCAAAACTTAATCAAAAGGTTAAGAAAAGGAGTGATTCTGAGTTCTGTAATGTCACCTCTATCTCTCAGGCGTTTTTTTGATAAGTTCCCACAGATTGATTGTTAAAGCCTGGACAAGGAGACTATGCATGTAAACTGAAACTCTTTGCGATATTTTTGAATTAATAGGCAACACTGATTTGAGACTTATCTTTGTCGGAGGAAAGAGATTCTTCCCAGACACAAGACTTTGGCATATCAAGGGTTCCCATTCATCAATAGGTACAAAAGCTCTATTAGCAGATTTGGCACAGAAGTGTGGCTTCAATACAGCATGGCCTTTTTACAAAAAGAATTAGCATCAGCAGGGAAGGGGCTGTTGCTCTATACTAGTCCAAAGGTGGTTTCACATGGTAGTTAACAAGCATTGGGGAAGCCAGAATGTAAAGGAGAAAAATTGCAGGTGTCACATATTTCAGAAGAATACCTTCATGCATGAGATGTGATATTAAGTCATCCAGTTAGAGAATTTGGAAGACTTTGATGACAAGCTGTCAATGCCCCAGTAATAAGTGTAGTCTGAGTATAAAACATACAGTGAATCATGTGAAACTCCGGATACATTTTAACTGAGATCTGGGAGAGAGACTGTCTAACAGAGGAAATAAAGATATTGGTTAAAAGAATCCATTTTATTTAGCAAATCTGCACTTGCAGGAAAAATAACAGATATTTCTGAGTGCAGGATACGGTGAAAAATTAGAATCACATGAAAGTCAATGACCCTTTAAACATGAGGTGACGTGTGTGCCGGCAAGGTGAAATGACAAGTGAGTCCAGAGAAAGAGGATTTTGGCAAAAGACAGCAGAACAAAAAAAAAGTAGTATTAATATTAATGTTTTGGATTTCAAGGGACAAACAATCAAACTGGCTCAAGCACAATGAAAATTTGTTAGTTTTATAGCTGGGAAGGAAGGAATACAGATGGCTTCAGATGAAATTAAAAGATCAAAAAAACCTCAAGGCATTTTCTCTATCTATCTCTTGTTTCTGCCTTCCAATGTCTTGGCTTCATTTTCAGGCAGGCATTTCTCAGGCAGTGGCGAAGCTGTTCAAATGTACTTTCAATTTTATTTCCTACCAGATTAGAAATTGAGAGAAAAAAGTAAACTTTTCTTTCCCAATCGTTCCAACAACTCTTTCCCAACAGTTCAAGGCAAAGACCCAAGGCTGACTTTTAAAGTGGTCTGACTTGGTTTATAAGCCTGTCCCTGAACCAAACTTTGTATCAAAGGAATGGAATGTCCTCAATGTCCCAGCGTAGATCACATGTCCAGGCCTGGAGGTGAGCAATGAGGTCAACTGTACCTTGACAGCATTACTGAAACTTGGTCTCTGGGTGGTTCTTCACAGGAAAGTGATACATTGCTACCAATAAGAGAGAAAAAGATGCTTGGGAGGAATAAACAATAAACATTCATCACATCCATATGTTGAAAACTTCTGGTTCTTATGTGCTTAAAAGATATTATCACCAAAAGTTATCGCTAAGTATAATAATTAATTATAAAAAGAAACCATACTATCCCTGAATTATGGTAGTGGGAAGTGTGAACATGCATGTAAGAGTGTTGTCTAATACATTGCTGATTTAGTATACCATATTGTCCTGAAGTATCCATGATAAAAGCTGAGTTTGTTTTTTGCTATTATTACTTGCCTTCGATATTTTTGGTTGGGATCATTATTCCAAATTCTTTGTCAATTTTTAAAAAATATACATCTATCTATATGTTTGTTTGTTTGTTTGTTTTTTGCCATCTTTCTCTTAAAGTATTCAGAGTATATTTTCTCACTCAATTTATATTAGGCTTGTCCATGTGTCTTGCTTTGACCAATAGGATGTTTGCACATATAGGCAAGCAGAGGCTTTAAATGTTCTTTCATGATTAGACTTAGTCCCTTGTATTTCTGCCTTGGACCATAAAAGGACATACTTTGAGCAGCCACTGATTGGAGAAAATGGATCAGACATGATTCAACTTACAGCCTGGAGTGAAGACTAGGTAGATTGCAGCATGAAGCAGAGCCACCCCAAATAACCTGGAGACTTGGGTGCAAAAACTCCCAAACATTTGTTTCAAATTCCTGAGATTTTATGGTTGTTGATTATGTAGCATTATTGCAGGAAAATAACAACAACTAAATATTGAACTTTTTACATATGTTACATTCCACTTATTTTCAATATGTTGCATAAAAATGGTTGAAAATAGTATGAAATTTTTGACATGTTACAGATTATTTTAAAATACTCTTTAAAACATTGAACTTTTAAACCTCTCACAAGCATTTCCCATATTTTGAAATTTAAAACAGAGCATTGCAAAGATGTCGTCTTGTATTTAAGTTTAAAAGCAACATATCATGCCCCTGGAGTTGCTTTCAAGCTGTCCTGAACAGGGAGGGAGAAGGTAGATGCAGGCAATCCGGTACCCGCCCCCATCCCACTGCAGCTTCAGAGAGAGAAGCCTCATTATTAGATTTTTATACATTGGGATTTCATGTAAAATTTCTATGTTTAAAGATGTGGAGTGGGGAGGAGGTGATTCTTTTGCCAAGTTAAGTTTGGATAAGAGGAGGCAAAATGGCAGAGATGACAGAAGCTTTGTATATCTCCTTTTGTGACCACATCAAAGTTGTGATGGAAACACAGGACAAATAGTAAACAGAGTCTCCTGTGGTCGAAATGAACAGAAGCCCTACAACTAGGGAGAGAAATAAAAAATCACCCTGTAATGGCTGAAAGTAGGAGGGGGCAAAGACATGAAGCTGCCTGGTCCCAAGAGGCTGAGTGGGGTAGAGGCTGCGGCAGTGGCAGCTGTGGACATTCCTCTTAAAGAGGCTGCATCTGCCAGCAGACTTCCACTTACTCTGAGCACCAGAGCCAGATCATCTGCCTGGGGGGCACTGGGTACTCACAGGGGGACACCGAGTTGTTGGAGTGAGAGCTGAGGGGAGATTCACTCAGTACAAAAGTGCTGGTGGTGTACACTGTTCCTCTGTTGAGTCCTCCCACCTCCTAGTGTGCAGACTCAGCGCTGTCACAGTTGAGACATCATCAAACTGCATAACAGAAGTTGCTCTGCTCAGAGGATTCCCTTAAATTCCACCTCCCTCAAGTCACAGCTCCCCCCAAGCCTCATCCAGTTATATCTTCAGCATGTCCTGTGCCATTTGCTGAGTGGCACCAAGCCCCACACTGGTGGCAGCTGGCCTTGGTTCTGGTGTAGCCTCTTGAGGCGACTATAACACAGCATCTGTGGATTGCTTGCTGACTCTTAACAGGTGTTTCCAGAGGGGCACAGGCTGGGGCTAAACTTGGCCTGCAGGTGAACCCCTCTTAGTACTGTGCCACTGGATACCTACCACACAAACCCACGCTAATGACACTGCAAGGCTTAGGAGCTTTTGCTTAGTACATAGAAACACACACGAAAAGGCAGCCAAAATGGGAAGACAAAGAAGAAGAAGAAGAAGCCATATGAGAGAATATGACAGAGTGAGTACTTTAACAAAGATAAAAAACAAACAAAAAAAGATAGAATGAAAATTATAAATGGGAACCAGTCATAAATGAAGAACACATTATCTGAGATGAAGACTATATTAGAAGGAATCAACAGATTGGATGAAGGATCATATCACTGATATAGTAGATGGGGAAGTGGATGGAGGACACTCAATCAGAACAGCAAGAAAAAAGAAGTCAAGAATGTGATAATAATTAAAGGAACCTATGGGACAAAATTAAATGCAATAGTCACATCATAGTTGTGCTAGAAAAAGAAGAAAAAGAACAAGAAATTGAAAACCTATTTGAAGAAATAATGATGGAAAACTTCCCTAACCTGGTGAAGAAATAAACATACAATCCCAGGGAGCACAGTGAGTCCCATTTTTGGTTAACTCAAAGAGGCCCACACCAAGACACATCATAATTAAAATGCTAAAGGTTAAATATAGAGAGAATCTTAAAAGTAGCAAGAGGAAAGCACTTTACCTACAAAGGAGCACCCATATGACTGGCAGCTAATTTCTCAAAAGAAACTTTGCAGGACAAAAGGGGTTGGCACAAAATATTCAAAGTAATGAAAACCCAGGATCTACAACCAAAATTACTTTATCCAGCAAAGTTATCATTTAGAGTCAAAGGACAGATAAAGAGCCTCCCAGACAAAAATAAGCTAAATGAATTTATCACCACCAAGACAGTATTACAGGAAATGTTGGAGGGACTACTTTAAGAAGAAAAAAAAAAACACGAATCGAAAACACGAATAAAGAATGGTAACAACTACATATCTATCAAGTACCTCAAATGGAACTGAATGAATAAGAAAACAAGGCACTTTCATATGCTGCCTACCAGATACTCACTTCCAATCAAGACACAAATAGACTAAAAGGAAGGGGATGGAAAAAGATATTGCCTTGATGGATATAAAAGGTATTGCGCTGAATAAAGTAAGTCAGATAAAGACAAATGCCAAGTGATTTCACATGGGTATGAAATCTAAAGAACAAAGTAAACAACAATAGTAACAAAAATGAAAATTAACTCATATATCCACAGGATATTTTGGGGGCTACCAGATGGTTGGGAGTTGAGGGGATGGTGAAAAGGGGCTAAGGGATTAAGAAGTACAAATAGATAGTTACAAAATAGGAATGGAAATTTAAAATATGGCATAAGGAAAATAGTCAAAAATGTTGTAATAAATATGTAAGAGGGAACAGGGGTACCAGATTTAGCAGAGTGATCACTTTGTGAGTTACATAGATCTCCCATCACTATGTTGTACAACTGAAACTAATATATTATTGTATGCCAACGATAATTTTAAAAAAATTGAATTGTGTGATGTAAAAAAAAAGTTTGTAACCTATTTGACTACACAGTCATCTCACCTAGAAAATTACATATTTTCTCCTTACTCCTAAAAGTAATGTATTATGTATATGCTAATTAAATCAAAGATAAATAACTAAAAAAATAAAAAAAATAATACTAAATGATACATCATTTTCTCCAAGTTCTATATAATCATATTATAAAAATTAAGTAATTTTTATTTCACCCGGTTAACCAGGCCTTTACCAGAATTTGCCCCATTTAAAAAATTATCAGTTTAAAAGGTTTTAGTTCCTTGGGAAAGGTACTCTTGAGAAAGGAAATGAAAGATTCTATCATTTGCATTCATAAGGGTCTACACCTGTGGAATGTACATGCTGCTACTAAGCAGAAAATAAAAACACTTTCATGCAAGTTTTTAGCTGATGTGTATGTAAAAATGATTATGACAGATTTGCCATTCAGAGCATTCTTTAACCTTAAACAGAAAATAGTAGGCAGTGACAAACATTCAGTGGTTAGAAGATGACATAGAGCCTACTTACATTTTTAATGTCAATAATTATTACCGCTTTAGTCACATCTCTGAGCTGATATAATAGCCAGATGTTTTACATAATTATTTATTTTTAATTCAGTTAATAGTAACTATATTAAGCCTTGAACATCTATTAAAGTTTTGAGGCAGTGAGAAGTCTGTAAAGACTCATTTTCTTTTCTCTTTTGGTAGCTTATCAAGAAACTGACTCCATAGGTCTGAGTGAACTTAATGGGAGAATAGGTAATGCCAGAGGTTGGGCTCTAAAAGCCATCTTTTCTAACAAAGCCACTCATTTACTCACATTTATATCGCATTGTGGGAGTAGGTGTCCCCGTCTACTGAAGCACTTTCTGTGGCCATCCAGTCCAGATGAGCTCTCTGTGGAATAATGAAATCTCTGTAGCATTACACACGTTTGTAAGATTCCACAGGAAACATTCTTTTACAGTTACTATAATGAAGTTAGTATCTCTTCTGAATGACAAAAAGCATCTTTTTTTTATTAAGCAAAAGATTTTATTCTTGTGGGCAATTACCTTAAGTAATGTTAAATTTTTTTCCAGAATACCAGTGTTTCTTACTCTTTCTTACTGAGGTATAACATTATACTAGTTCCAAGTATACAACATAATGATTCCACATTTGCATATATTGCAAAATAATCACTACAATAAATCTAGTTAATATCTGTCACCATACATAGTTACAAAATTATTTTTCATGTGATGAGAGCTTTAAGATTTACTTTTTTGCCACTTTCAATATGCAAGAAAGTATTAACTAAAGTCACCATGCTATACATTACATCCCCAGGACTTATTTATTTTATAACTGGAAGTTTGTACCTTTTGACTCCCTTCATCCAACATTTCTCCCAACCCAACCCCACCCCCACCACCTCTGGAAACCACCAGTTTTCTGTATTTATGAGCTTGTCTTTTTTTTTTTTTGTCTTTCTCTGTCTAACCTATTTCACTTAACATGATATCCTCAAGCTCCATCTATGATTTTGCAAATGGCACATTTTCTTTTTTATAACGCTGAATAATATTCCATTGAACACACATACCAAATTTTCTTTATCCATTCATTCATCAACAGACACTTAGGTTGTTTCCATATGTTGGCTATTGTAACTAATGCTACATTAAACATGAAGGTACACATAGGTTTTCAAGTTAGTATATTCATCTTCTTTGGATGCATACCAAGAAGTGGAATTGCTGAATCATATAGTAGTTCTATTTTAACTTTTTGAGGAATATTCATAGTGTTTTCCACAGTGGCTACACCAATTTACATTCCCACCTACAGTGCACAAGGGTCTTTTTTTCTCTACAACCTTGCCAAGACTCGCTGATTCTTGCATTTTTGATATAGTCATTCTAACAGATGTGAGGTGATAACTCGTTGTGGTTTTGATTTGCATTTCCCTGATGATTAGTGATGTTGAGCATCTTTTCTTGTACCTGTTGACCAACTATATGTCTTTTCTTAGAAAGGTGTCTATTTAGATCTCCTGCCCATGTTTCATTGGATTATGTTTTTTGTTTTGTTTTGTTTTGTTTTTGCTATTGAGTTGTATGATTTCTTTGTATGATTTCTAATATATTTTGGAGGTTGACCACTTATCAGATATATTGTTTATAAATATTTTCTCTCATTTAGCTGGTTGTCTTTTCATTTTGTTTCTTTTGCTATGCAGAAGCTTTTTAGATTGATATAGTACCACTTGTTTATTTTTGTTTTTTTCTGCCTTTGCTTTGGTGTCAAATCCAAAAAATCATCACCAAGACCAATGCCAAGGAGCTTACTGTTAATGTTTCCTTCTAGTAGTTTTATGGTTTCAGGTCTTAAATTTAAGTCTAATTTTTGTGTATGGTGTACGATGGTAGTCTAGTTTCATTGTTTTGCATGTGGTTTTCTAGTTTTCTCAACGATATATATTGAAGAAAATGTCCTTTTCTCATTGTTTATTCTTGGTTCCTTTGTCATAAGTTAATTGACCACTATGTGTGTGTTTTTATTACTATAGCTTTGTAATATAGTTTGAAATAAGGGAGTGTGATACCTCCAACTTTGTTCATCTTTGTCAAGATTTATTTAGCTGTGTAGGGTCTTTTGTGGTTCCATACACATTTTAGAATTGTTTGTTCTATTTCTATAAAAAAATGCCATTACAATTTTGATTGAGATTGCTTTGAATCTACAGATCACTTTGAGGAGTATGGGTATTTTAACAATATTAATTCTTCCAATCCACAAGGATGGAATACCTTTTCATTTATTTGTGTCTTCTTTAATTTCTTTAACCATTGTATTATAGGTTTCTATGTACAGATCTTTCACCTCCTTGGTTAACTATATTCCTAGGTTTTTTTTTTTTTTTGATACAATTATAAATGGCACTGTTTGCTTAAGTTCTCTGATAGTTTGTTATTAGTTTACAGAAATACAACAGATATCTGTATATGGATTTTATATCCTACAACTTTACTGAATTCATTAGTTCTAAGTTTTTGGTGTAAACTTTAGGGTTTTCTCTATATGGTAACATATCACCTGCAAATATGACAGTTTTACTTCTTTTTCAATTTAGATTTTTTTTTTCATTTCTTTTTCTTGCCTAATTGCTCTGGTTAGACTTCCAATACTACATTGAACAAAAGTGGTGAAAGTGGTGGAAAAGCTTTCAGCATTTTACCATTGAGTATGATGTGCTGTGTGCTTACAAACACATTACTTTTTTTAGCTTAGTTACCAAAAATAAACTAAGTTTTAATGGGAGAATTTTGGAGAGTAAAATTGTAAAATTGTGGGATGATCCTGCAGATTCTAGATGAGAAAATGTTGCATAAGAGTCAGAGGGCTCCAGAAATGAAGAGCATCACTGCCCATGGATAGGCACTGTAAAGCAAATTAATAGAGAGAGCTCTGAATTTCTATTAAAATCTTACTAGCAAAGAATAATGGAAAAGAATTGACATTATAATTCAGAGGATCTTTATTTTTAATTCTTCCTTTTTCTTTTACAATTTTTGATTTTAACACAGAATACTTACTTATTACCCTTCTAAAACATCAGAAAGCATGAAGTAAATAATTTTTCATTATTCCTATTCATTGTTCCTTTTCCTAAGGAATAGCTACATTTAGAGAACATTCTGGCTTCACTTTGCTACTTCACTCATTTGAGGAAGTAGTAACTATCTTTTTGATGAGTTTGAAAGAAAATATTGGAAACATATAGCCCAGCTCCCTTCTCTTGGTGGTGATTTATATGTTGATAGTGATATGCTTTTTCCTTCTAGAGAGGTTTTGCCCTGTCCGGGAGATCTCTGCCTGGATTTAGGCTGTTGAGTGGGAATGTCTAATTCTTAGGTTCACTATTGGGAATAACACTTGCCCGTTGATACAAATTATATTCTCCTATGTCAGTTTAAAAAGGTTGACACTGGTTTCTACCTTCATTTTTTGTTTCCTTTTAAAATTAGTTTTACCCCAGGACCTGGAAAAGTGTATTTTATATATATTGGAAAGCCTCTTAAGTCTGTGTACTAAAAATGTTTTCATATAGGATCTCTAAAATTAAACCTCTATAAAATTGTATTTTTCCAGAATTCTCAGAAAAAACTTCTATCAAGATATTGGTCATTTTAATTTTTCTTCCTTTTCTAAAATCTTCTTGTTAAATGAATATGAATTTCTTCAATGGTTTCATACCTTTAGAATAAAAGGCAGATAATACTTTGTACCAAATAATAATTTTTCTTTCAAATAAAATTTTTAAGTTTATTCTCACTGAAGAAGATTTTGATAAATTCTTTTAATTTAAATTACATTACTACTCATTCTAATATAGAAAAACATTTTATATCTGAACTTTCTTCTACAGAGTCAGTAGTATTAATAAAAGCATCAGTTCCTGGCAGATTGAAAGGCTTTGTTTAATTTTATAGTATGGAGGTGTCACTTGACTGACAGTTAAATCAAGGTGTAATTCTATCATTGCCATCCTCAATTATATAAAAACAGTGAGCAAAAAGCAGGGTGTCATTTAGAATCAACTATTTCAAAATGACAATAGAAGCCTGTAGTAAGGACTGACAAATGGAGGTTCATGCAAAGATTGGCGGACCTATATGCTAGTGGACTACAATAGAATTCAGTTTAATTTAAACTACACAGCTGGAGGCTGGTGGGAGGAGGAAAGTGAACCATAAAGACAATGTACACTACAACTTAAACTAATACTGTATAAATATCAAAAAGGAACGATAATTCTTAGAATTTCCCAGTAGTAAGATATAATTATCTTGCATAGTGATATCCTTTATATTCAGAAATGCCACTGCTGGTGTCAATATATTAAATCCAATAGACAAGTTTTGACAGAAAATACATTTTCCTGTTGTTGCATTCTATTTTCCACTAGTAACCCCTTCTCCAACATTACTAATCATTGATCTACTGGCTTCCACACAGTTCCTTTCATTCCTTCCTGGCTTTGTCATCATACCTTTCACTCTTCTGCAATACCCTCCCTCTTTCCCATTCTCTACAAATCCTCTTCATTCCTTTCAAGACCTTCCTTTTCCATAGCTTTCTCAAATCATTATCTTCCTCCTTTCCCATCAAACAACTTACTATCCATACTTATGATGCATAACTTTTAACTATTTTCCTCTATTTTCATATAGTTGTATTTTGTTTTCTCAACTATACTTTGTACTTAAACATGAATAACCTGTTTCAAAGTACGTAAAGGAGTGCTGTGCACTTAAATCTATGTGGGTTTTTATTGCGACATACAGATATACTTAATCTCTCTTTACTTGTGACCCTACAGCACACATAGGATCATAATAGGCAAAGCTGAGGCTGAAATTTCTGATAGAGGCATTCCTACAGAGCCTATGACCTAGGACTGGATTAGAAACACCAAATTCAAGAGGGATTTTCCATTAACTAACTGTTAGTTAATGGCACACAGGTTGAACCTGGCAAGATTTCAAATTAGAATAGAATGTTACTTTCTGCTTCAATTCCAATGCTTTGTGATTTTTCTGTTTTGAGTTAGATTTTAGAAATATATCAGATTGCCAGCCCTCAGCATTAGGATAAGAGACACATCTTTACTGAGGAAATGAAGAAGTATGGATTTTATCAGAAATAGTAGTTAGTATGGTATACACAATTTTTCATTTGTAAAATGCTACAAACTAAAAAAGTAGATATATTCATTTTACAAATGAGGAAAGTGAGGTTCAGAGTGGTATTTCAAAACTGTCCATTGATTGAATTTCTTATGAAAATGTGATCATTTCTTGACTGAAAACACATCTTTAAAAGTATCAAAGAGAAAACTGAGTTGTATTTGGCAGATTTGCAATTATAGGAAAATAATAAAGACCATCTTTTATTCTTGTGTAAATGTGCCCTTTGTACTTAAATCCTTTCAAAACACCTATTTCTATCTAAAAACAGATTAGGTAAGTGGTTCTGAACCACATTTTTCTTTTTTTTCCCCCCAGAGTTTATGTTCAAGGTCAAAAAGAGCAAACAGACTGTGTATTTGCCTATCTGTTCAATTTACTGTAAAAGACCTTTAAAGGTATTAATATATCACTTTCCTTTTTTAATTTTTTAAGTATTGATTGCTTTTATTGGAGTTCTTAAAGAATTTCTAAAACCATGTGATTTTCTGCAACATATGGCAAGCTACATCTGATATATCTAGATTTTTTCCCCTTTAGATCTTATTTTTATTTTTGTAAGACACTTGCAAGAGCACATAAAACAAGGAACATTGAGAATCCCTTAGTTAAACTAGCCCTGAGTTAAGACTCTGAAAATTTTTTCAGTCACTTTCAAATTGGAAAAAGGATTTGCTTTGATATATCCATAAGAACAAAATGCAAATGTTCAAAAAACTTTGGTATAAATATAGATTTTTCTATCCTTTGCAAAAACTCTTATGTACCTCTCTATACCACAGAAAGTGATCTCCTTAGAGATGTGATTTACTAACCAACCATAACTGTTTTTTTGGAAGCATTTATCATGTATTGGTCCAGCAACTAGGTGCACTTTATTTGGAACTTGAATGATAATAATGATGATGCTAATAAACATATTATAGAGATTACTCAGGAAGGACACTGAGCAGATGTCCTAATCATTCTCTGGAATCAGTCAAGTTTATGATAATGTTAATTGGGTTAGAGTTTTGGCTTGCAAGTGAAAGTCTAATTATGAATAATAATAATTTTCAACCAAAAGTTATTTTCCCTCCCATGAGGAAATAACCAAGTATTTACAGGCAGAATTACATAATATAAATGGATTTCAATTTTATTATGTCCAGATATGTGTGGCATCACCTTCCCTGTTTTAAGAATACCTGGTTGATACACTAGGGATATACCTTGTCAAAAAATTGACTGCTCTTATGGCTTACAAATCCTGAAAACATGATGTTTTGCCAAAAGTATTTGACTTCCCCAATATTTTTCCCCCAGCTTTATTAGGGAATAATTGATAAATAAAATTGTATATATTTTAAGTGTACAATGTCATGAATATACATATACATTGTGAAATTATTACTAAGAACAAGTTGACACATCTATCACTTCTCATAATTAACATTTTTCATTAGATCTCTCAGCAAATTTCAAGTATACCATATTAATAACTATAGTCACCTTACTGTATCTTAAATCTTCAGAATCTTACAACTGAAAATCTGTACCTTTGTCCAATCTCTCTCCATTTTGCCATCCCCAGGCCCTGACAACCACTATTTGTACTCTCTGTTCCTCTTAAATTCAACTTTTATTTTTAGATTCCACATAAAAGTGATATCACAATATTTGTCTTCATCTGGCTTATTTCACTTAGCATAATGCCCTCCAGCTTCAAACATGTTCTTACAAATGGCAGAATTTCCTTCCTTTTTACAGCTATATAATATTCCATTATATATATTTCACCACATTTTCTTTAGCCACTCATTTGTTGACAAACATTTAGGTTGTTACCATAACTTGAATATTGTGAGTAATGGTGCAATGAATATGAGTGGAGATATCAATTCAAGATGCTGATTTTATTCCCTTCAGATGTATCCCCAGGAGTGGGATTGCTGAATCAATGGTAATCCTACTCCTAACTTCTGAGAAACGTCCATACTGTTCCTCATAATGGCTTTACCAGTGTGCATTCCCGACAACAGTGCACATGGATTTCCTTTTTTCACATCTTTACCAACATATGTCTCTTATCTTTTTAATAATAAATACCCTTATATATTTTGGATATTAACCCCTAATCAGATAGATGGTTTCCAAATATTTTCACCCATTCTGAAGCTTCCTATTTTGTGGAGTTTCCTTTGCTAAACAGGAGTTTTTAAGTAGATATAGTTCTACTTGTTTAAGTTTTGTTTTTTTTTGCCTCTGCTTTTGGCTTCATATCCATAAAATCATTGCCAAGACCTATGTCATAAAGCTTTTCCCTTATGTTTTTTTCTAGGAGCTTTATGGGTTCAGATTTTACATTTAAGTCTTTAATCTATTTCAGATTAATTTTTGCGAATTCTATAAAACAGAAGTCCAGCTTCATTCTTTTGTATGTGCACATCCAGTTTTCCCAGCACCATATATTGAAGACATCCTCATTGTATATTCTTGGTGTTTCTTGTCAAAGATTAACTGACTGTATATGCATGGGTTTATTTATCTCTATTCTGTTTTATGTGCCTGTTTTTATGCCAATACCATACTGTTTTGATTACTATAGGTGTGTAATATAGTTTGAAATAAGGCAGTGTGATGCCTCCAACTTTGTCTTTCACAAGATTGCTTTGGCTATTCAGTATCTTATGTGGTTCCATGTGAGTTATAGAACTTATTTCTATTTCTCTGAAAAATGCCATGGTACATTTAATAGGCATTGTATTGAATCCGTAGATCACTTGGGTAGTATAAACATTTTTAATAATATTAATTTTTCTAATCCAAGAACACAGGATATCTTTCAATTTATTTGTATCTTCTTCAACTTCTTCCATCAGTTTCTTATAGTTTCAGTATATAAATCTTTCAACTCTTTGGTTAAATTTATTCATAAGTATTTTTTTATGCTATAGTAAATGAGACCACTTTATTAATCTCATTTTAATAATTCATTGTTGTTGTATAGAAATACAACTGACTTTTGTACATTGATTTTGTAACTTGTAACTTACCAAATTTAATTATTAAGTTCCAACACTTTTTAGTGGAGTCTTTATGAGTTTCCTCATATAAGTTTCACGTCATCAAGAAACAGAGACAATTTTACTTCTTCCTTTCTGATTTAGATGCTTTTTATTTCTTTGTCTTGCTTAATTGCTCTGGCTAAGACTCCCAGGACTATGTTGAATAGAAGTGGTGAGAGAGGGCATCCTTGCCTTGTTCCTGATCTTAGCGGAAAAGCTTTTAGCTTCTCACCTTTGAGTATAATATTAGTTGTGGGCTTGTCACAATGGCCTTTATTATGTTTGAGAAACATTCCTTATATATCTAACTTACTGAGAGTTTTTATCATGAAAAGTTGTTGAAAAAAGGAGAAAGTGGCTCACCATATTAAATAATGTTCTGAAGTAATGTGAAACGAGAATAGAGAAGTACATTGGACTAAAAACATCTCTTTGACAATGTTGACAAGAGCAGATTCAATGAAATGATGATGATGGAAACTGGACAGTAAAGTGATGAAAGTAACTGGTACTGAGGATGTGGACTGTAAAAGCTTTCAAATTGTTAAAACCACCCAAATATTAGAACTGTGATGAAAACACAAAAATTGATAGTAAGAGGAGCAAGAAAATGGGTTGTATCTAGAAGAAAATTTGGGAATAATGAGTTTTTTATTTGGAAACTTTAATAGAAAACTAATCAAGTAGAAAGGGAAAAGATGTTTAAATCAGAAAAGAAAGATTAACTTAAGAAACAAAGTCCTCAAAAAGATAAAAATGGAATGGCATGGTATTATTAACAAAAGTTGGGGGAATGAACTTTGGTAGAATGAGGTGCACTTTCTTCATTATGACAGGAGAAAAGAAGAAAATGATAGGGGCAAGGAATAGATATGAAGGTAAAAAATGAGAAGGGAGAAAGAGAAATAAAAAGAATCTGAGTTATTGCTTCTATTTGCTCATATTTGCTCATATTTTTTATTAAAAAAATAACAGAGTTGTAAAAAGAGCTAGATGAAAGGCTTAACAAATTTCAATTTAAAGTCAAGGTGAAGAGAATGAATAGGTAGAGAATCAGAAAGGAACCCTGGAACATCTGGTGTTATATAAGCCCTAAATAAACACTCAACCATATTGGGGGTTAAGAGGTAGAGCAAAAAACCATTCGACATCAAGTTAAAGCCATTAGAAAGAAAAATAAAAAGAGAAAATAGCTTGAGTAGAGAAGCATTCCTATGAGCTCCATATAAATAAGAATTTTAGACTGGATTACGTAAGTTTATTTTATTTATTTTTTAATCTATTAACTACAAAGGGGCTGTCACATTGTTAAAACCATCAAAATGTTACAGCTTTATATAGGAATGATGATTAAATCAGCTATCCCTAACTAATTTTTAGAAACTCTCTATAGGAGGAATACAGACATATATTTGAGATCCATAGATAGGAAACTGGTGTTAATGGCAAAAAACGTATTTGTTAAGATGCCTGAGTTCTTAGAAATTTCTTTGACAAACAGATTAACTTGAGTCTCCTAAAATATAACAAAATATTAATTGCAATTATCTTATAATTGTATATATGTGATTTTTATGCTTTTCTGAGTTTTCACATTGATTACTTACTATAGCTTTTAATAAAAATTAATAAATTTTAAAAATTTATATATACATGAAAAGAGACTTGGTTATTTCTCTGGATGTACATGTACTTAATTCAAATTTTACAGTTTAGATTCAGCGTGAATTGCAACAAATGGATCTTCAGCAGAATTACTAATAGAGAAATGAGCATTTCCATCACCAGAAACATAGATTTTAATTCCTGTACAACTGTCACCAATTTTATCTCCAGAAATAACATCACAATATGTTCCAGTAGGAAGACCAGTTTGCAAAGTTAAAGATAGTGGCCTGTAAAATAAAATTTAAGATTTAACTTGAGTTTAACACAATTAAAAACAAGAATAGAGATTATCTCTAAAACAAGCAACTTCACTTTGTATTGTATCTAAGCAGTCAAGGTCTCAATGAGAAGAGAATGCAAAACAAAGACCTCTCCAGTTGATGTAAATAGTGTTCTCAGGTCCAAAAGTAATCTTATAGAAGACTTAGCAATTTGCTAATCAAAATTGGTGAATATTACCAAAAATGAAGGTTGAGGAATATCAGTGAAGATTTGAGTTGAAATGCTATCCTTAGATAACAGTACTTTCTGTAGTAAACACAAATATTTAAATCTGTCCTCATCTGAATGTAAGAAAACATTACTTTCAAAAATTTAAATTTGATTATATCTTCAAAAATCTTTTTCAAGAGG
The DNA here is from genome assembly GCA_030015415.1 of Cynopterus sphinx. Classification (NCBI taxonomy): domain Eukaryota; kingdom Metazoa; phylum Chordata; class Mammalia; order Chiroptera; family Pteropodidae; genus Cynopterus; species Cynopterus sphinx. The sequence continues at coordinate 30,194,739 of CM057392.1, read as the reverse complement.
CTATAATAAATTTGGGCTGTAGATAAAAATAATCTAGTATTTCTAGTAAAGAAGTATGTAGTTTTAAATATAAAGCTGTCTCTTACATTTATTTTGGTTCTCTTGTCCACAAAAGACAAAAATTAAAGGACTAGCCATAGATTTTTTTCACAAGATATATATATTTTTTGTCAATAAATATAATTTAGGCTAGAATGAGATAGGCATGAGTGGAAGTTGCCCTTGGATTGAGACATTACAACTGCTTATAAAGAGATTTTCTATGCCATAGTTCTACACATGAGAGAATCAGTACACCAAGAGGCAGAGGAGGGAAGTATCACAAATGAAAAGCCAATAATAAGAAGTCTGAGCACTAAAACTCAAAAACCTCCTGAGGTGAATCACTGACCATAAGATGCATCTTCTTTCCACACATACTTTAAAAAACATATTATTTGTCACAGAGAGACAAAAATGTGAAGGAAAAAAAGGCCCGAGAACCAGATATAAGAGTAGTTGAAAAAAAGATCTAGAAAAAAGTTATTTCAGTACTGAGGCACTATTTTTCCATCATTTAAATAAAAGGTAGGTCTTATGACATGTTCTTCTAGTGATTCCACAATCTTTATATTAACTGCTCTGTGTATTTTTGTGAAGTGTATATGTGAGCATATACATTTGCATCATATCTACACACGATATACAAGGGTACACAAAAAATAACTACATAAAATAGCCCATAGAAAGAGGCGGTCAAAAGAATAAGAGCCATCATCATTTTTTTTCTGGTTCTTTTCTAATCTCTAACTATTTTCCAATACAAAAAAAAGTAAATGAGCAGGAAAAGAACCAAAAACATATTAGTATAAAATATAATTTCAAATTGACATCTACTTACCAGTCATCATTATTAAAGACAATGAATCCTCTGTTTCCTCTTCCAAAAGCTACTTGGTTGCTACCGTTATCCCACCAATTTGTAAAAGGTTGGCCATCAACTACATTACGGAACATAACCATGTTCCTAAAAACAACATATCATGTAATTGCTATGAATACTTAAACAGTTTAAAATAAAATGTCAATAAAGTTATTAGAAGATATCTCTAAATAAGTATTCCCACCTTATTTGACGCCATCGATGTTCACAGACCCAGTCATTGCCACAAGTAGTGTCCGCATTAATAGTAACTTCTTTAATTACTCCATTATTATTTGGTGGCCCAATCCAATCATTAACATCCTTAATTAATAAAAAGAATAAAAAACACTTAGATTTTTAGCATTACATATGTTTTCCTCTTCCTTTTCCAGTATGCCAAACCCAATTTGTCTCATTTAGGTCTCTGCATGTCTTCATTTGAATCTAATTCCTTCAGGAGTTTTACAGAATTTTACCAAATTCACATCATTTTCTAACTTCTCATTATCTAGTGCCATATTTAAAAGGTAAAATTTTTTGCCCCCTCATTTTCTTTACTAGGAATTGCAATGGCTTTTAACATCACTGTAGGCAGTGCAATATCACTGAAATAGCAAGGAGTTTAGGGTCAGAGACAGGATTAAAACAGATTTTATTACTACTAGCTAAGAAAATTTAGTTAATATACATAACTTCTGTCTCATTTTCCTATTCTGTAAAGAAGATTGCTTAGTTGTTATAAAACTTAAATAACATATGTGAAAATACCTTGAATATAATTGCTAAATAAATATTAGTTTCCTTCATTTTTCTTTTTGGATAAATGTACTCATTAACACATCACAATATTCTTTACTAATTTGCCCAGATGTTTAAAATTTCTGTTTTTCTGATTGATGCTTTTAAAGATGAACATAGAAAAAAAAACAGTTTCCGTCTGGGAAGGTTATCCATGTTTGTCTTAAAATCATGTCATATGATGAACGGTGGATAAAACTTAGAGTTTTTAGCACACAGAAGTTTTAAAATATTGAAAATTTTATGGAAAAAAGAGAAACTGACATGGTCCATGACTCCTGACAGCAGAAATAAGACAAATTAGTGGAAACTATAGAAGTTGGTTCAATATAAAGGAACATCTTCTAAATTTAAAGCTGTTTAAACAATAGAATGAGCTGTGCAAACTAACAGGCATTTTAATTGTAAGAAATCTAGAAGAAACTAGATAAAAATCTAATTTTTAGTGAAGAGAATTTTCTACTTTAGGTATGAAGTTGCTACATACAATGCTACATCTGAAGCCTTCACTTTCTATTCAGATTAATGTCTTTACCATATCACACATATTTTTCTCATACTTATCTTTTCCCAAATAGTCTGCAAAGTTCTCTTCTTTACTATATATATTTTCCTTCCAAATAAGATATTTATAAGATCCTCTCCAATTTAATCTCAGTTCAACCAGATCATTGGACTTCCACAGAACTTTTATAAAAAAGTATTTAACAATTATTTATATTTCTTGTACTATGGGCAGGTATTGTTTTAAGTTCTTTACAAGTGTTAATTTGTAATCTGTATACCAACTCTGTGAAGTAGGTACTTTTTAGAAATAGATATTTTACTTACTGTATTCTTATTTTTAAGTGTTTTGGGAAGTAAGAAGTTATGTTTTTCATATTTCTGAAATAGCTTGCATACTTTTTGACAATAAAGACCATGATTTAATTTTTAATACCCACTGCAGACTGCACTGCTAAAAGTCCTACATCAGGTTTACACTTAAATATTTAGTAAATAATAACTTTAATAGCACCATGTGAAATTAAAACAAAACTGCCTTTCTTTTCTTAAGAAAAAGATATTTTGTACAACACCAAAACTTACTTTTCCATTTTCAAAATATCTTGGCCAATGGAAGCTTGACATTATTCGTGTGAATCCATAAGGGTGGGCGAGCATAAATCCAACTCCCATTTTGTACAGTCTAAAAGTTACAAAAATGATATCATCATAGAAGAAACCAATGTTTTTAGTGTTATTACAAGGTAGGTAAAAAAAAAATAGGGAACTTTATTTTCTACCTAGGATCCCAGAATGTAAGAATAGATGCTCCTCCAGCTCCATGTCCTCTCTGATTGTCATGGTTATCCACAAAGACAAGAGCTCTATCTGAAGGCATAAAACCCCAGCCTTCTCCCCAGTTCCTATTTAAAAAAAAATACAAACACATACATACTTTTACGACAGATTTATAGTGACAACTTAAATGTGTATCTTTCAGTATAGCACCCACAAACGAAATTTTCTAAGTAAATGGTTACTCTTAGGATTTTTAAATATGCAAACTATATAGATATAGCTATCTACAAATACATATTATGCACATATATATGTATGAATTATTTGTATCACATTTATCTTACAGGTATACATTTGTTATATAAAAAAAGTCCTTTTATAAGTTTTAGTATACTATAATTTAGATGGACTTCAGAAGGGTCAACATTTATACCATAATAACACAGAATGGAAAACTGGGTTAAAATAAGGCTTCAATATTATATTTTTATAATATAAACATTTTAATATTTAAAATTAATTAGCTGATATAGCATGGACACATTGTAGGCACTTTATAAATGATAGAATCATTTTAACAATAATCAGGACTTCACAGGTTATATGCAAATGTTATTCAAATCTAGTATAGTCATATAATACATAAACTGAAATCTTTAGGTTACGTTTTGGGTTTTAAGACATACTTTCCTGTGATTTACATTAAAAAAAAAGGATAATCAACTAGTTGGGAAAGTATAACATTCGTTATTAGGAACTGAATCCTTGAAAGCTGTCTAAATAACAAGGTCCTAAGAAGATAACTCATGTTAGGATAATGTGTTTAATAAGTCTGTGAAATAATTCATAGGACAAATCATATTTCATTTACTTTAAGTAAGCCATCTTCTCTCCATTCCATTTGCGCAGAACTGTGCCTAGTTTTGCGCCGTACTTAAATTCCGTCACACGGCCATTTTCAAAGTACTCACTGCTTTTAATTGGCTCACTACCCAAATCAATTACCTAAAAGAAATATAAGGGAAAATATCATTTTAAGTAAAAATTTTAAAGAATTTTAACCAACTAGTTAATATTGTTTAGAAAATGTCTTTAAGCTAGTTGTTTTTTTGAAATACTCAAAATGATTTTCCTTATATCAAGATTGTTACTTATTTTTTTGCTAAAGTATATGCTACAATATTAAAAGTAACATGATGATGAGGTGACCTGTTGTTCTGTGAAAAGTCTGACACAATTTAGTCTTGCACACACATCATAATAACAATAGCTTACAATATCAGCCAACATTTCTAAGTGCTTGATAAATGTTAACTCATCTAACTCTCCAACAAAAATGAAGACATTCCCAGTATCCTTATCTCTTTTCCTCACATGAAAAAAATGTTGCATAGGGAGGTTAATCAATCTGCCTAAAAGAACACAGCTAACAGTGCTACAAACAGGAATTAAACTTGGACAAACTGGCTCAGGACCACAACTGTTATTATGTCTTCTCTAATGATCTCTGAGGAGATAATAAATGATGCAAAGATGTTTGCAGCCTAAAAAATTCTCTACATGTGATAAAGAGTTAAAGAAATATAGAACTATCTCTGAATAAAAGGTTAAAGAGCACTGTTTTATACAAATGCTTCCTGTTCTACATACTGTCCTACATAAACGATTTAGTCATTAACCTACAGAAATTGCATTTTTACATTAAATCTACCATTTATTTTTCTAATGAATTATATTATCTTTTATATACACACATATGTACCTCCTGGTAAATGAAAGGTTTACTTCCTTCAGGGAACCAGGTTGTGTTTAGATTATGCAGTTTGTCCAAAATTGCCTTCATGTCCCCAGGCCACATGTGCTTAGAAGCATCAATTCTGAATCCTGCTACACCAATGTCAATGAGATGGTTCAGATATTCAGCAATCTTGGAACGAACATAGTCTTTCTCCAGTGCAAGATCAAGTAGACCAACCAGACGACAATCTCTGACCTATTGAGAAAAAAATTTTGTGACTGATACATAAAATGTCATCTTACCTGAGAATCCATTTGATTATTCATTCATTTATTTATTAATATATATTTCTATAATGCCTTCTTTGCATTGGGCACCGGGGATATTTACAGTCTAGTATGGACATACTTTTGAAATATTTTTTATTATAAAAATGAAGAAAACAGAAAATAAAGTAAAAGGAAATGAGATTTTTATTTGGGAAAAATTAAATTGGGGAAAATGTTCTAAATATTGATTTGAGATTCTTATTTCTAAACAGTCAGACCTAGAATCCTGTTCTCATGAGGCGTTTAACTAATTAAATGGAGATCAATAAGCTATATATGTACAACTAAAGGCATAAACAGATCTTAATTCAATTACTGTTCTGTTTTCTATTTTATTTTTTATTTTTATAACCTTTTTTATTTTTTATTTTTTAAATTATTTTTTAAATTAAGTTTATTGGAGTAACATTGGTTAATACAATTATATAATTTTCACGTGTACATTATCATTTGACATCTGTATATTCTACTGTGTTTATCACCCAAAGTACAGTTTCCTTCAGCTACCATATATTTGATCCTTTTTATCCACTTCACCCTCTCCCTAAACTCTATAGTTGACCTCCTTTACCCTGTCTACCTTCCAATTTTTTTTTTAAATTACCTGATAAGGATCATTGTAGTTCTCAATGTCTCCATTTCTAGTTTTACATTTACCATCATTAAAATCCCAACCAGAGAAAGGGACTGCTGGAAAATCCCTATTTCCAGGGTTGAAGTAACTTCCACAAGTACTGCTAGTTCCTGCGCCCACAGCATTTCCACACATATGATTAATTACAGCATCCACATAAATATGAACCTGAAAGGCAAAGTTTCTATTTGTTTGATTTATAGAGGTAGAAATCTATATGATTATTCATTAAAGTTTACAATGTTAATGACTCAACAAAATATTTGTTATTTTATAACTTATCTTCCTAGAAGACCAAGAGTAAAGTGGGAAGGTAAATCAAGGTGAATCAGAGATCTGCATGCATCTAGCCACATGTCAAAACAAATACATATTTAGGTATCTAGATATATATTTATTTTACATATAAAATTCTATCATAGTATACAACACATATAATAAAATAATGGAATCAAAAACTACCATAACTATGAGGAAATGCAAAGAAACCTCTGGTTTCTTTTGAAGGGAAAGTAAAAATAAGTTGAGACGAGAGATACTATTGATTTGTAAATTTTCATGGGTCATCCTAAGAAAGCTGCCAGCCTCTATTATTTAGTTAGCATTTAAAGAGAGGAAGGTGAACTCTCATTATGTTCTTTACTACAGAGATTATATCTATTTACTATCAAAACACCTATGGGAAAGAAGACCCAGGAATTATAAGTGGAAATACAAGTCACATAAAAGTGACAGCAAGTATGGTAACTGAAATTTCTAATGCCAACTAGAAAAGTATTTCTCAGAAATGTGTATAAAGGTTAAAAGTTAATATTTGCTTTGTGAGAAGGACAGCTGTAAACTTTGACTTATCTTCTTTAGCAGTAGCAGATAAAACGGCACATATATGAAGATTTACAAAAGTTGAATATAAGACAATTTAATTTTAATTATAAATATAGAGTAAAATAAAAAATATGGAAAATATTCTACTCAAAAGGAGCAAGACAGGAGGTTATTTTTTTGTGTGTAATCTTTTTTAAAGGAAACTAATCACTTACACCAACGTTGTTACACCTAGTCACCATGTCTTTGAATTCATCTTCATTTCCAGATCTTGTACATAACTTGTAGCTAATTGGTTGGTATCTTTCCCACCAAGGTCTTGAAGGGTTGTTAATTACAACATTTTCATTGGGTGGGGAGACCTACAAATAAAACAATCTTAAGTATCAAATTATGGCTTACTTTATGTTATTGGCTACTCTAGAAAATAATGATCTAAAATTATTTCTGAATCTTGTTATATACAGCCATATTTTGTTATAATCACTTAAAATTATTAACAGTACATTGGAAATATTCTGCCAAAGAAAAAATATATCAGGAACAAAACATAAAGTTGCCAAGAATACCCATTATTTTTTCCTCAGAACACTGTTTTACTTATTTGTAAAGTAAAATGTTGTCCAAGCTTCACAGATATAGATCATAATACCATTTACTATAAGCAAAGCAAATTGCAATTTATACTATGAACAATACCCACCTGAACTCCTCCAAATCCTTTGGGAGATAAGTATCGCTCACATTCAAGAGCAATATCAACCCAGCGCCACTCAAACAGATGAACAATAGATGTTTGTCCAGGTTTGGTATTTGGGGCATACTGGGCCCAGCAGAGCCCAATGGCTGCAAGCAATAGAAAGTACTTCATTCTGCTTTGAAGCTGTCAGTATTCTTTCTAGCGACTATTTATATTCCTGTAAGACACATATTTTACAAAGTCAATGTTAACATAAATACTCAAAGCACAATGTTTATTCATTATCTAAAAAGGATTATCAATAATAGTGGTAACAGGTGAAGAACATTCATAAAATTTCCCAGGAAAACAATCTAACTCATCTTTTAGAACTTAATGTTTTCCTTACCAAGGGAATATTATTAACCTTTTTAAACATCTGGCATTATATATACATAAATATGTATGTATGTATGCATGTATGTATGTATGTTATTAATCATGTACTATTTATTTAGTACTAGAATTTATTTTTAAAGTTTTTCACTGATAGAAAATAACAGAGCAAACTGAGTTCATAGTCAAAATATTGCCTTAGCTATTTGCAAATATCTGTAATGTCTCAACGTTCAAAACAAACAGGATATTCAACTCAGTTCTCTTCTTCACTCTAGTCAAAATTTTTACTTAAATTTTGGCATCAAGATTTAAGAAACTACCGTGAGTTGAATATCCATGAATTAGGAAAACAGACTTTTCTCCTACATCAAACCATGGCTATAGCAATAGTGTATGTGCATGTTTCTCATTATAGCCAAAAATCTCGTGAACCTGATAAAATACTAAAGAATTCATGTCTCCCTTCCTTCTTAATATAAGTGAAATCATGTAAAAGAGAATAATAATATAAGTAGGAAAACTTAATTGATTCATCCAACGTATATTAACTGAGTACTTTTTGCTAAGCACATGGATGGTGTTCGGGATGCAATGATGAACAAGATGGACAAGATTCTGGTTCTCAAGGAGCCTACATTCTTGTGAAAGGGAAAAAAAAATATATGAATAAATAATAATTAAAAAAAACAATTTAAGATAGCAATAAGTATGAAATAATGGGATAACAAAAAAGGAAGTGACTTCACCATCAGAAAAGTAGCATTATTAGAACTTTGAGAGTATATAAAATGGAATGGAAGGTGAAGAGAACTGAGACAGAAACAATTGAAAACTTGTGCAGTAGTAAATAGAGCAATGATGAAAATCTGAACTATGTTAATGCAGTAAAAATGAAAATGAGGAGAGTTTAGTAAATTGTTACCAGTGATTAGAAGAATGACAACGCAATTATCATTCACAGTGCAATCTAGTGGCAGATTTGGTTTAGGTTTAGGGAATCTGAAGAATTAACATGGGATACACTGAGTGTGGTATAAAAAAACAATGGATAAGAAGAAGCAGAGATTTGGGATTTTTGGGGGGGGCGGGGGGAAAGCAATGATAGTTTCAGAAATGATACATGAAATATTTAACAACTGATTTAGCACAGACATTGACGAATTAGAACAGATGATACTCAGAAGCAACTAGTATGCACAGGCCAATGCACACTGGCTGTATTATCTCAAGCTGGACCCTTGAGAGTTGACAAGGTACCAAGAGATGCCAAATTCAAAGTTAAAACTTTGGGCAAAGCCCACCACTCTCTGACAGGTCAGGTAGGAGGGAGCATATAAAGTGTCTTCATAGTAGAGAAAGGAGTTTCCTTATCAGAGAAGGGTTTTCAAAACACATAAGAAGGAAAATGTGCAAGGAAGATGGGAGACTAAATAAACAGAGATGAGTATTGGAAAGAGAAAAGGGGAGAAGCCTGACTAAACAGTGGATGATGGTGATAAAGAGTTGGGTGTTAGAGAAGCATCATTTGAACTTCATACTTGACTCAAGGTTCCAAATGTTGAAATATAATGGTTAGAAACATGACCTTAGAAGTTAGATAAACTAGTTTAAATCCTAACTTTGCCATTTAACAGATGTGTGACCCTGTAAAGTAATCTAAATTTATCTATAAACTAGAAAAAGTAATGTGTACCTCACAGAGTTATGATGATTAGATAAACTAACACAAAGCTGTTATCTCAGTACATGGATACAGTAAGAGCTCAATATATTTGGAGGCTGTAATTTTCTTGTTATTACTGTGTTGTTATTTTTACTACTTGGTACTATTGAAATTGCTTATAAAGTCATGCTCTCTTCCTACTTTCATTTATTATCACTTGGACACTCTTTTTTTTCCCATTCCACTCTTCCCAAATTCTAATACCTTCTACTCCTCAGAAATATCTTCATATCCCCTAGAGAAATAGATGGCTGTAAGAAATCTGAAATTTTTCCCACACTTTATTTTAACCTCTTTAGAGCTTTTGACAGACCGCATGTTGGTTTGAAAATAACTCGTCATCATTGACTCATCAGTCTCTAAGCTGTTCTTTTAATAACAGTGTTTTTCACAATGCATTTTAAGATGACATTAAAATAAAAAATAACTTCCAGACATAATTGGGGGAATTGTACTAGTATCCCAGCATAATTGGAGATATACAAAAATGTAATAAGCTTCTGCCAAGGGTCAGGCATTGTCATAGCCTCTCTCATTTAATCTTAATTTTCATCTTAATCAGTCTAAAAAGCTATGAACTCTATAAAACAAGCACTGAATACTAAAGTGTATTTATTCCTGTGAAGTAAACCTATAAGCAAATCACTGATATATTTGGCATCAATAACAAAACAAAAAAACAAGAACTTGAAATAATTCTTATACCTACTTCCCATTAGTTTTCCTAAAATGGTTCACCTCTGAGAAAATATTTCAGTTATTAATATCAGTGTTCTGTTGCCCACATCTCATATTATCTGGATTGCTCTACAAAGAGAAAATTTCTTTTATTTTTAAAGCTCTAATCATTACTAAAATATGCCAAATAAGATTCTACAGGAACTCCTTAAAAAGTATGAACCAGAGCATATGACAATATCCTAACAAAGCAATGCTCCTTAAAAAGTATATTTAAAGTGTCAATAAAACATATCCAAATGGTAAGAAGAAAAAATTCTGCTCAGATATCTAGTTTCTTAAGTTCTCAAGTGTTTTATCTTAGTGTTACCTAAGAGGCATTTGATAATGACCACAATATGAATGACATTACAGGGAATGTCTCTTGTATAAATTCAGGATTTCTCTTAACATGTCAGATATTATCAATTTATTCATTTAGCTTAAAGTCTTAAATCACACCAAAGCCAAAGAGCTCTATTAAAATGTTAAGCAAAAAAGCAGTAGTACAGAAATTTGTAACTATTTCTGTGGCTTCATTTTTATCTATATAAATATTAGTTACCTATATAAGCATCAATTATTTACGAAGTTCTTTTCCCCTATCCAAAGCAGCCTCACATTTCAGGCAGATACTAATGTTTTTTAACATGTAAATGATTTAACATTAACCAAGAAGAGAAGTTGTCTACTCTTTTCATTTGCAGTTATTAGTCTAAATCCTTCATATTTAAATATATTTATAGCAAGTAATAGAAGTATCATTAAAAATTTTAATGGAAATACCTTTAGTGTCACATCTGTTATTTTATCACGTATATTTATCCCCAAGTGTTTTTATTTTTTCTATTTTCCCATTTTTTAATATTCTAGAAGCTTCTAGTGTTATTACTATAATATTTTGTCAAAGAGGTGGTTCTTACTGAAAAGTCATAATTCCTCTAAATTTTACAGTGAATCTCATGTATAACTTTCTCAATACCCCATCACCTATGAGCACCCACTAAAAAAGGAAGGAAAAAAAAAAGAAAAATGAACCTGAGCTCAGGATAATAAGTCATATGCGAAAGTTAGAGTAAAGAAGGCAAAGATAATCAAGTTTGCCTACCAGATTTTTGAAATAAGAGAAACATTTTGAGTGAAGGCTCAGACGCATTTCAAATATAAATACATTCTGTGCTGCTGCACTTCAAATAAAAGTACATTCTGTGCTGCTGAAAACTGAAACTTGAATTGTCAACAAACCTAAAATAGATTGTGAAATTTGAACTCTATCAAACCACATGACAGAAACCACTTATTTCGAGACAAAAACTAAGTAGGTAGCACAGACACTATATATTCAAAAACTATATATTCAAAAAACATTAACATGACTTACCACATTGACATACTTAAATCAACACTCTTTCCAATCCACAGTTCAGTCTTCTTTCAATTGTAAAATAACAGCAACGACAAAATGTTGTTTTGTTTTCTCTTTAATTAGGAAAAAATGCTGATTTTAGGACTTTGTAGATTTTCTCTAATCCTCTTCCTTTCAGTCGGCACTCTTATAACTGTTTTAATTCTCCAGATCTAATTTGGATGTGTAAGCTGAGCTCCAAAACCACACCAGATCACTCCTGTCTCCTCAGCAAAGCAATCTTCCTCTCCCCTGCTCAATTTGCTAACCAGTCACATCTTCTAATTACACTGTACCTTTTTAGTTATTTGCTTTCTCTGTCTTCCTTTTTCCCCCACCACCCTGAATCATTTATATTAATCTACAGGAAATCTTCTAAAGTAACCTTAATGACACAGGTGAAAATTGTGTCAAATTAGTTAAATAAGTGTAACTAGAATCTAAGTAGTCTCCAAACCAAAAATCTAATTTTGAATTCAAGCTTTGCCATTTACTATGTGAACCATAAAGAAAACATTAAGTCTACAGGTTGCATTTAGGTCCTTATTTAGAAAATGAGAATAACAGTACGGTTACTACATATAATAAAAATACAAAAATGACTAACACATGCATTGTTACAATGTGCATTTCCACATATTGTCACTGATTTCTTACACACACATAAATGTAAGACACTGAGAAATTAAGTAATATAATTTGCCCATGGTCAAATCTTAGTAAATATTGAGACTGAAATTCAAAATCAAGAACTCTAACTATGTAATGAGCTCTTAGCTACTGCTCAATCTTAGTCTCTGTCACTGGATTGTTGAAATAAATCTAATAAAATATCATATGTGAAGATATTTTATAATCTGGAAATTTTTGTTTAGCTAATGTTGATATGTTTAGAAGATTGCAAAAGTAGTAAAGATTATTATTTCCTGTTTTTTCAAATGTTTATGCTAAACACAATTAATTTTCCTGTCAAAATTTTTATTCCTGATCTCATATGCACCTATAAAATGTATTGTTGTTCATAAATCTTTAATATTCCTTCCTGCAGTTGAAATATAAACTCCTGTCCTATTGAATTCAGGAGTTTCCATGTGATTTGCTTTGGCAATGAAATGCAAGCTGAAGTAACATGTTTTAATTTGAGGCCACTGTGATTGCTAATCCATGTGTCAAAATGTTCAGTGACAGATTATAAAGTGACTGATGTGAAGAATCCCCTTGTTGATCTGAGATGTACGAAAGTAGTAAACTTGGTTAATGTATGCTACTGAAGATCTTTAGTTTTTGTTAATGCGGCATAACCCATTCTATTCTGATGCAACCATTACGTTCCCTTAAATTCTTTGATTCATAAGATATTCTATGACATTTCCTTTCTCTTGGGATGTAGGAAGTCAAACAACAGTAGAATACATCATTGAATCAGAGAATATTAACAATGAAAGAGACTATTAGAATAAATTAGTCCATTGCTTTCCAGGTTTCAGTTCTAAGTAGTTAAAATTTCAAAAAAAAATGTATAAAAATAAAAAAATATTTTTAACACATCATTTTAGCTTTGTAAAAAATCCACCATTAATACATTGTTCTTGTCTTTTTTGTTGTTGTTATTTGGAACCACTCACCTAAATTTAGTCTTATTTTATTGATATAGATCACAAGAGCTAAGAACATGAGAAGCAGCATTTACCTTAAACAAGTACTAACTCTAAAAAGTAACAAAACTGTGCATCATGGCAGCCTGAATCATTCCTCTTTTCTCTCCTCTTTGCTCTACAGCTAACTGGACAGTCATAACTGAACAAAAATGCCTCTGCGTATTACATCACAACACCCAGATTTCTACCCATCTGTGCATCTGAAAGTGAATGAATAGTACTTTGTAGGGAGCTGTGGGTCCAGGGGAGTTGGTGAGGGTACCCTACCCTAAACTTGCCCATCTAGGGAAAAGGGAAACCTAGAATGTGCACAGCTGGGCAAACACTAATGGGAAATCAAGAATTTGTCTGGGTCCCCTTGGTTTCTTTCTAAATTTTCTCTTTACTGATATTTTCATTATATTCATACATCTTATTTATTTAACTTTCTTTGTCTAGTATATCTGCCATTAAATCTTCCTCAAGGGCAGTTTGTTAATTTTTTTCTTTCAATTGGCCAAACTTTTCAATTTCTTGGTATGTCTTGTCATCTTATTGTTGCTGACAACTGGACATTTGAATTTAACAATATGGTGACCCTGGAAATCAGATTCTCTCCTTCCCCTAGTGTTTGCTGTTTTTATTTTTTGTTTTTGATTATTGTATGCTGTCTCTGCACTGAGGATCAGCTTAAGTTGTAAAACCTAAGGTCTTCCCAGATCTTTTTTGAGCCTTTCTCTGAGCATTCATGGTCAACTTCTAATTTTCCTCATATATGCACTTGTTTTCGAGTGTCCTAGTCTTTAATGTCTGGTTCCCAAAAGGGGAAGAAGAAAAAAAAGGGGAAGAAATGGAGAGGAGCTCACAAGAGGAGGTACAGTGATCATGACCCACCTTTGCACCTCTATGATCAAAAGCAGCAATCGGCTATCAGAGCAGATTCTCAAAATTTGAAGGTCCATGTCCTTTTTGCCTACCCTGGTGTCCACCAACTATGTGCAAGTTGCTCTAGGAACACATGCACAGCTGCCTACCACATGGCTGGGGTTGAGGAATAAGTAGCTCCTACTATGGTAAGAGCTGATACTAATGAGATTAACTGCAATTTACTATCCAAACATTCCCTTAGAATTTGCAAATCTTCATTAGACTCCAGAGCTCCACAATTGTTACATTAGCAAGTTTCTACCATTGCTATTGTTGTCCAGGTGGGAAAATGGATTCCTGGTGCTTTTTAGTCCACCATGTTCCCAGTATCCTCTCATGTACAGGGTTGTGTGAATAATTTTTTTGTTCCTCTTGGATACTCAGAAGTGTGGTGGCTAGGTCACACATAAGTGTGTATGTTTAACTTTATAACAAACATCCCCAAACTGTTTTTGCAAAGCAGATGTACGATTCTGAACTTCTATCAGAAATGGATGAGAGCTGTAGCGGCTCCACATTCTTGACAACTCTCGGTACTGTAAGAATTTATTTTAAGCCATTCTAATATGTGTGTAGTGCTATTATATTATTGTATTTCGTACTTGTCTAATGGCTAATGATGGTATGTATCTTTTTGTATGCTTATTTGCAATTTGTAAATCTTTGGTAAAGTGTCTTCAAATATACTGTCCTTTTTTTTTTTTTGATGAGCAGGTGTTTTTTGTTTTCTTTATTGAGTTTTGAAAGTTCTTTATATATTCTGGATACAATCTTTGTTAAATATATGCTTTGCAAAGATGTTTCCCACTCTGTGTCTTGCCTTTTTGTTTTCTTCTAAAAAGAAAAAGATTTTTACTTGATGAAATCCCATTTACCCTTGTTTTAATGGATTAAACTTTTGGTGGTGTATATTCCATGACTAATCAAAGTCATGCAGATTTTATCCTATGCTCTTTCTAGAAGTTTTATATTTTAGTTTTACATTTTACATTGAAGTCTATTATCCATTTTTAAATATATTTTTTTTGTGTGTGAAGAAATGCATAAAAACTCTTGTTCTTTTTTGCATACAAGATGTCCAATTATTCTAGCATATGTTAAAATAACTATCCTTATTCCAAAGAATTGCCTTCTCTCCTCTGTTAAATGTGAGTCTATCTCTAGACCTTTCTGTTCCAGTTTTCTATCTATTCTTTTGCCAATACTGCACTATCTTGACTACTCTAGCTTTAAAATAAGTCCTAGAATGAGGTAGTCTAAAAGTGCACTGGTTATTCTAGTTCTGTTGCTTTTTCAAGTAAATATGTATCAGTCGGCAAAACCAACAAAATATATGCTAAGATTTTTTAATGTTAACCAATTTGGGAAGAGCTGGCATCTTAAAAATCATGAGTCTTTTGACTCATGTACATTTATCTTTCTCTACTCGCTTCCACTTCTTATCATCAAAAAGTGATGTTTTTCACCATACAGGTTTAGTACATTATGACAGATTCATACCTAATTATTTCAGTTTTGGTACTATTGCAAATGGTTAAGAAAAATGTCAATATCTAGTTGCTTACTGCTAGTACATAAATGTACAACTGGTTTCTGCATCTTTAAACTTGCAACCTTGCTTAACTCATTTGGATGTAGAAACTTTTCTTTGGTAAATTCTACATAAACAATCCTGTCATCTTTGAATAGGGACAATTTTATTTTTTTATTTCCAATTTGTGTGGCTTTTTTGTATTATGCACTGGCTATCTGTGAGATGTTGAATAGGACCCGTGAGTGTGTACTTCCTTGCCATGTTCTCATTCTTAGGTGGAAAACATTTAATCTTTATCCATTAAGTACTAGGAGAGCAATAGATTTGTAGACATTCTTTACCAAATTAAGGAAGCTCTACTCCTAGTTTATTGTTTTTATGAATGAATATTTAATTTTGTAATGCTTTCCCTTCATTTTTTTCTTTAGTCTGCTGATATTTGATTTTCAGGTTGAACTAGCCTGAATTTCCCAAGATAAATTTCACTTGAGCATAATGCATAATTCTTTTTACATATCACTTGATTAACTTAACATTTAAAAATTTTTGCATTTGTCTAATGGTTACTCATGAGAAATAGTAATAGTTCTTTGTAGTTTGTCTAGTTTTAGTATCAGGGTAATGCAAAATTCAAAATAAATTTGGAAGTGTGCTCATATAGAATGGCTTCTTCATTTCACTTTATTTAATTTTTATCATATTTCACCAGTGAAACTACCTAGGCCATAAGTTTTCTTTGCAGAAAGGCTTTTAATTATAAATTTATTAAACAGATATAGGATTGTTCAGGTTACCTACTCCTCAAACCAAATAAGCTTTGGTTTGTCATGTTCAAACAATTGGTTCATTTCATCTGAGTTGTAGTATTTTCTAAAAATACATTTGTTCAAAATATCCTAGTATTATTTTGTTAAAATTTGGGGGGCAATTATCTTTTTTTTTTTTTCTTGCAATCTGGATAGAACTTTCACAATTTTACTGATCTTTTCAGAAAACAGTTTTGTTTACAATGATTATTTTCTGCTTCTTGTTCACAAGTTCATTCGTGTGTGCTTGTTTCTTTGTTCTGTTTGCTCTGGCTTTAATTTGCTCTTCTTTTTCTAGTTCCTTAAAGTAGAATGTTAAATCGTCATCTGATTTTTCTTTTCTTATTTAAGCAAATTTCCTTTTAAAATTCTTTTAGCTGTATTTTGATGTTGTATTTTCATTTTTATTCTAATTATTTCTAATTTCCCTGAAGAATCCTGTTTTGATCCATATGTTGTTTAGAAATGTGTTATTTAGTATCCAGGAATTTGGGAGATTTCTCATATTTTTCTGTTAGAATATGTAGTTTGATTCAGGGTAAGGTCAGAGAATATACTTTGTATGCTTTGTTTAAGTTTTGAATTTGTTAATTTGTTTCATGATATAGAATCATGTGTTTTCCAAATATATGCTTTGGAAAACACAGAGCATTAATGCTTTCGAAAACACAAATATATTCACAGTTTAGTCTTTGAGTTAGAGAAGGAAGAAAAATCTTACTCTTTTTATCCATAAGACAGACAGTTCAAAACAGTACAGTATATTGTGGTTTTAAAATTTCTCACGGGGTGATTTCAAAAGTATAAAAATACTCCTTTGAGAGGCACTAACAAAAAAAAAATAGCTGAGAAACACTGGTTTAGAGGTATTCCACTATTTTATTTTAAGTTGTGATATATTTTTCATACAGAAAAATGTAAAAAAAAAAAAACAAAAACAAAACCAAAAAACAAAAAAAACCTCTGTCCAAAGACCAGGATTTAACAGATATTAACATTTTGCCAAAATATTCTTCAAAAGCCTTTTTTAAAGAAAAATACCATATATACAGAGCTACCTACTACAATTCAGTCACTGTCTCTTCCATCCATTTCTTCCACAGTAGGATATTTGATGTCTCCATATAATACACAATGTTTTGCTTTTTTCTAAGCTCTGAAAAATTTGATATAATAAATTAATGTGCTGCTCAGATTTTCTTCTTGTATTCTCAGACTTCCAAAGATCCTGGTATATAAGTACGATGTAAGTGGTATATTGGTGCTATGTCATAATTTTAAAAATTAAATGTTTTCTCGTGTAGTCAAAGACACTTCTCATTTTTAATTAATATAGATTTTTTTAAATAGATGTAATCCCATTTTAGATGTTTGATTTTAATCAAGATGTTCTAGAGTCTTGTTTGATCTGCTAGGTTTTCCCCCATGGCATTAAAGCTTATGCTCGTTGGGGAGAATCTCTTTCTTGGCACTTTTTCAATATTTGTGAGTCTTGGTTGTCAATTTTAGATTCCTTGCTTCTCTTTATCTGAATGCTATACCTATTATAGTTTGCTTTCAGCAAGTCAGAGTAACATATGTAGTCGCTTAAGTTCTTGGGGTGGGAACTCTATTCCTCCTAAGAAATATCAATTCTGTCCCTTATGTGCCTAACACATTGGTTAACTCCCATCTCTACTAAACAATCCTACTGAGGTCACTATTTTTTTTTTTTTTTTACATACATTAGTTACAGGAATTAAATGTAATGAAGTCTCTTGTTAATTTACAGTTGAACTTTATTTAAAATAACTCCATTACTCACAAAGGAAAATATTTTCTTATAAGATGGTAATGATCAAATGATTACTAGATCTAAGCAATCTGTACAGTGTCTTGAATTGTAGGTGCTTAATAGGTATTCTTTCCCCTTACTTCTTTGAAAGCCTTGATATCTCGATATTGATTTTGAAGGAGTCTCATTTGCACAGTAAATACTTTCCAAATCATCTAAAACAGCAACTTGAGTGTTATCGCCTTTTGATGATTTACCTAATCAGGATTAGGGTGATTCTGTTCAGGTTACTAAGAGTAGGAGGCAGAGCCGTGACTAGGGTGAAGCAGGCTGCAGTTGTGTTATTTTGAGTGCCTCCTTACGCTCTAGGTGCCTCATACTCATCTCAATGCTTGTAGAAGGCATAAATGGAAAACAACCATATGGCAACAAGAGTTTTGTGCATTATATATTGTAGTAAAACATTTGTTTTTGATTGCCTAATGCCTACTTTCTCTCTCAATTTCATATGCTTGTCTTTTGAAGACCAAGCCCTTTCCCAAGCTCTTTCTCATTTCATGTGGTTTATTTTACAAGAAATTTCATTCTTTAACTCAGGGTTGACATATTTGGCCCACACTTGACCAGTCAGGGTACCAAATTCCTCCAGCCAAAGAAGAAAAGGTACTTCTTGTTTAAAGTAATTGAAAAATTTAATGATAAACTAGCTGTTGAACTTTTGCTATAAGCTAAAATTTATCAGTATTTCTCCATTTCATGACTTTTTAAAAAAACTCATGAATCATAATGAGCCGTCATCAGGGTAATTATTAGGAAAATGGTTAGCAGCTCCATGCATAGCTCTACCCAGTTTTTAAAAAATTTTTGTACCAAGCTTTGGAAATCCTTGTAATTGGACCTACTTGGAGCATATGCTCAATTTATAAATTAGGCATGAGGTTGAGATGGTTGTGCATTATCTATGAAGTAGTTAATTCCTAGACACCAAAGTTCTTAAACTTGTCCAATAATCTCATGCTTCAAGGGTACCACGGTAGAAAAATAAGTGCTAGGCATCTCAGTGACAATCAAGGTAGAAAGTTGACTGAAGTTTAGTCTAAGACCTCGGTATTTTTACATAACCTTGGAAATTGGGGTGAGTTAAGCCATCATCACTACCACCATGAGAGCTGTTTATTGGGAACTGAAATACACACACACACACACACACACATCTTGTTTTAAATATTTTAAATTCATCCAATTACCTTTACAATGACTCTAAGGTAGGTATTATTATCTCTATTGAAACTGATGAGGGTAAAAAAACTGCCTGAGGCCATAAAGCAATTAAGCCATGCAAACAAGACTTAAATTTAGAACCTATGCCTGTAAAACCACAATATAGTTTTTCAGCAAACTAGGCTGAATTTCCTGTCACTGTGGCAGGATGAGAGACAGTTTTATTTTAGTTGATTTTTAAAAATATTGTTTTTGCATAACTCGAATTTGTATGTGCTAAGGAGTTATTTCATTTATCTTTTGGCTTACTAGTTCTATCATAATTCTTGACAATCTTAAAATCCACTTAGATGATTCTTTCAATACCTGAATTTCTCAATTTCTTGACTTCATCTCTTTCCATGATTGCTTGCATTCAACTACCATGTTCACATCCTAGAATTTATGTAATTACTGTACTGTCTCCAATACTGTCAATTTCAGTCACCTTACTCATTTCAAACTCTCAAATTTCTATTTCTACTAGTAAACAATTAAAATATATCTTCAACCATACTGAAATTTACAATCATATTATTTCTTCACTGTGTCAACCTCTGATTTTCTCACTTTGCTCTTTACCCTGATTACTTTCCATGTCCCCTCTTTAGAATCATTCCCTTGAATATGTAAATACCTTTTCCCTTCTGTCTGCCATATTCACCTAGAAAAATCACACCTTTGGGTACCTTTGACCCTGTGTCTACTCAATGATGGCACCTAGGCTAAACATACCTGGAGAAAAACATAAAACCATGTTGACTGGTCCACTTAAATAAACAATCATGGACTTCAAGTGGGCACTTTAAGTACTGACAAGCAATCCTTAGAAGAGTTGGTCTACTCTCTTTCCTAAATGTCTATTTTACACCGTTTCTTTCCTCAATTCAACATTTCTCCCCACACTTCTTCCCTCTTCTTCATGACCTTGCTTCCTATTTCACTGACAATAAAACTTTAAGACACCCTATTATATCTACCAAAATACAAATACTTAGACCTACATAATCTTTTCTTTCTTCATATTATTAATGAGCTGTTTGCATGTCCATCTTTAAACTAACCCTTCTATCTGTACACCGTATCTATGGCTCCAGCAATATCCTTTCCATTCTGCATTCCCCCTCTCACTGGATTAGACTTATACAAACCTGCCATGTTCATAATCTTTAAAAAACAGTGTAAAAAGCAAAAACCTTCTTGAAACTATATCCCCCTGCGTTCACAGCCCATCTTTCTATTGCCCTTGAAAGGAAGACTCCCTAAAAGAGCTGACTTTGATTCTCACTATAAAAAATTCCTCTACCATTCTCTTTAATACCTCCTCTCGCTCCTTCCATCCAACAAATCAGTTTGTCAAAATCAAGGGTACAAATGTTGCTGAACCCAATGTTCAATCCTCAGAACTCAACTTTCTTACATCATCAACAGATTTATTTGATCACACCTTTCTATGAGATACATTCTCTACTTGGCTTCTGTTTATTCTTTCCATCTTCTTTAATGGTTCCTTACCTAACTTTACATTTAAACACTAGCATGTTACAGGGTTCACTTCTCCACACTTCTAATCTCTATCATTAAAATTCTCATTTTCCTTATTTCACAATGCTATGAATAAAGGGGAAGAAGCTGTGATTCACAATCCAACAAAGACCTGAATCTTTGGGTAGTGACTCTAAGGTGAGGCTGTTATCACACACTCACAGGAGTATCAACAAGAACAAATTAAATACAGGCATAAATTTTATTGCACTTTGCTTTATTGCACTTTGCAGAGATTACGTTTTTTTTTTTTTTTTTTTTTTTTTTACAAATTGAAGGTTTGTGGCAACCCAGAATCGAAAGTTTATTGGCTCCATTTTTCCAATAGCATTTGCTCACTTTGTGTCTGTGTCACGTTTTGTTAATTCTTGCAGTCTTTCAAACTTTTTCATTATTATCGTATTTGTTGATATGATAATTGATTTGGTGATCTGTGATCAGTGATCTTTGATGTCACTACTGTAACTGTTTCGGGACTCCACGAACCATGCCCATATAAGATGGCGAACTTTATCAACAAATGTTGTGTGTGTTCTCACTGCTCCCCCAACAGGCCATTCCCGGTCTCTCTCCCAATCCTCATGTTTCCCAACTTCCTGAGACACAATACCAAAATTAGGCCAATTGACAACCCTACAATGACTTCAACGATTTCAAGGGCTAGGAAGATTTACATGTCTTTCACTTTGAATCAAAACCTAGAAATTAAGCTTAGTGAGGAGGCAATGTCAAAGGCTGGGATATCCTAGTTTCAGGTGTACAGCATAATGGAAAACATTTATATAATTTGTGAAGTGATCCCCTTGATTAGTCTAGTACCTACCTGGTACTATACAGTTATTACAATATTACTGACTACATTACCTAGCATTACCTATGCTGCACTTCACATCTCCGTAACTGTTTTGTAAGTACCAATTTGTACTTATTAATTCCTTTACCTTTTTCATCTGGTGTCTCCAACCACCTTCTCGTCTGGCAATCATCAGTTTGTTCTCTATCTATGAATCTGTTTTTGTTTTGTTTGTTCTTTAGATTCCTTATATAAATGCCCAAACACTATGCTGTACATCTGAAACTAATATAAAATAATTCAAAATGTCAATTGTAATTCAAAATTTAAAAAACTAATATAAAATTCAAAATGTCAGTTGTAATTCAAAATTTAAAAAGAGTATTTTAACGTGATTTAATTTAATCCCTAACTAAATGATATATGGAAAAGAATATTATCTTCATGATATGACTAAGAAAATAATTTAAGGGGAACACATTACTCAAGGTCATCTATTTTAAAGTGGAATTGTATTTGAATCCTGGTGTTGGGATTTCAAATTAAACTTTGCACTATTCAACTAAAAACAAAACAAAACAGGTGGAAAGCTAGGTCTTTTGTGCCAGTTAGCCAAGTTATGAATGTGAAAGAAAAGTTCTTGAAGGAAATTAAGTGCTCTTCAGTGAATAAACAAATGATAAGAAAGCAAATATGCAGAAAGTTTTAGTGGTCTAGACAGAAGATCAAACAAGCCACAACATTCCCTTAAGTGAAAGCCTAATCCAGAGCAAGGCCCTAACTCTCTTCCATTCTATAAGATGAGAGAAGTGAGAAAACTGCAGAAGTTTTTAAGGTAGACAAAGAAGTCTCATATTGGAAGATGATGACATATAGGATTTTCACAGCTAGAGGAGAAATCAATGCTTGACTTCAAAGCTTCAAAGGACAGCTGACGCTTTTGTTAGGGCTAATGTAGCAGGTCACTTTATGTTGAAGGCAATGTTCATTTATCATTCCAAAAATCCTAGTGCCCTTAAGAATTATGCTAAATCTACACTGCCTGTGTTCTATAAATGGAACAACAAAACCTAGCATGATAGCACATCTATTTACAACAGGATTTACTGAATATTTTAAGCCCACTGTTGAGACCTACTGCCCAGAAAAAGATTCCTTTCAAAATATTACTGCTCACTGGCAATGTACCTGATCACCACTCAAAGGGGATATACAATGTGATTGCTTTCATGCTTGCTAACATAAGATCAATTTTGCAGCCCATAGATTAAGGAATAATTTTGACTTTAAAGCCTTTTTAGTTAGCTCTAAGAAGAAATGAAAACAGGGATGGACCTTGAGAGATAATCATGCTTAACGAAATAAGCCAGACAGAAAAAGTTGAAAACATGATATCACTACTATGTGAGACTTAAACCTAAAAGCAACAAATGAACAGGACAAACAGAGACTCATGGACACAGACAACAGACAAGTGATTACCAGGAGGGAGGGGGAAAGGGGGAGGAGGATTAAATGTAGTAAAAAAAAAAAAAAGGCTTTTTATTTAAGAAATACATTCCATAAGGCTATTATTACTACTATAGATAGTGATTCCTCTGGTGGATCTGGGAAAAGTAAATTGAAAACCTCCTGGAAAGGATTTATCATTCTAGAAGTCAGTAAGAACATTTGTGCTTCATGAAAAGTGGTGAAAATATCAACATTAACAGAAGCTTGGAAATGGTGATGTCAACCTTCATGGATGACTTTGGGGGGTTTAAGACTTGAGTGGAGGAAATAACTGTGATGTGGTGAAAATAGCAAGAGAACTAGAATTAGAAGTGGAGCCTGAAGATGTGACTGAATTGCTACCTTCTCATGATAACAGATGAGGATTTGCTTCTTATAGATGTAGATGAACAAAGAAAGTGATTGAATCTACTCCTGGTAAAGATGCTGTGAAGATTGTTGAAATGACAACAAAAGATTCAGAATATGACATAAACTTAGATGATAAAGCAGCAGCAGGTTTTGAGAGGACTGACTCCAGTTTTGAAAGGTCCATTGTGGATAAAGCACTATCAAACGGCATCGCATGCTACAGAGAAATAGTTCATAAAAAGAAATCAATTGATTTGTCAAACTTCATTGTTGCTTTATTTTAAGAAATTGCCACTACAACCTTCAGCAACCACCACCTTGATCAGTCAGCAGCCATCAACGTTGAAGTAAGCCCATCCACCAATAAAAAGGTTATGACTCATTGAAGTGTCACATAATAGCATTTTTCTAGCAATAAAGTATATTTAAATTTAGGTATGTACATTGTCTTTTTAAACATATTGCTATGGCATACTTAACAGACTACAGTATTGTATAACTTTTATATGCACTGGGAAATCAAAAATATATATATTTGTGTGACTTGCTTTACTGTGGTAGTCTCGAACCAAACCCATAATCTCTCTCAGTTATGCTTATATATCAAAGTTTTCCCACTTATATTCAGCTGAAACAAATTTCACTAAGGGAACAGAATAATTTTATATAGAAAACATTTACATCTTTTGAGTGGTATTCTGATAGAAATAATAAATAACTATAAAAAAAATTGCAAGTAAGTACACTAGTATCCAGGTAAGAATGAATAAGGTGCAATATTTGTAATATTAAAAGAAATTTTATATTTATATTATAAAATTATCTTAATAAAGTTACATAATTATCAAATTATACTTTCCTAGATGTGTAAAACACATTAAAAATTAAGAATATTATTTTATTGGATAGAAAATAATTTATTATATATGAGGAAGATGATTAAAATACACATAATATATCTTCGATAAACTAATTTAAGTGCATATAGATTTAATTTTTAAATACACTTTAAAAGCTGTTACGCACAGTTCCATAGTCCAGGCTGTCAATTTCTTCGCCTCAAAGGTGGAACACTCTTGGAAGATACGGAATTCAAAAGGAACCTAAAATACCATAAAAGTTCATTAAAAATAATCATGATTATGAAACAGTTCATTAGTTTAAAAATAACTAAAAGCTAAAATATTTAGATTTAGAAAATTAGTGAATCATGTCAGTACAAAATTTTAATTGTCTAAAAAACAGCTTATACATAAATTGATTTATAACATTAAAAAATAAAACACTTAACTGTCACTATTGAAAAAAAAGCTTTAATACCTATATTTCTTTGTTCTTTTAGGGTAATAATGATTATTAACAGGATTTTAAATTGTTTTCTCAGAAGTAATAATAGCGGGATTTGCAAGAAGAAATACAGAGGCACTAACCCTTTATTTTCCTACTTATAAAAGGCTGGATGGCTAGGGTGGTTGGTATTAGGCATCTAACCATTTTAACCTAACGAAGTAGTATCCAAACTCGTCAGTCCTAATAACTGCTCTAAGGGAACCTTTTAAAATTAGATTCTTGTCCCATTTCCAGAGATTCTGACTTATTAGTTCTAATATAGAGATAAGGAGTCTTTATGTAAAAATCCTTCCTCAGTGGTTCTTGACCTTAGCTGCATATTAGAATTAAAACTTTAGGAGGGTTGAAAAATCCCAATATCTATGTTGGATGCCAGACTGATAAATCAAAACTCTGGGTGGAAAACCCAGGCTCCAGTATATTTTTTAGTGTTATTATTGTTTTTATTCTTAAACAGTATATTAAAAAGTTTTCCAATTATTTTCAATGTACAACCAAGATTGAGAACCCTGTTCTGGGTGATTCTGGTCATCGACCAGTCTGGAAACCACTGTTCTTACGTATATACCAGGATTGTTTCTTTTCATTTAATGTACTACACTCTGAGTCAACATTCTGTCTTTTCCTCTTCTTTTGTTTCATTTTGTTTAGAAAAAGGGGAAAAAAATACTTCGACTTATTCTCTATATCAAAGATTTCAATAACATTAACCACAGGTCTGCTACTCTTATTTGGAATTTACGTAGAAATCCAGTTATTTTACTTTTCGATACATGTGCTTTTTAAAAGAAAAAATATCCTTTTCCCAACCAAATTTTACAACACATTATAAAGAATACCTAAACCAAATATGTCATAAAACAGAACACATGTGTTACTAAATTAGGTTTAGGAAATACATAAATAGAACAAGACTAAATTCTGTATTAAAGGAAATGCACACATTCTACAAGTAAATAAATTGACCTGATTCACTAACTTTCCCTGGAAAAATTACATAACCTAAAGGACAACATAGGAAATTTAGCAACAAATCTAAAAAAACAAATAAAGATTTGTTCAAGCAATACTGATATTTTAGAAGTACTTCATTTAAATAAATTAAAAAAAATATTGCTTACTCTGAATCAATGGATGGGGAGGGACAAAACATTTCTAAGAAAAACAAAAACCAAAAAGCACTGCCCCAAAAAGGATACAACAAGAAAGGATACTCTTTGTATGACAGTATTACAGCAGTATTTACGCAGGAATGCTTCTAAAGAAGAACAGCAGAATGTAGTTTAATTTTTTCTTATTTTTCACATTAAATTTACAAATAAATGATTTTTAAAAACACATGACTGAAAGTATTTTTTGTTAACTGTTCCACTGAGGTATTTGTAAGACTTCTGACTACTCCAATATAGACACTTTAAAACAAAATTCAAATATTCACAGTGTCTCACAAAAGGAATAAACATTAAACAAATTTTCTCTTAGTTATATAATTTTTTCAGCTTAACACACTGGTAATTTGACCCATTTTTTTCCCCCAGTTTACAAAGACAGATTTAAAATAAAATAGAATAAATCAAATATATTTCTACTCATCTCTTAAATCAATGTAACACAAACTTGAAAGTTTAAAAAGCTTAATTCTACCATTTTTAAATTACTTACATATGAATTAAAATTACATATTTGAAAGACAAAAGATTTCATTACACACACACACACATACCCCTATGTATTTCTTTTAAGTGAGC
Organism: Cynopterus sphinx; assembly: GCA_030015415.1. Lineage (NCBI taxonomy): Eukaryota > Metazoa > Chordata > Mammalia > Chiroptera > Pteropodidae > Cynopterus > Cynopterus sphinx. The sequence goes on along the minus strand of CM057392.1, from coordinate 30,168,067 downwards.
AATTTAGTAATGAGTAATGCAAATTCTGAGGCCCCACCAAAGGTGACCAATTTGTCCTTGGTAAACAGTTTCCAGGTTTCAGCACTAAAAGTCAGGTATCCTGGAAAAATGGTCAGGGCACAGGAAAACTGGAAGGGTTGGTTACCCAAGGCCCAGACACCAGGCCTAACGAGTCAGAAACTCTGGGTCAGGGGCGTGGGCAGATAGTCTAGCAATCTGTTTTATCAAGTCTTCCTGTTGATAATACATGTAAAAGTTTAAGAATCACTATTTCACTAGGCAGAAAAAGTAAAGACAAATACATTTCCCGTATAAAATTAATTTTCCAAACTTAATTTTTACGTACAAATGGGTTTATTCCATAGTTATAATTTTGAAGTTTAATGGGAATTAACTGCATAGTTAGACACAGAGATGGGTAGATGGATGAATGGATCCCAGGGAGTCTTTAAAAACCTTAGAAGATATCTGAATTACTACTCTGTTCCCTAATTTTATCTAAAAATGTTGCATCCTTTTATTAATTTATATCCACTTACCTTTACTAATTTTTAACACTTTCTTTTTCCTTCTTTAGAATCTTGTTTTGGTCTAGCAGATCGAGCAAACTGCTAATATTTAAATTAAGGTTTCCTTCACAAACATGAAAGTATTCTTTTCTAAGTAATTATCAAGACCTTTCTAATGTTGGGCAGGAGTGCCATTTTTTAATTTATCTTTCATATTTATCTTTCTACTCTCAGACACATTACAAATATTTTTCCAAGTCCCTCCTACATACTATCCAGGATTTGGGGGAGAAGTTAAAAATTTGCCTTTTCTTTAAATATTTTTTACACTTAGACCTTCACTCTTGTCATCTATCCTACTGATGTTTAGTTTGCAAATTGCATTAACAACTAAAAGCAGAATGGTTAATCAATGATATATTCTGGTTATGGAAACTCTCAAATACAAATATGAATTACAATAAAATATAAAATAATAAAGCTACAATGAACCATTTCCTTTTTCAATGACCCAAACGTGTTTCTGGATACTGTACTCTCAGGCTTAGCATGTGTATGTAATTTTGTGCTATATTTAGACTTGGCTTAATTTTAAAAACCGCATGCTGCTGAGATTCCTTTATTTCCCAATAAAAATAACACTCATCTGACTTAGCTAAGTATGTTTGTAATTGAGAATCTCAAGTTATAATTCCAGTTGTTGAGATTTCTAAAGAATAATAAAAATTAGTTTCAATTATACCCTTCCCCAAAAAACTACATACTCTTTGGAACAGACTGATTTAAAGGATACAACCACCATAGGTTTTCCAAAAAGAACATATCCATTAGCTTCCTTTAAGGCTTTTGCTGCTGCTTTTTCATTTGGAAGTCCAATGAAAGCCTGTCCTTTCATGCGACCTTCTTTCATTAAGCGTATATCAAACCTAGAAGTCAAGGAAGAGTGGTTTTGATTCAAAGATTACCAAACAATTTGATGAAATGAATGCAAATGTGTTGAAAAATTAAAATTTTGACATTTCAGAGCAAAAATAAATGACTGAACAATCTAATTAGCACAGTGATTATGCAGAGCTTTCTAAAATTTTATTTTACATTTGGTCTAAAATGTATACTATAAGTATGTAAATTTGATTAAATTTTTTTAAGCTATTTTACATGTATTTATGTGATTTAAAAATTACATTACTAGCAGCTATAAAAGCAAATTTCTTATGTTTTTATTTCAGATATCTATTTTTAAAAATTTTCATGCAGCAAATTCAATACTATCTACACAAGTGATAAAAAGAACTACAAAAACAAGAACAGAAGGGCAGACAAGGACCACTAAAGAGTAATGCAGAATTTCAGAGTAAGAAGGGACTTACTGATCTAGTCAAACCATTATTTCATAAGTGATGCCTACAGAGACAGTCATTTCAAGGTCAGACAGATAGCTACAGTTATACACAGAAAGACAAATCAGATTTTTTTATTCCAAGTATAGTGTTCTGTTATTCTATAGTGTATTATTTTTCAACATTTTTGATAAAAAATTATATTCAAAACTCTTCAGAAAAATGACTGTAATTTATAAGTAAAGCATTGCCTACCATTTAGATAGTCTGTATAAGACTAGCAAAATTACAGCAATTTAAAAATACAGCAATTTAAAAAAAAATTCACATGGTTAGTCCCATGGGAAACAATTATTAATTTATCATTTTGTCATGTATAGTATAGCTTTCTTAACATGTAATTATTTTTTCCCATCAAATTCTAATTGCAGGCAATACTGAAAATAGAATGTATACACATACACATATGTATATATTCATATAAACAAAATATTTTTTACATGTATATATATTTTTTCTTTTCCTTATAATCATGACTCAAAGGTAGCAACATGAAAATGGACCAGTGTTTTCCATGGATAGCAAAAGAAACGTTTGATATGCCACAAAGGAGTAAAATGGAGAATTTTAAGACATTTTAGACATACTATCTAAAAAGGTACATAGGCCAGATAAACCTTTAAAAGTACTGGTTTTATAAGAGGATTAAAACACAATTAACTAGCTAAAGTCACTCCCATTTTATCTTCACTCAAGTCTCTCCCCTTACCTTTATTAGTTATCCTTACTTCTAATTTATATGGTCCAGGGTCTTATTCATTTTGGAGCTAAATAATTATGAAATTTCAAAGAATAAAATTCTAATTCTAAATATTAGCTTTTGTATCATTTACAAATCATCTCTCTCCCACTCTCACAAAATTGGGAGCCTTGCCTAATGCAGTCCAATTAAAAGAAGTTACTGCCAGTATAAGAATCTAAAAAATTTTGCCTGACTGCCATAGATTACTGGATCAGATATTAAAACAGTAGTTTTCAAAGTGTAGTCTTTGAATCAGCAGATTTGGTATCATATATGAGCCTTTCAGAAATAAAAATTTACGGCCCCTACCTCAACCCAGAAAAACAGACTCTCTGGGGATGGACTCACAAAACTGTTTTACTAAGATCTTCAGTTGATTCTTATTCACATTAAAATCTGAGAACCACTATTCTAGAACTGCAGATTGAGGCTGGAATTTATGAGGCCTGTTTCTGTAAATAGTTTTACTAGAACTCAGCCATTAATATCTGTTTATGTATTGTTTATCACTACTTTCATTCTACAAAGATAGAAATGAGTTGTTGAAACAGATATTATATGGACTGTGATAAATAAAAATACTGAATTTTTACTATCTTTCCATTTACAAAGAAGGTTAATGATTCCTGATCTAGACATCTAAAAGTTTACATAACACATAACAGTAATTTCTTCATATAATTTTTATCTCCAAAGAAAAAATGTTGGGATAAAAAAGGGTTACTCTGTAATCAATAAAAACAAAACATATTTTGAGAATATGACTGCCACTTACATTATCCGTTCTGTTTCTGATGAAAAGTCAACATATCTTCCAAAAATAAATTTAAGGTCCTAGAATTTCAACAACAAAAAAAGACAAATAAGGAGGTCCAGCAAAATAAATCAAAACTTAAAAACATTTATTTATAAATTTCAACTTACCTTTTCTTGAACATGTTTAGCTAAATTCTTTACATAAATTCTACAGTTTGGTTCACCAGGTTCATAACTTCTGAAAACCGAAAGTGTTTCCATTTCTTATTTAAAAACAAAACAAGGATATAAAATTTAGACATTTTCATCAACTAAAAAAAAAAAAAAACCTATACCATAATAACTATAATTGCTAAATAGACAAAATAAGTTATAAAATTATGAAAACTAAAACTAGCAATGTTACTAATGGGATAAAAATACTAATTAAAAATCTGAATTGATAGTATAAAAATTAGTTTAAAAATTTAAGGCATTTAGAGTAACTAAAATTTATCCAATAAAGTATTTATTATTAAAACTCCTTTACATGAGTTACACATTTTTAAAGACTGAATGAAGCAAATTAATGTTATCAATCATTGGTGTAGCTATTTTGCTTAAAGTCAATTTCCCAAAGCACCAGGCACCAACATATTCAAACCTAAGAATGAAATACTCAAACATAATCAAGTATTTCAGATTGTGGCGCCTGCATTCCTATACAGCTAATCCTATATCATGTCAATATGTTCCTTATAATGGTTCCTGACAATGTTCCTGCAAAAAAGCTCAATGGAAGTTTACTCTTGTTATTATGAAAAAAATTATAATGAGTTACATGTCAATCTAAAATGCCAAATTATTTTCCAAAAATTTACAAAATCAGAAAAAATCCTTTAAAGGTAAAAACTGTTAGAATATAAAATCCTTAAACAAAGATTTCTAATCACCAAATAATTAAAATTATTTTTAAAGAAATAAATGCTTTGGATGAATCTCAGACACAGTATTGTCGTGGTCTGTCAACTGGAATTAGAACTCCAGAGTGTGGGCCACATTGCTTTGTTTAAGGTGTCAGTCATATAAAAGTTTTAGAGATAAAAACAATTTTTTTTCTAAATAAATATGGATTGAAAACACTGTATTAAAAGATCACATTAAAGTGAAGAGATGTTTTGAAGTATGTGCCTTATGGGTAAATCACATGAGGAAATTGTTGCTTTGTTTCTGAAGGGTCAAAGAAACATAAAATGGAATAAATGCTGGTTATTTCTTGAATTTACCTTCTCTAGAAACTCTGCCCTTTTCCAGCTCCCTTCTAGAAATACATTCTGATGGCATTTCATCAGAGTCTTCTTTACTTTCCTCTGTGATGTTCAAATTAGGTTTTGGGAAGATTTTTCCAAATCCTATACTGGATGCATCAACTTCAGTAGCAGGTAAATCTAAGAGTTAAGATTAATAGCAGCCATTAAAAATCTCTCCCTTCAAAACCATTTTAGTGTATCATTATTAATTTTGAGGTTATCTTTTGGCACTAAAACCATTTGGTGTTTTTCTTAATATTTTAGAAGAGGGGTAGATAAACTTTATTTGTTAAGGTGCAAATAGTAAATATTTTAGGCTTTGCAGGTCATACGATTTCTGTCATGGTTATTCGACTTTGCCAGTACAACATGAAAACAGCCAAACAGATGCTCTGTGGTGCCAACTAAAAGGCCTGGAAAGTTTAAAAAAAACAAATCCACTTTTGACATATTTAGTTCATATTTAGTTTAAGGTACCAGAGGAGCATCAAATAAAATGTTTAATAGGTAGATAGGTAGAATGTGTTTTATGGACAATAATCAGTATTTTGTTTAACTTACCCTTTCCGACCTATTAATAATTGTACGAAAAAATTTTGCAATTCATTCAATGAATTATAGAATTATCAAAGGTATTCTGCTAATGAAATGTGGTCATTCAAGATCATTTACATAAGATTTTATAGAGCTATATCAGATACTCTAGAAATATTGAGAAACAACTATCAACCACCTCTAAAATGATTAAAATTAAGATTAGCACATTATGCTACAGTAAACATCTTAAAATAAGATATTCCTTTTTGAGGATACTAAAAAATTTTTTAAACCTCCACTCACCAAAAAGGAAAAAAAAATATGAATCTTGGTCTTACAAGTAAAGAATTATTTGCATATTCTAATTCCTCATTCAATTAGAAAAATTAAAAAAAAGAAAGAAAACCTATAGATAGACCTGTGGCCTGCAGATATCAGTAAGAAAAAAAATTAAACTGCTTCTACTGTCATTGTATTATTACTACTTGACATTGATGTAGAATGGACTGACTGTCTACCTTTCATCACTGGTCTAAGCCTTTGTGTAAATTAAGCTTAAAAAAATAAAAATTGGTGTAAAAGAGTGACGAGCCATGAGATAAAAAAGAAAACATACAAAAAGAATAAATATTGAAAAAAATAAAAAAGGAGCTCTGTGAAAAGGTAATGTATTTTCACTAACCATTAGAGACAGGAATTAAAAACAGTTACAGTTTTTCTACTCACTCCATTTGCAATACTTCTTAGAACTCTATCCTATATTCATACCAATGATTAATATAAATGTACAAAAATGTATGTTCTAGTATTTTCAGTAATAATAAAAGAAATGGAAACAACCTCAACTTCTATCAACAGAGCATGATTAAAGATTGATATAATTATTCTATGAAGTACTATGCGGCCATAAAAAGTAAAATGTATATTTTTATGTTCTGACGTAATAAGCTACTCTCAATAAACTTTAAACTCCAAAATATCAGTCACCATGTCTAACTTGTTCTTAGGGCCTCATTACTGAGTTAATGATGAACACTATTTAAAATATGATGCCCATTTAAAAAAAAAATAAGAGTAAACGTGTTTACACATGTACAGAATTAGGCCTGGAAGGATATCAATATATGAAATTATTAACAGTGGTTATTTCTACGTACTGGAATAGGGGACAGTGGGGTTTGAAATGTTAACTTAAAAATTTTTTACTTTATATGCTCCTGTTTTGATTACATTTTCTGTAAGTTTGTATTATTTCAAAAATTAAGATTTAAACAATAAAGGAATGTCATATTCTAAAACCAAAGTAATGCCTAAAATAAGCAGAAAAATTTCTGTAATTTCAATAATCTTAAAACTTAAAAACAGTCTATTGGTAAACAATCTTCCATGTTCATTAGATTAAAAACATTTACATAAAACCTACAACAAGTTATACTGCTTGCTTTTTTAACCAATACTACAATCATAGTAATAAAACCATTGAATATAACATTTAACAAAAATGAAAAAATAAGTCAATACAAAAAGCTCTTCTACTTTTTGAGTAAAGATCAGCAAAAACCAGCATAAATTTCACCCTACAATTCATTTCAAGAAAAAGACAATACTGACAACCTCACTGCTAAGCACGTTTTAATTACATAAAAAAAAGTTCAAAGTGCTTAGTATTCCACGATATTGAGGAAGACCTAACTGCATATTTAAATATAGTTTACAAATACTAGGATACAAAAACCTTACATATGAAATTTAATTCTAACAAAAAGTTGATTGAGCATTTTTACATAGTACATTAAAGAAGTAGAATATGCTTACCACAATTTTGTTCTTCAACATTTTGCTCCTTTTCTAGATCTTTCTTAAATGCAGCTGGCATGTCAGTAGATATGTGAAATTCAATTTTTTTATTACCTACAGGTTGTGGCTGATCAAAAACATCCGAAGGTAACAGCACTGGATGTAAACTGCTGTTTATAAGTAACCACAGCATTACTTTATACTGCAAATAAAATTAACTAAAACATATTTATTTTAAATTTAAAAAGCTAACACTGATAAAGTACTCACAACACTAAAGGCACTGCATAAAGTAACTTACATTTAATAGTTCAATAAACCCTAACAAATGTTCTAATATGAGTACTATTAAATTTCCAGTTAAAATAGATAAGGAGATTGAAGAGATGTTAAGAAATTGCATAGTCACTCAGTAAATGACAAAGACAGTACTTGAGTACTGAACCTAAACTTCAGGATATTTACCAATATGCCAAAAAAGTTCACTCTGTATTTAATATAAGCACCGTATATTGTTATGCACCGTATTCTATATACCATAATGCTATGATGTCCAATAGAGTAGTCACTTGCCTTACATGGCTAATGAACACTTGGAATGTTGCTGTCCAAATAAAAATGTGTTATAAAATTCGCAGCAGACTGACAACTTTGTACAAAAAAGGCAAAACATCTCAATAACTTTTTTATATTAGTTATATGCTGGAATAATATTTTGTATATAATAGGTAAAATAAAATACATTGAAATCCACTTCATGTTTCTTTTTATTCTTTTAATGTGGCTATTGAAAATTTTAATTTGATTCATTTTATTTTTACTTATTCAGTATTGCTATAGAGATTAAAAGCTATGATGTCAAAACATACACAGGTGGAAAACATACATCATATTTATACTTAATGTGAAATTAAAAAGACAAAAAGATTAAAGATTCTTTCCTTTAAAAATTAAAAAAAGATAATTTTAACAAACCCCTTTCTCAACTTATTAAGTTAAAGTTCAAGGCAAATTTATAATGTAGACAAACTAAACTTAAAATTGCAATTTTATCCAATTAAGATATTAAAATATGTAGAATTCCATAGCAAACAGGCAAGTAAAATTTCTGCCACAACTGCTTTTAAATAATGTAAGTTGAGCAAGCAGACAAGTACATACAGAACCCTTATTTCATAACTCAAAAGAAAATTACCTGTGTGAAACAGATGAAGGTATATTCAGCATATCCTTTAATTTTTGCTTTTTTCTCACATGGCGCTGCTTTATTGTTTTTGGTCTTTTAGGCTGAAGATTTGCTAGTTCCATTAGTTTGGTCATTCTACATTGGGGGAAGTGAACGTAAAAGATTTCCTTATGTAGAAGCATAGCTATTTACCACTGTTTCTATTACCCTTAAATATGTATTTTGGCTTATAAATCAGAAAATATTTTGTATGGCATAATTAATTTCTGAGCCATCAATTAAGATGTAAACAATTTGACAAATGAACAATTTCTAAATCTCCTTGGTCAATTTTCACTTTTCTTTGAAGGAAATGGGATACTTAATTAAAATGTATCTTTTAAAGATAAATTCTATTATAAAAACTATTAGTTGATCAAATAAAATGGCTAGACATGATGTCAAAAAACTGAACATGGTACACTAATACAATCTATATAACTTTATTGCTCCTTTCTTGACTGCTCTTCAAAAGACCTCACAAACACGGTAAAATTATTTTGATTCATATTCTAATCATTAAAGGGAGCCTGGACTGAAGTATTTTTATTAAAAGCATTTTATACATAATTGTTGCAAATCAGTCATTACAGAAACAAGTAACTTATCTGAGAACAAAGTTTTCAAATAGTATATTCTGAAGTAGTTTTTAAGTAACAATCAAGGCGTGGAAACTGATACGCTGTATAAAGCTTATTTCCATTTGAGTATGAGTAATATTTAGAATAGGTCTTGGCTTGTCTATGCATTTTCATATCTTCCATAAGATCAGACAGTGTTTCCACACAGCAGAAGCTCAAAAACCAGTAGTTAAAACTCTACCTCCCCATAGTTACATTTGTGCATCTTAAAAGCAAAACAAACATACACAAAGTAAAATGCAGGGAAGGAAAAGAGTGTGTTTAAAATAAATTTTAAACAGTTTTTTCTAAGCAAGAAAAAATGTAAACATAAACTGCAAATTTTTAAAACCTCTTAACTATGGTTTATCAAAATTTTTATGAATAAATCCATTTATACAAAACACAGGTCTATATTCATAAATTGCTCATCCAAACTAAACAAAGTCTCTCTGACAGTTCCAGGCATACATTTGGTAACCAATAAATATTCACTGAATAAGTAAATAGACCATTCTTTTTAACATTTCCAGAAGGTAACAGAGAAGCACAAAACCAGAAATTGGTTCATGCAAAGTTTCTATTCTATGACTCAAGATAAATTATTTGCAAAATGTAAACATAATAAAAGAAAAACAAACAAAAAAGGTTTTGGCCACTCTGAATAAAGCATTTTTTATTTACTACCATTACTTTTATAAAGAAGGTAAAATGTACAGATGACAAGTAATTAACCCAACGCAACACCCTAAACTGTTCTTTCTTTAGCAACAAATGAAAGTTAGTCTATCAAAACTGTCAGCCTTTCTAAATGTCTCTATTCAAACACTCTATTCATTCCTATTATGTAATTTCAGTCCCACTTACACTTTGATTTTAACTCTTCCTAGAAAGAGAATATATATATTGAGCCACTACTTAAGTGAATGTTGACTCAATAATAGTCAAATTGCTGATTATTTGTATATATTGCCCAGTTTCTCTGCTTAGGTTCTGACTCATGTCAATCACTCCTGAATCTGTCTTCTTCTATGTATAGTTATTTATGATGCCCATCATTGTCCAAACTGGTCTTCTAGGCTAGGCACTGGCAAACTTGAGCCCAAGGATCAAATCAAGACTGCTGCCTGTTTCTGTAAACAGAAAGTTTTTTGGAACACAGCTACATTCCATTGTAACAGAAATCTTTGAAACTATAGAGAAAATGTTCAGCAATTCCTGTTCTAGGCTACATTGTGGATCAGATATTGGAACATTATTAACAACTTACTGCTCTTCATTAGAATCTTTAAATAAAATATACACAGATCATCAAAAATAACCAATTAAAAAATGCATCTGCAGTAGTTACTAGTTTTTTTTCTTTTAATGAAATCCTACAATATTGTCCCAGAAATTTTTCTGAGGTAAATAAAGTCCAAGGAAATAAGCTGAAAAAATATTAATACAATCTAGTATTCTTGTTGTTGTTGTTTCAGATGGTTATATTCTATAAAGTCTCCATAAATAAAAAATTAGTAAATAATGAATCATTGCCCTAGGGGGAAATTCAGGATTATGTTCTTACAAGCTTCAGCTCATAACAACTGATCAATACACATCTTGTTATATGTGTGTTTCTGTTTAAGGGAACATTATTTAATATATACTATTGATTGATCAATATTGAACTTAAGTCAACAGCACTGTAACTCATACCCGAACAAAGCTTATCTAACACAACTTATTTTCTCCATAAGGCACACCACAGCATTCTTGATCTTGGAAAAGTTAGATAACACTTCAATATTATGGTTGGGGACCATTTTTAAAAAACAGCAAAATCATCAACAAACAGCAGAAAAATGTGAAAAACATGGGACTAAAGAGATCATGAAAATAAAACTTGTTTACAGTATGAGAGTTGAAACAAAGTGGCAGAATTTCACCTGTTTTATCTCAGCTAGAAATGTGCGTGTCAAGCAACTCATATTTTTCACCATTCTGTACATGCCTATGTCCACAAAAGACCATAAAATCACTGAAACTACTGATTTTGGAGTCACAGATAAATTATAGTAAGTAGGCAGTCACAAATACAGAATTCACAAATAACAAGTATCAGCTGTACTTTATAATACCATATTCAATCTAAAAAATTATTCATAATCCAAAAAGTTTTCTTTAGGTCTTAATATCTAGTCTTAATCTAGAGCTACTATATATGCTTGAGGGTGAGGGCTGGAGATGGACATATTAAAATGTCCTCAAATTACAAAGATTTACAGCAAAATTTAAGAAGAGCAGGAAAATCTCTTTTGCATATTCTATGTTCCTTGGAATCTAAACAAATGTTATTTGAAATTACAAACCTCTGTCGGTCTTCATCATCACTGCTTTCATATTCTGATTCTTTACTAGATAATTCCTCATCTTCATCTGGCAAAGGAGGTTCTTCTGGTGGCTGAGGAGATGCAGGCGGAAGAGGTGCATGTAATGGCATATAGTCTTCATACTAATTAAAAAAAAAAATTATGATTTTAAGGAATAAATCATTTCCATTCAAATACATGATTCTCATCTCTCTCTACCTCACGATCCTTTTTATACATTAAACACAGATTGAAAGAACACCTGCCGTGGCAGGTTGATAGCTGATCTAAACACTTGTTTCTTCTTCCTTGGCAACTAGCTGAACTAAATTTCCAAACCTCCCTTGAAGTTAGATATTGCCATGTAAATAAATTTTTTAGCCAATGAAATGTTAGCAAAAAAAACTTCCAGACATATCATCCTCTCTTCCTTCTTGATTCATGGTAATGCTCTCACCATCCTAGAAATGCACAGAGTGAAGACAACGTAGGTTGTCTTAAATGACTAAGTAGAGCAGAAGATAATTCTGCACCACCTTTGAAATGGACTTGACATGAGTAAGAAATAACTTATATTGGGTTAGGTGACTAAGATTTGAGGTTTTTTTGTTAACTACAGCTAGCATAATCTTTACTAATATTTCTGTATTGTGTCAGGAATTGAGGTATTGGGGTTACAAAGAAAAATTACACAACGCTAACAGTATGCACATCAGCAAAGCAGCGAATCTACAATACACAAAAGAAAAGCAAATTTTCTATGCAAATGTTAGGTTTCAAAATAATTGCTCATTGCTATTATCTAAAAAAGTATCACGGCAAAATAATAACTAGAATTATCCAAGCACAGACATAACCTGCTCTTCATCAAAAGACTGAACAACACTGGAAAATGATAGCTTCAATTACAGAGCAAACCATTTCTTTCATGTTCTGGCTTTCCCCCACTTTCAGTTCTCCACTTGAATGCTATCATTGCATTAACTTTATATTTGTATCTTTTTTCAGTGCACATTAGAGGCACAACATTGGTAGAATTTAGTCTCAATAATCTCACCTCAACAGGAGAAATTTTGAATCTTGAAAATTCTAAGAACTTTCTTACCATGGGAGGTCGTGCAGTAATTGGTCCAAAAGGTGTGGGTAAATTCATTTTATTCATAAGATGAAGCACCTTAAAGTGATAAAGCATTTAAAATCACATAGTAAAATGATGATTCAATTCACACACTTTATGTATTTAAAAACTTTGCAATAACACTATAATTTAGTACAGAGGCCAGCCCACTTCTCACCTTTATAATTCCAGTATAGCACTAAAAGAAGGCATTGATATATCTCAGATAAGCTTTCCTACAATGTTTGTCAATTCTAAAATATTATTATTCTCATTGTTAAAATGCCATGTTCTTGCAATGTAAAATCTTCTCAAAATTTGTTTTTCCCAATTATTGTGAAACACAGAGAAGTATAATAAAAAAAATAAACATCACCTATATTTTCTACTTTAAAGTATCCTATTACTATCAATACTTTTAAGTATCTGCCAAGAGGTCCACTATGTCATTTCCTTTAAGAAAAAATCTCTAAAGGTTTATGTTAAAATAACAAAGAATTACCAGAAATTACTTTCCAAATTACCTCATGTTTAATAGTATTTTTAATACTAAACAGTATGTCTCTGCTATAGTTTATTAAAGCATTTCCTTGAATGTAGTAATATTTCATTACTTTTTGAAATGGATTAAATATTTATATTCCCCCCCAAGATTCATATATTGAAACCTAAGCCCCAATGTGATATTAGAGGATGGGGACTTTGGGTAGCAATTAGGTCATAGAGTAGAGGCCCCATGAATAGGATTAGTGTCCCTGATTCAAGGGGCTCCTAAGTGCTTTCTCACACCTTAGGCTATGTGAGGACACAAAGAAAAAACACCCATGTACAACCCAAAAGAGGGCCCACACCAGAATACAACCATGCTGGCACCCTGATCTCAAATTTCCAGACTCGAGAACTGTGAGAAGTAATTTTCTGCTGTTCATAAGCCACCTACTACAAATTAGGTATAGCAGCCCAAACTAACTAAGACACCTTTAAAATACTGTAATATCATTGTCTGTTGGAATCAGTCTGATTATCATGAAAAAGTATGAGAATTCGCATGGAAAATAACATATCAAGTTATACAAGCATTTATTTTGAGGAAAGTAAATTTTATTCTACTTACCTGTACATAGAACTTAGGCACACTTGCCAAAGCATTTACTATGTTTGCTAGGATTGTGCTTGAAGGTGGTGGGTACATATACTTGAGGCATGAATTTAAAGGAAAAGTCAGCCTAAAAGAAAAAAATTTAAATGCTTATCATGTTTTACTAAGTTTCATACAATAACTTGTTAACCTGATAACATACAAAAACTGTTCAAAAAATTCATTTCTCTTAGATTTAACTTGTTCCTAAATAAGTACATTTAAAAAGAAACTTGCCTTCTGGTTGTATTAAAGAAAAATAAGGTACTTCTTATCAGAGCTTATCTTATTGCTCCGAACACCGTAATGGAACCAAATTCAGTGACAAACTCTTATAGCTCAAAATGTTAAATCAATAGATTAAAAATATACATGGCATATAAAATATTCCTTTAAAAAATTATCTTATTTGCAATTTGTATATCCAGAGCAACAAATCAAAAGAACAACAAAATACAAACAAAAAATGCTAACCCATGGTTTGGTGCAATTCCATTTTCTATAGTTAAACAACCAAGTTCTTTCTTTTCTTTATCATCTTCCACAGGGTCATCAGACCTAGGACATAGAGAATCAAAGTTGATCTTATTTTTAGAAATAGAGTGAAAATTTACATACGGAATAAACATAACTTTTTAAACATGTCATTATGAAAAGTTTTATAATAAAGAAAGTAACACATTTCTCAAGTAAACATCAATGAAAAGGGAGGGAAACATAATCGGCCTTTACTGAATACCTCTCTATTCTAGATATTATACAAACATGCCAAATTTCCATGTACTCTTCACAGAAACCCTATGGAGAAGACATGATAGATCTTACAAAAAAAAACAAAAAACAAAAAAACAAAAAGCCTTAACTTTATGTGGTGTACAATAATCCAATCAAGATCCTAGAGGATGCAGCTGGTCCGAATAATCTTTCAGAGACACTAATGTAAAGAAAATTTGTAAAGTTTATATAACTAAAAAGAATTATAGCTAGGAACTAATACCAGTCTTGGTTTCAAATGCCATGCCTATTCATGATACCCTGCTATCTGTAATATAACAAAGACTTTATACTAGCTATTTTCCCTGCACATAAAGTTGAATGCTTTTTAGTTCACTCTCTTCCCACTTTGCATTAATTCCTAATATTAAATCAATACTCAGGTTCCTAATGTACAACTAGGAACAAAAAATAAATACATTATTTTAATATACCAGATTCATTTAGAGAGATGCATCATTAATCATTTCTACTTACTTACTTATTAGTCTGAAAACAATCCAACAGCAATACAACTTATTATAAAAGCACTTTAAAACGTTAGGAAAACCTAACTATCTACATACCTTTTCTTTTTTTCAGTGCCTGAAGAGGGACTTGGTGAATGAACTCGATCTTGCTCTTTTGCAAATTCAACAACTAAAGTATGACCTAAAAGTTTCAGCTGATGGAGTCTTGTCAATGCCTTCAGTTGGAAGAACCAAAGAGTAAAAGATTTGATAAGTGTACCAAAAATTACTTGTTAGAGACGATCTACAAAATAATTTAACATGTTCTTTGTTAGTACTATTATCACCTCCTTGGTTATTTCTTACCACTTTAAATATCAAGCTACCAAGCTTTACTACTTAAGGGGCTGCTTATCACTTAACAAAAGTAAATCTGGTTAAATCTAACTCTGCCTATACCCAGGCAGCTGAAATGGTGACAAACACCACAAATCTGTTAAGTCTCACTTTTAATTCAAAACTACAAGACGACGAGATAGACCTTTACGATGCCACATTCTCAGTTAATTTTTATTACCAATCTCTGTTCTTCAACCTCACAATATTCCTTCCCCATTCTTTTAGCTTAAGACCTTGTTTCCTACTTTAAGAAGACTAAAGTAACCAGGTGAGAACTTTAGATTCCCAACATAAATCCCATCTACCAGCATTTGCAGCCATCCATTCTTCCTTCCATCTGTTATCATGATATTAACTATCCATATTTTAACCTAAACACAGTTGCTTGACTTTGATATTAAATCTCTACTGACCCTCTCTAGAGTCTCTCTTTCACTCTCCAGACTGAACAAAGGGTGTCCTTACCCACAGTGCTAATTTTCTGTCCTTTACTGGATCATCCACATCACCATACAAACATGCTCTTATTTCTCCCACCCTAAACATTTTTTTTCATCTACTGATGCAACTTAAATGCCTTAATCAATCCACTGACACTACTTGTCATAGACAACAAATTCTGCATTGCCAAGCTAATAGTCAACTTTGTTTTCATTTTGTTTCATTTAACAGTTAATCACTCTCTCCTTGATACATGTCTTCATTTGCTGTCAAAATACCATACTTCCTATAGTTTTCTTCCTAGCTCACTGGTTTCAAATTCTCAATCTCTGGCTTGTGCCTTCTCAAAACTCTTAATATTGGCATACTCCAGAGCTCTATTATTAGTCCTCTCTATCTAATTTCTTAGTTATCTAAACCAGCATCTTAAATGTAAATGTCATTGCTATGCTGATGATTCCATTTATAACTTAAGCCCAAACCTTCATCTTGAAAGTCCAGGTACATGTATCTAAAATATTAGACAGAAACTCTTATGTCTCTTTCAAAAACAAAACTTCAGAAATATAACTACTAATCTTCTATCCCCTTTCCCCCAAATGTTCTCCATCTGGAACCTTCTCCATTTCAGTTGATGGTGACTCCACTTTTCTACTTACTCAAGTCAAAAATCTTGGAATCATCCTTAACTTTTCTTTCCCACATCACATATCCAAGCTATCAAGAAATCCTGTCTATCTCTACCTTTAAAATATATTTGGACTCTAACCACCCCTACTGCTACCACTGTGGGCCAAGCAACTGTCATCTCTGGACTGAATTATCACAATCTTTTAACAGATTTCATTTTACTCTCTTCCATCTATTCTCAATACAACAGCCAAAGTGATCCTTTTAAATATTTAAGTTTGATTACATTATTGCTCTGCTCAAAATATCCCACTGGCTCCCCATTTTACTCAGGGTAAAATCTAGGCTCCTTATAATACTTACATGATATGGCGTCTATTACTTCTCTGACTTCAAAGCCAATTATCTCCGTCTCATTTTGTCTGCTTCAGACACACTAGCTTACTTAAACATGAAAGTCATGCTCCTACACTAGACCTCTTGTTCTATTTCTCTTACTATTATGCACTTCCCCCAGATATTCTCTTAGCTAACTTTCTTCACCTCCTTCAAATTGTTAATTATGACCCTACCATGTTAACTGCAACTTAACCCTCCCTACCCAGCACTCCTGATCCTGTTCCTCTTTCTTTTGTTCATAGCATTTATCATTTTCTAAAATATTAAAGTTTATTGAGTTTATTACCTATGGTCTATTTCCCCTTTTGAGAATGAGAGCCCCAAAGAAAGTATAAATCTTTGTTCTAGTCAGTGAGCACATAGCAGACACCTCATATTTTTTTGAACAAACATAAGTGTAATCCCTTAGCGGGGACTACGATTTTATCATCTTTATGCATGCTTTTATGACTCCTTAATTATACAAAGCAAATTTTAAAATGTTTCAACAATTTTCAAGTCCCTAAATTACCTCTAGACCTCTTTACTACTACTAGTTAACCTTTGATTATCTGAAACACTGGTATGTAAGCTGAATTGTATCATTTTTCTTCCTTTCAAAATGAATGTCACATGCATTCTCTTCTTTTCAAAGATTTATGGGTTTTCACTTTTAATGTTAACTAATTTCCCTATCTCAGATATTTGCTTTATTCTTAATTTCTCTCCCTTGTTTTATTTAAAATTGATCAGTCAACTGCACTCTAGCCTACAAGTTCTGTCACCACTCTTATCTTCTTATTCCTCCTCTTAACAAGTCTTTCTCAAAGACACTGACTCCATGTCCTCTTCTTTGAGTTAATCTTGACCCTGAAACAATGTGGTTTTCATTACCATATTTTATTTATTACTTAATGCTAAATTAAAAAAAAAAAGTCTTTTCTGAAAAAAAAATCCTATACATTAAAAAATACATGCAACGTGAAAGTCTTATTTCACCCTTGGAGAGAGACATTTGTTAACAATTTGGTGTACAGTTCTGCCATATTTTTTTTCTATGCATAAACTAACATACCATTAGTTTTCTAAAATCCCAAGGTTACATTATATATAATATTTTGCAACTTTGTTCATGTACTCTATTTGGGCTACCTTCTTGATTAATATTCATTTGAAATCATTCTCCAAAAGCTGTAGTCCAGTGTACAGACAAACTATGATTTAAGGTGTTCCTTCCCCTTACTGATGAGGGTTTGGGACATTTTTATCATTTACAATAAAAAGTCCTATACTAATTCTGTTCATTTCTCATTTTATATCATCAAACCATATCACCTTTTTAAAATGCTCTTCTCTTTGCATTCACGAGAGTTTATTTTCTAGTTCTACTTCTTTTTTAACTTCTCCATGCCAGCCTTATTTCCTGGCTTATCTTCCTATGGCAACCATATCCCCTCATCTAGTTGAAGAAACTCCATTTTTTTTTTTTTTACCTTGCCCCAACTCTAGGAGCCCATATTTTTAAATGTTTTAAAAATATTTCCACAGAAGTAGCCCACTGACTCCTCAAAATTAACAGATGACATTTGGATTCATTACCTACCTTTGCAAACAGCTTCTGAATCCTGCCCCTCATGTCAGCTAATGCCTTCTTACTAACTTATTCAGATCCTGTCTCTTGTCTTGGCCTTTATAACATTTCTGTTGTTCTGGCTTTCCATTTGGTCTTCTTATCTCTAATCTTTTTCTACATTCAACCCATTAGATGAAGTCACTGACCAGCTCAAAAGTATCCAGTGCCTTTAGAATACCTACTAAACAAAATTTAATTCCTCCCTCAACTCCCATCTAAACTTAGACTCAATCTATCCTGTAATGCCTATTTCCATTTCAATCCATAGCTATTGCTAAACTTAAAACTTTCCATGCCCTATAGCTTAATTTAGTGTTCTCCAAACCGGGAAGGTAAATCTCCCTTTATTTTCATCTCAAATCCAATTAATTATTAAAGGTCTACATCAAAGGTAACCTCCCTTGCAAATGATTTCCTAGAATTTTAAAAATACATACACATATATATTCTCCCTTTAATACTTAAAACATCTTGCCCTGCAACGGTTACAGGGATAGTTAACAATCTTTGCATCCTTTAGAACTTATTTTTAATTACATATGAGATTTTAAATTGACCAGTTTATCAATCATTCTTATAGGTAAAATCTGACAAATAACAGACTAAATGTAGTTATGGGGCGAAATCTTGAAACACAAACTTTCACTTTTAAAAACTATAATTTAACATTATGTTTCATTTTTAGACCAAGATTAGATAATAGAACATTGCTAACTTAACTAGTAAAGAAAATGTCATACCTTTATAGCTGCTTTTTCATTAGGGAAAGTAGCAAAAGCTGTATGTTTCTGAAAAAGAATTAAGATACAAATTATTTCTAGTATTTTCAGTTTCTCATATGGAAGTCTGATATTTTAGTAGGTAACAGTGATTTTACACATTAATAAAATATTGGAAAATGATGAAAAATAGAGATCATTTTAAGCAATGGGTACTAATTTCATTATAGTGGATCTGAATCTTTTTTTGGATCAAACTTCTTTTAAGACTGTGTAGCCTTTTTTATATAAAGGTATGCACACACACGCACACAAAGCATGTTTTAAATACTACTTCCAAAAACTTCAGAAGACCAGAAGTTTAAAAACCACTGCTACACAGTGGTTTAACACACACACACAAACATAAAATATCTCCCATTTTAAAACACATATAAAGATCTTAAACTTTCCTTCATACGGCCAACTACAAAACTTAAAAATGTTCACCAACAGAAAATCATTACTCAAGTGAATGTTTTCTTTGTTTTATCTTTGTAATAAGCATTTGATGGGAGAACTCTAGTTTTAGATATAAATTGTAAATATTTTTAAAATCATCAGAAAAGGAACATAGGTTAAAAGTGAATGAATCATTATGCTAAGGAATTCTTGTTAATTCTTATTAAAGCATTTAAGGTTGAGTAATTACATTACACATTGCTAATTTTGCCTAATCTGATCCAAGATGATCTAATTAAGTATACTTAAACTGAACCACAGAACATCTGTATTTGCTGGTATACTGCATGTCCTTAGATAACTTTGTCCAAAGTCCTTTCCTTATATTGTTGATCAGATAGATGCCTGGGGAACTTAACTCTTGCTTATATCAATTAGCCTACGGTAAAATTAGACTGGTTATATCCTTTATCTTTAAGCTGCAGAACCTAGTAACAACTTTAAGTGAAGACTTACTGTACGTGGATCAAAACTGGTCTTTTTTCATATCAGTAATTCTCAATTCTGGTTGCATCTATAACTGGGGGAGACTTTAAAAGCCATTGATGTTTTGCCCCATCAAACGCAATCTCGCAGAAACTTAACGTCACCATTACTTCACTATAAAGAAATCCTTCTAAAACATCCTCTGGTATAAAAGAAAATAGTGTACTGTGTAAATTCCTGGGTACGAACTTTTAACAGCCTTAAAATAGTGTTCCCCAAAGAATTCTGTCGGAAAAAATTTCCATTAAGAACTTCGTCAAAAATCTAGGAGAAATTTTGTAACTTAAAGTTACTACTATAAAACAGAGACATTAAAAAAAGTGTCTATGTTAGTGACCTGTCTTACCACTGGCTTATAAATGAACCAACGTTTTAAAAAGTCTTTTGTTTAGTTTAATTTCTGCGAGTCCCCTTGATAAATACCCCAAAATTCAGAAGAGTTTTGGGATTCTCAGGATGGGTCGGAAAAGGGGTACAAAACGAAGTCCTTCCCCATTCTTCCGCCTCCCCTTTCTCACTCGCCCTTTTCCGCATGGCTATGACTAATCTACACTTGCGCCAGTTAGACCTTCACTTGGCACGCAAGCGGTTTTTGGAATGAGGAAAGCCCCCACTGCGCCAGCGCTGCTTCCCCACTCTGTTCCGTCTTCCCCTGTCAGAGCTCCCCACGCGCCGGGCAAGCAGCCCAGGGCCTTCCCAGGCGGCTAGGGACGGGCGCGCCCTTACCAGTCGCCCCTTGTCTGACAGGACGCGCACCGACTGCGCCCCAAAATACTTCAGCAAGTCCTCCTTCTCCTCCGCGGTCAGCTCTGCTGGCAGGTGCCTCACTAGAAGGGTTCGGTCACCCCGCGGCGGGGAAAGCGAAACGGAGCTCTGGCAACCTCTCGACATTGGTAGCGGCTGCTCGGGGGCCGCCATTTCCCTCGGAGAAACAGCGACGAGGAGGCCGAGCGAAGAAGCAAGCCACGGTGGAATCACGCTGGTCGCCAGCAGCTGAGCTGAATGAGGACTTTTCCGTCTCGCGCTGAGGAGTCTGGAAACGAGGAAGTACCGCGAGAGGTGGTCACCTTCTCGCGAGACTTGCGCCTCCGACGGTGACTCCTCTGCGGGGGCCGGTTCCTCCGAGCGAGCGGGGATGGGAGAGCGGCGTGATCTAAAATTCCAGGTCGCTGTGGAAGGTATTAAACACAAAACTTCGCCAAGAGCGTTAAAAAGGTTGTTTAAAAAAAAAAAGAGAGAGAGAGAAGAAAGACCTCATCAGAGCGAAGGAGGCTGGAAACTCAAGGACAGAGAAAGGTCTCTTCTGCGCATGTGCGAGCGGGGAGCGGGCCGGGGCGCGGCGCCGGCGCGATTCGGTCCCTAATCCTGGCGCGTTCCGTAGAGTCATTTGGCTGGCTGGCGAGGAGAGTAAGATCACAGGGTGTGTGTGTTTACAGTTTGGGGATCGTTAAGCCTGGGGTTAGCAGGTCCTTTCTTCAGCTCGGTAGTAGGGTCCATGCAGTCAGCAGAACTCACTCAGCTTAACGATCCGAATGCTGCGGCAGAAACGTGCTTTCCGGCGGGTGTTCGTGTCACAGAATTGGTGTCCTCTGGGGAGTGATACAGCAATAAATCGTATAATTACATCTGTAATATGTAAAAATAAAAAAAAATATGTATTGCTCACATATTTAATACAACTTTTTTCCGTTTTACACTTGAGGGCACACACCATACAAAGACGTGCGTTTCAGTCACACAGTAAATTAGCTGGGATTTGACCTTTCTAGTGCAACAGAGCTTTACACTCTGAGCCCCTATACTGCCGAGTTTCTGAATGGAGTGAGGCAGAGACACCCCAGAAATGTCTCCCTCACTCCATACAGTGATGGCCTTGAGGGTTCTAGAGAGAAGTATTATGGTAGGTGCAGCTGCTATAGTCTGAATGCCTAAGGTGCATTATTGCTCTTTTTACAGTCATGCACCTCTAAACATATACATTCTAAGTAGTATATCCAGGCAACTCCATGTGTAGACAACATAGAGTGCGCTTACGGAAAATTAGATGGTGTAGCCCGTAACATAGGTAACTTATATGGTATAGCCTCTTGCTCCTAAGTTTGGAGCCTGTATAACATGTTACTGTATAAAACTACCAGAGCTTAACTCAAGCGCAAAAGAAAATGATACAGTTACGAGACATGGTAAACTTGAGATTTACCAAGCTACTGCTAGCATAGCATAGTCTACTGTTTTACAGCAAACTTTTTTTTGTAAGTATTATATATTATACATAATTGTATGTGCTATCCTTTTATATGACTGGTAGCAGAGTAGGTTTGTTTATACCAGCATCACCACAAACGTGATTCCATGCACTGCACTGATGTGATGGCTACAATGTCACTAGGTGATAGAAAATTTTCAGCTTCATTGTAATATTATGGGACCACCATGGTATATATGGTCTATATCAATGGAAATGTCACTATACAACACATGGCTGTTTGCTCCTTGATAAGATGATAGAGGCATAGCAGTAAACAACACATCAGAGTTCTGCTCTAAGGAAGCATTAATTGGTCACCAGTGGAGGGATAGATATTAATAAAAACTAGAAAATACATGGGGAACCGCCCCAACCTGCAAAAGTGTATAGAGCCAGACCATGAGAATCCTATAGGTTTGTTTAGAGTCTTGATATCTGAAGAGCAATTAGAAACATATTTTTAATAGGGTTGTGTGTGTATATACTTGTGTGTTGATTGAATTTTTCTCTTTGGTTGCAGTGTGAAAGATAGGGTAGAAGCAGGAAGACCAATTGGGCTATTACAGTAGCTCAGGCAAAAGATCTGGTAACAGTAGACATGGAGAAAAGGAACTAGAATTGAGATATAGTTTGAAATAGGATTGCAGATGAAGAAGAGTAACTAAAGATAAATTCTGGATTTTTGAATTGTACCCCAAACTGTCCACCATCTAGGTGAATAATAATGCCATTCAGTGAGCTTGAGAAAACTAAAGTGTAACAAGGTTAGGGACTGTGGTGGAGGGTGGGGGAGGGAGAAACACATTACATTCAAAGTATCTATTTAGTTTCCTTGTTTCAAGTTTCCTTGTTTAAAGTAGGCAGTTAAGTCTGGCATTCTAGAGAAATGTCAATGCTGGATACATATGTAGCATCAAAACATAGAATATTTATATCTAAGGGTTAAAAGAAAATGTAGGTAGAGAGAAGGGGACTCCATATTGATCCATGGGGTATAGCAGTATTGAGAACTGAGAAGAGAAAAAACCAATTAATCCTTTCTCTATCTACTCTTAATTCTAGTAGTAAAGACAGACTGAAACATGTAGATAAGTAAATAGATGAGTTGCTTTTTGGAGAGTAATAAGTGCTTTGAGAAAAAAAAAATAGAGACAGAGTAGAGCAATGTACTATGGTTAGATTGGGCATGCTATTTCAAACACTATCCTGTGCAGGCTTTTCCTTGTGTCTCTTATGGTTAGTAAAATGATTAGCACATAGCAGACAAATATCTGTTCAACGAATGAATGCATGAATGGATTAACTTTAATATTTACCAGAGCTTCTTATGGTCAAGAATTGCTACATGGTACATCAAGATAAGTTTAATGGTTTATGTACTATAATTGAGATATCACAACTTAGTGGGATAGTAACATGCCAGAATTTTATTTTTTCTCCCCTTAATTGCTTTTAGTTGTGCTCAGTTAAATCTGCCTCATCCTCCCCTTGACAATAACTTAGACAGATTTCATAATTTCTTGGTCACTTTCAGTTATTAATAGTCCAAGTCAGTTTGAAATGTTAATTTTAAATTCCATGAAGGTCTCAGTTATTACATTCCCCTTATATCAGGCTTGACCTGAGGAAAATATGATTTGCTTTCATCTATTTCATGTTTGAGTGGAGGTGGATGTGGTCTGCTCTGAGATGTGCCTTTCTCATTCCCTTTCTTGGTATATAGTCCAGAGAGTCCCAAACTTCCTCAATAATTTTTCACATTATCCTTAGGTGACACCTTGTTTTCTGTTCTACCTCATTTTAATAGGCACTGTTCTTTATGAGAGCAATATCCCCAAACCTAGCTTTGCAAGGTTACGACATTCTCAAAAGGAGTTTGATAAGATCTAATTTTGAAATTGAGCACTATCTCAAGCTGGTAGTTCATGGAATGTCTGGCCAATAGCAAGTATTGCTGTTTCCATCATATATTTTAAATATTTCATAATACCCCTTTAAGGTACAGTTTGAGAACTGTGAAACTCTTTTTGAGTTTTGATTTTCTTTGCAGAGGGGTGAGAGGAGGGAAAGTGTGGAGACTGAGAATATGTCATTGACCAATTGTTGGTTTTTTTCCTCACTCTGATTCTCTCTGGTTCTATCTGTTGATGGAGGCCTCTGCTAATGTAGTTTTCTATAGTTCATCTTTATCAGATTCCTCTGTATCACTGATTGCCTTCTCAGAAAGGAGTAGCTATTTTTTTTTTCCTGTAGCCTTTCCTTTGGTTTGTGTCTCCAGTTGTCTTCACGTGGTCATGTGTATATTTGGATATCATTATTACACCTTCCTTTCTTTCTCCAGACTCCCTATTTTTTTCACATGAAGCCAGGAGAAGTGCTGGGGACTATTTCTGGAAGGCCTTGGAGAACTAAAATGGAGAAAAGAGTTTATACCATTTTTTCTGACTTTTTTTTTAAAGTTATAATTGACATATAACATTATGTTAGTTTCAGGTGTACAACATGATGATTTGTTATTTGTATGCATTGTGAAATGATAACCACCGTAAGTCTAGTGAACATTCATTACCTTATATAGTTTTTTCTTATGATGATTTATGATTTTCTTTCAAATATACAGTATAGAATTAACTGTAGTCACCATGCTGTACATTACATTCCCAGGATGTACTCATCTCATAACTGGAAGTTTGTCCTTTTGATTCTCTTCACCCATTTCTCCCACTCCTTATCCCCCATCTCTGGCAACAACTAATCTGTTTTCTATATCTGTAAGCTTTTTTTGTTGTTTAGATTTCACATCTAAGTAAGATCATACAGATCATATTGATTTCCTCTGTCTTACTTCACTTAGCATAATACCCTCAAGCTCTATCCATGTTGTCATAAATGTCAAGATAGCATTCTTTTTTATGGCTCATAATATTCCTTTGTGTATATATCACATTTTCTTTATATATTTATCCATCTACGGACATTTAGGTTGTTTCCATATATGGCTATTCCAAGTAGTACTGCTATGAACATGGGGTATAACCATCTTTTCAAGATAGTGATTTTGTTTCTTTTGGATAAATACCCAGAAGTGGGATTGCTGGATCATAAGTTAGTTATATTTTTAATTTTTTTAAAAGAACCTCCAAACTGTTTCCCACAGTGACTGTACCAGTTTCCATTCCCACTAATGGTACACAAAGGACCCCTTTTCTCTACATCTTCACCAACACTTGTTATTTCTTGTCTTTTTGATAATAGCCATTCTAATGGGTGTGAGATGGTATCTAATTGTGATTATGATTTGCATCTCCCTCAGGATTAGTACCTGTTAGCCATCTGTATCTCTTTGGGAAAAAAATGTCTATTCAGTTCTTCTGCCCATTTTTTAATTGGATTTTTTTGGGGGGGGCAGTGAGTTGTGTGATTTCTTTTCCTGACTTCTAGTCAAAAGCATTTTCCTCTCCCTCAAAGTCAAACATCTAGACAGAGCCATTAATTATCCTCAATTTTTTAACCTTCCACTCACTACAGTGGACTTTTTCAGTTCTCATTTTTAACTTCTAAGCAGCAACTTGACATATTTGTCACTATCTTTTTGAAATGCCATTTTCTCTTAGTTTTCAAAACACACCATCTTGCCTATTGTTCTAGCTCACTTTCTGTCTGGCCTGATTCCAGCAAATATTTGGCTTCATATTTTCTTCTTTCTCCTCTAACCTTGAACCTTCTTCCCACCTTTAGTCTTAGATGATTAATTTGTTTCTTGATTTCACTGAAAAAAAAAAAATTGAGGATTTTCTATATCCATCAATCCTACTTAACATCTGTGCTCCTTGGTTAAGCCAATCTCTCACTTGGGAAAATTTGTCATGTACTCTACTGAATCATTCTCATCGGTGCATAAATATGCTGTTATTTATTGTTTGGTTAAAAAATTAAAGCAAATAAATAATAATAAACCTCATGTTTCCATTTATTTCTTCAGCTACCACTCTATCTCTTCCTGTTTACAAGTATCCCCTGCTTTTCAAAAGTTTGCTCTGTGGCACTAGGCTTTTACAAAAGACTTATATTAGTTCCTGTTTCTGCTAACCAAAAGAAATCGAAGAGGATCTTCACAAAAAATAGCTGTCAACATTTGTTTTACAATGAGCAGTTATAGAGGCAGTGCTCACTGGTAAGTGAAACTATACTATACAAATACTATTTCTACTTTATGTAGACTATATACTTGTCACTACTGTTATTACTATATGTTAGTGTTATTTTAGGTTTTATGTGTTATTTGGTGTGATTTAGGTATATTTTTGGTCTGGGAATGCTCAAAATTTTTTCCTATATGTATTAACAGTTGCTTCTTTGCTTTCTGCTATTTCAGTTTAGGAAAGGTGTCATCAGATGCGCCACGTTTGGACAGTGGGGGAAACCCATATAGCAAAGTCCTGGAAATAGTGGTTCATATTTGTTGTCTCAAGTTTTCTTCTCCCATACTCTCCTTAGTCTATTTCAACAAAGTTTACAGCCCTACTACTCTATGCAAATTTTCCTTTTCCACATCATCAATGACCTTCACATTGCTAAATGCAAAGGTCATTTTTCAGATATCTACATGTTTAGCTCCCTAACTTTCCTTGTGATCAAATATATTTTACTAAATTGCTTATTGTCAGTCAATACCATCTCTGCTTCTCTGCTCTGTATTCAGAGACCAAAGACTGAAAAGTAAACTTTTCAGTGTTTTGGTTGTTTGTGTAATAAACCATCCCAAAACTTCGTTTCATACAACCACTATCAAAGATTTTTCCTTTTCACAAGGCAAAATTTATGTCTTCATCTCATTTATTTTTATAGTACATATGATTACAGATTTTATTATAATTATATGTATAATTTATTCATTACTGGTAAGCTTATTGAAGACAGGAATTGCTATATTTATTTCTGTACCCTCCAAGCATTAATATAATTTACAAAAAGATTAATGTTCACTGAATGTTAAACAAATTATACTCATAGGAAATTAAAATACATCCGGTTGGCAACTAGAAGTTACATATTCATGGATTTACACGATGACTTTAAGGAACCAGGTGAAAGATTTTATTGCAAAATTATCACTCTGGTTAAAGACAAAATGTCAGTATCTTCTCATATTACTTATTGAGAAATGATTATGGGTAGATCTCAGCCATCATCATTTGTAGATTTATTATCTGTATAAAAACCAGACCAAACCAAAACAAAACATTTTACATAGCTATGATATTGATGATACATTTTCTTGCTGACCATTTTTGATTCTCCTTCAGTTATTGCTTCTAATCACTCGGAGCCATTCACCCAAGCAAATAACTCTCTTGGGTAGGACACTATCCACATAGAGTCCAGCTATCTCCTACCATGATTTGCTGGCCTAGATGTCAATTACTTTCCAGAAAGGCTCAGAGCTGATGACTAACTCACAAGTGGCCTGAAGAAATAGCAGTTTGTCTCCACTCACTTCTCTAAGCTCCTCTGCTCCCTGTCTCATTAATGCCCAAGACAGGCATACTCCTGCTCCATAGCCTTCTTAAATTGAACTTCAACATTTAAGGCAAAACTAGCATTTTAAAATTGTGTTTTAATAAATCAATTGGGGTGACATGGGTTAATAACATTATATAAGTTCCAGGTGTACAATTTTATAATACATCATTGTGTTCTTGCCACTCAAAGTCTAGTCTTCTATCATTGCTTTACTAGCATCAAACACCTAATCCTACTAATTTTCTTGACCTGTGACTAAATATGTTAGTATTTAAAAAAAATACTCAATATTTGTAATTACAAATAGTATTTTAAGCATGTGTAATTTTAATTCAAAGTTGTATTCTACGGTTCTTTAAAGATCTTTGTCTCCTTTTATCTCTTTTCATTTTACAAAATATAATAAATTATTTATGATAAAAATAAATCAAATATTAATGTTAAAAGTTATATTGGTGTAAAGTTGCAAAAAAAACTTTTATTGTTAACTCCTGTGGCACACCACTGGAAAAACTGTTCCCTAAAATCATAGACTATGAGAAACTTTGCTATTCCGAGCAATATTAGTGAGATGATAATATCCCCATAATTCTTGGAGAACTGGACTGTGTAGTCACTTTAACACAGCAAAGCAGTCTTGGTTTCCAACCCAGGTGCAAAGCTTCAGATAATATGTTTTCAGACACAGGATTTCCTATTTGTCTTAACTTTGTAAGTTTCCAAGGGAACAGAACTCAGCCTACTTCTCAATCCATCCCTGATGCTAACCAGCCCTGCTTTGCTTTCAGTCTATCAAAGATCTATTCATTTATATTTTACTGAAACTTCGTCTTGCCCCCAAACCAATAAGAACACTGGCTTCCTTCCTTTGTTTTGGTGAAATGCCCCATAGTTATGGTGATGTGGAATCTCTTCAGCAAATTAATAAACATAACTTGGCCAGACTATGGATGTGTCAAGTTACAGTGGTCTTTGGGAAGATTTATTAATTATAACCGAATAACTTTTTCTGTGCCCAGCACTCTCAAGGACATTTAAAAAGACACACCACTCACATGGAAAACAGCAGGTGAATGAGTGTTATAAAGTCTCCCTCAAAGCTGCGTTAAGTAAGCAAAGAGAAGAAAAATAAGTCAAGGAGAGATTAATTTTTTATCTCCCTGATCCTTTGAGTCCCTTTATTATTTGACTCTAATTTGTCATTCATATTCACCTTATGCTACAGTGAAGCTGAACTATTTACATTTTCTTGAAGACAGATATTTTTGTTTCTATATTTAAATATATTGCATATGCCACCGCCTTAATGATGATTTTCTTGATTCCTGTCCAAATGTGACCTTTCCTTTGATTTCCTATATACTTTATTTTTTCTGTTATAATACTTATGGGGATTTTTTTGCATTGTAGTTATTTGTAAGTTTGATTAGATTATAGAATTTATAATTATCTCTTACCTGAAATGTTGCAATAGCCTTCTAATCAGATTCCTTACTTCTACTCTACAAACCCTGCAGTCTACTCTCCTCATAGTAACTAGTGTGATTTTTGAAAAACATGAATTTAATGATGTTGCTTCCCTGTTTGAAATTTACAGTGGGTTTCCCACCACACTTAGAATAAAATCTAAAGTCCTTATGTTCTCAAGCCTTTCTAGTACTTCTATATTGTATCTTACTACTTTGTTTCTTGTGCACTCCCCTTTAGCCATTTTTGCTGCAGGGGTGGATGGAGGTGGTGATGAGGAGGCACAGAACTAAATATATAATCTCTTCTAATGGCCTTTGCTATCTCTCACTGTAGCCTCCTTCTTCAGATGCTCACATTCCTCACATTTATGCAATTTCTGTTCAGATGCCCTGTCCTCAAAGAGGACTGTCATGACTGCTCTGGAAATAGTACATCTCCTTACCTACCCATCACTAATCATTTAACTTATCTTATGAATTTCTTGGCATATAGTAGCCTTGAAATTATATATTAATGCTTGTGCGTGTGCATGTATGTGTATGTTTATGATTTAAGCTCTATAAGATTAGAGTCTTTTCTCGTCTCTGCCTTGCTTGTTTCTTTACCTGCAGGCCAAAAGGAGTAACTGGCACGTTATAGGAGGTTAAATGAATGACTATTGCCTAATAATAATATTTACCTTGCTTGCATATATCAAAGTTTAAGTTTTACATTCAAAGGTTGTTAAAAGCCCAAATTTGGGAATGAAACTGTGTTTCTATTCCTGTTCTGCTGCATGGCCTACAGGAAGTTACTTAACCTCTCTGCCTTGTTTTCTGATCTGTGAAATGAAGACACTGTCTACAACATAGGTTTTTTATGAGTATTAAATGAATCTGGCACAGAGTTGTTATATTTATTTTATTTTTACACTTAATTGGCGATTATTTGAATAATGTCTATCTTCTCCACTAGATTTTTAGGAATCATATTAATTTTCCCCCAACATTGTATCTCAATACCCCAGCTCATAATATGAACTCTAAATTATTGTTGTAAAAAAAAAAAAAAAAACAACGGTTTAAGTTTTAAGGTGATGAAATTCATGCATGTTTGTGTGCCCTGAACACATTCCCATATTCTGTAGTTGCCAGTCATTGTCACTAGATGGCAAGCTTGTCCTAAGCAAGGCACCCTAGAAAACAAGAATGAGGGCAGAGGGTGGGGGAAAATGTCACATAGATGTTTTTTAGGCTGATAGAATGATAGGAAGATGAAAGTTTAACCATAAAATAAGGTTTGCCTATATTTTATTCTGCTTCATTCCACTGCATGCTCTACCTTCTGAGTAGCTGATCTTTCACATGTAAAAGTGAATAATAATACTTTAAGATAGTGTAATAGTTTTCATTATAATAGAATTTAGAAAGTCTAATTATTTTCTTATTTATTTTTTGAAAAAGAATAACTACTTAAAAAGTAGACTTAGAAAAACAATAATGTATTTCTTAAAATTCTTTTTTGCTTTGTGCCTTGATATAACATATTATTGGTTTAAAGAGAGAAACTTGGTTAATTTTCTTTCAACTGCTGAAGAAAAGATTTCTTCATTGTCTCTGCTTAGTAAGAAAGGTAATTATCTACCACTTAATTTTCTACTAATTAGAATATCTTAAAATGGAAGAAATGTAAATTATTTATTTGTTAATATTAACTTTTCAAAAGTTAACCCAGATCTTGCTACCATTAGCACTGTTGGCAGGAATTCTGATACTGCCAACTGATGCTGATAGTCTTTATCAGGTAAATGATTCAAAGTGGAAAAAAGTGTTCAGTGAAAACGATTTATTGCATCATGAGAAAACTTGTAGTATGAGTTCTGAGTCTTGATTGACTTCTACTTCATCTCTATTTTCTCTATCCTATTCCCAACTTTTCTTTCAAACCTGACTTATAAAATTATTTTATATTCAACTTGAGAGAATTGAGCTATCATATGAATTGAGCTATCATGGTGAGAATGCATCCTCCAAGTAACATTTTCAAATGTATTACTGTCCCACAAATATCCCGTATTTAGTCTCCCTGAGAATTCACTTTGTTTTCAAAGACTGGAACAGTTGAAATTAATAATACATTACTATTTTCCAAAGATAATGCGTATTTATTGTTGAAACTTTATACTGATTAGAAAATAAAAGAAAAAAAACCCATCAACTATTGGTTAACTCTGTTAACAAGTTAATATAATTCCTTCTACTCCTTTATCTACCTATATTATATACATGTATGCATAAAAATTGAATATTGTCATTCATATTACTTTGTAATTTTTAGTAATGTATTGCAAATATCTTTTTTTTGTGTGTGATTATACATTGTTCTTCAAATCATGTTTTATAGAATTTCAGTGCATGGATTTGACTAATTCCTTTATTATTTTTCTTTATTATGTTATAAAATATAGTATTAGTACAAAAGCAGATAGATACATGTGAATCCAATACCTCACTTCCAAACAAAAACATTTCCTAACAATGGTCATTCTACATTGTTATATTTCCCAGTGTAAAATAATACCACATGAGGAAATTACAGTTCAACAACCTAGGTTGTGCTCAAGTACTCATAGTCCTGCCCCAGTAGAGTCTCCCCAACCACATGGGGTCAATTTTTCCTTCTCACCTTTATCCAGTGCTTTGTTTTGATTTGTCCGTTATGAGTAATTGTTTGAATAAAAATGCGAAGACATAGATATCATATCTCCTCCAAATAGTTTTCAGAGACATTCTGTTAATCCAAACTTAGCAAAGATCCATTTTTGTAAAAGAAACAGTCAACATTCTCAAAGTAAAGGAAGTATTTACAATGTTGTACAAAACAATTAACTTTTTAAACTTTTCATTCCAGAATAGGATCTTTGCTTTACCTTCTTGTAATCAAAAGTCCCATTAAAATAATTGTTATCCACTGCTAGAAAAAGGAACGGCGAGCTTAAAGGTTTCTTCTGCTTGTATCAATCAAGTTTTTAAAAAGCTTTATTTTTAGATAGTTCTTAGCTAGATCATATATAGTTTATAAATTCAGAGAAAATAGTTATTTCTTAAGATTAAAAAAAACTTATTCTCTTATGGGGTAATTTTTATGGTATACCTAAACAATAAAAGTCTGGCATTTAGTCAGTATTTAATAAATGAATGATTTTGTTTAGTAGAATCATTCAGCAATACCTCAATTATCTAGAATTAAGCAAACTGGCAACCTATTTTATGTAAAATGAAGCCCAGACCTCCCTCCCCTATCAAAAAATATTTGCAAAAGTCTTTTAATACTTATATGGGGAACTTGCTCTCCACTTTGCCCTTTCTTAACCATGAGGTTTGAATTGAGTTACCCCTCTTTACTTCAGGGCAAGACTTGCTGGTTTGAAGCAGTCATAATCTGGCCACTGAGCTTCTTTCATGGGTGAGCAGAGAGCCAGTACAATCAAAGGGGTAAAGCCAAAAATTGATCCTGGCAGTTTTGCTTCTGTGCTAAGATAGATTTACCCTTACATTGTGCTTTTAGCCAGTATCCCTCCTTTTTTGCGACATCCAACTTTGTAGCATTTCCTGTAAGTTGCAACTGAAAGAATTCTCACTGATAGATTCAATTATTTATGGGTGATTTCTTGAGTTCTTTATTCAGATACCTATCTTTATGAACAGTTCTAAAAACCTCCATTTTTGTAGTTTTCAAGTAAACATTTGAGAAACAAAAATTTGAAAGGAAAGGATTGGCAAGCCCACTGCCATTAGTCAGCCATACAGTCAACCAGTGTTATGTTTATTAAACTTATCAGACTGAAAGTTAATGTGATAGTGGACCATATTTTCCTTTGTATATCTCTGTCCTCAATTCCTTGGGTAATTTCTTGCACATTGTACCTGTTCCATTAGTATCTAATGAATAAAGGAATAATATTAATTAAGGGCATTATGATTTAGTAGGGAAAATTCTGGATTATTGTTGACTGAAATATTTGATAATTGAAGAAAAGCAGTTTTATATTTGAGTTATTAAGCTACTGGTAGGCATAAATGGGTACGGAAAAACTTATTATTCTATGATTGTGAGAAATTACTTCTCTGAACCTCATATGTAAAATAATTATAATATCAAGCTCAAGAATTTCTGTGAATATTTAATGAAATAATATATGTAAAGTATCCATAAGAACTCAATATTAGCAACTATTTTTGTAATGAATAAATGGTCTACTTTGTCATAATTTAATAATATTTGGTTATTACAGTATTGCTATAACTTTTAAATTTTGTCAAAGCTAAATCTTGTAGTTCAATTTGACAGCAAGCATATCCAGTCATTGGGATTTACATATTTCATTAAGTAGTCCCTTATATTTTCACATCAAATGTCTTAATTTAAGAATATTTCTGGCATCCACTTTCATTGAATACTTACAGCAAGGAAACTGGAAATCCTCACTGTCTTATCCACCGATTCTAATTCTTTATAGCAGATTATATATATTAGAAAGCAATTAAAATTAGCGGTATCAGTCAGAAGACTCAAGAACATTTTAATAATAGAAGATTGATAAAGAAATTTACTGAAAGTCTTTTCTTTGCTAAGTAAAAATCAAGGAGACCCTGAAAAGTAGCACACTTATGACTCTTTCAATAAGAAAACTCTACTAAGTATTCACAGAAACACCGCAAATGATAATTAAATAAAAAATAACCTTCATGTTAATTTACTTAGTTCAAGTATGCTTTAAACATATTCAGTTAGGACATTTTTTATTTTATGTTCAAAGTACATATCAGAAAAATAAATAGCCAAGAATTGAGCACTACATTTGTGTCTACTGTTATCTGCTATCTTCATTTCTTTTTTCTTGAGCTCCTAAACCCAAAACTAGTGTTTCTCAAAGTGTGTCCCAAGGCTACTTGTTTCACCTGATTGCTTTTTTAACAGTGTTGTTAAGATGGTTCTCCTTATTTCTAGTAGATGTTCTCAAGTCTATACTAGAATCCACACCATTAGACTCTCTTGGAAGGGGACCTGAGAATTTACTTTGTTATATAACTCCTCATGTGGTTTAAAGGCAAAGTCTTAATTCTCTATGGAACTTAAAACACATAACCTATTAGTTGCTGTTAATGGTCACTGTGGTTAACTTTAATAGAGCCAGTCTACAAAATTGAGTCTCCCACATCTAAGTTTAATAAAATAAAAAATAATACACTAAAATTAGTACTGAGAATTTAATAAAGGTTTGTTTTTTATATATATATATATATATATATATATATATATATATCCATATGTTTATATTACAAGTTAATTCTGTGGAAATATAGAAAAATGTCATTTAAAAATCTAAGAAAATACCAAACAAATGACATTGCTATTATTATGGGCCATGAAATCAGTGAGTATTCCCAATGCTATAGGAATTAGTGTAGCTTATATTAATAGTACATATTTATTAATGTATCCAAGCACATTTCATAGTGTCTATTACATGACATGGACTAAATCACATGATATGGACTAAATACGTATTTTTATATATTTATGGTGTTTTATGTATTTATTTTTCATTTATGGTCATATATATGTAGATGTGGATAGAAAAATACATCAGTATTTATAGGAAATTAGGTTTGTGGTGGTATTTTCACTTGTATAGTAGGATAAATTATTTGCCTTAATTCTTTTCCCTCCTCTCTGTAATCAGTTGCCCTGCAATCTTTCAGTTCTGCCAAGACAGAAAAAAGGAGTGTACTTCCTGCTCTATTCCTTAGTATTGAGCTCAATCATGTGACTTGCCTTGGCCACTGGAATTTTAGGAGATAAACACAATGTGTTTGTGAGTTCAGATTGTCCCTCTAGCTCTTTGCCATGAGAATTTACCCTGATTAGCTCCAGGAGGAGAACGAAGAACAGGTGAAGCAGAGCCAGCTCAGCTAACCCAAAGATCTATCAGTGAAATTCTTCTGACTGTTGTTTGGACAATTTTAATGTATCTAAAGATAACTGCTAAAATTTAATTCTTATTTTATAGGAATTTTCAAGGCATTTATTCCACGAAGTCTTTTTAATACTTTTCCCTTTTCACTAGGCTAGAATAAATGCCTCTTCACATATCTGTGTATTTCACTCTCTGTATCTTTGCTGCTGAATTTACTACATTATACTATAATTGCTTTTAGCTTCATTGTACTCTTTCACCAGACTATTTTTCTATTGAGCAGAGGTGTATTTTAATTTTTTGAAAAAAAAAAAAATCTGTGGCTCACACATAATAGGAGCCAAGTAAGTATAGAATAAATGAATGAATTTATAGGAATGTCTAATATGCAACATGAAATTGTATTCACTTTGGAGTGGTACAGTGTGATCTTGTGGTAGATTGACATAGTGGTTTCAATTTCTAGTTCCCTATAGTGGTAATGTATATTCACACTCTTGCCATGACTCAGGTGGGAAAGATGTACTTCATCAGCCCTTAATTTTGGACTTAAACTTTTGCCTAGTAATGGTCTATGAACTGTTGGCAGACATGACATAAATGAAGCCCCCCACCCCCGCAAAAAAAAATGCAGCAGTGAAGTTTGCCCTCTTCTGCTTTTATTATTGTCATGTGAAGAACATACTTCTTGGACCTAACCTATAGCTTGGAGCCAAATTCAGCCTAAATCAGAAACCTCCAGCTAGCACACAGATGTATGAGCAAGAATAAATGATTTTTATTTTATGCCTCAGAATTGTGGGGTGCTTTTTTACAAGCACAATTGCAACAATAGCTGATAATTATCTATGAAGAGATTTGTTTTCATGAGACAAATTAATAAATAAACCACATAGTTTATATCTACAGAGAAATTTTCCAGAGCTTACAATTATTCAAAATTGATCAAAATGAATCTAGTATCCTTTATGCCAAATCCTTATTGACAAAGTTATATTACCATTATAGATAGATAGATTCAATTTTAATTAATTTTAAGCTAAGAATTATACTATTTGGTTCTCTAAATATGTATGTATACATGCACACATACACAACATCACACACGTACATACATACCCAATTGTTAAACTAAAGTTAGATAGGTGGTAAACGTTATCCTTGTTCTACTTTCTTACAGTACCAAACACATGATCATCTAAAGATTCTTTGTCTGCCTTTAAGCTAGGTAGATTTTTGTACTGGTCAATGGCACATGAGCAGACATAACCTCTGTCACCTGTAACACCCTTAAGGAAAAGAGAAATGTCTTTCCTCTGCTTTTTTACTGCCAGGTAGGATTTGTATAGGCAATTATGAGCCATCTAGGAAGCCAGGGGTAGACAAACAACAAGAGAAAAGGAGGCTGGGTCTCTGATTACTTTGTATAGCACAACTGCCATATCAGCATGGACCTTTACTTTGTGTGAGAATAAACTATCTTGTTTAAGCCTGGTAATGCTATATTTGAAACGCATATAATAAAAATGCATAGTATATATCTATTCATCAGAGTTACTCTAATTAGATGGTTCAATTTTTTTATTAAATATTTTTTAAAATTCAAAATATATGTTTTAACATTAACACTTGTGCATTAACTAAGAGACCGGAAAATTTACCCTTTGCACTCTCCTGTCTAGGAATGGTCAGATTAAGAGTTTGGTGCTCTTATGACCCTTGCTTGACTAGGCCAGTGGTCATGTATGCCTTCCTTCCTGTGTAAAGTATTAGATGTCAAACACACCTCATCAGAGGCAGTGATAGGAAGTAATTCAATGGTTTATTACTCATTGGGGCATAGGCAAAGTGAAAGGAGTGCCTGCATGGACTTGGAGATACCATCAAAGAGAAGAGGGGGAGAAGAGGGAAGCAAAGGAGAGAAGAAGGAAGTGAGAGGAGGTAAGAAATATAGGACAAGATCCCACTTGCCTGCATTTTAGAATAAGACTTATACAGACTAATACTGGTGGCTCTTCAGAGCAGAGGTGTGAGTTAGCGGGTGGGGGATGAGATCAAAGACAGGCAGGATGGCATACCTTGCACACTATTTATTTATCCAACATAGCAGAAGTGATCAGTGTAGCGGTGGGTATCTGAAAGTTTTCTTGCTGGTAGTGACTTGTTGAACTCAGCTCTATTTCTCACAGGTGTGTCCTTCCAGCCCAATTGTAAGTCGCATTAAACTTAATTGAAATTAAGAAGGAGTATGATGACTAATTTTATGTGTCAGTTTGGCTGGGCTGTGCTGCCCAGCTATGTGGTCGAACATTCTAGACGTTTCTGTAAGGATGTTTTTAGAAGAGATGAAAATTTAAATTGGTGAAATTTGAGTAAAGTGAATTGCCTTTTATAATGTGGATGGGCCTTGGCCAATTAGTTGAAGGCCTGAATAGAACAAAAGACAGACTTCCTCTGAGTAAGAAAGAATACTCCCCTGGGTCTCTGGCCTGCTGGCCTACCCTGCAGATTTTAAACTTGCAACCTCCATAATCAGGTAAGCAAATTTTTAAATCTCTGTATGTATATATGTATATATATACAATCTATTGGTTCTATTTCTCTGGAGAACCCTAATTCAAGGGCATAACCAAAATAGAATTTTTTCTTCTGCATAGAAGTAGAATGATGATGGTGATAATAATGATGATGATTGCAATATAGCTATACAAATTATATATTATAATTCACTTTATTTAAAACCTCACAGTGTTATATGGTCCTTAGCATATTACCAACCATCCAGTTTGGTTCCTATATGCTATTGATTAATTTATTTATCAAATAAAACTATTGTGCATAGTGAACTAGTTCCACCATAAATCAAATAATTTACCATGACAAGTAAACAGGAATGTTTACCCAGTAAGTTTTAGCTTAGGTTTGGTCTGCAACCAGTGGAAAATGCTCCCTTGTACTAATGAATAGATTCAGTGAAGCTAGCCAAAGCACCTGCCAAAAATACCTTAAAAATGTTCCTTTTATAGGACCCAAAAAATTAAGTGTTCAAAATGTTAATTCAGTGTACTAAGGGAACAAGTACATACCTTGTATTAACCAGTGTTTATATGAAGTGGAAATTCATGTTACTGAGACTTAATTGTTTGGAGATATCTGGGACCTAGCAATCATTTTTGGGTAGGGTCTTTGGATAAGGCACAGCTCAAGTAAGGATATGTCTTTTTCTTGTGTTTTTTAAATTATTTTTTTATTAAATAAAATACATTTCTGAGTTTGTCCTTTTTTGTGTGGGAGAAGGGATGCTTTTATAACACATCAAGGAAAACAAGAAATGATGATGACAATGATGAAAAATGGTGATGATGATAATAATGACTGCTTACAAATTTGTGGGTCAAAAATGAATATTCTCCAAGCTTCAGGTGGAAGTCCATTTAAGGTGAGACAGAAGAAGAAAATATTTTCCTAAAGATTGAGTCATACATTTTGATACCTATCCTTACCATCTGTCTTATGGGAAAGATGACTAAGATTTCCTATCCTATGGTTTAGAGCCCATCTACTCCCATTTCTTCAAGGATATTGCTTCACAAATTAATCATCATTTTTTTCTTCATAGTTTCACTTTATTCATCATTGTTTCCTTCTCTTCAGAAAATAAATGTATGCACTTGATTTCTCTTGCCTTAGTTCTATAGACCTCGATCACATACACTCCTTTATCCTGCAGCCAAACTTTTTGTTAGGGCTGTATAGGTTTGCACTCTCGACCCCTTTATTCAGTTATTCAGAAATATTTCTAAGCTAAAGCTTAGAGCTTGGGCTTTGCGTATATTATCAATTTTAATTTTTAACTGACAAAATACATATAGATATTCTCTATTCCTAATTTGCAAATAAGGAAAAATGAAATTGAGAGAGGTTTAAGGACTTGCTGAAAATAAACTAAAACAAAGACTGTCCACTAGAATATGGATATTATCTTCCTCCACTAAAACTGACATTCATTGAGTGTTTACTCTGTTACTATGTATGAGACATTCCTCAATCTCATCACTCACATTTTTTTTTGCTTAGTCTTCATGACATCTCTCTGAAATTGATGTTTCTATTAATTTCTCAACCTTCATGAATCTTACAAATTCAAATTAAATGGTATTTCTTGAATCATGGATAATCTATTGAATGTTAGGTAAAATGAATACTTTTTCCTATTCATTTATTTCTCTGTTACATTTAGTATTTCTGAGCACTTTTTGTAGAAAGATGTCTTCATTAAAATTAAAGTGAAAATAACTTGGCTTACACATATTTGTAATAGGAAAATTAGAAAACAATAAAACAACACTAATCCTACAATTCATAGGTGATTACTTTTACCATTTTACTGCATATAGTTTCAGTTTTTTTCTGATATGCATATATCTGTATGTTTAAATGCAAAGTCTTTGAAATTTTGTAACCTTTTCATTGGTCAATAAAGGTAACTATCTTTATGTCACTAGAGTAGATAGTCTAAGGCTGCCATAAAACACTGACTGGACCATTTAGCGGCTTAAAACAACACAACTTTATTATCTCACAATTTTGTAGGTTGACATTCTGGATTAGCTCAGCTAGTTTCTCTACTTGAGATTTCATGGGCCAAAGTCAGTGTCAGCCCTTATGGGTAGGCTCTAGGAAAAATCCACACCCAAGCTCATTCACGTCGTTGGCAGAGTATAAGTCCTCATGGTTGTAGGACAGAAGTTCTCACTTTCTTGCTGGCTCTCAGCTGGTGATTGTCCTTAGCTCCTCGAGGAAATTTCCTTCTATATCTCAGAACCAGCGTCAGTGTGTTGAATCCTTCTCATGCTGGACTCTCTCGGACTTTCCCTTTTGCTCATCTCTCTGACTCATTCTTCTGCTTTTAAGTGAAATTTCAACTAGTAATGTATAAATAAAATTTTAACTTCATAACTCAAAATGAAAAATTCAAAGGGGCATGGTTGAAACTTGTACACTTCTAGCTGACATTCCTATTCCATTTTTAATAAAAGGAAGTATATTAAGGTGTTCTGGTACATTTTGTTTAATCTGTCAAATTCTTTTTGGTTTCAAGGTACAGAAACCAACTTAAAACTAGTAAACAAGTGAAAAGTTGTTTATTATAAAGCCACAGATGTCTCAGGATTCCAGAGGATGAAAATTAGTAATGTTGGGCCTCACAGGACTTGGATTTGGGATCTCAGGAACTGACACCACTCTGCTATCCCAGGAGCTCTATAGACACTACAGTCTGCTTTCTAGCTTTCTATCTGCTACTTAGCTACTCTCTTTCTTTCTTTCAGTCTTAACACCTTCTAAATCATTTTGCACAATATCCATTAGAATCATCAGCAACAACTCTAAATTATGACTGGCCGGGATCTGTTCTGAAAGACTCAGATTTATCATTGGCCTGCTAATGCTTTGATGGGTTTTGGGCTAGATGATCATCCATGGTTGGAACGACGAGGTGGGTAAGAAGATCATAAAGGTCTGTCTGTCTTTCTCGGATCTGTGGTTATAATAGATTCTAGAAAATGAGTACCTAGAAGAGGAAGTGATGAAGATGTCTAGTATACTTGTTAAAAATTTTGAAAGTAGAGTTTTAAGGGATATTTAAATAAGATATTATTACTAAGATATTCATGATTAACATTATCCTATATTTCCAGCCTTTTAAAATTCATATTTATAGTTATGATCATATATATATACATATATATATACACACACATATATATGTATATGTGTATGTATATATATATATATATATATATATATGTACTTTTTGAGTATATAGGTCTTTCATCTTCTTGATTAAAATTATTCCTAGGAACTAGGATACATTTTGATGTAAATGGGATTATTTTCTTAATTTCTCTTTTTGATTGTTATTAGTGGATATAAATGCAACTGATTTTTGTGTATTGATTTGACTCTACAACTTTACTGAATATTGTTAGTTGTAACAGTTTTTTGGTGGTCTTTATGGATTTCTATGTATTGTATCATATATAGTATCATGTCATCTGCAAATAGAAACAATTTTAATTCTTGCTTTCCAATCTGATTACTTTTTCTTTTTCCTTTCTTAATTACTCTGGCTAAGACTGAATTGACTTTTTAAATAATTTTTTATACAATATTTTAGAAGCTTGTTATTCAAAGTAATAGTCATTTGTCAACAAACCATATCTTATTATTTTCAAGAGATGCTATCTCATTGATTGAGGACTATTTATAGATCTTAACATATTTTTAAATTACCAAGCTCCTCTGCTTAAGAGTAGGCCTACAGAGGACAAACAGAAAGTGATATTCAGGGTTAGGACTATGTTCACCTTGTGGCATGAAATGGAATACAGTCAAGTAGTATAGGATATTGCCAAGAGAGTGTTTGAAGTATTGGACCATGGACAGGGAAAATAAAGTGATGTCTGTTAACTTGAGGGCCAAATGAGATAAAAGATAATGGAAATAGATGTAAAATTAAGAGGTCAGAGTCAGAGGTTGCAATATATTTATAGTTTATAGGTATTCATCAAACATTAAAGGAAAACAACTACAATAAAACAGCTCAAGGCAAACAACTAAAACTAGGAAGTATAGTTATTGGAGGGACAATTTTTTAACTGATGAGTCAGAGAAGAGTTTTACCTTGAAAATCCAAAGTGGTAAATATAACTTAAGCAATATTGAAACATTTCCCAGTTTATCTGTATAGAATTATCAAATTTAATATTGCAAACAAATATTTTCTCATGAGAATTTAACAGAATTATTATCTTTTAAAAACCAATGAATTAATAACATGTTAGTAAAGTAAAAGTATATAATCTATTTCTGAAAAATAAGAAAGCTCCACGACTACTTATGTGCACAGTTGTCTTAAAGAGATGCCCATGGCGAGTGAGAAAAAAAACTGTCAATTTTCTGAGATGATAGATTTATCTTTTATATCAGCTTCCATGTTCACAGTTTTTCGAAAAAGAAGCCATAATACAATATTTTTTCTTAATTTTGCATAAAAAAGGTTGTCATTAACATATATTTTAGGTTTTTCTGCTTCTAAACTATCAGTTTCTTAATTCTCTGAATAAATCAGCTAAGACTTTGTCAGGTATAACTTTGCTTTTAAATCAGAGTATAAAGATATTTATGAGACTAGTTTATTTTTGTGGGGTTTAAATATTTAAAATATAAGTTGGCATTGAGGGCATAATATATTTTATACTTAATAAAACATACCGCTGTTCTTCATTGAATAAACCTTTGACCGAAGAGCAACTACCCAGAGATGCTATGCTATTACTATAGTTGACCTGTAGAGGTCACTATTAGCAGACAAATGAAAAGCCTTTTGGCATTACAGGTTAACATGGTTAAATTCCGTCCGCCCAAAATCACTAGAAAAACCGTAGCACTAAATGTCATATAAAGACATTTTTTAAAAAAGTAACACAATTTAAAAATAACAATACTATTAGATAATTAAATAATAAAATTAGATATTACTTGGATGAGTTAGCCAAACCCTATGATTTAAGATTTACCAACTCTGCAGTGTCTTAAACAAATTAAAAGAGGGATCTTGATAACTTGAGTTTTAATATTTTTGTATTATGTAATTATTTTCTCTAATATTTACTATAAGAATATGTGGAAAAAAGACATGGAAACTGGACATTGTTTAGATTCTCTAAACAGCTATATTTTAGAAAGTGTAAATTTTACTCCATTTAAAAAAAAACAGATAATTCTAGTAAAAAATGATATAAAGTAGTCACTTTTAATGTTTATTCAGTTGGATGATAATCAGGTGGGTATACTATGTGGCGGAAGATAGCAGGACTAGTTAATAGAGAAACCACCCTTACCACACGTATGCCAGTAAAACCCCCTTAAAATGAAGGGAATCTGTCATTTTGTGTAAATTCTCTTCTGCTTCCATAAACACAGCCGTAATCAATTAAAGACCCACTTGTGAAGGA
The DNA here is from genome assembly GCA_030015415.1 of Cynopterus sphinx. Classification (NCBI taxonomy): domain Eukaryota; kingdom Metazoa; phylum Chordata; class Mammalia; order Chiroptera; family Pteropodidae; genus Cynopterus; species Cynopterus sphinx. Next base: position 30,124,958 of record CM057392.1, on the reverse strand, counting down.
GCCATTGTTTGCAGTTCCATTCAGACATTGCTGAGTTGTCTTTTAGACTGCCCATGCGGAAACCCTGGTAAGGTGATGAGAAAGTTCAAAGCACCTAACATTTTAATGTGGATTTTGTCATTGAGACTCCTCTTTATCTTTTCATTCACTTTAAAAATTGTAATATAGTATATGTGTTGATTGTTGGTTCTAGGACATGGAGAAAGAATAAGAACTTGAAGAATGAAAATGATCTAATGACATAATTCCATGTGACTTTCAGATTACAAAGCCTTATATATTCAAGATGAATCAGTGCTGAAAATGTTTGCTAAGAAAACAAATAATATTACTTTATCATAAGTCTTGGTAGAAAGTGAGAGTGCTTTCTCCAACACTAATAAATCATTCATTAATTTTTGTCATGATGCCATTTTATTTTTATTCTTAAAACTCTCTTGTACACTCCTAATTTGAGCTAGACAGTATTATTGGTACTGAAATGGTCAATATTCAATCTTGGTTGCTAGATTTGGAGACTGGTGGAACTTTGATAAAGAGACAGATATAATTATATTTCAGATAGAATTTGGCATAAATGATTTAAAAATTAACATGATAAAAATGAATCAATATTAAATATTAAATGCTATTGATATATAGTGAACTAGAAGGAATAAACAATTATTCTCAGAAGAAAAGTAGAGTTGATCCTTACATAACATGGGTTTAAACTGTGCTGGTCCACTTACACACAGATATTTTTCTATAAATATATTTACGGTCAGTCCTCGCTATCCATAGGTTTCACATCTGTGGATTCAATCAACTGCGATTAAAGACAGTATTTTTGATCTGTGTTTGGGAATCCACAAATTTGGATGGTCAAATAAAATTACAGGCAGATCTTCTACTGCATGGGAGTCAGTGCCCCGAATCCCCACAGTGTTCAAGTGTCACCTGTAAACCCTCATATAGCAAGCCTTGAGACGAAGAAGGAAATGCCATAATGTTAATTTCAACACTTCACTTTGTCACAGTGGGAATCTGACTTTTGGGTCACTCTTGGTCCTTTGCTTTCTAAGCAGGAACAGGCCAAATTTCTTCCAGCTGCCTAAAGAATAGCTGGGCATAGGCCTGGAGGAAATCAAATTCAACCATAGCTATCTGGATATTCAAACCAAATATAAAAAATGTTGGAATGAAAATTAAAGAACCAAGTATCTAATAAGAACATGTTTTCTTTCCTAAGATTTTTTTTTCTTTTCTAGATCAAATTAGGAAAAAAACTCTCTTTGGATCTATAATTTAATAAAACTGCCGAGTCTGTCACTGTTATAAAAGCACACAGGCCTCTTTTCCTTGAGTGACATGTCTGGGGAGGTGATAAGAAAGAGTTCAGTGCCCACATCATCCACTCCACAGATGACTCAGGACACCTTCACTTAATCCATTCATTACTCTGACCTTAGCGGGAGTTACAAGCAAAACCTGCCAATTAGATGTTGGTAATGTGGACTCTGCTTTAGGGAATTGGGTAAGACTGCCAGAATTCATTCCTGAACTTTAGCAGCCACAAAAGAGTATTTTTCTGTCGTCTGTAACTGATTCAAAACCAGGTCTCAAAAGGACAAGCTTCCTTTTGTGCACCATCTTTCCTAAAGTCCAACAACTAATAATGTTACAACGTCAGGTTTTTCACAAGATCACAGGAAACATCTGACGAAAGAGAAGTAAAGAAAACAAATGTCATCTTTTGACTAGATTAGCCTGTGTTTTCATTCTATTTTCTAATTTTAGAACATTCTCTTTGGAAAATAATTATGTGGTAATTCAACATTAATTAATTATACTTTATTGTTAAGTGAGAGATTAAATCTATGTTGTATCAAGAATCATAAAATAAAAGCTTTCTAAAATCTTTAGATATTTAGTAAAGCAGGTAATGTCAGTTTATATTCAAAACCGCTTGCCCTTACCTTGCAAAAAGATTTCCAAAATCTTATCCTAAAGCTGTATTGGCATCACTACTTTCTTCTCTGCTAACAAACACACATAAGGTTGAATGCTTTGCTGTCAGGTTCATTGACATTATTATGACATTATTATTTTTAATTTTTACATTTTAGTTGGAATGCTGGGCAATATTTTGAAATTTTTGAGGGGCAGAGGTAGATTTTCTTAACAAGGACTTTGTGTACTTAAATATCTTATTAGTAGAAAGAACAAATCTTGGAAAATTTCCAAGTCATTTTGTAGAAAATGTCAGAGAGCTCTGAACAGTAGGACAGTGGGAACTTTAGATAGTAAAATTCATAGTCAGTCCCTGTAGACTCTAACAGGAAAGATTTGACTGTGGACTTCTATATCAAGGTTTTTTTTTTTCTTTTTAGAGCAATGTATTCTTTTGGCTTCTAGTCCTAATTTTACCTTAGAAATTATTTTTAATGTGCTTCAGACAGGGGCCTTCTGTCCAGATTTTGAATGCAAGTACTGTGTCTTTGTTTTGTATTCTTGTACAAATATATTTTATTGGGAACCTATTTCAAAATGCTTGTTAAACATATGAGCTTATTCACATGAATGCACTCAAGTGCTATAAAGGTAGGGGCAGAAGTTAGAACAGAGGAACCTATGTCTCATATTCATGGCTGCAGCTCCCTGTTTGAGGAGAGAGGTTGCCTTCATCAGCTCACTGCCTGTGCACACGACACACTACGTACATACTTCTTTCTCCTGTGACGCACACACATAGACACACACACACACACACACACACACACATCCCTATGATTTAAGGGGAAAAAAACACATTAGTCATAAAACTACGAAGTTGAAAGTAAGAGAGTAAGGCCAGGATAGTAACTGCTCAGAACTTGAATGAATTGCCAGTTTTCACCAAGTAACTGGCTGGCCTTCTCAGGCAGACTCCAAATTCCTGTTGAAATGAAGACTTTCTTTCCTGGACTAGGCCTGGCATTCCTGGGAAACAATGGCCCTTTTCAAACAGGCTCTGAAATTTCACAGGTGAAGGGAGAGGGGCAGTCATTTGATTCCACCCACAAGAAGCCTGTTAGTATTTTAAAAAGTGAAGACAGAGCCTATCGTGGAAATGCAGGCAAAGCTGGCTAGTGGCTGAGAGCTGCAATCTAGACCAACAGTTCTGCAGATCTCTGAAATATGAATCAATTTCAGTGTTCTGTCTTTGACTCACATTGCAACTCTTTTTCTAGATTTTCTTAAGGGCAGTCTACTGAACCACAGAAACAGGGTTTTATTTTGTATCATGTTTTATGGAAGAACAGTATTTAAGGTTTTCTTTGATTAGAAGTTAACATTAGAATCTATAAAATGATTGAGTTACTGATAAGTGCATGTCATTTTGGAAGAGATGCAAAGTAAAAATATTCTATAGACATACAAACATACATATATGATTACATGTATATGTAGTAATTTTACCTTGCATCATTTCCAGAGTGACTTTAAATGGATCTAATTATGTTATAATTTAAAAATTTTTAAATATTAATATAATTTTAGGAGTCTTATGAAAGTATAGACCATATCCCATTTGAAAGAATTTAGGCATAGTGGTCACCATGCTTATGCATACAATTAGTGTCATATGCATTTCATAATAAATAGACAGACCTTATTAGGCACACCTTCCTGCAAGAGGCTCTTTTCTCTTTTATTCTTTTTAACAGTGGTGATAACTGCTCCAAGATTGAAGATGCACTCAGTATTTAACATAGGCCTAACCTGGAGACTTATTTTAGGTATAGGTTACTGAAGACTCAAAATACTTGTGTTTTACTTAAAAATAGATAATAGAACTATTTATAAAACTATTACTCTAAATTATATAGACCTCTATAATTTAATGAATACTACCCACTTCAAATATTAGGCTATTTCTTGAAGAGGATTCCCTTACTCTGCCTTACTGCATTCTCAGCCTTACTGAGGCTGAGAGGTATCTAGGTTTATTATTATCGTTTTTTTTTTTTTTTGCAGTTTCTACAGTATATTGATATTTTCTGATGCTCACTGACCTAACCCATTTTGCTAATGCACAGCTATTTGGTAATTTGTGGTAAACATATGGGGCTACCAATTGTTAGGAGTAGGTGAGGGTTTAGTAAACCATCTAGGATCTTGCTGCCAGGTCACCAAAAAAATACATATTTTGCTACTTATAGGTATCTGTGCATCAATGGACATAAATCAATCTCAACCCTAGTCTCTGTGTCATGAAGTCCCAACTCTGTGTCCCATGTGACTTTATGAAAGGGCATAAAAGTTTATTGGAAGCAAATGAGCAATAGTTTAACTCTTTAATCAGTCAGATATTTCATAATCTTTCAGAACCATTGGTAAATACTGGACCATTTAACAAAACCTAGGGCATCATTTATAAGGGTAAAGGGTGCAAGATTTGCAGACTCTTATAACTGGTTCATACAAAGACTCAGAAGGAAATGGCTGTATAATATTTTAGCCAATCCACTTATCAAATGTCATCATTGGAAATCCAATTTAAATTAAATACATTAACAAATGTCTGGTTAGATGCTTGATTAGAAGTAAACATAGATGAATTCTGTCTGGAGAGTGGCTTTTGGATTAAGAGGTAAGAAACCACCTTAGGCCAACTGACTGTCCTTGAATATATATTGAAATCATCACACGTTTTTATCACACATTCTACTATTAATCATATTAAAAGAAGGTATAAGCCACATAACATTTTCTTTATTTTCCCCTCATGCAGGTAGTTTACTAGTATTTTCAACCTAATGGAACATAATAAACCATGAAAAATATATTGACCCTTAGTATTTTTCACAGACTTCCTTCCTTTCCTTTTTTCCTTCCTTCCTTCCTTCCTTCCTTCTTCCTTCCTTCCTTCTTTACCCCTCCTTCTTTATCACAAGTGTGTAAATAATAGACATAAAGTAACTAGACTCAATTTATACAATGGAAGTAAGATTGCTTTTTAATGACTAAGTTGTACAGATAATTGCTGAGTTATTTGTTTTATTTAATCATGAATTTATCTATAAAACAGACATTAGTGCTATTTTGGGTCATATTGTTTAGAAATATTGGTAGTAATAAATGTAATAACAACCCAGATAGCTAAGGTTTTCATATAATTTTTTACTTCTCACTGTAACCTTATGAGAGAAGTTTTATTATCTATATTCTGCAGATAAAAAACTTGACACTTAGAAAGTATAAGCCTCAAGTCCAAAATCACACAATTAGCTGGTAAATGGTGAAGTGTGAATTTAGATCCATGTCTGATTCTTCTTTTATTTTTCATGTTTTTATAAATTTTTTTGTGACTTTATTGTGGTATAAATGACAAGTAAAAAATGTATTTTTTTTAGATTTTGCAATGTGATGCCTGACTTTTAATTGTTTAACTCTTATACTCTGCCATATCCCATCAGACCCCAGGCCCTAACCCTTGGCCAGCTTTTCATGCTGATCTATGTGAAGATTCAATTCAACAGCTAATTACTGGGCAGATCTATATGTCATGAAGATTTATATAAATAAGTAAATCACTATATCTTTCTGTAAGGAGAACATAATTTAGTAAGGGATATAAGATATACAACATGTACACAGATATATATAATACAAAGCAGAATGTAATATGTGCAGAACAGATGGTTGAGACTCATCTATTTATTTTTACTGAAGTAATAATATAATAGTTATGAAATGAATAGTTATGAGACAGACCCTACACTTTGCCCATTTGCTGAACATAAAAAGAAAAATTCAGGGAATTAGTTTTTTGATTATTAAAACCCTCAGGTTTCAGGGTCATAAAAAAAAAAACTCAAAATGTGAAGAAGGGTAAATACTTTGAGGAGAAAATGCTTTGAAGAAAGTGGTCCTTTAAAACTCATCTTTTAAGAAAAGTAATGTGGCCTTGGAAAGAGTGGACTTCAACAAGACCATTCAGTGAGCTTTGTATGTGTGACATGACATCAGGAGCCTTGAGACCTGGAAACGGATACCCACCTAGTCTACTCAATGGATGAAAAAAGGGCTGACTAGCTGTTTGGTAGAGAACCAGGAGAGTACTGGTGCTGCTTGGAGACTGGCCGAGAGCTTGTTCTCCTGGAGCTTGTGGTGGCAAAGGATGTGTGAGTGGACCAGATATGAGCCATTGCAGGAAAGAACTGGGTAGAAACTCTTTAAGGACTGTCCAAGAGGATCGGCGGGAATTGATGAAAGGACTCCAGTAGTGTGAGTCTGTCTAAGGGCATCTCCAGGGAAATTAGAAGCTGAACATGAAAAACACAGTCAGGGGAACGAAGCACCACAGCTAGGAAAAGCTCTAAAGTATCTGATCTGTGAAATCATCCCATAACAGAATAAGCTTTGAATGCATACCAGTGATTGAAAATTTCCAAAGAACCTGCAAAGCAGCCCCATGCAACTAGCAGCTTAAACATGGACTGAGAAAACAAGTGCTAAATTACATTGATACCAGTTACTTAATATCTTTTCCGACACTGACTTTTTTCTGGAGGAGTCAGAAACTGTGGTTAGCCCACCCCTTCTCCACTACAAATGGTCTCAGTGATACTACTCTTCATTCCAATTCCTAAAACTTGTCAGATTTACCTGTGACTCAGGATTTTTATGTTAGCCATTTTCTCTACCTGGCAATGGCCTTTCCTGTGATGATCTCAAAGCTCAGTCAATAAATATATTGCTTCTCTGCGAATATGACAAATTTATTTGGGAAGAAGGAATGATATAAATCTATGTAACATTAAACACAAAGTTGGATTTACATTATTTCAGTGCCTTCATTTGATAAATAACAATAAATTTATCTTTTAACATGTAAGTAATCGACAGGGGTCTTAAAATGGTTTGGGACCTGTTAAAAGTATTTGGAGGGAACATATCACGTGCAAATATTCACATGGAATTTGTATTTGTGCCTTAGAAGGGCTTGTGGACTATCAGTGCTGGTTGTTTGTACTAGTTCCTCCTACTATCTTGTTGGTCCTGTTTGTTAATCAATAATTGTAAGCTACTTTTTAAAATATGGTGCATTTACAAGCTATTTTCTTCTTTTTGGACATGCCAGTGAGTCTAGAAAAATTTAAAAAAAGAACTGATCATAACTGGGAGAGAAATGATCTCAGCCTCTCTCTGTGGGTGACAATAGTCTTTGGTATCGTGATTTTTTTTCCCTATGTGAAAACCTTATTGAGTAGCCTTGAGTTAAATTGCTTTTTGGAAGGAAATAGGGAATAGATGGTGCCCAGTCATTTCATTAAGGCATCTTGACTACAGCTGCAGCCATTTGGAGAAAGACCACAGCAATTCACAAAGGGATTTTCACTGTAGCATTTGGTTTTTAGTGCAGGTTGTGAGTCCCAGCAAATTTCAGAGGTCTTTGCCTTCAAGTGGAATATAATCTAAAAAGAGACATTAGATTCTATGTAGTATGTTAACACGGTACCAAAAAATGAGCAGGGGGAATTTGATATCTGCAACTATATTTATGAAGTGGGTCAGTCTGGAAATCAGACTTTTCACCTTTGTTAAACATCACATAAAGTATTTTAAATATTTTTATTCTAGATAAACAGAGTCAAAATCTTAATTAAGATTCTCCATTGTATGGTTTTAGGTTTTATTTTACAGCCACTTTTCCTAATTAGTGGTTATGTAAGAGAAAAATAAGGCTTAGCGTCTTCCAGGCCTCTTTTGTGTGGAAATGGTTCTTGTTCTTTTGCTGGAACTCGATGTTACCAAACTGGCATTTTATTTGGCTTGGTAGTATTTTTTTTTTAAATAATGCAGAAATTTAGGAAACCTAAAATACAAGGTTCACAGTATTCAGAAAAAAAAAAAACCTTAAACATTAGCCATATGTATTCCGAATATTAGCTAAAAGCTAGATAGCTCTTTTTACAGTCAAGTCAGCAAAATAATACTAACCAATTATTCTCTTGAGCTTTTAAATAATACCTGTTTTTTAAAGTACAAAAAGAAGTTACAAGATTTTAAAGAAGTAGTTCAAATGCCTCATCTCCAATAATAATACCTATAAAACATACACAAAAATGAACTGTTTTATAAAGTTCTTAAAGCAATTTAAATATAAACACAGTTTCTTGAAAAATGAGATCTGCATACTTCAGTTCTTAATCTGAAAAAAGATAAGTAATATTTTAGACTTTATAAAAATTATGCTCAAATGTCATGCAATTAGCATAATAGTTATTTGACATGTAAAATAGTGTGCATATATTCATCAAAGAGGAAATTACTCTCTTTGAATTCATATCTTTGGTAGTTTTCTTCTTTTTCCCTCCCTCCCTCCCTCCCTCCCTCCCTCCCATCCATCCATCCATCCATCCATCCATCCACCTTTTTTCTTTTTTTTCCACACCAACCTGGGACTTCCTGAAAAAAGATAGTTATAGCCCAGTCCCACAAAATCAAGCCTATCCAATTAGAAACAATGTGCAGTCTTAAGACCCAGAACCACACAAACATCAAGCCTGGGCCTTGTTTCCTGAAACTCTTATGGACACCTTTGCTGATACAAACAAGCTGTCATCTCCAAGGTGAGAAAGAATGGAGGACTTGGTGTTCGCCTCCACAACTGTCCGTACTTCAGAGCATTTATGATAAAAATAGGGCTGATGGCTCCAACCTTACTGTAAGAAAAGGTAGATTGGACACTTGGAAAACTGGATGATGGCCTGACCTGTTCCGTAATTACTCAATTAGAGAGCCTCAAATCACTGCCTAGCATCGCTTTTATTTCCAGCAAGTAGACTAGAAACCTTGACACATAGAATCTAGCCTACCTTTACTTAACGGATTTGTAGATAGAGGATGTGGCACACAGTCACAAGACCATGGTCAAAAAGAATGTCAATGAAAATCCATGTCCCAGGACCCAGTCTTCTGCTGGAACGAGGGTAACTTGTGTGGAGATTTTAATGCACAACACCATGCAATTCTCATTTACAGGTAAAACTTTCATGCAAACAACTTCTCAAACTGAAGCCTGATTCATTGGAAGAGGTAAGGTGAAACCCTAAAGGCACAGCAACAAGCCTAGGCACCTGGTAGACTCCAGATTCCATCAGGGTCTTCATCCCCAAGTGAACACCCTCAGGTATTCACTTGACCTCCATGTATTTCCCTGGTGATTATTTAGTGATTTTAAGGTGACCTCCACCTTATTCTTGTTCTGCTTTCATCAAACAAGTGTTTTTAAAACATGTCTCAAGAAGTCTTTTTTTAAATTGTTCAAGATTGAGTCATTGGCCTATAAGCAATATCTTTTCGACACTAGTATCCTAAGGTACACCTTCAAGAATAGCATAGCCCTCCAACCAGATCTCTTAAGTGTTCTGCGCACAACGAGTCAGCATTTCCCCTTTAATGTACTATAATGGCGCTTAGTTTCCACCTTTCTAAGGTAGTCTGGTCATTCAGACTCAGCCACTAAATTTAAACTCTGTAGATGTGTGAGCACAGGTTGCCTCAGGGCAGTTACCTAACAGCAAAGGTGTGTTTACCTATGCCCCCACCTCAAGCAAGTCTTCCCACGCAGATAGGAGCTTTCATTAAAGGGCTGTCAGGTGGCTATGCAACACAGGTAATCTTATATCCTCAGTGCTTATGTGAATATTAACAAGGCCAGTCTCTTTTTGGTCACGTGAATCTCTCAGGGAAAGCATCGTATCGCGAGATTTCCCAATTCTTGGTATGAGTTTTACAGGCGAATCCACGTCATTACCTCTGCTAGGCCAATACACGTCATTTTAGAATATGTTGAAAAAACAGCCTGGATGTCAGTATTTCTGCTTTTTGTCCATTTTTGTTATGGGAAAGAGGTATGTTAGAATCATTTAAAACATACACTTTGGAGTCAGAGTTACCTGGATTTGAGTCTGATACATCATTTTCCTATAAATGGGGATAATAATGCTGCTGTATCATAGTGCTATTGTGGATAATTTGTTTTCATTCAAAATATTGTAAAGTTTCCTTTTCCTCATTCTAGGAAGCAAGGATGGGCTTAAGTGACAATGTGTCAACCACAACATGCTTACATGTAAGTTAACTCTCTTAAAATAATATTCTATTTTAAAATGTAATAACATTTTTACTTCAACAGTTTTAAATTTACAGAATTATTACAAAGATAGCACAGGGAGTTTCTGTATACCCTATCCCCAGTTTCTCCTGTTATTAACATCTTATATTTATTGTAATTAATATTAATACATTATTATTAACTAAAGTCATACTTCATTCAGATTTCATCAGTTTTCTCCTAATGTTATTTTTTTTTTCTGATCCGGGATCCTATCTAGGATATCACATTACATTTAATTGTCATGTCTCCTTAGGCTCCTCTTGGTTGTGACAGTTTCTCAGACTTTATTTTTGATGATTTTGACAGTTTTGTGGAATGCTGGTATTTTGTAGACTGGAATTATTCTTATGTTTTTCTCATATTTACACAGGAGTAATTTTGTGTGTGTGTGTGTGTAAAATCACAGAGGTAAAGTGTCATTTATTACAATATATTAAGACTACATATTATCGATATTATTTATTACTGTTGATGTTAGCTTTGATTTCCTGGTTTGAGCTAGTGTTTGTCAGGTTTCCTCACTCTAAAGTTACTTTTTTTTTCTCCTCCTTTCCATGCTGTACTCTTTGAAAGCATACACTATACATAGACCCATACAAGCTATATGCCTCCTCTGTAAGGGTGGAGTATCTAAAAAATTATATGCACACATATAATATTTTACTGTATTTTAATATTTATCGATATTACTACATATGGTATTATATATAAATTATTCTGCATGGGAGGTTTTCTCCTTCATTTATTGGTATCAGTGTGGACTCGTGGACTCTTTTTACTTTGGATTATAATTTAATACTGTTTAATTTTGTTGCTCAATTTTTCCAGGATTTTGCCATTGGGAAATCATCAGTTGGTTTCTATATCCCTTTGTCATGCTACCCATCATTGTGAAGTTTTGTTTTTTAAATACTTTTTTATTTTCTACACTACAAAATACTCCAGGGTCATCTTATATATTTCCTATCCTAGTCCTAGAATCAGCCATTTCTCTAAGGATCTCAGATTCCTTTAATTGAATGATATTAGAACCCAGGACTGGGGCACTAGGAGTGTTCATTGCTACTGAGGTGTCATTGCTTCTAGACCCTCTTAATTGATAGAGTGAGGAGATATATGTTTGTATATTACATATTTACAATCTCTGTATAACCATATGCATCATTATTAGGCAAAACATGAGTTCATACTGATGTCTCCAACTCTAATATATGGATCACTATAGTTTTCTCTTCTTGCTTATTTATAATCTTTCATTTAACAGTAGAAACTTGACTCCTATCATCTGTCATATATTTACTTAATTTTTCAATTGCAGTATACATGCAATTGAGCTTTCAGTTGTTCCTTACCAGGAAAAACTTTATCAAGTAGATTACAATGACATGTATAGTTTTGTTTTGTTTTGTTTTTCCTTTAAGTCTAAGTCTCTACTCTTTCTAAACTCTTAGGTCAGTCCGTTTTTTTTTCTCTCAACCCCTTAAGGGAAGTTAGTTTATACATTTGTAATACATTCAGATTTTTTGTAACACTCTGCATTCCATTTTGGATTCCCAGATTCTTTAAATCATTTTTAAAATTTGCATACATTAAGGTTTATTCTTTTTGCTGCAAATTTACTGATTTTATGTGTACAAATCAATGGTTTTTAGTATATTTACAGAGTTTTCCAAAGGTTGATACTTTTATATTTCAGTATGGCAGCAGTGGGAAGAATGGCAAAATTCCTCTGGTTGTGAGAATATATACTTCTTTAGCCTGATTTCTGTGTACTTAATTTCAACACAATGAAAAAGAACATTTAGGTGTGCCGAATTTTATGTTTTGGTGCCTTTTGGGTTACCCAATTTTGATGTAAAACTCAAATCACATGGTTACTTGTTCCATGGTCAGCCACTCACTCAGTTTTGTCTGTATTTCAATAGTAAACAAAGCAATGTTTCTTAAAGGAAGAATAGTTATTTTCTAAAGAAGTTTACTTCACTTTTAAAGAAGGTTGATTCATGTGGGAAAGCAGTGCGCTCTGCAGTTTGAACAGCCACAGAGAGCACACCCAAGGTAATATACAGTGCCTCCTTAAAAACAAAACAACCTGCCAGGTGTTTCATCTCTTTAATGTTAGTCTGTCTGTGGTGCAGAAACCTGTCACTCAGAGGAATACACAGCAGCATTAGCCAAGGTTGCAGTGAAATTAGAAGAAATGTTGCTTTTCAGGTGGTCAAGAAATACAGGAAGTCTCTGGGATGTGACTATTAGACATATGTTTCTGGTTGTAGAGAAAATATCCTTATTTTTCAAATCACACTAAGGCTATTTTTCCCAGAAAGTTTCGGAGACTAATATTTGGAGGTGAAATTCAAAACTAAAGATGGATAGGAACCTTACTCTTGATTCCCATGGGGTGTGTGTGTGTGTGTGTGTGTAAAGTGTTTGTTTACAAGCATGAAAAATAATTTTAAAAGTTGTTCCAATATCATCATATAAGTATTTGAAAAATTCTCTTCTTCACGTTAGAGTTTTAATTTAAAATATCATATACTAATTGATTTGATGGGTTTCTATTTACAATTTATATACACTTTTTAGATTAAAATCTGAACATTCTTCTTTCTCTAATTGATAAAAACAAGGACTCCCCCTAACCTCACCAATATTTACTAAGAAAATGAAGAAATTTCTATAGTTTATTGTAGGTCCTATCAAATGTGGCCACCTAGAAATATGGAGAAAGTAATAAGGAATCAGGTAATAAGACTGTAGTAACTGATAATATATGACCTATCTGATTTCAGGTAAAGAAATAGACTAATTTAGCCAGATTTATTTTTGTCTGATAAAGAAAAATGTTTTGCAAAAATGAGAAAGTAACCAATTTTCATCTTGCAAACCTGTTTTTATTCATGTTCTAGTGAACTTGGTAAACGAATTCATGATATCCTAACACTTCTGTGCATTTTAAAAGGGTCTTTCTGTTTTATCTCTAATGATGAGAATTCCAGGAATGTCCCAAAGGGAAAATATATTTGGCAGGTGGGGCCTCTTGATATTTCTCAGATCATGCCACCTACTCATATGGCCTCTCTTATGTGTCACTGGAATCTAACTGAGGTACTTTTTCCTAGGCATTGTCTGGAGTTAAGAGGAAAAAAATCACTTATAGTTGAATTTTGCTCTTTTATGATAACTTTTCCCAGATGATTTGAAAGAGGCTCTATTTGTTGTCTTTCAAATCACAGTATGTCCCAGCTTAACAATCATTCAAGTTATGATTTTTTGACTTTACAATGATGCAAAAGCAATAGGCATTCAGTAGAAACTAGTGAAGCTAAGTTATGATGTTCAGAAGTTATGTTATTAAATGCAACTTTACAGTATTTTCAATTTAGAAAATCATCACAAGTCAAAGAGCATCTGTACATGTAAACCAATTTAGGGAAAAGTTGAGGTGAACACAAGGGCCAAAAATACAACTCAGTAGTCATAATACTACATTTTTATTTTGTCTACTTCTTACATAGGATTTACTTTTTTAGTGTATCTTGTTTAAAATGATAATAATACTGTGATTGTTAATGTTGTGTGTCAACTCGGTTGGTCAAACATTGCTCAGGGTGTTTCTGTGAGTGTACTATTGTATGTGATAATATTTAAATGGTGAACTTTGAATAAAGCAGATTGCCCTCCATAACATGAATGGGTCTCATCCAATCAGGTGAATGCCTGAAGAGAACAGAATGGCTGCCCTCCCTTGAGCAAGGAAGAATTTGCAGCAGACTTGAACCGGAACATTTCTTTATATATGTGTGTGTGTGTGTGTGTGTGTGTGTGTGTATGTGTGTGTGTGTGTGTACATATTACATGTAATATGTTATATATAACTTGTTTATATATCACTTCACATTTACCTTAATAATTTATAAAGTGACTTCCTATATAGTATCTCATTTAATCTCCACACTCTCTATAAGAGAGATAGAAAAAAGGCTTGAAGAGATCATCTTAAGTTTCTCAAATCTCTACAGTCATTAAGTAAAGGAGACTAGTTTTGAACTCAGGACTTTAGACTCCTAATAGAGTTTGATTTCACCAGACTAGTTGTTTAACTGGAGAGCTTTTAATAATCCTGATGTTCTGATTGTACTTCATATGAATTAAAAAGAATGTGATGGAGTGAAAGACTTTCCAGGTGATTCTAATATTGAGCAAAGTTTGGAAATTGCTCGTTGTTTTAATCATGATTTAGCCTGACAATTATTTGTTTCTTTTCAGAATGCTTCTAACACACCATTAACACATATTCTCATGGGTTTCTTACCATGAGTTTTATTTACAGAAGTGGTGAATGTTAGCCCTAATCATAGAAACATAAAATTAAATGTAATGGATATACTATAATTGCTGAAATCACAAATACTAGAAATATGTGAAAAATAAATGGCATTTTAAACCCTCTGATACAAATGATTAAATTCTTACCTTCCTAATTTTGGCCAACATAGTTATGAAGAAAAATAAAAACAAAAACTAAAATATAATTCCTGAAAAAGCTTTATCTTTCTAAGCCAAAACTCCTGTTTATTTCTTTTGGGAGTTGCTTTCAAAGTTAGCTACTTATCTCGTTCTCTTATTATCATCTCTACTCCTTTTCTGTTCTTTCAAAGGAAATTTTGCTAATAAGATCATAGGAAAACAAGCAACTTTTGCTATCAGTGGCTATAAAAGAAGGTTGTAGATATCAAATATACCAGTCTGTACTTTTTGTAAATCAGGAGTCCAGGAATCCAGGTCTAATTTGGCAGGATTTTTTTGTGTCCAATAGGCCAAGAGAATCCAATCCAGAATACTCCAGGAAGTCTGTCCACATTGGAACCAGAGACTAGTACGATAATGCTTTTGAGGTAGTCCAAGTAGAAAATTCAATCAAATGTCCAGGTTGCCCATCAGGTACAGGTTTGTTATCAGCAACTAACTTCAAAGCTTCTGGCTTTAGTCAAAGGGGTAAGTGTGTTTAAAAAACAAAAAACAAAAATCTTCTTAACAGTTCTGGGCAGGTGGACCTGCTGAAAGAGCCAGAAGTTGGTAGCAAGGAGGATAGAATTCTGTGACTGCAGCTACAGCAGGTTAAAATCTTACAGATAGCCAACCAGAGAGTAATCCCTTAGAGTAAGAGCGCAATTGAGCCCTTACTGCTTTCTGGTAGGTTCTTTGGAGTAATTGGCCATTAAAGTTCAGAAAAGTAAGGAAATAGCAGTGAGAATTCCCAGATGGATTATAAAAAATGTCTCCCTGACATATCAACTACTTTCAAAGAGGTTTGTGGCAAGGGGGCATTTTTTCTTTTGTTTTCTTTCTTCTTTTTATTTTCCTTAAGTAAATTTGGGCAGGTTGGTTTTATTCTTTTTAAGTACAATGAGTAACATTTCAGTATTAAGAAAAACACATCTGTGTCAGTAGCTGATATTGCCCAGCAAATTTGATATGTGAAAACTTATTATTCTAAAAGTCTTACAGAATACTGTCCTCAGAGTATATGTTAGGATGACCTATGAGGATAAATCTGTCTTTTAGGACAGGTACAGCTAAATTCCGTTTAATGCTATCCAAAATAAATTGGTTTTATACTATATTCATATTCTGCTCTCAGGTGACTAGAGATTATAGAATTGGCAATGGATTCAGAGTCACAAATATGTTCTCTTGGCTCTGCTAATATCTAATTGTGCACTTTAAATTCTCTGTGTCTCAATTTCCTCGTCTATTTATAAATGGACATGAACATACCTTCTCTGCCATATTGCCATAGGTTAATGTAAGGGTCAAATATGAAAGTTCTTTGCCAGAAATAAAGTCTGAAGCATTATTTTTCATGTAAATTTTTCTAAAAGTGCACTTTCACCTCTGTGTAAGAATGTAGAAATACCTGCCTATTACCTATGCTGTGCTTTTGAAACAGTAGTGTGTATACTTTAGAAAATGCATTATGTCATGCTATATAGTGCTCTGAGATAAGCTCAACATACTTTTACACAGAATGTTATCACATGAATATTTGGGCAGAAATTTGATACTTTGATATGTAATAAGTATATTTAGTATTAATTATTAGTATACATATTTCTTTTGAATCTTAAAGATAACTAATGAGACTTCAAAGTAATTTTAGCTAGTGGCAGGTAGATTTGCTATACTTCCAGAACCCTGAGGCATATATGTTTGTGTTCCAGAGACAGTAAGCAGAACCATTGAGGAGCCCTAATATTCTTCCATTTTGTATATGAGGCCTTCCATAATAGTGAATCTAATTATCTATTCATTTCATTTTCACTATATCACATAACTCAGTCTATGTTCTGACTGGTATACCACCTCCTACCTGTTACAGAATGATTTCTCATATATATTCAATATTTCATGAACAGTTTGTTCCATAATATGCTAACATGCTTCACTTGAATTAAATTTGCTTTATCTTACGTACTTAGAAAAGGAACTTGGGTTCATTTTGTGTGTGTGTGTGTGTGTGTGTGTGTGTGTGTGTGTGTGTGTAAGAGAGAGAGAGAGACAGAGAGACAGAGAGAGAGAGAGAGAGAGAGAAACTAAAAGACTTAAATGACACCAATTGTTCAGAACCTCCATTCTACTACAGCTGGCTCTATGGCACAAAAGGTCTGGCCATAGTTGGTTTATGTGTCTTCTTTGTTTTTGGTCAATCAGGCTAGCAGTTTATTTTAAATAACCAGTTTTGGTTTAATTGGTTTTCTCTATTGTTTTTGTATTTTCAATTTTATTTATTTTTGTTTTAATTTTTTTATTCCTCTTTCATGCTTCATGTTTGCTTTAATTTTTCTCATTTTTTTCTAATTTGGAAGCTTGAATCATTGACTTGACAACCTATTTTTCTTACTATTATAAGCACATAGAGTTAACAATTGTTTTTATATCTAAGCACTGATAGAACTGCATCTCCAAACTTAAAATGTTTTGTTTCATTTCTATTTAGTGAAAAACATGATTCCACATTTTATTCCTTATTAGTGCATTATTAAGACCTCTTTAAAAATTTTGCGTGTGTGTTTTTCATGGCATTTATAATATATTCCTTTTACGTAGCTTTTCTAGTGACTATATTCCACCCCATTGTAATTTCAAAACCAGGAAATTGACATTGGTGCAACACTCTTAAGCAGGTTACAGACTTTATGATGCAAATTTAACCAGTTTTTACATATATTCATATGTGTGTGCAATTTTAGTTTATGGATGGATTCATGTGACTACAACAACAATCCAGAAATTTTCCATCAACACAAAGGCACTCCATTTTGCTATTACAATCACCCACCTCTACCATCACTATCTTTGGGCAACCACTAATCTCTTCTCTAAAATTTTGTCATTTTCAAGATATTCCATTTTGTCATTTCAAAAATGTTAAATATGTAGGATAATATAATATGTAACCTCTTGATATTGTCTTATTTTTTAGTGACTTTGAGATTCATTCAAGTTATTACATGTATAACTAGTTTGTTTCTTTGTATTTCTGAACATCATTCCAGTGTATGAAGGTACCACAGATTGTTTAATCATTCACATCATTAAATCATTAAATGATCATTCACATCAAAAAATCATTAAAAGATTTTTTTTTCAGTTTTTGGTTATTATCAATAAAGCAGCTATGAACATTTACATACAAACTATGTGAACACAAGTTTTCATTTCTCTAGGTTAAATGTGTAGGATTGCAATTGTTGGGCCATATGAGATTTGTATATAGTTTTATCAGGAAATACTGGACTGTTTTCCGGAGTGGTCGTAGTAGTGTTTTATATCCTCACCTCTAAGTAATACATCCTCTAAATGTATTAGAGGTCTAATTTCTTTGCATCCTTAGGTTTTTTGGTGTTATTGCTATTTTTTAATTGTAACCTTTTTAGAAGTATATAGTGATATTCCACTGTGTTTTAATTTTTATTTCCCTAATGGCTAATAATTTTTGACATTTTTTATGTGCTTTTTGCCATCTGTATATTTCCTTTTGTGGAAGTTCTGTTTATATTATTGCTTATTTTTTTAATTGAATCCTTTGAATCTTCCTTACTTTTTTTTTAAAAGCACTTTATATATTATAGACATATGGCTTGAAAATATTTAATTCCAGTTTGTAACTTGTCTCTCAGACCCTTCAGAGTCTTTTACAGAGAAAAATATTTAATTGTAATGAAGTTTAACTTTTTAATTACATTCTTGTAGTGATTACACTTTTGCTGTCATGTCTAAGAACTCTTTAGTCTTAGTTCTCAATTTTTTTGTTTATTTTCTTGTAATATTTTATAATTTTATATCTTTTAATTAAATTTACAGTCCATCTTGACATAATTTTTATATAAGGTGTGAGGTTTTATGTCAAGGTTTATTTATTTATTTTTGCTATTATGACTTAAAGATGCAGCATTATTTGTTGAAACATTTCCATTTTAGCTTTTGTAATGTTGTTTAATAACTTTAAAAATGCTATTTGCTTATAACATTCAAAAAAGTAAAGAAGCTACTAGTGATTGTCTTTTTAATTAATTTGGAAAAACAAACATTACCTTTAATAGTATTAAAAAGAATACTAATTAAAACTACAAGATATACCCTCCTCCTTCACTTATTTCTCTTTTAATGCCCGTCCTTTCTTTACATGGATATTAGCTTCTTGTCTCTGTCATTTTCCTTTTCTCTAAAGAACTTTTAACATTTCTTTCAAGACTATCTACTAGCAACAAATTTCTTCAATTTTTGTTTGTATTCAAAATGAACTGAAGTACTAACATGAACAATTGGGTCTCTCAACATACATTCTAACTCTAAGAAAAGCTGTTTCTTTCCTCTTTTTCTCCTTTCTTTTCATTCTTTCTAATTCATGCTTTGTGTTTGTACACATTCACAAACATAGAAATTTTGTTATCCATAGTAAAATCAAACATGTTTTTAATAATTTTAATAACTGGTCATATAAAGACACTGAGCACTCTTAAACTGAAACAGAAACTTAAAAAAAACCACTACAAAGTTAACCTCGAAAAATGAAAGAAACCAACTGAAAAAAAATATAGATGGAGTCAGTTAGATCATTGGAATTGCTTCAGCAAGCAAAAGAGGTTCCTTGGTTTGCTGAGTGTTCTGTTTATTTATATTCTCTCTCTCTCTCTCTCTCTCTCTCTCTCTCTCTCTCTCAGTAAAATGAGAGAAGTTTTGTGTAATGATTACATGTCATTTGCATCACTATTATACTCATGGTAGTAAGAATAGTAATGCAAATAATCAAACTAGAATACATATACTCTATTTCTGTGCCAGGTATAAGAAAGAAATCAATAATTATTCCTGATATTAATTATGTGGTATCTTCTCTTACTATATATGATGCCACCAGCAATATTTCTTCCTAGTCAAGAAAGGATAAAATTCCTTTGTTTATCTAATCTCTTTTCTTATTAACTTTTTTGGTTTCTTAGGATAAGTGTGCTTTTTCTGCATATGCTGAGAACACAGAACAATAAATAGAATGATTGCTATTCTATTTATTATTGTGGTTGTCCTAATCTAGACTAGGTTCACTTTTGAAGTCTTGTAGATACAGAGTTGATTAAATCCCCAATACTGTACTTCCTCAAAAAATATGAAGTCTTTCCTTTCTTGGTAATGTAGTACAATATGATTATCCTGGCATTAATTTATATGCTCTATTTTATTGTTTTTAATCTTGTATTTATTCAGTGGGGTATGTAAAATTTCAGAAATTAAGGTAATAATAATCTCATCTCATATTTGTTCTAGTGAATCAAAGAGAAGGTAAAGCATTTGTAGAGTTTGTACAAATACAACTTTTTTTATGCTATCTTATTAAGCTTCAAAGAGGGTAAACATAAGTGCTTAAACAAATTTGTAACAAGAACCTCTTTTCTCTTCATCTCTTTCTCTCTCTGTGTCTCTCTTTCACACACACATGCACATATATATACACACACACACACTCTCTAGTATCTTAGGTTTCTTTGCTGTTCTGAACACTTAAAAAGAAAGAATAAAACATCTTTAGAAATACTCATATTTTTCAAGGTCTGAGTTTCCACAAGAAACACATTGAGAAAGAAAGGAATGTTTCTTTTAGGTTGAATTATCCCAGAGGGGTAGACAATGAAAGTGAGTTTTTAGTGGGAGTGGAAATGTAATTAGTCCAAGAGTATGAAGTTGCATGAGATTTACAAAAGAAAGTTTGGCATTTCTGCTTGCTGTGTTAGCCTCTATCCATATGTTACCCCACATGGGAATGGGATTGAAGATTGTGGTGTACTGCCAAATGGTGGGGCAGTAGAATGAACTGAGGTCACAGTAATCTCTGAGTTTGGTTAAATTTAGACAGAACCAGGGTATGAGGGGCAGTTAACATCATTGCTCAATCACAACTATTTGAAGCTAAAGTTGAAATGGTAAGGTAGAAATAATGATAGGTTATTTTTCAGACATCATATAAACTCATTTTCTTTTTTTATGTTTCATGGGGTGAGGGAAGTCCCAATATTGACTGAATTGAATTTACTGCCAGCAAGTTATTAGAACCTTGGAAGATATTTGGTTTAGAAGAATGAATTGATATAAAATTTCTTAAACTTGGATATTAAGGGGTAAAATTAATAACAGTTATGTATGAGAAAAACGGGATTGTTGAAAAGCTTTCTGCAATGTATATTTATGAAGCTAATTACAATACTTAGAATTTGGGGCAGTTAATTTTAAGATAATGGGTATTATGTTGGAGAATTAATTAATAGTGGGCACTCTCATAAATCCCTGTGGATTTGGGAAACTGACTGAGATGAGACTAAGTGTGAAGGAAGCTTACAGAATTGTGAGAAGATACATAGTGATTAACAGAATGGTTAGTGTGGGATGAGAAATTAGCTTTTTCAAATGAAGTTCTCCGTGATTTCAGAAAGACCAGTGCTAAATGGGGGCATAGAAATGAATATCTAAGTTCCCTATCTCAGACTCTGAATTTCAAAAATAACTTCCCCATTTCTATCTGAAAGAGTAGCACACACTAGCCAATATCCCCAGTGTCTTCAAGAAGTGTTTTTCAAAATGCCTTTTTTGACCCTTTAGAGAATCATAAAATCAATTTTGGAGAATCACAAGCATTTTTTTAAAACATCAAGTGAAGTACAGTGGAATAAAATGAAATATTTAATAACAGCACGTGTAGTTAGAGTCTGTATTATTTTATTTTTATTGCATGTATTTTATATGCCTATAAATACATAAAAATTTGTGTAATAGATCACATTGAAAACTATTTTTGGCTATAGTACAAATCAAATGAGTTGGAGACCTCTGTGTAGATTTCTCTGGAAATTTCCTTATTCTCTAATTCTCTCTTGAATACCATTTTTATACACTAGCTGAAATATTATGACTATGAATAGGGTAGACTGCTCTTCCAATGAAGAAAATGGTAAGCTTTCCCAAACTGATGATTTCAGAAGGAGATAAAACTTCTGGTTTGGCTGAGAGGATATTTGTAAGGAATTCACTATTAGAAGAGTGGAAATTATCTGAGGTCATGAAACACTAGCAATGAAGAAATAGGTTGAAAATTTCAGAGTCTGAAGCTATTTGATTCTCAAAATTGTTCAGTGCTATGCTGAATGTCTCAGTAGTGTAGAATAAGTTTCTGATTAGGTCAGCTTTTTAAATACCAACCAAAAGATTGGTTAAAATGTTTCTACATTGATTTGAAAGCTAGACACTTTAGATACTGTCATTGGCCAGAGGAGGCATAGACTCAATGAGTGTGGCTCACGCCCAGCATGAGTGAGTACTGGGAAGGGCTGTTCTGAGTAAACTCTCCACTGTGAGCTCCACCTAGAGGAAAATGAACCTCTCCCTCCAACTGTTTTCAATTTTCAAAGCTCATTAAAGAAGGAAAAGAGGGGGAAGTGGTGGTTGACTCCAGGAAATAAGGGAGTTTGGCATGTGAGAAGATTTTAGTGACCCAACTTTGTACTCTATCTGCTCCAACAGATGGGAACTTGATATAGCAACTGAAGATTTGATTGTTGCTTTGTCTTCCATTAAGCCATGTGGAGATATGCTTCCATAGTCCCCTTGAGATCTCAATACTTTGGTATCTGGACAACACCTTTGTTCACCATCTTAAGGTGGCCTAGGTTATAATACAGAATAGAAGACTCTGAAGAGTAACCTGAACCTGGCTGAAGCATGTAAAGGCTACTGCTCAACTACAGAGAAGGGTAACATTTCAAAGATAATTGTCTAAGATTTCAGGGAAATAAGGGCATTTACTTTTGTTTGCTGGTAGGGCAGTAGAAAAAGCTTCTAGGGCTGAGTCTGAGATGAGTGGAGAGGAGTTTAGGAGCCAACTCTAAGTCTGTTTAAAGCCTCAGGGCCCACAAGTAGATGGTAGTTTTTAGAATTCCTAACTGACATCATTGTTGCCAAAAGAGCAATAGTAAAGATGGTAACAATCAAATCATTCAGTACAAATGGGGGCACTTTCTCTGGTTTTATGTCATCACAGAAGCCTAGAAGTTTGTATGATCTCATGGAGATATGGTGGTGAGGGGAGCCCAAAATGACTAATATTGAATATCTCACCAGCCATACAAGTAGAGACACAAAGTAGATTAAGTTTGATTTAAAATAATAATAGAATATGAAAGTTTGTAAGCCCTAGTGTTGTGGTGTGAGATCACATGTGCACAAATAACATATGCAAGTAACACATAAGTATATAATTAATTTATTTTATAACACATTTAGTTCTCATTTCAAATATATTCATACACATTAGGTTCAATGTAGAGTTTATGGTGTTTGTAATACGCTATATTAAAGAATTCTTATTTTAACTTTAGGATTTTTTTGTTTCTAACTATACAGACTATCACTACAAATAATAAAAAATTCGCTCCCCACTTTATTTCTTTAAATCTAATTACATCAGTCCCACCTTCAAAACAATTTCAAACAATAATTATGATCGTCTTACTTTTGACTTTAATAGGAATGCTGGGAATGTTATGCCATTAAGCACTGTTTTTGCTTTTCAAAAGTACATATAGATGTATAATCTTTTAAATGCCTTTTGTATTATTTGGAGATCTTTATTTGACCTTTTACTTTATGGATTATAATTTATTTAGTTTTTGCTTTATTTTCTTTTAGTGCACTTTTAATCTTTATTTATGACCTTTGTATTGAAAATAATGAGAAAGAATAGCCTGTAGTTTTATGCTGGATAATAAACAACTTGTAAGTATTTTTTTCATTCTCTATGCTGTGGAATAACTTAATTGCAGAAAATTAACTTTCTTTAAATACATATACTTCCTAAAAATAGTCACAAGATATTTTTCTCCATCATATTAGAAAGAAAATATTATTCTGCATTACATATGAACCCTAAGATTCAAACCAGTTTCCCAAAATATAACTAAAATACAAACCTATGTAATAGTAAAAAACTGATTAAATTTAACATATTTAAAACATGACTTCTAATCATTAAGCATTTATATAGTTGTTAATAATTGTTTTTATTCCATTTTAATCATTTTTCTCACTTCAGTTGCTAACTTCTCTACAATTTTCTTCAACACTTTTTCAAAAATTTGTGTACTAATTGCCCAACAAGGTCATGTAGAAAGCATGGTGGACAAGACACAATGGCTGAGAAATTCTCAGCACCAGCCATATCTACATGTTATTCTGACAGTCTACCAATTGTATTTGCATTGCAATTCAATGCTTTTCCTGCACATCGTTTTCATAAAAGTATTTTACAGGTTCTGAGAATGAAAATATACATTTTTTATATAATTATTGACCAAAAACTTTTTATTGAAAGATAAGTACATTCTCTGAAATTTGGATATTAATAACCAAGAGGCTTTACATTAGGAAAATATTAAATAAAAAGTTTTTCTATTCCTGGGGAGACCTATGTATAATTTTTAAGTCTTTTCAAAGTTCCTATTTCAAAACAAATTTTGATATTTATTGTTTGTCTATTGATTGAATTTGTATTACCTTTCCTAAAGGATTTTTGTTTGCTGTTCTTTACATTAATATAATGAATTTCAGAACATTTATTATTGATAATCTTAAGACATTTTACATTGTTTCATGTATTGATAAACCTAAAGTTATTAACAAGCAAATATTATCAGTTTTTAATAACTGAGCAAATTTTAACTTATTATTTAAATGTTATTACGAAAAACAATTGTTAGGGGTAAAAGGCCAATGGTAGTATAAAATCAGTGCATTTAAGGTAGTTTTAGTCAAAAGTAACAGAAATTCAAAACAAGGTGAAGCTTATTGAGACAATACTGACAACTCATTTGATCTAAGGCCTTAGGAACTGTTGATACCAGGACAGCTCCAGAAACCTTAGCAGCAGAGGTGCTGCGACTTCATTTTGAAACTGGAATTTTAATTGACTTGTGTCAACAAATTCTCTGTCTCTCTCAGTTCAAAATTCTAAGTTCCTAGATGGAGAATCTGGACTAACTGTCAGTTTTCTACTATTGCTTTGGTATCTGGTGGCCACTGTGAGTTTGTCACCAGATAGAAGTGTGGCCACCATGGAACTGTTTCTGTGCATTAGTGACACATAGTGAAGGGAATTTTTAGCTGCTTTGATGTTCTCCAAAGCTGGTGTGTTATGTTACATTTATATCCTTTTTTAGAATTATTTGATACATCCACTATCCCTAATAAAAAATAATTTTTAAATTTATATTTGATTGCTAATTATTTAATTTTATTTAGCCACAAGTTTTTCAAGACAATAGCCTACTTGAAAATTTTTTGTATCTTGAGAAGATGAATTAGAAGATAAAATCAGCCATTACAACATTTCAACAAGGAAGTGCCTTAAAAAATACTAGTATTAATAACTATAAATGAAAAAATCATTTTTAAGTCTGCATATAAAAATATCAAAAAGCCATTTCTTCAAGCCGTATATAAATCTTTAATGTGCATGATTGCATCCTGAAACTGCATCATCACTATTAACCAAATCTTTATTTCTAGGAGTTAAAGAACATGCAGTTCTTTCTGTTAGTTACCATTAGAGAGGAAGAAAAGCTTAATGAATTGGTAATGGTGGCATCATCTTACAAAGCTAATTAATATAAATATAAACATACCTCAGAGATATTACTGGTTCAGTTCCAGACAACTGCACCAAAGCAAGTTGTAATCTTTTTGATGGTGGAGAGTCTTGCCTTCAATTGAAATATCTTTGAAGCACAATAAAGTGAAGCTCAGTAAAACAAAGTATGCCTGTACATACATACCTTTTGGTAGTGCCAGCTCAACAAGGTCTTGCTTCTTACTGACCTCAATTGAAGTGAGTTTCTATTTAATATGGCAAATGTCCAAGATAGGGACCACAGGGGCAATCTGTTGCACAATGATGTCAAATTTTTAAAAATTTGACTAATATATTTTAGTAAATTTTTAATAAAAATTAAATTACTTGATAAAATTTTATATTTACTCTTCAGCCTACAAGTTTGTTCTATGATGATAATATCTGACTGAAACATCGACTGTGGCTGAGTATTGATTTTAATCCTCAGGCTTCAACAGTTCACCAAGAAGCAATGAAATATAGCTCTGCTACATACATATTAAGTATTTTGAAATAGTGATTTTAGCAAGGGGACATGGTGACTTACATTTTTTGATTGGAAAGTGTCTTCTTTGACTCAGGAACAGCTTAAAGATATGTGAAAAGGGATTAGTGAGCAAAAAAAGAATGTGTTTAGTTTATATTATCTATTAATTCTGGTAATTATTTAGGATGTTTGAGGTAGATGCTAAATTTGCTTCACGTGTTTTTGATTACAATAGACCTTTGGAATTTGTATTTAACATTTGACACTGGCTCCTGATGAAGAACCAAAATACATATGTAGTAATTTTTGCTGTGAGTAATAATACCTACAACATTAAAATGACATTTAAAATATGTAAAATAAAATATTATACAGAGCTTATCATAAATTTCAATTACCTTGACTGAAAGATTTAGTCTACTGTGTAGGTTAATTAAGCCCCACCATTTACATCTTAATTAGTACTATTGATAAGTTGGTATTTTCAAAAATTATTTGATAGTCTCTGAGAACATCTTATTATTTGTAGTAATTTATCTAAGGTAGGACTATGTCCTTATGAAGTTTACAACCTAAATTTTCAAATTGTAAAGGAGAAGTGTATGGAAGAGCACAAAGTACTGTTTTGCTTGGTCCAAGAGTTACAAGGAGAAGCATGGTCCATGGAACTCACCTGTAGTTCTTCACAACTTACTCTTTCTTATAGTTTTCTAAAACTTACAATAAGTCCTTCTGTTCCTACTTATCTTGAGAAATAAGTCTCATGGAACAATTCATCAAATAATAAAATTCTGTCACTTTTTCTGCAGGAAATGACTCATTTACCAAGTCTTATATTTATTAAGTCGTTTTTACCTATTTTTTTCAAAGACTTTTTCTGAGTTACAAACTACAGTAATTTATCTTTACAAGTTTGCATTAATTAATGACAGGTATGATCTCAGACTTGTGTCTTTAGTCAATTTTGTCATTGTGCTAACATCATAGAGTGTACTTACATAAACCTAGATGGTGTAGCCTACTACACATGTAGGCTACCAAGTATAATCTATTACTCTTCGATTATATCTTATACAGCTTATTACTGTATAAAACAATATGAGATTAAGTCAAGTATAAGAGAAAATGATACAATCAAGAGATACTGTAAACAGGAGATGTATGAGGTTGCTACCCATATAACATTACTGTTTTACAGGAAATTTTTTTTTATATAAGTAGAAAGAGTACACTTTAAAATAGCATTCAAAAAGTACTGTAGAGTAAAAACATACACTAGTGACAGATATTTAACGTTGTCAACTGTTATGTACTATGCATAATTATATATATTATACTTTTATATGACTGCCAGTGCAGTAGGTTTGTTTATACAAGCATCACCACAAACACGTGAGTAATACATTGCTCTATGATGTTACAATGGCTATGAAGACACTAGGTGATGGGAATTTTTCAGCTCTGTTGTAGTCTTATGAGACCACCATTGTATATGTCGCCATTGGCTGAACTATTGTTATATGGTGTGTGACTGTACTTTAAATTTTTTTAACACTATGAATTTAACCATTTTATGATAATTTGTGACATACCTGCTCTATAGGTCAGGATTAAATGGGTTTGACTTAAACTAAACTAAATAACAATATAAATTCCTGAGGTTTCTTATTGTTTTCACTTGGTTATAAGCATAATGCTGAACCAACTATTGTTGCCCAATAGTTGATGAATCCAGACTGGGCTATTTGCCAAATTTAGAAAAGGGATAATGGAGAAAGAGGTTGAAGACATAGATATGAGAAAAAGAAAATTCTTGTATAGTCTAGAATGTAATTTATATGAAGGTAAAACTTTTTTTATTTACTATCATATCTACAGTTTTTAGTTGAATATCTGGCTAAAAATAGATGTTCAATAAATATATTGGTGAATGAATGAATGAATAGGCAACAGTATTCCTTAACATAGTTTACTACACTTGTGAGGTACTCTGCCATTTCCTAGGGATATAATGTTAGACCCTGAGGTCAGTGATACTCCAAAGTATTATTAAATATTGCACCTTTGTTTCATATAACTAATTAGCATAACTTAAGCTACTCTGTACTTCCTCAATAAATATTTGTTTTTCTAACTGCACTAGAAAGTCTTTGACAAAACAAAGTCAATGGTTTCTACTTTTTTTGGAGTCCCAACATAGCAAGTAAATGTTATTTTAATTGAATCATATTTGAATACTAAGAGGATGAAGATGAAACTAGTAATCATTAAAGGGTTAATTTACTGGAATCAACGCTAGTCTTGATAAAGCTATATTTTTGTGGGATCTGATATATTCAGTTCTTATAGTTAAATTAGCTACTTTATTATGTTTGTTTATTTTACCCTGTGAGTTATTTATTCTATAAGATCTAGTGGTATGAAAGTGAATAATTAAATGCAGTTGCAAAAATTACAGAACATTTAAATGAAACAAACTATTTATCGGCATGTCTGTTCTTTGGCAGTGATGAACTGTAGGCTGTAAGACATGTGCTCCTTTCTCTATAAGGCTTGTACCTTTCATCTAACTTTGAGTAAATTGGTGTTCAGGTAATACCAGACTTCTATTTATGATGTAATCATGCATTAATTACATATGTGGAGATTAAACTATGAGTGAATTTCTTCATTCAACATTTTTGTGCCTCAATAATATTTTTCTAATACTTAAATCTACTTTTTGGAGTATTTTTACAGTAGTGAGAAAATACATTGTTATTGCCAATTAACAATTGGTTGTATTGCATGGTACTATAAACTATGTTTATTTTTAGTTGAGCTTTGTACTACTTTGATTAAAAATATTTTCCTAATATTATGAATATTTTATTCTTAAAAAAATAGAATAGCCTGTTTATAGAAATCAGAATCTTGGTGAGGGAGGGCTTTGGCAAGTCAGTTATTTTACACAAACAACCGAATCTGTGGGAGGGGACCACACGAAGCCTGCATCCCCTTTTGAACCCATAGTAGCATCCTCCAGGGAAAGTCACTGACTGAATATTGTTTAGATGACAGCAGTAGGGTGCATAGTAACACTGCTCCTCAAAGGAAGCATCACCTTATCTGACCTAGTCTGGGAGTAAATCAGGCGCCTGCTTCAGCCAGTTGACGGTAATGTCTTCAATCATTTCCATTTTTTAGCATTCAGAGCCATTTGAGGACATCTTTTGTTTGTTTATTAGATTGTCACAGAATGTATTTTGTTGAAAACGTATGATGAATCTGGTCTTTAATTTAGTTGGACCTTAGCCTCTGACAATATATGAATATAAGGATTTCTATAGTTCTGTGATGTATTGGTTCTGCTGGCATACATCAGTTATTCCAGTGACGAGATCTCACAATATGCTGCCTGAATCATTTGGTAAAGTAAAAAGGATTATCTCTTGGCTTTCCAATAAATATTTAAAGAATCGCCCTTTGTAGTTAATTTTTCCAGAGACATTAAATATATATATATATTGTTTCTTGTAACTTTTTAATTTAAAGAAGTGAAAACTCCTATTTGTGAAGAGAACCATTATGCAGCTTGGAACCTAGGTAGCAATTATTTTGTTTCATTTATGGAAAATCATTCTCTTAGTGAAGTATTCCAATGTAAAGAGCTATGAAGAACATTGGATTAGTTTTGATTATATGGAATGTTCAGCTGTGATTCTGTCCATCTCGTCACTGAAAGATGAGTGGTTAAGCATATGCCATTAGTTGCCAGAATCAACACTCATATTTTTCTTTCCATTCTGTGAGAACTTCAATGTTATTATTCACAAAAGCTTTTACTGCAGCCTGTTGGTCTGGACTAAAAACACACTTAGTCCATGCCCTATTACGAATTTCAACCTGGAAAGGTCAACTATTAGGTTTATCACAGTGTTTTTGGGGTGCTGATTATTTACTTAACACCGTAAAGTAACTGAGATATTTTTTAAATCTACAAATTAGAATGCATTAATGTTAAGGTAATTAGCAATATAGAATCATTATGGTTTATCCATTAGAGCACATCTTTTTCATGGCTTTCCACTCATATTTCTGTATAGAAAAGCAAACATGTACTTACAAATCATAATTATATATAAGTTGGTAAGTAGAATTATTCATTTCTCAATTTGCCACCTTTGTTTTACTTTTATTGCTAAATACTTGATTGTATCATATTGAATGCAGCTTTCTAGCCCATTAATTAATTTCAAAGAAGAAAGAAAAACTGATTTTTAATCATGAAGTTTCTACAATGTCTTACCTAAATTTACAGAAGCAAGTAATGGGGAAGGAACTTTTTGATAAAACAAAATACTTTAGAAATACCTGTTTTTTAATCTTGAAATACTAAAACACCGTATCTTTCTCTCATTTTTATTTATTCTGTAATAAATTAACAAGGATAGCGATACAGAGCAGAGCAATATATTGTCACAGTATCCAGAGTTAGCCAGCCTCCAGAGTCTTAGAGACACAAGACTGTCCTTATTTCTGACACCAACTATAAGTTCAGGAGTTTTCCAAAACTGTCCTCAGTTTTGATAATTTGCTTAAAAGACTTGAACTCACAGAAGCCTTTTATTCATGCTTATATTTATCACAAGAAAAGGATGTAGAAAATCAGCCAAAGGAAGAGATGCATAGGACAGAGTTTGGGAGGGATTAATTCTTCACTGCACACATAGATACCATTTTAATTTTCATTTTGGCAGGTATAAAATGAGGCAGGACAAATGTAGAAAATATTTAGACAAGAGTAAAAAATACTTAGGACAGAAGAACAAGGGAATTAGCAAACACTATGTAATTCTTTTTTGATGTTTTGAATTATGAGATTTAAAAGTAAAGGGTATATTATTAATCAACTAATGGTCCAAACCCCTTTATTCACATATGAGATAATTTAGAGAAATAAAAATAATTAGTGTTGCAATGTTTATGGAAGAGCAATGACTAAGATTCAGGTTTCTTTATTTCTGTCTTTATGTAGGCCCACAATCATTCTCATTTTGCGGTGGTTTTAAATAGCATAAAGGTATTCTACATGGCATTTTTCCTCTAGTAGTTTAAGTCACTGAGGCATATGTTCACAACCACTTATAGGAGAAAGAAATAGTTAGTCTTCACTATGTAGCGAAGATTCCAGGCACTTGGAAATAACAACAACAACAACAACAACAACAACAAAAATGAGAGGGAACTAATGGAAAATAAATGTTGTTAGATCAAAGTCATTGGGATATAAGATGATGTCTTTATATTTCTATGACATTCTTTAAATAAATAAATATTCAATGTTATGCTATGTTATTGTTTGAAAGAATGCCTAACACTCAAAAGTCACTAGTATTAGGAAAACTAAATTGAAGAATACTTAAAAATCAAAATGCATTAAAGTTAGGATACCTGATCTGTAGTCCCAGTTTTATAAGAATAGTATGTAGTTGTGGTAACATTGCTTCTCTGAATCTAAGTGACATTAGGAACAAAATGACTTAGTGACTTATTCTTCTGGAGTCAGAGAGACTCCTTTAAGGATAAAATGGAGTTTTACACCCTCTTTCCAAGAAAATGCATAAACGGACTTATATACAGAATTTTCATATACCTTCAGTGAGTTCAAGGTATTTGGTCCACATCCTGAAACCCAGTTCAAGAAATTCTATGATTTGGTGATTGCCAAGGTATCCTTCAGGATTAAAATTTGAGGTTGTTTTATAATATGTTACCTCAGAATCTTATGTGAATTCAATTATTTAAATGAAATTTATACATACAGCATAAAATATTCAATTCTTCTAGAACATACCCAGAAGTACTAATTCAGAAACACAGGGGATGAGATCCAACAATCTGAGTTTTAATGTACTCTCCAGATAATGCTGGTGTGTGGCTAAGTTTGGGAGCCACTGGCTACAAGAATAAAGTGAGTAGCACTGAAAACAATAACTGTGAAAGGCCAGGTAAGCTTGATGGTACTATAGGACAATAATGTCTTATTAAGGGACACCAGAAAAATAAAGTCACCATTACGTATGCCATGTTAGCTAACTTCGGATCATTTGTTGCCATGTAATAGTTTATAAATTTGCGTATACTGGTTATTAAATTGCTTTCAGATATCTTACCTTATTGGTTCTTATAATAAACCTTTGAGTTAAATAACACAAAATGTAGTTCCCAATCTCTAAGTAAGAAATCTCAAGATTTTGTTAGTTTTCCCAGCTGGAGGTGATATTAGAACTCATCTTTCTCTAGGGCTTTTTTCTTTGAGTTCATTTTCAAGGAGAAAGACTCAAACACATTTTTATGAATAAAGGTAGTACTGTGAAATGAGTGCCAACAGAGCTATGTATGAAATCCCCTAACAGTACTGAGCATGGAACATCAACTTGTGCCTGAGAAAGCCAGGAAAATTTTGTGAGGAAAAGACAATTAGTAGCTTTCCGGAAGAATTCAGTCTGGAATTTTGCAGAATGTGATTTAGGGCACTGAGGTAAACTCGAATCCCACAAACAGTGAGTTTTGAGTCCAGTATATCCTACTTATCATGGCCAAGATATTGGGCATCTTGAGCCCCAGATGGATAGTCAATACTACTGAGGTGTTCAGAGATGATGGGGAAGAAATAAGCTATTTAATTTTCTGATAGCAATGCACTTTATGGCTGTCATTAACCTCTGCAATAATATTTATTGCAGTTTTTCAATATGAAGATTATAATCTTCATAGGTTCATATTCTTCCATGAACCTATGGAAGGATACCTTACCCCAAGTTACAAGAAAAAAAAATATTTTTTCATAATTAGTACTTTGTGCATTAGCATCTCCATTAAGATGTGTTTCCTAAACCTTAGAGTATATTAGAACATGTTTTGAAATTAGTTAAAAAAAGAAGATACAAAGTTGACATCCATGGATTTTTACATTTACATATTTATTTAGAAAATTTTTTCTAAAAGTCCTTTTCCTCTAGTAAATTCCAATTTAATTTGATTAGTGTGAACTATGATGCTAATGTGAGAGTAGCCATTTACTCGTGAGTGAACCCAGACAAGAACTGTATCTTGGTAACTGTATTTCAACAATGCCTCCTCTCTCCTTTCTATTTTCATAAAATAATAAGAAAATAGGGTGTGTGCATGCGTGTAGTACATGAAAGAGAAAAAGGAAAAAGAATGAAAGAGTGTATTGTGAGAAAAAAAATGTTCCAAAGAAAATACATACTGTAACTTTCTCATTTATCTCTTCACTTTATTTTCAGGGTTTTAGCTTATGTGTTTTTTTCTTATCATAAAAATTTCTTATGTATTCTCAGAACTAGTTCTTTGTCAATTATGTGTTGCAAATATTTTCTGTTATATTTTCAATTTCTAAATCTGTTGAGCAGAAATTCTTAATGTTAACATCGTCAAATTTACCAACCTTTTGCTTTAAGTTCTTTTAACCTCATTTGAGAAATCAGGAAATTCTTCCTTCTCCTGAGATATTCTCTCTTATTATCTCTTGAAAGTTTGATAATTTTGCCTTTTTACTTAAGTCATTAACCTCCCTGAAATTGATTTTTATGTATGCTATAAAGTCATGAATCTTCTGGTTAATTGGTGGCTATTTGGGAAGATTGGGCCATGACAATACTGGGGCCTAGAAATCTCTGCTGCATAGCCACAGAACCCAGAATTATTCCCATCATATTTAAGATAGAGTGGACGGTTCTCACCAGGTAGCATTAAACTATACATGGAACATGGACAGACCTGGACTGAGCAGATTCCAGGAACTCTCAGCAAGGAAACCCTAGTCTTTTCTTGTAATAATGTAACCCCCAATTTTACAAAGTGGAATCTTTAGACTGGTGTTACCTCTCATAATGGTGTTATGAGAGGATCTCACCAAATTTATTTATGTTTCTGTATCTATGTTCATTGATGAGATTAGTTTATGATTTGTTTCTTTTCCACAATCTTCATATTAGGATTTTTCAATAATAATAATAATAACAACAACAACAACAACAACAACAACAACAACAACAACAACAATAATAAATACAAAGTGCTTAATATGTGCTACACTCTCCTGAAAGCACATTATATACATTCACTCTTCATAACCATTTATGAAGCGTGCGCTATTATAATTCTCATTTTATAGATGAGCATAGGAATGCACATGAGTTAAGTTGCCCAGAAAGAAATAAAAAACAGAGCCTGAAATTGCTTGTGAAAAATTGCAGTTATGTGTTCCTTTTATATTCGGTAGGGTCCAACTCTCAATTTCTCCTTTTTTTTTTTTTTGTGGGCAAATTTACCACAGATTTAATATTTGTACTAGTCAACTATCTAGTTAGAGCTTCTATTTTGGGGGGCAGAGGGCAATATTTTCTGGAAATGACTTTTAAATATTTTTTCAATAGTATTTTTTATCTACATCATCTTATAATCTTTTCAATTTTTATACCATCTCATCTCATGTGTTCTCATATTTTAAAATTTTATTTATTTTTATTTTAGTGACTTTGGTTAATTAAATCCAGTAAGTTTCAAGTGTACAATTCAATAGCAAGTCATATATATTTTGTATTGTATGTTCACCACCCATAGTTAGATTTCTTTTTGTCACCATGTATTTGAACCTTCTCATTTTTAATGTATTCATTTGTACCATCTCACATTTTCTTGGTGAAGTTTTGCTGTTTATTACTAATTTTTTTGTTGACCCATGAGTTATCTGAAATATACTTATTAGTTTCCTAGTGTATTCATTTTTTTCTTTTGATTATTGGTTTAAAACTCAACTAAGTTGTCAATAGAGATTGTGAATTTTTAAAAATGTGTTGAAATTTTCTTCCTTGCCAAAGTGTCATCAAGTTTTGTAACTGTTTCTTGAGTGTTAAGAAACAATGTTTTCTCCAACTGCTGGGTGTACTGTATGACCACCATATTTATGATCTTTTCTATTCTTTTTTGTTGAATACACACAAGTTATGAGCAGAGATATGCTAGAATCTCCCACTATGACACTGGATTAATCTATTTCTCTTTACAGTTTTACCTTGTGTCTTTATGTACTTTGTGGACATATTATCTGGTATATTCAAGTACGTAATTTTTGCTTTACCTTGGGAGACTAAAATATTTATTAAGATGGAGTTTTCCTTTATATCTATGACTGATTTTTACTTTAAAGTTTCTTTCTGATAATACAGCTCTGCCAGTTTTACTTTATTTGTATGAATCTGGTATATCTTTTAGTTAGGTCAAACTTTCTGTGCAATTATGTTTTAAACAGCTTTCACAAGTAACCTGTATCTGGATTTAGTTTTTTTAATTCATTGTGTTAATTTTTGACTTAATTGTAACATTTTGTCCATTTTACATTGGCTATGATCACTAATATTTTAAAATTCGTTTCTAACATTTTATTTTTTCTAACTTTCTTTTATTGTCCTTTCTTACTTATTTTGGATTAATTTTTATCTTTCCACATTGTTTTGTTGTTTAAATTAATGGTCATGGATTCTCTTTGGGAATATGCTGGGGGAATCATTAAAATACACTGACATGGTATGTAAGGGTTCTGCCTCATGGATATTTGACCTTTCTTACATTCATTGAATTCTCAGACTGAGAAGTGGTTTATATTCAGAAATCAGTTAAGGGATGGTCATTTTACTGGAGAAGTTTCCACAGGCTCATGATTTTTCATCTTTATCTTGTATTCATTGAATAAACTAAGCCATACCCTTTTTTGGCTACTCATTTATCTTGTCTCTAGGGTACATCTGATTCTGACTTAGACCTTCTTGCTATTTATGATAAATATGATTATCTTGCTTCTGACCTTTAGTTAATATCATTTGGGCTCTTAGCTTCTCTGTTGGTATCAGGATTCCAGATTTACCATAAGCCCTGCTATAGATGACAACCACTATTGAATTTCTCAATAATGCTGATGGCTTCTCACTTTATCATTTTAATAAATGAAGCTTTCTCATGAAACATAGATGGTTAGTGAATATCTTGTTTCATACATCTTATCCACTCTAACATGTTTACTACTGTGAGTCTTTTGACCCCTTATTTCATCATCTGCTATGGTAGCTATAATATATCTATATCACTTAGGATGGGCCATTACTTTTTCCAAGCTCCCAAGGACTATCTATGCAGTATGTTAGCATAGTTTCCCAGGATTCTTGCCCAGGTGTTTTCTTCTGCATTACCCTGCATCTCAGAAAACTGCTTCCATATAAAAGCTATTTACATACTCAATACCTATTACGTACATTGCAATGTATCCATTATATATGTTGGCTTATTGTTCCCTTCCTCCCCTAGAAGGTCTCGCACTTACCCTGATGGGTGAGTTAACCAAAATTATTTATCTAATGAAGAAAAGGAGAGGTGAAGAACAGATGCTTGTATTGGTACATGTTGTTTTACAAAGAAAAGTTTTCTGTATCATCTCTAACATGGGAGATGCTAGCCTTTAATTGGAAACAGTTGGCCACTTCTGTAGGCTATATCAGGAGAATCTGGAGAATTAGTATATTTGACTGCATTAACCGTTTAGTCTAAATCTCAGTGTTCTTAAATTCCTCTAATTAGGGACCTGACCTTGGCATAACAGACCAGTTGGACTTGACAATGTTAACTTTCCTTGAACTCTGCTACCCTTATAAATAAGTTCTAAGCCTTATCCATGCATTTTTTCTGTGTTCTCATGACAGGAAATAAGAGATTCTTTATATGATGGCAATGAGGCCGTCAATTTACACTTTGCCTTTCACTGGTGATTCATAACCCTTAGCCTTTTATTGTCTTTCACTAATGTATCAATATTACTCAGCAATATTTATCTGATTTTATAGTCCTTGTATTTAATATTCCCACTTCACATCCCAAACACTTACAATACTGAAACTGCTAGTGTATCCCCTTCATTTGGTATCCCATTCCAGTTCACTGCTGGTATAAATTTTAATGATGGAATTGATACATCATAATAGGAGCCATCAGTTGTTCACTTACCATAAGTGATGGTGTCTTCATTGCTAGCCAGCCACAGGGGATCCAGCTACAAACCCTTTTTAGAGTCTACTACTTAGGACAACTTCTCATATTAATTTGTCTTACATTTTGTTTCTCAGGATACAGGCCCTGAAATGGAGATTGAATGTGAGATGCTTATTTTGGAATATGGTTTGAGTTATCTATTGCTACATAATAAAAAGACAATGATATAAGAAAAATAATCATTTAATTGTATCTTACAATCATGTGGGTCAGGAATGTGGACCAATCTTGGCTGAGAGATTCTTCTGCTTCATGCGGAGTTGTCAGTAGTTTATTGATGGTATATTCACTTGGCAGCTAGCCTGGTCTGCAGATCACTCCCATGCCTGATGTCTTGGCAGAGAGGACTAGAAGACTGTGTTTGGCTGAGCTCCTCCCTCTTTCCACTTAATCTCAGGACCTCTTAAATTTCTCAGTTCTTTTAAAGATTAGGTATAAACTGGCAGTGTTCTTTCCACTGTAGTCTTTTGGTCAGAATAGACATAGGACAGCCCAGGTTCAAGGCGAAGAAACATACACCTCTCGTGGCAAGACTATCAAAGAATGTGGCCCTTTTAATCTGTTACAAATACTCCTAAGAGCAAGGTATACTAGGGAACAGTAGAAACAAGATTGGGAAGAGGGAGGAGTTAAACTGTAATGCAGTTGGAACAGAGGCCTCAACTAATCCAATGGTGCGTTAATCCTGGAGCTAGACCATTTGAAGTTGTCCTGAATTGTGGCAAAGAGGTCAAGTTTGTGTATGGCTCCCATGGGCCAGTCATTTAATATGAACTGTCCTTGAGGATGGGAGGCATGTAACTTTGTTTGAGAAAGGTCCTATTGGTCCAGGGAAAATCGGACAGAGAAATTTAGTTGTGAGCCATTATTAGTCAACACTGCTGCCAACTAAGCACCTCTGTCGTAAAGGGGCAGTCTGGGTGGTGCATTACAGCATCCAATACACATGTCAAGAAATAAATTGACACTACAAGCAACATTATAATGAACTAAATAAAAAAAATTAAAAATAGAAAGATACAGTATTAATAATACAGAAAATTAAAATACTGATGTAAGGAAAGGGTTGAGATAAATGCAATACACACATTTTATTTAAAAAGAAAGGTGTTAAAGAAAAGATAATTCAGTAAAGTATAATTAGTGTCTCTGAAGGAAGAAAAACTCAGTGGAACAGAAAACGATTTCTAATATATTAAGAACAAATTAGGACAGAAATGATTCTGAAGATTAAAACAGCTCATAGTATGTAAGAAATTTTATCACAGGCTGCTGAACATAAAGACATATTTTTTTATAAACTTTTATTTCAGAAGTAAAAATAGAATTCTTTACTTCTAGTAAATAGAGGTGTAAACTGTTTCCCATTTTTTCTCCAACACATCTTATAAAAATAAAACAAAAAAAATCTCTGCAATTTTCTTTTATATTGAAAATAGAAAGTAGACATATCCTCATAGTTTTTTGTTTTGTTTTGTTTTTTTTAAGCGTAAAGACTGCTAAAAGCAACAAAGATTGTTATTAAACTAAAAGGATTGCAAGGCAGCATAAGACACACAGGAAAAATGGAATAACAAAGAGATCCAGAAGCAACAGATCTCAGGAAAGGCCAACAGTAATCAAGGGCTGTGGGATCTGGGAAGGACGAAGTAGGAAGTGAAAAAACAAAGGGTTCAAAGGGCATGAAAGAAATGTATAGAATAGGACAATGGATAAGTGTTGATATGTCTTAAAAATTCAGTAAAAGTATACTCTCTAAAAGAAACTGCTGCAATAGCTGGACAAGAAAATTTTCGTTTATTCCATAGTAAGAAGAAAATTGAAGCTAACCTGGAATTCACACAAAACTACTAGAAGAAAAAAGTGAGAAAGACTTCCCCAAAGGACACCTCACAAAATGAGAAATAACAGATGAAAGTTCTGACCAAATAATTTACCATGAATTAAAAGTTAAAACAAAAAGAAGAAGAAGAAAGAATTGCTTCTATGAAAGAAGACCCAAAGTGAAAACACAAGATTTTAGGGCAAATGTGGTGAGAAAACAGGAGACAATGACACGTACATTGGCAAACCAAGAAAAATGTAGAAAGAACCAAAAAAAAAACACAAAAGTAAAGACAAATTGGAAGAGAACAAGGCAACATAAACACTGAAGTCATATAGAAAGAGATCTTGAGTATAGAATGAGAAAAGTGATCAAAATAAAATAAATACAGAGTTAAAAAAAAAGATTAAAGGGAATAGTTAGATACACAAGGAAGACAAAGGAGATCAAATGCACATAATTGGAGTTCCCTAAGAAGAAAGCCAAAATAATGGAACAGAATATAGAAACATATAATTCAAGAAAACATTCCTGAAATAAAAGAAGTCTTAGACCTACATTTTGAAAAGACATGTCATGTCAGGGCAATTTGAACCAGAACGATCAATAATAAGATGCAGTTTGATAAGGACTGGTTCCTAAGAATCCTTTGTAAAGCTAAACCAAAATATCTAGTCACTTAGAAGAGAGGGAAAAAAATCAACCAGATTATATGTTTTTCTCAGCGGTATTTAGCATAGAAAGACAATGGAGCAATATTTATGTGACAAGCAAGGGAAAACATAAAAGCCAAGTTGTGCTTCAAGTGAAAATTCAACATGCGAGTTGTTATGGACATAGAGGCACTCAGGGATTATTGCTCCCAAAAGTCCTTGTTGAGGAAACTGCTTGCAGGTGAACCTCAATCAAACTAGGGGTAACAGGAAAACAATGGCAAAGTCATAAGCTTTGACTGTACTTTATTTAGGACCAAGATCAGAGGAAATGTGGAGCTGAAAGTGACAAACCAAATATAAATTTTATGTGCTTTAACAATAGAAAAATGTTAACCACTTTCAAAATGAAACAGGAAAAAATAAAATGAAAAGTAGAGCACATCTGTTACCACATCTGAAATATCTAGAAGTCCCAGAATATTATTTCAAATTCATAATATTAATTAATAGGTAAATAAGCCTAATGAATCCTACCAATGTATACTTGGTTATCTGTTGTAAACTGGCATTACTGCTACTAAGTCTGGAAACTCTTTCCCAGATTCCTCTTCATTCTGTGGTACCTGGTCAGAGCTGGTCAAAGACAAGAACTCCTGGAAGGCCTAGAGTATAGAAAGGAAGAAGGGGCTATTTGTTTTGGGAGGCTTTTGTGTTCAGAAAATCTATTTTGTTGAGTTTTCCAGCTTCTATAGGCCACCTGCCATCCTTGGCTCTTGGCTCTTGTCTGCATGTTCAAGCATAGCATCTTCAAATCTTCCCCTTTAAACCATATTTCAATGCTTGCATCTCCTTCTCTGACTCTGACTCCTTTGCCTCCCTATTATAAGGACCTTTTGATTATATTGGGCCCACCAGGTAATATAGAATAGTCTTTTAATTTTAAGATCCTGAATTTAATCACATCTGCACAGTCCCTTTTGCCATGTAATATAACATAGACATATGTTCTGGGGATTAGGATGTGGCTACCTTTGGTGGGGGGTGGTTCTTTAACCTATTACAACCTTAAACATACGAGGGGGAAGCTTTTTGAATTTATAAATTCAATAAATTAATATTAATTTTAGTAATACATTACTGCAAATTTTCTTTCTGTCACTAAAGCTATTCTCAGGACCACCAGAAAAACTCATTTTGATAATCGCCTTTCATTGACTATTTGTGATTATTTTCTTTTGCTGTTGCTATTTGTTTATAATATGCTTTAGATTCTTTTATTCTGAGTTCTGTGATAATGGAAGTATAGGATCATTTCATCCAGTAGCTCATTACCCTTAATGTTCTCTGACCTTGATAAAAAATATCTTATAATAGGATTCCAAGGCCTTGTCGTCATTGAATTTAACTTCATGCATATTTTTATTTTTAACTTTTTGATTTTGTTTTTTGGCAAATCTCATAGCAGTAAAATAATAAAATTTAATTGCCTCATTTTTAAAAACTGAGTGAAGTATAAATAAAACAAATTTAAAAACTTTGGTATGTGAGTTATTTTAATTAGAGAATTTAATCTCTCATATATGTTAAAAGTAGAAGAGTATGTTAAGTAGAAGAGTTAAGGCTTACTTCTATAACTTTATTTGATGCATTCAGATTTTTGTGCTGTTTTAAAGGTTGGTGTTTTCCATTGTTCACTATCTGGAACTGATTTTTCCAAATGACAGCCAACAATTCAAATCTATTCTTTTTTAAAATTAAGCAATTAGAGAAGATCAATAGGGGAATCAAATGTGTATTGTGCTTTACTGATTTGGAAATTTTACATTCAAAATTCAGATTCCCACCATCTTTTGATAAATAGTGAAATACATGTGTGAAGTTAAGTAATATCTCCTACTTTGGAGGGACAGGGGCACTGCCCAGTTCAACATAATCTATATTCTTAACTAGCCTCTAGTGGCCCAATTTAACCCATTTTGCAATTAGCTTGGCCCTTGAAGGAACTTGAAAATAGTACTCATGTTTTGTTTACTTTTGTTTTCAATAGTTATTTGGAATTTAAGCAGTTTATTTTTGATTCAACAAGGACATGTATTTAAACTTATCAAATGCTTACTTCAATATGTAGTTCTTCAATTATCAAAATACAGCAAATTTAGCCTTCATTAGGCATAAGGAATTTGAAAAGCCTGTCTCACCTTTTCTACAAGATGCTTCAGTGTGTTATATTAAAGTGAGATCATAGAGACAATTTCTACAATAGCCGTCTAATTAGTCTTCCTGAGACCTTGTAGTCTATTACCTGTAAAACCATGAAATGATCCTTTTTTCCAGCTTTATTGAGATGTAATTGACATATAACATAGTGTAACTTTAAAGTATACAACACGATAATTTGATTCTCATAAACTGTGAAACAATTATCATAGTAGGGTTAGTGAACACCTCATCACCTCATGTAATTACCATTTTTTCTGTGTGTGGTGAGAACATTTAATGTGTATTTTCTTAGCAACTTTCATGTATGTAATATAGTCTTGTTAACATAGTCACCATGCTAACATTACATCTCCAGACTTATTTATCTTTTAACTGGGAGTTTGTACCCTTTGACCAACATCTCCTCATTTTCCCCATCCAACCTTCTACTCTCCATTCTTTTCAAAGCTAAGAGATTGTATCCCTCCCCTGTGAAATCTCTGCATTGCTGTTCCAACTGCCGTAGAACAAAATCAAAATTCCTTATGTGACTAAATTGCCCAATGCTATGCAGATCCTGAGTATTTCTATGCCACAAACTTCTATAAACTCTCCCTTTCACTTCATTTCTCTCACAGTTGCCTCCAAATGCCCTGGGACGGGCAGGACAAACTTTCTCCTACCTCTGGTACTGAGAACTTTCCCCAAACTCAACTCTGAGACTTTTAAAGGCCTGTTCTCTCATTTCAGTTAAGTCCCTGCTCCTTAGAAATGCTTTTATGAGCCTATCTATCTAAAATTGCAGTCACGTCCTTATTTTTCCTATTCTTAGAAGAGTTCCTGTACATGGTAGGCCTTTAGCCAATTTTTTATTGAGGTTATTTGGATTCATATTCAATTTTGTTAATCTAATGTCTTTAAGTAATGTCAGTGCTCATCACTAGCATTTTTATATTGACATGTTTTTATCACTTGAATTATATAAATTCTTCTTCTTTTTTTTTTTTTCCAAGAAGAGGGAATGGCTGCAATATTTTCCAAGTATTTATAACCTAAGAATGTCTTCTGGGGCTTTCATATTAAAACAATAAATTGGTTGATGTGAAATTTTCAGTTTACAAACTTTTTACATTGAAATCCTATATGCAGAAGAGAAATTTGAGGACAGCTCAACTTTTGGTCTTTCATAGGTAATTTCTTTATTTCTGCCTGCCTGAGTGCTAATGCCTCATTTTGGATTTGTTTTTCATTGCTTTTTTGGGTTCATGAAGTTAGTTCTTCTGATTTGTAAACTTAAATAATATTTCAGTTCAGAAAATTTTTTTCTTTTTACTTTTTTGGTAAAAACTCTTAAAATTTACTTTTAGCAGATTTTAAGCATACAATACAGAAATAACTATAGTCACCATATGGTACACTAGATCCTCAGAACTTACTTATCTATTAACTGAAATTTTCTACCTTTTGACTAGTGTCTCACCATTTCCATTTTTGCCACTCCCGGGCAACATCCTACTCTCTCTTTTTATGACTGTGCCTTTTTTTTTTTTTATTTTTAAGATTCCACATATAAGCGATGCAATGAAATATTTTTCTTTTTTTTTTCTGACTCATGTCACATAGCATAATGCCTTCCGGATTCATCCACACTGTTCCTCTTTTGGGGCTGAATATATGTCACATTGTCATCTATTCATCTGTCAATAGACACTTAGATTCTTTTCATATCATTGTGTTGTAAATAATACTGCAATAAGCATAGGACTGTAGACACCTCCTTAAAATAGTGATTTCATTTCTTTGGGATATATACCCAGATATAAGATTGCTGGATCATATGGTAGTCCTATATTTAATTTTTAATTAATCTCTATATTATTTTCCATAATGGACATAATAGTTTTTTATTTTTTTTGTAAAATCATTTTTGTTTGATGTAGTCCCACTTGTTTTGTTTTGTTTTGTTTTCTTGTCTGTGCTTTTGGTGTTATATCCAAA
This sequence comes from Cynopterus sphinx, assembly GCA_030015415.1. Classification (NCBI taxonomy): domain Eukaryota; kingdom Metazoa; phylum Chordata; class Mammalia; order Chiroptera; family Pteropodidae; genus Cynopterus; species Cynopterus sphinx. The sequence goes on along the minus strand of CM057392.1, from coordinate 30,081,323 downwards.
AAGTTATTGCCAAGACTGATGTCAAGGAGCTTTTCCCTTATTTTTAATTCTGGAAGTTTTACAGTTTTAGACCTTACATTTAATTGTTTTTTTGTGTGTTATATAAAATAAGGGTCCAATTTTATCCTCTTGCATGTGACTATCCAGTTTTGCCTACACTCCTTATTGAAGCAATTATTGTGTATTCTTGGCACTTTTGTACATAGTTGAAATATATATAAAAAGGTTTATTTCTGGGACCTCTGTTCTGTTGATGTATGTGTCTGTTTTTGTGACAATACCATAATGTTTTGATTACTAAAATTTTGTAACATAGAAAGTGAATGCCTTCAGATTTGCTCTTTATGATCAAGATTGCTTTAGCTATTCATGGTCTTTTTTGGTTTCGTACAAGTTTTAAGATTGCTTTTTCTGTTTCTGTGAGAAATGCCAGTGGGATTTTGGTAAGGATTGAATGTGTAGGTTGCTTTGAGCAATATGAACATTTAAACAATATTAATTCTTCCAAACCATGAGCATGGAATATTTTTTCATTTATTTATGTCTTCTACTTGAATTTCTTTAGTCAATATCTTATAGTTTTCAGTGTATATATTTTTAAATGGTTAAATTTATTCATAGGTATTTTATTATGAGATTGTTTTATTTCTTTTTCAGATAGTTTATTGTTAGTATGGAGAAACAACTGATTTTTTATAAGTTGATTTTGTTTATTACTACTTTACTATGTCTATTATCAAATAGTTTTGGAGGTCAGAGTTTCCGTGTTAATCTACAAACAATTTTATGTCTTCCTTTCTGATTTGGATGTTTTTAATTTTATTATTATTATTATTATTATTATTATTAAATTTTATTTAATTTCTCTGGCTAGAACTTTCAGTACTGTATTGAATAGAAGTGGCAAGAGTGGTCACCCTTGTCTTGTTCCTTATCTTAGAGAAAAAGCTTTTGGGTTTTCATTCTTAAGTATGATGTTAGCTGAGTTTGTCATATTTGATCTTTATTATGTTGAGTTACATTTATTCTGTACCTAACTTGTTGGAAGTTTTTGTTATAAAAAGACATTGAATTTTTGTCACATATTTTCTACATTTGTTGAGATGATCACATGATTTTTATCTTTCATTTTTCTACATGGTGTGTTACATTTATTGATTTGAGCATGTTGACCCATCCTTGCATACCACAGATAAACCTGGCTTGATTATGGTATATAATCTTTTTAACTGTTGTTGGATTTAGTTTGCTAATATTTTGTTGAGTATTTTTACATCTAGCTTGCAGTGTCCTAGGCTGATTTTGGTATTAGGGTAATGCTGGTCTCATAAAATGAGTTTGGAATTGTTCCTTCTTCTTCAATTTTCTTTTTGAGTGAATTTGAGAAGAATTGACATTAATTCTTTTTTTAATGTATGGAAGAGTTCACCAGTGAAGCTATCTATTATTCATTGGGAGATTTCTGTTACTGATTCAAACTCCTTACTTGCATAGTAATTGGTCTGTTCAGATTTTCTATTTCTTTATGATTCAGTCTTGATAGAGTGCATGTTTCTAGGAATTTCTCCATTTCTTCTAGGTTATTCAATTTTTTGACATATAATTTTTCATAGAAGTTTATAATGATCCTTTGTATTTCTGTAGCATCTGTTGTAACCTTTAGTTAATCTGAGAAAAAGAAGATGCTAATAAATAAAATCAGAAAAGTTTCCTTTTTTTAAATTCCATTTGGAGAAACACCACTGATTCCATTTTCTACAGTGTCAATTTTGCTTTGTGGGATTTATTTCAATATTCAATTTTGAATTCTCTTTCAATTTGTTATTATTTTTGTCTATTACACTGTAATTCTTTGTCTAGGTTAATTTTTCCTTATGAATTTCAGTATCTTTTATAGAGGCATGTTCTTTGCATATTTTTAATGTACTAAATAAATATTTTCTAGAACAATTTTTATTTTCTGTAGGTTATAATTTGCAGAAACATGTATTTATTTGGAATATTTAGGATAATTTTCCTCTTGCAATATGCTACAAAAACTTTTATAAGACGTACCTTTTTTTTTTAATTCAGGATTTTTTAGAGAAAGATATATGCAGAAAAATAGGCTCTGGTAGTTATTCAATGTAAGTGTTACTTTAGACTTTCTTATAATGTCCTTATGCTAAAAGTTTTTTATTTCTGTTTTTGTCTTTTTTTATTTTAGAGTCATAGGTGGAGGACAAGTTGATAGACATGTCTCACTTCAATGACTAGTTCTCATCTTGAATTTTTCTAGTTGGTTCTTTTTCACCAAGTGAAATTATTTCCTTTGCTAGAGTTTCTCTCTTACAGTTTCAAATGGAATAACAGTTCTTCAATGAAATGTCAATATAAAGAATACAACTAATATAGATTTTCTAAAACTAAAACATTTAGCCCTACCCCTTCTTATTTGAGTAAATAACAGTTCCTTAAGCCAACAATCCAGGAGTTGTCACTGATTATTCTTTTACCTCACACTCAAACTACTTTTCTCTCTGTTCATTCTGCCAGAGCTTCCTTGGCCTTCTTTGTATGTCTCAGCCTGGCTAAGGCTGCTCTTTAGAACTTTAGAAGTGGAAAGCTATGTCCTGCCATAAAAAAAGATTTTAAGAAATGCAGTTAAGATATCACAAACATAGGAAACTCTGGAAGACAAGATTTGAGAAGAAAGTTTTCATCTTTATTATTTAATATCCATTAACTTACATAGTCATACACAAGGGATAATAATTAGAAGGCCAATTTACTATTACCACATATAGTAATTTCCAAACCAATGGAGGGATAAGACTGTAAAACCATATGGTACATATATTATAAGGTAACCTGTTCCATTCTTTCATATTAGTATTACTGTTTTTGACACAGCTACAAGAAATAAAAAGACTACTGGAATGCATACCATGAAAAAGTATTCCCACAAGGCTTTGCAAAATGAAAGTCAGAATCCCTGAGTAGAAACAAATTTCTAAAAAATAAGCTTTCTGTTCTCTGTAGCTAAAATGATCTGTTAAAAATGAAATACATTTTATGCATTTGATCACATTTCATATTAAAAAACATATTAGAGAAAAAAATGTTGGCGCAGAAGTTACAACATGATATCTGAAGTTTAATGTGAAAAACAATATCATGATGTCATAATGTAGAATTGGTTCTTGAGATTGAACTGTCTAATGTTGTATTTGAGGTACACCACAGTATCTTCTTTCTCATTATAAAAGGAAAATATTACTATTTATTTTGGTTTTCTATTGCCATGTAACAGACTACCCCCAAATATAATGCTTTAGAACAATAATTATTTTATTTGTGCACAGTTCTGTGGATCAGGAATTCAGACATGTCACAGCAGGGGAAGTAAGTATCTGCCCAATGTGATATCTGCTAGATTTGAAGATCCAAGATGGCTTCTCTAGTCACATGTTTTACCTTCAGCTAGAAAGGTTGAAAAGCTTGGGCTGGCTAGAACAGTTTAATTAAGGGTCAGTGGTCTTGGATCTTGTGTGGCTGTTAACTGAGTTTCTTGGTTTATCTCTATAGAGGTCCAAGGCCTCACATACTCCACATAGCCTTTTTGTGAGAGATTTTACATGGAAGGTCAAGGTGAGTGCAAAAGCAGAAGCTGCAATGCCTAACATTTAGGTATAAAAGTGGCATAGCATCACTTTTACTGCATTCTATTGATTAAAGCAATAGAAACATCATAGGGTACAGATTTAAAGATAGGGGACTACACAAGTATATGAATACCAAGAGGTATGATTTTTCTGAAGGATTATCAAAGTTCATCCTCTTGCCCCTAATAGCTCACAATCAATACACAACCAAAATACATTCTTCCAAGATGCCCAGGGACTCAACCAATTATGGCATCAGGTTCAGTCTTGTAGTCTAAGATCTTATCATCTAGAGCAGGTCCATATGTGAATAAAAGGCTTTTGGCATTGCTTCTCTCACTCTGAAGACCTATGAATTAAAGAGACAGTGTCTTCCATACTCACAAAAGACAAAGAGGAGCTTAGGGTGGGAAAATTGCAATATTCACTCCCTTTGAAAAGAGGATTAAATAGAAGTAAAATTATAATTCAGATGATAGTGGATGCTAAAGGTGCCACTTTGAAATTATTTTACTGAGCTAGTGCCTCCATCTTTAACATGCTATTGACTCACAGCTACCCAATACTATTGGTCTGGCACCTCTAGGTGGTACGATGCATATCAGAACGAGTGGATCTCATGGTTATGTGTTTTGGGGGGAATTTGTGCTTCCTGTTCCTGAAACTATAGGCTTTAAGGTTTTAAGGCTTGGTTCCTAGAAGAGAGACACTTTTGCCAGAGGACACAATAAAAGGGCCACTGTGCTTAAAACTATGGCTTCTACATGTTGATGTTGGGCTCCTAATTCCAGTAAAATAAAAGAAACAAAAAGTAATTATTAATGTCAGGAGTAATTGAACCTAATCATCATACAGAGGTAAGACTGCTACAAAGTAATGGGGACAGAGAGGAAGGAATACATTTAACACTCAGATGATTCATTCAGGATCTATTCCCAGTTCTATTTGTTAACAGATGAATATAGCAACCAGGATCTAATAAGGGCATTTTAACCAGAGCCTAAAATCTCTGAAAGGAGGGAGGGTCTATGTCACTGTAGTGGATGCTGTTATTGTCTTCCCCAGGTCCTGGTTCCCACATTTCCCTTTTTTCCTATGGGTGTCCTATTCTTAGATTCTCATTTTGGAGAAAATAAACTAAGATGCAGACAAGTATTGTGTTTAGTCCCAGTTTTAGCAGTTATTAGTTGAATAATTTTATATTATTAACTAGATCTTCCTAAGCCTGTTATTTCCTCCTCAATTTCAGAAGTAATTTTTTGTATAGTTTTTGTGAAGATTAAGGAAATTATTAAAATAATTTTTCCAATACAATGGTACAATTGGAAAAATGGCAGACAGAATAGATATTCAAAAATTTCACTTAATATCATTCTTTTTTTTTTTTAGTCTTGGCATGCCTTGGCCCATGACTCTTTGGAAGTTTATACATCAAACATTAACTTTACATAGAATTGTTTCTCTAAGAAAGTGTTCTGAAATTGATTCTCTTTCTATACCCAAACAAAACACTAATTAATAAATGGAAACATATATGAGTATATTCTTGAGAAACCTTATATGTTGTTTTTATTGTTATACACATCTGTCTCTTTCATTAGGCTATAAGTTTCGATTGTGAAGGACCATATATTATTGACTATTTTAGTTCAGTGTTTATTTGAAATAAAATGCTCAATATATTTCATATTTAGCTTTTGTATTTTGATTTTCATGTACATCTCTCCAGAAATATATTTTTCCTTTTTTAACTTCTTATTTATTTACTTATTTTTAAAGTTTATTTTGTTATAGTTGACATACAATATTTTATTAGTTTCAGGTTTACACATGGTGATTAGACATTTATATACCTTATGAAGTGATCACCTGATAAGTCTAGAACCCATCTGATAGCATGCATAGTTATTACAATATTATTGACTATATTCCCTAAGCTGTAATTTACATCCTCGAGACTATTTTGTAACTATCAATTTGTGTTTATTAATTTCTTCAATTTTTTCACCCAGTCTCCTAATCCTCCTCCTATCTGGCAACTATTCAGTTTGTTCTCTGTATCTATGAGTCTGTTTCTGTTTTGTTAGTTTTGTTTATTTTATTTTAGACTCCACATATAAATGAAATAATATGGTATTTGTTTTTCTCTGCCTGACTTATTTCACTTAGCATAATACATTCTAGGTCCATCCATGTTTTAACGAATGGTAAGATTTCATTCTTTTTTATGGCCAAGTAATATTCTATTGTGTATATGTACCACTTTATCCAGTCATTGATGAGCACTTAGGTTGCTTCTGTATCCTGGCTATTATAAATAATGCTGTGGTGAATGCAGAGGTACATATATCTTTTCAAATTAGTGTTATGTGGTTGAGATTTTATGCAATAGTTTGCTTGTTGAATTATATGATGATGTTTTATATTATCATAATTTTAGCTCTCTGAGTTTGAAATATTCTATCTGTCCTATATCTATGTCAAAGAAGACTCATACACTTAAAGCTTAGTTGCCTCATTATTCTCAAAAAATGTGACAGTTATTATTTGACATGTGTCCCAGATGTAACATTGCTACTTGATTGGTTACTTTGGGGCAGAAATGCTTTTAGATCACTCTCAAATCAGATGAAATATTAAAAACAGAAATTTTAGCTAAATAATGGAAATATGTCATAACTTTTAAACTCATACCTACCACATGGCAGAATTTGGGAAAATTTTTGTGGTAAGTTTTGCCTTTGCTCCAACATTCCAATTTTACTAAAATATACTTTTAAATAAATAGGCAAATCTTGCAGTTATAGTATGCCGAGTGAATTACAAGCTTTTAGACTACCTATTAGAAACATAGTACTTTATATAGAATGGTCAGTTTTCTCATTTTCTAGGATGATTCTTGAGAGTGTCATAGATTCTTTTAGAAGGTACAGTAGACTTAATAGTAAATCATATTTATCATGGCAGTTTTTAAAAATTACATCAACAAGGTCTCATCTCATTTACTTGTAAAGAAGTAGCACATAAAACAGAAGAAATGCTTAATAGTTAATATTTATTGGTTAAATATAATGCACATTCTTATATACAATATATGGCATTTGCTTATAATTCATTTGGTATATAAATACACATAACTACAATTAAACAAAATTTTATATACTATAAACTAAATATATATTTTGACAATTCAAAGGTAATAAACTTCAAAATAAGATTGATGGATTATTAGAAAGTGATTGGAATCCTATAAATTGATAAGAAAAAGATAAACTCAATAGAAAATGGGTAAAGTATATGAACAGGTAATACAGAATAAAGTAAAAAGGTAACAGAGATGTTAAAATACAAATTAGAATAGAGTAATATAACATTTGCATATGTTGACTTTGTAAAAGTTAAAAAGGACAGATAATCTTTATGACGAGAGAATTTTTAGAGAAATGGTCCCTTTCATACAATGCTAAAGGAAATATATATTGCTTTATTCTTTGGGAAAGTAATGTGGCAGTATCTATTAAAATTAAAATTGCTGCACTTCCACTCCCAACCAATAGAATAATTGGAACAGGACTAGATCTCTACCATAAATTGTAAACAAAAGTAAATATAAAACAACTGTTTTTAGACATTGTGAAACAACCTAATACTTTGATCCCTGAAGAAGGGAAACACACAGACTACACACATACAATTTCTGTCTAGAAGCAGTTTTTTAGACCATGATAAACAAAAGTGGAGACCATGTAGAGCACAGAGGTCTTGCTGGAGCAGCTATAATATATGGGATAAAAAGGAGAGGTCGGAAAGGAGAAGAACCTCCAAAAATCTGCCCACATATATATTTCTCTGAATACTGAAATAGATATTGTGATGACAGACATTCTGAATTTAGCCTACAATTATTTTAAAAGCTATTAAAAATATGCTGAAAGATTTTAAGGAAATGTGGACATATGAATAAAAAGATGAATATCAGTAAGGAAATGTAATCTACAAAATAAAAAAGAAAATTCTGGAACTGAAAACTGAAAATATAACAATATCTGAAGTGGAAAAAAAAAACCATGAGTGGGTTAAAAGCATGTTGGACTTTCCTAAAAACAAAACTAAAACTGGCTTTAAAGATAAAACAGTAGAAACTGTTCAAAATTTTGTAAGAACAGCAAAAACAGACTTCTAAGTAAATAAAACCTCAACAGCTTGGGAACTGTATCTGTAGAGTTGAATGTATTGTATTGTATTTATGTTCCTATTCATCAGAGATCTGGCTAGAACTCGTGCTTTACCTTTGCATTGAGGGGAATCGGCATTTGTTTTTTGGCAGGTACCTATGTACCTCATAGGACAGGCAAGATTTCATTCATCTGTCCTCAGTAAGTTGGTTGTTAAACTGAAATGAATTTCTTGTTCCTCCAATGTGTACTTTTGTGAAACTTATTTTTGTGGAAAATAAGAGAATAAAACATCTCTACTGTGTGAAAAATAAAATAGTTGTGCAACTGGATTCCACTTACACATGTACCAGGACTCAAATCATAGAAACGCTTATGATTTCAGGACACCTATCCATTTTTATTTCTTTCCATCATTACACATTTTCCCTTCATTTAATAAGATAAACTTCTTTATATTTTAAGATACAGTTCTAAATATCTAGAACAGTAATATTTGGTAAATCAAGATGTTTTCATCAGTGGCATTATTGAGATGAAACTTGTTAAAATATGATCATAACTGTCCATAAAGATCAATAATTAACATTTTTTAGATGAAACAATTGAAAGTGTTCGTTAACATAGGATCTCTGGAAAGATAAATAGAAAGTAGTTGCAAGGGGGTGAGGAAAGCCATGGGTCCACTAAAGTAATTAGCTTTGAATTTTTAAATCCAGCATACATGGATTATTTACTTGCTTTACTAAGAGTTGATTACTCACTTGGTCAGAATGCGGAAAGAAAAACAGAAAATTATAAACAAAATAAAGTTAAATTTAGGAAAAATACTACAGATTAAAGCTTTCATTTCATAAAAGTAAATCTACTCAAGAAGCACCTACATATGTTTAAGTAAAAATTTCTTTAAAAATGTTACTTCAGATCTTAAAATCATTTAAAATATATTGACTTTATCCAGTCTTTTAGAAAAAAAAATTTGTTCGGGGTCTTGTGGAATTATTGTACTATAGCATATCACATTTCTCCTTATTCTGCAAAAATTCCAAAATATTGACAATAAATTAATTTTCATAAGAAACAAAACCTGGCCAGTTTAAGAGTCTCAAAACCATGTATTCAAATGAATGAATTATGAATTCAACTATCACTTCAACTCTCAATTGCTGCTTTTAGTGTGTCTGCAAGTGTGCTAACTATGCTGTTTATTTTCATATGAAGTGAGTTAAATATTCAAACTACTATCATTTCCCAGAAAAAAATGAATATGAAATGGTGAGTAATGAATAAGAGTCTAAATTCGGTAAACCTTAGGACAGAAACATTTGCTATCCACAAACAAAGATGGTAAACGTGGTAGAATATATATATAGAGAGAGAGAGAGAACAACAGTTCTTTCAAAGTTTGTACAGGTCTCTCTCTCTACTTTCATGAATAGTTCCATTCATTTCAGCATGACCTGTTTGTATGTGTGCATGTGTCTGAGTTCTGGAAAGCTAGTCTGTGCTAGCTGAGTCCAGCTGCATGCAGCAAATGTTTGGAGATGTCTAAATTTGTATAATTCCATTCAGTATTTTCTAATGAAATAATTCAGCCAAATGTGTGAAAACAGGAATAGAGGGAAAAAAAAAGAAAAATAAATTGTGATAGGAATTCTATTTAAAGTAAAACATAAAATAGCATGAAATGGCATGTGAGAGATACATCAAGATTAATGTTTTATTCTCATTTAATGAAAAATGTTAAGTGTCTGATCACTTTAACACTTCAGACGAGAAAGGCCTGTTATGAAGTGAGCAGGTAAACTATATATTTTTCAGCTGGGATAGTCTATCGTGAGATTACAGCTCATGTTTAAACAACCTGATATTTCTTCTTTACACTTATGTTTTAGCCATCATATTACTCATTAAAATTACATTTTAACTTTATGATTATATAAAAAAACTCATTGAAGAATAACAGAAAAAATAGATAAATTATGTGGTTTAGTATAGTATTTTAGTGATTTAAAATTTTGTTATTTTATTAGGTTTACATGACAATAGTGTTAAAACTCAAATCTATGAGCAAGATTTTCTTTTAATTATTAAAAATTGGAAGCTTAAATGGATAGAAGTAAGAGTCAAATCTCTGATGTTCTAGTAATGACGGTTACTCAATACGGTGGTCTTTGGGGATGTACTTCTTATGGTTGGAACTCAGCTTTTTTAAAATCAAAGCTGTTAATATTATTTCACAATCCTTCCTTCTTTCCTCTTGTATGTAATATGATTTATGTCTAACATTTTAAGTGAAATAGTCAAAAAATTATTAGAAAATAAACTTTCAAAAAAATGGTCAAATTTTCAAATATTTCATTCATTTAATCAAGTATAGTATCTTAACCAGATTTTTTTTTTTACAAAATCTGAGCAATAAATCTATTGTTCCAGATATTCCAATTGTTTAAGAAGTTCTGTCCCATATTTATCTTGGATGCTAATTTGAGAAAACAGGAGTACAAGGTTGAATGGATAAGGTAAATTAAGAAAAGTATGTAGCATTAAACTTTGATTCCCTTAATGATATTTCCTTTGAAATTTATTCCTATCTGAGCATGCACGGCTAAACATGTAGATGCCAAATTTTATGGAAAATATCTTAGATAAAACTGTGTTAGAACTCATTTTAAGGGGAGAGAAACTAGGGTCAAAGGAAATGCTTTCAACAAACATAGAGAACAAATTGCTGGTCACCAAATGGGAAAGGGATTAATAGGAAGGGGGTTGAAGAGACAGGTGTAAAAGGTAAAAGAGATTAAGAAGTACAAGTTGCCAGTTATTAAAATAGTCATGAGGATATAGAGTATATCATAGGAATATAGACAATAAATTGTAATAACTATGTAGAATGTCAGATGGGTACTAGACTTATCAGGGTGATCACTTTGTAAGGTATATTAATGTCTGATCATTATGTTGTACACCTGGAATGATAGTTGCAAATATTACCATTTGCTACAACATAGAAGGACTTATTTTTTCTATTTTGAGGAGCCTCCATACTGTTTTCCATAGTGATGGCATCAATGTACAATTCTACGAACAGTACAGGAGGGTTCCCTTTTTGCTACATCTTTGCCAATACTTGTTTGTTGATTTATTGATGATAGCCATTCTGACAGATGTGAGGCGATATTTTATTGTAGTTTTAATTTATACTTCCTTGGTGATTTGCAATGTTGAGCATCTTTTGATATGTCTGTAAACCATCTGTGTGTCCTCTTTGGAGAAATATCTATTCAAGTCCTTCGCTCATTTTTTAATCAATTCTTTTTTGGCATTAAGTTCTATGAGTTCCTCTCATATATTTGGATATTAATCCCTTACAGAATATATCATTGTCAAATATGTTCTCCCAGTTGATAAGTTATCTTTTTCTTTTGTTGATGGTTTCCTTTGCTGTGAAAAAACTTCTTAATATGATTGTCCCATTGTTTATTTTTTCTTTTGTTTCCCATGCCTCGAGAGACATATCAAAACAATATTGCTAATTGATGTCAGAGTTTTCTGCCTGTGTTCTAGGAGTTTTCTGGTTTTAGGTCTTACGTTTAAGCTTTGAATCTATTTTGATTTTATTGTATATAGTGTGAAAAAGTGATCTAGTTTTATTACTTTACCTATAACAGTCCAGTTTTCTCCACACCATTTATTGAAGAAACTATCTTTACCTTATTGCATATTCTTGCCTCCTTTATCATAGATGAGTTGATCATATAGGTGCAAGTTTATTTCTGGACTCTATTCTTTTCCATTGATTTATGTACTTGTTTTTATGCTGATGCCGTGTGGTTTTGATACGATAACCTTGTAGTATAGTTAGATATCAGGTGGCATGATATCTCCAACTTTGTTCTTCTTTCTTGATGTTGCTTTAGCTATGCGGGATCTTCTGTTGCTCCAAAAACTTTAGAATTATTGTTGTAGTTCTGTGAAAAATGCCATTGGTATTATCATAGGGATTGCGTTGAATCTGTAAATTGCTTTGGAAAATATGAGCATTTTAATGATGTTAATTCTATCTATCCATGAGTGTAAGTATAGCCTTCCATTTATTTGTATCTTAAATTTCTTTCTTCAGTGTCTTATAGTTTTTCTGAGTATAGGTCTTTTACCTCCTTGGTTAAATTTATTTCTAGGTATTTTATTATTTTTTGATGCAATTGTAAATGAGATTATTTTTTAAATTTTTCTTTCTGATAGTTTGTTATTGGTATGTAAAACTGCAACCTATTGCTGAATATTAATTTTGTATACCGCTACTTAACTGAATTCATTAATTAGTTCTAATAGATTTTCGGGATTCTCACTATATAGTATCATGTCATCTGCAAATAATGACAGTTTTACTTCTTTCTTTCCTATCTGGATGATTTTTTTTTTCTTGGGTTGCTGTGGCTATGACTTCCTATGCTAAAACAGTGAAAGTGGACATCTTTGTCCTGTTTCTGATCTTAAATAAAAAGCTTTTATTTCTTTACTTTTCAGTATGATGTTAGTCATGGGTTTGTCATATATATGGTCTTTATTATGTTGAGGTATATTCTCTCTATTTCCACTTTACTAAGAGGTTTTTTCTTTTAAATATAAAATGGGCACTGAATTTTGTCAAATGCTTTTTCTGCATCTATTGATATGGTCATATGATTTTTATCCATCATTGTGTTTATGTGGTATATCGTGTTAATTAATTCACAGATATTGGAACAAACTTTAATCCCAGGAATAAGTCTCAATCATGGCATATAATCTTTTCAATGTATTGCTGAATTCAGTTTGCTAATATTTTTTTGAGTGTTTTTGCATTTATGTTTATCAGAGATACTAGGCTGTATTTATTTTAATAGTATCTTTATCTGTTTTTATATCAAGTTAATGCTGGCTTCATAAAATGAGTTTGGGAGCCTTCCCTCCTTTTTAGTTTTTTTGAATTGCTTGAGAAGGATAGGTATTAATTCTTCTTTGAATGTTTGGTAAAATTTGCCTGTAAAGTCATCTGGTCAAGGAATTTTGTTTGTTGGAAGTTTCATGATTACTAATTTGATTTCATTAGTAGTTAGCCAACTGTTCATATTTTCTGGTTGTCTTAGAAGATTATATGTTTCTAGGAATTTATTTCTTCCAGCTGGTATGTAATTGTTTATAACATTATCTTATAAACCTTTGTATTTCTGTTGTGTAATTTGTCCCTTCTCCTGTTTTATTTATTATTTCATTTACTTGAGTCCTCTCTTTTTTTCTTGATGAGTCTGGCTAAAGGTTTATCAATTTTGTTTATCTTTTCAAAAAACCATGTCTTAGTTCATTTATCTTTTCTATTATTTTAGACTCTATTTTACTTATATCCACTCTGATCTTTATTATTATTTTTTCTTCAACTCACTTTAGGCTTTGTTTGTTCTTTTCTAGTTCTTTTAGGTGTAAGGTTAGATTATTTATTTCTTGAGGTAGGACTGGATTGCTACAAATTTTCCTCTTGGAACTGCTTTGTCTGTGTCCTACAGATTTTGAGTTATTGTTTTTATTTTCATTTGTTTCAATATGTCTTTTGATTTCTTCTTTGATTTCATTGTCAACCCATTCATTGTTTAGTAGCATGTTACTTAGTTAGCCTCCATATGTTATGAGTGTTTTTTAGTTTTCTTCTTGTAATTGGTTTCTAGTTTCATACAATGGTGATTGGATAAGTTGCTTGATATGATTTCAGTCCTCTTAAATTTACTGAGACTTGTTTGTGGCCTAACATATATTCTATCCTGGAAAATGTTTCATGTGCACTTGAAAAGAATGTATAGTCTACTTTCTTTACCATTGAAATAGCAAAGCATTCTTCTCTCCTTATAAATGTCTAATTACTTGAATTAGATAAACATGTAGTACATCCAGAATATAGGAGAAGGGACTGTTTGAACAATAGTTTTATCATTCTACAGAATATAAAATTATACTTATACTCCAGAGAAAGAAATCTACTTTAAAAAAATCCAGCAAGTCTAAAAATAATAGCAACACTTTGCTGTGCCTCACAGTATACTTATAGTACAGAAAAATTTTTAATAAAAAAAAATGATAAATAAAAACACTATAATTGCTAAAATAACATATTTTTAAAAAATGGAAAACTACTTATGATAGAATTTGGCATTTATATATCACCTACCATTTTTCATTATTTAAATAAAATAATTATACTCATATTTACCTTTTGTAGAACAGAAATTCCATTTTTCAGATTGAAAAACTGACATATACATAAAAGCTAATTTTAAATTACATAGTTGCTTATGGCAAAATCAGGAATATATGGCTTTATTTTTCTATTGGTATTTTTTCAATATACTCTATAAAATTATGCTTTCAATGAAATGAAAACTAAATAATCAGCTTTAATTAAAAATTATTTAACTAAATATAATAGACATTTGATTTATTGCCTGAAAAGTAGTTAGCTATACTCAGCATACAAAACCTATAAGTATTAATAAAATAAAATTGCTGAATCTGCAGAAAATTGCTTCTTAACAGTGACATAAGTCTGTCACAATAAAATTAGCCTAGCAAGTGAACATCTAAACTACTAAAAATGAAATGAGTCATTTGTTGATTTTATAAACTGGTTAAAATTCTAAGGCCATTTTCAAAATATTCGATTACTAAACTGTAGAAACAAAGTTTAATTTCAAGCAAGATAAGCAACAGAAATGCTTTTCACATCTAATAACTAACTACATCAGTCTTTTTGAAAGAATAACTAAGATCATTTATATAGCAATTGTAAAGGCATTGCCCAAGCTTTCCTAAAAGATCTCTTTCCCAAAAATCTGCACTGGTGGAAGTAATCTCTTCAACCTCATTTAAAAAACTTAATTCTAATCCCTCTCTAATCATAATTAGGATTAGAAGTATATTAGAAAAGCTATATATGTCTTACTTCATTCCTATCTCATAGCACAGTTGTGTGTTCTAAAGAAGAGCTAGATCAAGGAGACCAGCATACTCTGGTGCACGGTAAAGTGTTCAATAAACATTTATTACTTCCTTTTTACTTCATCCAATATTATACAATAGTTAATAATAATCACTGTGCTAGGTAGTGTGTTAAATTTTAGGAATAAAAAAAATAATATGGTACAAACTTCAAGATATCAAAAACTCTTTTTTTCCTTTAATAACTCTATACTCTCAAAACCCAGAACAGTGCCTGGTCTGTGATAGAAGCTCAATAGAAATTTATTAAATGAATATGGGAATAAATAAATAAATAAATAAAAGCAAAAGATATGGAAAATTGTTTACAATATGGCCATCATATTAAATGAAATAGTCTACTTAAAATACTTAGAAGAGTGCCTGGGATGTAAGATAGACACTTTATATTAGTTAGCAATTATGCTTATTTTCACTTTTATTCTCTTTTGTAAATGGGCCCTTTTCAGGTTTTCCCCTGAGTACCTTCTATTAACTACTTAGCTTTTGTTTTTAATTTCTTTTCTGGCCTTTCATAACCCCTCTTGCTTTTGTATGCATCCTTACAAACCTAGCTCTTGTAGTAATTTATGTTTACCTGTTTACATTTTACAATCCAAATTCCTAAAAAGATAATATTATTGGCTACATAGGCTGTTTGGCCAGAAGCTTTTTATTCCAGGCCATAGGATATGTCCGTAGAAAAGATGTCAATCTTTGTTTAACCAACAATATTCAGGGAGTTGTGTGGCATAGAGTATTCTGTTTCTGTCTTGGTGGTGATCTCCTCTATGTCAGTTACAATCTTTGGCATATTTATAGCAGGAGAAGTGTTCCCTGAAAATTCTGAGTTTTTATGATCCTTGTAACTCCAAAGAACTCACAGCTAGCAGTACTAGTAAAAAAAAAAAAAAAAAAGAAAGAAAAAGGAAAAAAAGTGTTTTCTTTTTTTTTTTCTCATACAGCCTGCTGAAATTTCGGGGAGAATTTGATTGAACAGCCTTAAGTTATTGCCCTTTCCTGAGTCAATGAGTAATTGAGGCTGAGGTGGGGGAGGAGAGAGAATACCTAGATTGGAAAAATCTGAATTTCATGCTCAATTCCTGAGCCAGGAGGTTGGGTCAGCTCTACTTGAACCATGTAGTCTAGAATGCAATGAGAGCTGTCCTGCAAAGAGCAACTGGCAAGATTAATACTTTAGTGAACTTCACATAGAAAAGCATGCTTTTTAAAGAGAAACATTGTCACACTTTAAAATATAATCTCACTGAGACCTGGTCTTTGATATAGTTAACAAAATAATCCATCAGTTATTCATCATACTAGTCAGCCTTCCTGAGAGTAATTTAAATTCAATAAACTTTTAGGAAAAACCTTTAAATAACTGAACTTTACTGCTCATGGTGTGAGATGCATAGAATTAAGCAGTATGTATATAACCCCTGACTTCAAATAGTTTATACACTAAAGGGAAATACAAAATAACAAGATAAATTCAATACAGTGTGATGAATTCAATAACAGAGGTCCATTTACATTTGGAGAGGGGGACAGAATCATGCAATACAGAGAGCAGATTCAGAGACAGGTCTCTCTGGTAGGTGGGGGCATTGAGGTGGGTCAGCGACTGTGCATTAAAAACCACGAGTTCATAATAATACCTCTACTTCCAGTCCAATGGCAGCACAAGGCTTTTTATAGTTGTCTCCCCTTTCTTATTTATAACTTCTTTCTCTACTAGTAAGAAACCTGGTTTCTTATTTCCACAAAATGTAAATAAGCTCTTGTCATCATTGCCATTGTACTCCCCCCGCCCCTCCGCCCCAACCAAACACACACATTGCCACTACTATTTCTTTGTGCTCTGAGCCTCTCTCAGTCTCTCTTATCCCATGCCAGGCTGAGAGCACCACGGTCTTGAACGAATACCATCCTATGCCAGTGACCCCTCCCTTTGCAGATCTCTGCCTTGTTCAAACTTAATTAATGGCTTTGGAATAAATTATTGTGTATGAAAAGAAGAAAGGAAGAAAGGAAAAAAGACATTAAAGAAAGAAAAGAAATTAAGAATTACAGAATATGAATTTGTATCCATTTTAAAATATGTATTCAGCAATTTTGTGTGTTGAATATTTCTTTTATTCTCATTTCTTTTTAAATTTAAGGTTGACTATATTTCAAGATAAGAGCAAAACGTTTTAATGGAAAACAATGTAGTCCAATTATGGGACACGTACAAATATAAGTAAATATTTAAAACAGGTGCTTTTAAATTGATTTTCTCTTCATCAACGTTCTCTGAATAAATTACTGCAACTGCAGAAAATATGTTGCTTTTTCTTCCAATGCAGATATAATTTAGAAGAAAAGGATATATAAAAAGACTGGGAGAAATACAATACTTTAATTTTTACAGTTTGGCATTTCTAGAAAGCCAAACTAGCTTCAATCTTTTTAAAACAAAAGTCATCTTTTTTTTTTTCATCGTACCCAAACCACAACAGCATAACCAAGAAACTCTCTGCATACTGACAATTACATTTGACCTTCTTGCTCTTCTTTATAAACAATAGTACACAGCATTTTAAACCACTTTTATTTGCTTATCTACTGAATAAACCTATATTGTTAGATGTTGTGATTCTTATAAGATGTTTAAGACAGGTTTTGTGGCTCCCAGGACTTTATAATCTAGAAAAGAAAATAATCGCAGTAGGAGGCAGAATATATGTTGGGTGGTATAGGCAACAAGTGCTTTTGGAGCTCAGAAGAGCACCTCCGACTTCAATGATCTGGGGTTAGCAAATGTGGGATTGAAGCCTGGCCTAAACTGTTGATTCTTATTTTAAGTAATACATATTGTAGAAATATATTTTTGGATTGAGACATATGAAAGTAAAGACTATAAATTAATGGGCCATTCAGAATTTGTAATTATATTGTTTAAATAATTATTCTGAGGTAAAAATGTCTAACATAATATTTTACTAAAAGAAGACTTTGTAACTTTTATTTGTAAAATTGTATTTTTATTTATATATTGCTAAAAGAGCCAATTATACCAATAGACTGGAGATTCCTCTATTAAATTTTTACCTTTTTTTTTCTACCCAAATTGCTTAGCTATAGCTTATTGATTGGTGACCATAAATATTCAGAGACTGCACCATTGGGATAAAAATTGTTTTGCCCACTGGGTCTAGAATGAGACTGAGATCTGGATAAATAATTACTTTAATCTGACCCATGAAAATATACAGCATTATGAACAAGTGTACACATGTCAGATCACCACACTGTATGCTTTAAATATCTTGCAAATTGTCAATCATACCTCAATAAACCTGAAAAGTTTTATTCTCATTATACTGATACTTTATCAAATTGATAACATAATATATATTTTAAAACTCCATCATTCTGTCTTTATATCTTATATATGCATATATTTATGTATATATGTATATTGCCTACTAGATTGCTGGACCATAAGTGTCTGAGGACCAGAGTGATTGCTTATGAGATGATCATCAATAAAAGTGAAAATAGACACACTGAAAGAAACAGTGGACAGTTTTTTATGCATGAGAAAATATATAAAAGGACAACTCAAGACGACTAATCGTACTTTTCTAGAAAATAACTGGTGTTATTAGATTCTCTCGGGACATTCCTGAGAGGATGAAGTAAAGCATTGCAAGAAGTTAACACAAAACCAGTCTTCTTTAGCACTTTTAATACCCCAACCAAATATCATGATTTTCATATCTTTATGGTCTTTTGAACTTCAGTGATAATAAAAATGGTGTTAGCTGTATGTTAGCAAAACGTATTCTGACATGTGATTATGAGAAATGACACATCAATCTTTCCTTTTTGCCCTCAGACATTATTTTTGATTGATAACTCCTTTAATGTGTTTTAGCTACCTCCATAACTAACTTTCTTACCTGACATTAAAATAAATTCCTGTCACCACATATTTGTTGCATTTATTTTTTTTATTGTTTTTATTCAATTTCATTTATTTCTGCTCTAATTTTGATTATTTTTTTTCCTTCTGCTGACTTTGGGCTTCATTTGTTCTTCCTTTTCTAGTTTTAAAGATGAAGCATTAGGTTGTTTATTTGGGCACGGAAAGAAATCTAACTATGGGAGGTGAACACAGTGTAAACGTTAAATGCCTTACTGTTAAAGTGTACAGCTGAAACTTACTGGATTTTATTAACCAATGTTACCATAAAAAATTAATTAAAATAATAAAATAAAAAATAAAATAATGTCCATTTGTCACTTTTTCTCTTATTATGGACTAGATTAATCCAAACCTTTTAGTCACCATTCCAGAGGCACATGAAATGATTACCTTGCAGGATCATGGCTTACACAAGTGTATTTACGTGTGTGCGTGCCTGTGTGTGTGAAATGTTTTCACTGGTAGGAAAGGCAAAAAAAGTAGAGAAGGATTTGATCAGAATAAGCAAGAAGAGAAGGAAAAAAAGAAAAAAGGAAGAAAAGATGGAAGGATGGAATAAAAAGAAAGACTTTACTATTTTAGTTGTTAATCCTTATTTTTTTTGTTAAGCTATCCATTCATATTAAGATGATATTAATTAAAGATGATAAATTTCAACGTGTTTTCACAGTATAGGGCAATAATTTCTACATGATTGTGAGACAGTACAATCATGTGAGTGTATAACTGAAAAAGTCACAGAGGTAATAATACTATTGTTGTCTATGTTAAGAAATTATTAAAAATTTAATTTTTAAATTTTGCTACAAGATGTATGATTACATTTAGTAAAAACCTCTATTAGTGTTATATAAAGAGCTGTATTAATCTATTCAGTTATTTTTAACAAACATTTTCTTGTGATAAGAATTTTTATGTTCTACTTTCTTAGCAACTTTCACACACACAGTACAGTATTGTTAATTATAGTTATGTGTTATATAGTACATCCTCAGGATTTATCTTTACACTGCAATCTTGTACCTTTTGACCATTTTCACCCATTTTGCCCACCCTGACACCCAGCATCTGGCAGTCACTGATCTGTTCTCTATACTAGGAGTTCATTTTTTTAAAAAAAAAATTTAACTTTCTCTGCCTGACTTATTACACTTAGCATAGTGCCCTCAAATTTCATCCATTGTCACAAATGATGAGATTTCCTTCCATCTTAGAGTAATATTTCATTATACACACACACACACACACACACACACACACACACATTGAAAGTTAGATTTATCACTTTTAGTCTCTTTAAGGAAATGGATTTATGAAGTATTATGGGATATTAGACAAAATATGGATATTAATTGTTACCTCGTCAATCTTCTATGTAATGATGGGTTCAGTCTGAAAACTTTCCAATAGACCTGTTTTGCCTTTGGCGTAAATAGTTTTATGAACACAAGAAACAGATGAAATCAAGGCCAATTATTATCATTAACATTATTAAATTATCATTCAGTAACTGTTTTGGAGTGTTGTGCTGGGGCTATAGCAGCATATAAAACATGAATCATACTGTGAAAGGTTTTTAAAGCTATTCAGATATGCAAACATAAACATAAAAATTAAACATAAAAATTAAATTAGCCACAGAAGGCAACATTTGTTAGGTGCTAAATAAGTGAGCAATAAAAGGAATAACTAAGTGAGCAATAAAAAGAATAACGTTTAGGACGTCAGAAGATGAAAACTCCTGCCTGGCCCTGCGGGCAAAGACTTTAGGAAGAACTGAAGTGAATAAGTTATCAAGGTATGTGGGGTTTAGTTCTGGAGGAGAGAGGAGAAAAGATATATCAACCACTTTGACAAGAAAGGAAGATTGCTTTAGGTGAGCAGGCAAATTTCTCCTCTCAGGATACTAAATTTGGAATTATTCTCTGGATATTGGAGAGCAATTGAAGTTTTTTGAGCAAGGACTCTAAACTATATAATTCACGGATTTCAGAGGATTAATTACTGTTGTATACGGTGTATTGAAGAGAAGGAAACTTGAAGCAGGAAGACTTAAAGTAGTGATCAAATACTGAAGTGATAGGGAAGAAGCAATTTACCAGGAGCTTTTTTAGTTGTTTGGAAGTTGGGGAGATATGAATAAAGTCAGAAAGGAAGACTCCAAAATGCCAGAATCTACTTCTCTGAAAAATCATGCTGTAATGAATAAAAATTAAAGAACAAAAAGGCTTTAAGATGCTATGCCTTTGACCTCCTCTGAAAACTTTTTAAACCATACATTGTACAGCTTCCATATTAGCTTCATATACTTACAGACTACTGCACACTGTTGTGACAATTCACTTTGAAGTTACAGTCAGTGGTATATGGGCTGATGAAAGAAAGTCCTGTAATCTTTCTGAGCAGGTCTGGGGTATGGTAAAGCAAAGAGGAATCATGGGGAATAGGCCTGACTAGGTCTTCAAAAGACCTTTTCTCTCCCTGTTAAAAAGTGTTCATTCTTAGCTACCACTCTCTTAGAAAAAATTGTGACCCTCAGGAGTTTTATTTGGAACAACATGAATGGTTTTACTTTCAATAGTCACAGGCAAATGACAGGTTATATTTAATTTTTTATATGTCTTTATTTACATAGACTTTGGTGATATCCCCGCTTGCTGTATAATTTGATTTATTTTGGGACATCAGAAAGAATCCATTCAAGTTGCACATGGCAACTGCTATTTGGGCAGTGAGACATGTAGCACAGAATAAAATAGTAAATAAAATTTAGTTAAGAAATCACAGGATACTTCAAAAGGGAATTGTGGATATTTTTATAAAAGTATTTTTTATCCAAATACAAAAATATTAGTTGAAGAATAAGCAAGTCAGTGTTAGAGAATATGTTGCCCCTAATATACTTAAAAGACTTACAAAAGGTGCAATGGATTTTAAATTCTCAAATCTGATGATGATGGATACAGAAATGTGTGGACACAGAGTGAGCCATACAAATTATTACAATGTGTAAGCATAGAATTTCGAAAGAAAATATGACTTTTTGTTTTTTACTCACTTTTCTAATTTGATATTTTAAATAATAATGGTTTCTTTTCATGTTAGATTTGTGTCATAAAGCTTATTAAATAGAACATGCTTGAGCTCACATTCTGGTTGTGCTACCTGCATATCGTCTCCAGGTCTCAGGTTGCTCGTCTAAAGAATGAGGATAATAATAGTAATGGGGACATCTATTGAATACAGCAGTTAGAGCTTGGATTCTAGATTTTAATCCAGGTATTATACTTTTTAACTGTCAGACATAGGGAATTTACTTAACCTGTCTGTGTGACAGTTTCTTCAACTGCAAAATGCAAACAATAATAATACCTACCTCACAGAGTTGTGAAGCCTGATACCTTAGTATGTGTCAGAAACTCCTGGATGAGGAGCTTCCTTTAAAACAGTCTCTCTTTGCGTTGCTTCAATGGCACGCTCACATTTTTTCTGTATGAGGAGTTCTACCAGGAAATCACACACTTTAGTCAGTTTATTTAATGTCATTAATGTGACAATGCAAAAAGAATTCATTAGTTTTTTCATTCTCTATTTTAAGGTTGTGAGTGAAAGAGAGCCTGATGCTTCCATTCTCAATAGAAGACGATCAAAGTCCTTGACAAAACCCTCCCCGGGGTTATCCATATCCTTGAAAAGTTTGTTTTCCAGGCCCTTGTTTTTACTAATTCTTTGACTACAAATGCTCTTCTGACTAGTTATTTCTTCAAACATGTTAATGAAACTTTAGATCTGTTCGTAGACTTTATGTGGGTGAACTATTCTGTTGAAAGTGAATTTGCTTATCTCTTCTCTTAGAGATTATAGGATGAGTTTAATATTTTACTTTCACAATACAATCTTATTTCTCTTATTTTGTAATTCTTAGAGGGATGTTTCAAATGTATCTCTGTGTCCTACCACACTAAATATTTCTCTGATTAGGTAGAAATTTTAATTTTATCTCTTGCCCCTCCATTCCTCTTTCTTTTTCTCACTCCTTTTTTCCTTCCTTCCTTCCCTTCCCCCTGAATTCAGTGTGCTAGGCCATGTGATAGGAGCTAAGTTTTTACATTTCCCATTTCCAATTTTTGACCATAATGATAAAAGCTGAAACAATGGAAAATAAGGCACATTGGAATAGATTGTGTGTGTACTTGATTTCTATTATCTAGGCTATGAATCTCATTTGTGAATCCCAAACACATTTATAAATCATGTTATAGCTTGGGAAAGTGCACAAAATGTCACATTCAATGCCCCAACTGATAAATCTTATATAAACTGCCAGAAATAGCTTCTGCCCTGGGAGAGACTTACGAGTGCTGACATTTTCAAGTAAGCTGCATCCTGGACTCTTACCCTTTGCTCTGTCATAAGCTGGGGTCAGAATTTAAGTAAACTACTCAAATGAGATGGAATATTTTCAATAAGTTAAAACATAGAGCTAAATCTTTGGGAGATTCTGGTTCAGTGCCCACCGTTTAATCAACTCCAACAGCTCCAAAATTTCTCTGGTGTAGGAGATGTTTTTGTTGTTGATGATGTTTTCATTTTGTTGTTGTTGTTTAATGAGAGACTTATTTTGGATGGTGAGAAAACAGTAGGGCAATTGCCCCAATGCTCATTTTTTCTCCAAAACAGCAGTCATAAAGGACTGACCATATTCTGTCATTACATTCACTTGTGGTGGATGGAACGTGATGCAGATTTGACTGCATTTTAAAAAATAATATGTTATATTTTAATTCTACTTCTAAAGGACGTGTATACATCAAAATAAGGGTATGCTCATGACATTTACTTTCATAAGAGAACTGTGTTTTCATTTATGAGCCATTATTACCCTCCGTATGTCTGTGTTGAGTTAACTGCATGCCATTTAAGAGTTATTTGAAAATTGCCTTACATTTTTCATAAGTAAGAATCACTTTCCTGTAAAATACTTAGGCATTTGCATGGTCCACTATATTTTTTCCATGTAAAAAGAGGGGCTTGCCTCTTCTAATTATTCTGCTTTTGAGGCTAGAGATTTGTACATTAAATTGTCAGTTACTAAATATTAAGTCTGGAACAAGATATGACACTTCAGATATAGCAAAGGTAAATTATGGCATACAGCACTATTATAAGGTGTGCTATTTTTATGGTAACTTTACCCACTCTATAACCACAAATAAGTATTTGTCTAGTATGTGTGTCGTTTTAAGGAAATTATGTTGCAGCTTGTAATTACTTCCACTGAAATCTATCTGCTCAGACTCAGACCTTGCACTGCCTCAAATGCACTTGAGGCAGGGGGAGGAGGGGAGTGTGGGGTATGTTTTCTTAGAACTGATTAAAACCATGGTATTTACTTTGGTCCTTTAAGAATAAATTTGCTTTACTGTGGGATCAATGAGTCTAGATGGATTTCCTTGAAAAGTGAAGTGCTTATGATGTGGCAATTTAGAAAGAGAAGAAAGAGAAAATGTCAGCAAGCTTTTGGTTTCCCTCAGGGATGCTTCTATGTGTACAGTGACTACTAAGTCTGCATATCACTCACACACACACACACACACACACACACACACACACACACACACTCACATACACACACACGCAGCATTTATAAAATAAGATTTAAAAATTCCTGAACTATTAGGAGAACTTTTTCCCCCACACTGTTTATTTTTCTTATTAAACTGAGATTTCTCAGTAAATTCACTGGACTTACAGTAACACTCTTAAACCTCTGTCTTTTTGTACACATTTCTCATTTTTGTCCTGTGTACACTGCATATATTTCTGCTTCTGAGACATTTGCTCCTTCACAGCACCATGCCCACACTCAGATTGCTTCTCTGCTTGGAGTGCCCTTACTTTTTCCCATTAGTCAAAATCCTGATTGTCACTCATATTTATATATCATCTACTTTGTAAAATATTCTCTCCTGTCCCCCACCCCGCCACACAAAACATGAATTTTTCCTTTCTCTTTGCTTTGAAACGCTCTGTTGAGTTTCTTTTACATTTGTCATAGTTGGCCCTACATGATGATAAAATGTCTTTGTCTTTTCTCTATGTAGGCTGTCAAATCTGTAAACTCCTTTCCATTGAGCATCATGCTTTACTTACATATTTCTAATGCACGTAGCATTAACCAGTGCCCACCACCCAGAACTCGATGCATGTTTATTAATTTGCAGAATCAATGCTTTTATGCTTTTGGAAATGTTTTCACCTTGCCCCTCCGCTTATCAAAATTTTCTGTCCTTCAGAAATCAGCTCTTTGTTATTATCATTTCTGGTGCCCCCAACCCCCAGTGTTTCCTAACTAGAATGTTGTTTGAAGGATTGAAGGAGCCTATAGGCAAGGTGAGTGTCTGGCCCAGAGTCAGCACTTATATGAGCATTAGCTCTATGAGATGCATCTATAGTCTGTAAGGCACAGAGAAGTGATGTATAGAAGGGTACCCAGTGGTTAAGTGACAACATGGGGTGGAGACTTGAGTCCTCTAAATCATTTAAGAGCTCTCCATTTAGAGTTCTCTAAATCAATCTGTCCCAAGGTCCCCGTGACCTTGGCTGCCTGGCTAACTAAATATACATAAAGGACATTCTGGAAAAATGGACCATTTATTATTAGCAAGAGCTTAGGTTTGCTCGTCAAGAAACATTTGACTAAATTATAAATTAAAATTAGATAAGCAAGTTTCTTTGTCCTTTAAGGGCAAAGATGCATCTTACAAGGATCAAGCTCTCTTGAGATGCCTCTTACTATAACTGTTATGATGGAATGACTAGAATATTATTTTTATTTAATGACTTCTATTTGTGAGGAAAAAATGTTATAAATATTTGCAATATTTATAATAATTTGCAATTATTTGTCAGGCAAATAATACAAATTTTATTTCTGCTTTTTACCACAATAACATGTAGGAGGCATTGGTATCTCTATTTAGATGATGGTAGAAAAAAAGCTCCTAGTGAATAAATGACTTACCCAAAATTACTCAATAAAGGTAGCATGGCAGAACATTAAAAATCTGTAGCTATTACCTCAAATAACATGAGTTCAGGTTCTGAGTTTATTACATATCAATTATGTGATCTTGCTACTTTAGTTACTTGTGCCTTAGTTTCCTCATGTGTAAAGGGGATGATAAAATTATCTACCATATGTTGTTGTTGTAATGACTACAAAAGACTGTACATACTATAAAAATGTCAGATTTAAAGGAAAAGTAAAATAATTTGGCTCCATATCTATGTTTTAGCTTCCACAGGCATTTTACAATATCCATTTAATTCATTCAAAAGGACTCTTGCTTGTGTGGAGCTTATGTTAGAGCAGGGAGGGACAGTCAATAAACAAAATATACAGGTAAATTATATAGCATTCTATAAAAAGGTGAGTAGTGCTATGGAAAAATAAAATGGAAGGTGTATTGAAAATATCTGGAGGTGTAATTTTAAGTGGATGATGTCAGTTGACTTTACCAAATAGATCATAATTAAAAGAAAAAAAAAAGGCTTAAAGTTGAGGGGGATAGGAGAACTTTCCAGGAAGAGAGAAGATTTGCACAAAGTTCTTGATGTGAAATATTACCTGATAAGTTTGAGCAACAGCAAAGAGGAAAGAGCAGGAGAGGTCAGAGCATAGCAGATCCTGTAGAGCAAGGTAAACCCTCATGAGGACTTTGATTTTTCAGTGCAGAGAAGTGAAATTGTCTGGTGTGTTTTAAAAGAATAACTGGCTACAACCAGAAGAGAATGAGGGCAGAAGCAAAATGACCAGTTAGGAGTTGACTTCAGTAACACGTATGAGAGGTGTGATGGCTCAGCTTAACCACAAGTTGGGGCAGAAGAGTGGTGAGAAGTTATCAAGATCTGGGGATCTTTTAAAGATGGAGCCAATGGGATTTTCTTTCAGATTACTTGTAGATATGAGCGAAAGAACAAATTTTAAGGTGCACTCAGAATTTGGATCTGAGCAAATGGATAAATAAGTAGTCAACATGGCAATGGTGGCAATAAACGTGGCTTTTGTTGGGAAGGGACATTGGAGGAAAGACCAAGAATTTAGGTTTGCACATGCTGAGTCTGAGATGCCAGTAGAAAGGGCTACAGAGTTGCTCATCTTTATCTTGATTGTTTAAGCTTATGCACCTGCCAATGTCATACCTGCAGCCTAATATTATCTCCTTAATTTTGCCGTTTATTTTCTATTACTAACTAAATTTTGAATGCTGTAATGAAGGAGCTTTATAGTGTACTTATTCTGATTGTCTTATAATGTAAAAATTGAGGCTTAATAAGTATCTTTTTTCCTGATTGATTGAGATAAATATTGTGCTACTTTTCATTAAAGACACAAAAGATAATTAATTTTATTGACAAGTAATCAAACTATCCATTGTCATTTTTTTATTTGAAAAGTACATTTTATAAATAAGAAAATCTGTTTTAGCATAAAATATATAACAGTAAACCATATAAACATGTGCATAAGCTTTTTAAATAAATATTTTTTCTTTATCAATTCATATATATACACACACACATATATATATGCACGTACATTCAGGCAAATGATTTATTTGAAAGATACATTAATTAATTTAAAATACCAGTGGTTTATAAAATAAAAGAAAAAATCAGCCCCTGGAAAGGACAAGAAATTGTCACTTTAGTAAAAAAATGTAGATTTTGGTTTACTATTTAAAAAAGTATCAAATGAAGCATACTCTATGTGCTGATAATGCCAGTTACTCACACATTCATCTTTCTTTTCTTGATTCTGGTTTTTCATTCTCTGGAATGCTAATGGAAAAGTCAGGGCACAAATGAAGACATGGCATTTTTTGGAAGGCCAAAACTCCAAAGAAGGAATATACTATTACCCTTCCAGTAGTAATTAGTGGGTTTATGAAAGAACACATGTCAAAGAAGAACTTGCTTATGGATTCAGAAGGAGATTACAATATAAAATAAATGTAATGATATAGTTTAACACAGGCACATGTACTTAAAAACATGAGAAAAAGATTGAAAAAATCTCAACAAATGTTGAGCAAATATGTATTTTTGCTTCCCATGAAAGATAAGATTTTAGATTTCCTGAAAGCTGTTATTTTCTTATTTACTCCTCTCTCTTTTCCTGATTTACTTTTTAAGGTAAATAATTTTTATTTCTGTATATATAGAGTAATTGTCATAGCTTTAAAACTTGTCAGAAAGGAATCTCTACAGAACTTAAGGCCAAAGGGGATTCATTGTCTTATGTACTGAAAATGTAAGAGACTTGAATTAGGACTTCAAAGGATGTCATCAGGAACCAGGCTCACTTCATTTTTGACATAGCCTTTTCTGGCTTGGCTTCATTCTCACCATACTAACTGCTGGGAAGCCAGAAGAAAAATCATTCATTTCTGTCTCAGCTATTGTAGCAATACCCTAATTTTGTAAATTTCCTCCAACTGGGTCAGGTGTGCCCCTGAATTAATCACTGGGTATAGAGAAATACAATCCTTTCATTGGAAGACTGGTGGCCCATTCTGTAGGCGGAGGAGGAGTCAGCTGAGGATAAAGGAGCAGTGATTTGCCAGAGAAAAATGTATATATTGTTAACAGGCAAATGGTGACTGGTGGCAGAACAACAGATGCCCAATTCAGGAATATTTAATGTTTTGAAAATGGAACACATAATTTCTTTTCAAGAAACTTCAACAAATTTATTCTTTCTGACTTTCTTATTCTAGTTATCATTAAGTATCACTATTTTCCCAGAGCCAAAACCTCAAAATAGTTTTGACATATTCCTCTCCCTTGGCTTGGATCAGGCTCTGTAAATTTATCTTTCATAATGTCTTTTTCACTTGCACTTTTCTTTCCATTTTTACTGCCACCATTCAAATTGGGGCTATCATTAATTCTTGCCTAATGATTGCTTTAGTATCCTAATTGATCTTCCAGTCTTCAATTTCCCAACATTTTACTCATATACACTGAATGTTATTTCATTTTGTTTTTGCGTTTCTATGATTTCTCAAAAATTTAATTTTCTTCCTCAGTGCTATAACATAAAGACTTCTGACCTTCCCTCAATTCCTATTTAGCATCTGGGAAATTTATACTATTTTCTGCTTTTTAATTCTTGGCTTTATTTGTGAGTAGTTATCCAAAAATGAGTTAAATTCAGTGCAAACTCTTTAAGCTTCCCCACAGCTCTAAAATCTGATCAGAAAGTAAACATCATATTGAAATTTTTAGCCATAAAGTTTTTTTTTCTTAAGAATAATAACTCGATATATTTTTTAAGAAAAATTAGTCTGTGTGTTAATTGAAGAAAACACTAGAAGTAGAAAGAATAATTAGACTACTACTACAATAACATAAGCATGATGTGATAAAATCTGAAGCAAAGGTAGTGAAGCATGGGAATAAAAAGGAAGGCAGATTGAAAGGGAGAACTCTACATTTTGCCTCTCATTTTAACTATGAGGCCCTTGAGGGTTAGGACTGTATCTTTTTCTTTTTGCATTGACAGAAAGCCAGGTCATGCATTTTTAAATAAAATGTTGAACAAAATGTTGTGACTGATGACATATAGAAGTTTTAGTCTACATAATTAGAAGTATAAAAAATTAGAGTCTAAAACAATTTTCTCCTCATTCTCCTCCTCCTCCTCCTCCTCCTCCTCCTCCTCCTCCTCCTCCTCCTCCTCCTCTTCCTCCTTCTCCTCCTCCTCTTTCTCTTCTTCTCTCCTTTCCTCTTTTTTCCCTTCCCTTCCCTTCCCTTCCCTTCCCTTCCCTTCCCTTCCCTTCCCTTCCCTTCCCTTCCCTTCCCTTCCCTTCTCTTCCTTCTTTGTTTCCTTTCTTCTTTTTTTCAGAAGAAAGATATTGTTTATATAGCTTTCTGGAGGTTGTTCTTCTTTCAAGGAAGGCACTATACCATCCTGTGAGTTGATGACCTGATGATTTTTCTGTTAGGATAATATGCACAAAATATTCAAAATAATAGTGAGGGGACTAGCTATTCCTTCCTGTTCCCACACCAAAGATTCACCTGTCTTGAAAAGAAGCTGAATGCTAAAAATATTTACATTTCTCAGTCTGTCAGGGAAACTAACTTGGATTTTACTTACAAAGTCTTGCTTTATTCTTAGTTCAGCTTATTGTACTTACTGGCAGTTATAAAAATAAATTTTAGATGAACAGGTAGGCATAAGAGGAAATTCAGCATTCTGTGTGACTGGCATATAATGCTCACTAACAAAACTTTATAATGTGTAAAGCACTTTTGTGAATATTAACATATTTAATACTTGAAATAATTATTTTGAAATAAATACAGCAACTGATTTAAACTGCATTTTATTCATGATGAAACCAAAGCTTGGATGACATAGAAATATATTTTTGCTTTACTTAGTTTACCTTATTTTTTTCTGGAACCTGACTTTTTTCTGGGGGAATTCTTTGCCCTTTCTAACATGCTGTCCAAATCAGCTGCCATAATCTTACATGATGCCCCATCTTGTTGGCCACAGGAACTCTCTAAGATGGTTGCATGTCACATGCTGGAGATATATATAGATATAGATATAGATATACACACATACACACATATATGTACATATTTTATATATGTATTTTATATATAATATATGATATAATTATTTATGTTATTATACATATATATGTATGTGTGTGTGTGTGTGTGTGTATGTATGTACGTATATAAAAGAATCCTTCTTTCCCTGCAATTTAAAATTGGAACCATGATACAAGGAGGATAAAGTTTCGAGAGGTGAAGTCAAGGGTAGACATAGGAGTAGACATAGGCAATGCTACCTACTGTGCAGAAGGTGAATCTGGCGCACAAGAAAAGTAGACATGTGAGATAAAGAATGTGTTAATTAATATCAGAGCCACAGTTCCTCTGGTTCTAAGGCAAAACTCTATCCTTAGTTAATACAGTGGTTTAACTATGTGAACTGATAAATTATTCTTTAATTTTTTTTTTCTGTTGTTGGCTTAAATTAGAAAAGTTCTAATACAACTGGGAGTATAAATATAATGTCCAGTATTCATTAATTAGTGACAGATGCTGGAATAGATCCTGACAGTCTAAATTGCAGTTGTGTGTCTCTTGGACAGGAATACATTCCGAGAAATACATCGTTAGGTGATTTCATCATTGTGCAAACATCAAGCGCACTTACACAAACCTGGGTTGCAAAGCCTACTACGCACCTAGGCCCATTGCTCCTCGGCTGCAAACCTGTACAGCACGTTACTGTACTGAATACTGTAGGCAATTATAACACAATAGTAAGTATGTGTATCTAAATTTATCTAAAAATAGGAAAAGAACAGTGAAAATATGGCATAAAAGATAAAAAATGGCACACTTGTATTAGCCGCTTACCATGAAGGGAACTTGCAGGACTGGGAATCACTTTGAGTGAGTCAGTGAGTGAGGGGCGAGTGACTGTGAAGGCCCAGGACATGACCATGCACTACTGTAGATTTTATACGCACTGCACACTTAGGCTGCACTAAATTTATAAAAATATTTTTCTTCTTTTTAATAATAAATTAACCTTAGCTTATTGTACCTTTAAACTTTACTGTATAAACTTTTATTTTTTTAACTTTTTGACTTCTATACTAACACTTAGCTTTAAACACAAACACATTGTACAACTATGTGAAAATATTTTCTTTCTTTATAGTCTTATACCATAAGCATTTATTTGTAAAAATCTTAAGTTTTGTATACTTTTAAAACTTTTTTCTTTAAAAAATAAGACACAAACACACACATTAGCCTAGACCTACACAGGGTCAGGATCATCAATATCAATGTTTTCACCTCCATAGCCTGTCCCAGAGGAAGGTCTTCAGGGACCATACATGCACTGAGCTGTCATCTCCTCTGACAACAGTGCTTTCTTCTGGAATGCCTCCTGAAGCTGCCTGAGGCTCTTCTTGTGGAAGTACTATTTTTAGAATTATGTTCATGGTGGCTGGATTGGTTTGTTCCTTTTTTTTATCATAAAAAATACACTATAACCATTTCTATTAATGAAAACATCTCATTGTTGGAGTCCCTGTTTTCCAACTTTTTAAGGAGCTAAATCATCTGATAAACCTCTTACTATAAATTTTCTTGGAAGTTCTTTTTCTTTTTTTCTTCTTCTGTAGTTTCCCTTTCTCTTGGCTCTTCTTCAGCTATGTGTTCCTGATCCAGTTCCAACAACTCATTAGTTAGTTCCTCAGGATCCACCTGTAGAAGTTCCTGTATGTTGTCCTCATGCACATCCAGGTTAAAATTATTTTTCATCTAAACTACAGCCTTGTTGATTTTTGCAGCCTATGTGCTAAGATGTTACAACAGCTTCAATGTCACTAGGTGATAGGAATTATAGTCTTGTGGACCATCAACATATATCTGGTCTATTGTTGAACAAAACGTCATTATGGGACACGTGACTATCCATTTTTCAAATGTTGCACAGTGATCACATATTTTTATGAGGTAGACACTGTCAGTACTCTATCCGTGTCCTCTTGAATCCCTTTGCTCCTTTCTCTTGCACAAGTTCTCAGTGGGCTTTCCCTCCCAAAAGCCAGCATAACTGTTTCTTTTTTAGAGACCTCTCCTGAGACTGTTGAACCATCTCAGCCTATGCTGCCTGAGAACCACCAGTGACTGGGAATTACTGCTCCCCCAGGGGCAGGTAGTCCATCATAATTCTCCATCTTCTGGTAAGGATAGCTCTGAAGTGTGATTGATCTATGCTGTTTCCAGGGATTCCCTGAAATGTTGAGTCCAAGATACCTTTATCAGGACTTACTCGATACTGAAACTTTACACAACCTTCTTTCCTTCTTGTTTCTCTAACAGTATCCCCTCACCCCACACAGAACCCTCTCAGGGTTTGAGTCTAGGAAACCCAATATAAAAGAATGGACTACCTAATTCTAAGCTAAACAGGGCAATACAAGAATTCAGGGCTTGAGAATGAGAGGCCTCAGGTTAAGAATCTAGGTATGAGATACCAAAGGTAAGTGGAAGAAAATTGTTTGAGAGAGGTACATGAAAAAGATAAATCATTATGATTGTGTTATTCCTTATCTGGAAATGTGAATTAATCAGAAAATGATCTAAAAATGTGCTTCAGCTATATTTCCCGTGAATCGAAAGGGTATACCTTCTTTACATGAGCCAAACATTACAGAGCAGTATTTTACACTGGTGTATGTTTTGGCTTAAAATTTAAGTTTATAATTTATTCTTCTTGGTTTATTTCCCAGTATTCACAGCAATATCCAACATACCTGACTGAAAAGTATTGTTGGCCAGATTCTTAGGAAGAAATCTTTACTGAAGCCATTATAAAAAAGTTATAATTTCTAACCAAGCTGCTGATTCGTTGATTCTCTGAGAAGTGTTCAACCTCTTCTCCCCAGCCAAACACATACAAAAACCAAAACATTTTCTGCATTCACCAGCCAACAGCTATTCAAGCCATCCCTGTCTGTTGGTTGCAGTCTTGTTCATGCAAATGGAGAGTAGAAATATAGATAACTCACTAATGTAAAAGTTACCAGAATTCCAACATCTAAATCAGTAAAGTAAAGTTAAGGAAAGTCACCTTCAATTCAATTATTTAGGCATTTCAGTAATCTATCTTGTTTTCAAAATATATCTGAAGCCACCATCCATACTTTTATAATACATTTTCAGATTTTATTAGAGAAATATTTATCACTATTTAATTATACTTGTATGTTTTATTTTTCATAGTTCACATTTATAATAGAACAGAACTAAGCCATTCAGATGCCTTAAATAAGAAGTTCCATGAAAATGAGCTCCTTCTCAGTGTATTTCTTTTTTCCAGAATTTTTTTCTGAACGTAGACTCAGGGGTATTGCACATGCATGTGTGTGGGTATATTACTAATTCTTACTCTTCTTATAGCATTGCCTTTCTGTTCTGACAGTTTCTAGAGCAATGCTCTACTCAAAAGAGTATTCTAGATAGTAATCAAAAGAAAAAAAAGCTCTCAAAAACATTTTTATAAACTGCTTTTTTCTGTTGGACTGTGAGCTATGTGATGGCAGGAGCCATTACTTATTCATCTTTGTGTTCCCTGTCTAGAATGTGGGCACAGAGAAGATGCTCAACAAATATTTGTGGAATGAATAGTAAACAGCTTATGTGTAGAAAGTTGCAAATAGTTAGTCTTTCCTCCCACAACCTGTAACACTCCCAGGAGAAAAGAAATTTGGATTAGGACAGTGGGTTCTAAGAATTTGACTTCTCAATGTTGAACTTGTCTCCTCCCTACAAATATTAGAAATATGTCTTAGAGGGGAGCACATAGAAAAAAGAGTATGGCTTTCTTTTTTTATTTTTCTCTCTATGGAGCAAACTATTCAATAAAAAATATGGCACAATACCTTTTCAAGATGTGAACTACTCAATTTTTATTTCTTTTTATAATCTGGGTAATTAAAAAATTATTTTTATTATTTATATTTCATGTTTTAAAAGGTTAGTTTATTTCTAATAGAAATGTATTATATAAATGCAATAAGCAATTAAAATAATAGTTAATAGAGTCGATGTAAAACTTCAATGAAGTGAATATGCAAGGTGAAAGCAAGCAGTCTGTTGAATCTTAAACACAGAATTTTTGACTTTCAATCCAGTGCTCTTTTCAGTAAACTACAATTCTGTGTGCTTCAGATTTCTTGGATTAGCTGTAGCAAAATATAAGACAATATTCTGCTCTATGTCAATTTCCTAAATAAATTTGTAAAAAATTAATAATATATAAATTTTGGCATTTTACCTACAACTCAAAAAAGTCATATAGATCTCCTAGGGTAATAATTGCATTATTAAAAGATATACAGGAAAAATAATTTTAATTCATGCAACAATACTAATATTTGTTAGTTAAATGAACAAGTGATTATTGTGATTATACAACCTCTTCTTTTGATAAAACAACACCAGAAGTATTATTATTATAAATATATGAAAACATTTTTTTTGATTCAGAGAAACATTCTATCTTTAAGATTGCTAATTTAGACAAATAGAAACTTATTCTAAATTATACTATTGAGGAAAACAATGGAAGTCTATACTGGGTTTCTCTCCTAATTAAAAAAATTAATAAGAAAGTAGACAAACATTTTTAAACATCTAACACACTACGCTAAGAGATTGATCGTTTCTTATTCCATTGCGTCCTGAGTGAACTGTTTATTAATGTATTACTAATTCTGAGCATATTGTCTGACATGTCAGAAATTCTATGGGTATTTGTTGAAGGAATTGAAGTTAATATATTAACTTGTTGTACTTATTACTTCATTATATATAGCCATACAATGTAACTCTATGTTATTTATAGTAAATACCCTGGCCTATGTTATGACTTCAAACAACAGAGGTAAAATCCAGCGGCATATCATGTACTGCTTTCCAATTTGTGTTGTGTTGCTAAATTATGTCTAACAAAAATTAACTTAGGATTTACTGTGTGAATAGCTCTGTGTTAAGTGTTGGGTAGGCAGTCAGGTGGGGAATCCAAAACTAGAGAACAATCGAACCTGTTTTAAAGTAATTTATCATCGTCTTTATCAAATGTTTTTTATTATTAAAGTAATGTTTACTAAAGGTGATTTTAAATTATTTACCTATCTTAAAAAGAATATATATGAAGTTTCTCAGATGCTAGGAGCAAATTATAAAGCCAGTTCTAAAATGAATCTTCGAAAATTCCAATTTTTTTATGTAACACTAATATATTTAAAACATAAATATGAAAGGCTTGAGTAAAATAGAAACAATATCATAAATTAGAAAATAGATAAAAGATACTATTTAGCATTTCAAGGAACTTGAAGATGCACTGAAAGCTGGACATGGTTATACAAATATTAGTTCTTCTACTTCTTAGGGATTTAGAGAATGTTTGTTTCTACGAATAGGAGTT
This sequence comes from Cynopterus sphinx, assembly GCA_030015415.1. Taxonomy (NCBI): domain Eukaryota; kingdom Metazoa; phylum Chordata; class Mammalia; order Chiroptera; family Pteropodidae; genus Cynopterus; species Cynopterus sphinx. The sequence continues at coordinate 30,045,473 of CM057392.1, read as the reverse complement.
TAGCTTATTTAGATAATTCTTGTAACCCATGAATCAAGGAGATTTGATAGAGTTTAAATAGATTTCATTCAGAATACTTTACAATGTTTAGATCTTTAGAGTTTTCCAAAACAGATAAGAAGGCCCTATTTCATGAAGTTGACAAACTCCAGGATGAACTAAACATATGCTCTATTTTGTTGTTAATTACCTCACAAAACTATCAATGATAAAAATGACATGTGGAATTAGGTAATCAATTTAGTTATAGAAACACTTAACTTTGAATTTAAGGATACAGAATCGTGTGTACTTAGAAATTCAGGTTCAAATCCAATTCTTGTCACAAGCTAGCTATCCAATCTGGTCACGTGCTAGCTAGTGTGGCCATCTGTTAATTGGCCTTCTACCTCATCTCTTCCTCTTTCTGTTAAAGCCCCTAACTTTACTTTGGTCTTTTTGTCTCTCCTCCACTCTCTTCCCACATATTTAGATTGGACCCCATCCTTGACTCAGTGTTGGAATAAGTGAAATGTCCAGAGTTAACTGGTGTATTACTTCAGGTCCCAATGCTTGGCTGAGGCCTGGGCATAAGATACAGTCAGGGTAAGAAAGAGGTAATGAGACTTCTCTTGGAATTGGTAGAGCAGAGGTAATGCTCTGTCACTATGCTTTATTTGAGAGACACCAGGCTAGGTGCTACAGTAGCTACCACATTACCACCTATAGCCTGAAGCTATAGGCAATTTAGAGAAAACATTACTGAGAGAAGGTATGAAAGAGAATCCTAATGACACTATCTGTGCCCTGTGTTCACCTGCCAGATGTAAGCCCTAATTTTAGAATCCTGTTATATAAACTAATAAATTCCTCTTTTGCTTAGGCCATTTGGGGTTAGTTTTTATACTTCTACTTAGTACTTATACTAAATAATTCTCACCAACTCAGATTTTGATATCAGAATATGGGAATATTAGAAGCAAGATTCTAAAATTTTGAAATTAGATGAGTAGAAATAGTGTGTACAGTGGTGAAGTGCCTGTATCCTAGGATGGAAGATTGACAATTCTCATTCTTGGTAGTGAAACAGCTAATTAGAATGTTGCCTGTTGGATCATGGAATTTAGACAATGAATCTATTAAGTTTGTAGAATAAGAAATTTTAGTAGAAAATTTAGAATGCTGGAATACCAGTTTATGCTTAGTAAAGGCCTATAAGAAACTGAAAAGCTTAGTTAAAATTGGCTTATATATAAAAAAAGGAAAATATAATTTTTCTACAAAAGCTAGTTTCACTTAGGCCATGCTATCTATGCTATATATTAGGGACTAGAAATCTGAGGCCTTGCATAATGGAAATGCTACCTAAAGTAACAATCAGAGCCAAGGTGGCAGGTAATAATCACAAACCTCTTATTATGTACTTTCTGCATCACAAGGGGACAATTGCTTCTGCAGAGTCATAGCAGAAAACAGAAGATTAGAGTTTTGTCTATCCAGATTTTCAAATTACCCACTGAGCTTGAAAAGAGAAGATGTAATTCCAGAGCTAACACAGCAGCATCATGCAGCTCAATAAAGCCAGAGACCAAAGATGAGCTAGGGACGCTTTCAGTTTTATTCATGTTCATTGAGGGCTTCTGATGCTTGTAATTTGAAGTGTCCTTAACTATTAAATTTAGTCTCTTAGATCCTTGGTTTCTTATATGCAAAATAGGAATGACAATAACATTCTTCCAAGATGATTTTAAGGATTAAATTAGATCATAAGCATTGAAGAATCAAACACAGTATCTGGTAGATAGTTATGACTTGATATGGCAACAGATATTAGTATAGAGAGTTTATAGCTCCAGAAAAGAAAACTTAGGATAAATGAAAGTGTGATAATTTATATATTCCAAGAAATAGTACTGATGGTAAGTACAGTTTTTAAAACTGAAAGATCCATAATAGGTTATTAATGAATTTAAGGTTTTCTATACATACATTGGTAGCAATATGTGATTCCAGAGCTAGTATCACTATTATATGACATTGTAAATATTTGTTTACATTTATTTGTCTCCCAGCTCAGCAGTCTTTGCACCATCAAATGTTTGATGTACTGCTTAGATCATAGTAGGCTACTAATTTATGTTTGTTGATTTTATCTATGTATGTACGAATTAATGAAAATCCTTTTGCAATCATCAAAACAGAATCATATTTGGAACATAATTTAATTAAAGTAATGATTTGTTCAATGTAAATGAACACTTAAAATATTAGCGTGTGTGTAAAAGCTGCTCTTAATCTCCGATTTATGCTGGTAGAATTTTACTATGACACAGCAGAGCATCACCTGTTTACCTTTGTAGGGTTCTTTTATACTGCCTCTCCTTACACTACTTTTCCAGACTGTTGAATTATTTAAGGTGATCTCCAGCCTGGGGTCCAGGCCAAACTAACTATACTAAGCAAAATTACAGATTTTTGGTAAAAGTACTTAATAAATAAGAGCAAGGCTGAATCATAGAATCAAAAAGTGGAAATAATGGTAAAAGGAACCAAAATTTAAAGTTAAATAAAGCTAAAAAGTATGAGTTAAATTTAGTGGATTTATTTAAGAATGGACAAGTTAGGAATATGACAAAAGTAATTCTCACAATTTATTATAGTACAGTTATGTTATTTACATATTCCAGAATTTCCTGAAAATACCTGTTTTATTATTTTTCAATGTAGTGCAATTAAGTGTAATTTAATATTTTTGCTTTTGTGAGATGTCTTATAAAAATCCATATACATAATTCTTTTTATGGACTATGTATGTCAATTTTGGTCTAAAATTTTTGGCATATACACACAATGTATTCAAAATCTTTTATTGAGTAACTTTTATTATGCTCTAGGCATTGTCTTGATTCAGAGAACATGCAGCGTTTGCCTCAAAAAGTGTGGAGTCAACAAGCTAAAATAATAAGGAAGTGGATAATGACTGCAGGTGGATGCGATGTGATCCACTTTGCTTTTTAAATGAATTACTCTGCGGAAGAGTAGAATGCAAAATGTGAAGTGTTACAGTAGTAAAGGCACATACGAACACCTAAACTAGATGGGAAAAGTTAATGTCACTTAGAAAGTCTTCCAAACTGCATATTGAAAGAGGACTTAGCCAGGTTTAGTGGGGTTGGGGTTGGGATTGGGGAAATAATTTTCTACAAAAGATGCTGCAAGTTGTGAAGGACCATATTTAAGAGAGAGTATGGGGCGTTGGACATTGGACATCAGAGAATTGCAGATAGTTTTATGCAACTGGAACCAAATGAAAAGAATGTGAAGCTAGAGACACTGTCAGTGGCCAAATTATGAAGAGCCTCATACACCTGATAAGGTTTGAACTTAATTTTAAGGCTGCCAGTAACCAATAAATGATTGTGATGTACTTTGCTTTTAAATGACATCACCTGGGGATGAGGAGAATATATAAAAAGGGACAAGATAATAAGCAGGAGATCAATTTAGCAAAGGTTAATAGTCCAATCAAGATGTGATATTTGCCTAAACCAAATTAATGATGTTAGCATGGAAAGAAGATGAACTGAAGAAGTATTAAGAACATGGAGTCTTCACAATTATGTGTCTGATTGAATGTTGGTGGCAAGGTACAAATTTCTGTTTCAGGAAATAAATATATAGAGGTGTCACTCATTGAGGTAACGAACAAATATGAGAGATCAAAGTATAAGATTTGTTCAATTTTGCATAAGTTAAATTTGAAGGGATTTTGACACTTAGGCAAAAATGTCAAGTGAGCAATTAGTTTTACTGGAAAAATGGAAGTTATCCTACTCTTTTGGGTGATTGGTTTAAGGTGCAGTAGGTAACCAAGTGCTTATTAATTAAATATAATGGTAAATATGCTGGGACTTTCTGGAAAAGACCCCATTTCTTTATAAAAAGAAATTCCTATGAAGAAGTCTTGCCCCTTCTTTTCTGTCTGATCTGATGCTTGGAACTGCAGAAAGAATCTTTGACCATGATCCAAAAGCAAGGAAAATCACAAAGAAATGAAACCAGAGCCCTTATATTACTAAGCTACTAGATTTACCGGTTGTAGAACTATCAAACTATGAATTTATTTTGTATGAGATAATAAAAACACTTATTGTTTGAGCAATTTTTCTTTTTTAGTTATTTGCATCTAAAAGCATTCTAACCTTAGGTTTGAGAGGTGGTTTGAAGATAATTTAGTGGAGAGAATATAGGCAACTCTTTTAAAAAGCTGAATTGTAATTAAAAGGGGAAGAGATGCTATGTAGATGGAGATGTGGCATCTAGGAAACATTCTTTTCCTTTTTAATGGAAGAGACAATATCTAAATAATAACATTACAGGAAAACTTACAATTGAGAGAGAAATTTAAGGCAAGGAAGTATTCTGTATGGAGTTGATTATTTGGGAGAAGACTTTGGAATAAGGAAATCTTTTTTTTTTTTTTTTCCTGGTAGCAGGCAAGGCAACACAGGTGGCTGAATGTAAGGTTTAACCAATAGGTAAACTTCATTGCTTTTATTCATTTTCCTTCACAATTCTGTTCATTGCTTTTATTTTGTTCAACAACCAGAACAGAGTTTTATGTTTTGAATCATCATTGTTTGAGATCATCAGGGATTTTTCTCTTTAAATGTCAGAAGAGAGTGCCCTCCAGAAAAAAATAGAGTATTGCCAATATGTAAATGCCCAGGTGAGGGAGTGCCTACATGCTTGGAATGAGACAGGCAGCAGCTGATTGTGTCAGTAAATTGTCAAAATCAGATTTCTTGTGGCCAACTAGCTTCTCAAAGCACATATGGTTCTGGAGAACCCAGAAGTTAAATTGGTACCAGCTGAGGAGACAGATATTGGGCTTTAGGCCAAACTAAATAAAAACCTATAAGAAAAGGACAAATTCTGAGCAGGAGAAAAAATGTAGCATACCAAAGAGTTATTTGATAGTTGTTTTTAAAGATACAAATAAAGAGGTTTGCATTTGCAGCCTCACAGCCCAAAAAGTATTCTCCCATTACACTTAAGAGAGGGATGGAAGCATTTCACAGGCTATAGTAGGAACATACCAAGAAACCTCAGTCTATTATGTGCATGATTTTCATAAACTGACATTCTGCGTTTAGCTCTTTCTTAACTGGATAGTATCAAGAAATGAAATCTAAGATCCATCACTGTAATTAACTTGAGTATGCAATAGCAATGTTTGCCATCCCCAAAGTAATGATGATTATTACACTGTTTCTAAACACTGAGAGTTAGAATTTATTCATAACTGGAACAATAGATTGAAAGTGTGCTTTTTTATTTAGGAATCTACTTCTCCTATAAGAGTTTATATGAAATCTACTCCTTTAACATTGTTTCCAGATGTACTTTTGGCAAACTTTTTATAAATTTTTTTTAGCTAGACCTGTTTCTTAAACTATGAGAATGGTTATGTATTACAGAATAGAACTCGTTTTGAGGCTGAGGGTTAAAATCGAAGTTACTAGTGATTATATATTTAAGTGATTTTCTATTCCAAAATGATATGGAGTGCAAGAATGATAGTGATTCCACCCATAGCTTATTTTCCTTATGTACATGCCAAAATATATCAAGAATTAAATTAATTTTCCCTTGATTTGTGTGTTCTGAAAGCAATGGGAATCCATTAATGAGGTCATACAGCTTTCAAAAAGTGATTAACCAAGTAAAGAGGAACTGGTAAGTGCTCAAAAAAATTTTATTTAGTGTTTGGGCCAAACTGTAAATTATTTTCAAATTATTTTCAGTGTACCTTTCAATGCTCCAGTGAACTAAGAATTCTATTTGTTCAGCTGGAAGATGTTCCTCTTGGCATAATACCAAATTTACAAAAACAATGAGAGAAAGTGAAAACATTTTTATCATTTTGAGTATGTGAAAGTAATATCATAAAACATAATAGAGAGTATATAAGGAGTTAAATATTTCTTTTTTGTATTTTTATATTTCTGAGAACACTTCAAATTTGCTAATTAGCTAAATATTTGAAAAGTATTTGATTTGCTATTAAAGAGGCACTAGTAGTTATTTATAGTAAATGCCTTTCTTACCACTTCTTTCTTTTCCCTTCCACTTATATTTTCATTTTTTAACCTAAGTTATTGGATTGTTAAATCAATTGTCATTAATAAGTTGGAGATATCAATCTGCAAAATAAATAAATAAAAAAAACTTTTTGGTATTAAAAATAAATTTTAAAATTATTTCTTTGGATTTTAATTTTATAAACATTATAGATATTTAAAAATTCAAAATGCAGGACAAAATAAAATATAAAATACTATCTTTCATCATCTTACCACCAAAAGATAATAATAAAATAACTTTTCAGAACTTTATAAGTAGATTTAAAAAATTAAAATGTTTGGTATAATACTTTATATGTAATCTGTATTGTTATTTTAGTAAAAAACATATGAAAATATTATATGTAACATGTACACCTCTTTATTGGCTATGTAATAATCTGCCTTGTGAACACGTAGACTGATTAAAATCTTTCACCATCCTAAGCATTACTGATGATGTTTTATAAGTGGCATATTATTTATAATAGTTCTTTGAAATTAGTTTAACAAATACTGATTTAACAGCACAATTCCTATCTTAAGAAGAGTAAACCAAAGTAGAAAAGACTACAAAGTAAACAGATAGTTCATCTAAGATTTCGAGAGAATGACATGATAGCGGGCTAAGGCATTAACGATGCTGGGAAGCTTAGACTCCTGTACCATAGAGCCATCTTTATAGAGATGTTTGCATCAGGTCTGTGGTCTTCATCTTGGAGTCTACTCATTACAGGATGAATTTTACCCAGGTATAAAATCTACTTTCTCTATTTTATGAGAATAAGCTAGGTCAGTGTAAAATAGGAAAAGTCTTGTGTATTCATGAAAGTTTACTGCAATGGGTAGTATTCAATCAAAACTTTGGAGGCAGTCCTTCCAAAAGAGAGCTATGTTGAGGAAGTGAAGTTGAACTGCTGTGGCTTTACTCTACAAACCTGGATGCCATTGATGATCCTGTTACACTATCTACTTTGGGGCCTTTTTCTAATCCTAACTTGTACTAATAAAATATAAGCTCTATGAGAGCAAGATTATCTGTTCAGAACTTTGAACAATTCCTTGTACAAATATATTCAATAAATATTTGTTGAGTTCGTATGGAAAAAATCAGTCCTTATTTCAATAAGCCATTCCAGACATCCAACCTCTGGGTTTTAGTATTTTCTAGAGTTCATATGCTGCAACAGCCTAAACATAACAATATTGCAAATTTAGGGCCTTATCTGAGTAAAGTAACATAAAGTTAGTACATGTATCATTTAACTAGACCATTTTCTTCCTCTATCACCCCAAATGTAAGAAATAATATAGGATTCTATTCATGCATCTTTTCAAAATTCCCCAGAATAACAGAGCATCCCAAATGAATGATGATTTCAGGTGTTCTGCCCACTCCCTGGAAAGCTGCTGCCTTTGCATAAAGGCTGTCCCTTTCTCTTCTGAGTTTCTTTCATGCTGCTATTAAAAGGACTACAAATCTTGATAAGGATTTAGGCTGACAACGAAGTTGATGAACATGGAACATATATTCTGAGGATCGCTACAAGAATTCTGGCACAAGTGTACTTAGGGTCTAGATTTGTGGAAAACTCGTTTTTGGTTTTAGTCGCTTGATTCTTGGGGTTGGTTTATCAACAAAGATTAAAATTAACAATATATGCACAAAGGAACCTTTTATATATTATTAGTTATTCCGTTAGGCAGTTTGGTAGATATGAGCGAAGGGGGAATGCTGGCCCAGCCCAGGGACGCCTTTAAGACCTCCCAGAAATATTCATTTTGTGGTTAAAAATATCCTTACATATAAGCAAGTAAAAAACCCACAAAATAGCCACTGGTTTAGGATGGCCACAAACACCTGCGCAGTTAGTACATACACTGTCCTTGCTTGACCTTAGTCTCATTATACCATTATTATAATATACATATGCCCGGAAGTTTGTAAATCTAATTATAACAGGCTGAATTGTGGGTAGCCACATGCACAGTAGACAAAGCCTTATATAAAAGTCAAGCATCAATCAAAATTACCACAAATGCCAATCATCTTGTGCCCCTCTTGAAACTACCCATCGAGGGCCAATATAAGGTTTACTTCCCACATTCTACGGGGCTATGGCCATCTCTGGAGTAGCCCATTTCTCTCTTCAATAAATCCTACTTTTTCCAAATTTTGCTGCTCTGTAATTCTTTACTGTGTTATGGAAAGAACCAAGGTTCCTTCAGCACCACCGGAGCAACTACGGATTTAGATCGCCCCCAGTCCTAACCATTTGATCTTTGTGTTAGGATGTAAATATTTTATTCTCATCACATGAGTCAATCAAACTGAAAATGTTAATTTATCAGTGGATATTTCTCAGTGGAGCTATGAAAAAGGTGCTGGCATGTCCTATTAGCTTTTCAATATCAAAACCCTCCAATTTTGATGCCCAGTGGTAGTACAAAAATATGAGGAACAAAATGGTCTTCCCCAACGCATTTTATATGCCAGTAATTCTCAAAAGAGGCCGCAGTTTTCAAATTTCTGTATTTTCATTAATACTATACCCTCCCCCACCTTTTCAAGGCTAATGAGTACCTTTTTATCTTAAAGATTCAGCTAAATAACACGCCTGTGGAAAATCCTTGTGCTAAAAGTCACATCTATCAAAACGTTTATGTTATTTTGTCGTCATTATTTAGTGTCTGTTGCCCTAGTTAAAACATAGGTTCTGCAAGAACAAATTTAATAGAAGGTTGCTGAATGAAAATATTTATTCTGCAAGCCTGAAACCTGATATTTTGAATATGTATTGATATATTAACCAGTCTGGATTTTAATTTCCTATGTATTAAGAAAGTACGTTTAAACTCTAACATCTCGTGTATATGATGGATGGTGGTCAATACAAGTCTACCATTAATCTAAAATAGCAGATGTCATGCTACTCGTTAATCTCTGCTAAACCTTTACTTTACAACATATTTGAAATAGTAAAAAAATTATTTTTCTTTCATTTAAATTTGGTTCTATTGTAAAAGATTGCTTTTTCACTATATTCCACTTAAGCTTTACTTTTTGGTCTTGTTATTTTTCTATCCAGATTTTTTAATTTGTATACAAATATAATCAGATATTTCCATTTACTAACATTAATTAGCCCACATCATCTACTCTTCTTCGAACAAATATTTAATGACATTATTTAATACTTGGAAAACGTGAATGTGGTTATTGTCCTCAGAGTTCTACTTTCCTTCCTTAATTTCAAATAATTTTTTTCCAATTTCTCAAAGACCTTTGTGTAGCTATAAAAACTTATCTTTAGGAGCTTTTGTTTCGCCTGAAGCTTTACTCTATTTCTGAAAACATGTTTTTGGCTTGACTTTAAGTTTTGCGAGTCTGAATTGTAAAGAAAGCAAATGCAGCAAAAACAACTGTATTTGCCAAAAATATTGAGCTATTTAAGATGCTAACCTATTTGGGCATGTGTAAAATGTCACAGCAGTTGGCAATGCTTAATTAAAGCATTAATAGTAATTGGAAGCATTTAGATTTATATATCATTTGAGAAAATTAGTTAAAAAATTATTGAATAAAATTCATGAATTAGTTAATTATATTTTTCTCAAGCAACAAAATTGTATAGTTTATTTCAATTTTAAAATTCCACTGAGATTTTAACAGGAAGTCTATGAAACTGATAAATTTGTATTACTCTTCATATGAGAAATTCATTTAAAGCAATTTTGCCAAGATATGTTGATAGCATTACTAACAGATAAAATTTAATTAAAAAACCCCATTAGAATGCAAATAATATTGATTAAATTATCTATTGCAAAAGTACATCCTCTTTTTTTAATATTTTTTTCAAATCTAGTTGACATATACTATTTTATTAGTTTCAGGTACTAATAATGATTAAACATAATGATTAAACATTTATACAACTTACAAAGTTATCATCCCAATAAATCTAGTACCTGTCTGACATACATAGCTATAACAATATTAATATTGACTATATTTTTATGATATAATTTATATCCTCATTACTATTATGAAACTACCAATTTGTACTTCTTAATCCTTTCAAATTTTCCACCCATCTTCCCTACCTCCTTTCCATCTGGCAACCATCAGTTTTCTCTTTGGTTCTATGAGTTTGTTTTGGTTTTGTTTGGTCATTTATTTTGTTCTTTTGAATTTACATATAAGTAAAATCATATGCCACTTGTCTTTCTTTGTCTGACTTGCTCCACTCAGCACTGTACCCTCTAGCGCCAACCATGTTGCTGCAGAAGGCAAGATTTCATTCCTTTCTTCAGCTGAATAATATTGCATTGTATATCTGTACCACCTCTTCTTTCTCCATTCATCTATTGATGGACACCCAGGTTGTCTCCATATCTTGGCTATTGTAAATAATGCTGCAACGAACATATGGATACCCATGCTCCTTTAAAGCAGTGCTTTGGGTTTCTTTAGTTAAATACTCAGAAGTGGAATTGCTGGGTCCTTGTTTATCTCTTGTTATAACCTTTATTTGACAGTCAATTTTGTCTGATATAAGTATTGCAAACCAGCTTTTATGTTTTATTTTGCTTCTATTTTCATGAAGTATCTTTTTTCTCCCTTTACTTTCAGTCTCCGTGTTTTTCAATATGAAGTGAGTCTCTTGTAGACAGCATAGGTAAGGATCTTTTTATCTTATCCATTCAGACACCTCATCTTTTGACTAGAACATTTAATTCATTTACATTGAAAATAATTATTGATAGATGTGTAGTTGTCATCACTTTATTATTCATATTTTTTATCTTTCCTTTTTCTCCTTCTTAAAGAAGTCCTTCTAACATTTCTTATAACACTATTTTGGTAGTAATGAACCCCTTTAGTTTATCTTGTCTGGGAAGTTCTTTAACTATCCTTCTATTCAAATAGCTTTGCTGGGTAGAGTAATATTTGTTGTAGTTTCTTGTTTTCTGTTACTTTGAATATTTCCTTCCAATCCCTTTTGGCCTGAAAAGTTTCTAATGAACAGTCAGGTAGAAGTATTATGCAAGCAACCTTATAAATAACTAACTGCTTTTCTCTTGCTGCTTTTAAGAGTCTCTCTTTGTCTTTAACCAATGGCATTTTAATTATGATGTTTCTTGGTGTGAGCCTCTTTGAGTTCATCTTGTTTGGGACTCTCTGCACTTCTTGGGCTGGTATATCTATTTTTTTTTCACCAGATAAAGGAAGTTTTCTGTCATTATTTCTTGAAATAGGTGTTTAATTCCTTGCTCTCTCTCTTCTCTTTCTGATACTCAAATGATGCAGATGTTGGTATGCTTAATATTATCCTAGAGGCCCCTTAAATGATCCTCAATATTTTTTTTCTTGTTACTGTTTGAATTGAGTATTTTCTTCCACCTCTATCTTCTCAATCACTGATTTGAATCTTTGCTTCATCTAATCTACTGTTGATTTCCTATAATGTATTCTTTATTGCAGTTGTATTCTTCATTTATGTTTTTTTTTATGTTTCAATCTCCATTTTTATGTTTTCTATTTCTTTATTTCAATGAAGTTCTCACTGAGATCATTGAGCATCCTTATGACCTGGGTTTTGAACTCTGGTCTGGTAGATTCTTCATCTCCATTTTATTTAGTTCTTTTTCTGGAGCTTTGTTCAGTTCTTTCATTTGAGACATATTTCTTTGCCTCTCTTGTGTTTGTTTCTATGTATTAGGTGAGCTTTTGTGTTTCCTTGTCATAATAGAATGGCCTTATGTAGTTGGTGTTTTGTGGGGCCTAGTGACACAATCTCTCTGATCACCAGAGCAGGTGCTGCAGGTGTGTCACTTGTATGACTTCTTCATGCTGTCCTGTTGTAGTTAAGCCTTGATTGATGTTTGTACATTAGTAGGAGAGTTGACCCTCAGACTGATTGGTTGTGAGGACTGACTATGACTATAGTGAAGGAGCTGTCATGCAGGAGCTGACCCTACAGAGCACAATTTGCTTTAGCAGGGCTCTGGTGCCTGCCCAGTGTGCATTTTGGGTATGTCAGCTATGGAGGTGATTAGGTGGTATTCAGGTGTGGTCTGCAGCTGGCCACTGGTGTGTTGGTTCAGGGACTTCTTGTGGGGAGCTCTTGTGCAGCCTGATGTCAACTGTTGCCCATGCTCTGCCCAGAGCCACTTGGTATAAGCTACAAATCGATCTTCAGATGGTTGCCACTGTGCTGGACTTAGAAGTGCTTGGAAGAGGCTAAGCTGTATAGTGAGGCCAGCTGCCACTAATGCCAGGCTTGGGGCTGCTCAGGGTATGGGGCACTCCAAGGCCAGATGCTGCTTATTTGAGGTTTGTAAACCTTTAAGGGAGTTTAAGAAAGTCTACGGGATGAGCCAAGACAGACCATTTGTATGGAAAAGCCACGGGAAGCAGCTTGGATGGGCCCATTAGTTGGGTGGTGTAGAACCTCAGGGAATCACTAGGGGAGAGAGTGGTATAGCAAGGTGATAGAGACTCAGATATGGCAGCTGCACACCAGGTGGGTCAGGGTAGGCCTCAACAGAGGATTAATGGATACTGCCATTTATGTCTGTCTGTGATAAAGCTGCCCTTCCAGCCCATTGTCCTGAAGCCAGACAATTAGTTTCTCCCCTGGCACCTTTCAAGCTGTTGCCCCAAGAGTAAATGAGCTCAGAGAGAGTACTCCCTCAGGAAATAATTATGAGCATGAGCTCTTTAAGAAGAAATGCCTGGGATTCCAGTAGCCCTCCATCTCACTCAGCTACAACCTCCACTGGTTTTCACAGCCAGAAGTTATGGGGACTTCTTCCTTTCTGCAACTCTGGAACCCTGGGCTAGAACTCCTCACTCTTTAGGGGAACCTCCACAGCTGAAATATTCCTCCCAGTTTTTTTGATGCTACGTATGGATGTGAGACCAGTCCATTCTATGTCTCCACCCCTCCTACCAGTCTGGTGATGGCTTATTCTGTATATACTTAGAAATAGGACTTCTGTTCAGCTAGATTTCAGGCAATTCTTAATGATGGTTGTTCTTTAGAAGTAATTTTGAGGTGGTCATGGGAGTAGAGAAGCACAGAATTTATCTACTCTTCCATATAACCTGTTGTTTACAATATTTTATTAGTTATATCGTAGAAAAGTAAATGTGAAAAAAAAGACTTTTTAAAATAGCAAGCATGTATCCTGAATTCTTATGTGCTTAAACGCTATTATAGAAAAGTTATTGACTTGCAGTAGTTTTTCCCTTACAAAATGTTGCAGTTTTGTTAGGCAGAAAAATATATATAGACTATAAAATTACAGACCAGTGTAAGACACTAAAATTACCACTTGTGAAATTTTGAGGTAGGTGGTCTGCCATAGATATAGATAAATAAATCCCTTTTCTGTGATTTTATCCACAAATTCAAAGTTTTTTCTTTTATTCTTTATTGCTAAATATTCCCAGGCTAACAAATACCTTAAAATTGTGTGGTTTCTTTCATTGCTTTTACTTTTACTGATGAAAGCAATCTAATAAGAAAGTGGCAGAGATTATGAAAGATTTAATGTATTATACCATCTGGTAGTATTTGCATTTTAATTGAACTTACTGGAGGAAATAATGTTTGCTCCACTGAAATAGATTTCTATTGGCAGAATTTCAACATTGTGACCAATCATTTGCAGCTTATAAATAGCTTCTGCCTACCCCCCTTATGTGTAAGTGCTAATCTGAAGGCATATAAAAACTGGACAAATTCATGACTTTAATCACAAAACCTTGACATGATTAAAACAAATTTCAGGTGTTCTAAGACAGCTTTATGAAAGACAAAATTTTCCCTAGTTTTTGAAGGTGGGGTAATATATGGTTAGTCAAAAAATAATAAATAAAATAAAATAAAATAAAAGAAGGCAAAAGAACCCAAGAGTAGATGAGCAAGCTAAATCTGGGAATAGTCTTCAAGACTAATTTTAATAAGAAATATTAATTTTAGCAACATTTTTTATTTGCTCTAAGTGCTTCTGTGCCCCTCCTCCCACATCAATGGTCATTAGTTTTCAGACAAAAAGGAGAATTCTTGTTACTGGTAAATTTGTAAAAATCTACTTAATGTTCAAAATGAATCTGAATACTTACATTTGAATACTGTCACTTTTGATTCCAAATATAGCATTTGATTCATTGGAGTAAAACTAAGAACTCGTCTTGGCTTTTAACTATGGAAAACTGACTTCTAGTTATGGTTTTCATTGAGTTTGTGTGTGAGTAGTGTGTGCTTAAAAATCTATCTGCTCAGCAGGAATAGAAAACAATACCTAATGCTCTGATCATCTCCCTTTGAAATCTATTTTCTGTATTTTTCAGCTCAGATCAGTCCACCCTGATTAGCTTCTGGGAATCCTTCAGTAGTTTTTCCCCACAACCTCTCCAACACTGGTGATTACTTTTCTTGTTGATAATAGCCATTCAAACAAATATGAGGTGCTATCTCATTGTGGTTTTGATTTTCATTTCCTTGTATATTTTTTTGGGAGAAGTGTCTGTACAGGTCCTCTGCTCATTTTTTGATTGGATTTTTGTTGTTTTTGTTGTTGAATTGTATGAGTTTTTTATATAGTTTGGATATTAGCCCCTTATCAGGAGTGTTGTTTGTAAATATCTTCTCTTTTTTAGTTGGTTGCCTCTTTGTTTTGTTGATACTTTCTTTTGACATGCAGAGCTTTTTAGTGTAATATAGTCTCATTTATTTATTTTTGCTTTTATTTCCCTTGTCTCTGAGGTCAAATTCATGAAATCTTCTCTAAAACCAAGGTCCATGAGTTTAGTACCTATGTTTTCTTCTTTGTAATTTATTGTTTCAGGTCTTATATTTAAGTCATTTATTCATTTTGAGTTAATTTTAATGTATGGTAACAGACAGCATTTTAGTTTCATTCTTTTGCATGTTGCTTTCCAATTTTCCCAGTACCATTTAGTAAAGAGGCTTTTCTTTCTCCGTTTCATGTATTTGGCTCTTTGCCAAAAATTATTTGCCTGTATATACAGAAGTTTATTTCTGGACTCTCAATTCTTTTAATTGGTTTCTGTGTCTGGTTTTTTTTTTTTTTTTTTTTTTTTTTGCCAATACCATGCTGATTTGATTATTGTTGCTTTGTAGTATAATTTGAAGTCAGGCAGAGTGATAACTCCAGACTTGTTTTTCTTCCCTCAGTATTGCTTTGGTATCAGGGTCTTTTGTGATTCCATACAAATCTGATAATTTTGTTGTTGTTGTATTTCCTTTAAAATGCCATTGAGATTTAGATGGGAATTGCAGTAAATCTATATATTGCTTTGGGTAATATGGCCATTTTACCTTTGTTAATTCCTCCAATCCATGAACACAAAATATCTTTCCATTTCTTTGTGTCTTCAAATTTTTTGAATAATGTCTTATAGTTTTTGATGTATAGGTTCTTTACATACTTCATTAAATTTATTCCTAGATATTTTATTCTTTTTGTTGTATCCACAAAAATGTTTTTTTCATTTCTTTCCCTGAAATTTTATTGTCAGCGTGTAGGAACACATGGATTTTTGTGTGTTGATTTTGTATCTTACAATTTACTGTATTTATTTATTGTTTCTAATTGTTTTTTGGTGGAGTCTTTAGGGTTCTTTATATAAAGAATCATTTCATCTGCAGAAAGTGATAATTTGACCTCTTTATTCACAATTGGATGCCTTTTCTTTCTCTTGCCTGTTTGCTTTAACTAGGACTTCCAAAACTATATTAAATAAGAGCAGTTAAAGCAAGCATCTTGTCTTGTTTCTGATCTTAAAGGGAAGGCTTTCAGTTTTTTAAACCATTAAGCATGATTTAGCTTAGCATTTGTTGTATGTGACCTTTATTATGTTGAGGTACTTTCCTTCTATACTCATTTTATTGTTTTAATCATAAGTAGATGCTGTATCTTGTCAAATGCTTTTCTGAATCTAATAATATGATCTTATAATTGTTTTCCTTTGTTTATATGGTGTATCACATTGATCAATTTGCATGTGTTGAACCGTCCTTGCACTTTTAGCATGAGCCCCACTTGATCGTGATGTATAATCATTTTAATATTTTATTATATTCAGTTAGCTGAAATCTTGTTTAGGATTTTTGCTTCTGTACTCACTAAAGATATAGCTCTGTAGCTTCCTTTTTTGTATGTTATTCTTAACAAGTTTTGGTATCAAGGTAATTTGGCTTGTTAAAATGAGTTAGGAAATATTGCTTCTTCAGTTTTTTGAAGAGTTTGAAAAGAACAGGTATTAAATCATCTTTGAATGTTTGGTAGAAATCACTAGGGATGCCATCCGGTCCTGACTTTTGGGGAGACTTGATGATTGTTTCAATTTCTTACTGTTGATCAATCTGTTGAGATTCAGTCTTGGAAGATTATATATGTCTAAAACTTGTCCATTTCTTCTAGATTATTAAATTTTGTTGCATATAGTCTTTCATAATAGTCATCTATGAATGATCCTTAGTATTTCTGTGATATCTGTCATAACTTCTCTTTCATTTCCAATTTGTTTGTGTCTTTTCTTTTTTTCACTTAGTGAATCTAGCCAGGGGCTTGTCCATTTTATTAATCTTTTCAAAGAATCAGCTCTTTGTTACATTAATTTTGTCTATTATCTTTTGCTTGTAATTTTATTTAATTATGCTCTAATTTTTATTATTTCTTTCTCTCTGCTGATTTTGGGCTTTATTTGTTCTTCTTTTTCTGGTTCTTTAAGATGTAATGTTAGGTTGTTTATTTGAGATTTGTCTTGTTTCTTGAAATAGGCCTATAATGATATAAACTTTCTTTAACACTTTTGCTATTTATCAATAGTTTTGATATGTTATATTTTCATTCTTATTTGTTTCTATGTATCTTTTGGTCTCTCCCTTTATTTCTCCTTTACTAGCATGTTTAATCTCCACATATGTGTGCTAATAGCAATATTTTGACAATTTTATCTTTAAGGTCTCCATCCTGGTCCTTTTTTGCCTATTATTATTTTATGACTATCTTAGAGTCTCAATTAAAGTTCTAAATTTTAAGAATTCATTGACCCCTCTATTGTTTATATGACCTGTTTATCCATCAGGGTTTAGATATTCCTTCATCCTGGCCTTTTTGTTTGACATTTTCAGTTATAGCAAGGATCTTTTGACCTTGGTTGATTTTTCAAATTTATATATAAAGAATGATGTTGATCAAAATATGGAGTTTTTGTGTTTCCAGTGCAGTTGTACATGTCATTCTTTGCTTTCCTACTGGCCTTGCTGTTCTATATACACACTGATTCCACTCTTGCTTCAGAGCTTTCACAACAAGTTTTCCTTTGATTAGAATATTCTTCTTCAGCATTCTTAAAAGCCCTTCCTGACCACTCCCTATCCCACAGCATCATTTTTTTGTGAAGCTCCTTCCCCTGCTTTATTTTTCTTTTACTCTTAGCCATGCGTAATTAGAGTATATCAATTGGGTTTATTCGTTTAGTACTGGAATGTAAAATGTAAAGTCCATGAGGGCAGGAACGTTGCTTCACTCATGACCATATTCCCAGTGTCTAGAACACTGTCTGATACATACTAGGCACTTAGGAACAATTTTTATGCTTTTTTTTTCTGGGTTGGAGGGAGGACAGACTAGCTCAAGTTCTCATTTATTGTGAAAATAAGAAGAGCATGGTTAGAGCTTGCCTATTAGTTTCATTCTTTCTGCTCCTTTTGTGGTAGTCCTGAATTGCCTCAGAACATTATTCTCCTTAAATCTTCCCCTTATCCATGTATTAGGAAAATCTTTCTGATGAGAAACCAATTCTCAAGGCTATGCTGAGAGCAGATATTGCTATCAGCTTACTGATACACAGGAAATAGGATAAGAGATTGTTCCATTCGTTTCATAAATAATCCTTAAATATGTGATCCAGGCTTCCTTTCTTTTATTCATACCAGTTAGCTCTGTGCATGCCTCCCTGGACCTCCACAGGGGAGGTCCTCCCATGTAGCTTTCAGGCAATGGTTTGAGAAATGATAATTAAATAAAATGGATACTCCTCTGGCAATTGTTGTTTCAATAAATATTTATTAACATTTTAAAGGGCTTTGATGGAGAGTGAAAAATAGGTACCTTCAATGTACTATCTTGGTCTTGAAATAATAATATTTAAATCCGGAGACTTTTAAGAGCTTGCATTTTTACATAATTTCTCCTATGGAAACTCGGAAACTATTTTGGAGTACTAAATTAAAAGAATTATTGAGGTTTCTTTACTTCCTGTATTAGCTTTCCAAATTCTTCCTGTATTAGGTTACGAAGACACAGGCTGCAAGAAAAATTCAAACTAAGTTTTAAAAAGAAATTATGATTTCTATTAAAAAGAAAAAGGTGACACTGAGCCACAAAACTAAAGCAAGCAGTACTCAATGCCCTTAAACACCCTCACAATTCCACCTTTTCCTGAAAATCAAAAACCTGCACATTTCAGAGGTCCAGAGACCTCCCAAAGCTCCTTATATACCCTACAGAAAAGCTAGTAGACTTCTCTGTAGGCATAATGGAGTAAAATTTACAAGCAATTCCAGCGAGGGGAGGTAAAATGCATTTTGTCTCTTCTACCACAGGTTGAAATATATATATATTTTTCTTCTTTTCATTATCTAATTGATCCTATATGTTTAACAGTTCAACATTAAGTTCAGTGGACTCAATTTTTCAGGGTTTTTTTTTTTTTCAGTAAAGCTTTTCTTTCTATATTGTAATGCCATAGACAATGAAGAAGACAGGGTGATACATTTGGTAAGTGTAGTAAGAGATGGTGCCTACAACACTCTTTCAATCCCAGTGATTGCCCTAAATAAAGCAATACTTACATTCTAGGGCCTTCCTTTGGAGAAAGAGACAGTAGGTAATAAGCCACTTTTGAAGTCTGCCCCAACACCAACCTACTCTCCTAGGATTAGGCTGTAATGGATTTGACCCTTGTGGGTGGGAGGCAAGTAATGTAGCATTCACCTAATTTTTAGGCTTCTGCTCAACTGTAGGTGTTATTCAGTCAATATAGTCTAAGAAAGGCTTTCTTCTAAAAGTATTTTCTTTTACATATTATTTTCTTCTAGGATAAAATAAGCTGAAAAAAAAAAAACCCATCAAAATTTAAGAGGTCAGGAGCTAATATCTGTGAAGTCAGCCATACAATTCTTATAGCAATAAGCAACAAAATATTTGTTTTCAGGTTTCTTTTAGTTCAATTAGAAGATCAACACATCTTTCTTTAATACACTACTAGAACTTAAGAGCCTTCAACCCCAAAATAAAGTCAGTCATAAGCTGGATCTGATAGTTTAGAAATAAACATAGTAAAATATGATTTATCAACATAGAAAAATGTAAGGTAAATAAGATAGTTGCATCCTATACCAAGAGTTTTCAACCTTGGAACCAAATGACTAAATCATTCAAACACATCCCAAATTGGAGTTTTTGGAGTTTGATAGAGCTGGGTTTGATTCTCAAGTCAATCACTTACTGAGTTGTGTCAACTCTGGGTATTAATTTTCTCATTTAAAAAATAATAATAATAAAACCTACTTCACTGCATATTTTCAGAATTTAAATGTAATAATATATGTAGAATATGGGATAGTAGCTAAAATGCTAACTTTATAAGGTCAAAGGTCACAAATTTTAGAAGATCTGGGTTTGAGTATCAACTGAGCCACCTACTAACTTTGAGTTTTTCTCATTTATTTACCCTGAATTTTAATTTTTAATTCATAAAATTAAAACTAAGGCTGTAGTTATTTTGAGGAGAATTAATTAATGAAGCTAATTCATTTAAATAATACTTAATCAAGATAAAACAGTGGACCTAAAAGATACCTGCCCACATTAAACCAAGATTCTAGTAGTATTACCAAAATTTAAAACACATCAATAATTTATTTAACATGAATGAATATAAATCATATTCAAAGATAGAATTATAGCTTCTAACAGGAGAAAAAGAATAACCAAAAGTATGTTTTTTCCTAGTTCCAAAGCTTGTCTTTAGCTACAAAACAAATTTATACATATTATGAAACATTCTTTAAAGAAGCAATGGGAAAAGAAAATAAATTATATAATTAAAAATATATGTAGAAAGAATCTAACTCCTTGGCACTATTTTGGTAGTTTTAGTGTGTCCATTGCTTGAAAAAGAGATTACTTCTGGAAAATATGACTCCACGCCCCCAAATGATTAATTGTTTCATTTATTTTAATGTTCTGCAGCAGGTTGGGAAGTTTGTTTAAGATGGTGTTTCCTCACTTTCCTCATTTCTCCAGATCTGGTTGAAGAGTTGGATATTACTGTAGGAAAAAAAAAAGTATTTCAATCAGTTGTATTCTAACTACTTTTTTTTTCCACTGAAACAGTGATAAAATGTTTAGTTTTTATCTTTTTACAATCAAATAAACACACCTCAATGGTAGATGTAATTATTCAAGTATGCATATTGATTAATAAACCAAATAAGATTCCAAGGATTGTAGTTGATTGAAGTTTGTTTTTTTAAATATATATTTACAGTCACTGTTTTAGAAATAACTGGCTTGCCAAGTTACTTTTCTTGCTCGTCTCATATTGAAAGTTTCATATGCATATTTTTTTACATTCAAGAAAAATCCAAATTATTTTGAATTGGCTACTGTGTTTTAGACTGATGAATGTACTATTTATTAGCAAAATCACAGTATAAACAAGCCTAAAGGAAAGTATAAAAAATTCTATGGACTTTAGTCAAAGAGTTTTTATCAAGAAGGGGAATGAAGTGAGATTAAGGACACATTTATATATAGATACAATACGTAGCACAAAGAGTTGGGAAAGATAATCTTAAAACTAATGGAAATGAGTACACTACCTTTACTATTTCTCTAGAATCAACCTTTGGTCTGCAAATAATGTGTATTACCTGTAGGTGGATGGGTGAGCTTTTGCGGGGGTGGGGGGCAGATTTATTTTGAGTTTAGTTCCCTAAATTAATCACCTACTTGCCCTCTCCAATCTTTCAGAGAAGCCATGATAGATAGAACTAGTATTTCATATATACTAATTCCGACAGCAGGGTTTTTCCCCTCTTGAATGTACAAAAACCATTCCTTTTAATTTAGCCTCATGTTATATATTTTGTAATAAAAATTACTTTCCTAAACTTAATTTTAACATTTCAGGCAAATAATGTCTAATTTAGCTATTCCTTTTTATTTTTGTATTTTAAATTCTACCTTTATGCTTAGTTTCATTCCTTAGGTATTCAAATAGCTGAAGAAGCTCCTGTTAAAATAAATAAACCAGACACATGCGCGCACTTACACAGACACACACACAGACACAGACACACACACACCCACACACACACACACACACACACACACTTTGATGCCTTATAGTGCTCTTCTTCACACTATACATTTTAAAAGTGTAATTAACACTGTTTCCACATCCTTATTTCCACTTTTTTCTAGACCCAGGACAGTTGGCTTCCCTTTCCATCATGTGCATAAAATTGCTCTCATTAAAGTAAGTAATGACTTTGTTGCTGCTACAACCTATGGGTCTTTTACTTTCTTATTTTTATGTACTTTTTAACAGTATTTAACAATTTAACCATTTCTTTCTTAAACCAATTTGCTCTGTTTCAGCAGGCTTGTCTAATTTATCTCCTACTCTACAGTTACTGTCTCATTTTTCTTTAAGTTGCCTTTGAGTTTGTTCTGGGCATCCTGGGTTGTATCTTGGGCCCCCTTCCCCATCTTCTCTACATAATTCCTGGAAGATTGACTCAGTTTACATGCTTTCAATCACCGTCTGTCCTCATGTCCTATGTCCATGCTCTAATCCAAACACATAAATCCAGATGCCTTCTGGAAATTGTCTTGAACATCTCATAAGCACTCAATTTAACACATTCCAAACTGAATTTTTCACCTTTCCCTCACTCCTCCACCCATCAAATGGCTTTTTTCTATGTTCTCTACCTCTGCAAATAACATTAGCATTTGTTTAATTTCCAGAGCCAGAAATAAAGCTATAATATTGACTGCTCATTTTCTTTCATCCTCAAATCCAAATAATTAGTAAGTCTCGCCATTCTTATTCTTCATTTTCATTGCTACCATATTAGTCCCAACCACCATGGCATGTCACCTGATACTCTACCAATTTCCTAACTAGTCCCATTAACATCTGTCCTGTTCCATCTGTTTAATTTTTACAGCAGAGTTGCATTACTCTTTAAAAACAAAAATGTGATTTTTTAAGATTAATTAAAACCTGTTCTTTAATTCCTATTGTATTTAGAACAGAATCCAAATATCAATGCATGGTTTGCATGGCCATTCATTAGGTAGGCCCTCATTACACTACTGGTATCATATCTTTCCCTTTCTGTCCTTCTTGCTTCTTATATATGCACAGACAAACATATTCATTTTAAGTACTAACCTTATTAAATTGCTTTTAGGTTCCTCAAGCACCTAATAATTTCATTTCTGTTTTTACTTCATTGTCATCTACTACCATTTAGACTTCCAATTAAGTGTCCTCTATTTCCTAGAAGTATTCCTATTTCCTTCTGTCTGGCTTTGGAGATTTTGTTTTATGTTTCTGGACACATTTCCTTATGTCACCTTTCAGACTAAATCATAGTTGCCAGTTTTAATTGCCCATATTTTCTCACTTGACTGTAAGCTCTATAGTCTTGAATGTTATTCACTACCCCATCCTTGAACCAAGCCTAAATCCTGGGACTCAGTACATTTAAATATTAATTTAATGGATACATAATGCATAATTAATCAAGTAAGTAGACTTTTATTTCTAAGGCATACAAAAAAACTGTAAATTATCTTTTTAAAATATCATTTTTTATTTCAAAGGCAATACATGTTTGTTATGGAAAAATTGGTAAATTGTTAATGCTTAAAGTTGTATTTACCCATAATCATATCACATAAAAATAACAACAGTTTTTGAAAATCTATCATCTACTAATTTTTATGAAATCCAAAACATTAGATATTGATCCTCTACTGCCTTTTTAATATCTATATTTCTATGTTCAAAGTTATTTTATAAAATGCTAAATGTGATTTGGTTTCTTTTTTAGAATCAATAATTTTCATATTTTTAATTTTTCTGATATAGATTTACAAGTAGTAATTCAATGAGACAAACAGTTTTAAATGTCTAATATGTTCAAAATATGTTTTAGATATTTAAAAAAGTTGTATCTTCTAAAAATAGTTTCTCCAAAAATAGCTTATTAAGTGCTAAGAAATTCCCAATTGGTAGCAATAGGGAATCATTGTTATGACTCAAAAACATTGGTCAGAACAGGTAGTAGTCATTTCTGTGATGGCATATAGGCATAGGGTTCAAGTGACATTTCAAGACTCTCTCTAGTCTCATTGATTTTCTGCTCCAAATATCTGGCCTTAGCACAGCAATTGTGTTCATGTTAGCTAGCACGTGTAGCAGATAAAACAGGAATTTCTAAGGTCAATAACTCTCAAATTTAGAGTCTGAAAGAATCACCTTGATCATTTGTTAAAAAATGATCTGCACCCCATTTTCAGAGATCCTAGTCTTGTAGGTTTGTGAATTACTACCTAGTAATTTGGGCCTAAACCACCTATGGACTTTTCATGCATTCATAATTTTTAACCCTGGAACAATAACATATCATCCCCTGTTTTTGGTCTTTAAACAATATAAGCATGAGTGAAAAATTTAAACAATTAAAAATGCATTCTTTACCTTTAGAAATAGTCTTATATGATAGTATTTTTAATGTTTCTTTTACTCAAAAAAGTTTAGTTTTTGAGTCAATACTGTTTCTTCTACCCGGAGGCTTTCCTGTATTGAACTTATTTTTCCCTCTGTGAAGCTACTCTCAGAATTAGAGCCTCGTGGAAAGTGAATAGGCTTTTGGCACTTAAAAAAATGTAGGTAGTCATTTCATTCCCATGTCATATTCTATTATTTTAGGGAGTTTCAATTAAAATATGTCATTTAGGTAAATTCAAATATCATATTCAAAAAGATATCTATATAAAACATCTTTGGTTTTCTAGTACTACAATATAAAATTTCCTTAAATTCTGCCCTAATACTGCATTTTAAAGTTCATTATGAATTGTAATGTAGATTAATATTAACCGTCAAAATAAGGAAAAGCGGTAGAGTAGAAAGCACACATTTAAAAATAAGCTTTATTTCTGGCTTCGCCAGTCCCATAACTTTGTTAAATTATTTCTCCTTTTCCCAGATATTTACCAGATATTTATTGAGGACTTTCTTATTGCCAAGAACAGTAGATTTAAAGATGAAAACAGACCCCCTTGCTCCTCCTTGCCTTCTTCCCCGTTTTCATGAAGCTCAAGTGAAGGAGCTCTGTAAACTCTATCTAGTTCCACATCAGTGCAAAATTTTAGTTTTATTACCTGTGATTGCATTAAGTACACGAAATGGTTTTCTCAAAAATTGTCTTTGTAAACTTCTTAAAGATGTTCACATAATGAACAAATGTATGGTAGATAATTATTTTCTAAGCTTTTGAATTTTTTCTTTAAGAAGAACCCTCTCTGTCACTGGTCTACATACTGTTTATCTTTGTTAAAATTGTTGTTTAAATATAAATTTTCTTCAAGTCCAAACTAGAATCTTTTATCTTGACAACATATCTAGTTCTCTTCTTAGAATATGTCATTGTTAATAACTGCTTTATTCTCATTAAAATCTCCTAATACACAGACTATTTTCCTTCAGTACTAATCAGTCATTCCATATGTCTTTTATTATAAATTCAAAACAACTGAAGGTGGTAAATAGATTTTAAAGCCTATTTAGATGTGTTTTAGTGTGCATTTGTGTGTGTGTTTGCAGATCCATACATTTAAGAAATAGTCTATATGTAGAAATCTTTTCAAATATGTAAATGTAATTGTATTTCTCTATACACGTAATACTAGATATCTGCTATCTTTTCCCCCTCCTAACTGAAATTGTCCTTGCTATATCCACCTACTGATGAAATGGCTCTGGATTATTTTGTTGGCATATTTGGCCATGCTCTGAATCATACTATCGTGTCCCTAACATTAGCTCTTTGGAATGGGCATGGCCACATGACACAATAGAATCTAATCTGTGCAATGGTACATGAGGATATATGATTTCAAGTCAGTCCTCAAGCAAAAACTATGGTGACCAGTCAAATTAAAGCGGAGACCCAGAATGAGGTGAGGGTCATCAGATTGACCAGGAGAGCAGAATAGAAACCTACATTTTCAAAAAATCAGAAAAAGGAAGAGAGAAGTTGTGTTACCAAAATGATATGATACCACAACAGGTCTAAGATTTATTTTGCTCCTGCTTTGAAAGTATTTCAAGAGATCTGCTCACCAAGACAGTAATCTTTTTTTTTTTTTTTTAATCATTCCCCCAACTCTCTCCTCCATGGCAACCATTAGCTTTTTCTCTGTATATATGGGTCTGTTCCTGTTTTGTTTGTCCATTTCTTTTTTTTTTTTTTTTGACTTTTTAGATTCCATGTATAAGTGAAATTATGCAATATTTGTTTTTCTTTGACTTATTTCACTTAGGTCCATTCGTGCTGTTGTAAATAACACAATTACATATATATATGTAAATAAAACAATTATAATACAATTATACATATATAATTGTGTTATTTACACCATATATATACATATTGCTGAGTAATAGTTCATTGCATGTATATATGTCACATCTCCTTTATCTACTCACCTATCAATAGACACCTAGGTTGCTTCTGTATCTTGACTCTTGTAAATAATGCTCAGGCGAACAAAGGGTGTATATATCTTTTCAAATTAGTGTTTTTGTTTCCTTAAGATAAATACCCAAAGTTGTATTGTTGGGTCATATGGCAGCTCTTTTAATTTTTTTGAGAAATCTCCTTACTGTAAATTGGTGGCTACAGAAATTTACAATCCCAATAATAGTGTGCGAGGGTTTCCTCTTCACATCTTCACCAGCACTTTTTGTTTGTTAAGTTTTTGATGAAAGTTGTTCTAGAGACATATGGTGATATCTCATTGTGGTTTTGATTTGGATTTTCCTGGTGATTCATGATGTTGAGCATCTTTTTATGTGTCTGATGGGCATTGAATGTCTCTTTGGAGAAATGTCAATTTGGATCATCTGCCCATTCTTTAATTGATTGTGTTTGTTTGTTTGTTTGTTTTGTCATTGAGCTATATGAGTTTCTTATACATTTTGGATAATAACCACTTTTCAGATGCATTATTTGTGAATTATCTTCTCCCATCCAGTAGGTTGTCTTTTTATTTTGTTGGTGGTTTTCTTCTTTATTAACCTTTCTACATGATGAACAAGATAAATGATTTCCAATTTAGAAAAGATTTGACCATACTCTTTTCCACAGTAGAGCTAGGCATACATGTTAATTAGAATCTTATGGTTTCAAGGAACATCAAAGCATGTCAGGGAACTCAAATAATGTGTTTTTTTAATTATAAGATTATATATCAAAATAATAAAAGCAGATATTTCAGCCGTGAGTCG
This sequence comes from Cynopterus sphinx, assembly GCA_030015415.1. Lineage (NCBI taxonomy): Eukaryota > Metazoa > Chordata > Mammalia > Chiroptera > Pteropodidae > Cynopterus > Cynopterus sphinx. The sequence continues at coordinate 30,018,725 of CM057392.1, read as the reverse complement.
AAGCTTCATGGAACCTGGGAAAAACTCAACAATTAAACATCTAAAAAAAAGTAACAATATTATAGTAATTATATACAATTATAATAGGCTCACCAAAAAAGAAAATGGGAAATGGTTCAGGTTCCAGATTCATTACAAGCTATAGCAATTAGAGAAGAAAAAGAAGTAAAAGCATCCAAATTCCTTAGTACTTAAGAAAGAAGTATAATTGTCACTATTTGTAGATGACATGGTATTATTATATATAGAAAAGCTAAAGACTTCACCAAAAAACTATTAGAACTAGTGAATTCAGTAACATTGAAGGATACAAAAGTAATGTATAAAAATTGGTTACAGCTTAGTGGTTACCAGAGGGAAAGGTAGCAGGGAAAGGTAGAAAAGAGTAAAGAGAGTCAGGTATATGGTGACAGAAAAAGATGTGACTTCAGGTGTTGAACACACTATGCAATATACAGATAATGTATTATAAAATTATACACTTGAAGCCTACATAATTTTATTAACCAATGTCATCCCAATAAATATAATTAGAGAAAAGAAAAAAATGATTTAAGAAATCTGTTGCATTTCTATACACTAATAACAAACTATCAGAAAGAGAAATTTTAGGATTAGTTGTTTAGTAGATGGATTATAACACACATTTACATACATGCACATGCTCACTCATCATGTATGTACTTGTGGCCAAAGCCTAAAGAGCAGCTTTTTTTTTCAGTACAATCTAACTTGATTAGCTAAAGACCAAAATAAACATTAATTTATGGTTTATCATTCTAAAATTGGTTATTGTTATAGATCCTGCAGATATTGTGATACTTTGCTTAGACTTCCAACTCCAGACCATCCTCCAGCTTCCAGCAATAACAGCTGCTGAACACACAGCTCAGTCCCTCAATAGGAATTGTTTTCAGTAATAAGGAACTTCCTTGCTAAAGTTGACTGGGGGGTCGCCCATTGCAAATTGTGAGCTGATGAAGGGACACAAAAGCAAAGATCTCTGCTCAAATTGGGATAACTTTAAAGGCCCATCTCAGCTCAGAGCTCCCCATAAGATTGGCCAGGATATCAGAAGCAACCATATTGCAAGTCAGGTCAGCTTCCCCCTTTGCCCAGTCCGTCATTATCACTTATTTATATACGTATGTCTTAACAGATTGCCCCAGTAAGCATTCTATATAAAATTCTCTGTCGCTTTATAGGGAACTCAAGTTAATACAGAGAAAACTCAGGCCCTGCAGGTTACAACAATACAAACTAAAAAAAATTTTCTACTTCAATTTTAAAATGATGATCTAAAAGTATTCAACGGCACAACCACAAATAATTTCATCAAGTTTATTAAAACTTACCATTTTCAATACAATAACTATTGCAAGATGGAAGTAAGATTGTTCTCACCATATCCAAGATAGAGACTTTGGACTTTCCCAAATGAAATTGGTTGGGATTTCATGTAATTGATAAATACCAAACCTGGGAGAAGTTTAATCTGTAAGTCATCTGAAGTCAGGACTGGATCTAATTCTTATGTAAAACAGGACATCAATATTGTATATATTTTATTATAAAAGTAGAAATACACAGAAGGATATCTGTGAATAGCAAGTTGCATTTATATGTATAATACAATGTTTATAAGTATAAATGGTACCAATCTTTAGATGCTTGTGTATTTGATTGCATATACTTGAGAGTGAAGAAGGAAATATAACAGGAATGAACATAAACTGTCATAGGATGAGATGAGTAGAAGGGCAAATTTAGCAGGAGTGTGAATATAGTGGGTTTAAAAGATTGTTTGATTGTGGGTTTTTGTTTGTTTTGTTTTTGTGATTGAGGTTAAGAGGTATGAGGTTTGTAATTTTGGAAGAGGCATTTAAGACTTACAATAATGTCTTTAATCTAAAAACAAAACTTAAAAACCTATTCTAAATAAATTTTTGTTCATTGTAATATGATACCAGCTAATGTTTATATTTCTGAAAGGATGGTTCCAAGACAGCAGTGAAATCTATTGTAAACAAATGCAGTGGTTTCAAGGAACTGTGGGGAAAAACAAATAAATAAGCAAAACTGAGTTATAACTAATGACAGAATTATTAAATTTTCTTTCCTCAGAAATGCCTATATTACTGATGACTAAGAAGCTATTTATTTATCTTATTTCTCTACTCCGTGTTTTAAAGAAGTAGCATAGATGGACTATGCAATGCTTAAAAGCCCTCAAAAACTTCCCCATAACTTTTCAGAGTGACTCCAAACCCATTAAAATGGAATGTAGTTCTCATATATCCTTTCTGCTCCAATCTTTAACTTCATCTTCCCTGTCTCTTCTCTTACATGCTTTACTTCAGCCTTCATTTTATGAAAGGCCTTCAATATTATCTGCCTCTGTGTCTTTGTACATTTTGCTTCCTCATGCTAGGACATTCTCCCCACCAAGTTCCACTTTACCAGATAAGTTCATTCCTCCTTCGATGTGAAACGTGGATGTCTTCTTATCTAGGTAGTGTTTTTGTGCATCAAGGCATTCTCTTGGAGCCCATCCCCAAAATACCTCAGGGTTTTATCTTTTTCATGGCATCCATCTCGGTAAATTTATCTTTTAGCTTTATTGAAGTTTAATTGATATATGATAAATTGCAAATTTAAAAATATGTAATTTAAAGGGCTTTTGCATATGTATAGCACCATGAAATCATCACCACAATTCATGATAGTGAATTTTTACCATTACCCACAAAAATTTCTTTGTCTCTTTGTATTTTCTCCTATCCCTCTTCATTCTACATGTGCATCCTTAGACTACCAAAGATCTGCTTCCTATCATGAGGGATTAGTCTGAATTTTCTAGAATTTTATATAAATGGAAACATATAGTATGTATTATTTTATTTCTGACTTTTTTTACTCTGTAATTTTTTGACTTATCAGTGTTGTTGAATATATCAATAATTCATTCATTTTAATATCTGAGTAGTATTTCATTCCAAGATTTGTTTTTCCATTCACCTGTTGATGTACATTTGTGTTATTTCCAGTTTGGGGCTATTACAAATAAAACCACTATGTACATTTGTGTACCAATCTCCCACACCTGTGTGGAAAGATATGCTTTTATTTCTCCTGTGTAAATACCTAAAAGTGTGTATTAGTTTCTAGGGCTTCTGTAACGAAGTACCACCAGCTGGGTGGCTTAACACAACAGAAATTGATTTTCCCACTGTTCTGAGGTTTAGACGTTCAAAATCAAGGTGTTGGCAGAGTCAGCCTCCTTCCAAAGGCTGTGGGGAATATTGCTTCTCAGGTTCTTCTAGATTCTGACATTTTTTGTCATTCCTTGGCTTGTAGATGGATTATTCCATTCTCTACCTCTGTCTTCATTGGCCTTCTCCCCTGTGTATTTGTGCTTCTGTGTTCAAATTTCCCTAAGAAAACCAACCATATTAGATTTAGGGCCCATTTTGATCCAGTATGAGCTCATCCTAACTGGATTACAACTTCAAAGACCCTATTTCCAAATAAGGTCACATTTATTAGTTCTGGATAAATGTGAATTTGACACTACTCAACCCCAGACAGAACTAACATTTATTTGAACAAGGTTACTTTTTTACTGCACAGATATGTTTTGCAAGTATTTTCTTCTATGAAGGACTTGCCCTTTCATTGCTAAACATTAAAATTGAAAGCAAAGTTTTCAATTTTAATAATCCAGCTTAGTGATTTATTTCTTTTATAATTTGTTATTTTTGTATAATGTTTAAGAAATAGATATCAAACTCAAGTCATTGAGAGTTTTATCTATGATTTCTTCTAAAAGTTCTAGATTTAGTTCTATGAATCAATTCGTTTTTGTCTATAATGTGAAGAATAGAGACTTCTTTTTTGTTAATTTTGTATGTAATTATCCAGTGGTTCTAGCACCACTTGTTGAAAATAGATTTTTTTTCTTTCCCATTGAATTGTCTTGATAACTTTGTCAAAAAATAAATTGAATATACATATAGGGCCTAATTCTAGATTCTCTATTCTGTTGTCAGTTGATCTGTATATTTTAATCTATGTGCCAAAACCACACTGCCTTGATTGTTGTAACTTTAGATGAGTCTTATCTAATAATATAGTAATATTTAGTATATAGATATTGCATATGTTTTCCCAGAGTTATCCCTATTTCATGTTTTTCATGTTATTTTATATGGCATTATTTTAAATTTTTTACTTTGAATGGCTATTTGCTAGTATGTAGAAAAACAATTGACTATTGTATATTGGTCTGGTATCATTCAGTATAACTAAACTCATTTATTAGATTTAGCAGATATTTTTATAGCTCCCACAAGATTTTCTACATAAATGATAAAGTTGTCTATAAATACTGACAATTTTACTACCTTTAACAATTTCAATACCTTCCCTCCCTCCCCCTCACTCTTCTTTCTGTCTCATTGATCAGGCTAGTGTGATATCAAGTGGGAGCATGAGAGAAGACATCCTTACTTTGTTCCTGATCTTTGGTAAAAAACTTTTTTACCATTAATTTTTGATGTTAGAATGTATGTTTCTCATAGATGCCCTTAATCAGACCCTTTTACAGATTTATAGGGCTCTCTCTGTGCATCTCTTCTTTTGGTTCTCTGTTCCTTGACATCCAGCTGCATTAGTTTTCCTAGATTACCAATTCTTTGTTCTCCAGTCATGGATACTAACATTCTCTACCCATGCTTTTTTCTTGTGCTTCAGCCTGAAAACTCTAGACTCTCTAAGAGCACCTCCTTTGTTTCATCTTTCTCAGGGATTATTTTTGTTTGTGTGCTGTTTGATGTCTAATATATGAATCCTAGTATTTAATATATTTTGTCTGATGTTTTAATTATTTTAAGCAGAATGGTAAATTCTGTGCTTCTTACTTAACCTTGACCTAAGTTCTAATAGCTTCTCAATTATGAGTCTGTTTTACTAAACTGTATGCTCTCTAAGGGCAGATACCATGACTTTTATGTCATTCATTATTTGCATGATTCACTGCATATAATAAGTATCACTTCATATTGGCTAAATGAATGAATACATGACAATTGAATAAATGCATTATATTTGTCTGTCTGTTTATGTTAAAGCAGTGATGATGCTGAGAATATTTCTGTGGCTAGGTAGCCAGTGCCTAAGTACTTTAACATTTAAAAAAATTAAGGTTCTTAATTCCAACCACTGCTAAAGTATATAAAATTTAGCCAGCCTAAGCATTTTTGGGTTATTAATTATTTCTGTATTAGCATATCCATCTCAGTAATGCTGCCTAGAAATGTGAACCAAGGCATATAATGGTCAGAACTAAAGAATATTTATCATGCTGGCAACTTTCATATCCATAGGGACTGTCACACAAAGTAACAAAAGCCAAGCAGAAGATATATTTACTAATACAAAATTTTTGAAAGGGGGTTACAAGAAACCCACGTAATTTAATAGTAGTCCTGAGGTTTCCTAAAATACCAGTGCTCAGGAAATATCAGTGATATATACATACAATGGAGCAAAGATAGACCATTCTACAAATGGTGTTAGACCAACCGGATGAACATCCACATGCAAAAAAAGATATCTAGACACAAACTTTACACACTTCAAAAAAATTAACTCAAAATAGATTTTAGAACTAAATATCAAACGCAAAACTATAAAATTTCTAGAAGATAACCTAGGCGAAATTCTGGATGACCTTGGATGTGGCAATGGCTTTTTAGATAAGACATCAAAGGCATAATCCATGAAAGAAATAGTTAATAAACTAGACTTCATTAAAATGAAAACTGCTCTGTGAAAGACAATGTGTAGAGTATGAGAATATAATCCACATGCTAAGAGAAAATGTTTGCAAAAGATCAGTCTGATAAAGGACTATTATCCAAAATACACCAAAAAATACTTTAAAAGTCAACATTAAGAAAATAAACAACCCCACTAAAAAGTGGGCCAAAACCTTTATATTTGCCTCACCAAAGAAGATATACATATGATAAATAAGCACATAAAAATGCATTCCATATCATATGCCACTAGGGTAACGCAAATTAAAACAACCATGGGATACCACTACACACCTATTAGAATAGCCAAAATCCATTGAGAACATCAAATGCTGGTGAGGATGTAGAGCATCTGGAACTCTCATTTATTGCTGGTAGAACTGCACATAAGACAGCCCCTCTGGAAGAAAGTTTGTCAGGTTTTTACAAAACTAATTACACTCTTACCATGTGATCCAGCAATCATAATCCTCATTACATACCCAAAGGAGTTGAAAATTTATGTCCACACCTTGCACACATATATTTATAACAGCTTTATTCACAGTTACCAAAACTTGCATCCATGATGTCCTTCAGTAGGTGAATGGATAAATAAAACTGTAGCACATTCAGACAATGGAATACTATTCAGTAGTAAAAAGAAATGATCTATCAAACCATGAAAATACAAAGAAGCCAACCTGAAAAGGCCATATCTTGTATAATTTCAACTATATGACATTCTGGAAAAGGCAAAACTATAGAGACAATTATAAGATTACTGATTGCCAAGAGGTTGGGGTGATGGAGATGAATGGGCAGAGCACAGAGGATTTTAAGAGCTGTGTAAAATATCATAATAATGGATACATAATATTATATATTTATCTAAACCCACTGAATGTGTAACATCAAATGTGAATCTTAAGGCAATCTATGGAATTTGGGTGATAATGTTGTATAAATTTAGTTCATCAGTTATAACAAATGTACCACTTTGATGAGTGATGTTGATAAGTGGGAGAGGCTATGCATGTTGGGGAGGGAGGGCAGCATATGGTAATTTTTTGTATTTTTTTCCTTAATTTTACTACAAATCTTAAAATGCTCTAAAAAACAAGGTCTTAAATGTTTTAAAAGCTGTCATAGTTAAGGGTTGTGGTAATTCTTTTTGCTGTGGGATCTCCTTAATGAACCTAACATTGGGAGGAATTCCTACCCAGAGAACGAATAACTAAGTGCATTGTAAAAGGCCTTACCTAAGAGCTAAATTGATTTCTGGGCTTCTTTCATTTCTGCCTAACAGAGCTCCAGCTCTGTGGCAACTTCTATTGTTTATGGACTTGCACCAAAAAACTGAAGTGCTCCGAACTTTAGCCAGTAGAGCAATTTGGTACTGGAGAACTTTTAACCACAAAGAGAGGTTATAAAAAATCCAACTTTTGCATAAATTTGGCTTATTGAGGTACACCTGAGTTCTCAGTATCTGGCCATGTTAGCCGGGTCAGCAGGAAAGAGGAAAAATTCAACAAGTCCAGGCAAAAAAGTTTGGGGTCCTTAGGATATTTCAGGATATTGAGAAAAGGCTGGATTTCCAGTTATAAGAGGCAGATGAAGATCCAGAATTGTCATAATATAAAAATTATTTTACTTATGACTTATTTTCTACTTAAAACAAGAAAAGTAATATGTATATTTCAAATATATGCATTGAATTTCTGATTTTTTTTAATTTAAACCCCATACCCTCTAATTTTCAAGATGTTTCAATAAATACAGTTATTTGATAACTCAACATCAAAATTGTTTCTTGTCATAGTTGATGTATAATTCAGTAAATATTTTAATCTCATTTAAACAGGAAAAAACAACAAATCAAGGAAATAAATAATTCTAGGTGGACCCTTTATATGCCACATGCATTTATCATCATCATCATTCTTCCCTGGGCTTTCAAATAGCTAAATTCAGATAAGCAAACTGAAAATTCAAACTATTATGGAAAAAAATATCTCTTAGGCATTAAGTACTTTGGGCTCTAACCCTACCTCTGCTGCTAACTAGTTGAGTGGGGCTTTACCTTGCTTCATTGGACCTTTGATTTTTCTTTTTTAAAATAAAAGAGTCGTACCAGATGATTTCTAAAAGCTCTTAACATTTCTTGCATATGTATCTGTTACAAATATTTTATTCACATAGCAATATCCTATTTTAGAAAATGTTGCTCAAGTGGATATGTCACATCTATCAGGTACTAAATCAATTAGGAAGTAAAAAAAGCTATTTCATTTAGAAGTGGAAATTATCAAAAACAATTGCACAATCTTTTAAAAATTTTTGTGTTTTTATTTATAGTTGACGTATAATATTATATTAATTTCAGGTGTACAACACAGTGGTTAGACATTTATATAACCTATGAAGCAATTACCCAAATAAATCCAATACCTATCTGACACCATATGTAGTTACTAGAATACTACTACATGCTATACTCTACATCCCCCCATGACTATTTTGTACTACCAATTTGAGCTTATTTCTTGTTTGTGTTTATCTTATTCTCTAGATTCCATATATGACATCCATCTTTGACTTACTACACTTAGCATAATACCCTCTAGGTCCATCCGTGTTGTTGTGGATGGCAAGATTTCAATCTTTTTTATATCTGATTAATATTCCATTGTATATATAAACCACCACCTTTTATCCATTTATCCATTGATGGATACCCAGGATGCCTCCATATTTTCGCTATTCTATACAATGCTGCAATGAACAAATGGATTCACATGAAGGGTCAAAGTAGTGTTTTGGGTTTCTTCAGTTAAATACCTAGAAGTAGGATAATTGGATCCTTCTTTGTCTCTTGTTATAGCCTCTATTTTAAAGTCTGTTTTGTATGGTATAAATATTGCTATTCTAGCTTTTTGTTTGTTTGGGGTTTTTTTTATATTTTCATTAAACATCTTTTTTTCCCCTTTACTTATAGTCTAAATGTGTCTTTCAGTCTGAAATGAGTCTCTTGTAGTCAGATATGTAAAAGTCTTATTTTCTTGTTCATTCAGCCACCCTGTCTTTTGACAGGAGCATTAATCCATTTACATTGAAAGTAATTGTTGATAGTTATTGTCATTTATTAAGCATATTTTTAATCTTTTTTTCCCCCTTCTTTTTAAAGAAGTTCCTCCAACATTTCCTCTAATACCGACTTTGTGAATAGACTTTAGTTTTTTCTTGTCTGGGAAGATTTTTATCTGTTCTTCAACTCTAAATGATAGTTTTGCTAGGTAGAGTAATCTTGGTAGTAATTTCTTGCTTTTCATTATTTTGAATATTTCTTGCCAGTCCCTTCTGGCCTGAAAAGTTTCTGTTGAGTAATCAGCTGACAGTGTTATGCAAGCTCCCATGTAAATAATTAACTGCTTTTCTCTTGCTGCTTTTAATAGTCTCTCTTTGTCTTTAATCTTTGGAATTTTAATTTTGACGCATCTTGATGTAGGCCTCTTTTCAGTTCATCTCATTTGGGACTCTGCACTTCCTGGGCTTGTATGTCTATTTTCTTCACCAGGTTAGGGAAGTTTTCTGTTGTTATTTCTTGAAATAGGTTTTCAATCCTTGCACGCTCTCTTTTCTTCTTCTGATATTCCTATGATGTGAATGTTGGTATGGTTGATGTTGTCCTACAGGCCTCTTAAACTACCCTCATTTTATTGGATTTTTAGTTCTTATGATATTCTGTTTGGGTGTTTTCTGGTACTTTATCTTCTAAATCTCTGATTCAATCCTCTGCTTCATCTAAAATACTGTTACTTCCTCCTAAGGTGTTTTTCATTTTAGTCATTGTATTCTTCATTTCTGACTGATTCTTTTTTATGTTTTCTATATCTGTTAAAGTTTTCACTGAGTTCCTCCTAAGTTATTGAACATCCTTATAACCTTTGAACTCTACTTCTGGTAGATTGTATGTCTCTATTTTGTTAGATTTGTTTCTGGAACTTTGTTCAGTTCTTTTATTTGGAATATGTTTCTTTGTCTTCTCATTTTGGCTGCCTACTTGTGTTTGTTTCTATATATTAGGTAGGGCTGCTATGTCTCTCAGTCTTAGCTGAGTGGCCTTATGTAGTAGATGTGCTGTGGGTCCCAGTGGCACAGTCATCCCTGGTCACCTTTGCTAGATGCTCCAGGCATGTTCCTTGTATGGGTTGTGTGTGCCCTCTGGTAGTAATTGAACCTTGGTTGCTGTTTGTTTATCAGTGGAAGGGATTGACCCTTGGGCTGATTGGTTGTAATGACTGGCTGTGACCAGTGGAGGAGCTGTTGTGCACGGACTGACTGTAGAGCAGAATTTGCTTTAGCAGGGTGCCTGCTCTCTCTGCCTTTTGGGTGTGTTATCCTTCGATGTGGCCACTGGTGGTGCTCTGGCTTACACTGAAGCTGGCCACCAGGTATGCAACATGGGATCTCCTGGGAGGGGCCTTGCCACAGGCTAAGTTCAGCTGTAGCTTGTGCCCTGCCCCAGGCCACCCACACTGGGCTTGGAGTTGCCTCAAGATGCCGAGTCATGAACCAAGGCCAGCTGCCATTAGTGCTGGGTGTGGGGCTGCTTAGCAAGAGGTACAGGGCACATTGAGGACAAATGCTGCTTGTTTAGGTTTTTTGAATCTTCTAGAGATTTTAGGAAAGTCCTTAGCATGAGCCCAGATAGGCTGTATGGAAAATCCACTGGAAAAGGATTGGGTGAGCCTGAGCCCTCACTTTAGGAGGGATGGGGTGACCAGTGTTAGCTATATTCATAGAGACTAAGATATGGCACCTGCCTGGGTTGGCAAGCTGAGTAGGGGAGGGCTCAACAAAGGAACAATTCCCTCTTCAAGCGCTTCATTCTGGGAGGAAGCTATCCCTCAATCCCTCACTCCAAAGCCAAACAATTCAGTTCCTCCTTGTATGTTTCTGGTTCCTTTCAAGTTGCTGCCCTAGTACTGGAGCTCAGAGTTAGTGAATCCATCAGCAAGTAAGTCCAGTCACTAGCCCTTTAAGAGGAATGTCTATGACTCCTGAGGCCCTCTGTCTCACTTAGCCAGCATCTCCTCTGGTTTTTACAGCCAGATGTTATTGGGACTTCTCTTCCCAGTACTGGAACCCTGGGTTCTGGAGCCTAGTGTGGGACCAGGACCCTTTGGTCTTCCTTGGGGACCTCTACAGCCAAGATATTTCTACCAATTCTCAGCCACCACACTTGGGTGTGGGACCAGCTTGTTTTATATCTCTGCCTCTCAAGGTGGCCCCTTTTGTGTGTTTCCAGTTGTAGGATTTCTGTTCAGCTAGACTTCAGGTGACTTCCAATGATGGCTATTCTGTAGTTAGTTGTAATTCTGATGTGGTTGTGAGAAGAGGCAAGAACAGCATTTACCTACTCTGCTATCTTGATAGGAACTTCATAAATGCATAATCTTAATGTATTAACACAGAGAGTTCGAATTTTTGACAATAACTATAAAACATTCTGTTTTACAGGATGTTTTTCCCTTATGAAAAAGAATAGATACAATTTAAAATGGGTGTTTCTTTTTAAGCTCTCCAAGAAATGATAAAGTTGTTTTTACTCATCAGCAAGACAAGGATTTCAAATAAAAAGGAAATATTTCATGGCCTCAACAAAATATGTGCCATTTTGCAATGAATAAATACATTTTTTTTTCAGTAATCTAATAAAATTCTTCTGACTTTTTTCCATGGTGATTTTTATGCTTCAGAAAACCTTATTGGTAATTTAATTTTTTCCTATCATAAGTTTTTTACTTCTAAGTTGAATCTTATAGATATATATTTAATAAATACTTGCTATCTCCAAATTACTACATAAATATACATAAATATAGCAAAGATAATATCATAAAATAACATCATTACTGGTAGGATGTTAAAGTACAGCATATACATAGTTACTCTTGATTTTCTAGAACCTTGGGAACTCAGTGTGGACTACAGACTAGAGCCTAAGTATCACCTGGAAGTTTATTAGAAATGCAAAATCTCAGTTTTATTCCCGGACTTATGAATCAATGCTGAATTATAAACACATTCAAGTTTCAGAAGCATTGGTTGAAAGGATGTGGTGATGCATCTGGTTTAAGGACTTTGTTTGAAACAGCAAGCAAAGAGAGTCTGGGAAGGCCCTGCTGGTTGCCTCTACTCCCCATTTACTTTTTTTCTGGGATAGAATTGATGTGATGGCTAATACTCATAGAACGATAACCTTTCTACTAAAAGAGTGCTCAAAGCTGGATCTATGTAAGGTTTTAGTTATAGAGATTTTCAGGTTGGATTTTAGAGAACAGTGTTCTCAAGTTTAGTGTAAATCACCTAGATGATACATTGAATACATTTTTATTTAATTTGAAAGTAAAATTATAACCAACTGATAACATCTAAAGTAAAAATTGTCTATTTTCAAGGAATTTTAAAGGGTTTTAATTGTAAATCAGTCATTTCAAATTATTTTATGTTTAGATACCCAATTATTAAAGATTTATAGAGATTGTGTGACTACATCTAAGGACCAGATGTTGCCTCAAAATGTGCTGAACACAAACTTTAGAAAGTATAATATATAATTTTCCTACATTTATTTTCACTTCTGGTTGCCTCCCTCATCCAAAGATATTCATGCTTTGGATAGAAAATTCTGTGATGTCATTTGAGGGAAAATTACGGTGTGAGTTTTGTTTATAACAATGTAGTGGTCAGAAGAACCCACGCCACCTTGGCACTAGATTACAGTTTAGAAAATGTTCATATTCATTTGTAATGTGTCCAGAGGACAGTAAAAGAGAGAGATTTGAAGTTGGAAAGAGTTTATACAAATCAAAGTGAATGTTTTCTAAAATAAATACCATATGATATGATACATAATATGGCATAACATAATACAGTACAATATAATAAGGATCTTGCAAAAAAAAAAGAGATGAAATAAGAAGGAAAAAGGTAGTAAACAGAGAAAAGTTTACTCTTCCTCATCTTTCTATTTAAGAGATATGAAGTTAAAAATGATAGTAGCCAAGGCTCAAAAAAGAGAAGAAAGTAACATTGTGTAGAACATAGTAACATACTGATTGAACAGCAGGAGTTATGAAGTGGAGTCAATGTAAGAAAAAATTATGTAAAAATTTTAATGTAAATTTTAACAGTTTAGATGGAGAAAAGGGAAGAAGAGTGAAAATATAGATTGAAGAATGTAACAAAAGGATATGAATGGAAGGTTAAAGGGTGCAGAGAAGCCGTTGACATAAAGAAGGAGAAAGAGACACATAGTCAAGTGACTAATATTTACTAGTAGTGGAGGAGACAAGGAATATGAGAATCTGAAATTTGCGGAGAGAGCTAGGATTGTGAAAGAGTCCCTTAGAAGTGAGGTACTCACTTCAGATCTGTTCTGATTAATCCAGAGAGTACAGGTTAATAACAATAAAAATAGCTAATATATATTTATGATTTATACAATTAGGCACTTTTCTAAGCACTTTATATGTACAAGTCATTTAATATTTATACGAACATTTACAAATAAAAACAGAATAGTTAAGTATTGAATTTTTAAATATTATATGGTTAAATATTGAATTGGTCCAGAATTATGTGACCAATTAGTGGCAGATTTAGAGTTTAACTCAAAATGTTCAACTCCAGAATTTTTGTTAAACACTTTACTATTAAGGATCCTAGCGTATGACTGTCGTCCCTTTTTTAATAATGTATTTCTAGAAATAAAACTTATAAAGTTTTTGTATTTTATGATTTTGTTCTCACCTCAAACTGTTAGCAAGTCTTGAAAGGCAGTATATAAGGACATTAAAAGGCATGGGCTTTTGTCTGAGGTTCAAATCCTGTCCCTGCCACTTACTACTTTTCACGTCTTTAGTAAGATATTTAATCTTTGTTCACCTCATTGTCTTATTTAAATAAATCTGTCTCCAGTGTCTCCATGTAAATATATTTTTTCATTGTTTGATGTGAGATCAATAAGATTAAAATTATCACAGCATTTGACACAGGGTAGACACTCAAAAATGGCAATTATTATTTCTGAGTTTACAGTTATCAGTCTGTTTTTCTCAAGTGTTATTGACTAATTGTTGTTAGTTTCCTCCATTTCTTTATTAGAGTATGGACTCTATAACAATATGGAATCTGAGGTATGTTTAGCCTATACACAGTGTCTGGCATAGACTAGCTGCTCAAGAAATGCATAAATAGAAGGGAAGAACAGGAAAAGGAGGAAGAAAGAGAAGGAGAAGAGGAAAAACACTGCTATTAACAATAAATTAGCTTAGTATTTTCAAAGCAATGAAGTTTATACATAGGTACTTATTCAAAATAGCATTAGAACACAGACTTTAAAAAGGGAAATATTAAGAATTTAAAAGTTACTAAATTTTAAACCATAAATTTTATACCTCGGCTTCATATTTATAGCCAACTCTCCCTTACCCCACCTCAAACATAATACATTAAAAAATGGAATTTCCAGACAGAATTTATTTTTTTATGCTTGGCATACATCTTTGTATTCATTCATAATTATGTAGTATTTTTTCAAAATATATCTACATCTGGGTTTTTGTTTTTATGTTTCCCTTTAAGCTGTTTGTAGATGAAGTCACTCAATGGTATGGTACTTTATTTCTTTTTGCTACAGTGAGCATAAAAACTTTACAGTCTAGTAAATAGGAACAGTATGCAATGAATGGATCTAATGAGCTTCTGAAAAATAAGAGTTGGAATATATTATAAAATCAGAGCTTTCATGTAATGAAATTGCAGAGTAACTTGTTCATGAGAGTCCATAAGAAATTCTAGACCAGTTTCCCCAATTTGCCTAAATTTCTCATTGGAGATTCAATGATTTGATACCTACCTCAAGACACTGAACTGGGTAGCTGAAGACTCCTATGCATGTATTTTCCTTTAGAACCTCTCTTTCAGGCATCCTGGAGTCTAACTGCCATGAGATGAGCTCATGACAGCACCATGTAGACAACAAGTTAACAACTTTGGATTTCATCCTGATTCTATTCTAAGTAATTGTATTACTTGGGACAAGTCACTTATCCTCATTCATGTATTCAATACTATTTAATTAGGGTCCTCTATCTTCCTGGCACTGTTCTGGGTTCCAGAGATAGAGAAATGAGTACTATAGTGAAGATTCTCTGCCTTTACTCATCATCTTTTAGTAGAACTGCCTTATAGTCACTGAATCTGTCTCCCTCTCTCTAAATGTGTTAAATTATGGGTCTCTTGGGGAGTAGTAAGGAGTAAACTAGGTAACAGATATTAGGCCTTTGAGTAGTTAATGCATGGTAGAACATAAATGCTCAAAAAATGTTAGTTTGCATCCTGTTGTTAGGTCTGCGGGGGAAGGGCCAGCCAGATGCCTGCCAGGAGACTCCCCAGCTTGATACCAGGAATCCAGACCTTCTGAATAGGGCCCACCCTAAAGCCCTAGGCACCACCACCCTAATGTGAAGGCTCAATTAGCATTTGATTAACGTTCCCCACCCTATACCCCTACCTGCCACATAACCCCATAAAAGCCTCGCCCTCCCACCCTAGGACATGACTTCTCTGGCCCCTCTCCTCTTGGTACTAGAGAACCACGCCTGGGAGCCCTCTCCCAATAAATGCTTGCTTTTAAAACTTCTGTCACTTCTGTCGGCGTGTCGCGCATTTACCTTACACCCGCCAAATCATATTCCTATGATGGAACACATAAAATATGTAAGTAAGTTAAGTTAAAATCATAAAAGCTTCTACAATCTTAGGATGCTAAGAATTTATTGTAACATTCTAATATTTTGATACTTTAAACATAGGTAATATGAAAGACAGTGCCAAAGCATGATTGAAAACATTAATAATTTCACTTTGAAGAAAAAATTTTTGTATATTGTTAATACCAAAAATATTTTAACTTTAAACTCTTTGGGTGATAACATAATGTTAATATTCTATTAGAAGCTTCAAAATGTTTTTTTTTAAATATAATTAAAATGGTATTCAAAATATTCTGTTATGAATTAAGCATTTTCTTAATTAAAAAACTTTTGTACAGTATCATTAGACTGTAATTCTAAATTTAATATTTTTTAAAAATTTAAACACTTTTTGTGTTATATATTAGATTTACATAATGGTGGTGAAGATGATACAGAGTTACCCTTAAACCTATACAGGATTTTACTTATAAGTAACATCTTAATTTAGTATGGTTCATATATCACAATTAATGAATTGATATGATACATTTTATATTTTATGACACTTAAAAATTATATAAATTTCAAACTTCAGTGTCTATAAAGTTTTATTGGAACACAGCAATATTCTTATTTTTGCATTATCTGTGATTGTTTTTGTGGTACAATGGCAAAGTTTGGTAGTTGCTACAGAAAATATTTAATGTTGAGCTTTTTACAGAAAAAGTTTCTCACCAATGGTAAAAATTTTAGATTTTACACTGAGGAGAATGAGAAAACACTGGTAGTTTTATAAGAAAATTTGATGATCTCACTTGTTTTCAAAAATCTGTTAAGTTAATGAATCAGTGATTTGCAGGTTTAATATTGTGATTTAAATAAGGAATCTACATCCAGTTTCTGGCACAGAGCTCCTAAAACCCTTGGAATTTTCTAAGTGATGAGAGTAGAAAGGTGTCTTTTGTTATGTTAATGAGGTGATTTTGGAAAGCACTTGATATGGGGCTGGTTGCCAAGAGAACCAACTCTGAATAGAGAGGGTTGAAAATTTAAGTCCCACCCCCTGATTTCCGGAGAGGCAGAGGAGCCTCCAGGTTGAATCAATCACCAATGATTTAATCATTCCTGCCTTTGCAAAGAAGTCTTCATAAAAACCCAAAAGGACAGGGTTTGGGGAACTTCAGGATCGGTAAACTTTTTGTCGAGATTTAGAGAGTACTGCTTATGTTAGTCGAAAGTCTGTGTACCCATCACTTTGAAAAGCCAAAACTCAAAACGTCAGCATTTGGGGTAAGGAAAAATTTATTGATTGAGAAGGTACCAACTGAGAAGATGGGAGCTCTCCTAGTTCCTCACATCCATCTTAAGAGTACAGCGTTCAGGCTTCATTTATGTCAAGGGGAGGGGAAATGGGAGGGACTGTTTTTGTAAAACTCAAGACACACACAGATTCCTCTATGGATTAGTTTCTCTATATGCAAGACAAAACAGGCTTGAACTAGATGGACTCAAAGAGATACTGCTGAGCATTTCACTGTTAAAATAGAACACAAGTGAAAGGACTTTAAGGAATATTTGATTTAAGATAAAGGTA
Organism: Cynopterus sphinx; assembly: GCA_030015415.1. Taxonomy (NCBI): domain Eukaryota; kingdom Metazoa; phylum Chordata; class Mammalia; order Chiroptera; family Pteropodidae; genus Cynopterus; species Cynopterus sphinx. Next base: position 30,001,566 of record CM057392.1, on the reverse strand, counting down.
GCACTGCAGAGCAGTGTATGCATGTTGGTTTTAGTCAAAACATGGCCCTGAATCAACTGGATATATACATGAATTTAAAAAAATTTTTACGTTGTGCATAGTTCCTATAGAACTCAAATGGTAGATTGCGAGAAAATATCTTTAACATTTTAGGGATAGACAAAGATTTGTTAAGTAAGAACACAAAACCTCTAAGCTTAAAAGGTATCTCAATTTACTAAAATAAAATAAATTTTGTTTATCAAAATTAAGCCACAAAATAGTGGAAATTTTGCAAAGTATATGTAATTAACAGAGAACATGTATCCAGTATACATAAAAAGCTTCCTCCAAATCAATAAAAAATAGACAAAATAAATGAATAAGAATTTTACAAATGAAGTTATCTGAAGTTAGCCAGAATGTCAGTAACCATATTAAGACAATCAACCTCCTAAATCATTAGGGAAATGCGAATTACAATCACAGCGAGAGACACTAGTGCTCATCAGAATGGCTAAAATGAAAAAGTCTGACAAGTCTAAATGTTGATAAAGATGTGGTATGACTTGGATATCACATTCTACTTGGGATGTACAACCATTTTTGGAAGCTTTTGTATTAAGACACCGTATGACCCAGCAATTTCCTTCATAAGCAAATACCCAAAATAAATTCTTACAGACGTTCACCAAAGGATAAATACCTCAAAAGAGGATGAAACATGAATTTTTGGTTTCTGATACACAACCCATGTGCAAATATCTTCAATTAGAGCTTACATTTGATTCTATTTGAAGTCACACTGAAGGAAAAAGTCCCTTTAAATGTACCAAACGAAGAAAAAGCTTCAGAAAAGCATCAAATGCCATTAAAAATCCGAAAGTACATTTTGGTAACTGTAGTTCCCTCCTGCCTAATATTTTTTATTCCCATCTCGGAATACTATTAAACAAGCCTAATCCTGGATTTAATGAGGATCACCAACCAGAACCACAAGTGCTGAAAAGACATGCTAATGGCTCTTTAAATACAAGCCTATTGAAGGCATAATTTAACGGAATGAGTCAAACTGATTTCTCAGCAGTTCCCAGAGTATTATGACCAAGGTTTCGCCTGTGAAAACAGTCTGTGTTGTAACCTCTCAGAGGAGCACATCCTTTACCAGGGCCTCAAAATATTCCCACAAAGATCCAAGGAATGTGAGCTCTGAACTAAAAAATTAATCACAAAACCTTCTGCACATGGAATTTGGCCTTCTAGAAATTGCTACTGCAGCCCTGACAGAGAGGGTGGGGAGGGGAGACAGACACACACACACACACACACACACACACACACACACACACACACACAATGAGAAAAGGAGAGAAACGGAGAGATAAATATTGAGAGGGAGTTGTATAGTCCCAATCAATTCTTTACAACAAAAATATTGGAAATCATTTCTAATATTGATTTAAAATACTCAAGATGTGTTTATTCAGTTTCACTACAGTTAATTGCTGTACCTGTATGAATAAGTTTGAAATTTTAAAAGCTGTGCAAGATGTGAACTCAAACTGCATTATGTGTTCAATGCAAGTTTCCTTGCCAATTGATCATTCACGAGACACTTTAAGTTTTAGTGTCACATTAGCCCTGTGAATTTCCTGTGAAATGCGAGCTGATTTGAAGTTCTTTGTTTTTGTTTTGTTTTTTAGTAACTAACTTAGCTTTGCTGGGCTTGATTAAACAAATCACATTACAGGAGTCTAATATTGTTGAGGTGAGCTTTGGAATATTTTGTCTTCTGCATTACGTCTAAAATGCAAAAATGTAAAAATAATCTTTACAACTTGCTTTTTTTATTGTTTGAAAATGCCATTAACACTCATAGTCTATACATAATTTTTATCTTTATATGGAAGAAAAATGCATAGAAATTACTTGAAATGTTAGAAGCTACACATTTTACTGCTTCAAGTAGAAGCTTCCAGTCCAAACCAATGGCCAGCTTTTATCTAGTATTTGTGACCTCCACTCTGTACTTTTTAAACTGCCATAGGTGAAAAAATGGCGTAATTTGACAACAGTTTTTACATTGGGTGTCTGAATCAGGGAAAAAATGTACAATTATACACAATAAATTTTTTAATTCATTCTTTCTACTGTCATTAACTACATGGAAGATTTTCACTCAAGCAAATCCAAACACTGTCTTATGTTTTTCTTAAAATGAGGCTATTATCAATTTTAAATAGTTTGTCATGAAACATTTATTCGTATGACAGTTTTAGTCTATTTTGGAATGTGGTTAATACCAGACCTGCTTGTGTGAAATGCAAGATTAACGACTTCCTGAAAGCACAGAAAAAATCTTTTCACTCATACGTTATTGTTATTAGAGCAGCAAATGTCACAAAATTTCAAAACCTGCAACCCAGCTACTCATTTAACGTTCTTGTTTAAAAATTTATTTATTAGTAGTTTTAATGTTTTAGATCAGAAAATATTGTATAATCTGAGAAGGCAGCATATGATGTCACCTGTAAAAATATAATCACCATTTTCAGATTATACCAGGACAAAATTATAGGACTTTTCACTTTTTTATCCCCTCTCTGAGAACAGAGTTAGTGTTTTTAGTATGATAAATTAGAGAGAATAAAACAAGGTTCATGGGTTTTCAAGACTCATCTTTTATTTAATCTTTTAAGACACCTCTTATTTGGAACAGAAATTAACTGATAACTATTGAAAAAAGCATTGTATCAGGATGGAGAGACCATGGTATTCTACTGTTCCTCTGGCTAAGGCTTAATTTCTGATCCACTTAAAGGCTCTGGAGAGTGAACTGTGGTAGACTCATTAAGAAAGAATATAGCAATCCAACTTGGAAAATGGGTAGAACTTTATTGCCAGCTGGAGATGAAATATATTTCTAGTTCTTACAGCAATCAAAGCTCAGAAACAGTAAAACAAACGAAAAATGTAGAAACGGTAGACGATTTTGCAGCTGGAGACTAGTAGACAAAGTTTCCTTTTACTGGAGAGGCTGCATTTTCTCTATAGTTTAGCATGATTTTCCCCTGACAATTGTTAGCACATCACTTTAATGCAGGAAAATCTGGATCCAGCTGAAGCCCATCCACTTTCTACATCCTCTTGGCCTGTGTATCAGTAGGGACTTCCATTACCAAATGGCACCCATTCAGCATATGCACTCCATTCTCTGTTGTCTTACAAAATCTACCCTGGGCATTGTTTTTATGTTTATTATAAAATTGTTTTTCAAGCTTTCATGTATTATGTGTCATTATTTTATTTCTTGTCTTATCTGAATTCTTTGCTTCAACAAACTCGCCCTCCAGTTTATAAACTTCTTAAATGCAAGGTTATCTTATTTATATTACCTTTTTAAAAATCATCGAACACATTGCTTTACATAGCAAATATTCAGTAAAATTTTATTAAATAAATAAAGATATGCATGCATCCATGAATAAATTAATTAGTGAATCTATTCATGTATGTCTTTTTGTGCCAAGAGAGTCACAGACTGTTAATATGGATAAATATTAAGACGTTCACCATGGTAGGATTTGATTGTTTATTCTTAGTATGTTTTTATTCTTAGTATGTTTTCTTTAAGTTAAATTATTAACAGGAAGGTGTATGAGAGTCACTGTCTAGGATCCTAACATGTTACCAAGAAAATTAAACTTAAATGCTAAGTCATAAGATTTAATAAGTAGCAATTGATAAAGCACTTAAGAAAATGCCTACCACATAGCAAGTACTAGATGAGTGCTTATTAAATAAAATAAATCACTGAATGGTCTCTGTGGTCACTGAAGACATAGGCTGCATATATCTTATTGTATCTATATGAGATGATGGATATTAACTAAACCTACTGTGGTAATCATTTCATATGTAAATCAAACCATCATGCAGTACACCCTTAAATCTACTTATCCCTCTTTAGACCAACTATAGTTTGGTCACCATAGCAATTTGGCAATACTTATACCCATTTATAATTAGATGCTTGTTACATTTTCTGTAGCAGTTAATCAAAAAGACTTCTCACACATGCTAAGGTTTTCATCTTTCTCCTTACCCCTTATGTGTTTCAAAGATGTCTTCTGTCATAGTCCTGGGCGAAGGAGCTGCTCCAGCACAGGCCATCAAAGTCTTCTTTTTAATTTGATCTCAACACTTGCTATTTTTATCCTTTTCTCCATTTAGCCCCCAGCTTTGAAAAAATGTGGCTGCTTCCTTTTTAGTCCAAGGTAGGTAAAACTTTCTAAATAAATCTCATTCTTTCCTACATTATCCAAGACCTGGTTCTATCAATCATGCCCTCTTTCTTTTACATCTTCAATCTTTCTTAACTGACTTCTCCTGTCCCATCCACTCTGCCCAGGTTTTTTGTTATAGCTGATAAACTTTTGATATCCTTTTCTTTCATAGGCTGACTTTCAAGGAAAGTAATCCAATTCACTGCCTTTATTCACTATCAGTCTATTCAGTAAATGTTTTAGTTTCTGGCATCTGCTTCAGTCTACCTATTAGGCCTACTCCAGAAGACTACCAATGATCTACTGCTGGCCAATCCCAGCCTGGTTATCTGTTGTCAGTCTCAGTCCTTGACCTCCAAGTAGAGTCTGTTCCTCTGAAAGATCTCCCTTTGAAACTCATTTCATTGTGACTTGCACTCTCCTAGTTTTATTTTGTTTGTTTTGTTTGGTTTGGTTTTCCTTTCTCTCTGTCTACCCAATATTTATCTCTTTCATGGCTCAAGACCTTTAAGATAGAGACAAGCTGTAACTGATTACGTGGCTCAGTCTGCAAGGGGGTTTATTTGACTATATTTATTTATTTGACAAATACTCTTTATTAAATAGTGTTTAATGTGCACCAGGCCATAATGCAAACAGTAAAACATTTACCCTCACAAAAATGCTTTGAGGAATAAAAGATAAAGAGACTGAGGTACAGAGAGGTGAAGTGACTTGCTCCAGGTTGTACAGATACTGTTTTGACTAGAGTCTATGATCCTTAAAGCTATGGTACCACATGAAAATGCAGTTTACATCACATTACTGTAGTTTTTCAGATCTCCTAAAATATTTAGTCATTAATACCTTGAAATTATGGCAGTTGTTAGACCCACCACTAAATCTTGTTATCTATGCATTAGTAAGTAAGCACTTATATTACTAGAGCACATTCTAAATTATTTTGATAGCTCTATTTAAAACTGATTATTTTAATTTTATATATTTTATTTTCTGTATTTAAAACTATTATTCTAAGAAAAGGTCCACAGACTTCACTGGACAAAAGTGCCAAAGTGCTCCATGGCACAAAATCACTGGGAAGCATTTAATCCAACCTTCTCTATAACTTCTGTCTTTTCTGTATTTTTACATCTAATTGGATCTATAATGATGATACTTGAATACTTATCTGGAATTCTACCCTTGCCAAACCTCAAATTATATTTTTAACATTCTACTTTGCTTATTTATGCTACCAATATTTCAACCTTGAATAAGAGAATTCCTCATCTACTCTAATTTCCTTCTCTTTCTAGTGCCCACACATCTGTGACTAGCATCTCTATACTTCCAGTTGTTTACACTAAAAACCTTGCAGGCATCCTTGATTCTTCACTGTTTATTTTTAGTTCCAATCAAGTATTTATGTTTTTTCCTTTTGTTTTCATTCCACATTTTACTACCCTCATTTTCCTCACAAGTTATATAGTTAATAGTTATATGATAAACTCAAAGTTAATGTACTTATGATGCCATACAGAAAAAATATTCAAAGTATCCCCAATAAAGTGAGAATAACAGGGTTAAACAGGAAAAAAGATAAAACGTGGGATTTTACCATCATCCATAATGTCTGATATTTAAAATATACACACACACATAAATCACAATGAATGATTTTAAATAAACAGAATCATGATTTCACATAAATTGAATGTGTATTAACATAGTAGTTCTTTTCCTTCTAAATATCGAGAGTATTAAGCCTTCTTAATGCTTCAGAAAGAGAGAAGAAAAGAGCAAGACTTAGGGGATGTAAAATTAATTATGTTTAGGAAGAACAGAAAACAATGATGCTCAGCATTTTATAGATAGTGCAAACCAGAAGAAAGAGAATTTCTTGATTTTTAGATTTACTACTTTTCTGTAAAAGTTACTGTCTTACAGTCATAGAATATATAAATGAATCTGATAAAGACGTTTGTTTATCATTTAATTGTAATCAAGTAAACAGAATTATAATTAAGATTTAGCAATGTGTATAGTTTATTTTATAATGCCTTTTAATCATTTCTTAGAGAAATCTAAAATAAAGATTCATTTTAGATGTTCTTGCAGATAGGAGCACTAGAAATCACTTAAATTCTGGTATTTGGTGTGAGTAGAATAGATAAGCAGTACCAAATGCTACTTAAAATAAACCTTTAAAAAGGTTTATTTCTGTTTGGGTATGTTACCTTATCTAGATGTGTTAGGAAATATATTCCACCATGTGCTTAATGTTAATTTCCACCTATACCCCTATACCTAAATATGGATGGGAATAATGCCATTAAAATATCTTTCCATATCTTCATTATCTATAATAAATGACATTAATTTTTAAAACTTCTAAAATTATTTTATTATAAGTCCATAAGGTATTACTTTATTGAAAAGAAATAGTGGGATGTGGCCAAATATTTCCTTGAAAGTGCCAAAGTCTAAATGAGAAAAGCTCAACTTCAAAGTCATATTAGTAGATGCTAGATTAAAGAAGGAATGTAGGCTCAGATCAATATCTCTGAGAAGGAATGAAAGGTCTGAGGAAAGAGAATTCAGAAGACAGGGAAGTGTGAACTATGTGGTATGTAAGGGTAATGGGGGAAGGGCAAAATGACAGCACTGCATTGCAAATGGGGTGTAATTGAAGCAAAACATCTGAGAAAAACGCTCAGCAGGTTCACATTCTACAAGAGACTTATGAATTTACTAAGAATCTGGTAAAACCTAGTTTGGATCAACTAAGAAATTTCACTGTACAGGTTCTAGTACATTTCTTATTTATTTTGTTGTTTTTGTTGTTTGTTTTGTTTAGGGTTTTTGTTGTTCATATTGATGTGGCAACAGATTGGCTTCTTATAAAAGAATATATCCATAGTCTTCACTGGTTTACTGGTTCCTACTTATATCAAGGATGATGTATTGATCTAAATAATTCTTAATCTTTCAGTAAAAAGTTACTATACAAGCAGTGTAGACTTTTCTGTGATACATAAACACTTAGGAGCAAGACTTCCCTTCAGCCTGTAAAGTGCAAGAGAAACTCAAAAAGTCATTAATCATTCTACATGTACTTAGTGGAAACACAAAGCATATTGCTCCCTCTCTTTCATTCCTCAACTTCAGAGACCCCTGTCAATATCATCTTTCCAATGAAGGTGATGGGGAAAAGGGTTGTAACGTTTTGGGGAAACCCAAATGACCACCTTCCATTTTTATCCATATGAAATGATGTTTTTCTTCAAGGTTTAGCTGATAGAGAATGATTTTTAAATTACCACTATAATCAATAAACTATTTCAACAACCAGTAAGCATTTGAAGGCCAAATTCTAATATTTATAGGTGTTAGTTTTTTTATGAATCGTATTTATAAGATTTGTATAAATTTCTGAACATACATTAAAATTTTATCAACTCTGTTAAAAATTATATTTAAATAATTCTTAGAATTCTTACCATGAGATATTTTAGATTGTTATCACCTATTTTGTGTTTAACACAAACCCTAAAATAATTTTTTTTTGCTTTGAATCTGTTACAGGGACAAATGGGAAAAATCTGCTTCAATAAAACTGATTTTTAAACATTAATAAACAACATATTGGTTTTCAAGAGCTTGGTTTTGACCTCAGTAAATGTTATATTTTAGAAGAAGCAAGTAACTGAATGAAAAAAACAATTTAATATTTTAATAACTATTCAGGACTCCCAGAGCAGCAAACATTGTACTGTATACAACTAGTTAGAGACGACTACATTTAGTTTATTCTTTAAGGACCCTTTTGTAAAAAAAAAATATATATATATATATTTTATTTTGTAAAATATATATATATATTTTTGTAAAAAATAAAAATATATATGTATTTTGCACACACACACACACACACACACACACACACACGTCTGTAGAAGGAAAAGGAGACACGGTAAGACAAATGTAGCCAGTTTCTGATGAGATGCAATTTCTCTTTGATCTGAAGGCAGGAAAAAACTCATATAAGGGGAGTCAAAAGAGAAGATCAAAGTCATGAAAAAAAAAAAAACTTTTCAATTCACTATTTTGCTTGGATCCTGACCTAAAAATCCTTATTCTTGAATCCCTCAGAAGCAAGAGTACAGCCTTTATGATGTATTTTCTAGAGATACAGATTCTTTGTTTCCAAAAAGTTTTGAACTGCCAGTTAATGTTCACCCCAACTCACAATAAAATTAGGAACCAAAAGTACATGACAATAGATATTATAGTATTTTGTTATTCTTGTGAATAATTTTCCAAAAACCTAAGTCTTTAATTCAGCTAAGCAGAATCAGTTATTCCAATCTGGTTTTCTGTTTAGTCTGCAGTTCATCTTTGGAGCAAGCATTTCAAGAACATATGTCAATTATTAGCTGAAAAACTACTGTATGCCAGAGATTTAGAAACTTTAAAAATGTAATAGAACTCACCTCTAGTTACTGTAACTAATATAACAAAAACACAAAAGGAAAGAAAATTGTACTATAATACTTTCAAAAAGAAAATTTATGGTTACAGATCACCCATTTTCTGCCTTTGATATTTACCATTTTCCTTTCAAAGGAATCTAAAATAAAATAGGCTCAACTATGCCATTGTCTTGACTCACATCGCCTTCAGTACCATTACTGCAGTAAATTTGTGCCCAAACTACAGACTTCTCTGCACTAATTTTTGGAGTGCAGCACAGGGTTTTTTCATATTGGTGGCAGTTTCTAGACCCTAAGTATCTAGCAATATCATTTTTAGGTTTTCACCAGCATTCTGGGCAAAAAACTGGCAATGTGAGTGAAGTTATTTGCTAGTTGCTTTCCACTTTCTCTCTTCTCAGGAACTGCTTATGGCTGTCAGCTGCTCTCATTCCTCCTCTCAAGCCCACTCACAAGAGCACAGATTCTGTAAAATGGTCTCGATTTCCAACGCCAACCCGTGCCTTCAACAGTCTGTCCAAGGCTACACTTTCTAAAGTAATTATAATCCAAAAATCACTGATTCCCACACCACAGAACTCTCATTTTGATTCTTTATGTATGACAGAAAGATTAATTAAAGTCAATTTAGATTTCACTTGCTAATCCACATCTTGATATACTTCCTTTAACCTCTTAATCAACGTTTTACTTGTTTCCCTAATATTGATGGATAATTATAGATATTATCAATAGATATTTTAATCACTAGTGATAATTTAGAGTTGTTACACTTGGGTCATCAAAAATTATATCTGATATTGTTAACTTATTAACTAACATATTTGGGGCACTTATATTTTAGGTACCTAAGTACTCTCTATATAACAGTTCACTTAAAATTTGCAATATCTCTTTAGGTAGGTAATATTATCATCTATGTTTAATATTTTAGAAATGGTTAAATGATGTGCTTAGGGTCACACCCTTAATGGGTAGAAGAGCTGGGTTTTAAAGCCAATTCCCAAATTTACTTATAATGAACTGCCTCTTCTTCAACTTGGACTCAGATCCCTGGATTGGATGTCTGGATATGAACCCCACTTCATCCACTATTATATAGACTTTTATATTACCTTCTAGTCTTAACATTGTTGAACAGTAATTTTTTTTTTCTTTGCTCTCATAAGGTGACAACTACACATGTCTTTTGCATACAAATTGGCATCTTGCCTGTGACTCAGCCTACATACTACTATCCAGCTTGATCTGTTTCTAGTCTCAGTCCCCCCTTATATGTACTATCCAGCAAGTGCTCAACTTTTCAGAGAATTAACTTTTATTTTCTCGTGTGTGTGTGTGTGTGTGAGAGTGAGTGCGCATGCTGTAATTTAGCAGGAAAATAAGAGTTGAAAAGAAGTGTTAAAGCTTTTAATTTCTTGTTCATCGGTTTTTCCCTACATTTTTTTATTATGGTAAATTATACATGACATAAAATTTATCATTTTAACCATTAAGTTTACAGTTTAGTGGTAACAAGTGAATTCATATTGTTGTGCCACCTTCACCACCACCCATTTCCGGAACCCTTTTCATCCCACAAAAGTGAAACTCTATGCCCTTTAAAAACAATAACTACTCATCCTGCCCTTCCCATAGTCCCCTGGCAACCACCATTCTATTTTCTGACTATGAATTTAACAAACCTATGTACTATATACATGTGGAATTATGCAGTATTTGTCTTTTTGTGGCTTGCTTATTTCACTTAGCATAATGTCTTCAAGGTTCATAATGTTGTAGCACATGTCAGAATTTCCTTCCTTTTATCCATTTATTCATCAGTGGACACTTAGGTTGCTTCTATCTTTTAATGATGCAGTGAAGTGCAAATGTATCTTTGAGATCCTGCTTTCAAATCTTCTGCATATATAACCTAAGTGGTATTTCTGGTTTATATGGTAGATTTAATAATTTTTTAGGAACTACCATACTGTTTTCCAAGAATCTGCATCATATTACAGTCCTAACAATAGTTCTCAAGCACTCAGATTTCTCCACATCATAAAACTTGATATTTTCTGATTTTTGATAGTAGTCACTGGTCCACTGTTTTTTTAATCAACTTCTAAAATTCTAGAAAAGTTATTCACGAATTATAAAGAAACAAAGTAAGTTTATAATAGTTTTAATGGCTTTAGTATTTTAAAGTGTTTTTTTGTTACTAAAATTGACATCTAGTTCTTTATAATAACAATCTATATTTTCTATAGGGTTTATCCTTTAAAAGCTCTTTTGCAAATGTTATGTCATTTAATCCTTACACCAGACAAAGTCTTATGTGTCATCCACATTTTACAGGTGAAAAAACTAAATTTAGGGACAAATTTACTGAAAAATAAACACATGAATTACAAATTAAGACTCAAAGACAAATAATTTCTAATTGTGGTCATTCTTATTATTATAGCAGTTTTGATTAATAACCTGCTAAAAAAACAAAATGTCCACATTTCAGTCTTACTTTTAATTAACTGTTCCAAAGTCTTGGCTGGAGTAGGAGGAGGAACACTCTGGTCAGTCCTTCTTGGCATTATCTAAGATATTTCAGGACTCAAAAAGTTTCAGGGCAATAATAAATAAGATCATCTTTTCCGGTTTGGCTGATACAATATCTCTTCATGTCTGCAGTCTCAGTGTGATCATTTATTGTCCAAACAAAGCCAGTTTTGAGATTGAAAGTGTTCTGTTAGATAATAAATTATGTGGTCCCTTTAACATTAGTTGACATTTATTATGTGAGAAACACATTACTAAGTACTTTAAATGTAATGTATTAACATTTGATTTTCACAGCAACTTTTTGAGACACACATAATTATAGTACTCATTCTACAAATGGAGAAAGTGAAGAATAAAGAGGTTAAGTCATGCTGGAGTTCATATGGGTAGTAAAGTTACCCAGATCCTTTGACTCCAGAGTCTATGATTTAATTCTACAAAGTTTGCAAACCACTTATAAGCTTTGTTATGCTGTATTTCCAGGCTCTCATCCTGCTATTGAAAATGATGAGATGCTTTCAACAGTCTCATATTCAGTTTCTTCCCTGAAGTCATCTCTCCTTGCTAGTCTTCTTGCTTCCTATAATGACACTACCATTCATTCATTCATTCATTCATTCAGCTAAGGTAAGCAAAATGTGTTTCAACACTGTGTTTGGCCCAAAATTCCAGCCACTTACAATTAACTGCACAACCATCTTTGACTTCTCCAATCCTCCCATTTTTAAGTTTTATTGATTCTTCTTTGGAAGTCATGAAAGTCAAAAATTAATTATAGATGGCTATAATCTAACACTGGAAAATAACAAGTGTTGGCAAAGATATGGAGAAATGGAACCCTCCTATTGTTGGTCAGAATATAACAGGGTACAGCTCCTTTAAAAAATAATTGTCAGTTCCTTGAAAAATTAAATGTAGAGTTTCCATATGACCCAGGACTTCTACACCTAGGTATATACCTAAGAGGATTGAAACATCTGTCTAAACAAAACTGTTACAAAGACATTTATAGGAGCATTATTCAAAACAGCCAAAAACAAAACAACCCAAATACTAGTTAACTGATAAATGGATAAACAAAAAGTGGCATGTCCATACAATGGGCTATTATTTAGCCATTCAGTGGAATAAAGTAATGGTATGTTATATTAAATGAAAGAAGCCAGATGTGAAAGTTCACATATCATACTATTCCATTCACATGAAATGTCCAGAATAGGCAAATCTATAGAGACAGAAAGTAAATTAGTAGTTGCCAGAGGTAGGGGTTTGGGAGGATGGGGAGTGATTGCTAATGAGTATGAGGTTCCTTTTAGGAATGATGAAAATATTCTGCACTAAATAGTGGTGATGGTTGCACAACCTTATGAATATAATAAAACCACTAAATTATACACTTTAAAATGGTAAATTTTATGGTATATAAAAAATTAACCAGAGAAAAACTGAAAATTATAACAAAGTGAAACTTTAATTTTCTTTTATGATTTTTGATAGATTAAAATAACATGTTTAAATTGTTGGGGAAATAATTTATCACATTAAAAAAATTTTGCTAAGTGATCTAATATTATTTAAGTATCACCATCAATGAATTAATTAACATTTAAAAATAATTTTATAAATTATTTCTATTCTGTCAATTGACTGGTAATTGCCATTGATGTTAAAAGCAGTCTTTAATGTGAACTAATTAAAATACCAGAAATGTTATGATAAAGTCAACATACTATAATTTGTAAAGCTACATTTAATAAAATATTTTTATTGTGAATTAACATTTTCATTTAGTAAATAAATAAAAGATTACTTCTTTTTATTCTACAGTATTAAATTTGAAGAAAATTTATACTTTCATTAATATCTCTGCTATTATCTCATCTAACTTGCAGTAAGAAAATGAAATCATGTTATAAAATTATGCTGATTTCCGTAATGATCCTGGAAAACCATAGTTTTTGTTTCCTGAGATACAAAAATGTCTAAAGAAACGGAAGTGTAAGCTTGTTATTGAATAATCATATTTTTTTTTTAAAAAAAGATCAGCTATTGAAAATTCCACTTGACTTAGAGAGGAGCCTTTAAAGATTTTTTGTTTATTATGTTACTTGTTTAAATCATTACAAAATTTGGTATAGTGCCAAATATCTTTAATGGTTGGGAGTTTAAGGTGGACATTTTAAATTCAATATAAAGGTTCTATTAAGAACAATCTAAAGAACAATATTAAATAGTGTGACTTTGCTTTAGTTTTACATGTGCGTTTTGTCTCAAGCCTAACATCTAATGTTTGTGGTTGCAGAAGGATCCTGCCAAGCCCCATGGTATAGGTACAGACACAGACTCGTCAGAGCAGAAAATATTCTTCTGGATTTTCGTACAGTGCTTACCTTACACGGAGCCAAGGTAAGCAAAAATATGTTTCAGTTCATCTCTGTTTTCAGCCTAAACTGACTATGTGGCTCTGGCTCCCTTATTTGTGGTCAGCCAGTTCATTAGCTGCAGCTGGGCCTGCTATGCCTCGCTAATAATAGGAGTCAGGTCAATTATAAATCTTGCTTTTTGTAATGGAATCAGCTTTTGCTTACTCAGATTTTTAAATAATTTCCCTTTCAAACCAGCTGTGACGAGGCTTTAGTGTCAACTAACATTAACGGTACACACCCTGGAGAGTTTTCCCTTAGACCACACTGAGAGCTTTGATAAGGAGGCTACTTCAGTGCTGCTTTGTCATCTCAGAGGAAGAGGCAAGAGAATTCAGGGATAAATCACACACACACACACACACACACACACACACACACACACGCACACGCACACGCACACGCACATACTCACACATCTCTTGTAGCTTAATCTGTAACTCTACATCCCCTTTTCCAAAGACATATTCATTCATTTATCAGATGTTTATTATGTTTCTACAATGTGGCAGGCACTTTTCTAGGTACTAAACATATAGCAGTTAAAAAAATGAAAATATTTGCCCTTATAAAACCTATGTTCTTCTAGTGATAGAAAAGCAAAAAATAAATGATTTTGTATTCAAACATACAGTATGTTAAATGATAAGTGCTATGGAGAAAAGGGTGATAGAGATGACTACTAAGAAAGGAAATTTTGAAAATTTAAGTAGAGTAGTGAGCAACAGCCTCAACCAAAAGGTAACATTTGATCTAGGACTTGGAGTAGATGAGAAAATGAGCTTCATAGATGTCTGGAGGAGTATCTCAGGAGGGAACAGAACACAAACCCTGTGGCTGGAACCCTTCTGGTGTGTTGGCCAGCAGGTGGGTCAATTGTAGCTGTAGCAGAATGAAGGAAGATGATGGTAGAAGATGATATATGAATCAGATAAATCAGGGCGATATACTCATTTTATGGACTTTCATTTTTACTATCAATTAGATGTGAGGTCATTGGAGGGTTTAGAGCAGAGAAGTGATATGTAAAAGGCTCACTCATCATTAGATTGGCTTCTACTAATAAAGTCTGCATGTATTTCTGTCTGATTTCTACTGCTTATTTATATGTAACAAGAATGGCGAGTAAACTGCAATGACTTTTATGTATTCTTGCCTGCAATTTTATCAGTCAGGGCCTTGTTAGAAAATAAATAACATTTTTAGAAGAAGTAACTCAAGAGAATTGAATCAGGGACCATTTATAGAGTTGTTCAGTGTTAAGCGATATCAATAAGGAAGTTAAAGCACCCCAAGGTAGTGACAGTGGGGACTGTCATCTTCATGGCATCCCCAGACATGAAGGGGCAGGTGAGCAGCAGACAGATATAAGAGAGAATAACTTAAAGGACTATATTTCTGATAGATGTACATGGCTAACCCTCAAGGACCCAGTACTTTCCTCGTGTGCTTCACTTTTTTTGCTCGTTTACCCCATGGTCTGCTTTAGCCGGCAGCCAGGAGGCAAGGAAACCCATCCACATGGTCCATGATCATCCATCCTCCAGGCACAGAGCAGGGCAGAAAAGATGGCGTGCAGGTCTAGAAGAACAAATTTAAAATATCTAGCATAGCAATTAATAAAGTCTGAAAATTCTGTCTGAATTAATTGCATTACCCAACTATAGCCTTGTCTCCTGTACTGCTATGACACAATCTGCAGGTGCAGAAATAATATATAGGTAAAGAAATAGCTGTGATACAGATTTCCTTTAATTCAAGTTCTATAAAATTCATCATGTGCAAGTAGAGCTGTACATTTTTTTAGTATAAAGGTGAGAGAAATTATATAAAATACTTGATTTTTGGAAAGAAACAATTTTCTGATTTAATACTACCTATTTAAAAAAAAAACTATAGTCTTATGAGACAACCTGTATCAACTGATGTTTGACTATTTAACTGTGTTATGTATCACATGTCTGTGGGGTATTGCCCTGATATTTTTCTAAAATCCCACCAAGTTATGCTTTTCTGCTTTTGCATTTATATTATGCATAAATAATACAAGGTCTGAATTTTTAAATATTTAACAGGATCACTACAAAGTTAAGTATAAGGTGAAGATGAAAAAAATAAAGACCTGTGCAGAAATAAAAAAGTTTACATTATTAAAATTCGGCTCTATTGTGAAATTCTAAGCAGTTGCAATTTTTGGCAATAATTTACTTTATTTCATAAGTATTTATTGAAATTTTATTTTTAGGCTTTGTTCTGGCACAAAAGATATATGTACCAATATGATTATTGTCCAAGATAAATTATTAATTTTAAAAAGCAAGTAATTAGATAATACATATAACACTAACATTTCGAGATGATAAACAAGTCGTTTATCATCTCAAACATTATATGTGTTATGCTATTTGGTTTCCATAATAACTTTATGAAATATGTGGCATTTTTATTCACATGTTAGAGAAAATAGAACTAAAACGTAGAGAGGTGAAGTGACTTATCTATGCTACTGTCTAAGTCCCTTTGCACAACCATAACAGACTATGAACAACAGAAATTTAGTTCTGGATGCTGAAAGTTCAAGATCAAGGTCCTGATAGATTCAGTGTCACCTCAACAAAATTAAAAACTCATCAGAAAACAAGATATAAAGAAGTATTCATTCTGTTAATTTGCATCTGTGAAAAATCTATAGAAACATCATAATTATAAAATATTAAACTTTTAAAATTGAGAAAAGTGAAGGGTTTTTCCACTTACAGCTTTTATTTATCATTTTAATGGAGTATTTCATCAATACAATAAAAGCAAGGAAAAGAAACAAAACATAAAGATTGGAAAGAAAGGGATATTTATTTATAGATAACATGACTGCCTACATAGAAACAGACAGTATCTATAAAAAGACACTAGAATTAACAAGTAATTTCATAAAAATCATAGGAAAAAAAACCAATATTAAACCCAATTTTGTTCCTGTATACTAGAAGCAAGCAATTAAAAAAAGAAATATAAAAAGCCCTTTACTTAACATAAAAAGCAATAAGGAATAAAATCAATAAGGAAGTCTACAACCTCTAAAATGACAACTACAAAACAATTTTGAGAGAAATCTAAAAACTACCCCATTCTTTCTTACCTTTCCTCCTAAGATTCCAGTTGCACATATATTATTAGATCACTTGAGATTATCCTAGAGGCCACTGAGAATCTCTCTTTTTTTTAATATATTGTTATCTCCATATTAATTAGACATAGACAAGTATTTTCAAGTATACTACTAACCTTTATTCTGTAGTCCCAATCTGCTTTTAAGCTCTTCCAGTATATTTCTTTTTCTTTTTCTTTTTTCTCCAGTTCTATAATTTTCATTTTCTTTTTTATGGAATATAAATTTATTGTCTGCTAATTCCAACATCTGGATTGCCTCCTGGTATGCTTCCTTGGCTGCTGTTTTTATCTTGATTATGAATCATATTTTCCTACTTCTTTGCATAACTAGTAATATTTTTATTGTAGATTGAATTTGTAGATGATACTTTGGAGAACATCCAGATTACATTGTTTTCTTCTAAGGGGTATTGATTTTTGTCTTTTTTGGCAGTTAAATTACTGTGGATTCTACTGGCTATATCAAACTTTATTTTATTCTTTGTTAGATTACTGTTATTTCAATCTTGAACTTAGTTTTTGAATTGCAGACCCTACTCTAGGGTATGTCCTTAGTCTTACTGGCAGAGTGTTTCTGGGTTCTTGACTGAATGCCCATAGTGCCCAGAACATCTCTCCATTAGGGCAGGACAAGATCTTCAACATCTCTCAGCACTGCAAGATCCCTTGTATCACCACTTAATTCTTAGCTCCACATCAGATCTCTGCTAAGCACACATTCTCACCCTGTGCACAAGTAGTACTATCCTGGTCATGCATCCATGATGAATCCTGATTCAAATTTCTGGAGCCACTGTTGTGATGAGTTTTTCTTCTCTGATGTCCTGTTCTACAAATTAGTTCAAAGTGGCACATCTAATTGGTAACAGAGTTTTCTTAGATCAGGGTTAATGGTCCTTTGTCATTGCTTTACTAATTCTGCTTCTGGCATCTGTGATGTTAGTACATAATTTAGTGTGTAAATAGAAGGTGATTTATACTTTCATTTTTAAAAAAGAGTTTTAGTGATGAATATATGCTATATTAGTTATTTCTAGTTATCAGAAAGAAACTTGACACAGAATGGCCCATCTATTCCTATAAAATTTTCACTAATATCATTGCTACGTGTGTGGTTTTAGTCTTTTTATTGCTTTTATTACCAAAATAGTTAAAAGAACTTTATATATAATCTCCATTATAAAATAAGCTGTAATCCAATGGAATTAACTTCCTAAAATTAAATGATTTAAGTCTACAGATCCTATAAAAACATTGAAAATTTTGTAAATTTCACAGACATTTTGTGTCATTGAAATAAGAACCTTAACAAATGAAATTAAGGCAGTAATTTGAAAATATAGTTAATTTGTTCAAGTTAAAAGATAATATTTGCTTTTTGCTAATAGCTCTTTCATCAAAACAATCTTAATATTGACAAGTTCCAATTTAATTGGAGTCATAGAGCTGATCAGTTTTATTAAATTATAAGAAATGTGAAAGTCTGGATCTAGGTTACTTTTGGAAAATAATGGTTATTCATTTCAGAACTATCAAAATAACCAGCAAGTATTTTTATTGTACATTTTTTATCTTCTTGATTCAATTGCTCTATAATTATAGCTGTGGATAATAAAGGGTTACAATATGTCCTAAAATAATACTATTTTATATGAATACTATTTTAAAGAAATAAATTGTTTCATTATATGTTATTGTATTTTGTCTTTACTATTATGATCCTGAATTTCTGAGATATTATGATAATATTTTGTTAATATGTGATAATATTTATAGATTCCTATTAAGATGTAAATTTCAAATTGTTTAAAATGCAATCTAATTTGTTTTCTATGGCAAACCTGCTACAAAAATATTGGTTGAAATTTGGGAGCATTATGATTCACAGTTGAATTCTGTCTTCATTTGGTAGTATTTGCTACCCATAGATCAAGCATTGATTCTTTGTTTACTCACTTAAACAATCTTGAGGTTTAAATATAGAAAATATTTCTTTCTTTAAAAAAAATGCACCTATTTATTAAGCATCTTCTCTATGTCAGGAAGCATTCCAGATATTTATGATACATAAGTGAAAAAGAGATCAATCTTTGCCTTCATAGAGATTCTTTTTTTCCCCAAGTCAAGATAACAGAGAGATACCCACACAGAAAAATCCTATAGAATTCAATTCAAATTTCATTTTGCCAATTTTATTTTTAATGACCTGTCAGTTTCCTTTAAAATGTTTTTTCACAAAATAAATGTTGTCAATATTAGGATTTTCTCTTCTGATATTTGGGCTAATAGACTGATTTTTATTGTATGTTTTTTTCAATTAAATTGAAAAAATACAATAAAAAATTTTTTGTTCCTCATGTTTACTACTCTTAAAACTGTAAGAGACTAATTATACCTATCCCTCTACCCCAGTCTTTTCTTAAACACATTCTGGTTTTTAACTTTTCCTCATAAATCCATCAACCTCAAGGCTTTAATCATTTTCATTATTTTTCTCTGAACTCTATCCTGTTTTTCTACATACTTCTAATAATGAGGACCTTAGAAATAAGTCCTAGAATCAACATAGCCTGTAGACAGAATTTGTCTTTTCCATACCTTATGACATGTTTTCTGCTAAAAAAAAGTTTCTTCACTTCTAGTCGAACTTTACTTTTGGAGATTCTCATGACTTTGACCTGAGCCCTCTTTATCTTTAATTCACCATTGTCTCTCTAGCAATATTGTTTTCTCCTAAGACTTTGAATACCATTCATATGCTGACCACTTCCAAAATGACATCTCTATCATAGACTTCTTCCTGTATTTTATATAATAAATAATATTTAAAAAGAAGAAAATGCATAAAGAGAAAAATGTTTAAAATTTTTTAAGTTCTTTCTATGTGCTGACCTCCTTTTTAGACAATTAATATTTATTAAATTAATCACAAAACAACTATGGTCAAAGTAGCATTGCTATTTTTATTTTATAAAATAAGGAATTGATGCACAGGTTAGTAATATTGTCTGGAATGGTTTTGCCACACACATTCAAATGCATTTTAAAAATCAATTTACCAAAGAATAGTTATCTCTTAAAAATAAAAATTGTTATTTTCTTGACAATAATAATTCCAGGGTTTTCTTTTCCTATTAGACCAAACTCTAAAATTCTTAATATTGCATAAAGGGGCTGGTGAGCACCATGAGGTAGAGACTTTGTGTCTCTAGTTTACTCTTGTATCCTCAGAACCTAGAAAAATGTCTGTCAGTCTGAACTAACCCCTTCCTGATTCTCTGTTCTCCTCTTTTGCATTTCTGTCTACTTAACCTTTAAGCTCCAGTCACATTCTTCTTTCAGTTCTTCAAAACTATTCCAGGTTCAGGACCTTTGAAATGCTGACTGCTCTTCTAGAATGTTCTTTATTCCTATTATTGTCACTTAATTCAGACTAATTCTTTAGCACTCAGTTTAACTGTCATCTTTTTAGGGAAACCTAGTGTTGTTTGGGGGCCTGTTTTTACTAGGTTGCAGAAGTTTATGTGTTAATTTCTTCTCAGCTCCATGTTGAATGATATCACACTGGTATCTTCAAAATCAACCATGGTGCAGGTACTTATTGAACAGAAACAGGCAAATGCTAAAAATTAGGACTCATTCCCCTTCCCACTGCCAAAAGCCTATTGTTAAGAATCTACTAGCTCACCATTAGGAGTGTTGTCTGTTTTCCCTAAGAACATCTGATCATTTATTTTCTTACAGTTCAATTGTAATTATGTAATTACTCTATGTTAACCTTTAAATGTCATTAAAATGTTCTCCATTAGAGTATATGAATTGTATTTTTTAATTTATTTTCACATTCCTGGTAACTAGAAGAGGATCTGGTACTAAATAGATATTTGATGAATGGAAAAATAAACTGTTGCCTTATCTACAGATATTACTATACTTAGACCTCAAGAATTGTAGAATCATTAATGTATTAATTATCTATTGCTGCGTATCAAATTGCCACACACTTAATGGCTTAAAATAATATACATTTATTATCTCAAAATTTCTATGAGTCAGTAGTCCAGGCACAGCTTTACTGGGTCCTCTACTCAGGATTTCATGAGACTATCATCTGGAGTTTCTTTTGGGTGTTTCATGGGAATATATTTCCAAGTTTAATCAGGTTACTTTTATAATCCATTTCCTTATGGTTGTAGGACTAATATAATAGTCCTGGCTTCTTTCTGGTGGTCAGCCAAAAACCGCACCTTAGCAAATGAAGGCCACTGATACTTTCTTGCCACTTGAGCTTTCCTACAAAGTTCCTTATTTCATCAAGGAAGCAAGGAAAGTCTCTAGAGTGTCTGCTGTTCAGACAGAGTCTTGTGTATGCTATCACAAGAGTGACATTATATCAGCTTTGCTGGTTTAGTTCATTAGAAGACTAAAATCCTTCTCACACTAAAATGTGAACACCAGGGATCAAGATCATGGGCGGAGGTGAGGTGGGGGAAGCATTGATAATCTGGTCTGCCAGCCACAGTGGGGGAGAATAATAAAGAGCTCATTAACCAAGGAAATATAAAAATGCTCATTATCGTTTGTACCTAATTACATAAAAAGAAACTATAAAATTAGAAGTGAACATGGAAAAATGCCATAAATACCAATTATAACAGAAGTACATTCAGAAGTACTTAGTTACTAGTTCTTTTAAAAACAATAATGTACAGACCTCATTAATTTGGTTTCTATTTAATAAATGGAAATATATATTTCTAGAAACTTAATTTAAATCTCATTTTTTAAAGAAAAACTTTTTAAAAAAATAGAATTGCTATTAGATTTAAGGTTTAGTTTATGAGGAACTTTTATTATGTAACTATTGCTAGTCACTAAAATCTATCACTTGTAGATATGTTACATCTATGTTGAAAATACATTATCTCCTTGATCTTATTTCTACTGGTCTATGAGAGATAATATGAAAATCTAAAAGTAAGAAATATGACAGGAGATATTTGCCTTATTCATTTTAGACTTTAAATGACAAGGTCAATTTTTATTCAAAGCTATGTTTTCTGTGCCTGACCTACATTTACTGCTCACAAGTATTTACTCTCTGAATGCTGAAATGTATCCACACCCTGATTTCTTTGTTTTCTTTGCTCCATTGTCAACCCTTTAACATTGTCTCTGATTCACAGATGGTGTAAATACATTAGAGAGAGAGAGAGAGAGAGAGAGAGAGAGAGAGAGAGAGAAAGTGAAATGATGTAGAAAACAACACACTCTTGTCTTGATTTGACTTGACTAAATACATATCTTATATGTTTAGTGTAAAACAGAAAAATAATATTCACTTCTTCCCTACAGTAAAGATCCCCAGATATAGATTGTCAATTAAAAATTCAGTATAGAACACTTTGATGATATTATTCTAAATTCATTTTAGCCTGTTTTAATAATACTGTTTTTAGACAGAAATGGTATAAAAATTCTCACTCTACTCTATTTGTCTTATGCCAAATAAATTTTTGCACCTTATCAATATTGGCAATGACTGAAAACAATGAACTTTTTTGCAGCAATACTGATGTAAATAGTGAAGGGAGAAAACCATGACAATTCCTGTTCACATCAGTGAAGTGGTTTGTAATAAAAAATGATCAACTTGTACATAATATATTTTAAATCTATCTCTCTGCCAAACTCTGTTAACATCTGCCACAACTGCTAGGTATTCATGAAATTTTCAATGGCTAGAGTAAGTTGATAACCATGTGTTAATGAGACTGTCAACTGATAATGCCCTGTTATTCAGGTGGATGAAAGAGCTTCTGCTCTCTGCAACCTCGATTGCCATGTTTGAATTTCCATGGTTGAATTAGCAGGAAAGATTTTTTATTTCTGAGTTTTCTCCAGCAGAGCTTCATCATGTGCAATATAACTTTGAAGACAGACATTGTTCAGAAAGAACCTTAAAAGGTTATAGGCAAGATGCAACTCTTCTGCATTTCAGACAAGAAGTTGGGTCCCACGTCTATAGCTGGTAGATATTAAATGGAGGTAGTGTCTGCTCCAGTATAGACACTTCAATTTCACAGGTCTTAATGAGTTCTTGCTATGTGCTTGATATTGTGGTAAATGTCAGTGTGTCTAAAACATAAAATACAGGATCTTCTCTAAAGGAACTTCCCTTGTACTGAGTGAGATAGATTAATAACTTCTGTAAGAGAGGCAGAACTTATTTCTGCATAGTGTCTGTTGCTTTTCAAAAAATCAGTAATTTCTGTACGAAACTTAATTCAATCCAAACCCGCCCTGAGAACAAGTACGTTCTTAACAAAATCTGCAACTCAAGACAGTTTGCTAATCTATGAAAAGGAAGTATTGTTGAGGGGTGATTAATAGAAGTCCCTTTTCCAGGGACTTGTATGTTATCCAAATGTTCACCTGTATCATTTTGTTAAATGTGACTGCCCTGTTCTGGTTTCATTGGTAATATTTTTGTTTATAACTTACTTTTCTTTTCTTTTTTTTACCTTAGAAAACCCACCAAATTGATGTGGTTCTTTTGGAATTTTTTGGTAAACTCTCAAGTGAGGCCTTTTGATAAAAAATATAATTTTGTCCCATTTTTTGGTACTCCGTGCCTTTTTTCTTCTCCCTGCGTCCTTTCCCTCTCATTCCTTCTTTCTTAATTCCTCCCACCAGACGCAGTTCTCCACCAGGTTAGTAGCAATTTTCCCACCTCTGAATCTTACTCTCAACTACTGAAACCCCCTTTCAAAAACTGTAATAGAAGAGTTCTGTGTAGAAAGTCATTTGAAAAATGTCAGGAACAACCCTTTGCCCTGTCTCCCTGGCATTCTGAAAGTTGCCAGCTAACCTCCCTGCGGTTCCCTACCTAGACCACAGTTTCAAGAACTGAACTGTGGACCCTTGTTCAGTGTCCCCTGCTAAAAATCAGAGTAAACAGTTGAAATCAAAATGGGCTTTCTCAACTCACATTTTAGCATGTTGAGCCACCACTATGGAATGTTTGGGATTCTATTAATACAGAAGCTTCATGGCTTTAAAAGAAAGTATTCTTTCAGTACTAGAAAGGTAGCTGCTTTATTTTCAAGGGGCAAAAATGACAGAAAAATTTGGTCTAGGTTATAAGTTGTTGGTGCATCATAATTTTATTTTAAATAAGTGAAGGACTATTTTACAAAATATAATTTTAAAATGTATATACTTAGATCAAAAATTACAGGCTGCTAAATGTGAAATACTAAGGTATGTTGGAGAGTACATATTTGATTGCACATGAAATCTACACTAATGATTTCTGACATTCATTGTTCAGTGTTTCCTCAAAGTTTGAAGAACAAAATATCCCTTTCATGGCAATCCCTATGATTTCATAGTTATAGCAGTTAAAAATAACAATTGTATTGTACTTTTTGTAGCACTACTTAAAACTCTATCACTAAAAAAATATTTCACTAATCTGTTTCAGCAGTTAAGAAGTGTTCCTATTTTGTACTCTAGCATGCCTTTCCTTGTATCTACTGAGGAAGTCATGGTCAACCTACAAGGCTCTCAGGGCGTTTTACTTGTACAGCTTTTATTGCATGTGATGTACAATTTGTTATTTTTATGTTAAACTTATCTCCCCTGCTATGCTGCCAGCTTCTAAAATGTCAAAACCACAGCTCATCAGCCCTCCAGTGCTTATCATGCCTATCATAGTTGCCTTGCTTCCAGCTCTCACTTATTTCATAAACGTTGCCCTGAATCAAGGATGATCCAAGATTATAGGGAAGTTAATGACAGAGATAGGAATAGAGTCCAAATCTACACTGTCTTTCTCTTTCACTGCAGAGAACCACTGGTCCACAGTCTTGAGCTTGTATATATCCTGAAATGTGTAGTACTAGAAATACTGGAAAGACAAATTATGGGACTGCCAGGTAATATTATGGGTTATACATTTAAGTAGTATGCACAATATTCAAGTTTCTTCTACATTATGGAGGAGGATTCAGAAGTATAGAACAAAAATTCCTAAAAATTTAGTGAAGGAGCCTGAAAATGACGTGAATTACTTTAGCAGTGTAGGTGGCTGAATTGGTATTGAATCATAACTTTAGGGATATGTGAGATGGGAGAAAGGCCATAAAGTTTGGAGTAAAAATCCTGAATTCTCATGCTAGATTTTCGCACTTCTGACCATGTAATCTTGAGCATGTTACCTAATCTCCCTGAACCTCAGGAATGGAGATTATCTGAGATAAAGTTAGCCAGTCTACTTTTCCTTCCTTAGAAACCAAATTTTACTCAGACCAACTTCTGTGGCTAAAGAAATGAGTCAGCACATAGTTTAAAATGTAGACTGATTCACTGAGCTAACTATTTCACATTAAACCATCTTGTTTCTCTGAAGTGAAGTAACATAAACCCCAGTGTCCCAGATTTGCTGTCTTGGGTGTTCTAGCATTATGTTTGGTTTGAGAAATATCATTTGAACACTTATTTGTTCCTATTTCAGAGAGCATGTAACTATAGCAATGATATTCACTTTATTCTAAGAATTAGTTGATCTTTGCACAGTAGAAGTGGCTTTAGGAAAAAGACTTCTTTTTTACACTATAGCTCATGTGCTTATTTCAATCATGTATTCTTGCCAGTACTACTGTTTGAAAGTTTTCACATATGCTACTCGATGCGCTTCATTGATTTATTGTTACCACAGCATTTCAGTTTTGTTATTTGACCTTTTTCTCCTAAAACACAGACCTAGCTCTGCGAAGACTATATCTCCTTTGGTGCTCCACCCAAATCCTGAGGGTGGCCAATGAAATCCATCTGTCATCTGAAACCTCCACCATACTGAAAGCATGTGGAAGCCATTCTTCTGTCAATACCCATCACTTCTGCCTTCAGGGTTAGGAGTATGAGACATTCCATCTAAGCCATTCTGATAGGAATGTGAGTTAGTCTGGGTAGAAATTGTAAACCTAGGGGTGTTTTGCTGTTATTAACCACAGCATGTACATCCTGTTTCAGTCTTATTCTTTGACCAAATGTATGTGTTCACTCACTCTAATATCCTATTTCCTTTCTGAATAAAATAAAGTGTTTGACATCAAAGACTGACAACTGGACAAAGACGGTGGAAGTTGAACCATATTTCCTTCTGTGCCACTTACTTTTGGTATATCACACACCGAATGTGTTTGGGTACATTTAATCCCAAAGCCTTTGAGTCCACTTGTCTTCAAATAAGTTAAATAGATAAGCTTCTAAATTCAGGATTCACACCCATTGACTACTACTTTAAAATAACCCAAGTTTATCATTCTTGCCCAGACTAATTTACATTCCTGGCTGCAAAGGCCTAGCTGGAATGTCTAGCCTTAGAAATTCACATTTTGAACAGTTATTTCTATCTCATATATTTAACCCACAAAATAAATATAGTTGAAAACAGCAGCAAGTCTGTTTCAAATTATGTGACTCACATAGGGTATTAACGAAGACCATAAGAAAACATGGAGGCAGAGTATAAAGACTTAGAAATATAAAATCAGAATAGTAAAAAGAAGACATCTTAAATATCCAACCACTATTAATAAAATTTTGCAGAAGTTAGTAAATATTAAAGGATTTTTAAAAAAACTCAACAGTAAGTTTAAACTTGAAGTAACAGATTTAATGTATAAATACTATTAAATAGTAAATATTAAGACACTGTTCTTAGAGCTTCTAAGGAGACGATTTATGTGCATAATGGAGCATGTAATATGTATCTGTATACATGTGTACTCACTACTGTGAAAGACACAACTATTTTATTTCATACCGTGCAAAGTTAAAGTAGTCCCAAGAAAAGAAAAAAATAGAAAGTTAAAGAATCCAATAATATAATTCCCTGTGACATAGCATGCCAGTTAATTTCACAACAAATGAAGTGGCTAAAATTGAATTGAATTGCTGTTCTTTCTTGGGGAAAACACCAGGGAGTTTTCCTTGAATAAGAACCAATGAATCAAGACCAAAGGAAACTGACCACACCTGTCTTGGATAATAGAAGAATGGAAGCGGGAACCAGAGATGGAGCGACCTAAAGCATGCTGATAGAAATACCATCAGTGACTTCCCATAACCTTGTAACCATCTGCAGGTGGTTCCCTGTACCATAAAACAGTGCTGGCAAACCTCTGCAAGCTTCCCTCAGTACACCCACATTGCTCTAGGAACCAAGCCAAGAGGACATGCATTTGTATAAAGGAATGTGGCTTTTCTCTCTCCTTGTCTGTGGCTTCTTTGTGTATGTATTGGCTACCATTGCTCAAAAGTGGCTTATGAGAAATACAATACTATTGAAGATATACAAATAAGTCACATTTTTGTCTGAATCAATGCAGTGAATTTTCGTCAGTTCTTTCGGGTATTGGGAAATAATCCAGAAGTCTCTGTTATTCATGCAGGACCTTCTACATTTAGCTTCTTAACCTTTTAAATTGTTCATCTCACCAGTTATTTTCTTCATCAAAAATCAGGATAGCTCTTTTGTTGAGTTTCATATGTGTCATAGAGGTGATTTCATGAGTAGTTAAATGAAGTTGCCATGTAACTAAATCAACAAAGTTTTACCACCTTCTGTATGTAAAGCTCTGTTGTAGCAATTCTGCAGGTTAAAAATAGATAAGCCTGTCTTTCATTTAAAAGCAAATGATCTGCTAATTTAGAAAAATAGTAATAGGTTTTGTGAAATTATTAATTCAAGTATTTTCATTAACAACAGATGCACAATTGTCTTAAAGAATAAAGTGACATTTTTAAGAGTACACGTAATAGAGTTAATTATTGATTTCTCAAAACAAATTCTAGAATTGTTTTTAGTCTCTAAACTTAGAATTATTTTCATAAATGCCAACATATTTGGCTACATTCAGTGATCAAACTACATTATATTCTAAAAATATTTTTTAAATCAAGAAGTTAACAATAGGATATTAAAGTATAGACTAGAAAAGAGAAAATCACACTTGTGTATTGTTTTGGGTAACTATGTGGAAATTATAGTACAAAAATAGACCCCACAAGAATAAATATTGATTTCATTGCACATATTAGTTGTCTTGCTAAAAATCTTCATGGAATTTTAAGTAATGTTTATTTTTAGATTTTTTCTTTGTTTATGATAAGATGTATAGAGTAAACACATAAAAATATCAAAATAATCAAAGCAAAGATTAAAATTAAAAAAAAAATACTGGGCCTATATTTTAAGTCCACAATAAGATCCTTAAGAAACTATTAGAATAATCTTAGAATAAAGTCAGTTTTTCTGTAACTTTATATAAAATATCTGCTTAAGAAAATGTTTTATAGCATCTTTCCTTCTCTGTTATAAATTCTAAATGTATATTTAAGCTATTAGCTCAAGAAGAATATGGTAAATGCTCAAATAGTAAATTGATCCTATTACTATTTTCTAATGATATAGCAATCCAGGAAAGATTTGACCAAAGAAGAAAATTTAGAAAAGAAATTTGACATAGTGATAGTTTGTAAACCTGAGAATAGGTTTTTCTAAGATTATATGTGAAGATTATTTTACATTAATATATGCCCTAGCAACAAATTAGATTGATATAAAGAACAACATTGGAATTTGGCCGTAACACTGATTCCAGTTATATTGTGCCATTGATCCATAATTATTCTAGACTTGATGATAACTTACCTTTCATTCATGGATTCATTCATATGTTTATGAATTCATATGCATTCATCACGTAAAGTATGTATGTGTTCTGTTCACCAAGGAAAGAAACAGACTTGTTAAAATAATGTGACTAAATAAACATTAAAATTGTGGAAGTAGGACTATGTAGGAGAGATCAGGAAAATTTTCATGGAGAAAGTTGTTTTGAGCTACGTCTTGAAGGATGTCTAGGAATTATTCTGGCTGGGAAGAGATATGTGTAAAGAAATTAACAAACTAAACTTTCTAACTAGATATCAGATAAAAATCATGTTTATATATAAATATATTTGACACACACTAGGTTAAATAAAAGTAAAGAGCGGTTTTTATTTTTACTGCATAATTCTCAGAAACTTTAGCGATGTTTCTTAAACTGTCTTGATTATAAAAGTACTTTAGGTCACATAATAAAAATATAGATTTCATGAGTTCACTGTCTTAGTCTATTTAGGTTGTTACAAAGATACCACAGACTGGGTAACTTATAAACAAATTTATTCCTCAATTCCGGTGACTGAAAGTGTGAGATCAGGGTGACAACATGTCATGTTCTGGTGAAAGCCATCTTTGGGGTTGTAGACATCTCTTGTTCTCATGTGATGGAAGGAGCTAGGCATCTTTCTGGGGCCTCTTTTATTAAGTCACTAATCTCATTCATGAAGGCTTTGCCCTCATGATTTAAGCACCTCCCAAAACCCTACCTCCTAATATACCATCACACTGGGCTTTCAGATTTTACAATATGAATTTGGTTAGGACACAAACATTCAGACCATAACACTTAGCTCAGATATATGATTCAAAGTCTTTTAAAATAGGCTGAGCATTGATGACTTTTAACAAATGCCCCAAATGATTCTTAAAATCTTTCAGTTTTAAAATATTACTGTTTAAGCAATTTTATAGTCAGGACCTTTAATATAAAAATATGGCCTATGCTTCTTTTCAAACTATAACTTTCATGCAAAAAGATTTTTATTTGCATTTTGTGAAATAAATGTGTTTCTCAGAGCATGTTTGAAAAACTCAGCAAGAAAGAAAGAAAGAAAGAAAGAAAGAAAGAAAGAAAGAAAGAAAGAAAGAAGAAAGAAAGAAAGAAAGAAAGAAAGAAAGAAAGAAAGAAAGAAAGAAAGAAGAAAGAAAGAAAGAAAGAAAGAAAGAAAGAAAGAAAGAAAGAAAGAAAGAAAGAAAGAAAGAAAGAAAGAAAGAAAGAAAGAAAGAAAGACATGGCAAGTTGAAAAGCTAAGACTTAGTCTACGAATCCTTAGAAGATCTATGTTTCTGAACACAGGGTTGTGGAACTTGATGCTGAAGGATCATAAGGGCAGACAAGGTGCTAAGGTGTTTGTCCTTTATCTTATGAGTGATAAAGAGCCCAGAATAATTTTTGAAGTCAGTAAGATTAGGTTTGAAAAGGTGCATGAATATGGCAAAACTTAATCATAATTATGAAGTTATCCATAATACATAATTATATACAGTGCAGTTATATATGTTATGTTATATAATTATATACACATTATGTAATTATATGGCTATATAGTTATACAATTATATATATATATATAGTTATATATATATATATAATGGAGTTATATAGTTATATAACTCCATTGTATACATTGGATTGTATACAATGGAGTCATCAATGAAGCCAATGCACCAATCACTCACTAATGAATTTACACATTTGCAGTGGGTGAGCTATAAGTATGGCTCAAACTTACTTATGGGCAATCTTAACAGAAAAGCAAAGTCAAGTTTAAGCTCAGAGATGGTGTTATTGAATATTGTGGAATAAAATATTCAAGACCAACAGGCTGACTAATAAAATGGGGATTTTTGTTGATTAAATGGAGATTTACTTTATAAGAATGTAAGTCTAGTAGCTGCATGGAAGATGGAAATTTCAAGGAAATTCTGGTGGCAAAAAATACAGTTATATGAGAGATAGTTGTGGTTTGAATCAGGTGGCCCTAGTACAGATTGGTAAGACAAGCCAGATTCAAGAGACAATTCTAAAACTGAATTGATAGTTTTTATTAACTAATGTTGGAGAATTAAAAAATGCTATGAAAGTGAGATGATTCAAAGCTTGTAATTGGTAGTGTATGCTATTTACAAAAGATAAGGATTAAAGAACAAGGACTAACTTGGGGAATAGGGTACTCAGAAGTAAAAGATAATAAACTTAATTTGGGATATATTAAGTTTGACATTTCTATAGGCTGCTGGAAATATACTTGGTGGAATTCAATAGGGAGTAGATTTCAAATAACACTGATTTTCAAATAACAGTTTATGTAGCTTTTTCTAAAACAGCAATACTATTACTTAGAATTTCTCTTCTATCTCTAATAATAATCGAAATGTATAATAAAACAATATCAGAAAATAAAGGTATATTTTCCACATATCAGAATATAATTGTGAGAAAAGCTATCAATAAATATAATCATAACTATTAAAAAGTGTTTGCTTATTTTTGATGGTGAAAATAATGGCAAGCATTTATTTGATAAATTTTGGAACTAAGATAAAATATCTAACCTAAAAATTTTAATTGATATTATTCATATTTTTCTTATAAGGAATGTAAATCATGAGTAGGATTTTATTAGATATTTTGCTTCCCTGAGGTGTATTGTTCAGAAATCAAGAGGCAAAGCAATGGCTTGTAAGCAAGAGCAACTAACAAACCAACATTTTATTATGAGGTAAGGAATAATGAAAACTGAAAACTAACCTGTAATTAATCAAAATTAGTTCTCTAATCAGCCTAAAGATTTCAGCAAAGTATATCAGAAAGTGTATTAAATGTAGTGAGTGATTTTGTTACGTTAGTGAAGAACAAGGGAAGAACCATTTTCACAGGTCTTCTACAGAGATTATTTTTCACATACATAAGACCTCATGGGGACATGCTGTGACATGACTACTTAAGAACACTTTAGTGACTACATATAACTGTTAGAAAGAGGAAGTAATTCTTTTCTTTGCCCCCTCAAGCTCCATAGGGCACTCAGCTGAATCACAGTCCTGGAACAAACCTGTCAAATTCTTTAATGCCAGGTAGTCTGGAGTCCCTAGACTATAGATGGAGTGGGACTGTAAGGAGGTGCTGAGCTGGTTTTGTGTTGGTGCTACAGTGGAAGTCATGGAGATGGTTGATCCAAGGGGCAATATTTTAGGAATGTGAGAGTCCCCAAAATAACCACAACCAAATCATTTGAATTCATGTAATAAGAATACGTCTTAAAAATCATTTGGGAAGGGATAAAATGAACATGGTGAAACCTGCATTATTTTAGCCATTTGTAGCTTTGCAGAGCATAATATTATTGAAGCCAGGCTCAAATTCTACTTTTTCTCAGAGGCTTTTCTAAATAAAGCAAGCTTACATTTCTCTCCTTCGGATAGGTCTACAGGTACAAGTACTCATTCAGAAAATGAGTGAGTTCTCGTTTAATGAGACTGGTTATCTCTGTTTTTGTTCCATCCTGGGTTCTTTGCTTTTATTAGCATTCATTTTGGAAGCCTAACTGTCTTCAAAGTAGTTGACAGATTTGGTCCCTGGCTAACATACCAAACATTCTTCATAGAAGCTTGATGTTTAAAACAAAAACCTTTGGAAGCTTAGTGGATCACATAGATACTCTCTGCTCGAAACTCCTACCAGTCCTCGTCTAGACCACAGTTGAACAGCTGGTTAGCTACTTATTAGCCACTCCAGAAATACTTGTTGACTCAACAACTGTGTGTGAGGTTTTATTGTTTGCTAATTTTTTGCCTTCTATAAGTCAAACTTTCTCAGATGGAATGTAAACAATGTGACGTTCGGAACAACAGGATTTTCTCTGTTCATATCCTATCACCCCTGAATTTTTCCTCCTAAAACATTCAGAAAAGAAGAAAAAAGTCATCTTTTTTCTTTCACCATAGTTTTTCTACACAAACTGCAGAAAGATATTTACCTAATATAAGTAGCCTTCATGAAAGCCAAGTTGTATTTTCAGGAAATGAAACCAATTCCAGCTTACATTAGTAACACATTTTTATGCCTCTTTACAATAAGAAGAAAGATTTGAAAAAAGAAAGGAAGATGGTGATGAAAGAAACACAAGAAAGATTTAGATGAAGTCAGCGAGGGCAACATAAATTAGAAAAAATATGTATAATATATGCTTGAGGTGGAGAAAGAAAGGGAAGACTATAATAAATTCTATTTTAAATGACAAATTACTGCAAAACTTAGCTTTGATACATGTATTTTATTAGCAAGTTCTTCCTATACTTAAGTGATGTAAAATAAAGATTTACACAATTGTAATAAGTATTACAATAAAGATAGAAAAATAATGCTAGGGTTAAATAATGGTGATATAATTTATTTTTCAAAAATAGAAACTGAGGCCTAGAAGATTAAATGGCTTGCTATTGGTCATTGCCCAAATAGGTCGCAAAACTAGAAGAATTTGGTGCCTGGAGCTCATTCAGCATAATACAAATACATGATTTACTTCCAAAATATAAGAATTGTTTTTAGTGATGCTGAACTTTACTAAGGTAAAGCAGGTAAGTTGTACAGGGTATGTGGCACTCTGACATATTTCATCACTTTGAAGCAAACCTCTCAAAAATAGTAGATCAAAAACCATCCTAATTTTTAAAAATTATTTTACTCTGATAGTAACTTTGTCTAGAAATTATTAAGAGCAACAAACTTTTCTATTACAGTCATACATGTTTATAAAATTAAAATATTCCCCTCAATTTTTGAATACTGAACTTGGTAAAAACAAAGAATAACAGAAGTAAGAGGAAGATGAAAGATGGTCCTTGTTTTTGGATGCTTTCTAAAATATAGATATATCTCGAATGTTCAAGAAATTAAATTATGAATATTTAAAAATTTTCAAATGAATCCTATTTAATATGTATAATCTTAATTTATTATATTAATTATTAAAAGGGAATGACTATTTGATGTAAATCTTTTTATTCTCTGTAGACTTTGACTTTTCTTCTAACTTCTATCACTTTTGGAGGGGTTAGTCTAATTATATGGTAGCAATATTAATAAGTTAAATTAATAAGTCTAAAAAATACTTATGAAAACTATTCCTCCTCTTGAAGTAGGGAAGTGCTGTAAAATGGCAGTAAAAGCTTTTATTTTTTCTGCCAATATCACCCCATCACATTTTTTACTCCTTATTGGCCCACGGAGCTAATATTAACTAACATTCGTACATTCTAGTTTTTTCACAATCATTGCCTCATTTAGTCCTCACAATAAGCCTCTGGGGTGGTTGTTATTATCATCATCATGCAGACAAAGAAACTAAGATTCAAAGAGGCTAAGCAAATTGTAAATAGTTTTAAGACTTCATTACATTCATTATACATCCATTAAAAATAAGGATTTTGTTAATAATTTAATGATATGAGAAAATACTCATGAAAAAACATAAATTAAAAAATAACGGATCATAAACTACAGTAAATTAATCTAATTTTCTCCTTTCTGTGTCTCCAATTTGCCACAAAAAAAGCATTTTCTAATTTTCATAATTTCATTAGGCCCATAATAATGTTTATTGTCTAGCAAAATTGACACTAATTCCATGCTTTGTTCAGTTCCACTACAAATTTGCTTATACTATAGAAAAAATCATTAATGTATAAATATATAACTATAAGCAAACATTTTAAAAATAATCAGTTCAGATTTGCTTGTGAATGGATTAATTTCTTAACAAAATCATCGCATTTTGTTCTCAATTATTTTTTCCAGAAGCCATCAGATTAGATGTCTGTCAATAGAAATCGACTAACCAAAGTCTTTTCATTATGATTGGGGAATCTTACATTTTTCCATCCTCCTGGGGAGTATTCAGGACTAAAAAGAGCTAAAATTTATTGAATAGTTTTATATTGTACTAAATATTTTATAAAACACTAATTCTATAAGCCACTAAGCTCTGAAAACATCTCTTATGAAATTGGTCTTATTTATTATGTACTTTTTAAGCTCAGGCAAGTGAGACTTGAAAATATGGAATAAATTTTCATGTTCATGGCAAGTCAATGACAGAGATACAAAATTCAAACCAGATAATTTTTTTCTAAAGCCCCTGTTCTTAAGCTACTGATCCTGCCCTACCTAAAATGAAGGATGAAGGACATATGAGTGTGACCCTAACCACTGTGACCTGAATCTCAGTTAGTAATAATTTATCAACTCTACTTATTAACCTCTTTCATTATTTATTTTAAATTTCAGAACCAAATTAGTACTTAGTTCTGTTGTTTATTAAGTAGCTATTTGCTATGGTAGAGATAAATATAAATGCTCTTTCTTTTGCTGGCTTTTATTAACTCATCATTTTGAGAGCAATAGAAAGAACTAGGAAATAAACATAAAAAATTCACCCAGCAATGAATTCACAATTATTTAGGCTTAATGAATTTTGGAATGTTGAGTCATTTTCACATCTCAATTAAACTCATACTGTGAAATTTATAAATAGAAAAAAATTTTCAGACACAATTCTTTTACTCATCAAATATCAGTCACAAGTGGTCTTTTTATACCATGGAAGTGCAACTTTTTGAAGATGCTCTCCATTTGAGTCTTTAGGTTGGTGATAGGTTGCCCTGACATTTATCTAAACTGTATTTGAAAAACTGAATTATTTCCTTATCTTTGTGGCAATAAATTCTGACCATGCTAGAATATCTGGGAGGTCACAGGTTTTAGACTGTAATGTGTGAAGATTAATAATAATAATAATAATAATAATAATTAATAATAATAATAAAGCCAATGTCATGTGGGAACTGAAATGGAGACACCAAGGGGGAGCAGCCAATCCAAGAAGGAGCATTTTCTTGGTCACCATAATTTTTTATTTTCTATGTAAACACACATCTTATCACTTTATATTATTTCATCTTTTAGTGTTTCATTGGCTTCATATAGTAACCTCTTCTGTTCTCCACATTCAATTTGGTATAAGACACAATGAGACTAATTTTTGAATTGGCAAGGTTTTCTGAATATTTCAGTTATTTCTTTTATTTGCCTCGGAGAGACTGGCCATCATTGAACCTATTGCTCTTTCATGATGTTTTCACTTAAGTAGAATAACATAAGTTGCCCACTTTTATGTTTTATATGGTTTTACTTACTGTATTAAATAAAACGTTATATTCTGCGACTTTGGGATCCCAGACTGCAAATACAGATGTACAAGACATTAAAGGTTCTCAAATGTGAGCATTCTTTGGTTACAAAGTAATTCACCCCATGTTCCATTAAAGATTTTGCTTTTTCTTGCACTTATATTTTTGAAAATTAAACCTTCCAAACAAACCCAAAGCACGTGTAAATATAGAAATCCTTATTATAAGCAATTGTACATGTTTCGTTATAAATATTTATTGTAAATAATTTTATTTTTATTGCAATGTAATCAAATTATAAAGATTATTTAATGTAAATAAAAACAATCTTTAAGAATTTGCCTTCAAATTCTTCAAAAAGAATTATTGAAATTTGCTATCTTTACTGAGTTGATATTAAATTGATTTCCAA
Source organism: Cynopterus sphinx (assembly GCA_030015415.1). Classification (NCBI taxonomy): domain Eukaryota; kingdom Metazoa; phylum Chordata; class Mammalia; order Chiroptera; family Pteropodidae; genus Cynopterus; species Cynopterus sphinx. The sequence goes on along the minus strand of CM057392.1, from coordinate 29,965,351 downwards.
ATGTACAGGGAAGATTCGACATGTCCATGGTATTTCTTTTCCAGAAGAATCCAAATCTCTGCTAATTGCAGAATTATTTCATTTTAAATGGTTAGTCTAACCTTAAGGTACTATAAAAATTATATTGGTATGTGTTATCCTCTCAAAGTATCCTGCAGCCATGTTTCTTGTGCACCGCTAGCCAGTCTGCACTGCCTGGCATGAGGGTTTCATATATATACTTCTATTTTAACTTTATTGATTTTGTTTGTTGTTGTATTTATTCTTACTTGGTGTCTTTTTAACTGTTTATTTAAAAATAATTATAAATTCTCTGAAAGTTACAAAAATAGTAGAGAGGTCCCTTTTGCACTTCACCTAGTTTCCTCTAGTGGTGACATCAACACAACTGTAGTACAGTATCAAAACCAGAAAATTGACATTGGTACAATCCCTAAAGCATATTTAGATTTCACTAGTTCCACATACACTCATTTTTTTTATGTGTATGTCTATGCCAGTTTATCACATGTGTACATTTGTGTAACCACTACCATAATAAAAATACAGAACTATTCCATCACCACGTAAATTTCTCTCAAACTATCCCTTTGTTAATTACAGACATCCTTCTTCATACCTTCTCCCATGACCCTAGGCTTAGGTAAATCACGAATCTTTTTTCTGCCAACTACAGTTTTATCATTTCAAAAACATTATGAAAAATTAAATCATAAAATATGTAACTTTTGATACTGGCCTTTTTTCACTCAATATAATTCTGTTGCAATCCATCCAATTTCTTATGTATATGACTGATACATTTATTTTTATTACTGAGTAGTATTTTATGGTATATCACATTCCATGTGTATGTGCCACAGTTTGGTTGAAGGACATTTATGTTGCTTCCAGTTTGGGCTTATTACAAATAAAACTGCTGTGAACTTTATGGTACATTTTTGTGTAAACATAAGTTTTCATTTCTCTGGGATAAATGACCAAATATAGGATTGTTAGGTTGTATAAAGATTGTTTTATTTTAAATAAAATTCTCAAAATATTTTCCCAAGTGGCCATACCATTTATCTTACATACCTATCAGCAATTTCTGAATGATGCAATTTCTCCACATCCTCACCAGATTTGGTATTGTCACTTTTTTTTTTTTAACTCATGTAATATTTGAGTAGTAATATTGTGGTTTTAATTTGTGTTTTCTTAATGGTTAATTATGCTGAGTATCTTTTAATGTATCTATTGCTTATTTGCCTTCCATATATCCTCCAACGTGAAATGTTCATTCAGTGTCTTTTGGATTTTGTGTGTGTGTGTGTGTGTGTGTGTGTGTGTGTGTGTGTGTGTTTATGTGTTTATTGTTGCATTTTGAGAGTTCTTTGTCTATACTAAATATGAGTTCTCTTTTAGATGTGATTAGAAAATAATTTTCTCCTAATTTAGATTACCTCTTTTATCACCTTAATAGATCTTTTAATTTTAAGTAAAATTTATTTTTTTTCTTTTTCTTTTCTTTTCACATTTAAGAATTCTTTACCTTTATTTTGTAAATTACATAAATGTCTAACCATTATGCTGTACACCTGAAACTAAACTAAACTAAAATAAAATGTTTTTAAAAAAGAATTATTTACTTAATCCTAGGTCCTAAAACTTTGCTCCTGTATTTTCTTCTATAAGTTTTATGGTTTTATATTTTACACTTAGATCTTTGGTTCATTTTGAGTTAATATTTGTGTAAGGTATGAGGTTTAGGTTGACTTGTTTTTTTTAAGTTTTTTAATTTGTTTTTTATTTTTTTGCATATATTTATCCAATGCTAAAGCAATTTGTTGAGACTATTTTTCCTCAATTGAATAGATTTGTGCCTTGTTTAAAAACTGATTGGCTGAATTTTTGTGACTCTGTTTCTATCTCCTCTGTGCAGTCCCATTATAATATCTATATGTATCTATCCTTCTTCTGTCAGTACCACACTGTCTGATTGCTGTAGGTAAACAGTAAGTTTTAAGATTGAGTAGAGATTCATCCTATTTCCTTTTTCTTTTTCAAAATTGTGTTAGCTATTCTAATTCCCTTGCATTTCCATATAATTTTTAGAGTAATCATTTTAATATTTATAAAATACATTACGGAATTTTGATAGGAATTGCATTAAACCTAGATTAATTGGGGGAGAATTACTATCCTTACTGTGCTGAGTTTTTCAAATCATGAAAATGGTTATGACTTCATTCATTTAGATTTTCTTTGCTTCCTTTCATCAATATTCTGTAATTTTTACTGTACATATATAGTAAATGTTTTGTTAGATTTATACCTATGTATTTTATTTTTGAGTGATTATAGCTAGTATTTTAAATCTTGGTTTCCGTATGTTTATTGCTATTATATACAAATGCAATATCTTGTATCCTGAGACCTTGCTGAACTATTAGTTCTAGGAGTTTTTGTTTGTTTGTTGGTTGGTTGGTTGGTTGGTTGGTTTTTGTTTGGTAAATTCCTGGGCATTTCTATGTAGATTATAATGTCATCTGCAAATAAAGAAAGTTTCATATCTTCTTATCCTATGTGTATAGTTTTCATTTCCTCTTCTTCATAGTGTCTAGTAGTTCCAGTGTCATGTTGAATAAGAGTTGTGAGAGTGAATGCCCTTGCCTTATTTATTCCTAATTTTATGAGAAATGCATTTAGTCTTTCATAATATGTATGATGTTAGCTATATGTTATTATTTTTGAACTAGTTTTTAATTATTGATTATTATGTTGTCTTACATCTGTTTTAATAACAAATGCTAAGAATTCTTATTCCTAGCTTTCAGATGTTGAAATAATAAACATTCACCTGCCGCCTGACAAAACCTGTAGTTTCATTCTGTTCTTGATACTTTATGGTACCTTAGTTTCAAATGAGATGCAATGAAGTAGAGGGGCTAAGAGTGTAGACTACTGAGTCCATCCATCTACATTTATCTTACAACTTAATCACCCAGCTTTATCTCTTAAAACAGATTAAGAATTAGTTTCTGATTATGAGAAAGCTTGTGACAGCTGACCTTGCTAGAGTAATATTGTATGGTAAGAGTTGAAATGCAATATGTTTGACCCAACTTTGGTCAGTTATCCAAAGCTGAAGGGTAGTAGAATGGAAAATATAACTCTTACCTCTGAATTACTTATAGCGTGAATGAAAATTGCCATGCCCTAAAAAGATTCTCCAAGTACTTTATACATATTTACTGTGTCTGTGTATTGTTTGCAAGTCCCCAAAATTCATTGGACTTATAATTTTATTGGAGAATCAGTAGATAAGTGTTTTAAGTTTTTTTTTTAATTTACAGATATTTCTCTTAAGTTTACAGAGATATGTATGATTTAGGTAAGTGGTAAGCAAACCTTCACATTTTGGCAAGAATCACATATAGTTATAGTTTTAAAATCAATTTTTCATCAACTAGAAGCTAAAGTTATTCCTTGGTTCTAAATAAAATGCCTTCAAAAAATATAACTTCTCTCCTTTTGTCATAGTTTTAAGGTAATATTTTAAAAGTCTAAGGAAAAATTTCTAATTTTAAGATACATATGTTCTGGAGATGAAATATACAGCATGATGACTGAACAGACAAATACTTTAATTACATTTGTGAAGAAGTTTGCTAAGTTAGAATTGGAATATAATATCTGAGTCATGATAATACAAACCAGTAATCTAAATACCTTTTAGATAAAAAGTGATTATCTTTTTTGGATTATGGGATCACAAAATCTTTTTTCAAGACTTTTTCTACACATAATTATAATTTTTTTCTTTTTGTCTTGTTCTTTTTCAAGACTCTTTCTATCTGATTTGAACCTACATTTATTTTTACTTATGATAAATATTCAATGAATCAAAATGGAATTAAACTGTGATTTTCATAGCCTTGAAGGTTTTTAGAAATGTAGCAGATAACTTTCTTTGTTCACTAGAGGAATTTTAATACTATACATACTGTTCTTCATGGAATAACTAGGAAGCACAGAACTTTTAGAAATTAGAATGTGTTTGTGGTCACTCTCTTTCCCAACAACAAAGTGAGAAGATATGAAGGAACCCTTCCCCCAACCCCACCGGCAAATAATTGCATTCCCTTGGGAGAAAAAAAATGCTTTTCTGGGTCTGGTTTCCTGAAAAACTTTTAAAGGGTTGAACCATAAAAATTTTTTGCTTGATTCTTTTCATTTGAATCATTAAAACTTTTTTTGTATAAAGAAATCTTGCCATATTGAATAAATTTGTCAAAGATCTAAAGTGTCTGGAAACATAAATTCTTTGGTTTTCTGACTAAATTTTAGATTTCATATTATCTGGGTAATTGTGACAATGGTAATGTAAATATTTTAAAATGAAAAAGGAAATTTTTGTTGTATTTTAACAATATATTCACCAAAGAAACATAACATTAGATAGACTATAATGTGAGCATAAACAAATTCTTGTAATAGATGATGTCATTTCATTTTTTATTTCTAATACTAATATTGTACACTAGGTAACGATCCTTAATGAAGATTTTTTCTAGTTATCTGCTATTTTATTTCATTATGCTAGAAACTTTATGCAGATTACTAGTAATTGTCTAAAACCCTGTGGTCATCTTCATGCTGCATCTACTCCTTCTGGGTCTTTGCTTTTCAGGCACATGATAAGAATGTTCTTTTAGACTCTACCGCAGTTGAGTGTGATGATATAATGAGTGCTAGTCAATGCACTGTGAGTGGAAGTGGCATGTGTCCTTTTCAGACTGAGTTGGGTGGTAGAGGCCTTCCTTTTGCTTCAGCTAATCACAACTTTTGAGTAGTGATTTCTCTATGAGACTGCCACAGAACGAGCAGGTATGATGGAGAGCAGATATAATAGAGTCTGTCGATTCATGTCAGATATATAACCTCAGTAAGAGAGAGCCTTTTTCTTTATAAGCTACTTAGGTTTCGGGGTTGTTTGTTTTACAGCCTAGCCTAGACTAGTATTAACTGTCCTATTTTGTAGATTAAAATAAACTACCCACCACAGTAAGAGGGAGAATTAAGACACATACTCAAGTCTGTTCCAAAATGCATACTTTTCAGTGTACAGCCTACAGTGTCAGTTGGCATCCCATATCCCTTAGCACCAACTCTGGGACTTTCTCGGTCACTGTTTTAGAGCCCTTGTGAATACCTCAGGTTTTTTTGGTACTGTTGTGGGGCACTAAAGTCATTTTTCTCAGAATGCATTCAAATGTATTATTTATCTAAGGCTCAAATTCATAACTCTGCTACGGGTACGATTCTGCATAAGGATAGCATTGGCACTTATGCAGAATGGCATTTCGTGGTCTTGATGTTGCATAACTCCCAGCTGCTGACCATATGAACAAGACACATAAACAATTGCAAACACAAAGTAGAAGGTTTTATTAAAAATATTGTGAGTTCTGAGATGGATCTATTGCTGGTGTAAATTTTTAAACTTTGCAGTTTGATTTAGAATGAATAATAAACTTTGGCATGCAGAGTTAATTATAATATACAGTTACATCTCTTTTTGTTTAACATAGCATTTTTGTTAGTGGAAAAATGTTTCATTCCACTCTTAATCTATTTTCTATTAAAATGCATATGTTTATGTATAAGTAGATATTCCTTGTGTTATGTGAGTCAGCTTAGTTTATACAGTCTTTATTCATTTTGCACAGAAATAATACATTACATAATGGATTATTGGATATACTGGAATAAATGATGATCCAATTTTCATGGTATACACAATTTTTTAAAAATTTAAACTGGATTTTATTTTCATAGCTCCTAAACAAATCAAATGACCCTTAAAATTAAGTGACATTTTAGTTTTGTATTATATCTGTAGCTACAGATTTTACTAGTTTCTAATGTGTTTTGGCCTAAAGCAAAATTATTGATTTTACTTGCTCTATTGCCTTATTTCAAAATCTAGAATTACGATATTCAATTAACATGTCAAATATTCTTAGCTGTAAAAAAAAAAAAATGCCAGTTGGATTCACCCTTCATAAAATAAAAAATAAGAGACTCATATACATAATATATATATCAACAGAACTGTGTCTTATAAAATATAGTGTCAGAAAAAAGTTATAGCAGAACACATATTTTCCAATATGATTTAAATTAAGTTAATAAACTAAGCTGTATATTGTTATGGAACACATACATGTGCTAAAAATATATAAAAATAATGTGTCACTATAGTTAAAACTGTACAAAGTATCAAAAAGTATAACATTATAACACTGATATTTCTTTCACACTTTACACCAAGAGCCCTCTTGCTAATGTACATTTTCAGTGATCATTTTAGTTATAAAATGCAGGGCCATGAACTAAATTTCTAAGTATATTGTTAATTTGTAAAATTTAGTCAAAATGCATTTTTTGTTTAAATCAACCACTGTTTCCTACATAATTTAAAGGAATACCTTATATTACATGTTCTTTATTGGCCCTTGAACCCTCTAGTGGATATTTTACTTGTTTCAATTTTATATGTGCCTATAAATGATTTTATAACTAATCTTTCACCTATCCCACTTGCCTACCTCTGAAATGAAAATTATATGTTCACAAAGAGAAAGTACATTATATGGTCACTTCCAAGTGATAATATGTCATGGATTCTGATGCCCTCTTGGAACAAACCTCTCACTTCAGTTATCCAGCCTCTTAACTGGTCTTTGCTTCTTCTGTCCTGGCTGCCCTGCAATATTTTCTCAAAACAGAGGTCAGAGTAGTTAGGTTAGCACAACAAGCAGTTTATGCCACTTTCCTGTTTAAAATCCTCCAGTGGCTTCTTCTGGTTATAGCCAGACACACAATAGCCTTCCAGACCCAACATGATTCAGCCCTTGTTCTCTAAGTCATTTACTCTTGTCCTTGCTCATTCCTTCCTGTTTACACTGGGCTTCTTTCTATTCTGTTACATCATTCCCACCTCAGTTTCTTTGCATATGATGTCTCCTCTGTTCAAAATTCTCTTTCTATAGATATCAGCAAGGCTTGCTACCTCATCTCCTTTGGGCACTCAATTATCACCTTCTTAGCTAGGCCTTTGCTAGCTAATTATTTAAAATTTCAACTTATTATTATCTCTGTATGTGCATAAATTTAAAAAACTTATTTCATTTATTCGTCTTCCCCTCCTTGACTTATAAAATGAAAGCAGTAAAAAGGCAAAAGCTCTTTATTTTTCTTCTCCCCTTCCTTCTCCTCCTAAACCACATCCAAAATGGTGATATCAGTGCTGGACACATGGTAACATTCATTTGAATGAATTATTCCTGAAATTTATAATATTAAAATTGAGTTAAGATCGAAGCATTAACTTCATAGAACTGTGTGTGTTTAAAACATTTAAAACCCATTTAAACTTGTGGTTGATTACAGGAGAAGGGTCTATGGGAATGGTGGCAGTACATCAAGGACCTCAATAGTGCAAATTGAGTGAATGGTTTGGCACACTGGAGATATAAATGTTCATGAGAAAAGGGAAAATTCTAGAAAAAGGTTAAAACAACCTCAGACATTGCATAGGACATTACAAAAAATTTCCTTCAGTTTAATGGTTTCATTCATAATTTAGATTTACATAAGGGTTTTGTGCCCAATTCAAACTTCTTTCTCATTTTCTTTCTCCAAATAGATCCTTGTCTTCTCTGTAAGAGAAATAATTTGTTTAATGATGTTTTCTTTGTTTACTATTTTTACTTCAAGTACAGGTATGAAATCAGTACATGGAAATCAAAAGTGTAAGTTTTGTCAATCTTATGCATACACTGCTTTTGTTTCTTGCAACTTTGAAAAGACCACCCCCAAAGAAGGTATTTTTTGAAACAAACTAAAAAGAATAAGCATGAACTTTTTAATTGTCAGTTATTGGTCAAATATTGTTATTTTATTGTGTATACTAAACACATGCAGACATAACGTTCCTGAGAGTTGGAACATTGTCTCTTTTGCTCATTCATTGGTTCTTTTATTAAGTTTCTGTTGCAAAAAAAAATGCTTCATAACTAACATATGTCAGGGGCAGCTACAAAAACAGTTATTTCTTCATCAGTATACATGAAAGCTGTGGGTCATCTCAGGCTCTGCTGGACCCTGCTGGGTTCTACTGAGCTGCTTGTATCTTCTGAGGCCAGGTTGAGGAGGTACAGGAGAGGGTAGCCATTCTTGGGGATGTGCTTATTGTAGAAAGCAGTGCAGATGGTCAGTACATTTAATGAAGCTTCAACAACTTCTGCTTGCATGAAGCACATAAAAGGCTCACACTATCCTTTGCAAGAGTATGTCACGTGAACAAACTGACAATGGAATGAGGAATTACACTACACTTAGAGGGATACACGGCAAGTCTGAGCATGGACAATTCTCTCACACAGGAGTGGATAACTGGAAACCATAATACAATCTACAACAGTGACCTAACCCAAGCAACTAGAACAACGTCTGCTACAGAAATGTATGTTGAATGTGTATTACTAAAACATAACAATTGATCAAGAATGGAAAATATATGTTACATATGTATGTGTTATATATGTTATATATGCATAACATGTTATATACATATAAATATATATTTTTTAATTAGGAAGATAAAAGAGCATTAATACACTCTTCAAACTTGGCTATACATATACCTCAGGGATATGTGAAAGCTTTTCAGTATCAGTAGCATTAAGGGAAATTATATTCAAATCCTCCACTTCCTAATATTGTTCTTAGAAAAGCATTTCTAGTCTTCCAGCTCTCCCATCTCAGTTTACTTTTTATAAGTGCCCTTCTATCACATTTCAAAAGAAGGCCTATTCCCTAACCAGGGAGAATTTTTCAGCCCTTGGGTCCAAAGGTCTCCAGGGAATCAAACAAAGAAAGGTATTTCTCAATGAAAACAACACAAAAGAGAGCTTAATGTGGTCTATGCCTCATTTCATCCCCATGATCCACTCCGGACAAGGTTCCATGCCATTACTCAATTTCTCCTATAACTAGATATCTTAGGATTGGAATTTAAAAGTGAAGAGGTTTTCATTTGAAGATATATCAATATATATAATTATTGTATTAAAAATGAAGTCTGATTTTTTTTTTACCAGAAGCAAAATTGATTTGGCTAATTTTGGCAATGAGGACTGACTTTGCCAATTGGATTATATGCTGACATTTTCTATTAATTGAATGAGCTAAATGTTTTGCTGAGGTTACAGTAGAATGAATACATATAAAGCACTATTTAGTGTAAACTATACTAGTTTACACTATATACTGTACAGGAAAATGTATTTTTCACCACTATTTAAATCGATCATTTTTTATATCAAATATAAATGAACAAGAGAGTACATAGTATTTTAAATATGTCTTTACATGGTATGCAAGGAAAAATGTTTCTTTCGTAATATGAAGACAGGAGGGAAATGAGCAGCCAGTGTAGTATGAGAACACTTTGTCTAAATAACAATTGCACATAAGGCTGGCACTATATCTTACTTGAAGAAAGCTAAGGATTTATAGCAAACTTCTAAAATCTCTACACACAAAACCAAACATGTAAGCTTTGAATTGATACCTTTGAAGGTTTTATTTCAGTGAGCTGCTATGAGCAGGTCTCCCAGCTACTGTAAAATAAGCACAGGAAATGAAACATAATGATAAGGATTTAAATGCCATAATAGTTATTCTTTTGCACCTAAATCACTAGTTATTCATAGGGTCTGCATTCACACATGGCAAAGCACAATTGGGGAGCTGGAAGCGTTTGTTTTGAGGGTATAAAATAAATCATTTCAGGGCTGTAATGATTGAACTGCTGTGCTCAGCACCACCTGCTTTAGTTCTCAGAGCACCTGAGGTGAAGGCGCAGTCAAACAATCAACCCTCTGAAAATTAAGTATATATGAAGGAATTACTGGCTGTAAAGCAGTGTGAACTGTATATATATATTATAAAGTTGGTTGGCTTAGACTACTTTTTTAGCTACACAACACTTCTATTGTTACAAAAGTTGTATTTTGCACCAGTGCATAATTGAAATTCTGGCCCACTTTTTTAACATGCGGTCCTGGAAATCATGTCACTACTTCTGTATATGCTGGTTATATATATATATATATATATATATATATATATATATATATATATATATATATATATATATATTCCTTTATATTTAACTACATGTGCTATTCAAAGTAAAAATATCAGGTTTTTAATATCACAGTCATTCTCAATGTAAAACTGAATTAAATAGTTAAATATATTAAATATATTTTCTAGTTGAACCAATCAATAAGCTTCCTTAGGAAACAAATATATTTTATAGTGTTTTTCTCTTATTTTTTTCTGACTACAGAATTAAGACTTTTGATGTTTCAAAGATAGATTGCCTCTTTAGATTAATTCTCTTTTAAAATCGATATGCTAAATTACAAGATGTTACAACAAATGGCATATAGTTTTTCACAGAAAACTTTTTTAAACATGTCATATTTTTATCAAATTACTATCAAATTAGCTGAGTATTTTGAAAGCAAATATGTAGAAAAATTAAATATATTTGCTCAATACCCTCTGACACCACCTACCCCTGGATTCCTGCCCTGCCCTTTTCTGCATTTTCTGTATCACAAGAGGCTGATGACAATTGGCTGTATCACTTAGCCCCCTTACCATTGACTTCCAATTAGATGTGGTTATTTCAACAGAGCTTCTCAACCAGGACACTCCTGACATTCTGGTCTGAATCATTTCTTGTGTGTGTAGGGGTGGGAATGGGGGTCTCTCCTGTGCATTACAAGCTGTTTAGCAGCACCACTAGCCTCTAAATGCCAATAATACCTCCTCCCTTCTTCATGGCAATCAGATGTCTCCAGTCATTAGGGGAGGGGGAGCAAAATGGTTCCTGTCGAGAAGCACTGGGTTGATCAAAGGGAGGAAAGGAGATAGAAGAGAGGGAGGAGGAGAAGTGGCCTAGATACTTAAAGCTACTCCAGCCCTTACCAGGTAATGGTTTTGCCAGTAGCTTAATTGTTTTGTGCTTGTAACTTTCATCCCAAGGCCCTCCTCCAAGGCTGCATTTCTCTGTGTTCTCATAACAGTATCAGCAGTCCCTTCCCGTTGCCACATCAACAAAGTGGTGGTAACAGCTTTCCACTATTGCTAGTCCCTGCTTGAGTCACCCACACTTGTTGATTTCTGAAACCCTCACATTCCTCTAAACAATTCCTTTATTTAACTGTCTTCAAACTATTTCCTGCTGACTTCTTGAGTAATAAAACACACTTCTTTTGAAAGACGCCTGATGTGTCTAGTAAACACAGCATTTTGCTAATCACTATTTTCAGATCTCTCTCATATTCCTTTCCTCTCCTCTCTGCCATGAGTTCTATCATATTGCATATCATAGTAGATGTGCGAGAACAGCCAATGTTTAGCTCATGAACAAGCATTTGTTGAATATATATTACAACCATAGCACAATGTTCAATACAAGGATTAAGTAAAGCAAAAATAATTTCTTTTGGAGAATGTAAAACTTAGATAAAAGTTTAAATACATGAAGTAACATAAATCTCAGCATGTTATTCTAACATATTTGGTATGATGGGTGCGTCGTGGTAGTTTGTATCCCTAGCAAAGTAGCAAATCAATCAGTTACTGGAACATAGAGTCAATCCAGCCTTTGTGGAAAGAAGATAGGACTAGACCAGAGATCGGAGCTTAATAGGACACATCTCGGATCCTTGTACATTTCTATTCATATAGGCCTGACTTAACCCAGTGGAGGTTAAAGTAGAAACATGCTGCTTAGCTGGCTCAGGGTGACTTAAAAACAGATCATAAGTTCTTGGCGCACCTAGGAAAGGCCACAAGGTTAATTCTGGCCCTTACCCGCTGATGAAGATGGAATTTCTAATATACTTCCAGGTAAGAAATGGATTAGCCCACATGCTTGCCTGAGAATAAGTGCATAGATGTAATTATCTAAAGTCGAACTTGAAGACAAAAAAAATCATAATTATGATTAAAACATTCATTTATTCATAAATTTAACATTAATATTGATAATTCACTATTTGAATAAAACCATTCGAATTACTGAGGATATACCAGTAAACAACAAATAACTTGAAAATGTGATGCTTACATACTAATAGACATGGACAGGCATAATTCATAAATTCACTTGCACGGTAGTTATCTTGTGAGAAAAAGGTAATTAAAGACCTCAGATAAAAATGTAATATTGAAGTTTTTGATTTGGCTCTAATTTGTTCTTTTAAAATCTGTGATTTCTATTTATCTTTTATTATTTTTTAGAGTCTTTGGTACTTCATTAGGTCAACCGGTGGAAAACTCCAAAATCAGGAAAATTTGCATTTTGATGTCATTTATTACATTTTAGTGCTCATTGTCCTCATCTCCTCTTAAGGCATTTTCCAGTGGGAGGCCAACATAAAGGAATAGAAATATTGCAGTTTGGGGGTTAGGGCCTGTTAGATTTGAACCTAGATTCTGCCACTTATTAATTGCATATCTTGATACTCAAATGTCTAGAGCCTTAGTTTCCATATCTGTAAAATAGTCCTAAAGGGTGAGGAGAGACCAGCATGAAAATATCATTGCTTTGCTCCTATCAAACCCCTGGGACTGCTGGATGCCCTCAAGTGCTCTGAGAAGCTATGAGAGATCAGTATAGTTTGGGGTTCGAAGATAGGTTTGAACTTTCAATTCTTTTTTTTTTTTTTTTGGATAACTAAACTTTTTTCTTTAGCCGTGTCTTGAGAGCTTAAAAGGAAAACAAAAAAAACAAAAAAACAGAAAATTAAAAAAAATATATTCATAATATTCAGTTAAATATGTTTTTCTAGGTTTTTAAAGAAATATATACATATATACATATATACATATATACATATATATATAGATATATAGATATATACACACACACATACACACACACACACACACATATATATATATACTTTTCTTTTTCACCTGCTATACAAACGTATTGGTTTCCACTTAGCAGGTATCTCAAGAAAAGATTACAATGTATTAGCAAAAATGAAAGTGTCCTTCCGAAGGTGAAGTTTTTCCAGACCAGTTCATTTATTTTGTGGCAAAGATTACCATCACAAGTCCAGGGCTTTGTTTGTCTGGAGTCCATTCCTGTGGTTCTCGTAGCTGGAAGGCAACCAGAAGAAGTGGGAAAGACAGATGCTGGTCAAGGCCAACCATTCGACGGCAGCAGCAGCTTCGCATGTTTGGAATCATGTTGTGGTTTTTTTTTTTCAGTTTGATTTTTATTGTCTTTTTGGCTTAAACACTTGCCACTCTTGTTGTAAAGCTAAGGACCATAAAGGCCAGTGTTCCTTAGTGTCACATAGCTTAAATACCTCATAGTTATAATTAATGCCTTCCAGAAATCTCTTAAAAGAAGGAATATATAAAAGTTCACAGTTTAGGGTCGGTTGCTGATTTTAAAGAAGACCATTCTTAGAGATTCATTCCCTTTAAAGGAAGGTAAAACACCTTTCTGAAGAATTTACAGATATCTCTTAATTGCCATGGCACTGAAAGCCAGATCTATCCCACATGAACGCGATACACAGATAATCTGCTGCTCCTCAACCTTTTTTAAACCAGGTTTCCCTTCACAAAAGGATGAACTCAAATACCAACTCTATTGTTGAAGTTAAGAGTCACATGGACAGTTCATATCCAGTTTTTGCTCTCTATTTGCTCTGTGGCATTGAGCTTATCCCCTAACCTCACTGAGCCTCATTTTCTGATTGGTATTTGGTGATTGCCCAGAACTGTGAAGGGGCTGATATTTTACCCTCATTGCAAGCTAACACATTAGCATGCCTCATTTTCACGGATGCTGGCAGAAGACACAACACTGCCAGGTCAGAGAAAAAGCACAGTTTGTTACTCACAGTGATAACAGTAGCCAGATAATCATTTTTCTGAGCACTTTCCTCAAGCCTCAGTTCCCACAAAATAGGGCAGTGGGGACTTTTGAGAATCCAGATGTGGAAGGGACTCTTACACTGACAGTTACTTCATCATCTAGGTTTTTTTTCTCTCTCTTTTTTTTTTTTAAGAATAGTGCTCCTTGCTCACTCTCAGTTTTTGCTTTTTATCTCTGAAAAGAGAATTTACCAGTTTCTTCAAACAGGAGCAAGGCCCAGAGGGTCTAAATATTTCTTCCAGACTTCCAAACTGACCAGCATCCCTTATCCGGAAGTACTTGGTGCCATTAAACCCTAAGCCTTAATGATTCTGTGCCATGAAATTCTTACTGGCTTCTTCTTGGCAGACCTGGGTTTTATTTTTCCCCAGTCTTCTACTTTCCATCCATTTTCTGGCTTCTAGAATTTTATTGACATGGCATGCTTATTGTTACATCTATTCCCTTTGCCCTTGTACGTTTATGCGTATTTTATTCCTTTCACTCTCATTTAAATTAATTTTTAGGAGGGAGGATGGATTAATAAAAATTCCTACAAGCATGTCTTTAGAAATATATGTTCTGAAATATTGTGTGTTTTTATATTCTTTTAGTCCCAATTAATTTGTATATACCGACCTAACATAAATGGTTCTATAGCATTTAATTATTTTTTCTTAACTTTATTATTATTTCCTAGAGGTAAAAAGTCTTATTTATTTTGCTGTGGAGATGTTGTGACATAAACACAATTGTTCTGAATTCTTAAAAGGATCATAATGGTTGAATCTTTAGAGTGAAGTTAATGTCATGTGATCCTGTGCAAAACTCTTGTCCTGACTCTTCCATATATTGGCTGCACTGTCTGTTTGATTTCATTTCTCTGATATGTAAGTATCTTAGTATTTTTGTGAAGATTGAGTGTGATTACATATATTAAAATAATTTGAATACAGCAAAAAATATTACATAAACATAAGAGAATGTTTAAGGGAAATATTCTACAGAATTTAAAAAGTGCTATTTTTCTGAAACATTATTTTTGTTGATTTCTTTGTGTACCCTCCAATTCCTTGATAGCCTTCGTAAAATATGAAGTTCCATTTTAGTAGTACCTTTAAAAGAAACTTACTAATGCAAAACACACAGCTCTGTTTTCATTCCATTAACATGTTGCATTCCAGTATTTTGTCAGCCTTTGAAGTGCATGTAAAATTCCATTTTAACAAATACCATTGTAATGTCCAATTCTCCAAAAGAGAATACTTCCAGGTTCCAAAACACATGAAAAGTGAAGAGGACAGTTTAAATACTATTTTACTTATTTGGATACAGCAAACTGTATTAAATGAAAAATTCTGTTCACAAGATGTATTTAGAAATCTCTGTCTCCCTAGTGATGTTTTAAATGTAAACCGTGTCCTTTAAGTAAAGTATTAGGTATAGCAGATAAAGAAAAAAATATTAATACTCTATACTTTAAATTATTACTTTAGATTAAAATATATGTTTGTATGCATCTCCTGGTCACAGTGTTCCTAAGAGTGTAATTGAGAGTGTCCCAAGCATGGGCAGTTCAAATGGACATGAATCTGGAATGTAGAATGGATGGAACTGAGTCACTGAGCAAACCAAAATCTAAATTCAAAAACTGCTCTGGGATGTTTCACAATAGCTTTTGAGTTGCCAACGTAACACACCTCAAAAGCGATAAAGATCGTCTTTTAATGTCACTATTTATCTCTGTGGCCATTTTTTAACTGTGGTCACAAATTCTTTGATGCTTACCCCATCATGATTTAGAATCTGTGTCACCTTTTCTTGGATCTGGGCAAGCCTGTGATTGCTTCAAGAAATAAAATAAATTGCTAATGATGGTATGCCACTCTAAGGCTAGCTCATAAAAGGCCCTACAGCTTCATCTCATTATCTGGAACACTCCTTCTTGGAGCCTTGAGTTATGTAAGAATTCTTATTTCCCTGAGGTTGCAATGCTATGACGAAGCCCATATTACACAGAAAGGCTCCCAAAAGATATTCTGGTTGACAGTTCCAGCTAACGCCAAATTTGAGTCATCCCAGCCCTGGCATAAGATAAATGAGTAAAAATTCATCCAAATCATTCTAGTGTCAAGACAGTCAAATTACTTCCAAACATTTTAATCTTCTTATTTGTGACCCTGGGTGTCATGCAGCAGAAACAAGCCAACTAAGCTGTGCCCAGTATGAATTTCTGACCCCCAAAGCTATAAGCATAATAAAAGTTATTGTTCTATGCCACTAAATTTTGGGATGATTTATTTGCAGCAATAGATCTCCAACTAACCTTTAAATCAGCAATGGCCTTGAAAGTTTCATTCTTTGCTATAAAATTCAAAAACATCAGTTAACAATCTTTGGATCAATCACTGCAAAAGGCAAGAGAAGCATAACAAATTACCTTTGAAATCATAGGGTACACTAATCACTCTAATGCTGTCGTGTTTAGTAATAAATGTATTGAACAAGTCTTTTTTTTTAACTTTAGGTAAGCCCATTTTACATTTTAAAAATATAGCCTCTTAGAAATGTATGCAGTTTTCTGATGAAAATAAATTATATTCACAGATAGTAGAACACAAATGTATCAGAATTTGTAATAGAGCATCGTACCACTTACAAAATAAATTTCAAAAAGTACACAAATTCAGAGTTAGAGATGGAAAGTTGGAGTTGGAAGATGTTTCCAAGAAAATAGCTTAATTATTCCTTTGTTCGGACTCTCATGTGCAATTTTTAATTTAAAGAATATTCCTTGTCCAAAAGCCTTTTCTCCTTCGTTTGTTCTCATGTCCAATTCACTCTTTTCTTGAATACGCATAAAGCACAATATTCTTTATGCTCAGAATGTTTCTTTAAAATTATGCATATATTTTTGACACATTTAAAAAAACTGTAATATCTGCATAAAATATGATTTTAAAAAAACTTAGGTGTAATCTATATCCTCTGCAATGGCTTATAGAAATTAAAGATATAGCTAGAGAATTTCACCAAAGTTTATGTTAAGTAAATTTAGGACAAAAATGCTTAGTCAGAAATAAATATTTTAGATAAATCTGGGGTAGATATACTCATTTGAAAATAATAAATATTCTACTGAAATTATTCACCTGTTTTTTGCAATGAGACAAATTTTAGCGATGAAATTCCCAAGTAATTTTTATGCTTCTAGAGTAACAAGAGGTGATAATTTCTTGAGACCCCAGACGAAAAATCAGCAATCCATTTATAAAGGGTCAGGCTACATTTTAAGCCATAGGTTGAATATTAACAATAATTAACAATGATGCAAGCAGATTATACACCCTGACCAAGGAATTCTTGGCCCTTTGAAAATTGTAAACAAATGACATCAGTTAACATCACCATATCTGTGAGTGGGCATTACATCAATTTTACAGATAAGGAACCAAGGATAATACTATGTAAGAGTTAAAATTTATTGAGTCCTATATATACACAAGCAGTCTTTTAGGTGATTTATATCTATTAACTAATTTAATTCTTACAGCAGCTATATGAGGTAGTATTTTCTTCTTTTTGTAAATCAGTCAACTGAGGCCAACAGAGTTTAAGTATCTCCTCCAAGATCATCTAGACAATAATTAGTAAATATGAAATTTTAAACAAATTAGACTTGTTTTTGACCTGTATTCTTAAACATTATGCTCTAAAAATACTAATATCTGAACTTATTTAGACCAGTGAAATCTTTCCTTAAAAGCCTGGTCTTACACACAATTGTTCACCAATCTTAAAATCAGATAGATTAGACAGACAGTTTGCTAAAATCAGTGTAATGTCCTCATCGTTTTTCACAATAAATAGATTCAAAGAACATTTTCCTCAACATTCTACTAGCCAAACATTATTTGTACAAGAAATTGAACCCAGACACATTAACTTCATGTTATCAGTCTCTGTCCTACCGTGGCACTGAGTGAAAGTCCAGGCGTTAAGTGACCAGTCCTGACTTAAGAGCGGTAGTTGCAGAAAGAACTTGATTCTGAATCCTTTGATATTAAGTCCTGTGCTTTTAATTTTTAAAAAACTGTATTACAAAATCTCCTTTCTCCATCTTTCCACCCATCTCTTTTCATGTTTTCTTTTTGATATGTTTCCCAAATTACATATGAATTTGTTCCAGAATACACCCTATATTGGTCCCAAATTTCATACCTAAAATCCTTCACTTGCCATGAAGTGCTAAAATCAAGATATTCTGGGAGATACATATTCCTGCAAAGTATCACTCCATAAAGATTAAATTATATGTGCAACTCTCCTGTCAACAGCTTCACTAACTTATGAATATAAAATAAGTTAAAACTATCAATTTTGCCTTCAAAACATCTCTCGAGTCTATTCTAATGCAGTCATTTCGCCACCATTTACATTCAAGCTCACATTATGTCTGAAGTGGATACTTCCATTCCCCAAGCACTCACGTTGGCACACCTCCAATCTGTTCTCCACAGCACATCCACGGCAAAGTCTTTGAAATGCAAATATGATAATTTTTATACACTGTCTACAATCTTTTATTGGCTTCCCATTGCTCTTAAAATAACTTGGCAAAGAGATTTTTATATAGTTCAGCCCAAGGTATCAAAAAGCCTTATTTCCCCCACATTTCTTCTTTTTCTTTCCACTAGAGATATACCAGTCTTTCAGTCCTTTATACTCACTTTATTCCCTCTGGCCACTTAATTCTCTTCCTTGCTCATTTTGCCTAGGTAACTCCTACTTAGATTTCATTTCAAATATGACTTCCTAGGGAAACGCACCCTGGCCAGTTTAAATGTCACCAATTTTAGCTTTCATCATAACAACCACATCTCTTGCATAGCACTCATATACCAAAAAGTTTTCTTTTCTTGTGTGGTAATTTTAGGATGATTTCTCCTCTCTAATAGACTGCAAGCTCCATAGGGCACTGACAATGTTTCTTTTGCAAATTCATGGACACCTAGAGATTGGTTGGTTGGCCTGTAGCTCAGAGTAGAAACTACTATTGCTGATGAATATTAATATCCCTTGTTGGTACTGATTTCAGCCTCATGGAAGTGATGCTTATCATTTGGCTGTTGCTTCAACATGCTTGAAAAGGCCTTTCCCAAGACTGGATTAAGATTTTTCCAACATATTAAGACTGCAAAATTTTTTATTGTTGTTATTGTACCTGTTATTTATTCATGTCTGTGATCAGGTAATGGGAATAAAGAATAGATTTAATATTTGGTATCGGCATTATTATTTTTACTTTCCTCAAATAAAGGAATACATGAACATAATTGGTCTAAGTTCGGTATGCTATAACTTGAAATTATTCAAATTTCCTGTTTTAGCTTTACTTCGGCTATTGCTAATACAAGAAACTTAATAAATGAAAGAAAATTTCAAAATACTAGCATAAGTTATATACATTAATTGGTAATGAAATTTGGAAGAAAACAATATGATTTTATACCACTGCGATTGAGTATGATTTTCTTTTCCTATTTTGCAAAAACACATACAAAACATGGAAATTTCCCCTATTTTTTCCATGTGGAAACTGGAAGCTCATTTGTTCAAAAAATAAATTGATGTTTATTCCTCAAACCTAATAAAAACAAATGAATCTGTTAAACTTGAGCATTATAATTATCAAAAAGACAAAAAGTATTTTTGTTTTAGTATTTACATAAAATGAGGTTTCAAATAAACTATTACACTAAAATCAATTAAATTAATTTATTAAAGCAGCAGTCTCAGTATCATATTATAGTAATTTTAGAATCTTTAGCCTTAAGAATCTTGTCTACTTCAGAATGTTTCTGCTGTTTGAGACTTCTCTCATTCTATTGAGAGAATACCCAGTCCAAGATTCCATTATCTTTCACCCGGATTTTTACAATAGCCTCCTACTTGTCTTCTCCATTTCTGTCATTGGCATCCTGGCAGTCTCTTCAAAACAAAGTTGCTAGAGTGATTTTATTAAAACATAAGATAAATATGTCATTTTCCTCTTCAAAATTCTCCATGGCATTCATCTTGACTAGATTTAAAAAAAAATCAAAGTACTCATTTATAACCCTTAAATTTTCTCAACACACTAGTTTCCTTGCTGTTTTTCTAACCTGTGATACACGTTTTTTGCCTGAGAGACTTTGTACTGGTTGGCTTTGCTAAGAGTACAGTCCCCACTTCATCCATGAAAAATATATTCCAAAATCCTCCCGTGGATGCCTGAAACAGAGAGTAGTACTGGGCCCTATAATACTATATTTTTTCTTATAAATACATATTGATGATAAAGCTTAATTTATAAATTTGGCATAGTAGAGATTAACAACAGTAAGTAATAACAATTATAGCAATATACTGTAGTACAAGTTGTGTGAAGGACTTTCTCTCATGGATACATAGCATATATAGTGTGAATATGCTGAACAAAGGGATAATACGTCCTTAAGAGAATAGAACTGGATGTTTTGAGATTTCATTATGCTACTCAAAATGGCATGCAATTTAAAATTTATAAATTGATTATTTTTGGAATTTTCCTTTTTTTCCCACACCTATCTTGTGGTATTTATACAACGTATTGGTGTTTATCATCCTATCACATAGACTGGACATTCTTAAAAGGCAGAGATGCCATTATAATAAGTTGGTATTCTAGGCCCTTCTCATAGTATCAGCTACATGATAAGAATTCAATAGATATGTTGAATAATGGATGAATGGTGAGTATAGTGGAGACCTAAAATTTATCTTCCCCATAATGACTTCTGAGAATTGTCTTTGCTTTCATGCATATATGGCCACTGTGACAGTCATTCTGCTAAATCAATCAATCAATCAATCTGTCAATCAATCTATCAATCAATCTCGATCTCAGGGCACAAAGGACTGATTCAGAGATGGGGTTCCCCTTATTACTATGCCTTTTACAGTCTTTCCCTGAACATTTGGAGGACAGAACTGAGAGAAAAGGACACATGCAATCATGGAAGCCGAATTATACTACTGACAGTCCGTGGACCAATCCATGACTTTTTTCTGCTAAGGATTAGAATCTACAGTGATTCCCATATTCCCTGGTGCTTGATTAATCGATTTCTCCTTTGATTTGGAGAGATATCGATGAAAACTTTCAAATAATTTTTTTTGTGACCTAAGCTAGCCAGAGGAGATTTCTATTTTTCATAACCAAATGAACTTGAGCAATTAGGACTCAATGAGATACAGGCTGGATGTGAAAGGATTGGCATATTTAAATACCTTTTGGATATTAAACATGATAGATATAAGAGAAATCTATGAGAATGAACCTGAAGTAAAACATTTTAAAGGTTATATCACAAAAAGTGTGGTCAGGTGACAAATTTAAAAAATATATAAACTTAGTTCAAATGGTGTGGGGAATTGAATGCATTGAACATTACTTGAATCTATTTAATATTTCTTTCTTAGAAGTTCAGGGAATTCACAATACCCAGTTCTCAGATAGGCAAACCCATATATGGCCATATAAGCAACTATCCCAAAACCACAGGGTTTGCCAGGGATTAAGCCAGAAATAGAACTCAAAAAATTGAGCTACAAGTCCCACTCTCTAACCACTAGCACCACTCCCTTCCTACAGTACACTTAGTGTGAAACAGTTTCTTGGTTTCTTTTAATGCTTGTAGTCAACTGAAGTAGGGTGGAAAAAATTAAAAACAGGCCAAGAACTAAAAATGCATTTTTCCTTCTATTTACGAACCTTGAAATTAAACAAAAAAAAAAAATAATTTAAGAAATTTCGTGGATTAGTTACCCAAAATTTCATTTTTTACAACCAGTACTATCTTTTTTTTTATATATTGGAGCTCTTAAAAAATAAGTGTGGAAACTTTTAATCCGTACATGAAATTAGACTATTTTTCTCTTTGAGAAATACCATCTTTTAGAAAGAGACTCTTAATAAGGACCTATTTTTTCCAGATTCTTTAGCTAGACAAACTCAGATGAGGAAAGATTATCAAAAAGACGAGACTAACTTTTACATGTTAAGTTATATCAGACTATTAATTTGTATCATATTTTTAATTTTTCTGGAGTAAAGACAAATTATCATTTTTACAAGGAGAGAATTCAGAGGTAAAGGCAGTTCGATGTCTGGAGATTCAGTAATTCATGAAAGAACCTCTTTTTTCCTCATTTCCTGTTTTTGAACTTCTTCCACTAGCACCCCTGAAGCAAAGAGTTGTACTGTGCTTCAGCACAAATGGCTAAAAGTGACATTAATTATTTTATTTATTTACTTTTCATTTGTTTGGGCAGCCTGCCTGCAGACAGTGAGAGTTTGGTGAGCTGCATTGCCTTACAGATGTGCTAATTTTTTCCTGACAGAGATGATAGCTTCAATGATGCTGATTTAAATGAGATGATTTGAATCTTGGAGACTAATTAAAAATAGTTGTCTGACTGACAACTAAGCATTCACAATAAATTTCTGTATGGTCACATATTTATCACATTTTGAATTCTTAGGTGAAAAATAAGTGACTAAATATATAGCTTTACATTTCAACAAAATACCAACACATCCACAAAATTCATTTTGGTGTTCAAAAAGACTAATAGTTTAAAATGCTTTTCATTGCACATCGCTGCTTTTATTCTTAAAATGTGTATCGTGATTCTGTAAATATTCTTATGCTAATACTAAATAGGATCGGAGTTTTATTAATAGCAAATTGTAATAAATTTACTTTTTGAAAAATAATGAAGTCATTTCAAATTAACTATTTTCATCCAAAAAGGATTTAATATAGAAGAGAAAAAGTTTTGATTAAAGGATAAAGGTATGAAATTTAAGTTTAATAATCATACAGAATAATATTCAGTAAACCCTAAAGCTGAAGAGGGTCATTCTAGGGTATGGCCCTCATTTTCCCAGAGTTCATGCATGGTGTAATTTGCTTTGGTGTTTCAAACCCCACATTCTTTTCCTCACCTCAGACCAGATGAGCTTTCAAAGCTTTGAATTCCTCTTTCATAATTTCAAATCTTCGTGGTGCTTTGAAATGCATATTTTCCATAAATAGAGTATTAGTCACAAAAAAGGATTCAATTTGGTTTCATGATCAGATTTTTCCCATATTTAGATTGTCCCCTAATAACTGATCTTTGAAGCCATAAAACTGGATTTCTAGACTCAATTCATCCTGTGTGGAATTTTCCATATCCCTTCACTTGCTTAGATTCTATGGTTTTTAGTTATCAACTGCTACATTATTAATTTTAAGTGTTACACATTCATAAGGATACATTTAATTTTCAGATTTAATACTTTTTTCCACTGTTGTTTATAATTTTATAATATTTTTCTCTGTGGCTCATTTTGACAAGGATTTTCTTAAAAAAGTAAAATTAATTTGCCAAGTAGAATAGCAATAAACTGTGAACTCATTAATGACAAACATTAATAAGTTTGTTTTCCCACTCTTTATCTCTAGGGTAACTCCAGGTGTATGGTAAATGTGAAACAAAGTTTTTCTGAATACATAAATGAATCATAAATTTTAAAAAGTTTCTATATATTTCTTAAATAAACATCTTTGAAAAGGTAGCATTTGACCCTCACTGTGCTGGTTGATATTGGAAAAAAAGATTATATAAATTTTTAAAATTTATATCAAATTTTAGCAAAAAATCAACATACCTATAAAATTTGGTGTTGAAAAAATTTGATATTTTACAATGTTCTTCACTGCATATTGTTTTACAGAATATCAGACCTAAAAGAAATATTGAATATTTAAAAAATTCAGTCAACTTTATATAAATGAGGGACTAAAGATAGATTAAAGGTGTTGCTGGATTCATTAAACAGTCAACATACATTGGTGAATTTGGTTTAGAATCCAAAACTCTCTAAAACATGTTAGCTACATTTTACAGTGGGAAGATTCCTTCCCTTTTATGTAGCCTAGCAAAGCAAATATGAACTTATCTCAAACACACACAAACATATTTATAAAAAAAGTAGTTAACTAAATTTTATTTTTATTTAAAACACTTTCATATGAGGGCAAAAACTTAAAGAAATATAGTTACTTTTTGTTAAATCATATTTTCCATTTCAGTAAATCAGTGTTTCAGTTCAAGACGTATCTATAAACTTGCCAAAGTAAATATGAGAGAAGCCATCTTTTTTCTTAATCTCATTAAAAATAACTATTATATTGGTAGTTCCAGCCATATGCATGAGCATATACCACGTCTCTCCCTATCTGTCTCTACTACAGCTTGTTTTTAATTTCTTGATCAAATGTTAGCAAAAGGGTTGGGAGAAATCCATAATGTCTCTGTACACAGGTTAACATGACTTTCCTTAAATGTAAATAGGAAGTACTGACATCAGTTATTAACCTGGAAGTGTATCTGACCAAAAGGAAAAAATGACTTCAAATTTCACTGTAAATATACAGTAAAATTTTTAAGCTATAATCATGTAAAGGAGTAGTACTTTTCTGAAAAATATGATTGAAATTCCCCAAATTTATTATTGTTATCCAATAATAATCAAACAACCAGGGAAGACTTGACTTTGAATATCCTATAAACATAATTTTATTTCCGCTTCTTCCTTGAAGGATTAGATGAGAACCATTCTAAGTATTAATTTTCTTTAAAAAAAAGTAAGCTTTTCAGCTGAAATTTGTTTAGTTAATATATAATAGTATGTGTTTTAACATGACTGTTCGTATTTTAAAAGATTGTTGGTAGTACTGATTTGTCCAGAGTGTCAGCACTCTTTCATGTGTACAGTTAACTCCTCATTTAAGTTGAAATTGCTATGTTCTAACACAAGTAATTAATACAAGTTGTTATAGTTTTTGTTTTTGTAGATTATAGATCTTCAGAGATACATAATAACCTTATTTTATTATACTTGAAACTTAGCATAATCAAGATGACAGTATAATCCAAAGTTCTCAAGGCTTCTGGTAGGGACCTTATATTTAAATATGCAAAAACTAGTACTACCATCTTTCTTGTACATACAATGGAAAAGTAGTACCATGTTCCAATATCTTTGGAATGGATAGGGGTGGCAAGTAGGTGGGACACTTCCTTCTAACTATTGTATTTTCTCATGCAGATACCACCTGATTTCCTGCTATGATCAGCAATTTTCTATGGAATATTAGGTTTTTCAAATCAAAGTTGAGGATTAGATAACCTTGTTTATTAAAGTTCTTGAACCATTTTCTGCTTGTCATTATGTTGTTGAGGCCTCCACACTTCCTTCTTTCAGATGTCAACCCCAGCCCCAATTTTAAACCCTACAGATATCCAAAGAAGACTAACTATTTATCTGTGTGGATTTATTGAGGGGATCTAATTAACTCTGTCTAAACTTCTTTAATCAAAATTATGTTTAGAGTGGCTTGATTTTCAAAACTGATCTTTATTATTTTTACCTTAAAAAAGAAAACTTAACTTTATCAACAAAACTATAAATGTACCAGCCACAACTTGCCTTATTAAGTTGTAAATATGGTTAGCTGAATGGTGGGTAGGAAGTTATGGAGGGTTTATAGTAGTTGACAACTACTAATTTGAGTTAATGACAAAAATTCAAAGAAAGTAAACATTGAACAAAACTGAAATCATAACTTAAATATTGAAATAATCTGTAGTCCATTAATGTGTATTCTTTACATTTTATGTCCAAATAATTTCAGTAATACATTTGTTAACCAACACTTAATGATCTCTAGGAAACACTTCATATCTTTTTTTACGTATTCTAGTGCTTCACAACTTTTATGTAAATTTTCCTCTAAATTTAAATCGATTGTTTTGTTCTGTATTTTGTGAAGATGGAGAAAAATTGTCACCAACATGGATAAAATTTTTTTCATAAACGACTTAATCCTTTAGAAGGTTGTATTTTATTGAGTAGATTAGATCAAGTGAATTTCTGTTAACTTTTTTTTCCACGCAGACTAAATATCTCTTAAACGATTACATTTTTTGTCTGGGTTTACATAATATTTACCTGGTTTATAAATACTTGCAAATTTTGTTTAATATGATCTATTGATTTATATTTATATATAATTACTTCTGTCATTACTCATAGGTAGAAAATTAGGGATGATACAGTATAGGCTACCAACATTATCAAGACTTAAGCACTAACAAATTTTCTACTATTTTATAAAACCAGAATGAAAATACCTGAAGGAATAAAATTTTTGTTCCTTTGCTCACTGATGTATCTCAAGCTCTGAACAGTGCCTGTTATACAATAGGCACTTAATTTATATTTGAAGAATAATAAATAAAACTTCAAAAATAAAAGTGAGAGTTTGAGGAACGGAAATAGACCAAAAAAACCCACACAATTTAAAACCTCAAATTACCTAAATATATTCAAGTTATGAATATATGACAAAGATTGCATTTCAAACCAAAGACAAGCTATGTAATAAAAAAACATTTGGATAATAAACTTATTATTTCAAAGACAATTTAATTAGATTGTCCCCTCAAATCACATTCCACCACTATTGTCTAATAAGTTGAAGAGAAAAACATTTAGTTAAACCACTAAAAAGTGAACATATGTGAACATTGATCTTGGAGTGAGATAGTCTTTTTTGAGTAAAACCACAGACAAAAAAATAATGGACAGATTTGATAGTATAAAATTTTAAAATTTTAGTCTCTGAAGAACATCATGGGTAAAATTAATAACAGATGACAGACTTGGAAAATGTTTATATCTATTGAGGAAAGAATAAAGGTTGATAACTTTAATTTATAAAAACTTATGAATTAATAGAAAGACTCACTGTCTCAGAGAAAATTGGACAATAGATGCAAGCAGAAACAATTTCTAAATTTAAATTACAAATGATAAATATGTAAATATCAGTGTTTGTCAAATCCACTGCTAACCAAAGACTTTTAAATTAAAACAATAATAAGTTACTTTTTGTTATACCACTAATATGGTAAATAGTCTTAATAAATGCATGACCATAGCCACTTTTGCTTTGAATATAATGAACTGGACTCTATCTTACGTAACTGGTGATAGTCCCCCTTATTGTGTGTGTCTGGAGGACTCTTTTGTAATGATATGACAAAAGATTGTTTAATAATCTTACCCTTTGAATTAGAACTTCCAGTTTTAGGAGAACATTGTTGATGATATTTTATAAATTGAAAAAAGAACCATTACACAATAAAATATGTGTTAAATACATTTTGACACCTTAGAATAATAGCATAAAATACAGTTATTAAAATGCTATTGAAGAAAAATATGCTATATCATGAGAAGTCAAACACAGGTTATAACAGTATGTGCAGCATCTTTCAAAATTTATCTAAAATCATGTTATAGCTTGACAGATAAACATGAAGAGAAACAGAATACTAAAGAATACACTAAAAAATTAATGATATATAGAGTGGAATTATTTGAATAGTGCTTCTTCTACAATAGGCAGTTCATTTATATTTGAAGAATAATGAATAAAACTTCAAAAAAATTTTAATTTTATTGTGTATAATTATTTTGTATTTTCTATAATAAATAAGTCTTTATTTTGTAATCCAGAAAATATTTTAAATAAATTTTAGAATAGGTGCTGGGACAGCTGAATAATGACAATCAAAAATGAATATAATTCTGACACATTGCAAAAGAAAAGATCATAAATAGTCAAATTATTTTCCTTATCTACAAAGTAATGAGGCCTCTTGAATGTTTTACATAGGAGAAAATTGAGTTAGTTGTTTGTAGTGTAAGTTTTGTCACACAAGCACAGGCAAAAAATTGGTGTTCCCTAAGAAAATGAACACTAGTGGCTGTAGATGGGAAAAAAACTAAGATTCTCAGATTATTGGAGCACATTATTAGAGTTTACGGAGATGAGAAATGTTTCCATTTTAAATCTCTATTAAAATATTTTCATTTGTTTGAGTAAATGGTAGAATCAAATAAAGTCTCTTATTCAGATTCCAATCTGTTGAAGTCGTGTTTTACTAAACTCAACATGCTAAATTTCTCTCACATCATTGGAATCCTTCAGTTTCTTCCCAGAGAAAACTGCTCACCTGGAATATCAGAGCTGAGTTATCCAGAGGGTGTTCCTCGTTACCCTGGTTTGAAAGTGATAAACTAATCATAGCTACTTCTTAATTAATAGTCCTTTGAAAATCATAAGTTAGCAAAGTGTCTGCTTTATAATTCTGAAGAATTATTATTATATCTGCAGAGAGTTAATGATCACTTTTATAGTGCATGGCACTTAGTCATTTAGTATTGTTTGGATTGTGTGCAGTTCCTATAATCAGGGAGCATTTATTCTACTGGGGAAACATAACATAGATATAGATATAAATGTTACATATATGTATTAAATATACATTTTAAATAAATTATAGATATATACTGAGTTATTATATATGAATGCTAATATTGCATAAGAAACATAAATAGACATTGGAGTTCACTTCAGGGGGAAGGTCTCCTCAGTGCCACAGCTTCTATTCTATTATAAATGCCTCTGGAAGAGCTTGTCCAAAATTTGGAATGCTGGTACCTGGCTATTCCAGTAGAAAGGTCATTTTTATTTCTAAAATATGCAGCATAAATTATTTTTTTTCTACATGCTATAATATTTAGTATTATCACACCTAAAGACTTTCTGTGGACAGGTTCACATCCATAGGGTATGGGTTTATATTTCCTGCCTACCTGGCCTCAGCCAGATTATGGAGTGTTTCATCTGCCAACACAGTATGTGTAGCATTATGTCACACCACGAAATCCACTTTATAGCAGTAAAGAAAGTGTAACAAAGAACAGGGGCTAATGGAATCCACTGGTTCCATCGCATGTTGCAATGAAGTTTCTGGCCTGAGAGAGTAATGGAGAGCTGTGAAGACAATAACTGAGGCACCAACCACTCTGCATGTATTAAGAACCATCTTTCAGAACACATTATGCACACTACGTCAACAGCTAGCATATGATTACATTGTATAATCAATAACTAATTATTGTTGTGATTTTCTAATCATTTGTCTTTTAACTTTCATACTAGAGTTTCAAGTGATTTAAACAACATTAAAATATTAGAGCATTTTGAATTGATTATATACTTGCCTTGGCCAGTGAGTGTATGCTTTCATATGTTTTCATATGAATAATCGGTGTCCTTTTGTTTTAACTTGAAGAACTCTGTTAGCATTTTGTGTAAGGCAGGTGATCAGCTTCCTCAGCTTTGTTTGTCTAGGAGTCTTTACCTCTTCTTCATTTCTCAAGATCAGCTTTGACAGGTATAGTAACTTCAGTTGACAGTTTTTTCTTTCATCACTTTGAATATATCATTCCACTCTCTCCTGGCCTGCAAAGTTTCAACTGAGAAACCTGCTCAGAGGCTTCTGGGGTTTCCTTTGTATGTAATGAGTCACTTTTTAATAGCTGCTTTAAAGATTCTCTTTCTCTCCAATTTTTGACAATCTGATTTAATGTGTTTTCATATGGAACTCATTAAATTTAGTCTATTTGAGCCTCCTGAATTTGAGTGTCTATTGCCCTCTCCAGAGTTGAGAATTTTTTAAATCTATTATTTCATCACATAAAATTATTCTCCCTTTCTAATTCACGCTTTTCCTTCTGGGAATCCTATAATGTAGAATAGTTCATTTGCCCCATTCCATTAATCTCTTAGGCTTTCTTCACTCTTTTTAATCTGCCCACTTTTTATTTTGCTCCTCTGACTAGATAATTTCAAATGACCTGCTTTCAAGCCTGTTGATTGTTTTTTCTGTTCCAGTGTATTGTTGAACTCCTATAGTAAAATTTTAATTTCAATTAGTGTATTTTTTAGTTCCAATATTTCTGTTTGTTCTTTTTGTTTTTGTCTCTGTTGATATTCTCATTTTGTTTATGTATCATTTGCTGATTTCACTTATTTGTTTATCAGTTTTCCCTTATAACTCATTGAACTTCTTTTAAGCAATTAATTTTAATTGTTTATCGGGTAATTTATAAATTTCCATTATTTTGGATAAGTTACTGGAGATTTCTTTTCTTTCTTTTATTGTGTTGATATTTGGTTTCTCTAAAATGTAAAGTATAAACAAATTATCAATGAGAGACATATAATAGGAATGAATTCATTGTTTTAAAAATCTTGACCTTACAAGTTGCTATAAAGCATAAAAGATATGGTTCTAATTTAATTTATTTTGATACTTTATTTTAATTGCTGTAAGTGAAAAGAATCTACTCTCAGCAATAAATAATGATATTTACCCTTCAAATCTATTCATGACTTAGGTAAACATTTTCTTTGAATTTAGCAATGTTCTTACAGATTTCAGAAAGTACTGCATGTCTATGTTTTTAAAAATTGCTCCAAATTGACTGCAAATTTTTATTAAAAAGGTTTTACACAACTCAAAATTTTTCCATTTTTAATGAGTGCAATATGAAGATTTTGTAGGTAGCACGGGTAGTTTTTGTCATTGATTGCATAATGATAGAAGCACTTCCCTATGTATGTTTTCAAAACACTCTCTTGGCAGCATAATATTCTTTTTAAAAGTTATTGCTTTCTCCATCATTACCAATATGTCAACTTTAACTTGAAAGGATATTTCAGCATACAAATGCTGATTAAGTTATTTACGAGGTTGAACAATATTGACAGCCACTTATCATCAAAGAAGTTTAATAAATTTAGAAAATGTTTATGGAGAGTTAAAAGAAAAATGTATAATTTTAATTGTATTTACTACTCTCAAATATTTTGCACCAGATATTTTTGTAGTCCCTTCACATTTAATCATGAAATATTATAATAAATCAACTATTTTTGTGTTTGTTCTAATAAACCTTTATTTATCAAAGTGGGTGATCTATCATCATTCCCCTCTTTGTTTAGAGGCATCAAAACATTTGCTTTGTATACATCACAAGCATAGGAGAGGATGATATGGCATACTCTGCAGTCCAATGTATTTTAAAAGTCTTTTTTAAATAAAATTATCCCCACAGATGACACCTTTGTTCCCTTTTAGATACAATTGCTTTACTACAGTGATTTCTCTATCAATAATTTCTGGAAATAAATATTTCATGTAGTAATATTGCTAAACATAACTCCCAAATCATTTTTTACTGCTTTAAAAGCAGGCACATTAAAATGGTTATATTTATCAAGTTTTTCCAAGAAACAATAGTTTTATAAAGGATTATTTTACATCATCTCCGGTACATATTTCTGTTATTGACCACACACAAAAAGTCTTTTCTGTTTTATTATTGAGGCAGATTTTACCAAAATTTTAACTTAAGAAATGTTAGAAACATCTGTACTTTTTTTTTAAACAAACGTCCTCTGGTGTTCTGCAATTTGTTTGATTTTTTCCTCCAAACAATTGGAATATTTTTTGTTTTTTTTAAAAGTACTTGCTATTAAATAAATATACTTTAGTCTTTGTGTCATTGTTTTGCTAATATATTTAGGTCTATTTTTACAATAACAGGAAAGAAAAAAAATTTACCCAATGGTATGAAATTGTTTTAAATTGAGGCAATATTTACATAATGTAATAGAATTAACTATTTCAAATTGAATGATTCATTGTCATTTAGTACAATCACAGTATTGTACAACCACCATTTCTATGTAGCTCCAAACTATTTACCTCACCACAATAGGATATCCCATACTCCTTAAGAAGTTATTCCTCATTATTCTCTCTCCTGAGTCCACAGCAACCACAAATATGCTTTCTGACTCTATGGAAATACTATGGATGTAAGTATTTCATATAATTGAATCACACAGTATGAGACTTTTTATGTTATTTTCTTTTACTTAGCATGTTTTAAAGGTTCATCCATATTGCAGTATGTATTGGCAATTAGTTCTTTTTTTATGGTGGAATAATGTTCAGTTGTACATATATATCACAATTTGTTTATTCATTTATCTGACATTTGGGTTATTTCTACCTTTTAGCTATTGTGAGTAATGCTGCTATAGACAGTGTGTACATGTATTTGTTACAGTACTTGTTTCAGTTCTTTTTAGTGGAATTGCAGGGTCATGTGGGAATCTTGTGTTTCACTTTGCAAGGACCCACCAGCAGCTAAAAAAGTTAACATTCCCATGAGGAAAGCATGAGGGTTGTTTCTAATTATTCCACCTTGTCACTTGTTTTCATTTTTAATTATCATACTATTCTAGTGGTTGTAAAGTGATAACCCATTGAAGTTTTAACTTGCATTTCCCAAATGACTGATGTTCTTAAGCATTGTTCATATACTTGTTGGCCATTTGCATGTCTTCTTGAAAGGAATGATCATTTTTAAATTAGTTTTTTTGTCTTTGTTCTTGAGGTGTGAGTGTTCTTTGTTATATTCTATCTCTTGCCCTTATCATATAAATGTTTGCAGATATTTTCTTTTATTATGCAAATTGTCTTTTTACTTTATCATGTGTCTTTTAAAGTACAAAAATTTGTTTCATGAAATCTAACTTACCTATTTTTCCTTGTGTTGTTCTTGATACTTTTTTTTTGTCCTAAAAAATGGTCTGTCTTATAGAGTATGCCATGTGCGCACTTGAGAAGAATATGTATTCTTTTGTTGAGTAGAGGGCTCTATATACATCTGTTAAGTCTAGTAGTTTCATAATGTTGGTCAAGCGCTCTATTTCATTATGTTTAGATGTTTAATCCATTATTAAAAGTGGGTTATTGAGGTTTCCAACTATTGTTACAGGATTCTCTATTTCTTCCTTTAATCCTGTCACTATTGTCATATATCTTGAGGCTCTGCTTTTTGGTTTATATGTTTAAAATTCTTATATCTTTTTGATGATTTGACCCTTTTGCTAACATATAATATCTTCCTTCACCTTTTGTAATAGTTTTTGGCTTATAATTTATTGTGTTTGATAATAGTCAACCAGTCCATCTCTCTTTTGGTTACAATTTGCATTTAATATTTACTTTCCATCAATTATGAGCTGAATGTCTGTATATCTCCCCCCAAAAATGTATATGTTGAAATCTTAATCCCTAGTGTGATAGTTTTGGGAGATGGGACTTTTAGAAAGTAATTGGGTCACAAGGATGGAGTCTTTGTGAATGAGACTAGTGCCCTTATCAGAAGAGACACAAGAGTTTTTTTCCCCTCTGCTCTCTCTGCATGTGAGAATACAAGAAAATGACCATCTATAAACCATGAAATAAGATGTCACCTGACATCAGATCTGCCAGCACTTTGAACTTAAACTTTCCAGTTTTCAGAACTGTGATAAGTAAATGTTGGTTATTACAAAGATTACAATTAACTTGTCTAGTAAGTCTAGCAATGTCTGTGCTTCTTCAGGGACAGTTTCTGTTCACTTCTTCTGTGACTAACAGATACCTTTCTGTCACTTTGCATGTTTTACAATTTTTGATGGAAATTGGAATTTTTGTATATTATTATGTGGCAACTTTGTAAATCATATTTTTATACTTCTCAGCATTTTGTTTAGTGAAAGCTTTAGGTATTTGTTTAGTGCCTTTTTAAAACTATTTGCAAAAGCCTGCAACTTGTTCACTTGTGGTCTCTGAAGTTTTGTTTCTTTAGCTTGTGTTTACCTAGTGTTTTAACAACAATTTCCTAGAAATCGAGGAATGGGGACTGGAGAGAAAAAGAGAGAGAAAGTCAGAGAGAGGGAACCACAGGGAGAGAGAGTGCCAGAAGAAGAAAGAGAGAGTGAAAGAAGGAAAAATATAATTTATAAAAACCACTTGTGCCCGGCTTCACAGATTGCTTCTGTGCTTGGTGTGCCTTCACTGCTTAGCCAGGCCATTTAAAACTCTGCCTTAGTCTTCACTTCTTGTTTTTATTGATCTTAGAGATCAGCTATAGGTTTTCAGGTTTTTACTGAGCATGTATCTTGCCCTGAGCATGTGCAGTGGCTCTCTAATTTCTGCCTATACTGGGATGCTTTTAAATGTCTTAATTTCCCAAAGAAACTCCCTAGATTTTCCTCCCAGGCTTTGGATACTCTGTCATGTCCCTCAAGTTTCAACTTTTGCTCCAGGTGGCTTCAGGTTGTTCTTTTGTCTTACAATGTGATTCAGGAATGTCTGCTGCTTTTCTGACCAATGGAAGCTTTGAATTAGGCAAACTAAAGACAAACACCTTGCATTAGTCTTTCATTTAGCTTCCAGACTGTTGAGAATTCTTTGAAGATAAAGTATGCTGTTTTTTCTTCCTGATGCCAGGGTCACATATTGGGAATGTAGCCTGTGGTCTTTTAAACAACTATTGATCCAGCGAAAATAAATAAAAATGCCATATATCTTTCCTACTATTTTATGTTGGCTTTTTCTTGTTTCAGTGTTCTCTTTTTAATGTAAAGCTTAGTTGGTTTTTTTTTTCAGAGTTTTCACACACTTGATTTCAACTATTTTGCTTGATTTTCCAGTATTTCTATAGAAAGACAGAACTTGAATCTGCCTCCTTTGTCATTTTTGCTGACATCCTCTGATCTTTGAGTTTTGGTTTTTAACTATTAAATTTGAAATGTCAAAAGGAGTTGAAAATTTATATGTCACTCACAAAGCTAGAGGTTCTTCTTTCAATTATAGAGAAGTTAGTTTACCATGCTTTGATAATTAAAATAATTTTAAGCTTTGTCATTAGTGAGGGTCATCATTCAAAAGTTGTAAGTATAGATTCATTTTCTTGATATGTATCCTACGGGATATTCTATATAAGAACCAAAATGTGACTAGTTTACCTTGCTATCTGTTAGGTGCAATGAATGACATTTGCAGTAGACTAAACATTCTGCTTTCTCAAAATTCATATGTTAAAACCTAATCCCCAGTGTGATGGTATTTGGAGGTGAGGCCTTTGTGAGGTGATTAAGCCATGAGGGTGGAGCCTTTTTATAATTATGGAATTAGTTGGAAATTAGAAATTCTGTATATTATGATGTAGCAATTCTGTACCTAAGATTCTTACCCTCCTTTAGCTTTTATTTAGTGCCTTTTCTAAACTATTTTTAAAAGTCTATAATTAATTATGGGAATTGTGACCTTATAAAACAGGCTCCTGTGAGCTACCTTGACCCTTCTGCCATGTACGGTTACAGTGAAAAGACAGCAGTCTATGAACCAAGGTGTGAGCCTTTGCCAGACCTCGAATCTTGTGGTACCTTGATGTTAGACTTTCTAACCTCCAGAACTGTGAGAAATAAATTTCTATTGTTCATAAGCCACCCATTCTATGAAATTTTATTATAACAAGCCAAAAGACTAAGACAATATTATTTTTTCAAAATTATCTTAATTTCTTATCAATAAAACCAAAGCAGATTATTGTTGTCTTATATGAAGTTATGTACACAATCTTGCCTCTTATGTTTGTAAATAAAAAGTCCTTGTCATTAAGCTTGGCTTGTTATGACTTCTTTTATTAGTGATAGGCATATATTGGTATACCTATATCATACAGCTGTGTATCATTCTTAAAATGCCACTCTACAAAGTACAATATCAATTTAAACTAAATTGACCAATGTAGTAAATTTTTCTCAGAATTCTACTGTCATTATAGTTTAATTATATAGAGGGGAATAGTAATTTAATGGTTTTAATCTTTTGTTGTATAAATATTGATTTCTCTACATGAGCTCTTTGATTCATTTGTCACATGATTTAACAAATATTGTTCATATTTAAGTCTTTTAAAATAAATATTTTAATAGTATTGAGAATTATTGATTTAATTATTATTATATTTCTTTTTTTTGACATATTGAATGCTTTTTATTTCTTTTTCTTCTTGGAAAGCATAAAGTCACTTGGGGTTAACTTCAGTAATGTTTTCTGTTTTGAAAGCATCAAAAGTTAAAAATAATTTCAAAATCCCCAAGGAGAGTGAAACCTGAAGGTTGGCATTTGGATAAAAATAAGTCATTTTTGTTTATCTTTAAGAACAGGTGTTTTTAAATTTCTTTAAAATGTATTAAAAAAACATAACACTTTTATTGTATTTATATATTTTTTCAATATTTATATATTTTTTTCAATATTTATATATTTTAAGGCTATAACTATAGTCACCAACTTTACCTTTCCTTAAAATTTATGGTACTAAGGATCTCATTAATTTTAATAATCTATGAGGAAATAATGTGCCTACTATAAAATACAAAAAAAATCTAAAAACTTATTACTTATAAAGAAAGGATGAATAATGACAGCAAAAATGTGAGAATAAAAAGTTTTTCACATATTCTACTTATGTATTCATACTTTGAAGTTTAAGTGCCCTTTACTTCATTCTTAAAATGAAGCTATTTTAAAATTGCCACATTCCTACCTCATGAAGATGTTATAAAAACTAACAAAACAAACTCATTAAGTATTTTTTAAAAGTTCTCATAATGACAAAGTTACTTTGCTCTCAAAAGTATACTTTCATATTAAATGTTACTTCTTTTGCAATCATTTAAATCCATACGTAATTTTCCAGTTTTTATAGATTAGATTGTAAAAACTTTTGAAATAGCGGCTATTGTTTGTCCAGCATTTAAATGTGCAATAATTTGAGCATACTGGTACTGGCAGAAAATATAATATTGGGAAGGTTATTAAATACTGAGTATCTGCAAAACAAATTAAGTTAGAGTTATTCATCCCAGATGTTTTAAAAATCAGATATATTTTGATATTTAATTATATTCACCAGCCTTAAATCTTATATTTGGTGTTTGTGTGGCATCAAGAGAGTATATAAGACTGTCATACAAAAATAACAGAAACATTGCATATAATTCAGGAAGCTATTTTGTGTAAGTGAGCCTTCAGATTTTTGAAGCACATGCACTGGTTTCAGAATTAAATGAGTTGGTACCAATGGTGGATTTTCAAAACAAATTACATATGGTTGTCTGGAAATAATATTTATTCTAAGTCAAGAATACTGACTAGTGCAATTGGGGTAGATCAATCTGTGAAGATATAGTAGAGTTGGAAAGCAAGCTTTGACTTCTTTCAGAAAGTGCAGTGATATATTAGGTCATCTTCTTGCCTTTTATTAGTCATATTATGAAATAATGTCTCAAAGGAAAACTATTTGCATATTCTCGTTTTACTACCAAAATTAAATTTTCAAAAAGTATCTGTAAAATTGTTATGAGTAAATTCTTAAGAGTAAATAATCCCTTCAAAGTAGCTAAAATACTTACCTTCAGCAACCTCATATTTTTTAGGAATAGCCAGTGTGAATCAAGCAATTACTGTTCAAATGATACTTGGAATGCTCTATACAGTGAAACCTCATTGGGTTATATTATTGGTGTGATACTTCCTTTGGCTGTGGCACATGTTTCACCAAAAATGTTTAAAACTCCATCTTCTACCTCTACGGATAGAGATGTCAGTGATATTCTGCACCACTTTGTAAAAAGTCTTGTATCTTTGCTGACACACAGGAGCTTTGTAAATGCTGAATCCATTCAATTAAGGAGAAAAAAAAATAGAGAGTAAAAATATCTTGACAAAGTTCCAAAAAATATCTAAGTTTTTACCTCAAATTATTTTGTTCTGTATTTCTTCCTTCTAATTTTGGACAATTAAGATAAAGGATTACGATAGCTTTCTGTAAGTATAGCTAACTAAAGGGTATATTTCAAAGATGTACATGAGTGTACAAGTTTATAATCCTTGCTTGTTGGGGTTCATTTAGGATTGATTTTGTTTCAGGTTCTTTTAAACAGGGTAGGTCTCTCATCTTTGAGTGGGCTCTTTCAGCACTTCAATAGACCAAACTTTCCACCTAAAGATTCTGTTTTATCATGAAAATTGGGCTAAATTTGGTTTCTTCCGAAGTTCTGTATGTTATTTCACAGTAAAAGTGGTGAAAAATACCTAATCATCGCTGTGGAGTAACTGAGGAGTGAGGCTCAACTATGGAAGTAAACTTCCCTCTCCTTTCCCTACCCCCCTTTCTACAATACAATGGTCCATCTGTGAGGTCAGAGCAACCAACTTCATTTTTAAACAGAGACTAATACACTGATGTATTAGAAAAACCGTAAAATAAATGTCAAACTGCTTAGTCATTTCTTAAAATATTTGACCTAAGTTCAGAAAAGGACAAGAAAGACAAACCATTAGGCACAGTAAGAGAGGGATTACATTCAACAGCAATTTTCTCTGAAATATTTTAAGTATTTCTGATGTGTGCAAGAGTTTCCCGCCTCCGTAATTATTTCTCATTCAATAAGTAAAAGTTGATGCAATGATTTCATTTATAGTAAAGGGTTTGGAGAAAATGTCTCCCTAACAAAATAATGTACAAAAATAACATACAGAACCTCCTCAGAGGAACCCAAAGTCAGCTTAATTTTGATGATAAAATAGAATCTTTAGATGGAAAATTTTGTCTGTTAATGTGTTCAAGAAACTAACTCTGATTTTATATATATTTAGTTCAAGAAAATAAATAAATGCCAAATGATTTAAAATACGGTGTATCTGTCTGCATCTATTTTTTCCTTGCCCCTAATTCTACCTGCAGTAATGTATTCCTTGTTACAGGGCTCTCTCTACCTCCAATACCCTATTGTTGTTTGTATGAGGGACATCCAGCAATGGTCAAGGTTTCTTCAGTCCCAGTTTGCTTATTGAGATCTCAATATGTAAAACATTGGTTCTGAGTCTGTATCCCTAGAGATTTGTGTAGATATTGAGGGAGATCTGTGAGCTTTTCACAATGTTTAATACAGCTCCATGAACTCTAAAGAGTGTCTAGAACATTTGTTTTCATAAACTGACCTTCCAATCAGTTATCAAATTATGATCTCAGATTCTCTGACAAGCCAAGATGAACAAATCAATTAAAAATATTGCTACCAAGGAAATAGACTATTTTTTCTCTAACCTGTTTCCATCTTGTTTTTGAAAGGTTTGCAGTCAGAATGAGTTCTACAATCTGAAGAAATTAAACATTATTTTTTTAACATGACAAGATAAGAAAGGTTATATAGCTAATAGTATGCTCCAAATTAAAAACCATGTCAGGAAAACTGTCATACTGTCTATTACATTTCAAATCTATGTATAAACAGTTAACAAGGATTGGCTGAAAGGTGACATAGAGACAATGTCCCTGGAACTTATTCCATGAGAAGATGAAGATCATGGGGTCTCTTCCAGCTTCCTTTCATTCACCTAATTCATCTTCTGTAAATGCGTGGGCAGGTTCCTGGGAGGCTCTAGATCTGGCAGCTAGCTACAGGATAGAGGGGTTAGGCATAATTAATATTTCTTAGTATGAATCTGCATATTTCCTTCCAGAGGCGTTAATTCAGACCCAGGTTATGCCTAGTTGGGCAGTGGCCAAAGGAATTCAGACCACAGAGTACAGAGAGCATAAGATAGTAATAACTCTGTTTACCTGACACTTTGCCTGAAAGGACCCTCTCCCCACAGTGAGAAGGCCTGAGATGTGACCAGAAGATGGGGCTGGCTAGACCGATGGCATCATTTCTCACCTCCTAGAACAGTATCTGGCCAGGAAATTCTCAATAAATCATGAAAGCTATTGATAAACAATTTGGAGCATCATTTTTATGTGCTGCTGCAAGCACTATAAGTCCAGCATGAATTGATTCAGGATTCTGGCACCTTCACAAATATATATTTCTAAACTTTACATTAATGTCACAATTTTACATTTAAGAGAAGACCTACAGAACAAGTTTAAAAATATACAAAGAATTGGACAGGAAAATCATGTTTCGAAGTGTGGAAACTGAAAAAACACAAATTTTTTATTTTGAAAAGATGAAGAATAACGAAGATGGTAAATTGACTGATATATATATTGCTACCATAAGGGTCTTAATTTGTAATTGTACATTCCACACTCAAACACAAGATATTGAATTATTTTATTAAATTATAGTAATGACAAGATTGTCATCTAAAAAGCTGATATTTTTCTGTAGCTTATATAAGGCATCCCAAACATTCTACCAGCAGCATTACTAATATAAAGTACTTTTTTGGCCTGTTATCTAAGAAGTAAACTTCTTGAGATGGAAGTGGTTCTTTGTCACAGAGAGTGACCATCATGTTGAAGGTACTTTTTAGTTGCTTTCCTCATTTTATATGCCTTTTATATACATTGTTAAACAATTCCATCTTGGGCCTCAACCTAGTCTCTGAACACTTTCCATCTCTTAAACCACATAAACTGAGTTTCTGATTAACCTGATGGGTCATGAGGCATATAGAAAATTGAGTTTCTAAAGATTAGGGGACATGTGTGCCTCATAAACTTAGTTGAGAACTCTTAAGCATTGAAATATCTTAACCATTCAGCATAGGTCCTGGCTAAAGCTTCCATTCTGGAAAATGTATCCATTCACTCAACACATCTGTATCTAATGTATGCTGGCACCTTGTTGGGCTCTGTTCTAAAAAATTTTTGAGAGAGACATCTTAGGCAATATGAATAAATAAAGAGGAGCCAACAGGAGAGAATAATTTAAACTTGGAAAAAACGACAAGGGAATCCATATTCCAGGCTTAAGTGGATTACTTTGAGGAAGGAGATGGAAGGACTTTAGAACCCTGCCCCTCAACTATTTTCACTGTGGAGTGACCATGTTCAGCTCCTGAGGCCCTTTATGAGCTGTGGGCCTAGGGCCGCTTGGAGATCTCTGCTAGTTGCTTTCCTAGCCTTTTCTCCTCCCCCTCCACTCTCTCATCTGGGGTCAGGGCAGAATCAGCTGGAAATTAAATGACCCACCCCCTTAAGGTCAGTCCCCATACATTTCTTTCTCTCCTGCCATAGAGTACATTCAGCTCTTCAAGAGACGAGCCTCCCAGTGAAGCTAATGCAAACATGAACCTTAAAAAGAAAAAACCCGTCCGTTTCAGGTCTCAAAGGAGAGCTCCCCTGTAAGATCACAGGTGTTGGTTGACCTTTTGAGTCCCTCCATCTCACCTTCATCCCTTTCTTCTAGTTCCAGGGTTAAGACACACACACACACACACACACACACACACACACACACACACACACTTCGGAGTGTGCAGGGTTAAGACACACACACACACACACACACACACACACACACACACACACACACACACACACACACACACACACACACACACACACACACACACACTTCGGAGCGTGCACGGCAACGCGTCCGCTGGGTCTACGTCTGCTCTAAGCGGCGGATTCCTGCACCGGGATAAGGTTACCGCCGCCAGCCCAGGACTCCAGCGGTGTGGAGGATCAGTCGCCGGCCTCCTTCCCTCCCCCGCCGACGACGTAGAGGCTCCCAGACGGGCGCGAGCAGACAAGTAGCTGTTTTTTATTGAACACAGAAGCTCCTTGAAAACTCTGTGGGCTCCGGGATCTCCTGCAATTCCTTCCATTCCCAACGTGCAGGAGCCCAGCCCGCGCCCCCCGTCACTCCCTCCCATTTTCCTCGGGGGTTTGGGGAGGAGAGGAGGGGGCGGAGGGCGGGGAGGTGGGGGCTGGTGGGTGGGCTGGGCTGGCCCGGAGTCCCGATTCCTGGGCACCCGGAGAGGGGGGCGGGCCCCGCGCGGCCCGCGAGGCGCGTGATTGGGTCCGACCCGCGGCCGGCCCGTCAGTTTCGCCCGGAGTAAGGGGGGCGCGCGAGGGGAGTGGGCGGAGGAGGGGGCTGCCCGGAGCCTCTCGTCCGGCCCACTGACGGAATGAAGCCTTTAGGGGCACGCAGTCCTCCCAGATTTTTGGTTGAAGCCCCTCATCTGCCTCCAGTCTGAAGTCAGGGCCCGGCACAGGACGCATCGGAGGGTCCCGGCCGGCGGGGCCCACCGAGAGGGAGAGGAGGGGGCGCGAGACAGGAAGGAAGCAAACCACCCCGTTTAAAAGAAAGAGGCATTTGATTTGTCCCCCTCTCCCTCGCCAATGGCTGTGTAGCAAACATCCCCGACGATACCTTGGAAGGGACGAAGTTGGTGTGTCATCGCGATTCCGTGGGTCGAGCTCCCGGTTGTGAGTGCGGGGCTCGGAGATGGAGCGGTGGTCCTCTAGGTGGAAAACGAAACGGTGGCTGTGGGACCTCACCCTAACAACCCTCGCACTGACGTCCCTCTTCCAGGCTAGAGAGGTCAGAGGAGGTAAGAAAAAAAAAATGGACTTGGGGAGGTGGGAGATCGCCGTCGGTCATTCTCCTTCTGTGCCCCTCCCCCTCTGTGCCTACCCCCCCATACCCCCTCCCCCCTCCCAAAAAATTCTGTTAAATAAAATCCAGATTGCAGATTGCAACTGCCACCAGGTTGGAAGTGAAGACTGGAGAGCGAGAGATGGATGTAGGCGGGACAGTAATGGGAGAAAAGGTAGCTGGAAAAAAGATCTGTCAGGCACGGAGCCTGCTGAAATGCCCCTCGCCACTTTCCAGCGCCTTTGAAAGGAGGAAAAATATTCCTTTGAACACAAGGGCAGTTGTACAAAGCTTTTGTTTGAGGATCAGTCCTTAGACTGCCCTTTAACACATCTGGTTTCTTCAGAATCTAGCCAATGGAAATATCTTTTTAAAGGTGAACTGAGGAGAAAATATAGAGAAGGGGTATAAAATGAACCTTGATAAAGTTCTTTGTCTAGAATAAGTGAGAACCAGGCTGTTTTACTTTTAGGGATTTAAGAGAAAGCAGGGGGATGAATCTAGAAGACTGAGAACACTTTGTGTGTGTGGCATTTTGAAGAGATTTTAAGTGGGAAAAAAGTTGGCAGGTTATAAGGAACGGGTTGAAGATAGGGAAAACACTTTTCCTTGAATTTTAGTCCCTCTTCCCCACTAAGACCCCCCCCCGCCCCCACTTCGTGCAGGTTGGACGTGCAGTTTTCATGGAGAATGATGAAACTGGCCAAGCAGATGGGGTGGGGGAGGAGGAAGAGGGAAGGGGAGGGGGCCTGGAGTTGGGCGGGAGGAGAGAGGTAAGGAAAAGTTCCTACGTGGCACCACCAAAGATTCAATGACCAGACCTGTCGGGAAGACTTCGGCCCTGTCAGTACCCAAGGAGGGAGAGCGACTTCGCTCCTCCCTCCGCCTCCTCGCTCCCCCGCCCCCGCCCTTTCCTGCAAAGGCATCTGGCCGGAGCGGTCCGTTAGGTGCTGTAGACACGGCTGGCGGGAGGACGACTTGGGAGTTGAGGGAGCCCACAGAGCTCAGGGTAGAAGAGCATGCCCTGGGAAACGTGCATAGAGAGGTGGCAGTGAGGAGGAGGATGGCAAGGATTGGCTGAGAGAGAAAGAAATGGTCAAGCCCCAATGCGCAGGCTTTAGCAGAAACCCGAGTCTCACCCTGGTAGATGCCAGGATCTGAGCTCTCCCTAAAGGCAGTCAGCGCTGAGGAGGCCGAACTCTGCCAAGCCAGGTCCGTGCTCCTTCCCCAAACCCAGTGGCTTTCACCTTGCCTGGAGGCAGGCCGCGCCGGCTTATTCCTCTGTGTGACTTTTCCTGGTGAAGACGGTCAGAGCCTCATGAGGACTATATTTGAATTTTGAAAGAAGTTATGCTAATTATGTCGATTCGTTTATTTCTTCATTTTTTAAGGAAAACTAGTAGCCTTTGAAAGTGGAATGCATCCAAAGTTTGCATTTTACCTTTGGTACCTGGTCACCAGCTGGATTGGTCAATTCTGTCAGCAGTTCTGCCCTCTGCTGGTTTTGATTTTTTATTTGGAATCCAAGCATCTGCCTTACTTAGCAAATGAGGCCTCTTAAAATCTTAACCACAGTGATGTTGGAAAAGTGCACTCAATTAAACAGGGACAGAGATACCGCTTCTTTTATTGCGAGTCATACATGTATGTGGCCAAAAGTATCATAATGGCAACTATTTATTTAAAAACATAGAAACTCAGACTTTCTTCAATGAAAGATGAAATATGAACTCAAGAGATACC
Source organism: Cynopterus sphinx (assembly GCA_030015415.1). Lineage (NCBI taxonomy): Eukaryota > Metazoa > Chordata > Mammalia > Chiroptera > Pteropodidae > Cynopterus > Cynopterus sphinx. The sequence continues at coordinate 29,921,290 of CM057392.1, read as the reverse complement.
ATTGTAGACATTCAGAGATTACTTCACTGAAGAGATCTATGTTTCTTTTTCTTAAAATTCTAAGGATATCAGAAAAATCAAACTTTTACCCTTGTGATGTTTAATTTTCTTTTTTCAATCTAGCTATATCCCTGAAACACTTTTAAACAAACATCCTAGTACCATGTCAAATAAACGATGGAAAAAGAACCTTCCCTATTATTATAAAGCCAAGTAATGTGAGAAATAGCAAATATAAGGATCATATGTTGTTTCTGTTTCTCTTTTCTGATGAAGTGTCTTGAAAGTTATATGATGGTTTAAATAGTCAAATTGTAAGATTTGGTATTCTTTCAACCAAGTTGCTAGGTGCTTGTTGCTTAATGGGAACCTAGATATTTATTTACATCTACCTATAGGCATTCTTGCCACTTAATAAACTTTAGAAAGGAAATAATAGTGTATTAATGCTGAAAAAGAAACACTGGCCTGAATCATCACACAAGGGAAAAAATGAACCCAGTGTCCAGTTCTCATACTAGCCTTTAGATTTGCAATTGAAAAAAATAATGAGTGAGATTTTATTCCAGTTTCTAGGTAAAGTGTTATATACTAGCATTATACTATAATGTACTGATTTAACTGAAATGCAGTGGTGTGATTTGATTACTAAATCCAAAGATAATTTAAAGTAGCCTATTTTCATCTAAAATGTGTATTTCTGGGATTAAAAATATTAAAACCTTAAAAAATTATGAGTTCATAATACATTAGACTCTAAAGAGAGTATAATTAGAATCCTGAAGTATCTAGCCTTATAGAGAAAAGTTCTTGGAATGAATGAATTAAAAAAAATTTATAATTTCACACAGAGTCATATTATTTTACCTTGCAAATCTAAACTCTACAACTTGGTAAACTTTAACATCCTTTGTCAAAATTTTTAGTATTTATTATGATTTAGTATAAAAGTGTTATTTTTATAATATGTTTATTTGCATTAACTTGAATTTTATGTTTCATATGCTTGCCTATAAATGTTTTATCTCAGAAATTTATGGATTTCTCTGTCAATTAGTCCATGACCTATTATAAATAGGGCCTGAGATTTACCTGGACTCTATAGAGACTACACTGTGATTGTGTCAAGATAGATGGTTTTAAGAATTTTTAAAATGAGTTAAGCTATAACTGAGTATTGGAGAAAATGATGTCTAAATGAATCATTATTATTTTACTAATTAAAATGATATTTAACCTTTAGGGGTTGAGCCAATACTATTTTTGCAAAAAGTTGATTAATTTTATGAGAAGCTTTCAAAGCTTGTCAGCAACTGGTAGTGAGCCCTGCTGGAGTGTTGTTTTGAGTGCCCGGGATCTGCAGGTGAAATGGTGCTGGCTTCCAGAGTATGTGCTTCATCCATCTTTGCAAAGAGATCAAGTTTGTCCCTGTGGTTACTTAATCAGAAATCAGTTAAAAGATCAGATATACTTTTGATAAGAAATACAGTGTCTGCTGGAATTATTAATATAGTCTTTCCAGTTGTTTTTCAAATCAAAATTAACAAAGTCCGTAATAGAGAAACAATGAAGAAAAATAAGTATCTTATGAGAAGCATCTTTCTGCATGTTTTATACAGATAGCCTCTGTTTAGGTGGCACCTACATATTCAGTTTATTATAGATACTTTCACAAAATTGCCTATGACTTTTGCCTTGTTTGTTGATATCTTAAAGTGACAATTTACTTTACAATTAATATTTAACCGAGCGTACTTTATAAAGATTACTCTTTAAGTGGTCTTCTCGTAGCTGTAGACAAAAGTATGAAATTGCAAAATTAGAACTGTATATACCTAGATAGTATGATTGCTTACAATTATTTTTTATTAATTTTGTAGGTTCTACTTTTATCTCACTTTGTGACTAAACTAGTAGAAGCACATTTTAGGGATAACAAGTTAAATTATCCCTAAAATATATCAAGGTAATCAGGAACCTCTTTTTAGATTTGTAGACAAGATTTCTGAGAAAAAAAACCATCTAATTATTCACTTTTCTTTTTTTTAATGTTCTTCATAAAAGAAACAAATTCTCTTCACTTTGGTCAATTTACTGTTATTTAATGTGAAAAAAATAGACACAAATCAAGCTTGGATGAGTGTCTGTGTAATGAACATCTGAATTTTTTAACAGAAGAAAAGATGTTTAAATTTTATAAGAGAATGTTTGACAGAGGAATTATAAAAATTGCTTCTGCATACTCCCTTCTCACTTTACTAATGAGGAAACTAAGGCACAGAAAAGTTGTTAGCTGAATACTTTCTTATAAAAACACAAAACTATTCTAAGATTTTTCTAAGTGAGTTGGGTGAACATCTGTAATAGTGATAAAAATAACTTTAAAGAATAGTAGTCTGAGACTTTATGGAATAACCAAATATTACTGAAAGGTATATGTACTTATGGAATATAGAATGACCAAGTATAACTTAAATGTATGTGGTGGAGAGATTAGAGAGAAGATGGGTTAAGAGAAAATGACTGACATAACGAAAACTGAATAGGAAACGGAGTTATAGAAGGCATTTAAAAATTCCTCAATTTCCTAAGTTTGGAGAAAGGTAATTTTTGATTAGTAGTATTGTTAATATACCTAATTATGTGATTCTATAAGGTTATCTGTATCAGAATAGGAAGAATAATAGTTGGAAAATAGCTTTTGTATACATTTGTGGCTGTATTAAGAACATAGTTTTTTATCCTCTCTAAAGTTGTTAATGGAGGACCAGGCACAACTTTGAATTTTCAAGAAGCAAAGAAAATTATATATTTATTTAACATAAGCCAAATAATGTCAAATTTATATGCTTTTCATGATGATGTTAGATGGATGGGATGATATATATATGCATATGTAATATGTCTTATCTTTTATATATCAATAAAAGACATAATTATATGTAGTGTGTACATATACTATATATATGTAGTGTATACATATACTATATGTATACATATACTGTATGTAGTGTATATGTATACTCTACATATATATAGTATATGTATGTGTAAAATTATTTGGAATTCAAGGCAACCACAAAGTGGAGGCTGAGAGCTGATTTGCATTTCTGCTTTTACTCCTCTACTTCCCTCATGTAATGCTGGGGAAATGTGACCTGAGTTTGGAGTGGTGAGAGGAAAGCAAACTTTTTTTTTCACCAATTGAAATTTTGTTCCTTAGCAAAGAAGAAATGAGATGTATAGACACGCTATAAAATGTTGCAGTGTTCCCTAAATTCTCATTGGAGAGTCAACTTTTAATGCAGTTTTCAGCATAGATTTTAGTATATTAGGATAACTTCCCTACATTTGGACTTTTTTCTTCTAATTTATCTTGCAATTTAATTGAGAACCTAAAATTTTCTTTTTTCATTTTAAACTGCTTTTTATATTATGAGTCATATATTTATTTTTCCTTCCTTCAAAATCCTAATACGATTTAATTTTTATAGGTAAGTTTTTTTCTTTTCCACTTTCAATTGTGTTAGAATTCAACATGAATAATACTGGTAGAGAAGATGAAAGTCAATTTTAAAGTGATTTAGTGAGTAATATCTATTTATCAGTTACAGTCTTTGGCCTACTACTCACTTGGCTAGTGGTTCCTTAGACATTGGCTGATCACCAGACCTACTGTTATCTGGTAAAATAAACTCTTTGCTTGCTGCGCGTGGAATTAGAGACAGTGCTATTAATTTAGGAGAAAGAACTCAGAGAAAAGAAAGGTTATCATATTTCAGAGTAAGAGACCAGCTTAAATACGACTTGACAATTGAGAACTAAAACAAACCTGTGTAAAAGTGCTTTAGCACAATCAACTTTGCAATCCCCTCAAACCTTCTTTTTTTCCTTAAAAAGCATTTCTTTCTTATTTCAACCAAATTTAATTGCTCTTGAATGGCCCTGTACTGTAGCGGCAAATGAAGGTCTCTATTCATAGAACCTGAGCGCATAGAGTGTCAGTGGAAGCTTCCTTCCTCTGTCTGACTGGAAAGTTGACATCCGGGCTTAAAGGAGTGAACCTTAGACTGTATGAGGTAGTTGGCTTTCCTTCCTCACTCAGCTTTTCATAAACAACTTCCCGAAAGGATGACTGCCAGACAGAGCAGGAGTTGCAGTTCCTGACAAAGCTAACAAGAAGGTCTAGTACACTTTCGTCCTGTGTGCTCCTAGATTGCTCTACAGAGAAAGGAGACTCAGAAACATTCAAGTGGTGTTTCCCCTGACATTTCTCTTTAGACTAGAGTCTTAGCAGTGGAGCACAACTCACTACTTGCTGTCACTCTTGTCCTGGAAGTAAGCTAATATTCAAATCTTCATATTACCCATGAGGAAATTGAAAAAGAGAGGTTAGTTACCTCACCTAAGCACACAGCCACTGTGGGATAGACTCAGGATTTGAACCCAGACAATTTTGCTCCAGAGTCCTTGCCTTGGATTGCTGTCCATATTTACTTTTTTTCTCTGTTCTAACGCTTCTATACAGCCTCCCTGACTCACCTTATAATATGATGCCCTGGAGTCTAATATTTTTAATCCACAATTCATGCAGCTGCAACAGTGAACATTATGTCATTTGTGTGATTAACTCAAATGCCACTAAGGAGATACATAAAGAGGTCCTGGTAAAAGGTGATGTTCAGCCTGCACTAAAGTTCAGTGATGGAGGCCATTGATCACTCTTACCATTTTATGGACAAACCTAAGTCCTAATGATGGTGGAAAACCCAAAGGGGAGTTTCTGTAAGCCAGCAAATGTTACTTTGTTTCCTTTGACTAAGTTAAGGAGAAGTTGACAGCTACATTTGTTGGCTTTCAACATTCAGATCAGCTTGGGCTTAGTCTCATTAAGTAACAAGGACACTTTCACATTGCTGCCTATTCTAATAAGGATCCATTGCAAGAAACAATAGGTCTTATTCCATTTGGGGGATTGATGTATGGGCATATGTTTAATGCCTTTAGCATAAAAGTGTCAGATCTGATTATCTTAATGCTGTTTGAGATGTAATCTATCTCCTGGGAGACTGTAACTGAAAGATACATGGTTTGCAAGAAAAATTACTCATTGATGTGTTTGTCTTCTTGTAGAAGTTGCTGGGGGTAATGAATGTGATTTAATTTTATTTCTGTTTCCAATGTCTACCGAGATGCCAGAATGCACATTATTTGATGTAGTCACTATTTAGATTATTAATTTTCTTCACACTTTGCCCAGCGGACTGGAACAAGGTTAAAATCTAGCTAACTTGGAATGGTGTGAAGTGACCTCATGTCATGTCAACAGTGGTAACTTGATTCCCACTCCCTTTTTCTTACTCATTCTCTGAAAGTGAATGGATCGGGATTTCTCTCTAGTTTCCTTCATCTGGAAAACAGTTTGCTCATGCTCCTAATAACTATTAGAAAGAGTAATCTGTATTTATTGCTTTATGATTATTTTTAGTAAACTCATTCTTCAGGATTGAAACTAATTTTTATATTATAAATATAACTAAGCATGTTAAGAAGTACCATCTTTAAGCAAGGAGTATATAATGTTTTGAGTGCTTAACATGATTGATAGACAGTAGTTGTAGAACTGTTTTGGAAGAAATTTATACATATATTATTATATTTTATTTCTCTTCATTGCAATTTTAGATACATTAAAATTACTGATAGGTGTCTGTCCCAAGTACAAAGGACAGAGCCTGTCACATAGTAAAAGCATTTTATAAATCTTTGTTGAATGAAGTGAAGGTGTTAGTTGCAGCTCTAGTGAATTGCTCTTCAACAACCTAACCAACAACCTGGGATTTGATGTAAGGTTATATAAATCAATTATTGCCAGGGTCTACAAAAGTATATTGAACAGGTTTTTTATTTGTTTGTTTTTTTTTGCTTTCATTGTGATTTTTTGTAAATGTCAGTCTGTTTTACCTCTAAGCAAGCTATGGTTTTCACCTTGAACATTCTCTGAATCTGCTAACCATTACTTTTTACTCAGTCTTTAGATATTACCTCCTCTAGGAATACCTCTTCTCAAAATTGAAGACTGGGGTAGTTGACCTTTCATAGAGCACACTGTGCTTACTCTAAACTTGAATACATATTACAGAACATTTTTTTATCCTAAAATGAAAGCAGGGAATGCACCTTTTTTTTAATCTACATAAATCCTGGCATCTAGTACCATACCTAGAGTATAACAGATGACCAATACATATTTATTAAATGATTTAATAAACTCACTAGCAAGAAATTTTTATTAAAGTCAAGAAGATAGGGGTAACCTGCCCTGTTTAATATCATAATCATTTTTCAGTTAATTCCTGTGGATTTTGATTGAGTAGATGTTTACACCATCCAAACATAGGTGTTTCATAAAGCTCCATGGATACATTTTTTTTTGCACAACTAATAGTTTATGAATCTTCTATAACAGAAAATAAATATATGTAAAAATGGCAATGTGCCATTTTGTTATTACCATCTTGTTATTACCTAAATTAGCTTGTGTAACGGCACTGGAAGTCGAATGAAAGGTTATTTATCTGCTCTGTGCAAAACATTTGCTAAAAACCCCATTGCCAAAGAGCAGTGGCTCTTCAAAAAGTGATGTGAATAGATTAGCTGATTTTGATATAGACACTTTTTAAAATATCATCTTCTCCATAGTATGTAGTAAACTAAATGTTGATGATCATTGCTTTTTAAAACATTAAATTTGAATGATTATATTGAAAATAATTTTAGTTTTATAATAAACATTTTAATAACTTTGGCTACTTATAAATTTGAAATTCCATACTTTTCAAATATCACACAGTGGCATTTGTTCTTTTCTCCTCTCTCCTTAGAGTTGTGATATTATTTCTGCTTTTAATTTTCAGTTCATAAGTGTTTATTATATGAGAAAGTTCAGGATTGAGACTGTTCAATAACCTTGAAAATTAAATGACTCTCTTCAATGCGCTGTGTTAGGTACTGTGACTAGAAAGACTGCTAGCCAGTCTATTCTGATGGAGTATGTGTGTTTTTAAGAGAATGCTGGGGCTAGGGAGTGGACAGGGACCACATAACACAAGACCACATGGATGTATTCTTCTGCAAGCATGGGTCATGTGACTAATTAAAAAGTACAGGGAGGCTGCTAAGTTGGCAGGGTCAGTGCATACTTTGCTATCTATTCACACTAGGTGGTTCCATTTGATTGTAACCATTGTATCCTCTGACAAATAACCAGGCAACTGGGATCATACTGTTTGTACTGGAATAGCCAATCCACTGTAAAGTCATTTGTAGTTCTCAATGAAACATTTAAGTCACACTTGATATGGAGTTATAATCATTATAGACTTGAAAAACATATGAATGAATAACCTTATTTTATAGGGGATATGTTAAGCAACGTGTATATATATTTATAAAATCTGTTGTAAGACAAAGAAATGACCTAACATTTTTAAACCTTAAAATGTGGCTGTTCTTGTTATCACCTAAATTATAATATGATTTAGAACATAAATGGCATATAATAATTTTTATTTCTGAGGATTAGTATATTGGACCGAGATATCTATTTTGATTATCTGAGAGAAAAAAATATTTATTATAAACATTTTTAAGTCAGAATGATTTCTTTCAGGGAAAGTTATATCAAATAAAGTTTTAAAATAACCATGCCATTAATTTAACAATTGCTTTAAATAACATTGATAGACTGTCAACTCCCAAAGTTTTAATTCTACCACAGATCTTTTTCCTGAATTTTACACTCAACTACCTTTTCAGCCATTTCCAATGGCATTTATTAAGTCATCTCGAAGTTTGCCTGCCTCAAACTGCCCCAAACTCTGGAACTCCCCTCCTGAAACCTGTTCTCACAATCTTCACCACCTCAGATAACAGCAACATTATCAGTCATAATGTTCAAACTAAACATCTTTGAATCAGTTTTGACTTTTTTTTTTCTAGTACTTTATACCCAACCTATCAGCAACTCCTGTCTGCTCTGTCTTCTGAATGTAACTAGAATAAGACCTAGCTCTTCATTTTTCAGCCCAAGATAACAAAATTAACATTTTACACCTAGGGGATTGCAGTTTTCTCTCTGCTCTCAGATTGCATTTCCGTGCCCATATAGATTGTTCTCAACACAGTAGCCACGGTGGTCTGAAAAATTGGTTGGTTCATGTAATTTCTCTCCCTTTAACTTGCAGTGGTTTTCCATCTCACTTAGAATAAAGTCCCACCTCCCTTAAGATCCCACAAGACCTATACAATCTGCCTTCGACTTATCCTCCTCTTACTTTTCTGACTTCATCTCTTACACCTCTTTTTATTTCCTTTGTTGGTGACATATTTGATTCTTTTTGTTTTCTCCAACATCTGGGGCCAACTCCTTTCTGTTTCTTTGCACTTGCTATTCTTTTTGCTTATAATGCCATTCTGTAAAAATATCAGGACAGAGGAGTCTTTTATCTCTTTCTAAACTATGCTCAAATATTACCTTCTAATTGAGACCTTCACTATCCTTCTTATTTGATATCTATGCCTCCTCATCTCTCTATATACTTATTTACTGATTTAATTTTACCTTACTACAAATATTTGTCATTTATAAAAAGATATAAACAATTTAAATTTATATAAAATGTAGAATTAGATAATTTCAGAGTACAAATATTGCCTTAAATTATTTGGGTAGAGTCTAGGCCATATTATCCAAATAATTTTCATAGTTTTAAATTTTATTTTACATATTTAGACCTAGTCATGTGGCAACCACATTCCATATAATAAGATATTTTACTTATTTGATGGATATCAAGCTCATAGATTCAGTTGTTTTAAGAGGGTGTAGATGTATAAATATAGCAATGAGAATTTGTACTTTATTTCATGGCCTAACAGAGTAAAGTATGCATTATCTAGAAAGCAGAGAGGAGGTATTTCCAGCCAAGACCTAGAAAGCAATTGCAGATTAGATAATGTCAAGGCATGCAGATATTCAAAGTAAATTTATTTATTCTCCCTTATCAATGCTAAATCTAAACTCCTATGTTTTATGGATTTCTCTCAACCACTTGATAGATCAGAATTAGAATAAACAGTCAACAGGGGGATGTAAATATAATTGATTTTGAAAGGAGTCATACTTTTTTCATTAGTTCTACTTCAGAATATTTCACTTTGTATTTTTTTTCCCTGATCTTTCCAATTTTGAATTTCACTGTGTAGTCATTTATTTTAAACAGGTATTTTCACAGAGTTGTAAAGAAGTATGATCATTGGAAATTCATTCGATCATTGGATTTCTATTTTCTGAAATGTTAGACCAATAGGCTTGTTAGGTGCTTGGTTTGATGAAATTAACTATAAAATTTCTAAAACTCCTGGCCATGTCTTAAAATATCTTTGTCCATGTCATTCTCAATTGAGACTATTCTTTGTTTGAATATAAAAAAACAAAACAAAACATTTTTTTCAATATGCCCATCAAAATTTTGAGCTTTGAGATGATTATGGTTATTCTATTCATGTTTTTGTAGGAAAATATATTCCCTAAATATAGGCAAAACATTTAATTTTATTTTGGAACCTCTTGGAGGAAAATAAACTGTAAACACTTGCCACACCCAAGAGGATTTAATGTAAACTGTACAACTTTAAACATATATGTACAATTTATTAATGTATTCCAGCAATTTAATCCTCCAATTTTGCATTCTTAAATGCAAATATTAGATTACAAAACATATACAAAAAGTCTGGTAATTTCAGCTAGAAAAGGTTGTGTTGGGACATAAGAAATTTATGTAATTTCCATGACATTATTTGTGCCACATAGTTATTTAAAGATGAACTCTCAGCTCTTTTTAAATACTGGAGAATTTAGGTTGATATGTTTTATTTTCTAACACTTCATGTTAATTTATAACACATAGTTGGTACATAGCATTTTGACATAAATGAAGGAATAGCATTGGAGGAAAGACACTAAAATATTAGTTTTTAAAACCTTTTAATAAATCACATCAGGGTTACTCTACTTAAACTTTAGTTATATTAATGTCTATGCAATGCCAAGAAAACATTATTTAAGGGGGAAAACGCTAATAACATCAATGGATTAATGTCAAGTTGTGCTACAGGGTGGTAATCGAGCATTAAATATGAACATATAGATTTAAGACTCATTTGGTTGCTTAAGCTGTCAATGTTCTAGAAAACCCCTGGGGTTGTAACTATCAAGAATAACACAAGAACATGTTGGGGAGATTGTTAAGCATTAAATGATTTTCATGGATCACATGTAATGGACCATTAGAGATAGAGAACTCTTCAGTTTTCTACTCCATAGTAAAGAAATTTCCCAGGGTCATCAGAGGAAATGAATTACCAGAAGCAAGTGAGTTATAACTTTGGGGTAACATGGGTGGAGCTCACTGGAACTGGCAGAGATGTACAAAAAGGTTGAAATTTTGAGGAAATAATGCTTTTAGGTATCATTCTTATTGAATGTTTTCTATGTGTCAGACACTAACTATCCTCAGGGGTTAAAATGCCTTATCTCATTTAATTCTCAAAATGAGATTAAATTGAATAAGTAAACCTTAGAGGGGTAAGTGGCTTACCCAGTGTCATACAGGTAATAAATGCTGAACTTGGATTAGAAGTTGAAAAATTCCAGCTCCAGAAACTGAGTTATTAAATGTTGTCTATTCACTTGCCGTATTCTACATTTTAGACCTGTTGTTAAGAGCTCTTGTGATTTTGAAATATAGCAAGGTATTAATAATAGTCCAATTATAATAAATAGTCATTGTCTCTCATTCTTTCTTTTGTCACTTTACATCCTGTTACCAGGAAAACATAGTAGCACTCCTATGTGTCAGCCACTTTGTCATTTATGAATCCCACAGTGAATGTCAATTGTACTGATGTTCGCTTCAGAAGATTTACAGTCTATCAGGGGAGGCAAACATTAAATAATAAATTACTAGTTTAGGAGAGTGGGAGGGAGAGAGAGAAAGAGAAAGAGGGAGAAAGGCAGAGAGAGAGAGAGGAAGGGAGGGAAAGGGAGGGGGAGTGAATATTAGGTGGTGTAAGTATGTAACAGGGAAATCACAACCATAATTAAGATGTACACTGTGCCTTTGAAAACATACAGCCTCTTGTGAAAATGAGATAACTAAGCATGCAAACAAAATAGAATGTGGTGTTATCCACAGGGAATATAGGACACTTGGAATCATTTGAGAGGGTCACATAACTCAGCCTAGGAGAGATAAGCAATAATTTCCTGAAGGAAATCATGCTTAGGTTGAGATCAGAATGTTAATTAAGTCTGAGTCCATCAGGTTTCAACCTTGGCTATCCATTAGACTCATCTGGGAAACTTTAAAAAACATATGATGAATGCCTGGGACTCACTCTAGTTGTTCTAGTTATTAGTTTTGGAGTAGGACCCAGGTATCCATGTGTTTTAAAATTTCTCTAAGAGATTCTAATGACAGAGTTGAAAACTCAGTTAACTATCTTTAGCCAGTTGTGGAAAGATTGAAAAAAAACTTCCCCAATAAGGAGAATACAACACATTTTTAGAAAGTGAAAAATTTATTTTAGCTAGAGCATAAAATTTGGTTTTGGGGATGTAAATAGGAATTAGGTAGACATCTCATTTGAAGTTTATGAATATTTATAGAGGTGATGTGATTATTCTCAAGAGTGTGCCCATGGAGAATTAGACATCTCAAATATATTTAGTGTTGATGTCTTGTCAGGCAACTATGACTACTTTTAATTCCTTGAACTCTGTGCTGTCTTATACCTATATACACTACCATATTTCTATTGCTTTTCTCTTTGTTGATGAACTTCTACCTGTCTTTTAGGACTCAGCTTAAAAAGACCACATAGTAGATATTTCAACTTTTGTAGATCATATGGTCTCTGTTACAGCTACAGAACTGTGTCATAGTGTGAAAGAAACTATGGACAATATATAAATAAATGGGTGTAGCTATATTCTAATAAAAACCTATTCTTGCATAGTGACATTTAAATTTCATATAATTTTCATGTGTCACAAGATATTATGCTCCTTTTAATTTTTTCAGCCATGTAAAAATGTAAAACCATTCTTATCTCATGTACTATTCAAAAATAGGCAGCAAGAAGGTCTTAGCCCACAGGTATAGTTTTCCCAGCCACTGTTCTAAGGCATTGCTACAAATACCAGCTCAGTTCTTTAAAAATTCTTTTAGGTAAATAATTTTATTATTTTCATTTTGCAGATGTGGAGACTGAGGCACAAAGCAGTTGAGTAGTGTGTTCAAATCACCCAAATACTAAGTCCTAGAGGTGGGACTCAGGAACACTGTGGCTCTTCAACACTCTGTATTGCCCCCCTCTGTTGCCCCCTCTACTACTTACTGGCCCTGGGACTATGTGTGAAGAAGTTGAGAGGAGGAATTAATTAGAGACTAAACAGTCAAAGCATTATGAGACATTAAATCAGTAATCTGTGTAGACACTGGAGGCAACAAGGGAGAAAGGATTAAAAACCTAGGACAGACTACTTAATGAATGAGTGGAGGTGTTCAAGAGATCAAGAGAAGACAATAGAACAGCTGTTTTAGGACCTCAGATATTTTTGTTTCAAGACAAGAGAGCTTACGACTTCAAGGAAGTTGCTTCCATATATTTTCACATTATTGTGTTTTGCATTCAGTCAATATTTTATGTAGTCTGTGTGTGTGTGTACATACCTGCTCTCTTCTAGTTTGGGGGAAAAAGCGAAGTACAGGCAAGTAATTAAAACCAAAGGTTAAAATTGCTGTGATGGAAGCAAGCATGTGTAACCCAACAGTAGGAGATAAGTAGTTTTCTGGAGGCGATTGCGCATCAGTTGTATCCTGCTTATCCTCATGTGCAGTGGACAGCTGAGTGTTCCAGATAGGAAGAATAAGATGTTTAATGGCCCAGAGGCAGGAGAAAGAACATGGTGGGTTCTAGGACGTCTGAGTCCAGAATGGCTAGAGCACCAGTGCGGAAGCAGTTGGGGGTAAGGAGATAAAAGAATGGGGATACAGTAGGGTGAAACTGGGGTAAGTGGGCACGTCCAGATCATCAAGAATTTGTATGCAAGTTATGTGCATGCCATCTGGAAGTTTGTGTGCTTCCCTGAAGGAATTTAAGTAGCAAGTTAACGGGAATCCTGGAGTTTTGGAAGCTCACTCAGCTGTGGTATGCAGATTAACAAGAAAAGTCACAGAAAACAGTTAAAAGGCTATTGTAGTAAAGCACTGAGCTCTGATATTTTAGTGTCCCATTCAGTAAATGATAAAAGCCAGGAAAAATATTAAACAAAATATTGTGCTGAAATACCAGTCATGATCTGAGCCATTAATATTGGCTTACATGAAATTAAAAACTTTAAGACTTGGTTAACCTGGTTTTACATTTTTTGTAACTTGATTTGCCTTTTTAGAAAAAAGCTAGTTGAAATCTTTATTAGATGTTCCTATTTTTAATTGTTTTTTGAAGAGTGAATCCTTACTCTATATCCTGTATCTGCAAAGAACTTTGTGAGGCTTTAAAAATAGAGCCCTATTTTGAATTCTATAGGAGTGTTTTCATCACATTACTTTCAAAGTATAAAGGAACAAATATGACAAAACCTGTGTTCTTGGAAAAGGTCAACCTGTTAGAAGATAGTTTGGGGAGAAGAGTTGTGGTCCATTTTATGTAGTACACTTACCCATGCAGTGCTGTTGGGACCATGACCTGGGGGCTGTGACCTTTTTTTCTCAGAATAATTACAGCCTTTGTAGCTGTGTTCATGTCTATCTTGGAGTCTTTACTCTATTCAGATATACTTGTCTGCATGGCTTCAAAGGAAGAAGATAAGATAAAACAAACAGATAAGATGTTAGGGCTGTTAGAAACACTCTCCTTCAAGATTGAGTTTAATTTAAAGCAAATGTAAATGTTTAGAATCAATTAACTGGCTCAAGATAATTTTAGTATATTATATTTATGTTTTAAATTATTTTTCAGGGTTTTATGGAAATTGGGGATGTTTCTGGGATATAGCAATGAGGGTGGTAGAGTGGAAAGAGTAAGTATCCTTATTTGGCTTTCTGGTTTTCTATTCCTTCATCAGCACAGTGGAGATAAGAACATAGGCCTTGCAGGGTTTGTGAGAGTTAAAGCCTGTGAAGGACTTAGCCCTGTGCCTGGAACCCACTAGACTTTCTTGGACGTGGCAGATATTTTAGTTTCTATTGTCTTAGTTTTTGATAAGAGAAAAGAAAGTTAGAATGATCGAGTATCCTATTAGCCTAAAAAAAAATGTTGGTGATTACAAGCAGGGCTACTGTTAAAAGTAATCTTGAATGTAATTATTTTTTTAAATATTCTAAAGCTGAACTAAAAAGTATATTTGAAAGAGTTAATGATCCTTTTGAAATGTCTGATTTCCAAAAAGAAAAGATTTTTTCTTTTTAATAATTTGGAACTACGTGTACTCTACTAGATAATATTAATTTTCATTCAGAAGCTTGAAGAAATAAGTGAACAAAGCCTTTGTTATTAAAGGAAAGTACATTCGTTATGTTGTAAAAGGCAAATTACACAAAGCTTCATTCACATATTTTTGTATATGCTAAAGTCAGTACCCTTAAAATTTAATTAACTAAGGAAATGACCAGATGTATATTGCTCACACTCATTCAATCATTCATTTATACCTTTAAAATATACAAACTGATAGTTACTATAAAAAATATTAATTGAAATTGTAATTTTCAAAGAACAACACCTGCATGTCACTCCGCTGTGTGGAGTGTAATAAATTGCGGTGATGGTATTTTCTGATTCTAAAATTAGTCTCATTTTTATTCTCATTAGCTCCTCCCAGAAAAAGTATATTTATAAAACCCAACATATTTTGAAATTTGATGGCAATTTTATTTTTTTAACTAAAAACTGAAACTTTTCAAATCAATGATATCCATTTTCACTTTTAGCCAGAAATGATCTCTTTTTCTCTGAACAAAACAGTATTGTATGCATCTATATAAATACAGATACTGCCTTCAGATACATACTTATTGAGGTATAACTAGTGACTTTTTCATTAGAATCTAAATCCTTGAGGTAGGGACTATGTCTCAGAATTGCTCGGTGATGCATTGGCCAACACAGGGCCTACTCTGAATATTTTTATTTTTGAATAAAGAAAGCAAGCCAGTAGAATGAATCTAAGTATGTCAAGTAATATGAATACTAAACTCTGCTTTTGTAATAATGATGTTTACACGTCATGATTCACATTTTGACTTGCTCAGTGAATTAAATAGAAATTTAACTGTGGAGCAGGGAATTTGAGGGTCTAAAAAAGATTATTTTTCCTTTTATGTCTGGTTTAGTTCATGTAATGTCATGTTTTGAAAATTCATTGATAACATATCAGAACTTTATTTTTTTTTTAAGGCTGAAACATATTCCATTGTATGTATACACTGCATTCTGTTCATGTTGATAGAAACTGGTTGTTTCCACCTTTTAGCTATTGTGAATAATGCTGCAATAAACATTGGCATATAGATATCTGTTTAAGTCCTTGCTTTCAATTTTTTCGGGTATATACCTAGGAGTGGAATTGCTTAGTCATATGGTACTTCCATGTTTAGTATTTTGAGGAATATTGTATGACTTATAAAAACAATTCTAGAATAGGCAAGTTAATCAAGACAGAAAGTAGCTTATTGGTTACAAGGGCTTGGGCAGAGTTGAGAAATGGGGACTTATTGCATAATGGATACAGAGTTTCTGTTTGTGGTGAAGAGAAAGTTTTGGAAGTAGGTCGAGGTTGCACAACACTGTGAATATAATTATGCTACTGAGCTGTATACTTTAAAATGGTTAAAAGAGCAAATTTTGTGATGTATATATTTTACCACAATTAAAAAAATGTAGCATAATATACCAAAACCAATGACTTGTACATTTTCAATGGGTGAATTGCATGGTATGTGAATTATATTCCAATAAAGCTGTTTAAAACATAAAAAGATTGCACTTACAAAGGGGAAGTCTCAGGTTCCAAATGTGTTTTATATCGACCACTTCATGGTAACAGCAGGTAGCTGGAATGGATTGGGTTTGGGAAATGCATGCTTCTGCCAACAAACAGTCCTGTGTTAGACACCCTAAGTCTACATCAAAGCGGGGGGGAGGATATAATTACTCATTTCTAAGGAATTTCAGTCTAAATCTTGAAGCATGAAGCAATGCCTATCAAATTACTCTGGCAAATTTAAGGAGTAAAAAATTTTAAAGTTATACATAGAAACATACATGCATTCACACACACACAGATACACACACATTCACACACCAATATACTTATGTATACTAAGATAGGAAATAATGAAGATAGGAAAGCTCTCAAAACAAGGGCATTGCATTTTGTTATCTATGCTTTTTAACATTTTAAACTTCTTTTGTGTATACAATATATTTTAGTAACTGCACATTTCAATATTTATGCATAACATTCATTGAGCTTGAATCTTCAAAATCACCTTTGTTTAGGTTACAAACAGTTGAATAGTAAATAGAAATTAATGGAATATGTACAGATGCTGGTTTTCACTTAGATTCCAAATAATGCCATTACTTAGGATGATTAAATATTTTATAAATTGGAATTGAGACACATTGGAAAGTTTACAAATTCATATATCGCTTACATTAATTTCTAAATTTATACATACCATAGTGATGGGCACACACACACACACACACACACACACACACACACACACAGAAGCAAATCTTCTGTTTTGCTTTTCTACAACTTGATTCTTGATTGGGAAATTTTGTATTTGAGAAAGTTATGGTTTATATTTTACCTGCTGCCCCACTCATCAGACCCTACCCAAGTGTTAGGGGAGCATGGCAAATAATAAACAGATTTGAGAAGTAGAACAACAAACTCTTTTCTCTGTTAAAAATACTTATTTTTATGTTAGATTATTCAATTGTTTTTCTTATTTTTAACTTATTTTTCAGCTGCTCCAGTTGATGTTCTAAAAGCTCTAGATTTTCACAATTCCCCAGAGGGAATTTCAAAAACAACAGGCTTTTGCACAAACAGAAAGAATTCAAAAGGTTCAGATACTGCTTACAGAGTTTCAAAGCAAGCACAACTCAGTGCCCCAACAAAACAGCTATTTTCAGGTATGTTCACTTTATTACTATGATTGCTAATTTATGATTGTTATTTTGTTAATCATTATTATTTCTTTTTATCATGCTACATAATGCACAGTTATCAGGGATAGTATCATTGTTTTATATATCAGGAAACAGATTGTGGTCACCAAGGTAATTTAATGAAAATAGCTAATGATTTAATAATTGCCAGTTTTAATTCAACACAATCATGGAAGCTATGAAAACAAAAAATAATAATTATTTTGTTTCAAGATGACAAAACTTGAAGACAAAATTATGTGTAACTCATTTTTGCAAATCGTCATGTAGAATTTATTCATTGGGGAGAATATGACAACTTCACCCTCATGACTACTCAGGTTGATTTAATGGGCACATAGATTTGGACAACTTAATGAGTATCTTTCTAAAGTTAACATAAGTTTTTGTTGGAAGAAATATTTCTTCAGTAGATTTTATAAAACATTATTCTGTATTAATTTGAATCTTGTTCATATATCAAAAATAATAAAAGTTAGTCATATATCACAGTTATTAGGAGATCCAGGACTAGAGATTTTGTCAATCTATACCTGGAAAGTTTACACAGTGGTATTGAAAAATACTTGGTGAATATTTTCTGCCTTTCCATGTAGTACTAATTGAATTAGTAACACTAGTTATCTAGAAATCCTGATAACACAGGAAAAGGGAGTTGAGTGGTGAAATGACACTTTCTGAACACCACGTTTCTAAGCAGTGAACTTGTTACAAGTACTTGCCTACTATTGGATACATGTCAATTATTTTTCCTTTTAACTTTACTAAATTGAGAATCTTCATCCTTATTTAACAAGTGGAAATTGAGTTTCACTGAGGCTCTCTGACTTGTCCAAATTATGTGCAGTTAATATTTAATCTAGGTCTTGTCTGTTACCAAAGCCAATATTGCATATATATTATCAGGTGTGTTCCTTTCTGGTACTTTGGGATCTTCTCAGAACCAATTTATCATTTAAATTCTTCATATCATCTTCTATTGTCTCCCCATTAAGGAAACTGAGTTCCCTATTTTCACAGAAGACTGTTTTCTAACAATAGGATAATTATAAATCAAGGAACCAAAAATTACAAACAAAATAGTATTTTTGAAAAAACATTTACTTTGATAAAATATTGGTTCTTTCAAAATAGTTCCTGTGTTGTAATAATTTGTAGTGGACAAAAGTAAACTGCAAATATAAAAATGTCAATGCACAATTTTTCTGACTTCAAAAATAAAAAATTAAAATAGATATTAAATTCATAAAATATTTTAGAAATCAAATTTAAAAGTTTAAGTAGTAAAAATTAAGTTGTTTTTCTATTTATCTGCAATGTAATGCAAAAATAAGAAAGGACTGAATTTTTAAGAAAGGACAAAGAAAAATAGATTAATAAAAAAACTTTAGAAATACTCAAGAAGTTAGTTTGTAATTTTTTATACTTTGGCTCATTATCTCAGGGTCAATTTTCCTGCCTTTAAATGTGGTAGTTGATTTGATTAATTTGATCATTTTCATTGTTTTACTCATGGAAAGAGAATATAAAGCATACCTCTAGGGTCTTCTTTCATGCCAGTTGACAGACTCCTGTACATCAAAGTTTTCCTTTCCTTTGTCACAAAATTGAGTCTTAAGCATACGATTCTAATAATGAGTATTTTAGATAGAGACACCTATAACAGAGACCTTGTTTTTTTTCCTAAGTGAATGATTATAAGCTCACCTTCATACAAAGTAGAGCTTTCAGCCAAATAACGTTAAATGGCAATTAATAAAAACTTCCAATGACATATTTATGGTAAAAAAAATACAAACAGTGAATATGTGAATATTATTCTTTATAAAATAAATAAAAGAGATCTTTGAAAATTGATTTAGAATATTCTTTCTTTCATTATGAGAAGATATAAGCAGTAGTACAGGGAACTTCAGTACTGGGGCGGGAGTTGGGGGTTATCAGATAGTCATTGTAATAGTCTGTAGAATTAAGATATGTGTCCTCCAAAACCCCAATTTGAGACCTTTCATTTAAACGTCTGAGAACTCTGTGCTTGTGCCTGAATAGAAACTGTGATTTGCAAATTCTGTTTGCCCTCTTTAGAACACCTGCTGTGGGACAAATACTTTGCAAGAAAGTTTGTGTATATTGATCTTTACCTTCATAATTATCTGGAAAGGGGAATATTTAAGCCCAAATTATGAATTAGGAATTAGAAATGTTAAGTATTTATATATAATCATGGAACCAGTGAATGATGTGAAGCTGAGAGACAGCTCTTGTCTCTTTTAGAATGAAGTGGGCTTTTCCCACTATACAAAATGGCCTTCCCCACTCATTTTCAAAATCCTACTGACCACTAAGCTGCATCAGAAGGATATTTTAGTTAAAGGGAGGCATATGCTGCATGAAAATATATTGACCACAATTTTAAAAATTAAAATCAAATACTAAAGTTTTTGTGCCTTTTTTGTATGTAATTTGTTCATGTATGCAATCTCTATTAATGTTAAAAGCCCATTTTAAAAACCACTATTGAATCTGCTTTACTCGGAGTGAATTCTGATTATTTTTACATACATATGATTTATCTATACACACATACTGAAGGTAGTAATAGCAGCAGTCATTAACAGAAAGGGTACTTAATTATTAGTTTGTATTTAATTTCAAAACATATATCATTTAAGTCCTGCTTTTTTAGAACACTAAATCTTTTATTAAATGTCATAGCTTAAATATCATAATTAAAATTTTAGTGTAGTTAGAAGTTGACAATATGCAGAAGTTGTGCTGTAGGAATTGAATGATTAATTAAAATTTGTTGTAATTTATTTAGCCTAATATGAATAAATTATTTTCTGAAATTCTTTTCCATTTACATAATTTTTTTCTGCTGATTTGCATAAATATAAACTTCGATGTCTCTGTAACTTAAAATGTATAAAAGTATATGCACATATTTACTTTTTTTGCTGTGATAGCAAAACTTTGATGACCTACTTGCTATATAGCAAGTTCTATTAATAAATAACTTAAAAAATTAATACATATCAAAAATATGTTAAATTAAAATAAAATAGAAATTAAATAAATACTTTTTAGTTTAGAGATATCTAATGATTTATCTATGTAGCTATAGATAGATAAATTAGAACTGAATAGTTAACATTCATTGATTGCTTTCTTTGTGACATGCTTTACTTAATTTCCACAACATTTTAATACTTTCCATTTCCTAAAACATCTTTCCACTGCATAATTTTAAGTGGCTGCATAGGATTTCACTACACAGATGTATTTTTTTATTTGTATTTTATTTAAACAGTCCCAATCATTGCAGGAGATTTTAACATTTTCTGATTACAAATAGTGTTCTGATGAATTGACAACATAGTATCTTTACATATGAGCATACCTCTCACCTTGATATTTTTAGAGTGAAATTGATAGTCTCCTAAAATCCTTTGAATTTGAATCCATGCCAGTCATATTTATAATAATTTTATTATTTTACAGTACTGTGTGTAATAGAATTTTAAAAGAATAGGTTGAATATGGCAGATCACTGATTACACATGCACATATAGTTTTGCATATGAACATTAGAATGAAAATAATCTCATCCTTCAAATATAAGCCTTATTTACTTATGTCTCAGGGTTGTAAGAGGATCAAATGGCATATATAAGGAAAATTATTTTTGAAAAATAAAACCCACAATTGAATATACATTGTTAATATAAAAATATATGGGTAATTTTTGTCTAACTATCTGAGGTGTATTTATGCTGTTCATTTAACTAATATACTTATTTAATAAATACTAACTAAGCACTTATGTAGATCTCCCCATGATAGGGGGCAAGGGAAATACAGTCTGCCCCCCTTGAATTTACAATCAAATTAGCCAAGTATCTAATAGCTCTGATTTATAAAATCATAAACTTTTTTTTTAGTTAGTAAAACTGCATTGTGTGATAAGAAAACTGATCAGAAACTCTAGCTTTTGAAGGGGCGACTAAAAGAATATCTTTGTATATTGTGTCTTTATGGTCCCTTTTTAAAGAGAGAATGTATGGGCCACAGATTAAACAAAGGCAGAAAATACAAATCTTTCACTAAAATGGTTCTTAAATATTTTAAAAACCATTTGTTTACTATATGTTTGATATTGTATTGGCACTATGATCCTGTTTCCTAACTTTAAATTTCACATAATCATTGAGCTTTAAGATAGTTGCTTTGAACTTTGAATATACTTTGAATAATTATTGCAGGAAAAGTTTAATAGTTTTCTCATTTTTTAAAAATCTGAATTGTTATTACTATTTGAATTTGATATGATGACGTATCAAGGCCACATAAAAAATACAAAAATAATAGGGTGATCCGGGAGTAATTTGGAAACTTGGAATTTCTGACACTTTGGTCTTGTCTTCTCAGGAGGAACTTTTCCAGAAGATTTTTCAATATTATTTACAGTAAAACCCAAAAAAGGGATTCAGTCCTTCCTTTTATCTATATACAATGAGCATGGTATTCAGCAAGTCGGTGTTGAGGTTGGTAGGTCACCAGTTTTCCTGTATGAAGACCACACTGGAAAACCTGCCCCAGAAGACTATCCCCTCTTCAGAACTGTTAACATCGCTGATGGAAAGTAAGTAGCATGATAATCCAGTGTTTTGGCTATGCCAAAAGCAATTCTTTTATTTAATCATTCAACAAATATTTTCAAAGTGTGATCCAGTTTTTCTAGGGACTGGTGATATAGAAATGACCAAAACAGTAAAATTCCTAACCTTACATGGTTTACAGTCTGGGCAGACAAACAATGAACAATAATAAAATTACTAATAAACAATATATCAGGCGTTGGGTGATACGTGAGAGAAATAGAACAGTGAAGAGAATGAGAATGGTGGTGAGGGGTGCAGTTTTAAGGAGTGAGCTAAGGAAAAACCACACTAATAAGGTGACAGGTGAAGGAGGTAGAGTGCACGTGATGCTGATAATTAAAAGCATGCCTTTCCAGGACGAAGGGAAGTAAAAGCAAAGCCTCTGATTTCAGGTGTGACTTATTTGGTCTAAAGCAATGTCAAGGGTGCCAGCATGGCAGGAGCGGAGAGGCATTCTGAGGATGGAGAAGCAGTGGAAGGCCAGATGGTATAACACATTGTAGGTGGTTGTGAGCACTTTGTGTTCTGATCTGAGTGAAATGAGAAGTCACTGTAGACTTTTCGAGCAGAAAGAAGAATGATCTCATTTGACTTATCTTTTACCAATCATCTTAATATTGATGACTAATCAATATTTACCGATCATATTAATATAGCATAAAGAACCTTCTATAATACTTGATGTGTTCTATATACTTTCCTAAACACTTTATACATAATTAACTCACTTGATTTTTCATAACATTTTGGAGAAAGTAATGTTAGTAACCCATGTTATAGATAAGGCAATGAGGCACAGAGAGTTTAGGTAACTTGCCTGAAGTCATATATTTGGAAAGTGGTAGAGACAGGTGATATCTTTAGGAAGGGGCCAAGAATTCAGCTACTCAGACTCTACCATAACACTACATCCTTCTGGAAATCATGCTGAATTCTGTGTTGTGAATACTGTCTTTCATTTAGGGAGCAGCTAAATATAAATAAATGCTTATTGAATTTACTTGGCATTTTATTGCTGAATCTAGACTTCTCAAAATAGATTTATCTGAGATATGACATTTGGTTATAGTCATAAGAAAAAAATAGCAATGCAGATGGGGAAAAATATCCCCACTTAGGATGTCCTTCTCAGGGACATGGAGAAAACTTTTTTTTCAGTGCCAGAAAACACTGGGCTTTCATGACTAATGTATATTATTATCCTTAATATTTAGTATGATATTAGGTCTATGAATGAGAATAAATCAGGGTAAGGAACATAGGCCATACTGTTTTAGAAGGGCAGTTCGAATCTTTGATATGGTTGCATTAAGCAAAGACATGCTGGAAGAGAATGAGTGAGCCATGTTGGGATATGGAGGGAGGGCATTCCCACAGGAGTAGAGGGAACAAGGAGGGAACAAGGAGGCAGCAATGTGGTTGGAGTGCAAGGAGTCAGGAACCAAAGAGCTACATATGAGGTCAGAGAGAGTGAGGGGACTCTCTCGTGAGGCAGAGTAAGGACTTGAGGCTGTTCCTGGGAGTATTCGATGGCTTTTAGCATGGCAAAGACTTGACCTGTCTGACTTATGTTTTAAATGGGTACTCTGGTTGCAGTGGACGCAGAGCCCATCAGTGATCTAGGTGAGAGAGATGGCAACTTGAGCGAAGTTAGGAGATACTGGATTCTATATGTACTTTGAATATAAGAACTAACATGATTTTCGATGATATGAAATATGTAGTATGAGGAAAAGAGAATAAGAATGACTCTAAAACTGTTAACTTGGTATTGTGAATATTACATATAATACCATAGTTTTGACACATCATTATTAACAGAACTTAAATTAATTCAACAAACATAGCAAATTTAGTCCTCATCAGCTTTGAATGATTTGGAATCGTTTTTATTTTCTGTTCATGAAAAGCACATACCTACAATAGAGAGAACGGTTTAAGGTAAGACATGAGCTTCTTGGAATAAATATGTGTAAATTTTACTCTCACAGTATTAAGTGGTTCCTAACATAAATCTTTTCTCAATTCAAACCAAGCAGATGTCTATGCTAGTTGAATGTGCTATGGAAAGACCAAAGATTAAGTGTATATGGAAATATACTTGGTCCTCATCAGTAGCCATGCCAAGTCACATGAAACAGACATTTTAGGAAGGCTCCTGAAACTTTTTGGGTACTTTATTTTATGGATCTATTCCTAGACAAATCTGGAATATTAATCTAGCACTTTTCCTTTGGAAAAAAAAGTAAAATACAAACCAGAGCGGCTTGCAAAATCCAAGTGAGCTTCACCTAGTGGTTTTGTTAGCACCAGGTGCTGTTAATAAAACCCACCATTTTAGTTTGGTCAGGGTGTGTATGTTTCCAAAGACTGGCCATATCTCCCCAGGAAGCCTGTTGTCACTGTCCTGAATTAGATGGAGCAGTAGCTTCAGAGCACATTGAGACTCTCACTCCACACTTGCACTAACTATGCTTTCTTTTGGTGCTTTTACTTCCTGCCAACCCTGGAAAGAAGGAGAGATATTGTGTCTCAGTCTTGGATCCTGCCCACAGTAGTGATCTATAACTGTTTTGAAATTAAAGTGGAAAAATAAAAAAAACGAAAGCACTCGAAATAAATGTGAATAAAGACAGAGAAGCACATTGTGCTTTACAATTAGAACGTTCAGGTGCTCCAGATGGAGCAGTCATTCAGGTAGGAGACAAACCCTTTTACAGTCAATCCCAGGGGAGCTCCCAAGCAGAATTTTTTTCAAAAGTGGAATTCCACTTTGGAAGAAAGCATTTACGTACTTAGAAACTATTGCTTACTCCATATCCCGCCCCTAATCTCTATCAGATACCCTCATCAGGACATGCTGAGATTAAGCTTTTGTTGCAACAACACAAAGTAAAGCAAAAAATGGGCCCTTCCTTATCAGCACAGAGAGCCAATCACGCTGTGCATCTTACAGGGCTTGCGTCCTTTTGAGTACCTAGACCTGTTCTGGGTAAACAGCGGTCACCTGTCCACTGATTGATTGATTAATGAGCCTACGTTTTGTGCAGGTTCAGCTCTCTTTCGCAATTTAAAATACATTCTATTTTAATGTGAATCATGGTTTGGCAACAATGTCTTTGAAACTTACAAAAGAATGACGTGGCTTTTTCAGGTGGCATCGAGTAGCGATCAGCGTGGAGAAGAAAACTGTGACAATGATTGTTGATTGTAAGAAGAAAACCACAAAACCACTTGATAGAAGTGAGAGAGCAATTGTGGACACCAATGGAATTACGGTTTTTGGAACAAGAATATTGGATGAAGAAGTTTTCGAGGTAAAAATAAATCAACCTTTATTTTAAGCTGAATATTGTTAAATCAGATGAAGTGAGTTCATAACAGTAACAATCAATATATGCTAAAAGCAAAGTTTAAAACTCTAAAGGGTGACCCACTTTCTTCTCCTTTGGGTGTAGTGGTGATGTCTTCTATTGTTCAGTAAGAGAATGAGTAGAAAGTGGTGACTGTAACGCCTGGGAAATGTCCTCTGAGATTGGTTGATTTGAACACAGGCAAGCTTTTCTCCTGGGAAGGGCAATTGACTACTCTTAGTATTTCGTATTACTTTCTTCAGAGAAAAGAACATTTTCTTCACTTCCTTCTCTGGGAGAGTAATTTAGAGAACTATTCAATTTAGATATTCCACCTTTCTTTGTTCTTTGTGAATGTTTCTAAGGTAAAATAAAGATTATATTGCAAAGATGAACTTTTAAGTTTTTAAAATCACTTTTCTAGTAATGTGAAGGTCATAATAAAAACTTTCTTCTAATTATAATTCCCCAATTACGATAATCACATTCTTTTTTTTAATCCTTCAATCATTGGACCTTATGACTCATGCTTTAATTTTTAGACGATTATCAACAGTACACAGACCTGGGTTTTGACCCAATAAAGGGATGTACTCCTGAGATATTTTTTATTACTCTTATGATTTTTTTTTTCAGTTTCCGAGTAATTTAATTTCCAAAGTGTAACAAAGTAGCATAAAATAATACAGACTAATAGACAAGTTTTACATTGAAGACTGGCTGTATTTTATTGATGTGTGAAGATATGTTTATGTATCCGACATATGTAAAGACACATGTGTATCTACAAATACACACAGATAGTATGTAGTTTCATAAAAATAACAATGTAAATTCAGTGTCAGTAGAATTCCTGTACTTACATACATATGGCATAATTTTAATAATAATTTACATTTGTGACATCTTTAGATTATTGGTTTAGGATTCTATGTGTGTTTTTATTTTCTCCACTAGTGATTATCCAAGCCTTTGACTCTAAAGAAAATGTTTTAACATATTATATTATACCTAGTGAAATCGTAAGCTGATTAAAACCATATACAATAATATACTCTCAGATCTTCTAATATCATGCATTGATGCCACACAAGTGATAAGAAATAAATATTTATTAGGTGAATCAATATTATAAACAAATTATATCTCATGAAGATTTATTTTAAATTTAAACTGTTTATGAACATAAGTTTCACAGGCTAAATTTATTTTTGTGATGCATATACAACCTAATTTTCTAGGAACATAAATGAGTAATATAGAAGAACTATATCAGTGGATGGTTTCATTTCATATATTAGATTAACCATTTATGCATAGTGATAGAGCCTGTGGGATTTTTCATTAAACAATGGAAATTAAGAGTAGAATTTGTTCATTATAAATGACTAGAATATATAAAGAGGAAAAAGAAAAAATATAAATACATTAATTAATATGAATGAAAGAATTAATGAATTCTTAAAATTTACTGGCTCTGAAAGATGATATTTGATAAATGTACATGTTGATTAGGTTTCTTTTTCATATAGTTTCATAGCATCAAGAGTTGTATTTTTACCTGAACTAACTTCTAGGTTAATATTTAATTTCTTGTACCCTCTCCCCACCACCTCTGCCTGACTGTACTCCTTACTCTTTCCCATATACTATACTCTTGCTGGGGTCCAGCATAAAGTTCTTGAATTGTAGTTTCAGACTAGGGTAAGTTCTTTTTTATAAATAAATAATTTAACCTGATGTTACATATTTAAAAATATGTAATAAAAGCCTCTGTGCTTCAGGGGCCTATTACAGTATCAACTCCTAGAATATGTAAAAATAATTTTCTAAAATATTTCCATGTGTTTTCAACTACTGCTAATCAAAATACCTCTGGCCAAGGGGCTTCAAGTAAATTACCAGAGTTCCTAGAAGCAAAGGTTATTATTATTTTATTTGATTAATTCTTAACTTTCTAATACCATATACTACATTCTAAATCCTGGAATAACTCCAGCTGTATTTTTGGGAAAACTTAAACCATTAAGAAAAATAATTTATAAAAGATGCATTAAGGAAACTTTTAGTGAGTATGACAGTGAGTAACAAAAATAAGTTTATTAAGCTGCTTTGCATCTTTGGTTTCATGAAACCCCATGGATCTTTAAATAAGACATTTATTTAATATGAAATTAAATTACTTTTAACAAATAAATGAATGCAGAACTTTCACTAACAGATTTATCATGTTCTATCTTTGACCGATTAAATAGGGAAACTATTTTTACTTAATAAAATTTTTAAAAAGCTTTAGAACAAGAATCGTTGAATTTGATGAAATTTTGTATTTACCTAATTCAAATATTCAAGCAGTCCTTATACATAAATTTCAAGTCTTATTTCCTAAATTGTAATATTGTATAGGTATATAAAATTTCAAAATTAATTTAGTTTTTGCCACTTGAAAAAAAAATATGAAGAAAATAAATTATTCAAACATATAGAGTTTTAAATCAAAACAATAGCTTGACACTCCTTTTATGAAATTAGTTCATCTTATCTGAATATGATGTTAATATAGCTTTCCCTTTAAATTTACTTTAATACATATATTTTTATTTCGGTTTGCATTATGATACCTATTTAGACTTTTGATTGTTTGCAACTGAATGTGTAGAAATTATACTAAAAATGACAGAAGATATGAATTGTACTATATACGATCATTTTAGCATTTGATAAACAGTTGTAATAATGATGAAGATGATATAAAAACACAAGTGATTCATTAATCTGAAAAAGGGAAATGTCACTTCCTTGGAAATAGTATCATTCTGATTTCAATGCAGATTTGTTTAGTGTATATAACTTTACCTACTTTCCTACATTTAGTACCAGGAATGGTACTATTATGGCAAAAAAATGCTAAACATGGCCCTATTCGAATTGCACTCTGAAAACTTTTAGAAATTCAATGTTAAATAGATAAAAGCAAAACTGAAAATGTTTTTAAACGTATGACGAATTAGTTTATATGAAAATACCAAAATAAATATATAGACCTGTGATTCAGATTATATAATTTCAGTATAGCAGAATGAATGTAAGAATTGATTCTAGAATGAGAAAAACCTGATTTTCGAACCTCAGCATCTAGTTTAATTATGTTTCTCTGTGTAATTACTTTCTGTAAGTTTTAATTTCTCATTCTTATAATGGGAATAGTAATGTAACTTTCTCAGAAGTATTTATTTTAAAAATGAGCTTATGTATGCAAAGTGGTTAAAATACTGGAAATATACATGTATATTTTATATGTTGATTATGTATTGAAATGTAGTTTTCTTAATCATTGTTATAATTTCTGTTCTTTATTATCTCATGACTATGACATTTCAAATATTCTTATATATTTTTTTATTATTAGCTTCAAGTATCAGTACATTGGTTAGACCTTTATATAATTTATGAAATGATCCCCTGACTACTCTTTCTCTCTCCTGGCTCTACACCTAGCCATTACATTACTGTTGGCTGCATTTTTATACATTTTTGATACGAGTGAGCAACAGTGACCCACATATCAGTTGAAAGATCTAAGCGGTCTCTTTGTCTTGTAAATAAGATACTTTGTTCCTGAGCTGCTGCTGGTTTGTAAAGTTCCTTGTGGAGATTAGTGGTAATACCTGGGTACTATGTTAATGAGTGGATACATTCATGCAGGCACAAAACATCCAACCAATCCTAATCAATAACCTTAGTTCATTTTAGCTGGATAATATGCTTCAAATATGTAGAAAAACTACATTAAAATAACCAGATTGCTAAACAGTATCCCAGTATATGAATAAACCTTAATTTGTTCATGCATTCATCTTACTAATGGACATTTGGATTGTTTCCAGATTTTGGATGCCACATGTGAAGCTGCTGTGAACATCCATGTATAAATGTTGTGGGGTCATTTACTTTTGTTGTCTTAGTTAAATACCTAGAAATAGAATGCCTGAGATTTTTGGTAGATGCGTGTCCAACTTAAAAAAACAAAAAACTGTCCAACTCTTTCCCAAAGTGTCATTAATCATTTTATCCTCCAGAGGTGAATGAGAGTTCCAGTTGCTCTGCTCCTTTGCCAATGCTTGATATGGTCAGTCTTTTAAATCATACCCATTCTAAGTGGTTACACAGTAATATTTCATTGTGGTTTTAACTTGCATTTTCCTCATGAATGAAGATATTAAGTGCTTTTCCAGGTGCTTATTGGCCATGTATGCATCTTCTTTTGTGATGAGTCTTTTGCCCATTAAAAAAATATTGGCCAGTATATTTTAATTATGGCATTTTAAGAATTTTTCATATATTCTTCATATGCTTTGATAGCTATATACAAATAATTTTTCCAGCACATGGCTTGCCTATTTATTTTCTTAATAGTGTCTTCCAAAGAGTGATGCTGTTAATTTTGATAGTTTTATTTATCAATTCTATTGCTATGTTTTACACTTTTTGTGTTCTGAGGAACCTCTATCTACACTAAGATAGTAAGGATTTTCTCCAGCTATTAGAAATGTAGTTTTAGGTTTTACAAGTAGATTATGGCCTACTTTGAGTTTGTATTTGTGTATGGTTTGAGGGAAAGGTCAATGTGGATTATTTTTATGTAAGGCTATCCAGTTCATTTGTCATACTTCATTAGAAAGACCTTCCTGAATTAGATTGCCTTGGCTACTGTGACCGAAATCTCAGATGGCATTTGTTTATTTTCTTTTTAAAATTATTTATTAATATATTTTATTTTTTTAGAGCTCTTTTTAGGTTCACAGAAAAACTGAGCAGAAGATAGAGTTTCCATATACCCTTGTGCACACATGCACACAGGCTCTCCCACTATCAACATCCCCACCAGAGTGGTACACTTTTTGCAATAGATGAACCTACTCAGACGCAGTATTATCAGCCAGAGTCCATAGTTTACATTGCGGTTCACTTCTGGTGTTGTACATTCTAAAGGTTTTGGCAAATATATAATGACATGTATTCACTAATGTAATATCTTATGAAGTAGTTTCATACCCTAAAAATCCTCTGTGTTCTACCTACTTATCCTTTCATCATCCCTAAACTCTGGTGGCACTGAGCTTTTTACTGTCTCCATAGTTTTGACTTTTCCAAGATGTCATATAGTTGGAATCATGAAGTTTGTAATCTTCTCAGATTGGCTTCCTTCATTTAATAATATGTGTTTATGTTTCCTCCATGTCCTTCGTGGCTTAGTAGCTCATTTTGTTTTAGTGGTGAATAATATTTCATTGTCTGGATGTAACACAGTTTGTTTATCCATTCATCTCCTAAAAGACATCTTGGTTGCTTCCAAATTTTGGTAACTGAATAAAGCTTCTACAAACAAATCTGTGAAGGTGTGTGTGTGTGTGTGTGTGTGTGTGTGTGTGTGTGTGTGTTTGTGAGTGACATGTTTCAGCTCCTTTGGGTAAATAGCAAAAAGCATAAACTGCCATACTGTCTTTCAAAGGGGTTGTGCCATTTTCATTCCCACTAACAATGAGTGAGAATTCCTGTTTATTCATATTTGGATGTTGGCCATTCTAATAGGTGTGTAGTAGTGTCATTGTTGTTTTAGGTAGCATTTCATTGATGACATGTTAAACTCCTTTCCAAATGCTTACTTGCCATCTGCATTTTTTTTTGGTGAGTTGTCTCTTGAGATCTTTGGCCCATTTTTCAGGTTCTTTGATTTCTTATTATCGAGTTTTAAGTATTTTTTATATATTTTGCATAACAGTCCTTAATCAGATGTGTCTTTTGCAAATACTTTTTCTCATACTGGCTTGTTTTCTAATTCTCTTGACATTGTCTTTTATGGAGCAAAACTTTTTTATTTTAATGAAGTCCAGCTTATCACTTATTTCTTTTATATATCATGCCTTTGATGTTGTATCTAAAAAGTTATTGCCATACTCAAGGTCATCCAGGTTTTCTCCTATGTTATTTCTAGGAGTTTTGTAGTTTTAAATTTTACAATTAGATTACTAGTTGTAATAATTTTTGTAGTTAATTTTTGTGAAGGGTGTAGACTCACTTTTTTTCACGTGTGTGTGTCTATTCTAACACCATTTGTTGAAAAGACTGTCTTTGCCCAATTGTATTGCGTCTGCTTCTTTGTCATTCAGTTGACTGTACTAATGTGGATCTATTTTTGGGCTTTCTATACTATTCCATTAATCTATTTGTCTTTTCTTTTCTCTGCCACTACCACAATATTTTCAGTCTTGACGTTGGGTGGTGTTAGTCTTCTGACTTTGTTCTATACACACTTTTGATATTGAGTTGGCTATTCTGGGGATTTGCCTCTTGTTATAAACTATGGAATCAGTTTTGTAATATCCACAAAATAATTTCCTGGGAATTTAACTAGGAGTGTTGAATCTATAGATAAAGAAAAAACTGGATATCTTGGGGAAAAACTGATATCTTGAGTCTTCCTGTCCATGAACATGAAATGTGTCTCAATTATTTAGTTCTTTGATACCTTTCATCAAAGTTTTGTAGTTTTC
This sequence comes from Cynopterus sphinx, assembly GCA_030015415.1. Lineage (NCBI taxonomy): Eukaryota > Metazoa > Chordata > Mammalia > Chiroptera > Pteropodidae > Cynopterus > Cynopterus sphinx. Next base: position 29,889,406 of record CM057392.1, on the reverse strand, counting down.
TTCATATTGATTTTATACAGATTTGTTAGTTTTAATTTAAGTAATTCATTTCTTAAGTGCTGATGCTGCTTGCACCAGGATGGCTGAGTGGTTAAGGCATTGGACTTAAGTGTCAATGCAAATGGTTTTGTGTTTTTAATGTCAGATGCGCTTGTTCATTTGCTGGCATATCGGAAAGCAATTGGCTTTTGTATTTTAACTTAGTATCCTGCAACCTTGTTATAATTTCTGATTAGTTCCAGAAGTTTTTAGGTTTCCTTTGGTCTATTCTTTCAGATTTTCTACATTGACAATCATGTCATTTCTGAATAAAGAGTTTTATTTCTTCCTTCCATATCTGTATCTTTTATTTCCTCTAGCAGTCTGATCTGTCCATTTCTTGTAGAAGGGTATTAAAATCTCCAACAATAATATTGGATTAACCTATTTCTTACTGAGTTAGTTTAGTTTTCGCCTCACATAATTTTGATGTTCTCTTCTTAGGCACATACGCTTTAAAGGTTGCTATTTCTTCTTGGACAATTTACTCTTTTATCAAACAGTATCTCTGTGTCTGCTGGGTAAATTTCTGTGCTCTGATATTTACTGTCTTGCTTTCTTTTGTTTTTTGATAGCAGGGTATACCTTTCTTCATCCTTTTACTTTTAATCTATGTGTATCTTTATTTTTAAAGTAGGTTTCTTGTAGACAATATATACTTGGGCTTTGTTTTTTGATTTGCTCTGACAATCTCTCTGGGGCTTTTAAAAATTTATTCTGAATATGTGTATGTGTGTATGCGTGTAATTATTTCTAAAAGGAGATTTATGACTTGCATGCAGAAATAGACTCATATCTATCTACATGACAGTCCCTTGTATTAGCAGTTGTTATATAAAACAATTTTTTTCTTACTGTAACAGTTAAGAAGTTACTAGGTAATGGGCTGTATTTGGGGACTTTATAGTTTAGTATTATATTATATGTAGTAGGATTTATGATTCAAAATGTTTTTAAAAAATTTCATGTAGCATTTAGGGTGAATTCAGATTTCAGGGCTCCATAGACAATCCAAAGCACCAATGTATACAAGATATAGTTTGTTTTCTAAATGGAACTTTGCTTTTTTAAATTCATTTCTCTACTTTTGACTAGTGCATCTCTTTATTATCATCTACTGCCAACAGCATGATAAAATGTCACACATTTTGTCCCTTCTACAAATTTTATATCTATATAGATTACATTGGTGAAAGATAATACTTGTCTTTATTTTTTCCCCTTTCAAGGTTATCGTTAGTCTGTAGCAATTTTTAACTTCCCTAAGAGTAAGACATCTTGTACTGCATTCTTGTCATATCTTTATTTCCATGTTGTTTTATATATATATCTATTAATGTATAGTTTTCTCATTAGATTCTAAATTCCTTGAGAGTGTGATTTATTTTCTATTCATTTAGGTAATCCAGCAGCAGCATCAAGCACAAAGTTTGGCACTTGTGTTCATAATGAAGAGTAGAAAAATGATGAATGAGTGCTATACCTGGAAGAGGGTTATGGCTTTGCTGGAAATATCTGCAGGGATAAGGGGTCAGGGATAACCATAGGATAGCATCATTTGAATGTTAGCTGTTTATTAAATAATGCCCATTCCCTATTGAAGCAGAAAAAAAACTATATGCCAAACATTGTGCTTAAATAATTAATATAGAGAAATAAATAAATAATTGTCATAAGATACAATTGTGTCCATAATAAAGATATAGAAATGTTCAGGGGAGGGAATAACAAGTATATCCAAACTGATGAAGAATAAAAGGACAGTTAAAGATGAGGACATATGTGGAAAAAATGAAAGTTTGGAATAAGCACAGCAAATTTAAGAAATGTAATTTTGTTTAGGGGCCTTTGGGAAGGGACATGGTTGGGTGCGTTAGGGCTCACTTGTGGATAGTCTTTTACAGTATGCTAAGGAGGTTGAACTTTAAACCAAAGGCCATGAGAAATTTCTTTAAGTAGAAGGAATAAAAAATCATATTTAAAAAATATTCTTTTTGTGGCAGTGAAGGAGTTAAGGTAGAATTGCAACCTTGTGAAAAAGAAAAAAGATATGGTATTTTGACACATTATTTCAAATAAAAGGTAGAGCGGAGGAAAGGCCATAGCAAAGGAAATGGAGAAAAGGGTCTTGCTTTAGCAAACTGTGTAAGGTAGAATTGACAGATCTTGGGAACTGACTGGGTATGTGGGGTTTAGGAAGAGAGAAATTTGATACTTTAGATTTCTTGACTGGTATATAGGAAGTAAATAGGCAATATTTCTTTCTTCCAAAGTGGAAGTGTTTGGATTTTTAGCTAAGTTTAAAAGGCTTTAATTCTTTCTCTCTTTTTTTAAATGAACTTTTAATGTGCTTTTAACAAAGCTTTAAATTGGCTAAAATCTATAGGATTATCTTGGACAAAATAATCTTGTTATAACAACTTTCTATATTTATTAAATTTTATAGTAAACACAGAGTTAATATATTATTATTAGCTCAAAGGAGTATAATAAGAATGTGATAGGTTATTTAAAATATTGTTTAAGTTGTTTTTTGGAAACTAGGTCTTTTTAAGGCATGACCTCATTCATTTCGATTTACAGTATGACTATTTAAAGTACTTAGAAAAGTGACAGGTATATTCAGTAAGTAAGTATGACCTCAGTATTTTTCTATTATTATAATTAGTAGGGTTATGTGTTTCTTGAATAATTGCATGAACCTTTTATTTAATCTTCCTGCCTCTGTTCTTCTTTCCCATCTGTCCGTTCTCTAAGCAGCAAGACTAGCATAGCAAGCTTATTCCTGTCAAATAATACTCAGCTGAAAGAATGAAGGAGTAAATGAACAGTATCACCTCTTTGCATATGATCTTCTAGTAGCATTCCATATCATTTAGAGTACAAGTTAAGGTTCTTTCAATATTCTGTAGGCTGCTGTGTGATCATACCACACCCTCTGCCCCTGTTCTTTGACCTCATCCATGGATCTCCTCCCTCTTGCTCCCTCTGATCCATGGGACATTTCTTTCTTGAACATATCAAGCATGATCCAGCCTTGGCATCTCGGCATGCACTAGTTCTTCTGCCTGGATGGCTCCATGCTAACATCTGCATTTTTTTCTTCCTCCGTCTTAGATACCTCTGTCTCAGCGTCACTTTATCAGTGAAACTTTTTATGATCACATTTGGTAATATAGCATACTACCCTCTGACACATCTCACTTTTCAGCTTTGTATTCTTTACAGCACTTAACACTTTCTAATGTACTACATTTTGCTTATTTTCTCTTCCCCTGTCTCAAATGTAATCTCCAAGAGGGCAGGGTCTTTGTGTTGTATCCACAGTGTCTGGAATAGTGCCTGAAACTTATTACTGTTTAAATAAATGAATGAACATATTTTTTAGCACTTATTAATGCAAGGGGTATAGATCACCTATGCAAACAAGGGAAAATAGGAGGCAAGTTCTGCTGCCTTAAAAAAAAAACAAAACATTTTATTTGTTTGTTTGTGTGTGTGTTACTTTTGGTAGGATGGAACATTGGTGGCTATTTTTCAGTGAGAATTCTTGACAGAAAGTATAAGATTAATGTGCACTTTTTGTGGTAGTGTTTTGTTCAACTTTGGGCATTTTCTCCATGACTTGGTAAATATTTGTTGGATTAGTAGTACATTCAAGTAACATAGGAATGCTGCTCATTTTCTTAAAATTGATTTCTTAAGCCGATTTTGAGACACTGAAACATAAAAGCTGTGTGGGTAGCGGTTCTGTCTCTGACTATGTGATTTTCCTCATTCAGCACAATCTGTGATGCATTTTTCAGTTAAACCAAAATTCTAAGCATTTTGGCAGCTTTATTTTTCCACACAAAATAGTTGAGAAGAATCGTTAACTATATGGAATGTTTGAAAAAAGGATTGTGATGCGAGCTAATGCTTTGGCTAATCCAGAAATCTGAGTAGACAGAAAGCATAGGCTTTCGATTAATCTTCTGATAATGATAGTTACTTCTTTAGACTTTTACACCATGTTGTACCTAATGTCAGTGTTGTACCTAAATATACAAATGAAACCTCTACCAAGACCCATCGGACTTTTAACAAAGTTCTGATATCAAACATGAGCAGAAGTTTTAGTGTCCAGTGAGTACCTTGTGGAAATACTCTAGAATTTTGTGAAGCTATTTCTTTTACAGTAGCACATGTTGGAAACTGCTTAGCTAAATGTACTTTTTTCTCTTCTATTATATTTTTCCTAATAGGCTTTACTTAGAGAATAATGACTTTAAGTCTCCTGAAACTCAACTCTTTGGAATTTATTTTTAAAACAACCACAAATGGATTCTCCAGCAGCATTTTTAAAATTTTAATGCCTATATACACATTGTCTTGAAATTTGGCACTCAAAGTTGTATTCTTTAATTGCCCTTAAATACTATGATCATTATACCTTATGTGTGTGTACACTTTACACTTCAAAAACTGCTTAAGTGCATATTATTTTAAAAATCTTTAAGAAATTCAAGACATAGTAATATTCTTAACTTCAGATATTGAAATAGAGACTTGTAATGGTGAATAAATTAACTGTCCAAGATTCATTTATTGAATGAACATTTTTTGTGTACCCACTGTGTGAAGGCCTATTCCAGGAACTGTAGAAAGCTTAGTGAACAAAACAGATAATTCCTTGCTCTCATAAAGTTTATATTCTAGTGAATTTTACTGAACAATGTAGGATTGCAGGCCATAAACTGTGGCTTTTGTCAATATACTTTCCCGGCAAGTGACACATTCTGATTATTTGAATCCTTAAATTTAATATATGCAAAAGAATGATGCCCGTTCCTATTTTAGGACCTTCAAGTTTATGGTCCTTTTCTAATTTCTCATATTCCCTGTGAGTTCACTCTGGTTTCCAGCAGGAAACAGATATCTGCTCAGAGATTTCAGAGGTGCGAACATGGAGGCCAAGGAACTTGGTGATTAGCATTTCTTTCCTAGGGGAAAAGAGTTCATTGAAACTTGGAGCCCGGCAGAAGTGCTCTCAACAGTGGCAGTAGTGGTCAGGGTACCAGACTGCTGTGACAAGCCAGGAAAGTGTTGGGGAAAACTACCCAACCTCCTTCTCATCCCACGTTCCAAACTCCTGGTGGTAACTTTCATTATCTGTACTGGACACCAACCTTCAGGAAGGTCTTGATGATGCAGATTCTTTGGGCACAGAGTTGAGAGGGAACTGTAAATAATGAGGATTTGGTGACTTGTAAAGAATACCAAGCATCTTTACAAAGAAAAGAAAAACTAGGCACTTTCTCTTTAATTATCTCATATTATCTTGCTGTTAAATGTCTGTGTAAGTTACAAGTAAAATTTATAGAATAAATACAATTATTCTCTGATATAATGTGCCTATGAAAAATTATTCCTTGTGCTAATGTGTAAAAAATGAAAATAGTTTCCTTGGGAAAAAAATGTAGTTGGTCTTAAATTGTAAGGTATACAGTGCCTCCTAAAGTTAGGAATGTTGTATAGCAGCTTTGCTTTTTCAACAAAAATATAGTTCTTTCTAAATACTCCCATTTCAATGGAGAATTCTGGATTTCAATCTTGAGAGCATGCCCCCACCTTTCACTGTTTAATAGACATATGTATGGATTGTCCATATTCTATAGTCAGCAAAGTCTTCACACTGATGCTTAAAAACATTTTTCAAAGTTAAATAAAAACAGAAAAAGGTTTATTAAAGGTGCATCTTTTTAGGCTTACATATTTCACAAAATGTCCAATTTTGATTGAATGAAACTTCAGTTATCTGAAGGAAATGTGTCATTCATTGTTACATAGTAGAGAAGTATAACAGAGTAGAAATAAGGAAATATGTTTAAAAAGCTACTATTTTTTTTTTGAAACAGCATCATTGTATGTAGAACTAGAATAATAAATGTATAGAAATGTTAGTACCAATGATTTGTTTTCATTCACAGATAAACATTTTTCTCTAGACTTAAAAATAAGAATAAAAAATGAGAAATTATTTTTTTAGAAAACAATCTCCAAATACCTTCTTCATTTGCTTGGGTTAGAAGAGTAAATATGCCACTTCAACTGTTAATCTCTTAATAAAATGACAAAAAATATTTTAATGTTAAAAAGGTGAAAATTATTTTAAAAATAAATCCAAAATATCGACCAGTTAAAGGCAGTTAAAGGCCATGAAATATAAAGTAAATGTCAAATTCTGCTGTTAACTTTGTGTGACAGGCAGTGAAAGTCATACCTACATGCAAAGGACATATTTGATCTTTATGTGAATATTAATTACACAATTTTTTGAGTCTGTGTTAAAATATAAATTAAAATATTAAATAATGCCTCTTGTTTCTTTCATACAAATATTTTTATTCTCAAGTTAACTTTTAAAAGTAAGGTCTCAAAATGATTTCCATTTTGTTTAAAATCCTCTTTTTAGATTTTAAAATGTTATTTTCAATTATATTAATTTGTATGATACGTGTTTGTAAAAAGTATCAAATGAGTTTATTTAGGAGAGGGATCAATTGTGGTGATTCATATTTTAATTGTTCATTATTTAATGAAATTTTGAAATGATTCAATTTGTATCTAAGAATCATCTCAGTGTGTTTTCTTAGATGAATAAAGAACTAAATGTGTTTTACTATTGATTTATATTAGTATGGACAGATAAAATGAAATAACAAAGGAAAGAATATATCATTGTAATATATATACACACATATATATAATTCTGAGTTAATGTTTTTCTTTTCTATTTTCTTTATTATTGACATAAAATAGAACTAGAATATAATTTCATTAATATGGAGTTAATGATACAACCAGGAATTGTTTTAATTTTTTTTACTAGCATGATGAAAATGCATTGAAAAAATAACCACATAGATATTTAAATTTAGTATGATCTATAGTGTAATTTAATTTGATAAAGTTTTTAAACTTCTGACAAGTTTAACTTATTTCCTTTAAATTCTTTAATTTTGAGTCAGATAGTTTCTTATCTTTCTTACTATTTATTACTTCCAATAGTGACTGAGGGATATTTACAAATGGTGTTGTGACCGGAATAACCAGACTCAACCTGAGTGCTCTGATATCAGAGGCAGTTTATTAGCCAGCGGCTGTCCTTCCAAAGGAGCAGCCTCGACCCATTTCAGGTCCACAGTTTTATACCTCAAAATCCATTAATCGCTATATCCCAATCACAGTGGATCTATACATTATCTATGCATTACCCTTCACCAAATGGTGGTCTGATATGATACATAAGTGGGGGCACAGAAGCAGAAAGCGAACGTTAAAAGGTCAGATTCCCATACCATGTTTCCCATAAATTTCTCCTACTCTTTCTTGTGGAAACAGAGTTAAACAATAGCCTACCGATGTAATTGCCAGGTACTTAATCAGGAAATGTGGCTGCTGTGGCGGTTGGCATAGAGGCTTCTAGTCTTAACCCCTTCTTGCGTCTTTCTAGGGGCACATCATCACAATGGTAATACCATTTAGTGTATCATCTAGTAATACCCTGAGTTCTAGCTATTCACTAAATTAAATCAACTAATATTTCTATAGCATCTACTAAATACCTGGTCATGAACATAATCAGATATTACTCCTGTTATAAATACAAATACTTTTTTTAATGTGTTCTCCTTTATTCTATTATAAGGAAAACACTCATAAGATAAAAATAAACTTGTATTATTTAACTCTGTGTTAATTTCTATGGTATTTTGTTATTACCAGAGAAGTCTGAGACCAAGGGTCGATTTCTTCTGAGGCCTCACCTTGGCTTGTAGATGGACATCTTTTTCTGTGTTTTCACATGATCTTCCCTTTGTGGTGTATGTATTCTAATCTTTTCTTCTTATATTGGATTAGGGCCCACCTCAGTTACTTCATTTAACCTATCTCCTATCTGATGTTAGGTCTTAAACTCATGAATTGGGCAGGCATGCGGGGGAGCAAAATAACATCTGGGCGAATTAATTTTGTCCTTGATTATTAGTGAAAGATGGGTATAGGTTTCTATAGAAAGAAGTATGGACTACAGATTAAAGCAGAATTTTATGCTGATTCTTATTGAGTTTCATAACTTGGTTTGGCTTTAGTTATTACAGATAATGGAGGGACATAATTCAAAAGTAAGTGAAGGCAATTTTCTTAAAAGAAAAACTGAATTTATCCTGGAAAGAATCATTATCATTTCACTTTGTAGACCTAAGAAGTTGCACCTCAATTTTTTTTTTCCTTTTATTTTGTTTCCTGAGTAAATGGCTTTCCCATTCTACCATTGCTCACTAAATAAGTTATAGAATCACTTAACACTCCTCCAGTGCATTTTCCTTCACCTCTCCTTGCCATTCCATCCCATGCCACCATCACCATCCTCGGTCTCCAAATCTCACAGATTTTTTTCTCTAATAAATTTGGAGACTAGATGATTTTATTGAACAAAATTGCAGCTGTGTTATTGTTAGCAAACTAAAGGGGGATTGTTTACCTGCACACATCAAAGCCAAACGAAATGTGAAAAGCAGTTTACAGCGAAGAAAGTAAAGTTTTTTTTAAGGATATGGCTTCAAGCCCAAGGACACAGATGAGCTAGTGCTCAAAGACCTGGCTCTCTGATGGCCTCTAGAGCAGGGCACCCAACCCCTGAGACACAGACCAGTCTGTGGCCTGTTAGGAACCAGCCCATGCTGCAGGAGGTGAGCGGCAGGCAAGTGAGCGAAGCTCATTTGTATTTGCAGCTGCTCTGCAGTGCCAGCATCACCGCCTCAGTCCCACTTCAGATCATCGGGCATTAGATTCTCATAGGAGCACTGCTGTCTGGTGCCAAAAAGGTTGAGGACTGATGCTCTAGGGGACAGGAAATATAGGGAAACACTCATTAGTCATGGTAGCTAAAAGAGTTGGGTGTGGGCTCTCAGGGGTAGGGTAGGAGGCAGTTGATCATTGCATCAGGTCCCAATGTCAGTCATGGTGTCATTCTGTCTGATTTTGAAGGGTTGTGGTCAGTAGGGTTGTTCTTCTCAGGTCCAGAGCTGAAACACAACTGAGGCCAAGACATTTTCTTTAGTTTGACTGAAACTCTGTTTATGTGGTCAACAGACCTGAGACTTTGTTCCTAAGACTGGTGCTGACCAGAATATGATGTCCTAAGGGCTTAATAGTTAAGGGAGTGGGCATGCAGCATAGGAGAAAGTGGAAGGATAAGGAAAGAAAAGAAGTGAGTCATGGTGCTATGAGACTAGACAAGGCCAGTTTGCATCAGACAGAAAGAGAAGAAAAAAGTCATTTTAAAGAAGTAAAGTTTCTTTACAGTTACATTATTTACTGCAGCATTAAGAAAGATTGTATTTCTAATTCTAGAAACTTGTGAAATTCAGAAGGATACATAGTTGATAGATATTTGGAATCTCCCTTTTCCAGATATTGTCAAAAGTAAATTATTCTCTTTGAATATAACACACAAGTTTTAAATTAAAAGTTTGTCTTTGAAGATTCACAGTGGAGTTGAGTGCCTTATGGGATTTTACAATTACTAGGTGACAGATTGACATTCAAGAGAGAATATTTGAAGTAATTGGTTTAAAAAAAAAAACAGTTTATTTGAACAGTTATAGTTGAACATTGATTTACCCTTGCATTAGCTGTTTTGTTTATATCTGAGTTTCCTCTGCTGTTCTTGTGAACCTAATTTTTCCAAGGACATAATCCATTCACAGGCCACCTTATTTGACCACATGGAATTGAACAGTACAGTTGTTCAGAGCCTGGTTTTCCATTGCTCATTCTTAGGAATAATCTGCTGTGTTATACAGTTTAGTGGATGTTCAAGCTGGGAACTGACCTCAACCGAGCACTGGGGTGGCTTCACATAGGAGGAGTTGAATCTGAAAAATGAGACAGTTATGACACATTGACATTTAATCTTAAAACATTAGACCACTCTTATACCACACTTTTTCAATAAATGCAAAAAAAAAAGCTGCATTTGTTTTAACTTGTGTAATTAGAGCATGATATAATTACATTCACATCACAGAATATAGAAATAGCTAGGCCTTGCAGAGTTATTGCATATGTATATAAAATAAAAATAAAAACCAGCCAAACAAACATTGTGGCAGCACGTGTGATATTCACAAGAGTCTCATCTGTATAGAAAGTTCTAATAGGTTTTCTTACATATGCTCTGCATCTCTCCTCCAGACTCATCCTATCTAAAGACAAATAGTATAGACCTAGCTGACACAGCTAAAAGGAGCAAGATAATCGCATCAACTCTAATTTTAGCTTTGTAGATCATGAGAGGAAGAGCAAAATGCTTTTTTCATAACTTGTATGCTATGGATGCTAATTTTACTTGGTAACCACTCTTTTTCGGCTGTGGAAATTTTTGTGACTATCGAATCTAAATATTTATAGTTCACTCAAACTGTCAGGATGCTTTTGTTTATCTACATACTGTCTCACAATGTGTCATATGATTAACATAAAACACTGTCAGATGCCTTCTGGGAGAAATAGTACTGTAGACTTTTAACTGAATTTTCCAGTTTCTTTTCAGTAGTATATTTTATGGCTGAATATTTAACACCTGAAATAAGAATTTATAGTGGAAAGGTTGGCAGGATTCCACTTTTGAAGTTAAGTGCCTTAACTAGAATAGTAAGTATGTAGGAAACCATAATTCTTCTCAAAAACATACTATTTTTAAAATACCATATGCATATGAAATAGACAACTTTTTTGTTTCAGTAATAACTTTACTTGGTTCATTATATTTCCTGTAAGTATAGAATTATAGAATTTTTAGTCTTAGAGAGGACCTTAGATGTGATCTCTGAATGCATGCATTTTACAAATGGTGAATCTGGATAAGTGACTTGCATAATTGCAAATAGCTAATGGCAAAGCTGGGAGAAAATTCAGGAATCAGGGTTTTTAATTGAAACCCTTAATGAGGCAAGTACTCAGTGATGTACTCAATGATGCCTCGTTATTTTTTTTTAAACAGCCTAATGAAGAATTCTGTGTTCAAATTTCTCTTTTGTTATTTGTGATTATTTATTTATAATAATTCAGTTGTGGCTACTCAGTGTTCTAAATTGATCGGTTGGCGTTGTCAGCCTTAGAAATGAAATAATAAGGTCTTTAGCTAGCACAAATGAGTTTATTCAGAAAGCAGAGGACTTGTAATTCGGGACAAGCAAACTATGGCAAACCATATGCAAGTTTGAGGAGACAGAATTGCTTCTTAGTACTCAGTGTTAGAGATTTAAAATGTTTAATGTCTATATTTTTATCAGGCCTTTAATAATAACTATGAATAGAATGTAGAGAAAGCTGGAAATCTGGAAATTATTCAAGATGACATCAGGAGACCTGTGAATCAGATTCATGTGCTCAGACCTACAGAGGCTAAATTTTCAAGTCAATGAATATTATTAACCCAGACATTCTTCTGGGCCGGAGTATAATTCTGAATTAATATGGTTATGATCTATAGATTTACCTCAAACTAGTTTCATTTTGAATAAGACCCATGTGAAAATAGTCACATTGCTTCAAGAGCAGAATACAGTTCAGCCTTGAACAATGCTGGGTTAGGGGTGCCAAGTCTCTATGCAGTCAAAAATCTGCTCATAACTTAGACTCCCCGAAACCTTAACTACTAATAGCCTACTCTTCACCTGATGCCTTACTGATAACACAGGCAGTTGATTAACACATTTTTTGTATGCTATATGTATTATTTGTTGTATTTTTACAGTAAAGAAAGCTAGAGGAAAGAAAATTTATTAAGAAAATCATAAGGTTTATCTGTGAGTTTTTAAAAAATGATATCAAATCTCCAAAAAGTTTTCCAACATATTTATTGAAAAAAATCCACATATAAGTGGACTCACCCAGTTCAGACCCATGTTGTTCAAGGGTCAATTGTATTAAGAGCAGATTTGCAAAACCAGTGTGTTTCTCCCTCCATCCTGTAAGGCTATTTTTAAAGATGAAATGTAAGGGATTTTTCTTCAGATATTTAAAAATAAACTACACATTGCCTTGACTAAGTCTTACTCTAAATATATGTGTATCTGAATATTCTGACCATATCCATGTTTGTTTCTTGGCAGGGAGACATTCAGCAGTTGTTGATCACAGGTGACCCCAAAGCCGCATATGACTACTGTGAGCATTACAGTCCAGACTGTGATTCTTCAGTGCCCAAGACCGCACAGGCACAGGAGCCCCAGGTTGATGAGGTGGGGACCATACAATTAGTGCTGGTTTCTTTATTGCAGTGGTACAGACATAATTTTTCAGTTTGGAGGCTTACCTCTACATATTCAATTTTAATTAAAATGTAGTTTGTATTTAATAGTGTTCTACTATTTTTGGGAAGAAGTGACTCAGAGATGATCTTTGGTGCTTCCCCCACCCGCACACCTCGTTTAAGTATTTTGTACCTTAAACTTCTTTAAATAGAGATACCTCACTCGTATACTGTGTATATGAGCACGTTTTATTTTTGGGAGGGGAAGAAAAAGATAATTTCTAAAAGCTATATTTTTGTCCTTACCACTTAAATAATTAATACAGTCTCAAGGTAAGGGTGACATATCTTTTGGGTGTACTTGCCATTTCCCCAGGCCTTTGGAAATTCAGGCAGATGAGAGTGACGTTAGAGCTACCTTAAAGTTCTTAGGCTGTGTTGAATTTTTAGAGGGATGTTGTCCTATTTATTTATTTTTATTTATTATGCTGCATTGATATATTGGTTTCCTTGCATAAAACTTAACATAAAAAGCAATGGAATGAAAAGCAGATTGTGGTAATTAAAACTAATCACATACTTTGGTTAATGTTATATCACTTTATTTGAAATTCAGGTGTGAAACCATCGATCCAGGCTATTTTTGCAAGAAAATTCACCACTGTAAATTTGACTTTATTCTGTTTCAGACCAAAAATACATATATCTAAGTTAGTAAAGCAATTTTTTCAGACTTGACTATCTCAAAGAAAAAAAATATAACACAGTGTTTCCTTTATCTAGATTTTTAGGTAAAGTACTTTGATATGGATTTTTTAGAAGGAATTTAGTGTTTAGTGTTGAAATTTTTTGCTCAAAATGAAAAATATTTTGGAAGAGAGGATAGAGGTTTGAAAACATCAAGACTGTACTTATGTTTGAAAATATCTCTAATAGCATTTTTCTTGCCTTATTATTAGGTGTTGCCTTTTGAGTTTTACTCTTTAAAACAAGTTAAGATCTTTTAATTTTAATTTATTATTAGTTCACATGAGAATTCAATTCAAATATTACAATTGAAATGCTTGAAATGTGTTTACTAATATTACCTTTTAAGATATGATAGTGAATTCATTTGCACTGATCTTTTCCATGACTTAACATTAATGTTTTTTTTAAAACAGGCAAAGTCTTAAGACGCTGACAGGAAAGCAAATATGAAAAACAAGAGAGAAATTACTTGGACATTTGTGTTTGCTTGTTTCACAGTTCTCAAGTGCTTCATTCTTTTTATTCCCTCATGACTTATTAGAACAGATTTCTGTGAATTCCAAGAGGATAGGTGAAATAGCCATCAGGTTTAGTGCATTTATATCTTAGAAATAATGTTATAATTTGCTATTAAAATTTATAACATTTAATATACATGTTCTAGACTGATAAAATTTATTTTGCTCTTGTTTTATGAAAGAAAAGTCTTAAAAAAAACAGATATGGCTCTCATGTTTGAAAAAAAAAAGGAATGCATTTTTAATATATTACCTCAAGGTGCTTTATTCTCATGTTTTAATGTTATTAGCCGGGTAGGACTTTCATCCATTTTTTATCATGTTTATTTAAAAGTAAACTTGCCTTTTTCTCCTTTACTTGTTAATATATTTAACATTTTGAGATGTCACATTTGTTTTTATTAAAAACAATTGATGAGGGAAACAACATACTCCTTTAATAAAAACTGCAGGAAAATCTGGTTGGGCGATGCAGTAATAGCATTTCTTACCAGTTTCTACATGGACTATGTCACAGTGAAAACTTATTTTAAAAATTAGCTCTCACACATATTTCCTAGTTCTAAATTATATTGATGCTTCAATAATAAAATAACCATTCTATACCAGTATGTAAAAAACTGGTTAAGTGAATTTGTAATCAACCCTTACATTAATTTTGAACTATAGCTATTAATATGTCATTATATTATAAATATGCATTTTAAAAATTGATCTACAAATGTTCTACCTATATAAAATAGGAATGTATGTTATTTGCCAGTGAATAAAGACATTAAGTGCAATATAGAGCATCAAGCATACATGTTGCACTTTTTTATATTGGTTAATTTTCTATTAATTTGTGACATTCCATATTTATTATTCTAATTTTTACTAATAAATGTGTCATTTTAAAAATAAGTTAACTGAAGTATGCTTTTCCCAACTTATATAGCATTTAGTTACAACTTTCTCAATAACATATTCTAATTCTTTTCTAGGATTCAGTTTTTTATGTGTTTGACAATAGTGTATTATCATCATAGAGTGAAAAATGCATAATGTAGATCAATTTATATATAGTGAAATGTCATCAAAATTTAATTTTATTTGAAGCTACACAATACCATTTATATAGAAAAGTAACTAATGTTAAAATAATGACAGTTTTTGGATTTTCACATCAAGTTAGATTATTCTATCTTATAAGAAATTAGATGTTAAATCTATATATGGTCCTTTCTTAATGTATTACACAGACTATAATTTTTTATATCTAGTAGGCATTGATATACTTAAGATAAAAAAGAAAAATAAAACAAAATCATTAGAAATTTTTTAAAAATTGACTTTGCCAAATATATTACTTTAATCTTCTTATCACTTAATATTTATCATCTATTCTATTCTCATAAGTGTAGATATGTACTGATACCACTATTTTCTTACAAATTAAGTGACAATAGAAAGGAGAAGACCCTTTCTACTCACATACTACCATTTATGCCAGGATTCTCACAAATCAAAGTGGAAATCATTCCATCACTGCTTATTTTTTTGCATATGTTCATCTGATTTATTACAATCAGTTCTCTTTTCTTTACCTGTCTTTGAGGCATCCTCAAAATTTCATAGTGAGAAGGGAGAATCATCTCCAAAAATACGCTGTAAAGCTTCATATAGACCAGCAAAGCCTTAAGTAAACTTCATACCACCAAAAGGTGGATTTTGTGCAGATAAAAATGAGAAAAGCAATGTTTCTTTTCACTGAGTCCTGAATGACTAAGAAAAAGATGCACTTTTATACTTAAGGTGGTGAGCATATTATTTCTTCCATTATTACATGATTACAGGCAATCTGGTTGGTCTTAATTTGGAAAGAGTTCAAATAGAGGAGAGAATTATAGAGGTTGAAAGAGAGGTGTCCCCCTACAAGAAAAAAAACATAGTATAGAGGTAATTGGCCACTTTAGCACACAAATACACATATGTATGTTTTTATTAAAAGCAATTGATGACATATATATCTCTGAATATACATATGTAATATATTACATAGAAATATATATAATATAGCATTAACATATTATATATTATATATATTCTGAAATGTATTTATAATACATATATATTCAAGATGAATACTTGAATGCTTGAATACCAGGCTTTATGGTGCATTTAAATTGAATTGTCCTTTCATTCCTTTATTTATTGTTTTTGTTTTTACAATTTATTATAGATACATAATTTTAAAAAGTATACTTAATTTTAAAACTCTAAACAAAGTAGATTGGCAAATCTTTTTTTGGTCATTCTAGTTCCAGCTGGTAGCTAGTAATTACAGAAGCCCAGTATTTCTTATTTAAACATGGGTGACTATAGCTACAGAAATATTACTCATTAGATAATATTCAGTCTCCATTAATGTCTATTTAATAGGTATCTAAATTTAATATTTAATTGTTCTATTAACTTAATGACATTATTAATAATGCTTCCATTAACTTTCCTAGAAACAGCTGGCATTATATCTTGCTAGCAGAGGCACAAGAAATAAAAATATTTAAAGTATTTTATACATACATTTTTCTATTGTACCAAATTCAATACAAATTTAAATTAGAATAAAGTTTTGTTTAAATGCTTCAAATGTGTATTTGTTGAAAATGAAGCTATTGCTGTAGAAGTAAAATTATTAATTTGTTTCAATTAATTTAACTTAATTGGAGTTTCAATCATAAAGAATGCTAAAGGCATATCTATTTTTATATTTTAATATGACCTTCTCCTGAATTATCTAGAAAATTCATTCTTATTTCATTAAGGACTAGATGTGTACAATATTGCTAGTGGATTCATTTTGGACATGTCCCTTTATGTGTCTTTGTGAAATTCCTACTCATTTGCTTTGTTATTGCTTATAGAGCTTACTTGAAGGCACAGTAATCACAATTCTCTAAAAGACTTGGGGTCAACAGTTATTTTGCTGGCCGATTAAAAGGGGTTAGTTGAAATGTCAAGAGAGGGTTAGTTGGAACATAATTGAAATTTTACTTAATATAATACTTAAGAAATTTCAGATAGTTTGCCTTTAACATTAAAAAATATATACTGTATTAGTTTTAGTTTGTTGAGTTTGCTGCTTACTACCTTATTCTATACCTTACTGTATTTCTTTTTAATTAAATCAGATTACTAATATATGTTTAATAATATCTATATTCCTATTTTAAACTTAAAATTTCAATAGAAAATTTTGGTTTTGAAGGTGGAAAAATTATTTTCCTTATCATTCAATATGTATAATTGTCTTGCACAATTATACTAAGAAACCCCTTTTCTCAACTAAGCTCTTTTAATAAAAAAATCTAGTATTTAATATTATTTTCCAGTGTAAGTTCAGTTTAAGTATTTTAAGTGTTATGCTCCTTTTTTTGGTAGATAAAAAAGGCAGTATATTTAAAATTTTTAATATTATGTTAAATATAAACAAATATGATTTTGAATCTTTTAATACTTCACAAATATTTTGTGCTCATTTGGATCTTAAGTCTATAGCAAATTAAAGATTTCTGAATAAATTTTAAATTTCATTTTTCCATTGGTTCATGTTTCTTGTATTCCCTTTCCATCCTTCTTTTTATCTCACAATTGATACAAAAACCCTTTTATACCTGAGAAGTTTATTCTCCATATTTCTTTTAAATATGCAGCTTAATAAAAAAAGTATCCATTGAAACTCTTGTAAAATTCTTATAAAGAAGGCTTTTGTAGTAATTTTTACAAACCAAAATTAACATGAATTTTTATCAGCTATGTCCAAATACATAATTGCTTTTTTTGAATTAATATTAAATAATTACAATTTTAAATTAATATTTAAACTTAATTTCCTCACCATCTTAACTACTATTATGTGCTCAGAAACCTGCTTTGTCATTCCTATGTTATTATACTCTGAATAAGACAGTATAATACATCCATGAATACAAAATAACATTTAAATAACAATATATTCTTACTTCTTAACTTTTAACTCTAAGTAAAAGTTAAGAGGATTCCTACTTTATTAATAGTATTACCTTCAACTAACAAAATTGCTTGATATTTTTTCCTTTGTAATGTAGTATGCACCTGAGGATATAATGGAATATGACTATGAGTATGGGGAAGCAGAATATAAAGAGGCTGAAAGTGTAACAGAAAGACCTACTGTAGCTGAGGAGACAATAGCACAAACGGAGGTAAAAACAAAGCAGCACCTTTGTATATGGTGTCCTGCCGTTTGTCATTCTGTGGTTCCTTTTGTCCTCTGTTCTTCAAACCTATCATAAACCTTTTTCATTCATCTGATTTCTATGGAGCAATAACTGTGATTTTTATTTAACAGTAGCTGTCCTGAAGGAATGATGCTCATTTTGCTTTGCTTATTCTTCCTTTCACTTGTACTCTTTATTTCCCTTTTCACTTTATTTATGTGTTCCATTCCATCTTTCACCACATTTTACAGAAAAAGAAATCCAATTTCAAAAAGAAGATGAGGACAGTGGCCACTAACTCAAAGGAAAAGTCTAAAAAGTTTACACCCCTTAAATCTGAAAAATTTGCATCCAAGAAGAAGAAAAGTTACCAAGCAACGGCAAAATCCAAACTAGGGGTACAGGTAGCAAAGAAAAAGCAATCAAGATCTCTCCCAGATAAACTGGAAGATCTCTGATGATGAGTCATTGTCCCAATCCAATTAGATAAATCCTCATTTGGCTAATATGATAACCCAGTTAAATCATAATTTACTAAAGTTTGGGATTGCTTTACATTTTTACTAATTATTTTTCTTTTGAATTTATTATTAGGCAAATATTGTTGATGATTTTCAAGAATACAACTACGGAACAGTGGAAAGTTACCAGACAGAAGCACCCAGGCGTGTATCTGGAACGAATGAGGTAATGTTTATGGGTAGTATTAAATCACAGCCTGACATTTTTAAATGTGTAATATTTCTTGATATACCCCACTCTGAAAGAATCTGTAACCTCTGAAAGTTTGATACTTTTATTCATTTACTGAGATAGGGGAAACAATAGTATTGGTTCACTGTTACTAAAAACAATTCATTTAAAATCAGTGTCAATTCATGTTTTGCATGACTCTTTGCTTCATGCAAATGCTACATTGATTAAACTGAATTGGCTGCTATCATTTTCTGGATCGTTCTGGGATTCAGCAAGCTTCTTAACATGTTGTGATGCAGGGTATTCACAACATGATCCTCTGTGAGGAAGAGACTCCTCTAAAGTGAAAATTGTATCATCAAAAGATACAATTAGAATTTATTCCATTTGACCAATAATCATGCATTTTTATAATAACAAACATTCTGATAAAATGCAGTATTAATTTATTTTAGTAGCTATTTACATATTCATAGTTGCTTGGAGTATCACGTTAATTATAGTTAAAATAATATAGCTTAACCTTTTCTATTCTTTTCTATGAAAATGTTTAATTACTCATAGCTATAAATCTTCCTGAATTTCATATTATACATATATTCTGATCATGAAAAAATAAGTATACAATTCAGTTAACTTTGTTAAATTCCTGTCATGCCTGGTATGAAGAGTACCTGAGCATTTAGTTATTAGAAAATTTATATCACATGTGTCTCAATAGGCAAATGAACTCAGTTGTGCATTTCATGCAAATAAGTAATCTATAATAATAATATTTTAGTGTCAGAACAGATTTTAAGTTTTATACACTCCAAATTAATCATTTTCCAAAAATGGGTATCTTAATTCAAGATGCTAATTTATCTCCCTAAATTCATCTAGCTTTTTAGTTCAGAGCTATGAGCTAATTATTTAACAATTTTATTCACATGATTTTGTATAGTACTATTTACTTATTCAATGGTACTTTATCATTTAGATTCACTATGTCATAGAAAACAAGCTACTTAAAAATGAAATTGAAAAAGTAGCAAAATAAATTGTTTAATTTCAACCTCATCAAAATATAATATAGCAAATAATTGCATAATAAATATAATTCAGATTTATGCTATTAATAGGATTTGTGAGAAAAAGAAAATTAGACTCTTTGTTTTTCTGTATCTCAGAGGGAGTATTATTGACATAATTTTCACTTTTTGGTGAATATTCTCTATTCCTTATAAGTTTGTACAGTGATATATTTTATTTTATTGTCTTAAATTTTGAGAACTATGAATTATATTTGCTTTAAAGAACTCTTTAGTGGTATACAAAATACTTCCCTAGATGCCAGATACTCTATGTAAATATTGCAATGATGAATCTCAATGTTGGCATTAATATGTTATTTTTGGGATTGAGAGTCAAAGTTACATGGCTTTTCTGGTAGCAATTGGATTTCATAATGACATTTTACAAGTTTTGGAAATTAAGCAAAGCTTTAACTATATGCATATGTTATTCAAATCTTAAACTATAAAATAAATTTCAAATTGACTAACAAGTTTTTTTTCAATGGAAAAGCAAATACACATGTTGGATCCATGTGAATATTTGCAGTTTATTGGGAAAAGTGTTTTGAAAGCAATATACTCTTGTACATACCGATGTACAAAACTATTTCTTTCAATGATTCTGAAAGGCTAGCTTTCCTGGCCTTCAGACTTGCTTGAGTAGCATTCAAATTGCTTCCCATCACATTCCATCAAACTGTAATTGCAAATGCTTACCTTGCTTTACTAATAGTAAACTTCATGTTCTCCAATTCCTTGCAACTTAATTTAATAGCCAAATCCAGTTGAAGAAGTATTTACTGAAGAATATCTAACTGGAGAGGATTATGATTCCCAGAGGAAAAATTCCGAGGATACATTATATGAAAACAAAGAAATAGACGGCAGGGACTCTGATCTTCTGGTAGATGGAGATTTAGGAGAATATGATTTTTATGAATATAAAGAATATGAAGATAAACAAACAAGCCCCACTAATGAAGAATTTGGTCCAGGTGTTCCAGCAGAGACAGATATCACAGAAACAAGCGTAAGTCAGTATTACGCTCTGTGTTATTGTGTGTCTTAATTTTGCAGTATTTTTATATTCATCTGATGTCTTTTCTTGTTTAAAATATGGGTTGTGTTCTTATAAAAATTACGAATACTTATCACAACTAGGGCACCTTCATAGATTCTTCTTCATGGAGATTTCAGCAGTTGTATTTCCAGGAACACTACTGAAGTCTTCATTTGACAGTATGATCTTGAAAAGAATTGCGCTCAAATTTTCTTGTTATTGATATGATTAAAATGTAGTCATTGTTATTCTTGTGGTAAATCTAATTTCTGATTTTTAGATTTATTTTATAACAAATATTTTTTGGTGATGCTCAGTAATGTACTGTATTTATTATTATTATTTTAACCTTTTGTCTGCCTTCACCCATATCACCACTCCCTACTCCCCTCCTCTATTTTATTAAATTTAACTCGGTGACAGTTTTTTGCTTAAAGCCTTGGAATAATAATAGAGGTCTACAGATGTCTTGATTTTTCTTTAATATATCTTTACGAAGCAATTATTCAGTCTCATTCAGTATTAATGTTCATAATGTTTTCCTTTTTATATTTTCAGCATTTAAACCTTTAATAGGTTTCTATTTTAAAATATTTTAATTGGTTGTTTTAAATACTTAGATGATGAAATTTCCTTATTAAAAATATACTTAAATGGTATTATTTACTTAAAGACAGGCTACTTGAATTTTTCACTCAACAGATAAATGGCCATGGTGCATATGGAGAAAAAGGACAAAAAGGAGAACCAGCAGTAGTTGAACCTGTAAGTACTGGTGCAAATGTGTTATAAATGTTGGCACAGTTATTTAATTTATATTATGAACCATCATCACTATAAATTATTATCTATGCTCATTTTTTACCATGAGAAATTTTGATGTCCAAATGTTTATAATTTGTCACAAATAAGAGAATTGGTAACTCATAAATAAGTAAGTTACTATGGCAAGTGAAATTTCAATAATTCCCAAAATATGGAGATGTAAAATTCTTGAATTAGCATTAGCTGAAATTTGTCTAGTCTATTTCTCTCATTTACAACTAAAGAACCTGAAATTTAAAGGGTTTAAGTAACTTTCCTGATATTTAAGTGTTTAGTGGTTGAGATATAACCAGACTTGAGTTCTTGTTTCCAGTCCAATCATTTTTTTCTTACTTCTACGATTTGACATTATTAGAAATATTTTATTTTACCTACATACTTATTTGTGTCACAGCCAAATAGTATTAAGGAATAATATAAAAATATGATTTTAAAAATTCCTAAAGTGATTTTTAAATTTTAAATAAATGTTCTTACCCCTCAAGATACTGGTAAGAAACAAATTCTTCCTGGAAACAGCTTTACTATTGCTCTCTCTAATCAGCAATGTGGAAAAACCATTACATTGGAACTAAAATAGTTAGTCCATTTAACTGTTTTCTTCAAAGTCATGAAGATCATTTCAAAAATTACAAGCACATAAAAATTTTTTTAAAAGGGGAGGGGAGGTAAGAATTAACAATATACTCCTAGAAGGACATTGTTGGTTATCTTCTCCATTACTACAAAATCTGAGAAAGCATGCCAGTGTGCTCACCAAAAGCTTTAAGTATATATATTTTCAGTATGAAATGCCTTTGTTTTGAAAATTTACAATCAAATTTAAAATGATAAAACAGTTTTCAGCATCACAGTAATAAACTTTTTAGAACTGGGTTCTTATCCTGAAGTAGTACTATATTCTCTTCTGTACTTAAGAGCTTATTTCATCTTTATCCCCAATTCTGTCATATGGACTTTTCACCCCTTTTCTGAATTAAAGTGCTTAGATGCCACTTCCATTCTTTCATTTATGCTGTCAACATTTATTAAATTTTTGTTTCATGGCCAGCATTATTCTGAGCACTAGGGAAAACTTGGTTCAATGTCTATTTTGCCTTTCTTGGGAGAGCTGAATATTTATTTTCTTGATAATTCACAGATTCTCTGAGGACAGGGACTGTGTCTTCTATAATTTTGAATTTTCTCCCTTCCTCATTCAAAAATGTTTGTACTTGGTTTCATCATAGGAATGGAGAATTTTCTTTTAAAAATGTGATAACATGGTGCTTTCTTAGAGCTACTTAGGTAAGAGGTCAGGGGTTATGTTTCCCTAGTAACGATTCCTTATCTTTCTATTATTACAGGGTATGCTTATTGAAGGACCACCAGGGCCAGCAGGACCTGCGGTATATAAATGTTTTAAGATTTTTTTTTTATAATCAGATATAAGATTTCTATTACATTTTTAAGTTTATAGATTCGACACCAACTTGTGTATTGAATTAAAGAGGCAAATATGTATTCAGAGGACCTGGCGGCCTTGAACTGCTTTTTGATTTGGCTCTCCAGATGATATTCTTTTGAGAGCACTGGAATTAAATTTTGTTTTATATATCTTTGTTGCTTTAATATATCTGCATCTTCTAACCTCATTTCAACTTTCTATCTGAAAGTTATGAAAGTAAAAAAGAAAATTTTATTTTAGTAAACAGGTATAGATGTATCTCAGTGAATGGAGTTAAGAATTCTAAGTAGACTCTAGCTGCCTTATCTTAATATTGAATGAAATGATTATCAGCTCCATTGTCCTTTCCTAGTAAGTCTAATGTCACTCAGTATGGCTTTATTCTCAGGTAGTCTTACTAATCTGGCTTTGTGAGAAATCCTCTTATCTTTTGTGGAATTAACTAAATTCTTGTCATTTGAAATAAGTATGTTAATACCGATGCCTTTAAATACTTTTACCCTCAAAAGAAAATATAAAAATGCCTCTAACTAAATGATTTCTACATTTCAACTTTGCTCTCTAATTGAATGAGTCTACCATTTTTTCAGTAAGAGTTGAGAAGCAGCCTCTTCCTCAGGGACTTTACATTGGCGAGTTCTTCTTTCCTGTTTTTCCTTGGAATGTCGGCTTCCATTCTGAGAGCAGCTTCATAGAGAAAGAGTTGAGATAGCTACAAAGTGGTCCCTATATGTTGCCTTTTCATAGGAAGATAAATAGGGCACTTGTTTGGGAGACAACTGTTTATTTATGAAATATAAATGAGCTCCCTTTTGATTTGAATTTGCCTGAATACTAATGAGATCAGGAGTCTGACTCGGATAATGGTTTATTTCTCTGTAGGGTCTTATGGGTCCTCCAGGTCTACAAGGCCCCTCCGGACCCCCTGGTGACCCTGGAGAGAGGGTAAGTGAAGGTACTCCTCCTAACAAAAATATGTAACCTATATTAAAAAATTAAAATATATTTTACAAGGTTAACATGTATCCTTCTCACTAAGGATGGAGTCTGTAAATTCTACATTGTGAAACATTTTGGTTAACTTTTCTAACTATAATTTTAAAATGTAAAACGTGCATTTTACTTATGCGATAATTAGTAAAAAAGAAAAATAAATACAAACTTGATTTTCATGTTTCTATGAATCCATTACTTTAGATTCAGTTCTTCAGTTTGAATTCAGACATTTCCAGAAACTCCCATGGGTATTTAATTGGATGATGATAGGATGAGTTAATAAGCCTAAATTCTAATTTGAGAATTACATCTTGGGTCACATGATGAAACAGACAGACCCTTTGTGTTAAGTCTCTCTAAACCCTTCTTGTAAAATTCTTTTAACTTTTTTTGCCTATCCTGTGTAGCCAATAACTATTTGCATTATTAAAATAATATAAACTAGTGCAATAAACTACAACCCTTCCTAGGTATACTTACTAAATGAAGATTAATGAAAGAGGTGAGGACAAATGCAAATTAGATAATATAGATGTATTAAAAGTTATTCAATAAATTTGATTATTTATTGATTTTGATGATTTTATTTACTTTCTAGGGTCCCCCAGGACGTCCTGGCTTACCAGGGGCTGATGGTTTACCTGGTCCTCCTGGTACCATGTTAATGTTACCTGTAAGTTTTTTACTGTCATAAAGTTGACTTGATATTTTGTCATTTTATTGCTGAAAAATATTGTTGAACCATATTATAGAGCAATCAACTAAAAACCAGTGTATGTGGTAAAGATACTTGAAATCAAGCAGCCTTTGGAAATTAAGAGAAATTCTACTATAAAAAATTTTTTTGGTAAATATCAATCTCTCCTTTAGAGAGATTTTATTATAAGGTTTTATTATTTGATTACACTTTAGACAACAAAGTTTAAAGTTTTTTAAAATTTTTCCAGTCATGTGCTTTATTCTGAGTCATATAATTAACATGTATTTCATGTGTCAACATAATTTTAATATATTGTTTATCACTATATAAACAATATTTAATACTTTTTAAAAAAGATATATCTATAGTGTCATTATCCATTACTTAAAATTACTTGCTTTTAACATAGTTTTTTTCTTAAGTTGTCTTAGTTCTCTGGGGAAAAAAATATTTATTTATATAAATGTAATAACATTTCAGCAATAATTATGTTAAGTGAGAAACTGTCATGCTGCATTTGAATTAAAATTAAAAAAAACTTTAGAATATTATGGAGGAATATATAGGATCAGTTTTTTGGTGCAATTATTTAAGAAAGGGTAAACAAAAAGAAAACATCTCAAGGATTTCCTCTGTGATCATATAAATTCTAAAAGTTCTGATCAACAAAATAGAAATTAATATATAGCCACCACTGAACTTGGTAAATTTAGAATTGTTACAAATGAATGATTAAAATGGATATTATATGTGCATATAAAAAAAGCATGATGACTTATTATAGAGTTTTCAGAAGTTGTGGAATTTAAAAGTAGAAAGGAATCTCTAGTCTTTTCTACAAATGGTAAAACATGGTCCAGAGAACTTGCATGATGGGCAGAAGGAAAATTAAAAAAAAAAATCTGGGTATCATGTGTCATGATGGAGTTATTGTAGACTTTTGTAAAATTCCACCTTTTTAAGTAAGTGGTTTTTATCTAGTAATTAAGACAGCTATTTGACAAAAGCTAATGTTAAGTTTATGTTACTTTTCCATAGTTTCGTTATGGTGGTGATGGTTCCAAAGGACCGACTGTCTCTGCTCAGGAAGCTCAGGCCCAGGCGATTCTGCAGCAGGCTAGGGTAAGAGAGAATTCCCAGAACCTGAGCCTATGTTAAATTGTGCGCACGCGCCATCTGGAGGGAGCTACTATTATGAACAAAATACTTAATTCTGAATAGTATATTAAATTTAGATGAAAATAATGTTAAGATTATATCTATTTACCTATAGGATTATTTTCTTTAATTGAATATTAAAGTTAAATGACTTACCCTTGCAGTATTTCTGGTAATAATATACAAACCATAACATACACATTTTTCTAAATTTTTTTCTGAGTTCTGATGGACTTATACCTAACACTCTCTTTTACATCTGGTTTTTCTCTAGTAAGGCATCAGGTGATGACTAATTAATAAAGAGAATAAAGTTGAAGTAATCTTTTCCTCCTAATATTTTAGATTATTTAAGATATCCCAAATAATCCATAAAAATCAAGTTTCTTAGGAATTTTTGTATAGGAAAGAAACCTTCAAATATGTATTCTAAGTTCTAATCATTGTTATCTGTACTATTTTTTAAAAATCATTTATAATTCTTTGTCAGCTGAAAGCTTTCACTGTCTGTATACCTTTAAAACATATAACTATATTTATTTTTATTTCAATTTATTGTAAAATATACATAAAGAAATCAAAAGAAGAGACCAATAGAGAGTTGAAACTCATGTAATACTTTTATTCATAGTTTAATTTTTTTTAAGGAAAAAGGAAATAAAAGACTTACCACTGACATGGTTATGTGTACCTACTTTCTAAGTGACGTAAATCATGTCTGTGATAACTTTTTATTCATTATCATGGGTTTATTAGTGTATAAAATATCTGAAAATGTAAATGAAATTTAAATTCACTATCAATATTTGTTTATATGTTTATTAAGTATTAATTTGGACAGATGATATTATTTGGTTACCTCATGTATAAAGACAATGAAATATTTAAATATTTAAATATTTTTTACTAGACCTTGGCATATACAAATCTAAAAATACTTAAAATAATTTACTAATGATTCTTAGAATTTATCTTATATATCATTACTTGTTTGATTATTACTTTGAACAAATTTAAAGCAATTATTTGAGCTTAAAACTTGTATGAGGGCATTGAATTCCTCATTTTGTTAGTCCTTTAATCTATTTGGAAATAGGTAGCAAGCATTATAATTCCAATTTTTCAGATATTTAATCTCAAGGATTAAGAAGTGTATTGTCAAAAATCTCATGGTGAATCAGTAGTGAAACTTTGGATATCCTGCTGTTTTTATCTTGTGTACTTTTCTAATATAATTTTATATATTTCTATTATAGTATTTTTTTGATACCTGTTTCAATAATCTAAGAACTCATCTTTGGAATCACTAATATTTAAAAATAGCACACCATAATAATTTGACATCTTTTAAATACTTACCCTTTGAATTCTACTTGTTCCAGGTTTTCAAGTATGCTAACTTCACATTTCTAATATTCAAATATTGATAGTGCATGTAATCAATCTATTTATGCCTAGGATTACACAAAATAAATGTATTTTTCTATAGAACATTAAATTTGAGATTTATCGAAAGAAGTGTATTGTCATAACACTTTCTCATCAGTTTTACTTTTTCTATCTGGCTTTGTCATCTTTTTTTTCTAAAATATTGCTAAGAAATTTTTATCAAAGCACCTCAAATTATTCACCACTAAGTGTGTTTTCAGTGAGAATTGCGCCTATTTACTTAAGAGAGGTCTATACATTATTCTGAAGTAGACTTCAGAGTAGAAAAACATCGTATATTAGATTTATTATTCTAAAATTTATTTTAGCTTTTGTTATTGAATAAATCATAATTATATATAGTACAAGATTATATATGAGTTACAACAATTAAAAAAATATCTGATACTTATTTAGATCATTGGTCGTTCTAGAAACTTACAATTCTTCAGTAATCAGGCCCTTCTTCTAGCATGTAGATATTATACCCATTTGGATCATCTGTTACTTTAGGTAACCTGTACAAATGAATATTGTGGTTAAATATGCTACTCCAGTAGAGCATTCCTGAATTTGATATGTTTTATTTTCTAGATTGCTCTGAGAGGTCCGCCTGGCCCAATGGGTCTAACTGGAAGACCAGGTCCTGTGGTAGGTTACCAATAAGATAATGTATTTTAAATTTCTATAATAGTAGTTCCTTGTGTAACTTTGGCCAAGCGTTGTTCATGTCTCTGGCTCATGAAACTAGGGTACATTTACCTACCTATGCTTTTGTTTCCATTTAAAAAATCTATTTCAATTTAGTCCTCAGTAAATTTTGTAGGATCTCACAGAGCGTCTCATTGATTTTACAATTAATGGAATAAATAATTTCTATTATAAGTATTTGTTTTGGTAAAAAAGTGTTTCTACTGTGTTTTCATATGACTTTATATGCTTTAAATATGCTTTATTAAAATAATTAGTTATAGAAATCATTACTCTTCACATTAAAAACTTATGTTTCATTTAGTTAATAGATACTCAGCAAAATATCTTTTTCAAATTTGAATCAGTTTTCTAACTAATGTTTTCTCTTATTAAAATGAGAAATATGTATTTTATTCAAGAATTTGTTATAAAATTGTACATAAATTTGTCTTTATGTAATCCAGTCTTGAAATTCAATCATATGAGCTCACGTGGAACATACATTCTGGCAATTTGTTTCATAGAATTTATATTCAACATGATTCTAAGTACATTATAAAGTTTTGTCATGTATTTTTATTGTTCTCCCTTTCAAAATATAATATGGAACATGGAAGATCCCATGTCACTTAACAAAGGAAATTTACCTAACTTAAGAAAGTGTGCTAGTGCTTTACAAATTTAAAGGCAGAAAAATTACCTGTCTAATAAAAGTTCCTGGAGCCCTGATAATGCACGTTCAGAGCAAGAACTGGCCAATCATACTTTTAATGAGTTCAACAGGCTAATTCTTTTGGTCACAAATGTTTGGGAAACATTGACATATTTTATCTAACCTAAAAATGTTACTGTAGGATCTCTAATACTGTATTTTTTCAAGGGAATTTTTCTATTTATCCTCCTAACAAACACAAGCCCAGTGGGTGTGAGGGCAGTGATGAGTAGAACCAATGAAAGCATATAAAATTAGCATTTCCTGTTTTCGCCAAATAATAATTAAGGGTCAGTCATTCACACCATTTTGGCAAAAAGAAAAAATTAACACCATATATACATTTTCAATATGATATCCAAGATATATTTTACTACTTAAGTCATTGTTATGGGAAGTCTTAGCTTTCTTAAATATTAGAGGTATTGAGAGAAAATAAATTATATTGCTTCTTTTCACCATCTTTGTTCCTATTATTCCTTTTCTTGCAACAAAATTATTACAGATTTTCAAATATCTGTTAATGCTAGAGTCTAAAAAGTATTTTATACAAGATTTTAAAAAGGAATAAAGTCTACATCAATATTTTATGACATATATAAATACATTCTTTCAATGAAAAATTCTTTTACTTGTTTTTTTTAATTGTTTTTATAGCAAGTGGAGGTTTAGATTATAAAATATGCAGGAAAAATAGAAAATGTTTTTTTCCTCTATTCTGTTACTGTCGATTATTACATGACAATTTTTAGAATAAGTCTTTGGAGAAAGCAATTATAATCTGTTGAATAGGTAATATTTATACAGAGAGAATATAATGCAGTAAATTAATTAAAAATTAATTGACTGTCCTATAATTGCATCCAATTCAATGATTAATAACCAGAGTTAATGTAGAACCCAGGTATTTCCCTTGATGAAATTTAGTTGCAAGAATTCTTAATTAGAAGTTTGAAAGTCGTCATTCTTGCATTTTCAAGATTAGAATATTCGTGTTGTTGATTTGCTGTGTTTCTTGGGAGTCATATTAATAGTTTTTTCACTTTGGAACCACCAGGAGGCTCTAGATATCTAACATTTTTACAGCATAATTTTACTCTTTTTGTAACTTGATTTAACGAACTATTTAATTGATTATGAACTTATTTAAATAATTTAGAAACTTTAAGCACGCAAAGTATGTTTCTAAAGAATGAAGTAAGTATTATCATGTGTTCAATTTTAATATTCTAAATCTTTTAAGGGGGATGAATGACCTAGTAGTATTTATTTTTAAAACTCACAGCATCTTTCTAAAATGATTTGATATATTTTTCCAGTTAATGTGCCAGGATTTTGTTGCACTTTTTGAATTATTTTAAAGTTTATAAAAGGAGTTTGTCATAAAGATTTATTCTCATGGGAAAACACAGATCAATCTGGGAAAAAAATGCTTTGACATTATTTCAGGACACTTGCAATGATAGCAATCATGTCTGTTTTTGACATTTTATTGCTATAGATTTTGGTTTCTGATAAATATCTGAGAATAAAAGAATAACATTTTGTCAAGTCCTTGCTGTACAAATAGATTCAGTATACCTCACTGAATTGCATTGCCTATACTGCTCCCCATGGTGTAATTATGAGTAATGTCTTGTGTATCATCAGAAGTGCTTTGATGGTACACACATTAAAGAAAATTTCCATGTGATTTCATGAAACTGGATTCCAAGTAGTGCTGTATAAAATAGTCTTTTAACTATAGCACACACACTGGAATGCAATCATAGCCTGAGAGGAGATGCTTTTAAATCAAAGGACTTGACAATTTTATTGTATTAATTAATAAAATCATACAAATTTGATGAACTGCATTTTGAATAATGTTTAGTTATTTCAAGTGACAATGGTAGGATAAAGATAGTTAGGGAATTGCTAAATTAAATGATTGATCATATCCTTGCTTTTTCCCTACAGGGGGGGCCTGGTTCATCTGGGGCCAAAGGTGAGAGTGGTGATCCTGGTCCTCAGGTAAAAAAGTAATTTCTATCGCTTATTTTATTTTTACTTTATCAGGTCTAGTAATTGAAGTATCTGACATTTGTCATGTGAATGAAGAAATTACTTACCTCTAAGCTCATATCAACTCCTTTCACTGAAAAATTCCTAGTGATCGGTTGACTGCCAATAACTTGATTAATTTAAATAATGTTAAAGGAAGATAAACCAGGGTGGGAAAAGGCTTAATGGTATTAGCTCTTTGGAATATTAAATTGATTGGAGATAGTATAAAGCAGAGTAGAACTAGTACAGCTATATTTACAGTGGCTCTGCCTCAAGCCCAGGATGTTTCCTGTGGAGACTAAATCTAGTATATTCTCTCAGATAGAATATTTATCATACTTAAAAGAAGCCAACTTCAAACTGTCTGTAAAGTTGAGGAAATTCAGAAAAACTGAGAACATTCGAGTTGAAAATTTTTTTAAAAAGATCTTAGATTACATTGATATAGTAGTATCTGATTAAAAGTATTACTTTTCATTTAATAATAAGTAAATAAAGCAATTCAATAAATATATATTGTGAAATATTCTAGAAAACAAAAACAAAAGGCAATGTATATTTAAAATGCATTCATTTTAGATGAAAATGTTTCTTGATATGCTCAATAAGTATAAATTCAGATTGCAATGTAGGAGCTCTCAAGTAGCCAACCACTAATTTTTTTCCCCTCTTTTAAAATTAATTTTATTTTAAAATATTATAAGGTACAGTTTAATTTTCATGCCACTACATGTTCTTTGTAGTCCCCACCACAATCATCAGGATAGAGAACAGTTCTATAATCCCCCAGTTTTCTTGGTGTCACCACTTTACACTCATGTTATCTCCCCAGCCCTAATTCTCAACAATCGTTGTTGTGTTCTTCTTTGCTGCAGTTTTATCTTTTCAAGAATAACAAATAAATGGAATCATTCATTATGTAACCTTTGATTCTGGCTTCGTTCACTCAGCATAAAGCCTTTGAGATTCATCAGAGTTGATGAATCCGTCAATAATTTGTTCCTTTTTGTTGCTGAGTAGTATTTCCCAGTATGGATACACCACAATTTAGTTTGAAATGAGAAAAAGAATTCAAAGAAAATTAAGAAAGATATTTGGGTGATTCAGAGGTTGGTGGCCTTCTTTTTATGCTTGGTTAATATTGCCATAATGGAATGGAAGACATTTGCATTTTAACTGAGAATTGCATAAAAATATTAAAATAACTACTTGAAAATCTAAGGAATTTAATCTTTTGCAAAGATTAAGAACTTTTTGATGAAACTCATCTCTTTACAAAACAGATAAATAGAGAATGGATTTTGCAGTTGTCCTGGCCTCCTTAATTCCAGAGAGGTGCAATATCAAATGAAAGTCATTTTCATTAAAAACAAACAGGAACTGCCCCTTGCTTTCCAAAAGGGATATTATGTATATACACATATGTATACACACACACGTATATATATATATATGTGTGTGTATATATTTTTAAAGCTATATTTTTAAACTTTAATTATTATACAACCTTCATTTCATTATCTCTATGATTAACATTTAATAGTGATCATAAAGATTATTTGTCATTTCAAATGTGTGTTACATTTTCTACCACATTCATTATGTGTGTGCTATTAAAATTAAAAAGGGTATAGTTAATTAAATAAAAAGGCTTATGTAATTTTTGTTGATATAACATTGTATTATACTGATTCAAGAAATAAACATATTGAGAATCTTTAACTGTTAATCTGACTTGGAATGATGATGCCAGTCATTTGGAATGATGATGCCAGTAATTTGCAGTAGGGATTGCCAAATCATTCTCCAGCATTTTGTAGATGATTGAAAAACCATGTACCAGGCATTGTGCTAAGTTAAAAGAGTATAATGTAGAAAAAGACAGATGTAGTCCAAAGCTGCAATAGTTAACAGTGTAATGGGAAATTCAACTGTTAAAAAAGGCAACTATAAATGCAATATAATTAAAATAAATAAATATTTAAGAGAGGACTTACAAAATATGAAGGGAAAGGTGAAGGCCAGCATTAGAAATGAGAAGAATAAGATGGATGGGCTAAAAAATGTTTTAGTCAAGGGATGTGTAAAACCTCATTTAGAGAATAAAATAAGTGAGGATTTTCTAAAGTTTAAAACGTTACTTGTATTTCTTTTGTTTAAATGAAATCACATGTCTGTATAAATTTAATAAAATATCATGACTCATTTTTTGCAAGAAACCATTTAGAAAAATTGAATCTCTTGCTTTCTGTTTTATCTGGACTTTTATGTAAGAAATAATTTTGTTGTGTTAAAAAGATTAAGGTAAAGCTAAGAAGATATGAATTCCTAAGACTCTCTCTCCCAATGTGATTTGAGTTTATTGATCAAGAATTTTGAAAAGTGAATTAATTGTGATGTTTCGATATAGGGCCCTCGTGGTGTTCAAGGCCCACCTGGTCCAACGGGAAAAGCTGGAAAAAGGGTATGGTTGGTTTTCATTGTGTATTTTGAGGGCATTTGAAATCATCAGTTATTTTGTTTTGTTTTGTTTTCACTCTATGCTAGCAGGAATGCCTTTTGCTCAGACCTGTTCTTGGCATTGTCAGGGCCGTCCAGGTGCCGATGGTGGAAGAGGCATGCCAGGAGAACCTGGGGCAAAGGTCAGGAGCTCATATGTTTATACAGTCCAATCATGTATGTCAGTTCACCCCGAAACTTTTATATTTTAAAATCATGTTTCTTGATATGAAAAAATATCTCACATTCATATAACAGTACTGAATAAGACTGGAAATGTGTGGTGAGGATAATGATGATGATGATGATGATATTACAGGGGGATCGAGGATTTGATGGACTTCCAGGATTGCCGGGTGATAAAGGTCATAGGGTAAGATATACTATTCTGCTACTTTTTATACAGGGATAATACAGGAGTATTATGAAATATTTTAGACCTTATACACTTTAGGAAATCAGAAGAAAGTTAATTTAACTATTTGTCAATCTATTTAGCAAATTGTTAAATTTACTAGATACTTGAATAAAGATAAGTAGAATTACACAAGTGATATCAATAAAAGTTCTTTAATTGTTTTTAGATATTAAAATACTCATTTTATGCATGCAGATTGAGGTAGAATTTTTTTGTATATCTATGTGGCAAATATAATTACAGAAGAACAAATATGGAGATTTAATTTTGACTCTAATTTTGCTATGATTACCTGAATTTCCCTCTTACATTTTACATTAATAGAACTAAACTTAAAAGAAGACATCTGCAGGCAATCTGTCTTTAGTATAACAATATAGTGGGCATTGTATTTTATTATACTAAGTTAGATGGTTCTGGGAACTAGAGACACCAGAGGCTAGATTAAAAATGAAAGTAGGATAACCTTTAGGTAACTTGGAGAATAAAAAAAAGTAAGAAAGAAAAAGAAAGAGAACCTGACAGATGTCTAACAAGCTATTTAATGTATGCTTACTACATGTCAAGAAAAATATGTAAGCTTGCTTTTTTAAAAAATCAAAGTTTCTTAATTTCTTTAGTCTTCTAGAGTTGACTGATTTAATACAAATTATTGTAGAATTGGAAAAAAATAAGTTAAAATCACCAAAGCATGTATTTATGTTTAAAACAATCTCCAGCGAAATAGTTTTTAATAGTTTACTTGTGATAATTTGGTGTCTGAAAATTATTTTAGGTATTTAATTTAAACCTCTTTGTTTTTAATTTAGGGAACATTTTCCTAATATATTAATATGTAGAGCTAGTTAGTGTGAAATTATGATTTATCTGTGAAATATTCTGAAGAGAGCAAATAAAGCCTGTATTTCCTGCCAAATGTTCTGTTATATTTGGAAAGAAAGCTATAGGATAGACTTCTAAAAATTCTACTGTATTTCACATTCTAATCATATTTTATTTATTTAATAGGGTGAAAGAGGTCCCCAAGGTCTTCCCGGTCCTCCTGGTGAAGATGGAATGAGGGTACATTAAACTTCATTTTTTAAAATAAATATTTAAAACTAAAACATAAGAGAACATTAATCATTTTGAAACAATACATGATTTAATTGCATTTTCCATCCATTTATTTTGAAATGACAGGGAGAAGATGGAGAAATAGGACCCAGGGGTCTTCCAGGTGAAGCGGTAAGCAACTTTTTAAAATTATTATTTGGAGGAATAGTTACTGATGTTACACATATAAAGTCAATAATAAACTTACGTGACTATTGCTATTTACCTAAACTAACCAGGTAATTGTATAAAAAAATTTTTAAAGGACACATAGAGCTTTCTTATTATAGAGGAAGTCTTTGACAATTGAGAAAAGAAATATAAAATATAACATCTTGTCAGACAAGAAAACCTTTTCTAGTTTCTGCTGTTATTTCTGAGTTTTGTTTCATTTTCTTTCTTTTTCTTTTTTTTTTTTTACCTCAGCAATAACTCCAGAATCAATTTATATTTTTAGGATAAATTAATCATATTACCAGAAGGAACAAAAAAAAATGGGATGTTCAGTATGCTAAGTATAAAGATAAAGTATTCTAGATTATATTATTTTTCCACTGATTTTTACAAATGAGAAAACTGAATTAGTAAGGTTTACCCAAAGCTAGTTAATCAAAGAATCAGTCTAGAAACCTGCTTCCTAATTCTGGTCCTATTTTGCCACGTTATAGAGCCTGTCAACTCAAAGATGTAATTAATAGCTCATGCGAATATGAGAGACAGTAAATTATTGTATTGACTTTTCTAAAGAAAGCAGCGAAAGCAGGGCACATGAAGGAGGGGCGGGGGGAAAGAAGAGGAAAAATCAATTAAGTTTAAACAAACATAATTAAAAAAAATCTTTTCTCAGGAAAATGGTTTCTTAATCTGTATACATAGTGATTCAGCTGTTGGTTTCATTCCCTCAGTCAATATTCTCTCAAATGGAATTAACTGAAATGTAAAACAAATAAGAATTAGGACATAGTCTATCTGATTGAATAATAAGATTTAATAAGATCCAGTGTTGCTGTTTAAATCAGAAATGACACAAAAGTGGCATATGTAGTGTTAAACTATCTCCTATTTTTAAAATTTTCTGTGATTCATTTGTAAGTCTATAGGCTCAAAGATACATGGTTTCTGTACTATAGACTCACTGGCTTTTGGGTCAGTATAAAGACTAGGTATGTGTGTTACATAAAAAATGCAATTTTAAATGCCACTTTCAGTGTGTTAAGAGATGACATACGGGTAACTTTAAACATTACATTAAAAGTTTTTTAAAGAGGCATGTTTTAAGGGTGTTTCTTTTTTTTTTCCTTCTTCTAGGGTCCACGAGGTTTACTAGGACCACGGGGAACTCCAGGACCTATTGGGCAGCCTGTAAGTATTGCTGAAATCTCCAGGATTTTCTAGGGAAAGCTTGTTGCTAGATTCTTTAAAGGTTGGAGGTCATGAAAGTTTTCTATATAGCCAAGTGTTTACTGCCTTGTTATACTTGAAGACCTCATTATGCTGCCTATCAATTTAACTGATCTGTTCCTTTGAGTTCATTTATTTTAATGTTTCATGTCAAATACCCAGCACAGTGGAAGATGCTGCTGGGTTGTCTTCAATATGTACATGGATAGTAGAGTATACATCTTGCTCTTTCCCTCATTTTCATCAAATCCTAAAATGATTTTTAGTCATCCCAGGCTAATGAGTGTCAATCTGTTATGAGGTTAGTCTTTTTGATTTTCTGTTGTAGCATCTAAACTTATAAACATATGTGTGTATATGTTTATATATAATTTTTTTTCTTTATTGAAGGGGATCGCAGGTATAGATGGCCCTCCAGGACCCAAAGGGAACATGGTATGTAGAAAATATTAATAAAATAATTCATTTCTCCAAACTGTTGTTACTAAATGCAAAATAAAGATTTTTCGCATTTGCTGAGCACTTTAGCTTCTGCTAGCATTAATATTTTGCAAGATTTTCCAGATTTTCTATAAGAGAAACTAATGTGGGGACTACTTTTCAACTAAGAAGAAAAAAAAATATTATTTGAAATAGCTCCATTAAAGACTTATTATATTTTCCTTTGGAAGGGCCCCCAAGGGGAGCCTGGACCTCCAGGTCAGCAAGGAAACCCAGGACCTCAGGTAAGTCTAAGCCACAATAGCTCTTTTGAGATAATGAGGTAAGCAGTTATCTTTTTATGAGAAAATTGACAGCCTCAAATTTTTCTATGTACAGCTAAACATGTTTGTGATGGGAAAGTAGGAAGATAATTCTTAAAAAAAAAAAAAATTGAGCAAATGTTCAAAGTCCTCTTTCTTCCAAGAGAAAAATGAGTTATTCAATGTTGATGGAATGTCAAGACGAGCAGCTATACCTGTGGGAGGGTTCTGAATGAGATCACATTACTAATATCTTTGTCAAAATGTGACATTCCAAGTGTGACATTCTTAGCTATATTAATTTCAGAAAGGTGCTGGTCTCGTTGCCAAAAGAGTAAAACTGCTCATAGCGTTCCAGAACTTTCTGGGGAATGCAGGGGATATATATAGATTCCCATAACTCATTTCATGCGAAATAGAAAGCTAAAACTTACTATTTTAAAAGTGTGTTCTTGTGATGTAATTTCTGACATGTGAAATAAATTCTTTTAATATAGGGTCTCCCTGGTCCACAAGGTCCGATTGGTCCCCCTGGTGAAAAAGTAAGTTACTCTGTTCTGGTACTGTCTCGTGAACAAGTTTGGGTTGTCAACCTTTGGCAGGTGTAAGACCTGCTTTCTGTTTTTAATAAGATATCTAGACAGCTCAGCATATAAGGAATTAATCTTAGGTTAAACTATGAGAGTACAGTGTGAGAAGACATTCATACATTTCTGAACAGTAAATGATAAAATTTCTCATTTGGGTAGCTTCCAAATGTGACACTCTTAGCTATATTAATTTCAGAAAGGTACTAGTATGAGTGAATGTTTTCTCTTTATTTTGGTTCTTTTCTTTCTCATTATTAAAAAAAAAATGTAATTAGGTTTGCCTTTTATAAAAGGTCTGAAACAAGATCTGATTAAGGGAAAATTGCAAAGTTATCCTTGCCACCATTTCTTACATATAGATGACAAAAGATGTTCTTGTTAATAATTCAATGTCTGGATCAAAAGAAGACTAAATCTTTAATTAAAGTGATGTTTTTATTTCCCTGGTCTTCTCTGCCAAATTCTCTAAGTAATATTTCCTGTCCCCTGTAGTTAATCACGATGTTAGCTGGTTCTTTCTAATACCTTTTTTCCTTATTTATATTGATTTCTGTGTACATATAATTTTAAAAATTCACAACTTTAATGGGAGTTTAATTTCATACCATAAAAATTTATTCATCATAAGTGTATAAGTCAATGATTTTTAGTATTTTTACAGAGTTGTGCCACAATCAGATTTTGAGCATATTTATAATGCCCCAGAAAGAAACCTCGTGCCAAGTTTGCATTTATTTCTCCCATGGACCTAGGCAACCACTAGTCTGTTTTCTGTCTCTGTAGATTTGCCTTTCTGAACATTTCATGTCACTGAAATATATGAATGAATTTAATACATGAATGAATATAATATGCGATCTTCTTGTCTGCCTTCTTTCATTTAGATAAATGTTTTCCAGGTTTATCCATGTTGTAGCATATGTCAGTACTGTGTTCCTTTTCATTGCCAAAATGTATTCCATTGATTGAATATCTACATTTTGATTACTTATTTAGCAGTTGATGGACATATGAATTGTGTACATATTTTAGGTATCATGAGTAGTGCTGCTATGAATATTTGCACAAAAGTCTTTGAGTAGACATATTTTCATTTCTTTCTGGTAGATACATAGAAGTGGAATTGCTAGGTGATATGGTAAATTTATGTTTAACATTTAAGAAGCTTCCAAACTGTCTTCCAAAATGGTTGTGCTGTATTTTCTTCCTATCAGCAATGTATGAGGATCCTAGTTTCTCCAGATCCTCACCAATACTTGTTATTGTTTCCTTTTCTGCTTATGGTCACTTTTGTTTGTGTTAAATGGTATCTCTTTGTGATATTAATTGATATTCCCTTAATCACTTGTAATGTTGCAAATCTTTTCTTGTGCTTATTGGCCATTTTCTATATTTTCTTTTTTCTATAGCTTTCTAAAATATATATTCAAGTCATTTGGTAATATTCTAATGCTATTTATCCTATTATTAAGTTATAAGAAATAACATACCAAATTTAAGTGGTTTTTAAAATGCTTTTTTTCTGTGCATATTTTCTATATAAGTGCTATTGGAAAATGACTTATGAATTTAAGATGTTAAGTCTCATAGGTGATTTTAAATCTTTATTTTAGAACAGAGATTTTAATCTGGGCTGCTCATACTTTAGATTAGCTCATCATAACCATACTGTATTCATAATAAATTGCACTCTCTAGTGCATGTGCTTATTAAATTTTCTACCATAATTTTATCATCTGTGCATTGGATTCTGAAGAAGAATTTCTCTTAAGGAAAATTGATGTATCTGAATTCCCTTTCTTTAGCCAAAGGTAAAATATGGGATCAGGTTCACTGCACTCCTTTTGGTAAAAAGAAAGCCATTTTAAGCACAAGCTGCTTCTTTCTCTGCTCTAAACATATCCAGCTTGCTGGTTCAAAGATAGTGTCTTTTCATTGAAAAGAGAAAGGGAAATATGTATTATTTTTATCACATATATGGTATATGCTTTACATGGCATCTATATTACTTTTATTTTCTTTATGATATACTTATTATGATCTATTTATTTTGGCTCAAAGCCTGTCTTCAAGACTTGGTGAATAAGGTTTTCAATTTGATCATGGTATAATGTAATAATTAAATATAATTTAATTAATTTTATATATTTTAATTACCAATAATTTATATATTTTGTACTAAAATATTACAGGATGCATTTTTATTATATTTGTGAAAAAATATTTTATACGGTTTAAGTTAGTTAACTAAAATGGGTATAATAACTATAATGTTTCTCTGACATTTTGATAGCAGATGTGCTGAATACTTCCTGTGATTTAATTTATGATTTCAGAATTTATGTCCCTCATATATTAATTGCTTTACAAAAAACAAATGGTGTTATATAGTTCTATGAGCTAAGTATGAAATAGCAAGACACAAAATAAATTTTAGTTAAATTCAAGGACTTTAAAGACATGGATATGTATCTGGATCCATTCATATTTCAACTTTGTCACATATTAATGGTTAATGTACCCAAAATCTTAGCTGATAATATTTCATGGAATTGTTTGTGACTTAAAATATTAAAATGAAATATATATATACATGAGCCACTTTAATATATATTGCTTAACATAGTACATAAAAACAATAAATGTTAGCTATTTTATTAAAATCTAAAAATGTATGACATACATTCATTGACTTTATTCGCACTCCTTCAGGGAAAGAGCAAGTAGTTACAAAAGCAGAAAAAATATTCATGGACCTTCCATTCTAAGAAATATGGAATGATTTTAACATGATTCAAAAAATTATAGTACAAGAGCTTTAATATTTGCAGTCCACCCTTAAATATGTAGCAATAACAAAATATTCATGTAGTATTGCTCACAAGGTCAATGTAACAGAAACATTACATCTGCTGATAGTTAATGAAATAGTTCTGCGTTAGTATTCTACATTGTGTTTTTAAGAAATAAAACCACTGTCTTGATAGCAAAAAATAATTTAAGTAACAGTCAAAATTTAGTGTTTTAGTGCCATTAAATATTTAGTGTTTTATAATAATTATTACATGATATTAGATTACTTGACTAAACATGACTTTGCAGAGTGGTGAAGGGAATTGAAACTTTTAAATCCTTTCAATGAGATACAGTTAACCTCAGTTATAACATCTAAATGGTTCAAGTTAAAGATTATCTTTATTTGTCATTGGTATTTCATAATGATTTAAGTAAAGCTTTCCTATAAAACTCTGTACCATCAGTCTACAGGAAATAATGGTTTTTCTAAACACTCATTGAGAATCCTAACCTATGCCCACAATCTAGGATTGCTGCTATATCCTTACCCTTTTGATTGTTTTTAAATCCTGGTTAATAACTCGATCAGTAAACAATAATAGCCTGGGCTCTGGGGACTTGATGAAATTATTATTCTCAGAAGAATGATAATTTTTCACCCAAGTAAGGCTCTACTTTTGTTATAGCCATTCTCACCATGTTCTAACCTCAGCATTGGTCAAGTGAAATGAGATTGGAGGCC
Organism: Cynopterus sphinx; assembly: GCA_030015415.1. Classification (NCBI taxonomy): domain Eukaryota; kingdom Metazoa; phylum Chordata; class Mammalia; order Chiroptera; family Pteropodidae; genus Cynopterus; species Cynopterus sphinx. The sequence continues at coordinate 29,848,457 of CM057392.1, read as the reverse complement.
CTCTGTGGTTAAAAAGCGATTAGAATCATCTGTTGAATAGTACTTGGTTACTGTTAACTGCATTTTGGGTGATGTCATTTTTACATTAAAATATTAGTTTTCTTTTTCTTCATGTCCCATGAGTAACTGTCACACTGCAACACATTTCTTAAAACATTTTAATAAATATTGATGTTTTGTTAATGTTACTATGTAATTATTTTAATTGGCACTTAGTATCATGGATGAATGTATTCAATGTTTGCTTCTTCTGTGATATAAATCACTGTATTTCTGAACTATATTATCTTACTTTTTATTCTCTAAACCCTAGTTTATTGTGGTATGCAAAAACTAATTTTTTACTTTAAAAAGACACATTTAGGTATTTTGAATATTAGCCACTTATTGGAGGGATTGTTTACAAATTACTTTTCCCATCTGGTTTGTTGTCTTTCTTGTTGATAGTTTCTTTTACTGTGCCGAAGCTTTTTAGTTTGATATAGTCTCATTCATTTATTTTTGCTTTTACTTCCCTTGCCTTTGAGGTCAAATTTATAAAATTCTCTCTAATCCAAGGTCCAGGAGTTTAGTACCTAGTGTTTTCTTCTATGTAATTTATTGTTTCAGGTCTCATATTTAAATCTTTAATTCATTTTGAGTTAATTTTGGTATATGGTGACAGATTGCAGTCTAGTTTCATTCTTTTGCATGTGGCTTTCCAATTTTTCCCACATTATTAAAGAGGTTTTCTTTATATCTATTGTAAATTTTTGAGACTTTTGTTAAAAATTACATTTATTTCTGGCTCTCAATTCTGTTCCTTGGTCTCTGTGTCTATTTTTCTGCCAATACCATACTGTTTTAATTATTGTCTCTTTGTAGAATAATTTGAAGTGAGGTAATATGATACCTCCAGCCTTTTTCTTTTTTTCTCAGGATTGCTTTGGGTATTGCGGGTCTTTTCTGATTCCATGCAAATATGATGATTTTTTTTCTCTATCTTAATAAATTCAATAAAAAAAGAGAGAGACATATTTAGGGCTATTACGCAGGCAAAAGATTAACGTGTTTTTTTGACATATGTTAAATTTGGCTTTCCTTTGTGTTTCTATTTCTATACCATTTCTTCTACATGATACATTTAAAAGTATTCAAATGTTTGTGGCTTATATTTTAAAAACAATGTCTCAAGCTAAGAATGTTATTAGCAGTATATGCCTACATACAAAGTCAGACTTTTTATTATTTTTATTTTTTCAAAATATTCTCTTCCTCTATTTGGTTAGGGACCACATGGAAAACCAGGGCTTGCTGGACTTCCTGGTGCTGATGGGCCTCCTGTAAGTAATAGTTACCTGATCATTAAAATTTCTGTGTTTTTTCTTCAAATATAGATTTTACATGTGTTTTAGAAAGTGATTTTATGGATTCAGTAATAAATGCAAATTAAGCCAGTAATTAAACATTGAACTCTCTAAAATATCATTTTCTCATGTCGCTTCCATAATTGCAAAATCTTTAACAAGCACTTTGGAGAAGTTCATTCTGGCACTCTGGGCCAGAATCTCATGTTTTTCCACTGCTCACTTTTTTCTCAGCATGCCCTCAACTTATCCATTGTTATACTTTTCTTTATGTTCTTTCCTTTTCATGGAAAGTATTTTTCCATCCTCTTTTCCTTTCAAAGTACATGTTTCTTGAGAGTCCAGGTGAAATTCCTTACAAATGGTATATTTTCTCAGCCATCTTTTATGAAAATTCCTAAGCCTTCAGGGATTACCTCCTTTCCTAGAAATATAATAATGTTAATTATAGTCTATTGCACAATCAATAAGGTAATTATGTAATCTCTAGCTAGTATTTTTTAAAAATTGGTTTTTATGCTTTTTTTCTTTAAACTACTTACTCAGAGCTAGGGTACAAATATTTTTATTCTGTCTCTACTTGTTTTTATTCAGCATTAATTATGATTGAGCTGCATATTTTCATTTATTTACTCCCAAGAACTATGATCTTGCTATATTTTCAAATGTCCCATCTATGTGCCTTAGCTCCCTTTCAAAGATACATGTATGATTATTTGGTCAATATGCCAAATAGAAGTCAGATTGAAGTCAGATTTTATGTAAAACTGAGACTTAGGTTGAATTGTTGATGAATATTAGTATGTACTGTTTTATGTGCTTTTCCTAAGCTCTCTCAAATATATTGTGTAATTGATAAAACTTACATCCATTCAATATAAGCTCATTATGTTTCCAAATGCTACAGTTTCCAATGTTATTTAAAGCTATGTACACTGATGCAAAATATTCAGTTTGTTTTGAAATATAAGAAATAAGATATCAATATTTTTAAAAAGAGAACAATTTAATAGCATTATAAACTGTTATTAATATTCCACCTTTTTGGTATATATTTTTATTAAATATAGGGTCATCCTGGAAAAGAAGGCCAGTCTGGAGATAAGGGTGCTCTGGTATGTTACAAAGTATCCATTTAAATGTTCTGTCACTTATATCTCAGAGAAAATGCCTTACTTTGATCATCTCTATGATGCAAATATCTTTCTATAATCATAAATATTAGAAAATAAATGCCAGAAAATAATTCATCTCTACTTGTAGATATGTTTTTATTTTCAAAAAAATTTTTGCCAACATTTAAATATAAATCATGTCCCTAGAATTATTTTTTGTTCCAGATATAATAAGCAAACATGTCTTAGAAAATTTTTAATTTGGTATTTGCAATTTTATAAATTAGACTGCATTTTCTATTTCTTAAATATACTCATGATCAGAAGTAAATCTACATTATGCATACCTAATACAAATGGAATAAATGGCCATAAATTATAATAATGAAAGTGGACAAGAACTACTGAATACCATTAAACTGTTTATGTCACCTGAATTTTATCTTTACTTATTATTTTCTGGTAACCTTTAAATAAAAGTAGTTTGAATTGTAAGAGAAACATTTATCAAAATATCTAAATAAAGTTTATTCAGTGTTAATACTATATTGAATAACCATAGTAAGGAAAGGGTATTAAAATAGCAATACTGCAGAAATTGTATATTACATATGCCATATTGTTTCCTTTAGTTAGACTAGTGATATGAAACCAGCTGTGAAAATATATAATTTCATTCATATTCTTGTAGCATGTGAATGCTACAAATGTATGCCGATTTTTGGTTATAAATTATTGATCTTGGTTAATCTGTCAATGCCTATTATAGACATCAAGGACATCAGAATTTTTCAGGTTTAGAAAAAGTGTCAAATTTAGTTATTAATTATATGATTATATGCATTATTTTATATATATACAATATTTATCTTATTTTTAGCATGAATATATGGCATAAGTTTGGAGTAGGTAGGACTAGTCACATGGTTTGTTCATTATATATGACTTTAGAAAAAAAGATAACCTATCCAGGAAATCTTTACCAATGGTATAAAAATAACACATTCTTGTAAATTTGGCAAATCATAGAACATGTCTGAATAGCACTTGCAGTGTATAATATATTTACATTGCAATGGGTCTGTTTCAGGGTCCTCCTGGTCCACAGGGTCCTATTGGCTATCCTGGTCCCAGAGGAGTAAAGGTAAATGTTATTTTTTTCCACATTATTTAATCTCAGTGTAAAATATAATAGTCATTTAATTGTTCTAATTTATTCCATAGGGAGCAGATGGTGTCAGAGGTCTCAAGGGCTCCAAAGGTGAAAAGGTAAAATATAATTTATTTAGGTAACTTTAATTACTGCATATATCTATTATATCAAAAATTTTAATTCATTGAACAGGCATTTCATTTCCCAAATATTTTAAGTGATTACTTATTTACCAGACAATGTAAATCTAATTTTGTACTCTGTACCTTGGACATTTTTTAAAATATATTTTTATATTCTAAATTATAGAACAGAAGCAAGATTTGTCATAAACAATTAATCCTACAGTGCTTTTTTTTTTTTTTACATGTATTTAACTTTTGTAAATCATAGGGTTGGCATTAAGAAAATAGATTTGCTGGAAGGGTTGTTCAATATCCAGTTATATGCATAGCATAGAAGTGTTTATTCCCTTCTTTTTCTCTGCTAAAATCTCCCAAGTTCATAAATTGAAATGCGGTACAAAATATGAAAGAAGCACCATATATCAATTGGGGGAAGAAGAAATCTTTATATGCAATATTGCATGCAAAGAAAAAGTGTTAATAAGAAAGAAATAAAGATTAAAACCAGGCAGAGGTGGATGAAAGAATGTGAATTCTTTATAAAACATTTCTAGTTTTATTGCCTTTGTACACAAAACTTAATATTGAAATTTTTTTTCATGTAAATGTTTAATGTAAGTGTAGAATACTCAGATCCTTCAACATTTACATTGAAATTGAATGGTATTTCTCAGAATCAGTTTTGGATTAATTCTTAATACTGCATTTAAAAAAATGAAGTTTTATAGAAAATGTTGGTAGATTTGTTAAGAAATATACAGAATATAAACTTTGATTTCAAGGATAACTCTTTGTTCCCTTAGTCATAATGTTATCAAAAGCACTTTGAGTGAATTTGGTATTGATAAGGAATATTGACAAGAAGGGCTGGGCTTATTATATCCATGATAATTTATTTTTCAGAAAAACATTAAAAAGTTAACATACTGAGGCATTGTCAAGGTATGAACTATATTGTCAGTTACTCAGATTTGAATCCTAATTCATCTTGATTATCATGGATGAACTACAGGGTATAGTGTCTTACTGAGTTGACAATAAAGCACAGTGATGGTTCAACAGTGTTGAACTTGTAATTATTTGCATGTAGCCTGTGGAAAATAATGTTTCAGTTTAGAATTTTTCTCATTAAAATGTTTAAGTGTCAATCAAATTTTTTTCTGAAATTAGCGCCTGTTAAGGACTTTTAGGGAAGGCAGTATTTAAAGGAAAGGTATTTAATTGGGGTGAGGAAGTTGTGAACTTATTGGAAAGAGGGGTAGTTACAAAATGACAGGTGTAAATAAAATTGTTGATATGTGTGAAGAGAAACTCACAATAGGAAAAAATAAATATGTTTTGTTTATATGTAGGAAAACAATTTAAGATTATTGGTTATGTTGAATGAATGGTATGTGGTCTCAAAAGTAATGAGCAGACATATAGAAAAAGAATAAATATTTTAAATTGGGAGTTAAAAGTTCTGAGTTTTTGATTCTAGTTTTACTAACTAGATGTTTAAATTTAGATTACTTTCCCAGACTTTAAATCTGTAAAATGAAGACATTGTCCTAATAAAATTTCTATGGTATTTTTCAGCTATGCTTTTTATTTCATACCATATATTAATCTACTAATGTATTACTTATCTAGATTTAGAGAAATTTTATATAAATTTCAATGGAAATTTTTTATAATGATAAGAATTCTTCCTATTTCTAAACTCTGTAAAGAATCATTAAATTCTAATGAAATTTAATGTATATTATTTATTTGTTTTTTTCCAAATGTGTATTATAATCAACCATTTATCTCATAAGAGATGAAGATGAAAGTTGAAACTATTTTCTTTTCAATTAAAGGTGAAATAACAAGTTACTACCCTAAGATTAAAATTCTCTGTTGTTTAGACTCAGATTTTTTTCCTTAGACTTTGAGTAACATAGCTCAATAAACCAAGTGGCAGAGGTGAATTCCACTTTTACACATATTCTAAAACTGTTTGTTTGCTTTGTTTTAATTAATTCAGATCTGATAATTTAAGACTGGAAAGCTTATAATTTGATAATGCAATTTTTTAATGTCATTTATTATAAGGACATACCTAATAATTTAAAAGTCATCTAATTTATTTCTTTAATTGTTAATGTATTGAAAACAAAGGTGTGACAGAAATAGCATCTATTTCCCTATGTTTCCTCTTAAACAAAATTCTGCCTGAAAAGAGTCCTAAAAACTGTTACTGATTTTTAGACATAGAGTGTAGTATTTTTTAAACTAAACTTGGCAGCTGTGTAATTACCTTTCCCTCAAGGGAGAAGGTAATGAAGACAATAGTCAATAGGAAGTTAAGTGGTCATTTTCAGTTTTTAAGACTCTGGTATTGCCCAGTTGCATTCAGTGCAAACAGAATCTTAATTCCACAAGGCTATTTTTATGGCCAGAATGTTTTTGTCTTAAAGGAAACTTCTATACCAATCAGAATTCTTAGGTTTCGGTAGGATACCAGATTGGATCTTTTTTCCAGAAGTAGGTCATGTATACCCATAGTTACCTGATATATTCTGGAGCAGGGGGGTTTGGAAGTATATGTGCCAAACTTTCTAGTTCTGTTCTCACAGACTCAGCCTGAAATGTCCTTTTATCAAGCTCTGCCAGTTGTATCTATTAGAAAGAGAAAATTCAGTAGACATACTTGTAAAATAATTTCTAATTTTAAAAATTATTTTTTAAAAAATTTATTGTATTTTATTAATTATAAAGAATATTTTATTTTATTTTATTGTGGGAAAATGGAAGGCTATGGGTATAGGGCTTAAAATAGGAAGAAAGAGGTTTCACAACTAGAATTTACATTTCTCAGAACAATTTTCTTTAATTATCAGTATTCATATTCTATATAGTCATATTTTAGTTTCATCAAAATAACTATTTTATTGCTTATATTTTTTAGGGTGAAGATGGTTTTCCAGGATTCAAAGGTGACATGGGTCTTAAAGGTGACAGGGTAAGTAAAAAATAAAAGATTACACTAGTCTATACGATGGTGTATTATATATATGTATGTAATTTATGTGTGTTGTTATATTTAAATATAATAAGCATGGGCACAGGATGAAAATATTTGTACTACCTGAGATTTTTGCTCACTTTGGTTTTCATATGAAGATAAAGTATTTTAATTTTTATGAAGATAATATTTAGATATTATATTAAATTTCCATGTCTCATAATACACACACATACAAACATATATATATATATATATATACACACACACATATATCTGTATATATATAAATGATACTATTGTTTATAGCCATTTTTAAAAATTATGATCAAATTGCTTCAAAAGGTAATATAAGTTTCTTTTAAATTTTGTTCATATATAGTGAGCTCTGCTGCCTAAAAACTACATATCTGCAAATTTCATAAATTTTTATTATGTAGTAGTTTTGGATTTTTGACTAAAAATAACACACTTTCTGATAATGAATGGGAAACAAAATTATGAGTCAACTAAAGTAAATTTAACATTTTATTGGGAAAATTTATTTTATAACTAACAATAATTATTATTATATAACATAATAATAGTGCCTAATATAGCAAACAAAAAAGAATACTATAGAATATTTCTATTTTCCTAGACTGCAAATAAAGCCTGTGTCTGAGATGAGGCAATACTCTATATATTCCAATACCTAACACAGATGAAAACTAAGTCTAAATCAGAAACATTTTTTTGTGTTTCAGCAGTGATTTCCAAAGTCATTGTTGTCAGAGAAGGAAAATTATTTTTCATACTTCTCTGTGAAATTAGACTGACAAAAGTGAGATTAACAAGAGAAAAGCAAACAGAAGTCTACTAGCCTGTGCATTGTGTTTACACATGGGAGCATTGAGGTGAACAGCTCAAAGTGATGTTAGAACTTTGGCTTAGCATTTAGAAAAGGAACTGTACATTTTTAGTGAAGTGACAAGACAAAGTTTTGTCACTTGAGTTGCAGCCTTGAGTTTCTAAGGCTGTGAATTGTGGAAAGGCAGATATAAGGGAAATTAATGATAGATAAAGTCTAGTTAGTAAAGTTTGCTGTTGTATGTTCCTCTAGTGTCTGCTTCTAGTTACAGACTGATAAGGGCCTGGTTATCTCTAAACATTAACTTTTGTCCTCTCTGGTAGAAGCAGGAAGAAGGACACCTTTGCAAATCTGTGTCATTTTTTCAGGCATATAGGGATGGGCACAGAACTTTTCTTGCCTTTAGCTCAAAATAATCTTGAAGCCAAAGTGGCATATATTGGGGTGGCATATTTTGCCATTCTACATTATCTAATCATGATTCTTATTTTTTTCTCTCTCTGAAACATAGGTGCATTAAAATTAATTTTAATTTACACAATAATATCAGGCTTCTGTAGGTTGTCAAATATCAAATTATATTCAATTATTTATTAAAAGGAAGATTGATGAAATTAAACACTTTCAAGTCTCATTGTCATAAATAAAACATGAGTAAACAGATCAAGAGTTGAAGAATCTGACTTTTTGATAGGCTATAATCTCTGCTACTCAATCTCTAATATATTTTAAGGTACAATATCTCAAATATATTTTAAAGATGTTACCCTATGTTTTAGGGAGAAGTTGGTCAATTAGGTCCAAGAGGAGAAGATGGCCCCGAAGGCCCCAAAGGTCGAGCAGGTCCAACTGGAGACCCTGGTCCTTCTGGTCAAGCAGGAGAGAAGGTCAGTGAACAACTTTAAATTCACAGATGCTTTTGCAGATGATGACTCAAAATAATTTAAAAAATTATTTATTTTTTATGTCAGAAATCTAGAAGACTCTTAAATTTCAAGCATATCCTCATATGGTCATGTGCCGCTTAACAACAGAAATGTGTCATTTGGTGATTTTGTTGTCCTCTGAACATCATAGAATACACCTATACAAACCTAGCTACTCAGGCTGTATGGAGTAACCTGTTGCTCCAAGACTGTAAACCTGAATAGCATGATACAGTACAAAATAACATAAGATTAAATCAAGCACAAGAGAAAATGATTTGATCAAGGGATGTGGTAAACATGAGATTAATGAGGCTACTACTGTAACATAGCTTATTGTTTTACAGCAAACTATTTTTTTAATAAGTAGAAAGAGTACATTTTAAAATATAGTATAGAGAATACATCATCCAGTAACATGGTCCTCTATCGTCATTATCAAGTACTATGTATTGTACATAATTGTACGTGCTTTATCTTTATACTGACGACGCAATAGGTATATGCTTGTTTTCACCAGCATCATCAGAAACATGAGTAATGCCTTGTGCTGCAGTGTTGCAACAGCTATGATGTCACTAGGTGATAGGACTTTTTCAGCTCCATTATAATCTTATGGGACCACAATTACATATGTAGTTCATCGTTGATGAAAAGGTCCCTATGCAGTACATGACTGTGCTACTTAGAAGTAGCATCGTAAGATGGGTACGTTTATCCTTTTCAGCCTTTCCTATTTTTTCGTTCCTTCTGCTCAACGTGGCCATGCAGAATCAGCCTCTCTTGAAACTCTTCCATGTTAGAGGTTTAGAATGTGAGTGTGATTAACAAAGTATAAAAGAATTAATGAATGTTGGTCTGCTTGTTTTGAAATAAGTAGAATTATTTTTGCCCCTCATTCCAAAATGTAGATATTCTATTTTTTCCACACAACACATAATTTCTCAGGGCAAGTATTTTTAAGATACTGATGTTTAGGCCCAACTTTAAGAGCTTTTACTTATAATCTGGAGTTAACTTAAGCCTCAGTATGTTTTAAAACATTCCAAGATAATTCTAGCATTCATTGGCTTAAGAGCCACTGGGCTATATGTATTGTCAAAAATATTTGCAATCATTTCATGAACATTTAGATGTAACATTAGGCAACATTAAAATTATGCTTTCATAAGACATTTGATGATATGGTGATTTGGTGAATATCTTATATAATGTACTGTAGAGTTAAATTAAGAAAAAACTAGAAATGTCTATGACAAGTGTTATTCTATTATGTACACTAAAGAAATATAAATAATAATTACTTCTTGGTTTAAGTCAGATAATTTCCTTTCTTTTTATATGTATGTCTATTCTCCAAATTTTCTAGAATAAGCAAGTCATTATCCTACAAAATATGGAAACTCCACGCTAATTAAGAAAATTGTAATTTTCCCCTTTACTATCCTATAAAGGATGGGAGGAAAGCACATTGTATAAGGATTACATAAAAATTGTGACTAGAGAAATTGCCTCGTGTCATTATGAATCATCTCGTGTAGTAGTTCTTCTCTAGTTTTACACTTGCAGTTGCCATTTGTGAACTGGGAGTAATGTGATCACACTTAGGTAGAGGAAGAAAAGAACTAGGGGAAAACACAAGCATATAAGGCCCTAGGATGCCTATACTTAAACTGCAAACTTGCCAATAGTTTAAGACTCTTCTGGGACCTTCATCTCTTCTTAGCCCCGCTCTATTCTGTGTAAATGGTCTTACAAACTGTTCTGAAGCATCAGGACTTCACACTACCCCACCATTCTTTAACATTTCATTAGTATTTCCCTCTTTTATGAAATTGCCTATCACCATACTGAAAATATAAATAAATTTTCTGTCTGGTTTTATTTTAGTATGACCCTAAAATGAGTAAGAATGTTATATAGTACTTAACATAGAACACAAAAGCTTGTGATAATAATCAGAGAATTTCATTAATCTTTGAAATCAATGGTATAAAACAAGCTATGGTAACGTAATGATTCTAAGATGATAGTATTATAAATATGCTTCTTAGGGTTTGTTTGCATATTTTCCATCTGAAGATTACAGGGTTGATTTTGAATCAGAAAACTCTTTAGTTCAATCTATAATGACAGAGTCATAAACCATATTCCTAATTTTTTGCCTTGCTTCATTCAATAAAATCCTTACTTTTGTTGATAAAGTACTACTTATCATTTAATGTTGTATGTAGTAACTTGGCCTTTTTTTTTTCAATTTAAATATACACGGGAAATATTGATACTACATGCTTGCTAATATTTAATATTTTGATAAGTAATATTTTATATATAAAGTGTGCTTTCATAAGATTGTAAGGAAAATGAAAATCCCACAAACATATTTTATTTAATTCACATAGTTTAATTTCCTCTTTACCTGTATTTTTAAATTAATGCTGACTTTATCAGGGAGCCAATTTTCTTAGTATAGCCTTTTAAACCTCTTAGTATTTATTACACATCATTGTACTTCACTAAAATTTATCATTTCGTTTAGTACTTTCAGATTGAAATATAATTTCATTGGACTGGAACAAAATAGTTGCACTTGCAAGTGGCCTTCTGCAGATATCAACACACCACAAAAATCATTACTTAGTTATTGCTCTCAACATTCAGTATATTTATTAACACAAATATTTGGGGGAAAATGCTCAACATTAGGTCAGAATTTCTTAGTATGGTTGTTTAACTGTACTTAATGAAAAAGTTTAATAACATGATTGTTTGGTTTATATTTACAGTGACAAATAAAATAATTTTGCCAAAAAGATTAACTTTAGTTGTACTGATAAGATCTAAATGTAGTTCTAACTACATCAGTAACTTTAAGTGGTATTTAATGCTGAAAAGCTTACGTGTTTACTTAAGTTTAGGTGTTTCCTTAAGGATTCTCAGAGTCCTCGAATTCTCTTTAGCTCAGGGATCTATGTTCCCGAAGAGGATACTGCCACTTAAACAACCTAGATAAGTTAGTGAACATTATAACATTAGAAGTAAAGCAACATCATTTCCCTATTCAAATGAAGAAATATAATGAAAATAAAGTATGGTAAAAACTTGCAAATTTTCCTTTTGAGTATGTAAATATGTGGTTCTAACTTCTAGAAAAAATGATTAAATTATAGTTTAAACCTAATTTAACTTTGAATTTATTATTATTATTTTCTCTTTAGGGGAAACTTGGTGTTCCAGGATTACCAGGATATCCAGGAAGACAAGGTCCAAAGGTAAAACAATTAACTTGATTTATATAGTTTAGTTATCAATATGTTGTACAAACACCTAAAGTTAATCACTTAAGGTTAGCTTTCAGTTTGTAACATAGAGATGGTGAATCTTTAAAATACAATTTCACAACAAAAGTCATAGGGTTGTGGGTGCCTCAAGTTCAGGGAACTTAGGGAGCCTAGGTGATTATGGATTGGAGTATTTTAGGAGATAGGGTCATAAAAGGCAGGACTAGTTAGCTACTTCTTTATAGTTGGAATAAGGACTATTCCAGGGAAGAATACTAGTATATCTAGAAGCTATAAAATGGATGACAGGTTAAGCTAATCATAAAACATTGTTAAGGCTGCACTTGATACATGACTAGAGTGGTTAAATGAATTAACATATACATTTTGGTTTTTAATATTTAGGTAGTTATAAGTACATGTGATTATCTATCCTATCTATCTATTCATCTATCATCTATCTATCTATCTATCTATCTATCTATCTATCATCTATCTATCATGTATCATCTACTTATCATCTATCATCTATCTTCTTTCTTTCATCTGTATCATTTATCTGTCCTTGTTTGACCCATTCAAGTTTAACAGGTATAATAAGAATAAATCCTAGTTATATAATAATCTTAAACCATTCATTTATTAATAAGTTTCACAAATAATGAGAGAGAAAAATGTCCTCCCTTCTGACATAAGTGAATTGTATGCACTTTTGTTCATTTATTATGTGTTGACACTATTTTAGGTTTGACATATGATTTTGTCTTATAATTTTTATAGAAAGATTATTTTCTAGAAAATACATGTTATACATAAAATACATATTATAATATATATTTCCTTGTATAGCGGGAGGTAAACATAGTGCTTGGAGGCCTTGTAAAATGAGTCATTTCATCCATGATTTAAAAATAATACAGGTATTATCTAAGTGTTTCTGGCTACATTTAGAACACTGATATGTAACTTTTACTTTTTATATATTGTCTCTAATACATTGCCCTCTCTCCTAGTTACCTCCCTTTCAAATACCAAGCATTTTCACAAGTATTATGAGTAAAAGAAGACTTTCACTGCATAACCCTCAACCTTACACTATAGATTTGCAATGAATTCTTGATTTATTTACTAAGTTGAATTGTAGTTATAGTAGTATTGTCATTTAAAACTATTGTCATAGTGCTTGAATGAGCAAAATTTTCTTCTGAATTTATTTGACATTCTTATTTTTTTTTGTTTTTCTAAGTCATTCTTTGTTCAATAGCCTTTGAAATTATTTAAAATTAATTAATGAAATGCACTAGAATGACTAGAGAAAACTGTATTTTCCTAAAGGAATCAAACATTTTATTTTACCCTTTAACCTAAATGTCTGAAATTTTGATCTTTATATAAGTTTTCCTCATAATTGTTTTTCCAAGATCAAAAAACATTTATGTTTCTCAGTTCTAAACAAAAAAATGATTGGCACCTTAATAATCAAAGAGACCTTCACATTATTTTCCTACATTGAGCTAATGAATTTTGAATAGATTTAAATCTTTTTGTATCAAAAGTGAAATTTATCTGCTAATCTCTTTTAAGCAGTTTAAGGACTATATTTGGACAATGTAATTTAGCCAGTATCCTACTAGCATTGAAAACCATAATAGGTATTTAGAAAGATATACCACTATGTGTACTTTAAAATTATAACTATTTCAAAAAGTAAAATTTATATAAAGATAGGTTTCTTTTATATTTAAAATAGAATTTAAAATTACTTTTCCCATTTTCTGACTGAGCCAATTTCACCATTAACCTTTGACTGTTGGCCTTTTGTGTGCTGTTTGTTTTTTCCATTTAAAAGTAGATAATGCCTTTTCATGGAAATTGTATATTTATTTTGGTGATAATTCCTTATGTAAGAATAGAAAAATGATATATCAGTATATTACAAAATGTTTAGTTGGTGGATTGGACAGTTTTATCTGTTTCCCATAAATTTCTTAGAGCAGAAACTACATAAGAAAATTAATTTATTAAAAATAAAATTGATATATAAGAGAAACTTTTAAGGGAGTTTCTATAAATGTGTTACTTATCTAGTCTTCTCAGGAATCAATATTTGTTCCAAAATAAAATTCGATAGCAGTAAATTATTTTCATATTATACTCACTTGTCAAATTCCTAGAGTAGTCACATGGTAATACCCTACCAAATATAACTATCTGATTCTCTGAAGAGAAAGAGAAAAGGCTTTGAAAGTCTTCTAAAATGTAATTTGCACCACATTTTCCTCATTATGTGACTATTAATATGTCCTAACAATTGTCCTCAGGTTGAACATAGTTATCTCTATAGGCATAAAGTAGATATATTGGGAAATGGGTCATAAAAAGAAGCTTAGCAGTGCAGATTTTGGGTTATTGTTTTGACTATCAGCTCCCATAAGGCTTCACATACAATTTTTTTTGACTTGTGGAAGAAATATAAAGTGATTGCATCTATTCTGTACACATCACCTGGAGAAACTGTTAAGAATGCAGATTCCTGGATCCTACTGCCAGTGAGTCTGTCTCAGAAGGTCTGCAGTGGGACTTGACAACCCATGTTTTTAGCAGTCACTCCAAATTATTCTGATACAGAGTTGCCAGTTATCACTAGGAGAAACACTACTTTAAGGAGTAATTCAATCCAAATGAGTGAGAAAAAACAAACAGGAAAGGTATTCGAGTGAAAAAAGGCTTTGTTATAGTTCCTTCAATGCATAGGGAAGAGTGTCAAATCTGAACCTCTGGTATTCTTTGATAGACATTTTTCATCTCATTGCATTTAATCCATTCAATGGCCTAATAGTAAAAATTTGGAAGCCTCTACCCCACCAGTCTCGGGGTCTTATAATTAGCAAGTTGAGGAGCAAGGATTTGAACCCTAATCTTTTCTGTTCTGTGATACAATGATGAGGCAAACCAATCATAGTTGTGTTCAAAGGAATCTGAGCAAATGAAAATGTGGATTATAGACACAAGGAGAAATGGGGAAATTGTATTATATTCCATCTGTAAAATGTGGCTGTGGATGAAGTGACATAATGCTTTTACTATATTTTTTACATTCGTAAATAGCATTATTTATTGTTATCTATCGTTATCATTTTTGCATCTTGCTTTCCGTTATTTCAATCTCTTACGAATTTCAGAAGACCTATAACATGGGGATTAAAACCCTCATTTTTCAGAAGAAAAAACTATGCTCAAAGAAAATAAGAAATGCACTCAAATTATTTAGATGAATGCATAACAAATACAGGTCTTGAATTATGTCTTTGAAATTCCATAAACAAGATTTTAATGTTAAACCATCTGATTTAAACTCTTAGTTAGGTCTAACCACATTCAAACATCAAACAGAAAAGGTGGAAGTAGATTTTCAGTCTTTAAAATTTAATCCAGTTCTAAAGGCATAAAAATATTCAACAAAAAATGTCAAGTAGACAGTAATGTTAATTCATGAAAAAGATTTTATCAAATTCCTATTTTAATGTTTGATTATTCATACTTGGAAAAATAGAATTTTTCTTCAGACATGAGGTAAGTATAAAGAATTCTAATTCAAAAATTTATTTTACATGAATGTCCTTTAATTATCATTTTCTAATATCAGAAATGATATATTTGATTATTTTACTTAACAGTAAAATCTAAAATGTTTTATCAACCCATGCTTTCGATGCTTCCAGGATTTCAGATGTCACTGTAAGTTCATTTTTAAGTATATAAATGGGAGTTTATGGTATCTTAAAATTATATTTTTGATTTAAATATTACCAGTTTATGAAAATCACTGTGTTTAAAAGACTTACAGCTTGTGGCTTAACATGTTATTTGCTATATTCATCGTTTTTTAATTTTGTTTTTATAGGGTTCCACTGGATTTCCTGGGTTTCCTGGTGCCAATGGAGAGAAAGGTGCACGGGTATGAAATACAAATACATTGTTCTAGGCTAGCTGATGTAGATATTCCCGTGAGAGTACCTGTCTCTCAGCCAGACACAATTTATGTGATAAGCTAATTACTGAAACTATCTGAACTGTCTTTGGCAGGGTGTAGCTGGCAAACCAGGCCCTCGGGGTCAGCGTGGTCCAACGGTGGGTGTCTTGATTTAAAATAATAATTTTTGGTTTTTGTTTTAAATTTAGTTTTAAATTTTCAAGATACTTTTTTTTTTAATGTAAAAATTGATTTTATTTTTTTGGGGTTTGTTGGCACTAGAACAATTTTGTCTTTTGCTCTCATATGCAGGGTCCTCGAGGTTCTAGGGGTGCGAGAGGTCCCACTGGGAAACCTGGTCCAAAGGTATTATCAGTACCTGTCCCATCTGGGCTCCTATAAGCTTCTCTTCCAGAGAACAGATGTTTATAAGAATCAAAACTGATTTTTTAAAATTTGTTTTTGTTTTTGTTATTGGCAGGGCACTTCTGGCGGTGATGGTCCTCCTGGCCCTCCCGGTGAAAGAGTAAGAATGATACAGTCACACAATACAAAATAAGTTGTAATATTCTGCAAGCATTTAAATTTCTGGGAAAAGGTACATGTGTCTGCAACACATATGTTAGTCATGCACAAAATCCAGTCAGTGTTTAAAATTCCTATCTTTTAACTTTGCTAAAAAAAATTAATTGGTTATGCACTATAAATTTTGTTATAGAAATGAGAGAAATAATGTGTGTAATTGTCCTACAATGCCACTTAAACTTAAGCCAAATATTTTTTCTTTTAAATATGCATGTAACACCTATGCCTTCTCCTTTACTCTTCTTACCTTGTGCGTCGATACTCATTTTGTCCATGGAGCTGGCAGCAGCATTATGCTAGTAAAATGCAAGCCTCCGGTAGCCATTAAGTCACAATCAATGTACACTGAAATCAAGATAAAACATCTATTCCAGTAAATAGAAAAACTATTTAGTAAATTGATTTTCAGTTGATGTAAAATAAAGCTAAATACACACGAGTAAGCATGCCCTTGATTTTATTTTATTTTTTGGCAAAATATAGCATATTTGTAGCCAGATTTTTTGAAAGCCTCTTTAAAAAGAGTTTATATATAAAATTTGTATTAGTGTCAAAGAAATTAGACTTATTTCTTAATATTCTATGATAATTTTTAATATTATGTAGTCACATTAATACATTTTTGTATATTATTATTTGAAATTTATAATAGATGTTTCACAAAAAGTAAAACAAAAACAATTCATGATACAGAGCTTAAAACTGACATAAGTAATTTTTTTGGAATAAAGTTTTTATTTATCAGTAGATGAGACATAAGAATAAATAGTTACAGAAGTGTCAAACATTAATTTATATATAATTAAATTAAACTTTCTACCAAATTTTCTTACTCTTGATGAACTATCACCAAATTAAGTCCACCCCACATGTATTCAGTTCATAAGTAATATACACATTTGAAATATTTTTTGGTCAAAGTTATCCTAATAAGAGGATATAGTTAAATTAATTAAAACAGTTAAATTATTAAATAGAGTAGAAGCATTTAAAAAATGGTAGCACAACTAGTTTTTTCTTTAAAGCACAAACTGTTCTCAGTGGTAATGCTATTTCCCTTGGAAGGCTAAATGGATAAATTGAAAAGAGTAAATGCTTTTAAAGACCAACTGTTGTAAACTTTATTCTTTATTTAAATATAAATTTTACCTTAATTGTGTTACTTTAGACATTTTATTTATATTATCTTCCATTTTATATATACTTATTTTAGAAATATAATTATTATGTTCTGGGCATATAAAGGATTATCTTTTCCTAATCTTTTTGCTGCCACCAAGACAGTCACTATCACAGGATCTACCTTATACATTTTAAAGATATGTAAATGTGAATGTTGAATAATATAGTTAAGCATCAAGTCAAAAATGATTTATAAATGTATGTTTGGATTGAATGTTAATGAGAATAATTATGCCATAATATTCTTTTCATCTTATCTACAAAAGAAGTTTATACATGAGTAAAATGAAATATTAACATCTTCAAAACTAAATATATTTGAAATATAGAAATTAGTGAAAAGAATTCTCTATGGTCTTTTTGATATAATCACTTATTTTTCTTTTGAGTTTTATATGACTAGAGCCAGGATATTATAGAGTAAATTTTTTAAGTAATTTATTTTCTTGGGAGTGGGTTTGGAATTAAAATGTCTTCCTTTTATGGATGTTCCTAATTGATGCTGAAAACAGAGACTCTGAAGAACTTCTTGATGCATCTATGTACTATTCAGTTTTTAAATGATTTCTAAATATTTATAGAATTAAGGCCATTGATATGCTGTTTTGAGAACTGAATAGTGTGAAAAACTTAGATTAGCACAGATCATTTTATATTGCCATAGTGCTGTCGTTTGGTGAAGAAACTGTACACTATATTGTGTTTTATCTGTAGAAATAAACTACAAAGTATAAAGATGTGTCTTTTAAGCAAATCCTTAAATTTCTCTACTGCCTTTGATTTTCAGGGCCCTCAAGGACCGCAGGGTCCAGTTGGATTCCCTGGACCAAAAGGCCCTCCTGTAAGTGTCATAGTTTTCCTTTCTTCATTCAACAATGTTTTTAAATTTTTGAGAGTCATAGTTTATATTTTAAATCATTTTGAGGTAAATATTGTTAAAAATTTCAATAAAAAGAAAATTGCAATTAATAATGTCAATATAGATGTTTTCAATTTATGAAATTTATTGTTTCTGAGTGTAATTTAAATATCTTATTAAATATTCTTTCAAAGTATATCAGAGACTAAAAATATGAAATATTATCATCTCAACTACACCTTTACTGCAATGAACATTATTGATGGCATTAAAAATTAGTACTGAATCTTAATTTATATTTAAATTTGAGAATTTCCCTTTTATCTTCCATTATAAAATGGGTATTCTTTAAAAAAATTACTTCCTAAACACCTTCCAACTTTCTGATATTATTTACATCACATTAAATTTATTTATATTTATGATTTTTGTCTCTTTTATACACTGTTCTTAGAAAATATAATGATAACCCTTCCTGAATCATATCTTTTTAAAAATTTGTTTAGAGCAATACTCTTTGAGGAGCTTCATCAAATATATTCACAAAGTTATTTAAAATTCTTTATTTTTATACTTAAATATTCATGAGTCTATAGGATATGCTCAGTGCTCTTTTTTATTTTTTTTCATTTTTAGCAATCCAGTCAGTTCATGAGAGCTAGAATAAACTTATTCACTGTCTTAGTCTGTTTGAGCTGCTGTAAGGAATTCACACAGAATGGGTAGCTGGTAAACAACAGAATTTTATTTCATACAATTCTAGAGGCTAGAAGTTCGAGATTAGGGTGCCAGCATGGCTGGATGAGGGCCCTCTTACAGGCTTCAGACTATTATATCTCATATCAGGAGAGTGAGGGAGCCTCTTTTTTAAGTCACTAATTCCATTAATGAGTGTTCTACCTTCCTGACTTCAGCACCTTCCAAAGGCCCCGCCTACTAATAACATTACCTTTGATGGTTAGGATTTTAACATATGCATTTAGAGTGACACAGAGTTTCAGACCACAGTACCCACCTGTCTAAGGAAGTTGTCCTCAAAGTGTGGTGCCTGGACCAGAGCATCAGCAGTACCTGGGATTTGCTGGAAAGACAGTTTTATCTCTCACCTAATCAGCACTTGGGAAAGGGGCCCAGCCTGCATTTTAACAAACTCTCCAAGTAGTTCTGCTGCATGCTAAAGTTTGCTAACCTCCGTTCTAGTCTGAACTTTAATGTGCATACAAATCATGTTGGTATCTTGTTAAAAATGTAGATTTTGATTCAGTAGGTCTTGGGTGGGTTAAAGAATAGTCTTGCATAGAGGAACAGTTTAGAAAATTCTAAATTAAGTTGTTAAAATTTTAAATAAATGTTGTATCTGGTTATATTTTTCAACACACTGAAAATTTATAAATAATTAAATATCCAATTTATATTGAATTTAAATAACCCTTTGTTTAAGTTACTTTCAAATGAGGCTTTAGCTCACCTTTAGAAAAGAAACTATTTATTGTGAAATACTGACTTAAATATTAAATGTTAAGGCAATCTTACTTTTTGCAATAATTTTTTGACACTTTAAAAAATATTATTTGAATGCTGACAGTTTTACTTTATTACTGCAAACATATCAAGTGTGAGTTATTATAGAATTATAAAAGGATTAATACAAATAAGATAATAACAATGTTCCCTGTGTATAATGTTGTTTACTTACTATCTCAGTGTTGTTCTGAATGTAATATTAAATCATGCAAAGTTTCACACACAGTTAAGTGAAAATACAGTTCCAAAGTGACTATACACATAAGATTCTTTTCAGGGATATATTGAAGCCATACACATAGATCAGATCACTGTTTAGTAACATAAAAACTAGTGATATGTATAGCTTTGACCTTATCATATCATTTATATTTGTACATATTGATAATAATTGTTTCCCTCATGTAATGTAATTTTATTGTCAAAGAAAGCCATTTGACCCATTTTTCCTCAGTCTTTTTCGATCCATTCTCTCAAGTATCTTTCAATAAGTTTTGAGCCATTGATCATGCATGCATTTGTCTCTAAGAGGTATTAGAAATATAATAAATGCCTACACTTACAAAGCATGCAGTCTAGTTGGAGAGACATGGCACTGCTAAGGAACATTGCTCTCACTGCTAAACAAAATGATTTTTATAGTTTGTTTCTCTGACAAGTGAAACATTAGGGCATGAAACAAAAATTCCTTTCATTTCTCTGGTATACATTTTTATAATGTTTAGGAAAGAATTATTTTTATCTCTTTGACATAGAAGAAAGAAATTTGGGGAGAAGGATAGAGTCAAGTCTCTCTGCAGATTAATTGGTTCATTTTCATTGCAATCAAGAAATGTATACTGTATATACACAGAGAAATATATAGGTAAAGATATATATGTATAGATATACAGAGATATATATTCAAATATAGATATATATCATAATGAATATCTCTATCTGTATATGTACACTATTTGCAGACACAACACACATGCATTATGGGTTGAATGCTTGGAATACTCATGTTTAGAGTCTGTTAATCTCATGCCAGTGCCAGCATTAAATTATTCTATTTAAGAAAAATTTTAACTTGAGACGATAAAGATTTATAACATGACTGTTAGAAGATATATTCTACGTATAGAAGAGGAAAAGTCAAAACTCAGTGCTGATGGGAAGTGAAAAAATATCCTTAACATTTATTTATAAGCGTTTTTTCAGAAATCACCTTGCTGTATATACACACTCTCATTTAGATGAATTTGTTGCCACAGCCCTTTACCAGCTACATCAAAGAGGCAGCCAATTTTGATCAATAAAAGTATTATTTTTGAATTAATGTCATGAAATTGTTTGGTAATTAATCTGTTTTATTTTATTGAATAGCAGTGTGGAGTCATTGCAATTATTATTTATTATTATTATTAAGGATACATACTTAAATAAAAAAAATGATACACTAGTATGAATTCTTTATATAATCTGTAATACAGCTCCCTCAAAAAAGCTAGGAAAGACATTAAAAATTATGTTGCATTCATCTCAGGGTGACTTTATTTAAATCTAATATCACTGTTTTAAAAGGTTATGATATTTTGCAATAGAAGTGCAATCTATACTTCTCACATCAGCAAATATACTGGGGTATTTGACTTTTATTTTTATAGATTCGTTAGAAAATATATGTGATTTATGCTTATGGCAAAACATATTTGAGAGGCATTTTTATATGGTGGGGGAAAAAAAGCCTGACTCATATTTATTACTTTTGTATCTGTGACACTCTATGTTTTTAGTTAAAACTTTTACTACTGTCCCAAATTGGTAGCACCTTTATTCATTTTCTGTATATATTCTTATATAATATATAGTATAATGTATAATATAATATGTAATATATAATTATATATAATCAAAATAGTTTATTTTGAAATACTGAAACTACATGAAATTTTTTAGAAATTATCTACTTTTTTTTTGTCTTGTCTCTAAGCTGAAGGCAGAGCTAGCTATATCTTCTATTACTATGCACCTAGTGCCTAATACCTATATATGTAATATTTGTTTTTGAAAGAAGGAAGGGTTAAATGACTTCTAAGAATATTTGAGGCCTTGGTTGTAAGCATTCTGATTTCGGTCTTTTGAGGAGGATGGCACTAGAGTCACTGAGCTGGTCCCCAAAAGTATGAGCAAATCACTGAGCAAGCAACGAATTTGTGAAATATAGTAAGACAGTCTTTATCTGGCGCTGTTACTTCCCATGGCAACCCGTGAGTCAGTGAAGATGAGGTGGAGAGCAGAAGCGGTGCTGGGTAAGGTCAGGCACCCCCTCCTGAAGTCAGCATGAGGCTCACTCCAGCGTAAGAAAGCTGCCATTGAAATAAGCTTATTCTAACATGAATCCCTATTTTAATTCAATATAAAACAATTGACATTCAAAAACAGATTTATTTAAGTAATATATTTGTTTCAATTAACAACTTTATTTTAAATAATTAACGTATCATGAGAGGTATGTATATCTGTTATCACTAAAATGTCATTATTAAAATAATCATTTTTCTTCATTTATCCAGAAGAATGAGAATATTTCTGCCTATACCTATTAAAGATGTTTTGAAATTTGAACTTGATACTCAATGATTTCTGAGTAGGATGAATAATTCATAATGCAGTCTAAAGAAGTAATCTATTTCTACGACGTATCGAAAACATAAGAACCTCACAGAGTTGTTTACTTTAAGTACTTAGTTAATTGCTTCATTTATTTCTTCAGTCCTGACAAAGACAGCATCCTTTAAAAAAAGTGATAGTGCTCTCTAGTGCTTAATAAATATTATGCTTCCAAGAGGATATTTAAGAAAACCTACTGGGAAAAAAATTGGTTCTGATGACTTCTAAGATTGAGCATAAGAACTTATTTTCTTTATTTGAAGCAATTGAGAGGTAAAGTGCCATTGTTCTTGAGTGTATTTTTCATTCTTGTCATTTAAAATCTCAGATCACCACTAGAGGACACTCTCTTTCTCTCTTATCCAAGTCTTGCTGCACCAGAAATTTAGAATTAGGAACAGATCACCAAAAAGAGGAGAAAATACTCATTAGTCATGGACTGAAGAACTAACATTTTTGCAAAAAATAAAAATACAAATAAATGAATATTCTTTTTTAAAATATGGATGCTAATGGAACAGTTTAAATGTAAAATGTTCAGCATAGAGTTGTACAATTTTCTCTTGGCCTCAGTTACAGATAGAATTATATTAAAAAGAAATGTACACATACTACCATATGTAAAATCAACAGAACATCAAAATATCATAATTAATGAAAATATAATAAAAAAATTGTCTAATATATTACATTTTGGTCCAAAAATTAGTTCAAGAAGTAGATATAACATGTAGTGTTTGACATTTGTGATTGCAGGGACCGCCAGGGAAGGACGGCCTGCCCGGGCACCCTGGACAGCGAGGGGAGACGGTAAGTGACCTCATCTGAGATTTTCCATTGTCGTTAGTGCCTCATCACAGAGAGCTGCTTTATTTATTAACAGTTTGATTACCAGTTTAAGGATAACGGAAATTTAATTTCATTGAAACTTTTATCTAAATATACTGTAAAATACATAAATAGAGCTGTGTTTGTATCTAAATACCTAAATGAGTATGCTTGACGATACAGAATGTTAGTTGATTGATCGTCCTTATTGTCAATAATAGCACTTTAGAGATGAGCTGATGAAAAAGATCTCATTATCTTTTGGACACCTCCAAAAGGTTGTTAACCTTGATCCTTTTGCTGAAGTCTTTATTTACAGATGTATTCCAGCCAACCATGTCACCCGTCTACTCTCTAAAGGGAACATTAAAATAAGCCATGCAGATAATAAATTCTTCTCTCCAGAACTCAGGGGTGCAATATTTTCTGATGTTGGAACCATAAGGCTATAATTGGTCTGGATCGATGTCAAATGTATCCTCTTGCCTCAAGTAGGGATGTAAATGGAAATATGTGACTGCATTTTATTTTTAAATTATGAAGAATATAACATTAAATAAACTGTCTGAAAAACTTATGCATATAACAGTGGTTTGGACAAAGAGGAAACAAAACCAGCAGTTCAACTATGGGTTAAATTCTGGCAGGTTTGTTTGTTTGTTCTGCCACTGTTACAAAACCACGTGTCTGGCTCTTCCAGTGGGTTGTTAGTCTAATCAGAAATGATCATGGATTAGCATGTTTCCTTGGAATCACTGTTTGGTTCTCACCAATGATTAATTTATCCAAATTTCTTAAGAAAACCACAACACAGACTACTTTTGACTATGTGGCTCCAAATCATTTAAGGTATTGTGCCAGCATGAAGACACATTTGGAGTTGCATCATAGTACACAATAATAAATCTGAAAAGATGATGATTTTCTGTGTAGGAGAAACAATTTATCAGCAGCAACCCAATTTCTGTTTTGCTCACCAAGAGACAGTTCTTAATGTGACAACTTAGTTTTAGTCATATTGCAAGCTTCAAAGTCTTGGGTTTCAACAATAGAATCAAGAATGATTTAGTGAGACTAAAGGGTAAAATCTTTGGGTTTTCTCCTGGGAATGACAGCTGTATGAGGAGCATACAATAAACTCTCTAAAGAAGAATCACACTCAAGTTTGTAAATGCATTCTTATTTCAATCTTGCACCCAATGATTTCTAACTAAGTCATGAGATAGCTTCATGGGAATCACTCTAGAATATTTCCCAAATGTCTTTTAAGGAAGGGATACCTAGAGAATTTCTATTATAAATTCTCTTTTGTCTTCAGTTTAATAAGAGTTTCTGCTTCTAGCCAAAGTAACCACATTATATATAACATTTAAATTTAAACTGAGGAAAAATAGCATATTAACTAATGATTCTATGATTGATGTTCTCATCTAGAGTTCCTCATAGACAAAGGCTGGAATTATTTCTAGAAAATTGTATTCCTAATTTCAATTCACTTGTAAGAGCAATAGCGAATAACCCATGGCCAGGAAACTCTTACCTTGCTCTGTGCTGACTTAAATTCAAAAGGTTGCTTTGTATAAGAGTCAGAATCTAGAGCAGCTGTATTTTGCTACCTCATTAAAAATACACACACACACACACACACACACACATATTCTTTTGTTATGTTTGAGATTTGTCCTCAGTCAGAAATCCTTTATTGAAATTTCATTCTGACATCTTATAATTCAAAGCTTTTTAAGGCCACAAGGAATAATTAGAAATAGTTTCTATTATACTGAAACAACCTGAATTTGTCTCAGACACGCAGTGCCAAATCCTGCATTGAATCTTATGTAGATGATAAAGAAACTGAAACTATTCAAGGTTTTGCTTACCTTGGTTCAGTCATTCATTCAAATGGAAATTGCAGCCAAGAAATCAAGAGAAGGCTGAGACTCAGAAGAGCAGCAGTGGAGAAATTAGGAAAGGTCACCAAGAGCAAAGGTGTGTCATTAGACACCACTGCTGTGATCATCCACACCAACATACTCCCTATTACTGTCTATGGTTGGGAAAGCTAGACAGTGAAGAAGGCTGATAGTGGAAAAAATGATTCCTTTGAAATACGGTGCTGGAGGAGAGCTCTACCACCAGAGCGACAGACAAGTGGGTCCCAGAGCAGGTTAATCCTGAGACATCACTGGAGGCAAAAAGGGCAAAACTGAGGCAGTTCTACTTGGGGCAGATCATGAGAAGGCAGGGTTTTTTGGAAAAGATGGGAATGCTGGGAAAAAAGAAGGCACAGAAAAAGAGGAGGACCAATATGTGATGGAGTTACTCTGTGAAAGAAGCCATAGGCCTGAGTCTATAGGAGCTGAGCGGGGCTTGAAGACAGGATGTTGTGGATGTTCAAAGGGTCACCAGAGGTTAGAACTGACTCAACAGCATGTAACAGAGACTGGGAAATGACCGGAATAAGAGTCACATTTTTACTGAGTCTGGAAGGTTGTGATACAGCCATGGGGCTACCAGTTTCTGCCTTTTGCTTTCTGACCTTAATATTTCCAGTCTGAAGTTATAGAGAATAAAACTTTAGCAAATATCATATACTTTAATTCAGTTTTTTGGAAGGTTTTCCTCTCAGTATTTTGCATCTATTTCTTCAGTTGTTAAATGTAATTTTACTGACATGAGAAAGAAATTTGCCCATCGTAGTACAGACATGTAGAATGAATAACTCACAAGTACAGGGAAATATAAGTCCCAGAATATATACCGAAAGGCTTTGTTTCATGAATACATGCTGTTGATATCTACCAGATTTTACTTCAATGACTGCATATGTAAGATACCTTTGTAAATATATTCTTTGGGGTTTTAAGAAAGAACACTGATAAAATGCTGAAATGATTACTAATCATGTATTCTTTTCATAAATTTATTTTTACTTCATGCTTCTTTTATGAGATTGTTGGAATGCAGGAATAGACTATAAATGTATCTCTGTGTACAGAGCCAGTGGACTGTTTCAAAGAATGTCTAAATCAGCATTTATTTCATGCATAAACAGTGCTAGGTTAAAATTATCTTTGTTGTTTGACCCTGTGGAAGAGGGCTAAAAACATGTTTTCACTCCAGCTTCATCCCATTATCTTTTTAAAATTTTTTAAAGCTTAATAAAAGTAATCATTAGACTGTAATGCGAATTAATGAAGGTGATCTATTTTGAATTTAAAAAAAAAACTAGAAAATAACAGTTCATAAGCATTTAAAAAATAAGTATTTTAGCCAAAAGGTGACTCTCTTTTAATGTGAGTTATTTAATTATTTTAGAGAATTTTAATTTATGTTTTGTGTCTTGTAGAGTTTTCATGGATTATGCTTTCTTTCCTTAGGGATTTCAAGGCAAGACTGGGCCTCCTGGGCCAGGGGGTGTTGTTGGACCACAGGTACATTCTGGCAATTTATTTCCCTAATAAGATTTATTTTTCTGTTTATGTTTTCATCTTTCCTAAATTGTATGAAATCTGCCCATTTTTTTATGATTGAAATGATATATTTTAAAATTTTGGATAACATATAGATATATGCAACTTGCCAACATCGAATAATGAACTTTAGCAAACTGTTACTTAGCTAAAGTAATTTTTCAACTGAACTGAATAAAAAAGAAAAATAAAGAATAAAAATAAGTCATAAAATTCACAAAGAAGTTAACACGAAAGGCTGAGCATGGCGCCATCTGCTAAAAACCCAAAATGCTTTATTATATAGGTTGGCCATTATTTCCAAGAATTTCAAGTTACAAAATGACTTTAGTTTTCTGAGTATAAATTAAGTATAGGAGTATGATATATTAGAAATATAAAACTTTGAACACAATTTTGTTCTAGAATTTTAATATTTGAATACATTGTTTGTTTCTTATGATTTTCACTTTCATAAAAATTATTCCCATCAGCAATAAAGTATTAGTTTGTAGTATTTTAATATATATTTAAAAAATGGGAAATACAAGTGAGTAGCTCTTTCAATATAGGAAGCAGAAGGAATCTCAAAAGGTGATATAGTATCCTAAATTATAGTTCTAAATACCAATAAAGGATATAATACATGAGAATAGAAAATAATATTTTTATTCTGGCAAAGAGTGTTGAATGGACAGGGCACATTTAGTTCACTCAGCTGGAATTTTACCCCTACTAATAATAAATTATAGCACGAGAGCAAAAGCAGTTGGATAAGTGTTTCAATTATTTGTTTTAAATAGTTTTTTCTCAGCCTATAATTAGTCCTTAGTATTTTATAGCACAATCCCACACATCCAAACACAACGCCCTTTCTCAAAGTAACAAAACACTGCATATTCTTTCTACAGATATGTATGATTAGAAGCAAAATAAAGAATTCTTAAATTGCTTGATCATTTTATTTCAGAGATTAATCCTGAACCAAGGGAAATGCTGTTTGCTCCTTAATAATGAAAGCAGTATTCATGATACCTTTTTTGCATACTTTTGTGTGTGTTTACATATTTTAAACTGTTTATCAGTTTTAATTCGAAAAAGAAATACTCCCCCAATAATTAACTTTATCCAAAAATACTTTTTAAAAAAATTTCAAACAACTTTACAACAATTTTATGTGAAAAAAAAAATTAAAGAATGATCTCTACTGCATTACATATTCATGAACATAAATAGAATTAAAGTCCAACTAGAGTGTAAATATCATGGAGCTTAACTGAATATTTCAGGACCTAATACCTTTCAAAAATCCATCTCTGTCTAATGCAGACAGCTGGTTGCTGAGACCTATGTTCTTTTTTTGTCTCCTTTCTTCAGGCATAAAAGTAGCAGGTATTTTATTGAGTATGCACGTCACTGGATTATTTTTATTGGCCCTTTTAAGAAAAAAAATCAATTGCCTATTTCAAATTTAAACATTTTCATGTTAAGACAAAGGGAATGGTTTAACAGGAGCAACATTGATTGCAATCCTTACAGTCACGTGAATCATCGCATATTTTTGTCTCCGTGGTGATAGTCATTAAATTAGAATCAATTTTACATTTCTTACTATTGAAATCCTAATTAAATATTTTAGGAAATTTTCACTTTGGTGAAAATGTTTGCCCATTAATGATAACTTGGGGACTTCTGGCAACTGAAGGAATTCAAATCTAGAAATGCATGCTCAAATCTGGGGCAGATGGTTCTTTATTCAAGACCAAAAGTTAAGAATCTGTTGCATTTTTAGAAAAATAACAATGATATTCCATAAGAAGCTTCAATAATATATTCACTGTTTGACAACCTTAACATCTGGAAACTTCTTTATATATATCTTTAACTTAAATTCCTCATTTTGCTCTATTCTAAGTGGATTTAGCAACTGGTCTCCATTCTCTATTTACACTTGAAAGCTCATTGAATGCTAGTACCACCAAATAGCACCACTCAGGGGATGTGTAAATGACCTGACATTTTTCACTTTGGCATTTGCAGCTATTTAAGGCAGTAGGCTATTTGTTATAGCCTTTGGCTGGGAGGAACTGCCATCCCAACTCATAGCCTTCAGGATCCCCCTGCCACATTTTCTAGATTTCATCAAAGGAATACAGATTAACAATAGGAAGGTGTCCAGTCAGGGGAGTTCCAAGGACTGTGGTTGTTTGGGTTCCAGAGAACCTGCATTTATTACCAAGCAGTGATTCATTGAGTAGCTTACCAATGTGGCACCAATGCCTCTTTTATTCCTAAATTAATTTGACACCTTATAAAGAAGAACAAAACTCTAGTTAAAACCACAATTTTTAACAATACTTGGACGGGCCTCACTCTGAAGCAATTCTGGTATTAAACAAAGAGAAAAGCTCTTTGAATTCCTATATATTTCATTTGTACACTCAGACTCTAACTAAAATTATACATCATTTTTTTGACTCCTACCACATATGTTACTTTCAGTACTTTATGCAAAGTGTTTTGTAGGTCATCATGAAAATATATAAAAATGATAAATTTTTGTGAAAGAAATAAATATTTATTTTGGGTTTGTGTTATCTTTGCTAAAAATAAAAGAGCAATTTAATGAGATTTTGCTTTCCCAAATTAGGGGCCCACTGGTGAGACAGGTCCGATAGGTGAACGTGGACACCCTGGTCCTCCTGGCCCTCCTGGTGAGCAAGGTCTCCCTGGAGCTGCAGGAAAAGAAGGTGCAAAGGTATGAACTGCTCAAGGAGTTTTCTTGGCGGAAAACATTGGGTTAATTTTCATTGTATCCTCTTACCATCTGCCCATAGCTTCTCTAAATGTTAGTATAGTATTTAAATGAACATCAGAAAGATATGTCAGTCAAATATTCACTTTACTGAATAATATACTGAATAATATAAGAAGTTAGCTCTATTGGCCATCAAGCCATCCATTTACATACACTCTTAAATATAGGTAGTGGTTAGTTTATTTTAATGTATGTGGCATTCCACATAGTATTCTCATCATTAAATGATATTCAGGCTTTACTTATAGTAGATTAGGAGTGGTCATAACTTTGTGGAAATGTGTGTAGTAATTACTCTCTATGTTGAGTGTATGTTATATTCCTTAGGGCGACCCAGGTCCTCAAGGTGTCTCAGGGAAAGATGGACCAGCAGGACTCCGTGGTTTCCCAGGTGAAAGAGGACTTCCTGGAGCTCAGGTATAGTCAACATGTAGATAAAGCACGTGAATGAAACTGCTTATTAGTTAACTAAATAAATGTTTATGAGTTATTAAGGGGAAATATGTAACCATAGCACTGATTATCAAAATCCTATAGCCATGTATATTTATGTCTAGAAATACTTCCTAACATCCTCATTTTATCAATTACACATTTCGTCCTATTTATATTCAATTCACATCAATTCATTTTCTTTGCCTTTTTATTTTTCCCAGGGTGCACCTGGACTGAAAGGAGGAGAAGGTCCCCAGGGCCCACCAGGTCCAGTTGTAAGTATGATTATAATAAATAGCCATGCTATACATGGTTGCAAATTGCAGCTCTTCTTTTATTATTCTCATGCTGTGATCCCACAGTGTGTGGAAGAGAAAATAAACACATGTCAATCAAGTTAGTCAATGCCTGGTTTCTACTAATTGCATGCACTAATGAGTGCAGAAACAGAAGAGTTTAGCTGATTGAAAATATTTACTCCATCGCTGCTGTCAGGATGTAAAAGGATATAAATTACCTCATACAATACAATACCCTAAAAAATAAATCTTAATTTTTCCGATTCTGAGTACTTGATGAGACTTGAATTATATCAATGCTTATTTAAAAAAATCACATAAGTATGAAAGTTATATATTCATTTATTTATAAATACATATTTTTAAATTTTCAGTTACAGTTGACATTCAATATTATTAGTTTCAAGTGTACATCATAGTGGTTTGACATTTATGTAACTTACAAAGTGATCCCTGGTTAGTCTTGCACCCACCTAATACCATATATATTTGTGACACTATTATTGACTGTATTACCTAAGCTGTACTTTACATCCCCATGACTATTATGTAACTACCATTTTGTACTTCTTAATTGTTTCACCTTTTTCCCCGAGCCCCCCAAATCTCCCTCACATCTGGCAACCATCAGTTCTATGTATCTATGAGTTTGTTTCTGTTTTGTTTGTTTAATTATTTTGTTTTCAGATTCTATATATAAATGAAATCATATGCTATTTGTTCTTCTCTTTCTGATTATTTATATTTATTTATATATTATCCAGATTGCTTTATTAATTTAATGTAACCTTATGAAAAAATTTGCAAATGAGAAAATATCAGATTTTTGCCTCAACTTGTTTTTGAGATTCATATCAATCTCTAAGAAAGCAATCAAATACAACCTTCACTTTTACCCTTAAATTCACTTTTGTTCTTATCCGTACTCTGAAAGGTCACTAATAACAGCCAAAAGCCAATTTTTGTAGCTTCTTCTCATTCTGTTTTATTTCAGCAATCTAAAAAGCTGAAATTTGTCTTAAATTGTCTCTCAACTTTCTTGCACAACATGTTGAAGTCATTAATACCACCTTCAAAATGTTTCTTTGATTCATCCTCTTTTCTTCATGTCCATGATCACCACCTTTTTTGGACTCTTTCCTTTCTCTCTTTGCTTAATAGTATCTTAACACATCTCCCTAATTTCATTTGCTTACCCTCTTTAGTCAGTTTTGCCCACTGATTCTAGAATTATGCTTTCATACACATTTTTAGCTATGCCGTTTATCTGCTTATACATATCTCATACATGTTCCACTCTGCCTTCAAACACCAAACTCTTTATCATGACCAAAAAGTTATCTTTATTATTTGATCCTAATAGTCATAAGTCTATTTTTTTTTACTAATGCCTACCCTGTAATTCTACCCAATCTAATGCATTGAACTTCTTGCTTCCCAAACTACCATGACCTTTTACACTTTGCAGAGAGAGTACTTTATATGTTTTCCCTTCTTACTTCATTTTTTTTTCTACCTGACAAAAACTCTATTTATTCATAGAGATCAGGCTTAAATGTTAAACCTCTATAAAGTGTCTTTGGACAGCTTGCCTTAATTTCACTTATTAGTGAAATTGCTTCACCTTCAGTGCTAAGTTGTGATTTGTATTTTAGAAACTATATTGGAATATGATTGGTTGTCTCTCTAACTAGGCTGAGCTCCCTGTATTATTTTGGTTGCATTCACAGCACAGTACCTGACACAGTGATCATTCCATAGCTACCTATTTGAATTACCATAAAGGCTAATATTGGAAAAATGTGTATACAGCATAACTAATACTGCAAACACAGCAATATAACCTTTAGCAGATTGATTAACATTGTATTTAATATGTAGATTACACAAATGTTATATTATAGTGATTAAGGTGGATATGGATATCTGGGAAAAAATGTTTTAATACAAATAAGACATTTTAGTAACTGTATTTGACTTTCTATATTCATAAAACCTAAAATTATGTCAAACATTTTAAGATATCCTCATAAAGTAGTGGTGGTACTACTAGCAGGAATGACAGTTGAAAGACAAAAATTCTTATTTGAGCATAAAATCTTCAAAATATTTAATATAGCACTACCATTTAACCAGTTCTTCAGGTTCTAAAGTGATCTTATTTTAGACATTTTTTGCAAGATTAATGGTTATTGTGAATCCTGAATCATGATTATAAGGATCAAATGTTTAAAACTATTTTTAAGTCCCAAGCAAATAACATTCTCTCAGGTCTTTGAAACAGTTGAAATGAATATATTTATAGTGTATAATATACCCAGAAGATACACTCTAAAAGGATATTAATCAACAATTACCCAGTTACATAGATATAGAATAGCATACTAAATATAATATAAAAATCTGATATGTTGTTTACTTATTTGGTTTAACAATGGTTTATTAGGCAATTACTACTTATTTCCCTGTATACAATTAAACTCCATGGAAGATATCCCTTTAAGAGACTTAACATAATATAAACAATTTTGAAAAGGTTCACACCAAATATTAAACAGCACTGTAAAACAATCAGTGATTAAATGACTAATGACACACAAACAAAAAATGTTAATTATGCAAAGGCAGGGGGAAGAGATGAGAAGTCAGCAGTAAGATCATGAAGGAGGTAGCCCTACAACTTGGCTTCACAGAGGGCAGAGGAATATAAAATCATTTAAGGTCAAGAAAATGATATTAGGAAAGGGATAAGATATTTAGGGAATTATCCAGTCCAACCAAAGTGGAGCACCTTGGAAGAAGAACTAAAATTCAATGAATTGCTGCTAGGATCCACATACTCTGCTGCATATTTACATAATATGCTGCTAAAGCACTTATTTAATATGGTATATGACTATTGAAGCTCTAAAACGGCAAATTGCAATTTGAATTGTGGAGCAAGAGGAGTAAAAAATTCAAATTTTTTTTTGGCGCAAAATATTTAAATAAAGCTTTAAGAAAAAATCATCATTAGTGTGTAATATGTTAACACAGATGACAGAGACTCGATGAGCATAAAAGTTCAGTGATCAATGACATAATATATGAGTGAGCTGATGACTAGGGAAGTGGTAGGACAGTGCAGATGTACTGAACCTGGGGAAGGCAGGATAGTAGAATTTATTACTAAAATTGGATATGGACAGTGAGGAGAGATGAAAACTGAATGATGACCTCAAGCTTGAGTCCTTGTGGAAATGACAGCTTAGTGAAGCCTTCCATGCCTGGAGCAAATTTACCTGGTGAGGAATCACAACAAAAACAAAACGCTCTCAGGACAATCCAAAACATCTTAGCAGTCACAAAAGATTTTAAAAAGGCTTTTATATTTTGTTATTAGAAATGCTCCACAGATGCCCACTGTGAGTTCATTTATTTGGAATTAACATGTATTATTATAATAAATTTATATATCCAATTAAATAAATTTACATATCCAGGCATCAACCAATTAAAATTCTTCCTTTAAGTTGATGAAAGAGGAACTACTGAAAAGAAAGATAAAATCCACATTTATTAGTTCCTTACACTATTGCTGTAATTGCTGTACATATAGCGAAGAGGTTCATGATGATGACTTCTCCATAAGGAGTGCTAAATAAGCCTCAGTTTACCTCCTTTAAAGAATTACATTTATGCGAAATTTGGTTTTAAAAAACTTTAAATGACGAAGTGTAAAACAAACAAAACAACAACAACAACAGCAACGACAACAAAGCTGTTGTTTCTGGATATAAACAGTAACTTATCCAGAAAATTTCTTCATGTTAATCCTTATTTTTTGAGGTGCAAGACTTGTTATGGGTTACCTTGAAATTGATATTAAAAACAAAAATCAGGAGCAGCGACTGCTCTGTCAAGAAAGATAATAGGTTCTGTTTTGCAATGTTAATCAAAAAGATGATGTCAAAATATCAGGGGGAAATAATTGGCCAGTTGGTGAAAGAGAATGAAATTGTTAGTTATAACAGAGAAAGGCATAAGAATATCCTGTTGAACTCCTTGATTCCATGATAGATCAGTCTGAGTTGATGTTAGTCTCACATTAACATTAACTTTGGGATATTGACTAAATGATGGTAAGTGAACGATGTGATTCACAGGAGTAGAGAGGGATGGAGGTTTTGCAGTTATTCACAGGAAGGAAAAATATTAAAGTGATGAATTCTCAGGAGAAAAGAATGTGAATAAAAATGTGAATAGTAAAGAAATTAGAAAATAAGATAATATGAAAAAGTTTATTCTTTCAGTTCTTAATGTTAGGAGCTTCATAATCATTACTTCATTTGATTTTTGCAACCTGACCAGGTAGGTATTATCATTCCATTTTTAAAGGCAAGAGATCAGAGGATTAGAAAAGATAAACAACTTGCCCAAGTATACAGTACTTTGAAGACAAAAGCCCTTACTGGCACATTGCATAGACTCATTTTCAGATTTGTATATCTCTCACACTGTAAACATCTGCTTAATTATGTTCTCTCCCAACCCCTCTTTTGTTTCATTTTTCCAAGTCCTTTTGATCCTTCTCTACTCCGGTGAACAATTATGTCAAAAAAAAAAAGAGAGAGGAGCTAATATTACAGTTCACTGGGCTTTAATATTCCTATATGTGTTCTTTGTAACAATTGCTTAATTTGAATGAATCAAAGTTTAAACTGCTTAAACAAATGGAGAGGTTGAATCTGCTGGTATATATTGTCTTTATAATCCATTCAATCAGAAGCATAGGCCAAGCTATTTGTATCATGTTGCTATGACATCCTATAGAAGTGAGTTTACTGAACTCTGCTAAGTCTTACTGTGATGCCATTGGTTTATGTTTAGACCAACTATCATGTGTAGAGTTGCATCAACCGAAGGTCCTTTTTGAGGACATGAGAGATCACTTTATCAGGGCCCTCGTTATAAATATTTTCAGAAGAAATCCCTTTCTAATCACAGCTTGAGAAATATTTGTAATTTCTTAATCATTTATCTGGTTTATATTTTCATAAATTATGAAAATTAGATTTTTCTTTTTGCTTTGGCTTACAGAAATCATGGAGTCAAAATTGAGACACAATAGTGAAGATAATTCTTTACTTTATGACTAACTTTTTGAATATAACCTATTATATTTTATTCTAGTTAATATTTTAAATGCTAGACAAGACCCATTAAACTGATTTTTTAACCCACCAATGGATCATAGCCTGCAGCTGAGCAAAACTCTGGTCTACAGTATACATTTTTAGATTAGTAATATTGTTGTTTCTATTTTATGTCAATAAAATGTTTCTTGCTTATCTTCTTAATTGTTTCTTATATCTTATATCTTCACTGTAAGCTGCTATAAGTCTTTTCTTGAAGAAAAACTATAATTAAATAAACATCTGAATATACCAATTATTAAACTGAAATTATATATATTTATTAACATATAACATTTATATATTGTATTTATGTATTATATTTATATAATGTAATTAATAGAATAGAATAACTGAGGAAGACAGTTATGAAGTAAAGTAACAAATGATAAATGATATTTTAAAAGATAGAAAAAAGCAGATAAAAATAAAAAATCGAACAAAGACAGATGAGAAAA
Source organism: Cynopterus sphinx (assembly GCA_030015415.1). NCBI lineage: Eukaryota > Metazoa > Chordata > Mammalia > Chiroptera > Pteropodidae > Cynopterus > Cynopterus sphinx. The sequence continues at coordinate 29,812,430 of CM057392.1, read as the reverse complement.
ATAATTTTTGCCTAAAGGAATTATGTTGGAGTAGGACCTGTAAATAATTATTTTTATTTATGAAAAATGAGTTTTTGGAATGCTAAATATAGTCTTGAAGTGCTCATCACTATTTAAATCATCTTAGCAAAGAACTGATGAACTGTCATAGTTTCTAAAGCCTTTGCAACTGTACATTGAGAAATACTTTTTAATGCTCTCACTTAAGACAAAATTATTCCAACAGGGTGCTGTGACTCTGGGCTTTTAAACTCTGGCAGAAAGCAAGTGTTTACTGTATGCATGATGTTTTTTATCCAAGAGCTGGTAATAGATGCTGGTCAAAGCACAGACATGTTTTCTGATCTCAGGTGGTTTACTCACTAAGTGCCTGCCTTGATGCGCAGACACAGAGCAGAAAGCAACAAGGGACTAAACAGCAAGAGAGGAGCAGCATTTTTCTCATGTTGAACATAAACTGAGTACATGTTTTATATTTATGTAAACACACAATATATAAGAACATATTTTGCAAATGAATTCTCGGGTTGCTCCTCCAACCTATATTTGTATAAAGCAAAATCAAAGAAAACTTATTCAATAAATAATCTCTCCTCTGTGCATTATTTTTCTTAAAGGAAACCCTCTTATTGCCAACAGTTATTTCTCTAAAAATGAGGTGATCAAAGAAATATAATAGTGTGTTTAATAAAAGAACCCTATTCTTACAACCACACTTCTTTTTTTTTCCTGGGAGAAGTGGGATTTAATATGAAAAAAGCATATCAGAGGGGACCAGACATATGGCTGCTGGAAGATAAATTTCTATTGCAATTATGCAATACATTCATCTTTACCCCTTTTCCTAAGACTTCTGTTTCATAACTGTGCCCCGATGGTTCCATTTTCTTCTTTATGTTTTGTTAATTTTTTCCTGTTGTCATCTCTTCCTTAGTTTATAAGCCCTTTCTATCATAATTTCTATTAATTCTGATTTTTTTCTACATCCCATTCCAGAGAACCTTCTTTACACTGTCATTTAGTTATTTCTCAAACAAGGGAGTTGACAAGTTTTTAGAAGGATTTAACCTACTGCCTAATTCAGTCATATGCTATGCTTTTTGAAATAGAGCACATTTTCTCTGTTGGAGCCCAGGAACTCAGGTAGATCTCAGCAGGCTATTATAACATCTAACTAGGGATGACCAAAGTGTAGAGATGGTGATGGTGATAGATGACCAAAAATTAAGATATTGTAGACTTTGAGTTAATCATCCAGATTTTTGCTTTATATTCTGGTAATGCTTGATATTTTATCTGAAATTTTAGCTTATCTAATCCAAATATTTGTTATCTGATCAGTGGGAATTACCTCATACTAATTTTGCCATAAAAGTCAACTAGGCCTTAAAAAGAAATGGCCATTATTATGTTGAGTGAAGTAAGTCAGACAGAGAAAGATAAATACCATATGATTTCACTTTTATGCAGAATTTAAGGAATAAAAAGAACAAACTAATCAAAATAGACTCACAAATATAGAGGACAATCTGGTGACTGCCAGAGGGGAAGGTATTGGGGGGCTGCAAGACTGGGGTGAAGGATTAAGTTGGTTTCTTTTTTTTGCCTTCTCTTGGATAGCTCTGGGTCATAAGAACGTTTTATGTTTTTATGTTAATGCTTCTATACTCCCTAGTGGTCTGCCTTTTAACTGAATTCTGGGAGATAATTTCTTTGTTTACTGATTTCATTTACTTTACAAATGCTCCTTGAAACATGAAACATCCAATGAAAGTTTTTATCTGGATGTTCTCCTCTGTGTGAAGAGTCAGGGCAAGAACCACTATCCTTGATGCTCTAAGAACAGGAACTGATGCTACTGCTTCTGGTTTCATTACTGTCAGATTTAGTGAGAGGAGTTGTAGAAGAGGATTAAGTTAACATAAAGTTAAAGAAGGGTAACAAAGTAGATGAATGTAAATTTCTGCCTTTTAAAAACAGGTAAATGTCTACCTTTCAGCTGAAAACAAGTGATCTGTAGTAGTTAATGTTTAGTATTAAAATAATAGAGTACTTTTTGATATTATGATCATTATAATTCATATAATTTAACACATACTAGTGTCTTTGGAAAACTTTTAATTTGTTACATGTCCATTGTTACATAAATCACAAATTTGGAAAATGATATTTCTATACTTTTGAGCCCCCATTTCTGTGAGTTCTTTCCAGTTAAACATTTTAATATATCTATTTCAAGCTTACTGCTTCATTGCTTCTTGTTCCTTCTTAGAAATAGGCAATGATCATTAGCAACCACTAAGACCATACATAAAAAGCTGGAGACCTTTATTTTTAATTTTATTCCTTTTACCTTTGACCTTTTTTAAACTTTGACTAGCAGTTTAAATTAGGATTACAGATATTGTTGTGAGAAAAAGCTCTACCCTTCTTTTAATATATGACTTTATGCCATATAACCTTCTGGATCTTAGTTTTTTATGCAATTTCACTTTTACAACCATTTCAGATTATGTATCTATTTTTGAAACATGTTTACATACAGTTCTCTAACATCTATTGCTTTCATACTTTAAGATAGACATTTTTCAAAGAACTTTTGTTGTACCACCACATTAAACATCACAAAATTCTGAAGACACACTATTTCTGATAAGAAAAATAATCCATAAGAAGGTTAATCAGTATGCTCAAGATGGAAAAGCTTGTGGTTCTAGTTCCAGAAAGGAAAAGATCACACATAAAATTGACACATTTACTTAGGGCCTACAATTTGCCAATAACTACTCAAATTGCTGGAGATCAGTGGAGAAATTTAAGAAAAAAAAAGCAAAAATATTACTTTTGTGGAGTTCATTATTATCTATTTAACCCATGTGTAAACCCAAACGTATTCATTTTAGATTTAATTATTTAATTAACAATTATAAAGCCCTCTTTTCTTTATCCAGTTATAGAGAAACGTAAGAATTTCTATTATTATAAATATCTACCCTTGATGGAAAAAAAAATTGCATTTATACTGTGAGTTTTTCAAGGGCTGATCTACACTGTTATACATTTTGTATTCCCAGTCTGTGTGACAAGACTCAAATTTTCACTATATTTTTGTTGAATGTGTAAATGGGTTCTTTTTTTAAGCTTGGGTTTAAATTTTCTCTTTCTCTCTCCTTTTTTTTTTACTTCTTTCTTTTTTTCTTTTTTAATGGGAATTCTACAGATTCAGTTGGGACTAGAGGTTAATTTTTTCAAGTCAACCTGGAGATATTTTAAGATTTGCAAGTTTGTAATCTAATTTGCTTAATTAATAGGTATCATCAGAGATTTTCACTTTTCATTTATAGATGTGTAAAATAAAATCATTGCAGAACATGCATTTATTAAAAATATCTGGACTTACAGAATATTGAAAACAATCAATGGGAAAGAAATTTGCAGCTGCACTTTAGAAAATAAATATATAACCAAAATGTCTCTTTTTGTTTTCAGCCATTGTTTTGAAGTTAATGAGCTGTGACAATATCATAAGCAGTATTTTAATGATGGAGAAGTAATAGATTTTTATTGTTAATTTTAATGCAGATTGCACAAACAAGATGGCAACCTGATATTTAGTCTTTCTTATGCTCTAAAAAGCCATTATAATAGCTAAATTAAGCTTTGTAATAAAAAATGGTATATAACATTTATAAAATATACAAATTATCATTGATTCAAATCAGCATTCCTTCTCTACTTGATGTACATGAAAATATTTACTTGATCAATATAAAATATTAAACATACTTCACTATAAAATTAATAAGCATTCTTTCCAAAGTAAAAACCATGACTTATTTTCACATGTCTGAGTGTCATAATATATCCAATTAAGGAAATTTATACCACAACTTCTTAGGAAAATATACATTTAATTGATGTTCTTTTTCCTACATATTAGAGTAATTTTTATTCACTACAAATGAGTAGTCCTATATTTTTAAATATATTCTTATTTACATACTCTATAAAAAGACCAGAGCATAATTTTATTTTGTTCTTATATTTATTACTATTATTTATAATCATTTGGTGCATACACTAAATATTTTATGCTTTGAAAATATTAATGAAGATATCAGATCTGTTTACAGACAAAATTCACTAAGACAAATGCTACATTCATTCTTCTAGAAAATAATGGTAGGAACCTTTATTATGTAGAATGTGTGAAGAATATTTAGAAGAATGTCTAATGCTTTAAATTCTCATAATAATATGAGTTTTTAGAAAGGTTGTTGGGTCAAAAAATGGCTAGGATTTAAAAAGTATGGGACAAGATCAAAGATTTCCCAAGCCAGAAAATTAAGTGTGACCAAACATTCAGAGGTAAAAATGGGCATATTGTGTTAGAGGAACAATGAGAAATATATTTTAGGAGAAAAAGATTTTCATATTACAATATTAAAATATAAATAAAAAAATTTTGAGTATGTGTTATGAACATTTTTCTGGGAAGATCAAGGATAAATATATCCTCAAAAAGATGCAGTAACCCAAACTGTTTTAGAGTTCTTTATATAAGAAAGAAATATTTAAATTTTAAACAATTATTTGTTGTAAACAATAAATTAACAATAAACTTGTAAACATTCTAATGAATTGTATAGCAAAATTCAAGTGAACTTTTGGAATGACACACTATGACTATTTGGGCAAAGGAAATAAGCATTGCCATCCATTCTTTGAAGTTTTCTCTTTTTAGAGAGTGCTCAATCAATATGAGTTTGGACTGTTAGACGTGGTCTTACGTGCCCATATTTCTTCTGCTTATTAAATTTTAGCACAAATGTACAAATTCTAGTGGAACAAACAATCCGGGTTTTTGTTTTTGCTTTTTCCCATTTATGAAGTACTCAGAATTTCAGAAAAATCTTTGTGCAGATTAGAGCATATATCAGCTAGCCTTATGGCCTGAAAAATAAAAAAATTGTATAGGAAAGAAATTACATTACATCTACAAAGTACCTAAGCACAATAATTGTTTAGCAGGCACAATAATTGAAAAATAATAAATTTTCATAATATATGCTTCTGCTTTCTAGCTAATCTGTCATTTTGTCATTCCAGCCTCAAAGCTGTCAACCTCAACAGAATCTATTGTAATAGCTTCCTTGAAGAGTCTTTGAACAGTTGAGGTTTAAATTTTAATAGGATTAAAGGGAAAGGTTTGATGGCCTGACATCAAAATTGTAATTTTTTTGGTATCATCAATTATAAATAAAGCATTTCAGCACTTAAATTGGATGCTTAGTTTAGATTTGATAACACTAGTGGGTAGTAATACTTTTCTGAGATTTTACAAGTACAGTGTTAAAACAGGTGTAATACAGTCACCTTGTGTGCGCACATCTTTGATAAATCAGTGTTAGAGACTTATCTTTAGGAATGTTAGTGTTAACCTGAATAAAACAGAAACACCCTAGGCACATTATATATTGTCTTCTGTTGACATTTTTATATTACCAAGAAAAGAGTGTTTTCATTGCTGAACTTTTTCTTCCTCTCTTTTTTGTAATTCAAGGAATGCCTTTGCATTCCTCATCCTCTCAATTTCGAGGTCCTTCTTCTGTTTCCCACCCCTCCTCCCTCTACCTTTATCTCCTCTGTCTTGCTTCTTCTCTCTCTCTCTCTCCCTCTCTCATCTTTGTCTCTCTCTCTCTCTCTCTCTCTCTCTCTCTCTCTCTCTCTCTCTCTCTCTCTCAATGCCCCTAGCTCTCTTTTTCTCCCTGCCTCTGTCCCCCTCCTTCTCTGGCAGCCTTTCCTCTGACCTCCCTTTCTCTAATAAATAGGGACAAATCTTTCACATTTTGGGCTTTATTTCTTAAGTGTAAGACACTCGAAAGACTACTTTTATTTTTCTCTTCTGCACTGGCCTCTGAGATCATTCATCCAAAGACTTCCACCTATTTAACACTTAAACCACTTGTGGTGGACTTTTTAAAATAAAAATAAAAATATCTTAATATTATAAAATTTAAAAAAACATTTTGATGAGATATACGTTTATTGTGTAAAAAATGCTGCAATTTCTTTTGTAATTGTTTCTTCTGTAGTTTTGGATTAGTAAAAATTAAATTTTCACACAACTCCCTTACATATGTAATATGAAGAACAATTACTGGATTTGCTTTTGAATATTTATTTATTATAGCTCCAAAATGCTACTTTTTGTTTATATCAATTTCAAATTTCATGACTTCTTTCACCATATTTTTGGTAAAGCTTCTCGTAATTGTTTCTAATCCTAAATTTGAAGTAAACTATAATTAGAAAAACTATAACAGTGGTTCAGTTAGTCCAAAAACAAAGAAAATGAGAGAAAAAAAATCACTTTTTTTAGTATTATTCTTTATTTATTCCCTATTACCTCAAATCTAAATCCTCTCCATTTTAATTGTTTTAATATTCCAATAACTGGCTAAATAAAAAGTATTCTATGTACCTTGTAAATTTAGCAAGAAAAATATTGTCAGGAAATTAGGTAGTAAGTATTCTTGTAATTCTTTGCAATAATTTAATATTTTAATAAAATTGCGTAGGTACTAATTTTTAAAAATTGAATTCATTGATGTCTTTTTTAGAGCATAAATAATAAAATTATTTCTAAAATATGAGAAATATAATATTAGAAAATAAAAGTTAGAGTATTGCATTCTCCAGCTTTTATAAATCATTTCTTTTGTGAGTTTCATAATGATGATGTTGTTATGTAAAACATCTTAATTATTAAGGAAAACTAATAATTGTATTTCTTAATATTTCACATTTAGTTCAATTATGAAAGCGATAAGTTATAATTTAATGACACTTTTAGGAATCTAATTCAAAGACAACATCCTTTTTATCTTGTATCAAATAAAATTGGAAATAATAGTTTATATATGAGCTCTATAAGACTTAGTGAATATTTTTTTAAATTTCATGCATTAGGTATTTTTAAAACGAATTAGTAGAAAAATATATAGGCTACATTAATTGGATAAAATCAAATATTAATTATCTTGTCAGTTTTCATAATAAAAACTAAAGGTCCTATGGAACTCCAAACTAAATTTAAGAACTTATTTTTTGAGAAAAGGTCCTAACTCTGGGATAGTGATTACCAATGTTTATTATTTAAAAAATTATATTTGTAGCCTAATGCAATGACAATTTCCAAAATCACTTAAAATTGTGATTCAGCAAGTTTGAGATGAAGCCCAGAAATCATTTTGAGAAATTCTAGTCTAGAAAGTATATTTAGCCAATCCATAATAAACAGAAAATAGTATAGGAAGTTATTTTTTGGAATTACGTCTTATAAAGCATTGTAAACAATTGTAAACAATTAAATGAAAAGATAACATCTTTAAAATATTAAAGATATACAATTCTGAAGGTTTCTTATCAATATTTCTTGACTTCAAAATCTGCATTTCATATGGGACTAGAAATTAATTTTCAAATAATGTGTACAACCGTTCTTTTGTAAGATCTTAAAATTGTCTAAAAGTGACTTTTACATTATTTGCTATACTATAGATTCCACTATTAAATAAGTGATTTTTAATCCAGTATGATTTTTTCTATCATTAATAATAAAATACCTTTTTTACTGCATGCACCAGGGCTCACCAGGAGAACGTGGATCTGCAGGTACAGCAGGCCCGATTGGATTGCCAGGGCGTCCAGGACCCCAGGGTCCTCCTGGTCCAGCTGGAGAGAAAGGTGCTCCTGTAAGTAATTTGAAGGAAAAATATATATTATACTGGTACCCTGCACAAGTTATTACTTTTTATTCAAGGATATTAGCTCTTCATACTCCATTGCATTCTCACTGCATATGTGCCTGGCATATAAACATACTTCTTTTTATATTTATAACAGAAAATTTCAAATTCAATTAAATGAGAAGACATTTTTTCACACTTTATGAAACCTTAATACCTGTGAGGGAGTTAGATATTATTAATGTAAAAACTTTCTGATTTTGCTCCTTTTAAAAAATAAAATTGGAGTTTTGATTAAAACTATACCTTGCTGTTTTATATTAGAAATGTGTGCACTTTTCACTCTCCTTGTAATACAACTTTATTTCCAATCATTTTCATAGTCTGTAAGTAAAACCCATAGAAAGTGGCTTCTCTTCTCATGAATTTGAGTTTTGATCTACAGTGAATAAGATGGGAAATATTTGACCAATTATTTCATCTTATATTTATTAGATTTTAAATTTTTATATTTAAATGATCACGAACAATATTCTATTCATTTGGTTTACATTTCGTTGTCAAGATTTCTTCCCTATTTTTGTTACCACTTTTTATTTAATCATAATAATTTCGTTTAAAAATCATTCTTTCATCTTCCAAGATTAAAACACAAGCTTATTTATTAAATGTAGGAAAAAATTATTGACCATTGTTCACAAAAATATGCATTTAATACTTTGGCATATATGTAAGTCTTGAAATATATAATCCAGTGTTAGCCTATAATTTTCAAAATGCTTTTCATTACTAAGTCTTTAGTTTCTTCAAGTTGATTCAAATTAAGCCAGTTGCTTTCATTTAGCAAGTATTTTCTCTTACTACTCTTTGTGATATTTCTCAAGTGTTTCCAAATTAAAATGATTGTTTTGGATAATCTATTACCTTTCAGAAACATTTAAAATATTAAAATGAGGCCATGTCACCTGTGGATAGAATTCTTGGGTGACAGGAAAAGCACATCTATTTGCTGAAAAATTTTTTAAAGCAATAGGTTTCTAGGTTAGTAAATTAATTGAAAATTTAGATATTGTTTTCCGAGATAGTAATAAACTTTAAGGAGCATTTGAGATCTTGCTTCCATGCATGAGAGCTGGCTTCTAGGCATGTTTGTTGTCAGTTTGGTTAAATTATTGAAATTTCTTAAAAATTTTTTAAAAATAATAAACAACTATGAAAAAATGTCATTTGGCTCCCTCTCATAAGTTCTATAATTTCCAACCAATTGGAAACTAAAGATTTGTTCATAAAACTTTTATAGTACACTGTATACTGAAAGGGGAAAGAAAAGATATAGATTCAGTCCCTGTCATATAAGTTCATTCAGAAATCTGGGGCACCCATATTTGGGCACAAAAGTGAAGAATGTGTACAGAAAAAGGATATAGTTGCTCTTTATAAAAATTGAAACTATACAAATTAGAGAAGTCAAGAATTCTGTGAAGATAATATATTGAATGATGGATTTTAAAGTGGTTAAACACCTTGACTTTTGAAGAAGTAAAATATTGAAACAGACAAGAATATGGAAAAGTACTAAAAGTTATAATTAGAAATAAACTTGGTGAGATAGAGGAGAAATTATTGACAGAAGGCCTTGTAAGAGCAAAGATTTGGGCCTGAGTTTTGGTGGTGATTGACGATATAATTATGACAAGGAAGAGAAAATTCCCACCACCAAAAAAATTCTGAGCTCTTCATTCTATTGGTCTTTTGTCCACTAAATAGTTATTGAGATCAACTAAATACTAGACACTGTATTAGGTAGTATTTTCTAAGAAGGTGTCTATTTAGGGATAGTACATTAAAATGGTTATAAATTTCTTCCATGTGGAGCTTTTGTAAAAACTGGCGGAACGTTGGCAAAGATATTAAAACAGCATTTTCCTCAACCCAGATATAAATGTTGCATTTTAACTCCTCTGAGCAGCTAGTGTTGTAAAATGCAGTGTGATCATCAGCAGGTTAAGGCTTGCCTGAAGACAAAGTGGGGATCTGTGGGAGGCAAGACCTTAGTTCACTTATCCACCAGCCCAGCTCCTTGGAAGGGAGAAAGTGGAAAATAAAAGTCATGGATACCCGTATGACCTAATTTAAACAATAACCAAGGCCTTAGTATGTACCCCAAAATTAGTCAATCGAATTAGAAATTCCTAGGGTGGAGGTACTAGAAAGCAGATAAAGAGAAGAGAACTAAAACTTCTTCTAACTTACTAAATTGATAGAAATATTTTGATATGGTCAGGACAATTGTTGAAGATAACTATGAACTCGTTTAGGGAGATACTGGATTCAAGGATTACAGATAGGAAGCTATGTTGATAATGTGTCTGTTTAAGAGACAGCAGTAAAAATGGGAAAAAAAATAATCAGAAACTCAGTGAGGGCAATGTATTAACCACAAATTGATTAGGCAATAGTAATTGAGGATATGAGAAAAAAATATTTACAGTTTAAGAACATGTGTATAAAAAGCAGAAAGAATGATCAGTGTCACGGTTGTAAATCTCGGAATCATTTAGAGTGAGGATGATATTAGGAACAATATTGTTGAATTCCCATGTGATGCAATGTTGCAGGAGATTAGAGGTCTGGATTCACCCTTTATGGAGAATCATAATGGTGGATCCAGTAAAAGAGCAAAAGTAAAAGAGTCCATGAGTGATAGAAAATTCATCCAGGGGCACATACACAATCATGCAGGCCAAGAGTGAAAAGAGTCTCCTTTGTTGAATGTTGTGAAAGATCAAGAATCTTGAAAGCTGAGAAAAAATAAAGAGAGAGAGAGAGAGAACCAGCTGGGCATTCATGACTTTAGGGTAATTACAGTGAGGTTCAAAGAGAAAGTGCACAGTTAAGGGGTGGTGTAGTTATGTGTAGAGCCCCTTGCATAAACAGGATTCAGAAAACAGTGGTGTAGCAGGGGGAAGTACTAGCAGAATTGAAGGTGCTCCCTCATGACTGTAATGCATGTATGTTTATAGATTTAACCAATAATGAGGAAAGAATCAGTGAGAAGTGAGGAAGTTAAGGTTGTTAGAATTCGGTTGAATGCTCAGTTCTGTCATTTAGTTCATGATTTTGGCTAAGTTACTTAACATCTCTAAACCTCTGCTTTTTTTTTATCTGTGAAAAGATGGTAACCACAATATTTTGTGAGGATTAAATAAAACTGTAGTTCTAAATAACTTTGAAGACACTTGATAATAATTGTTCAGTAAATAATTATCATCATCATCATCATCATCATCATGTTGATGATGTCATAAAAAAGGATGAATTAATAACCAGAAAATAAATGCATAAATTGGCTCTTGAATAAGGTGGGATAGATTCTGTGGATTGTAATAAAAGTTGAGGGTGCAGGTATAAACTAAATATAAGATCATGCAATGTGAGACATAGGACATGGAAATGAGTAGCTAATTTCTATCAATTTTGTAAGGTAAGATTCAGCTGTTAATATTAATGAAGACTATTTAAGAAGAGATGGGTAATTTTTCTGGTAGTACTGTAGGTTGAGGGCCAAGAGATACATAATGGTGGAAGAGTTTGTCATCTCATGGAGTTGTAAGTGAAGAAACTAAGTTTAGAGTGATGTACATCATTTGAAAGATCTTTCCGGACTCCACACAGGCCAGGATCAGAAGAAATAAATGGCAGGTGATCCTTGACTGGAGATTATATGTACTAAAATGAAGGCAGATAGAAATTAATCTGTCTTATTTACAGATACTCTCATATAAAAGAATTGATTTTTGGAGTTCAGGCTTACAAAAAAATCAAAATGAAGAAGAAATATCAGAATCAGCTGACAGGATAGTAAAGTTCACTGTGAATAACAGCATATTTTATGAGTATAGATAGGTTTAAATACTGTAATATTTCATTTAAAAGAAATAAAAGGTCTCTAGGGTGACATCAGGGGTATATTTTAAATTATAATTATGACATAGTTTTGAAAAATAAGATCATATAGAACCCAGGAAAATAATAAATCAGAATTAACAAGTTAACTTTGTTTAACAGACATTTTGTGATTTTTGTTGTCATTAAGTAATTAACACACTCAACAAATATCCTTAAATGGCTAGTCTGGGCCACAGGCCAGAGGGATGCAATAGAATGAAAAATCAGTTCTCACTCTCACACAGTTTATTTATGGTCTGATGGGACAATTACATAATAAGCAAAGAATCACAAAGTATATATAATTACAAACTCTGGTTAGTGATAGGAAGGAGATGTGCTGGTGTATGTCAGCTTATAACAGAGGGACCTGAGCTGGAATTAGGGCCTTTCCTTGGACAGGACACTGATGGTGGAAGGTAAAAGATGAGGAAGAATTAATTAGGCAAAAGATCTGTAGGAGCATTTCGGGCCAAGTGAACAGAATGTGCTCCGGCCAAATGACAGGAGGGCCACGGAATCAGGTTCACCGGGAAAATGTCTAGAGAAGCTGGAATGCAAAAAGCAAGGGCAAAAGGGAGGCATGGCACAGCTGGGCAGGTTGTAGGACCCAGATAAAGGTAGGCCACACTGACGGCTTGGAAAGCCAAAAAAATGTAAACTAAGATGATCTGATTGTTTCTTTGGTTACAGCCAGGGTAGAGTTTGGAAGTAAGAAGAGATGAGAGGAAGGAGGGAGGTAATTTCAATAGTTCAGAAGAAGGCTACTAGTTTTCTGGAATAAGGTGTTAGTGGTGGAGGGAAAGTGACAGTGAATGTGTTCAAGGAGAAGAGATAAAAAAATACTTCATTATAGGAGCAGGAGGTGGCGAGGAAGGGGGACTGGGGAGCAGGGTAATGCAAAGGCTGCAGGAGTTGATGATTTGTGGACCGCAGCTTGTGTAATGGAAGAAAAGACAGAACCACCAAGTGCAATGGAGAATATACTAGTGAAAACTGATGAAATCTTGACTTTTAGAAACTAATTCCTTTTAAACTCTGATAATAGAGTTTGCCTTCATTATTGAGGTGCTCTTTCTTTTAATTACACAATACAGGTAAATTTTAAAACAGGAAAATAATGCCATTGCCAAAAACTAACCACCAAACAAACAAATGCTAGCAGCAGTATCATTTTGAATAGTAAAATCAACAGTGAGTTAAAATAGCAAAATTTAGGAACATCACAAAACATTTGTTAAAAATATAGAAAGGTTACACTTAAAGTTGGGCAAATTCATTTTTGATCATTTTTTTAGGTCTAATAGCCACTGCCTTGCTATTTTAGTAGCATCACTAAAGAGTAAAGGCTCAGAAAGTTTTTACAAACAATAAGCATCCAATTTATCAATATATAATACTAGATTAGAAAATGTGTATTTGAAAGAAAAATTCTGAGTCTTCATTATTTTTATGGACCATAGCTTGAGATTCATATATTGTTAACGAGAATAGTGTTCTTGGTCATAAAAGAATGTAGGGATCTTTTGTATGGTTAATTACTACTTGAAAATATATATATTTTTTTGGGAATATTAAGCAATTCCCTCATCAAAAATGGAAGACAGAGTATGACAGAGCTCACTTTAAAAATTGTAACAAATAGATAATTTTTAGATTTCTTATAACAAAATAATGATCGGCTGGGTTTTTGATACAGGGAGAAAAAGGTCCCCAGGGCCCTGCTGGGAGAGATGGAGTACAAGGCCCTGTGGGTCTCCCGGGGCCTGCTGGGCCCGCTGGCTCTCCTGGAGAAGATGGAGACAAGGTTGGTGTTCTTTTTTCATGTTAGTACATCCTGTGATACATTGATTTTTTTTTTCAAGAATCTTAGTTTAATCTTTTTTTAAGATTAGATGACAAATCTAATGATATCTTTTTCAAAGTTTCTTACATCTCCCATGTGTTCAGAAGTTTTATTTTGGAGGCTGAGAATTGGTATCTCTTCTATGAATATGTGGAATGTAAAGAAGAAAAGCAAGTATATACAAGAACAATGATAGTGAGAAAAATAGCCAAAATTGTTTATTTATTTTTAAATATATGTGCTTTTGACATAAATGTGAAATTAATTAAATTGATTATTTGTATATATTTAGCCCTGTGTCTTTGATACTGCACAGTAAGATTTAAGAATGAGCTACATACATATTTGATAATCCTGGGCTTCTATCTTTTACTCACATATCATAAAAATCTAAGCTCTCAATTCTAAATGTATAGTTGTGTTAAGTGTTAGAATTTAATACATTTTCTAATATTATTGTGAAATAACAAAAATTTGTGAACCAGTGCTCTGATAATGTATAACATTTTAACATTTGGAAAACTAGGAAAAAAACATAAAGTAATTCTTGATTAATGTATAATCATATTTTTGTATAAATCAGTGTACTCCCATTATCAGTTTACAGTGGTGATATTTCAGACCAAAATGATTTTGTGAATTAAAAATCCAGTTGCATTACTCATCAAAGTTCAGTTGACTTTCGTTCGTCTCTAGTCAGTATTAGAAAGTGAGAAGCAGAGGGGACCTAGGTTTTTACAATTTATACAGTGACAACTGCTAACATGTAATCACATTAATGTAAAATTTAATAATGAAATGATAGTCATGACAATGAAATGGCAGGTATGACATTAGAGATAAACTTTACTTCAAAATTTCATATACAGGGTGAAATTGGTGAACCAGGACAAAAAGGCAGCAAGGGTGACAAAGGAGAAAATGTGAGTTTTCTACTTTTTATTGAGGGGATATTATATATTTAACTCCTTTTGCTATTAACTATGGATATTTTTCATTAGTACAACTTAGTTACCTGTCCAAAGATGTTAATATCAATACTATATTACCTCTGGTAATCTATTGGTAACTACTCAGTTTGGGATTTGGTCATTTCTAATAAAACCTCTTTTCAAAGCCATGTATATTCAAAGATATGCAGTTATTCCAATCCTAAAAGCCTCAGAATGTAACCAAGTCACCAGCAGTTTTACCCTCCATCATTACTTCATCTTTCCATATTGTTTCAAGACAAAAGAAGTCTTTGTGTTCTTGTGAGAATTTGACCTCAGGGAAACCTGAAAGGGTCTCAGGTACCCAGGGGTCCATAGACTCACTCAGAGCCTTTGCCTTAAGCACTTTTTCCCAGCATGTGGCAGGATTGATAAGGAGAAACATAATTCAATGGCTCTTTTACTTTAGTTTCTGGATATTACATAGTGCCTGATCAGTTATTACATATTTAAAAAGACATATAACAAGAACTATTTATGCATAGAAGACTCAAAAACTTATTAAAATCTACTGCTCTGAATAAGGAGTTCTGGTGTACTTAATAGATAACACTCAATTTACATGTGTTTACACATAAAGAAAATTTTAAATGTTCACATATCACTGCATTCTGTGTATAGAGAATCCTCTGCATCCTAATACTCACATAAGTGATAACATATAGATGAATTTTTTATGTGCTTTTTCTGACTCATACATATCTCACTAAAGAGAACTGGTATTTTGAAATTTTCCAAGTGTGAAACTTCAATATGATTTATGTTAACATAGAAATCCATTTTTAAATATCCACAACATTGCAGATAGGAGTGCTTTCAATAACTATCAATTTAAAATTGATTGCAAATATGCAAGTCTGAGTGTCATTGAGGAAAATAAATTATGGTTGACCGCGCTAAGTACAAAACGTTCTTTTTCCCCAAAGGAGTGGAGATGCTAAATAAATTTTGATCAGCTAAACGTTCAGCACTCTATAGCTGAGGCTATTCTGCTTCAGTTTCAAAATTACTCATTTTTATCTCACTGCAGGGTCCTCCTGGTCCCCCAGGTATTCAGGGTCCAGTCGGTGCCCCTGGAATTGCTGTAAGTATTCCTCTTTGTTCACCAAATCTAAATCCTTACAGTATCCTAATTAGTTTTATGAACCATCACATAACCAGTTGATTTCATATGGTGATAAGTTTATTTGTATGCTTAACACTGAATGAAATTTAAATTATCTAATATAGCTAACCAAGCTAATCTTCATAAACAAAACCATTGTGACTTCATTTGAAATTAGAGAATAACCAGTTGAGAAGTACTTAATTTGGAGTAAATTCTGAACACTATCTCTTCCTGGTTGGAAAGCTTTCTCTTCACTTGGTACACATAAGAAAATCAAAATCAATCATACTCCAGAACAGAAAAAAGAATGTAAGCAAAACAAATAATAGTATATTTGCAGTAGGTAATGGAAATTTAATCTACTTTCTACTCGGTTACTTCTAAATGGATCAGCTTTGGTTAAATTAAAAATGGCTACGAATTTATGATGACTTGTATCAAAGTCACAGTGTTTCCAGTCTATGATCACTTTCATTGCTCTCCTCTAGGGAGGTGATGGCGAGCCAGGCCCCAGAGGCCAGCAGGGGATGTTTGGACAAAAAGGTGATGAGGGTGCAAGAGGTTTCCCAGGACCTCCTGGTCCCATAGGTCTTCAGGTAAGGTGCTGTCTGCATGGTGTACTCTTGTTATTTCCACCTGCTTCTCATACCAGGTTTTCCATTGGATGTAAAACAAAGCTGTGTTCCTTTTTTTTAAGGAGGCACTTGATACAATGTTTAATCATATGGACTGCTTTACTTAAATATATATTTGAATTTCAGCTGCTTTTTATCAATTATTATTCATTTTTCTGAAGCTATATCAGCCCTAGTTTCTGTTTCTAGAGTTTAGCCCCACCTTAGGTATTATGTTTTCTTTCTTTATTTTAAAAATGAACTACAACCTTATTTATGTCTGATAGCTAAAAGTAAGAAGTTAGAAGGATTCTTTCGCAGGTTTCATAGCAGAAAAATCAGTACATCAAATGGCTAGCAAAAAATAAAAGCATTTTGAGAAATAGCAAACTGCCAATAGCAAATGTTAAACAATAATAAGTAAAATAAATTAACAATGATTGATCATTTAAAATAACTTATTTAAAATTATAATTTGTATTTTATAAAGCACTTTCAGGAGAGAAAATATAAAGTTGTAAAACATTGTAAGCTAAGAAATTTGCATTCAAATATGTGCTACAACTGGACTCAGGCAAAAACACTGCATAATGTATCAACTCTGGGTTGTTTTCCACACTTCCATGTAATGTTCATATCTTCCTTGGAACTCTGGAAATACTAGCTTTCCTTTTCTACTTGCTCATTCTGTACCTATCTAGTGATCCTCTAAAATATTATAAAATTTTTAAAAATAACATTTGGGTACCATATGGATATTAGTTATGCCACATTAGAAATGTTAGGGATGTTCAAATTAAATCATCTATTTTGCTAGTACTTAAAGTTAACAATATAATTAATTATATTTTCATAACTACAATTGTTATAACAGTCAATGAATGTCTACCAGTGAATATGATGTTATCATTTCTGCTTTATTTAATGCCAAAATAATTCCTTTTATATTTGGAAAATACAAATATTTCATTTTCATATTTGTGTTTACCTCATATTTATTAGACAATAATAAATAAATAAGAATAATACATATTATGGATATAATAAGTGTGAGAAACACACATATTTGAAAACAACAACAAAGTATTAAAAATTAGATCACCTATGGATATCTTACCATACATTTTTTGCCTTTTGATTTAATTGATGACTCTGAATTCTGTAAGATTGTAATTTAGGAATTTGGTTCTCATGATTAAAGAAGATGCCTTGTAGTTTATATTTATGAGATATTAAATAAAAATTATCTTCATTTCCAGTACATAAGAAATGTCCTCTTTGATAATGATTCAAGAAATCTAGCCACTAAAAAATTGATTATATTTTCCCACAGCTATCTCTTTAAATCAGGAATCTGAAAAGATGAAAATATAATTAACATATTCACAATTGATCTACATCCTTTAAATTAGTCTTTGCGGCGAAAGAGATATCAGCGATTAAAATAGACATAAATAGTAATAATCTCATATTCTGGTTAAATGACTTGTTTTTCTACTTGATGTTTACTATTTGCCTGCTTGTGAAGGAGACATATAGAATGAGAGTTCTTGGTCTAAATTCATTTTTAATCTTTTCACTTAAGTGGCAAATGGTTTTAAATTAACAGACCTTAAAACAGAATCTATTTATGTATAAATTACTCCCTAAGAGAAAGTTAGGATATATGAAAACCAATTAACACTGGAGTGCCACTTAGCACATTTAATTCTCTGCAACAAGAGAATTTGACTCATGATGTCTCTAATAATTTTAGTGATAAGAACATTCTGTCTTAATCAACTCAAACTATAATCAGACTTTATAAAAAATAAATAAATATTTCAATTTCTTTCTATTGGGAGGTTCCTATCGACTAATATTAAGAATAATCATATGCATAAAGAAAAGATGGCACTGCGAAGCTGGGATTGTTATAGAAATGAAAGAAAACTGTGAACTAATGTTTATATACTGTTCAATTTGGGGATCCTAAATTAGATGCATTGTCTACTGAAGAGATGGAAACCTGGGCAAAATATATGGACTATGAATATTAATTTATATGGTGTTTACAAGAACTTAATTATGTCTAAGTTCCTCCATCAATTATTTAGAATCTCTAAGGTTGTGGATCTAGGAATCTAAAATTTTATCAGTCTCTCCCAGATAATTCTTAGGCAGATGAAAACCTGAAACACTACCTGGCTAGTTCCTTTCTAGTAGTTCTAGTAGCTTCTATCAGATGATGGTAATGGTCTAGAAAATAAATATATTAGGCAATTTTCCTAGACATCTAGCATATTTGAGAGAAAAAGAAAGGAAATCCTGGTATATGTTGCTCATTATTAATCAATAATTAAAATTTCTTCATAAAATGGATACCAAAATTTTTTAAAGTTTATGAATATATGCCAGAAAACACTCTCTCTCTAAACTGAGAGTTATGTGAAATTACTAGGTCATAAAAACAATTTAGTGGATTATTACCATCCACTTAAAAAATGAAGTATAAAAGAATAAGTAAAACAAAATAAACATATCAAAGATCATCATTCATTAAGAGTAAATATTACTTTAAAAATCAGACTTCAGCTGTTTTGCATGTGCATGTTTAGGGAATAATAACTGAACTGTATTGAGTACTGTGCATCATTGTCAAATAATTTTCAGCCACTGTAGTATAGTACCAAGTCAATCATTTTCTAAAGTATCAGCAGAAACTTAGAACTTTTATATTATGTATTTTTTATTTCTTAAATAGGTTACATCTGAAATACTATTGTACAGGCATTGAAAATTAAATATGTAGAGCGTATAAGATATATATAAGTAATGATAACGTTAAAAACTTTAAAAAATTGCAGCACTCAATAATCCTACTATATTAAAAACTATTACCACTTTTACTATTTCTGTCCAATAATTATCATATCTATTTTAAATATATATTTGATAGTTAAATTTGTACTATACACATTAATTTGTATTTGTATTTTATTACTCATTATTACACTATTTGTATGTAATATATCAGTTAAATATGATATTCATAGTCCTGTAATTTTCCCTTAGTTTATATAATCATATGTTTTTAGCTATGTTTTTTATGATTAAATATTTGGAATAAGTGAGAATTTTAACTATCAGGGTTAGTGTTACAAGAAATGTTGTACTGCATGTAGCTTTTCTATGAATTTGTTTTCTTTTATTCATCAACATTAATTCATCATTTTATTGAAATCCCAGTTTTTGCCTGGCCTGCTAGCTGCTAGAGATTAAAAAGTTGACATCTAAGACCACTGCTGACTATAAATACATACAATAGTGTTATAATTGTGTTTTATGTCGACAGTTCAAGTGTGTACAAAGTGGTATTGTGATATGAAGGAGGAAATATAAATAGTTCTGCATGGGGGAACTAGTTAGGAAGATCCAAAGGAGGTAAAATAATTTTCCCATAAAAATGTAGCCAGGTGAAATCTGAGTACAGCCTGTTCTGAGTTTATTCTGTAGCACAAGAACCTCTCCTACCCAATTATAGGCAATTGAGTTTCCTTTTAAATAAGTGACTTTTATTATTTTTTCTATTGTATTTTCTTAGGGTCTGCCAGGTCCACCTGGTGAAAAAGGTGAAAATGGGGATGTCGGTCCCATGGTAAGTTTTATTTTTAAGTATTTGGTGGACATCATGAATTTCCACATTAAAATATCTTTCTTAAGGTTTATTAATAGCAGCAAGATAGTCCTAAAGGCCATGATTTTTTAGATTGATGCCTCCCCTTTCCTCCACCCAACCTGCATCTGCCACTGTTGAATTCTCTTCCATCACTTGAATCTCTTCCTATTTTTCTCTCACTTTGAAATAATGTTATATGTTTTTTATTTCTAAATGTGTACATTACTTAGGTATATATAATCAGTCACATTTCAGTCAATTTATTAGCACTTAGTTCTGGACTTTGATATGGAACAAGTAAAGAATAGATAAGTCATTCAGGATTTGGATAATTAGCAAATGTTAACACAGTATTAAAAACTAATTGTATTTTGAAACAAAGTCTTAATTTTATAAGGAATTCCATCTTAATTAGAATGCTATGACATAATAATTTCCATTGATTGATTCTGGCTTTCTGCCCTAAGTCTAATAGTTCATTTGTAAGGAAACAATTAGGCAAAGTAATTGAAATTAATAATGAAATGTAGTTAACATATTTCTTAATTGCTATTTTCTTTCCATAAACATTATTCCAGTTTTTACTTCCTTAAATATGTTGGCTGTTTTTATAGTTGCATTTTGGGTTTTATTTTCTTCAAATAAGAAATAATACTTATCATCACAATAAACTTAAAAACAGGGAATATAATAAACATTGCTGATTCAAATAACTGACTAATAATGCTCTAAGTTGCATCAGATACATAGCAAGCTTCTTTCTAGATATGATGGCTATGGTTTCCTAAATATAAATACATTCTCCCTACCTATGGTAATAGCTAATAGCAGACAATCTTTTCAAACATGACATCAAAATAAACTATAACCCTTAAAAAAATACTAACATCCTGGTATTTGCTACAGACTAATCACAACTTTAAAGTAAGGGGTTGTGGCCATTAGTATTTTATAAAAAGTCTGAGGTAATTATAATGCACAACATTGTAATTAAAGGAGAGAGAATCACTGTTTTAGGAAGGCAACTAAATAGTCAATCTTATTTCAGTCCTAAACATATATGTTCACACATAGTAATAAAAAAAGAAACATAACAAAGTGAGAGCTGACACAAAAACAAAAAACAAAAGAATACAAATAAAAAATTCTGTACACAATTAATGAATTCCAAATCTACTCAAGCACTATTTCTTGTTCCAACTTTATGTTTCGTTTATACCCTAGCATCGAGCACATTCTAGCATAAAATATTTCTAGTTGTACTATGAATTCATTATAGCACATAGTAGCAATAGACTTTTCTAATTTTTAATTAAACTTTCCCCCTGCAGTCCTAATTTCCCTGTAGCTATGTGTAAAAATTCATTTGCTAATGTGATATTATATCCATCAAGAATGTCTTATAACCCTGATATACTTTACTGACTATAATTTTATAGGTTGAAACTTCTTCTCGTTTTTTTAATCACAAAATGAAAATATCAGAAGTGCATTTGGTTTGGTCCTCATAAACCTTAATATTCCTCTCTTACAGGGTCCACCTGGTCCTCCAGGCCCACGAGGTCCTCAAGGTCCCAATGGAGCTGATGTAAGAACTGTGAAATACAAGTTAATTATTTCAAAGTTATACAGGTGTTGGCATGACTGAGTGGCAGATAGTTCCATTACTGTTAAAAATTTAAGTGGATAAGAGCTCAAGGATCATCTCACTCCATTTCATGTTACAGAAGAAAAAAAAACGAGCTTCGTAGGGAACTAGTCACCACAAATATAAAATGGGTAAAAAATTCACATTAAATATATATTTATTGGTGAGTGAGAAATATTACATTTGTTTATTCAACATACTAAGAGTGTGCCTTGCCTATAATTTCAATGTCGCTGAATTGTTTCAAATTTAACCTTTATCTCTGACAATTGCTTGAGGAGATGGTTCGTAATTGGCTTTGATTGTACTAGCCCGGGTCTGTACTCCAAATGTCCTTTATGTATGCATCTATCATCAGTGACTTTTATCTAAAGGTTTTGCATTTTGTATTTTCACTTTATAAAATATGTTAGAGTAACATATGCATGCTAACATGTATACCTCTTACCATGTAAAACATTTCTTCTCAATTATATAAAAATGATCTCCCCTAAGCTTAGTAATTGACTCACTGTTCCAATATTATAGAATTTTGAAATGTAATGCCATGTTTATCTTACTGTTACCATTAACAATTTTATAGATGTCGATGTAACCTCTCCTTCTGGCTTCACCTTTTCACAGTGAATAAGTCATTTATTTTTGTCTTTATTGCTCATGTGTTATGCTTGCTTTTAATTCTAGCAGAATGGAGTAAGAAGAGCAGATGTACTAAAAGAGCTGCTAGTTTTTAATGCCCTTAAGTAATTTATAGGTTAAGAGATGGTTTATATTGTTTGAGGCATGAATTATATCATTCCTAACCAGAGTCAATCATAAAAATCGACAAAATAATCCTCTAACATTGACATATTCAATAATCAGAAAGATTGCATTTATGTTCTGAGTATCATCTGACAAGACTAGAGCTGAAAAGTCCTGCCTTTTCTAATGAATACAAAAATTGATTTAATATAATTAGAACATTTGCTATCCAGTCAATTCGATAACTCAATAAAGGGCATCATTTTGTCCCATTTTTCAATTAACAGGGTATTCTTGCATATATTTCTCTCGGAGAACAACTAAATATATAAATATATGTGAGTTTAATATTTTATTACAAGAATAGATGACTATTTTTTTTCTACACTGTAGGGACCACAAGGACCTCCAGGATCCATTGGTTCAGTTGGTGGCGTTGGAGAAAAGGTATGGAATGTAGTGATAAACAACTTGAAATAGCAATAATTGATGACTTTGATAATATTGGCTAATATTTTAAGTATTTCTAACAGTACTGTCTTTCTAAGTGTTTTATGAATAGTTATATGAATCACAACTCATCTGCTCTAGTAGTTAAATAATTAAAGGTAAAATATTTTTTGAGATATCATGTTTTGGATTGCCAGATATTGTGCAGTGATGTACATGGATTATTTCCTTTAATCAACACAACCACCCTGTGATGATGGTATTATTATTTGAAAGTTGAGAGAATTTCATTAATCACATCAAGATTTTGTCATTAGAAAGTGACTAAGTTGAGATCTACTCTAACTCATCTATGTCTGAATAGACTAAGTGTCTCTAATACTCATTACCAGAAATGGAAGAGATCAAGTGATTTAACTGACTTAAAAGGAATCCTTCCAATTACAGAAGAATTAATCACTCATTTGTCATATTTGGAGTTATATTTTCATTGCTAATACTACGACCTGTCTTTGGCACTTTTCAGAATAGTTGGCATGTGCCATAACATCTGAGTTCAGAATAACTTCCTTTTCTTAGGAACATGATTTCATTTAAAATATCTGTTCTTCCTTTTCATAAAAATGTCAAAATAATTTCTGGTTTTTTTATTTATCATTCATGCTAATTTTTAGTACTTTTCAAGAAAATTGACATTTATATTTTCTTTGTGAAAAAATAAAATATTTGCCAGTTTTTTTGTGGGATGAAAATTAAATTTCATACCATAAAAGTTTATACAGTATGGAAACAATGTAGAAATTTCCTGAATTTTCTAGTTATTAGTTAAATTATATAAAAAGTATAAATTTATCCTAATTGTAACATTTCTATTCTCAAAAAATTTTGACATTTTATATTTAAATTCATTTATTTGAATTAAAGAATTTAACTCTCAGAAAAATCAATGAAATAGGTTAGAAACAGGAGTTTGATTTTTATTTATGCTCAACACCCACATTTTAGTATTTTAATTAACTTCATATTATTATTCAAATAGTTTTTCAATTACTAAATTTGGAACATTTTAAAGTTATCCAATTCTTACTGTATAAACAGTCATTTTTGATAGACTGTTTATACTTTTTCTTTTTTTTTTTAATTTGTTTATATTCTTAAACTCAAAGTTTTATGTTGAAAAGGGACAGATGAGCTGGGGGTGGAATTGAAAGAATATTTTTTGTTGAGTCGTCATAGGAAGAATAACAGAGGAGATGGCTCTGATGGTCCCACTGCGTTAGACAGATGAATACAGCCTCACACCTTTCCTCTTTCTGCCTTTTGCTTCAGCCCCCTTGGCCCTAATGCAGACTAGACAGTTGTGAGAATTAGTCTCTAGTTTTAGCCCACGTAGCACATTCTAACACCATTTAACAGCCTTTTCAGCTTACCTCACTTGTTTCCTAAAGCTTTTGGGTGCACTGGGAACAGCTTTAAGTACTTCAGTTGCTTCTTTATGGTCTTATTTCTGTGTAACTCTTGGACAAACATGGACACCAGATGCTTGGAGTTTTGCCAAACTCTTTTTCTGTAATAATTCCATTTGCTTAAAGCCTGTCTGATAACGCCTTGCCAGCTGTGTCTCAAGAAAATAATTCGGTCAATCAGGATGGTGATTTGACTTCTTACAATGAAAATGTAGCTGATTCTAAGTCATTACACTAAAAAATAAAGTTTTAGGTCTTCTTAATTATAAAAGAATTTTCTGTATGACAACAGAATAAAAATAAAATTCTAATTTCAATTTTTTCTTCAGAATCTGAGGTGATAAAATTTTCTTTAGATTACAGATTTCTCATATCAGCTTTGATTGTGGCTAATACTTCTCCATTTCTATTTTAGAAAATTTATTCACATTCACTAATTCAATAGCAAAAAAAAATAAAAGCTAATATCCTTTAGTCATATTGCACTTTGCTTAAATATGTTTGACCTGCTTTCCATATAAAGTGTGTTTGGTATAGATTTCGATCTTCAAGCATTTCCTCAAAACAGAGCTATATATCAGAACAGGACCTTAAGAATTAATATGTATTTTATGACTTTAGGTATACAGAATAATTTGCTATCCCCTCAGAAGGGAGCTTTAACCTGAACAAGTATGGTATAGAATGGAGTAAAATGGTTACATGATAAGTAATAATAAATTTATAATTTAGCATCTTCCTTAAATGCCAGTGCTCTTCACAAAATTTATATTATTGTATATTAATTATTCTTTAGAATGAATAGAGTGTAATCTTGTTGATACCAGAAATACAGGTTTAACCCATATAATGTAATCTTGTTGCAATATTTTATTTACTTGTAATTGTGTTCCATCTCCTTTCATAAGTTTTAAAATGGGACATTTTAGATAATATTAACTTTATCTTAAGTAATTATTATTTATATTGTACACACAGCTCTAATATTCAAAAGATAATTTTCATATGTATTTTAGACAAGTAAATATTGATGCCTTGTTTTCAAAATGAGGAGACTTTGTAGAGAAAACTTGTCTTTAAATATTGACAATCACTGAAACTCATTTTCTACCATCATTTCCCTCATTAAAAAAAAAAGAAATAGTCCTTTATGAATCTACTTTAGTTTAACCTAATAGTGGACTAGGATTGAAATAAAACAAAATATACAGAGGGTGACTAAAAAAATGTAATTATTTCCCCCATAGTTCCAACTACTGTAATATCGCCAAGGGTTAACATGGTACCTAAGAAAAAATTTTGTTCAGGGTCAATAGAATTCCTGTATATATTTCCACCCACCCCAGGTTTATTGAGGTATAATTGACAAATAAAAGTTCTATATATCTAAGGTGTATAACTTGATGTTTTAATATGTGTATACATTATAAAATAATCTCCACGCAAGCTGATTATCATATTTATCACATCATGTGGTTATCTTCTTTTGACCATGTGGTAAGAATGCTTAAGATTTACTTTCTTAACAAATTTCAAGCATCCAATACAGTGTTGTTAACTCTTGTCACATTGAGCATTATCTCAGGAACTTATTTATTTTGTGTGTCTGAAATGTTACACCCTTTGACCAACATCTCCCTATGTCCCCACCCCCAGCCTCTGAAAACCACCATTTTACTCTCTGCTTATATGAGTGGGATATTTTAAATTTCACATTGTGAGAACATGCAGTACACTCTATATATTCCATATGTAAAGCACTTGACATGGACACTTCACAGTTGATTTGAATGACAAACTACTAAAGTTTTTATTTTAAAGATATGAATAATGATAACAATATCATATATATCATTCATCTTCATCTTAGCTAAATGATTCATTGCTTTGTAAATAATGTAAATGTAATATATTACTTCTAAGGTTTATCAAAGATAGTAAGATATTTGCTACTCATCTTGAGAGAAAAAAATAATTTATACACAATAATACTTCTAACAAATTCTTAGAAAGTACTTGATATTTTCCATCATTTTGCAAATAATTCAAGAAGTTAAATATGTGTATATTCTCAAAGTAAAAATTTATTTACATGAAATAGTCTTTCTCCTGGAATTATGTTTATATTTAAGACATTTCAAACCAATTTATGAACAATGGGTTTGTGCCAGTAATATTGGAAATGGTAGAGTTAAAAATTAAAGAAAAAGTAGGCCTCATAGTTTTAAAAAATTTAGAACAATTTCACTTCAGAATTTCTAGTATCACTGATTTTGTGTGGAATATGATACATAGTGTACTGATGTATTATTTCACTTGGATGATTACTTGATACAAATATTATGTTTGCATGCATTTCTAAGTGTAAAGAAATAGCAGCAGACTTTCATAACTAAAACCTACTAGTCTAGGCAGTTTATTTATTAGTCTGCTAAGCTAGAAGTAGCCATCCATATTTATACAGGGAGATCATAATGGCTACCAAATTTATAAAATGTTTATCCTCAAAAGAACAGTTTTAATTAGTATGTAAGTATCTCAATGTATCTTATAAATAGTGGTTTTCTATGTTCTTTAGACCTCTTCTAAATATATTTTATATGATCATCAACATGCTAGCAAATTATTCACTTATTTATTATGCTAAAGATAAATTGAATTCTTAATTTAGTACAAAATCTATTGAAATTGTTTAATCAATAAACTTAATTATGATATGAATATTGATGCAGCACAAATACATAATTTGTTAGGAAACATGCATCTGTGTGTTTTGTGTGGTTTTGTGGTAACTGGAGTCAGTGCTCTGGCTATTAGCTAACTAATGAGAATAGTAGCATCCAGTCTATCCAGTTCTGTCTCCTCACCTGAGAAATAAAAGTATCAAGTTCAGTAATAGGAAAAATTCCTTCCTCTTATTGAAGTTTTTCATTGCCTTTTAAACAATATAATGACTTAAGAGCTAGTCTAAAATGACATGATCATCACTGAAGGCAGTTTTACAAATGTAAAACATAATTTCTGTGTTCTGATACTCATTTGATCTCTTCTTCACAGGGTGAACCTGGAGAAGCAGGAAACCCAGGGCCTCCTGGGGAAGCAGGAACGGGCGTAAGTGCTCTCTGTGGTCAATGTGCTGTTCAGAAACTTCTTTTGAAACATTTTAAACATGTAACTTGATCCTTAGCTATAATTCAGTTATTCACTTTTCCTTTCCAACCCATTAAGAATAATCACAAATGCAGAGCCTTTTTGTCCAATAACTTTGCATATTCTCTGAATATTTTGATTAATATAGTAATTTCAAAAATCACATTTGCATAAGTGAGAGCATTCAAAATTGAGATGTTTATTGTATATATTTTTTGGTGGACTGTCCACAATAGACACAAGCACACCCTACTACATCAAAATGAAAGCATTTATGAATTTAATTAGTATTGTTTTATTCAAATTTAGATTGGCTTAAACCAGGAATAAATTTGACCCTCAGAAAACATTTGGCAATGTCTGGAGACATTCTTGGTTGCCACATTTGAAAAAATGGTAGCTACTGCCATCTCATTAGTAGAAAGAAAGGGTACATTAAATCTCATGCAACGCACAGGACAGTCCTCTGCAGAATTGTCTGACCCAATATCCCAAAGTTGAGAAATTCTGATTGAAAGCTTGTGGGATAATTATTCTTTTCTTATGCTGCATAGGGTCCCAAAGGAGAAAGAGGAGAGAAAGGAGAAGCTGGTCCACCTGGCGCTGCTGGACCTCCTGGTGCCAAGGGACCACCAGGTGACGATGGCCCTAAGGGCAACCCGGTGAGTCTGGTTCTTTAAAAGCGGCATCTATGTCAAAGCCACTTTGGAGATTTCCTATATTAGAAGTCATGAGACTCAGGCCCGTACTTGCTGAAATTGACTTTTAATTTCATATATCACTAAGCATTCTCAATAGATTTCATTTTTTAAAAAATATCTAGCAGAAGGGAAATATTCTCTTATAGTTTTACCTCTTAAACTTCAAAATGTTATGACTTTAGAAAATATATTTTTCATTTATTTCCCTTCTTTCAAAAACATTCTAGGGTCCTGTTGGTTTTCCTGGAGATCCTGGTCCCCCTGGGGAAGCTGGCCCTTCAGTAAGTATTATGGAAAAATGAAAGAAATATTTTGGTGTGGTTTTTCCTGGGGTCTCTATTGTTAGTAATTAAAGAAAATTCTTAATTACTTAAGTGGACCCCTAAAAATAGAAAGGAAAAATAAAATGTAGACTACAATCAAAACTACAACAGTAAATCCATATAGTTGGAGACTTATGTTGCATGGTAATTCTCTTCATTTAGGTTGGCTTTTTGGACCTTATTGGGTTTTTACAAACTATCTGAATAGCAGCATTACTATTATTTCAAAGTTACAAGATCTTTGCTTTTATCTCAGTTTCTTCTGTGATGCAAATCCTACCTCGAACTGTACCATGTTTCTTCATGGTGGAAGGATGCACTAGCCTTGTATACCAATCACATGCTCTTCCATTCCATATATTAAGAACATTCTATATTTTAAATTTGATGTGGTAGCAATTTCACAAACCTTTATGGAAAGAGAGATACCACAATTCTTAAAAAAAAACAACTGAGAAAAATTCAATAATGCTCTATTTGTCCATCTGCCAATAATTTCTCTCAAGGACTAAGCTAGTATATTGTACTTTTTTTTTTTCTTATAAAAGTGAATTAATAGTGAGATATCTGGGTTCATTTTTTGTTGCTCACTACAGGGTCAAGATGGCGTTGGTGGTGACAAAGGTGAAGATGGAGATCCCGGCCAACCGGTAAGGAAGCACTATTTTTATTTAATCTTTTAAAAATAATCAGAAATAACTAGCCTTCAAAAGCATAGCTATATCTGTACACATTTTTTCTGAAAGAATTATCAGTTTTATTTGAATTCCAGTTAAGTCAGACTTACATGGAATGTTTCTAACTTAATGTGATTTAAGGAATATAAGCAAAGCCTTTTTTATAATAATAATAATAATAAAAAAGTAGTCATATCATTCTAATGATTTTGTCAGATTATATCAAATTCAGTATCAATTCATTTATGTTAAATAAAAAATTATTTTAAAATCACAAAAGAGACTGAAATGAAGAAAAACAGATTATTAATTTGTTATTAGCATGAATTACTTTAATTACTAACATAAATTAACTCATTATTGTATTGGCATTTTTTTTCCAATGTGGTAATGACATAGCAGTGGGGTTTCACCACATGTGGTTATTTAAGAGATACTAAGTTCAGTAGGAGCCAAAGACAAATCATACATAACTGTCTCTAGAGCCATCCTCACTGGGTATTTTGCAGCCAAAGAGATATAGGCTTATTCTGTGCAGATAAGAATTGTGAGTCATGCCGCATGTTTCATACTCCTTGACATAAAAATGCTAGAGTTGCACAAGAAGAAATTTACAGGTGATAGTTTTATGGTTTCACAAATGTAGATGCCATGAGTCTATTAATTAGTATGCCTACTAGATGCTTTTCAGATATAAATTAGCACTTTTAAAAATAATAGTTTTATCTAGAAAGTATTTGATTCACTTTCTTCCAACTATGAAGAAGTTTTCAATGTGAATTTACCAGCTCTAACTGTAGATATCTAGAGGAAGGTTAGTTTTCTGTGAAATAGGTCTGAAATTTTCCAGGAAAGATAAAGGGGAAATGAAGAAGGAAGATTGGTTTCAGTCTAGATTTTGAAAAATGCTGTGGCCGACAATATAATACCTGATTGCTTAAAAGGTATTTTTCACATTTTATAGGGTCCTCCTGGTCCATCTGGTGAGGCTGGCCCACCAGGTCCTCCTGGAAAAAGAGTAAGTTTTTAAATTCTTTACTTGAAACATCCATTCATTATTCAGTATGTGGAAATATTCATATAATGTATATAAGTTGTAGGCAGTGCATTATAATGATGCTGAAAGATGTATGCCCTAGAGAACAGGGTGATTTCTTAAATTTGTCAAAATGCTTCTGAAAATAGATCACAACTTTAAATGACGGGTTTAATCTGTCACAATGAGAAGTAGTTCTCCACTTCTTTGTGCTTAGGTCTCCCCTCTATACAGATGTCGTAGGCAATTATAAGACTCTGAAGGTTCCCTGAGCTTCAGCTTCTGGTGCATCACAGGGAGAGGGGACACCAAAAGCCCAGCGCTACCTAAAAACACTGTAAAAACCTGAATCTGGGGCCCATAGGATGAGATTAGGAAGCATCAGGTAATGTTAGGTTGTTTAACACTGCCGCACTTCTCTGATTTGGATAGTAGCAAAGTTAACACAGGAATATAGTAAAATATAAATAAATAGATCTTGTTAAAATATTGGCTACAACAGACACTAGGGGATTTACTTTACTGTCTTTTTCTTACTAATTTACTATTTTCATAATAAAACAATCTGTTGACCTGCTTTGCAGCACCAACATACAGTATTCTGCACCTCCTTTAGTTTAGTTTCCAACATCTCCTCCTCCCCCCTCTTTTTCCTCCCTGTCCTCCTCTTATTTTTCTTCTTATTATTACATTTTATTTTTTTTCTGTCAGCAGCCTCAAAGCATGGTCTTGGTAAAAAAAAAAAAAAAATGTATTCCAAAACCATTGGGCTGTTAGTCTTCAAAGTAATTACAAAGTGTAACATGATTTTGAGATCCGTTGTCTATTTTTGCCTGCAGTCTGAGTGCCCTTAAAGCTTTCCAGATGGATGAGTATCTGTTCTATTATGTCAGACCTTTCAGAAGAACAATTGTATCAAATGCCTTTGAGAAATCTTTCCTGAGAAAACGTGAAATTATTTTTTCTTTATCCCAGCCTCAAATGATGGGATGCTATTTAATGTAGTGGCTAAGAAGGCAATGAAGTCATACTACCTGGCTTTTAACCCAGCTCTGTCATTTATTTCCTGTTTTACCTTGGGCAAATTACTTTCCTTTGTTTTAAAGAGAGGGCCTACTACATAAGATAACTCATATAATACCTAAATAATAATATGTGCTCACATAATAATTACTGGTGTCTTAGACCTTAATTATGAAATACTTACTGAATATGGGCACAGAATTTAATATCTTATGGTTATAAATTATAATGCTTTTGATGCAAAAGGAATTAACCTCTTAAAATGTGTAGCTATTAGAGAAGAGATTGTATCTAAATCTAAATATATTATTATATATAGGTAACTTATCAATTTATTTCGTTATTCAAACAGGAAGTGCTATCCAGCTTAGTTTCATTTTAAAATATGTCAAATAAATTGTTTGTCTACCATCTTTGAAAAATTCAACTAAGTACTAGTTGGTATTGGGGATGAATTCTCTTAATATGGTGATAGAGTTATGGAATAAATTAATTTCTTTAGCTTTATAGTGGTCGATAACATGGATTACTAATTTTGAGAACAACTGAATGATTTTGAAATTTAAAAAGAATAATTAAAGAAAAATAATTTACCAGAGAGTATGAATGAAAACATGCCAAATAAAAAGGAAAGACACTTAAGTGTGAACCAGTATATCACATGCCCATTTGATTAATATGTAACCCAAAACTGACATACAAATTTATAACAAAACTATTTTAAAATATTTCAAAAATCTATTAAGCTATACATGAATAGTATTTCAGCATAATAGTTGATATTGATACTATTAAATGCTTTCAAAATATCCATTCATATTTATTAATTTTTAAATCTGGGTAATGCAATGTACTAAAATCTCCATATTTATTATAACAAATTTTTAAAAATATTTGTGATGAATACTTTGTGATGTGTAATTACTGATAATTATAATTTTTAATGATTAGCTCAAATAAATTTCTGGAATAACCTCTACTTAGTTGAAGAATTGATAAAAGGTAATAGAAAAGTCTCCCCATAAATAGTGATTTAAATTGTACCCTATTCTACAGTATCAGGACAGTGTCATGTAGTGGTAAGCCCATATATTAGCATTCTTATTTACTCACAGCTGTGTTGAAACTCTCTGCCTTTGCTGCTTAAATGAAATATACCATAAGAACACTAGTTAATCCCTGATTTTAAATTCTTTTCTCTCTTTAATGATAATAAAGTCAAATTAGACACTGCAGATCAATGGATAAAGGATAAACTTTTGAATAAGTCATTCTGGGACAATTGAATAACTATATGGAAAAAAAATTGGACTTTACCTCTTGTTTACAAAATATTAATTCTAATTGAATTACAATCTAAAATGTGAGGAAAACTCTTTGAAATATTTTAGCAAAGTTTATTGAAGAATAAATGTATGACCCCTAGTCATAAATTCTGGTCACATTGATGTGATCAGAATGGAAAAGTTTGATGCTTGAAATATATTACTATTAGAAGTTTCAGTTTATATAAAAAATACTGAAAAGACAATGAAAATAAAAGATTCGAATAGGAGAAAATAATTGCAATGTATAGAAAACTTGCAGAGCAAAATTTTCCAGAGTATCTAAGTATGTCCTAAAAATTAAGAAAAAAAAAAAAAGAAAGAAAAATCAGCAAAAGACATGAAAAAGTATTTGGCACAAATGCTCGAGAAACACATGTACAGATGTGCAGAAGTCATGGAAATGTGTGTGTAAAGTAGCATTGAGATACCACCGACATTGATCCATTAACAAAAATTTAAGTCTGACATACTGAATGTTGGGAACATTTTCAAAAACAAAAAGGCTATGAGGATTATTATATACAGCTATTGTGAGTTACTTGGTACAACTGTTTAAGGAAAATTGTCTGTTACTCAGAATTTAACATTAACTTTTCCTACCAACTTGTAATTCCATCCCTAAGTACATGCCCCAGATGATATCTAACATATCTTCTCCAAAAGACATGTATAAAAATATAAATGCATTGAGATATATTTATAAGCTAAAATATTATATGGAAACAAAAATGTATGTATTGCAGATGCTTGACTCAACATAGATGAATCTTAAATAACAGGTGTTAAGAAGAAAATATATGTAATGTTGAGCTGGAGAAGATATATATGATTTTATTTATAAAATGCGAAAAAAATAACCTTTAAAACAAGCTTAGCATTCCAATATAAGTGGTAAAATGACAAAGAAAATTAAGGCAATGATTAATCAAATTTAAGATTGTAGTTATTTCTCTGAGAGAAAGAGGGTTGTGACATGTAGAAAGTAATATATTTATTTGTTGAGAGACTAGGATATTAAAATATTAAGATATTAAATTATAGAGATACTTCTTATATCATATTTTTCTTTAGCATTGTTAAAAAGTTCTATAGTGGGGTTTTCCTTTTTGATTTTTGATATTTAAAAATAATCTCATCAAAAATTTTAGGGATGTTTCAGCCTCCCATTTTAAATAACAATTTATACAAATATGATGAGCTATTTTTAATCCACTCTAGTAACTTTGTGGACAAAATTAGAAGACTTTGTATCCATGAATTATTAATGACATGAGAATGGTGATGACTATGCATTTCTTATAAAGCTATTTACATCCAATTTGATAGAACAGAAAAACCAACCTTAGGTAAGCTCAACTCAGCAATATTATGCAGGTTTTCCTTTTTTAAAATGTGGCATCATTAAATCTAACCTGAAAGACATTTAACACAAGTTGAATTGTGTGCTATATTGAGTTTGGATAAGCTGGCAGGCCTAATTGGTTTTCTCTGTTTTACACCATATATTTTCTTCAGAGTTAAATACATTTTTAGTGGTGTGAAAGATTACTCCAGCGACATGAATCTTATTATTAAAAGAGGGTTAAATATATGGTGCTGGAAGGAAATTTGACTTTGGGTGGTGAGCACACAATGCAGTATACAGATGATGTATTATAAAATTGTACCCTTGAAACCTATATAACTTTATTAACCAATGTCATCTCAATACATTTAATAAAATTAAAAATATACTTTGCTCTGATTTAATGCTAGCACTTTATGCTTGCCTTCTTTTAAGTTACAACCAACCAGGTTAGTTAATTTAGTCGAGAATTCTAAACCTAAAAATATTAGCAGCTTAGCTGAGAAATACAAATTATTTATTAGGTCTTTCTCAACCTATAAATTGGCACTCTTTATGGTTTACTGTCAGCCAAAGAAGTCCAAACTCTGTTGCATTAGCATCAAACAGATCTGGTTTCAAATTCTTGTTTTGCTACCTACTATTATGACTTAAGTCCATATCTCTGAGTTTTAGTTTTCTCATTTATAAATTGGACATAATATCTAATTTTCAATACCAGGTAGACTAAATTAAATTAATAAAATGTATATTGAAAACACTAAATATAATATTTGGATTTATCAGGAGCTCTAACAAGATGCTCTTATGAAGAAGTTAAATATAGGTTTCTATCTACGGCCATGTCACCCTGAACAAGCCTGATCCAGTCTGATTTCGGAAGCTAAGCAGTGTTGGGCCTGATTAGTACTTGGATGGGAGAACACCCAGGAAGACCAAGTGCTGTAGGTATAAAAACTAAAAAATAAGGGATCATAAGCTGACAAGGTCCTTGCAATCTGTGAGATCAACCAAGGGTTGCCTCTCTTAAAAAATTAAAAAAAAAAATACAAGTTTCTAATTATGGCATCATTTATAAGTGAAATAAACATATTAACTTAAATATACAGATAAAGTAAAGATAAAGACATTTTTTCTAATGTCGGAATTATATAAATTAAAACAAAATTTTTATTAGCAATAAATTCATAGTAACTTCAGAGTAGACTTAATTTTTATTGTTGAATTTGTGTTCAATACTGAATTTCAGTGATTTCAGAGTTCAATACTGAATTAACTGTATGACACACATAAAAATCTATACAATATTAATTACATTTTTAAAGTACAGCATACTGTGTTTCTATTGAAATTGTATTTCTTTGTTGTAAATACTATAAAATCATGTAACATATATAGTAAAATAATTTCCTATCAGAAGCATTGCCAAAAAAGGGAACATTAAATTCACGATGATGACACATAATTTTAATAAAGTGAATTTGCCAAACGAGGATTTAGAAATAGTTTAAGAAATAATGTGATTAAACTGAGTTAATTAAGAAGGAAATACCTGGTAACTTAAATGTACTGTACACCTGTGAGATCACTTTCTTTATACACTGGGTGAACACAAAGCACCTGAGCCTAAAGGGATATGGTACAGAGTGAATTTTGTGAGTCAAAAGTGATGGGAAGAATTCTTTCTCCACCAGCGTTTGTGTTTAGTCAGCAGGCAACTACATCTCTGGTGCAACAGACAACTTAATATCACCATTGTTTAAAAACAAGAACATGTTCCTGTGCAATAATTATAATATCTGATCTACACATTTAGGATTTGACTGAATACAGAACTCCCCTTACCACCTATTTTCCATTAGTCCATCTAGAATGTGTAATCTTAAATAAGCTTTGTATACATTTTGTGAAGTTAATATTTCTCTATGCTTAGTTTCGCCACATTGGAGACACAGAAAGGGAGAGAAATAGCAATTTTTGCTATCACATCTCATTGCAGAAGTAGCAATGACTAGAAAAGTGTTCAAAAGGATTATTACTTTTTCTCATGATTGAATCTTACAAATAAATCCTCCTGAAAGAATATTGATCAGAATGTTGCGAGTGGTGTTGATGCTGAGAAATAACATTCTAATAGCTATTGAACAAGTAAGAAAATTAAGTTGTCATTTTAGTACATGTGTACTCTGTTATGCATTTATAATTCTTGAGAGTAAATGTAAATTCCCTTCAGGCACTAGAAGATTTTACAGTTTGTGTAAATAAGCCGTGAAGTTTTAACACACAAATTTATCATTATAGCTATCTGAAACCAAGAGCTAGTTCCATGCCCTTTTATTGGAAAAAAAATTCCAGAGCTAACTAAAATTATTTAAACATTATAACCTGACAATGCACATATTTAATGGAATTTTAAAGAGTCCAGTCCTATTGTCAAAACAAAGTGTACAGTAAAAAATTTAAAAATATTATATTATTAATTGATGTTGAGGAAACATATCCATATCCATATATACCCACCTGTACCACATAGTGTGTGTGTGTGTGTATTCTTTCCTTCCCAATGCCTCTATGCATGAGTGTGAATGGAAAGAAGGTAATCATCCTTCCCACATCTACCCACATGAAGGTTCAGGACCAGAGAATAGGCTCTTGGGAAAGCCTTTCTTACTACCAGACTAGATCAGTGCACCTATTTTGTACAACTATTTCATTTTTGTATATTTACAGTGTATTGGATCTGTTCATTTTGATGTCTGTCTTCACAACTAAATTTTGTACACTCCTTACAGTTTCACAAGTACTTTTTTAATGTTCTCCATGCACAGTGCATTTCTGGCATAAATATTTGTGACATAATGGATGGATGGGCAAATTATAAAATATTGTAAAGTGTGAGTAGTGAAAAGATTATATTGTGTATTTTGTATAGTATATTTCTCAACAGCTAGAAAGATTCTAATAGTGACTGCTATGGAGAATCAGACTCATATAGTAACATGGTTTATAAGGAATTTTTTAATAAAAACTCTCTTTACTTTGTGAAAGTACAGCAAGTAGTTCACTAGATTAAGTTCTTGCCCCTTTGTTTGTATGGGTATATGAGAAATGAATGGCTAAGACAAGAATTTGTCCATAGGCATTATTAGTTTCTTTTCCAAAGGAAACTTTCTATTCTCAAAAAACAAAAACAAAAACAAAAAACAAAACAAAAACAAAACAAAACAACAACAACAACAAAGTTATCTGTTTTCATTCTAGTTTTTCTTAAAAAGTTCGTGCCATCTGGAAAAAAATACAAGAAAAAAAATGAAAGTAGAAAAAAACAGAAGATTAAGAACAGAGCAAAGCCACTTAACATAGATTTCCACTATGACAGACATCAGGCATTTATTCGAAGAGGGAAGAAATTGTTTGGGATGGAGAATGCCTTTTTTGAATTACAGTTTTATGTTGTAGTTTACTTGTGTTTAAATTCTCTAAACTCTTCAAACTCAGATTTTTTTTCTCTATTGCAGTAAAAGCAGTATTTTTTTTATGTTGATGACTTGCTTTTCTTAAAAGCCAGATATTTATATTTATATTATCTTCTATACTATAAAGTTCATGTGTGTAAGTGCAATCTTTTGAGCTTAAGACCCTGTACCTTTATGTCACTTATTTAAAGGAAAATCTTCAGAGAATAAGAAAATCCCACTATTCAGATGAATCTCATAATTTTTATTTCCCAAATCATAGTCATTATGGTTGTTTTATCCATTTGCATAGGTTATTATTTTAAACACCACACCAAAATAATTTATGACTCAACATGTTAACACTAGAAAATATTTGGATCTTATGTCTCTATACAGAAATCCTCTTCTATAGATAGAATGAAGTTAAAAAAATACTCTTAAGCTTTAATTCATATATTATTGTTAACATATTGCTGTTGCCTCAAAAGACTGAATGCAGAGAATTTATACATTCTTATCAATGAATGCCTAACAATATATAAACTTACAATGATGATATTGAGAAAATAATTACTAATGATATATATCATTGACTCTGAAAAGTTAAATGAGTTCAACAGAACCCTGAGTTTGATGAAGTGCTTGATACTCACTATAAATGCTGATTTAAAAGACCATATGAAAGACTAGACTGTACTCACCATTAGAATATTAATAACTCATCTGAAAAAAAGTCATCTTCTTGCCTCTTCTTCTCACCATCTCTGTCATTACTCTCCCCAACCTCCAACCTCAATCTCAGTTCCTAATTTTGAGCATAATTAATTGCAAAAATTGAAGTAAACAAATGGAAACCAAGAAAATCTGGGAAAAATGAATAAAATTTCTTAGAGATCATTAAGTGTCTTTTTCAAACTTTCTGTACTGTGTCTGAACTTGTGTAGAAAATTTTAGCAGCAAATTTAATCTTAATTATTCTTAAAAATTGATTAGTGGAAATAAAATAACTATTTTTAAATGAAATTGTAGATTATAGTCTTAGACTAAGTTTATTATGAATATATATTGCGTAGCTCTGTAGGCTAAAAGCACTCTTACTCTAGGGGGTTATCAAACCCATTGCCCTGCTTGTGTTGATTTGAAAGGTTTCTATAAAATGCCATAGTGAAGATATCAAGGGCCCAGCATAATTATTAGAAATAAAAATTAAATATAATGGGTATTATAATTCCTTATTTCTAGCTTGAAAACTGTTGCTTTCTTTGCTACCTTGAATATTATGTTATGTAACAAATTATTTTCTACATTTTGCTATAAGTTTATGAGTATCAAGTTTTATATTTCATGGATGACTATATAAATGTAAGAAGGAAATATGAATATCAAAATTCAAGATCTGGCTACATATTACAATATATTATGCAATATATTTTTAGCCAACTTTAAATTTTCCAGTTAAAAACATTTCAAACATGGAATACATATTTTTTAGGCATTATAAACAGCATGTATGAAATAAGTAATTTGTTGACATGGTGTCTACAAGTGTCTTTTGAAAGAACTATTTTGTTTGACTTGATTCTTAGGTTGCCAACATGGTGCAAGGTATAGGTACAATACTTTAATGCACAATAATAATATCGAATCATTTTAGTAATGAGAATAACAATTGCTAATATTTTCACAGTTTTTATGTCCCTGGCACTGTTATATGCCATTTACATTTATCAACTTCTTGACTTCCCATGATGACTCAGAGATAGCTGCCACTATTATTTACATTTTACAGAAAAATAAACTGAAGCACTGACAGGATGTGTGACTTTCCAAAGATCACAATGCAATGTAGAGGCAGAGCTACGATGTGAAGCCAGGCAGTCTGAGTCAAGGCTTTATGCTTTTTTGTACCAGATTTCATACCTGTATTTGATACTGCTACACTGGAAATTTCCCCAAATGCTTTTAAATGTGCTGTTATTTAAATTTAACAAGTCTATAGCAAGTTAATTTTTATTGAGAACATTTTATAGATGAAAGAACTGAAGTTCATAAATACTAATAATTTGTTAAAAGTCACATGGCTAATAAAAAAAGAAAATAAGGTCAAGGGATACCTTACAAAGAGAAATCTATCTATCTATCTATCTATCTATCTATCTATCTATCTATCTAATCTATCTATCTATCTATCATCCAACTATCCACACACATATACACACATGCACACATACAAGAAACAATATGATGAATACCTTTAAAAATATATATATATGTATATATATATACACACACACACACACACATATATATATATATATAGTTAGCACTTTTTCATAACAATTCATGCACCTATACAAAAGTCATATGAACACTGGAATATCCTCTTAAGCTTTTCGATGTTGTATGAAGCATGAAGAATTTTTTTCTGCTTCTGCTCTAATACTAGGTTTTAAAAAGTGATACTATTTTTATGTCACTTATGTGAACTACATGGTTCCAGAAAGTGAAAATACAATATCTGCTGACTGTTAAAATTTTAAATGTTGTGTTTGCTAGTCAAATATAATCCCATAAGAAGGTATAACATATGGATGTTCTAAGATTAAGACTGGAGCAGTCTTAAAAAAGACAAAGATGGAGGGAAAATCTGACACCTTCGATTAATTTCTACTTACAAAGCATAATAAATGATATCTAAGTATTTAATACACTAAGGGTGATTAAGTCATCAACACTTCTTTAAAACTTTTATCTTTACTTTTTCCTTACATTGATGTAACTATCTATGTTCTATACAATCTGTACTTCCTATATTTTTAATATAGTAAGTGAAAGTTTGTACAGAAAGAGGGTTTTTATTTTTCTCATTGTTTTTTAAACATAATAGTTCTAGAAATAAATGCACAATTTATTAGGATCAGTTATGAATTAAACTGGAGTATTTATAAATAAGTCCTCAGTTATATTACTTTCATATGAAATATATATTTTAAATGTGATTTAATATTTCTAGGGTCCTCCTGGAGCTGCGGGTGCAGAGGGAAGACAAGGTGAAAAAGGTGCTAAGGTAAAATATATTTTGTAGGTATTGTGTATGAGAAGCTCATACGTGCATCACATATCTGTATTAATACTTTTAATGCAATGTTTTTCCTCATTATTAATGTGTGCATATATTGCATTTTATAACAGGGAGAAGCAGGTGCTGAGGGTCCTCCTGGAAAAACGGGCCCAGTCGGCCCTCAGGGACCTTCCGGAAAGCCCGGTCCAGAAGGCCTTCGGGGCATCCCTGGCCCTGTGGTGAGCATCCGTGCTTAAAAAAAAAAAGAAAAGAAAAGAAAAAAAGGCCATTTGGAAAATGATGTTTATTTTTTTTTTAATTATGGATGAAAATGTTTATTTCAGTATTATTTTATAAATTTAGTGTGGATGTTTTATGGGAATTCAGGAGATAGCATGTAATAATTAATCTTAAAATATTTGTTATGTTATTTATTTGATAAGTTTATAGTGAAATTTTAACTTATAACATCAGAATAGAAAACTGAACCCTAAAATCTCAAAGATATAAAATTTTATACATTAATCCATACATACATATATGTGTGTGTATTTCTGTGCATATAGATGACTACTCACAAAGTAAAAAGACTCAAAATAGCTTACAGTATTTGTAGATATTCTCCATGTTATGGAATCATAGGTGATATTTGCTTTCTTTCTTTTTGTGTTTCCAAAATTAAAATTAAAAAAAAGAATGACGTATGCTTTCGTTAATTAAAAAAAATTAATTATATTTATTTTCCATAGGGAGAACAAGGTCTCCCTGGAGCTGCAGGCCAAGATGGGCCACCTGGTCCTCTGGTGAGTGGCATCTTTTTCGTTGGTTAAAAAGAGAGAATTCCAGGAATAAAACTGTTTATTAGTGGAATTCCTATAATTTTATCTTATAAATTGGCTTATATTTTGTACAATATTCAAGGAGTTTATTACTCAGACCTAAAAAGAGGAAAACAATCCTAAGTGATAGGTTATTTGGAAAATATGTCCCTTGATCAAAAGATCTTTCTTCCTTTGGATAAAAAAAATATTTCCACTCTGAATAAAATGCCACTA
Source organism: Cynopterus sphinx (assembly GCA_030015415.1). Lineage (NCBI taxonomy): Eukaryota > Metazoa > Chordata > Mammalia > Chiroptera > Pteropodidae > Cynopterus > Cynopterus sphinx. The sequence goes on along the minus strand of CM057392.1, from coordinate 29,771,048 downwards.
ATGGTCTAGCCAGTTCTTTTCCAAATGTGTACAGTTACCCCAAACTCATGCAATTGCATTTAGTTTCCTGGCATTCCGTGAAAGAGAATAATGTTGGCACAGGTATACAGAAATTCCTTCACCAAACAAATTGTTCTCTTTGTGAGTCACACAGGCTGAAAGATAACACATTAAACCCCCATTTGTGAAGAGAAGTATAGTTATTACAGCAGCAAAGCTTTGTTACTACCATACAGTCCACGTGCAAACAACATCCTTGAGAAATGTGATAAAGCATTTAGTTGACCAGCGTAGTGTTCATAGATGGAGCAGGTGTAGGAGCCAAAGCTATCCTCACTACAAAATTTGGGCAGAAAGTGAGAATCCAAGTCTCATCTTTAAAATTCTTGCTTACTAGGTGACAAATTTTATTTTATATTAAAGATATTTGAATTTTATAATCCAAAAATAGTTATGTAGGAAGGAATTAACCTAAATAGCAAATGAAACACACACCAATATGCAAGTGTGATACATATTGGTTTAAATAATTAAGTTCCTCCATGTGATAACTTAAATTTTACAAAAATACTGCTTAACATAATGTTTTTGTTATCTCAGAGACATATACATGCTCAGAAAGCCATCAAAACTGGGATTCACAATCAATTTTTCAGGAGTAATTTTGGCCATTCTGTATAGTAAAAATGTTGCAAAAATTTCCTCTAACATGCCAACTTTTTCATAAGTGTTATTGAGATTATTTTTTTAACTTTCTCTGAAAAGTTAAAGGTGACTTATTGTAGTAACTTGTAGTAACTGGCTAAAAGTTTTCAAATTTTGAGTGATTTCAAGCAAGAGATTATCAAATCTGCACATGTCCCCATCAGCCCAGGAGCAGTGGCCCAGCTGAAACAGGTTAGCTCCAAGTCTGCACCACTACTTAGGGAATATTCTCTTTAAATATGGTAAACTCCTAACTGCAGAGACAGAGCCTGGAAAAAGAAAGTACTTTGCATTAATGTCACCCTAAAATTTGCCAGAGACTTTTTTCTTGTTATTTCAGATTTTCCAATAAGTATTCTGACCTTTCTCCAGATGAAATAAAAAACATCACACTGGAGATTTCCTTCAACTAACATTAAAAATAAAACCATCAGGCATACCACCTGATTCCAGCTTGCAAAAGTGTATATTTCTGACTCTTAGGTAAACGTGAGTCTGCTGAGTGAGGAAGGGGTTGAACAACTCAAACACTTTTAGGCAGAGTAAAATGAAAATCAGAATTGAGAAGCATTGGTTCCATTCCTTTCTCTGGCTGCTTGTTTTAAGTACATATTGTAGCTTTTTCATAGTGTCAAACAGTTTGATTATGATATCTAATCTTAATGAAAATAGCATTTAGTCCTCATGAGGTGGGATGAGTAGAGAAATCATCTTCAGGATGTCTTTTATGGCAATTTGACGATCTTTCAAATTCAACTAAGAGAGATTTATTTTAGTAGGCAATTAATTTTTGATCACAGCAAGAACTAGTATATCATGCGTACTGGTTAAAGTTACTGACTTTCAAGCCACGCTCTCTTGTTTCAAAAACAAACTCTAATACTAGCTTCCTATATATATGACTTTGGGACATTTATTCAACTTATTCAATTTTGTTAAGCTTTAGGTTTCTTGTCTGTAAAATGAGAAGATTAATAGCATCTATTATGGAATGTTATAAAGTTTAAATGAATTTATTTTTAAAGACAGGATTAGCATGTGTTTTAGTTTGAAGCTTTTATTTTGCTTTGTTTTATATTCTTTCATTTTAAAAATCTACTTGTTCCAGTATTCAACTTTGGACAAGTTTACGCTTAGTACTATCATACATTTCTTTTTTTTTTCACGAACTGGTAAATAATCTGATATATTTATTTTTCAAACCATAAATGCCTGAATAAATGGTAAGATGGGTTACTGCATTGCAGTTTGATTTTTTTAATACTATATTTAAACTGTCTGTAAACAAGGTTGATCTATGTAGCATTCCATAATGATTAAGCAGATGTAAATGATAAAGCATTTGCTTTGCACCAAATTAAATATTATTTCTCAATATTAGATTCTGAATAAAGTGTAGGATCTGCAGTTTATTTAAACTTTAATACATTACAGTTTTGAGATTTATATCAAAGCAAATATTCTGTAAAGCATAATACGGCAGGGGAAAATATTTGATTGTGTATTCTAGACACTTAAGAATGTATTATCCCTGTTTTCTTTTTTGCTTTATTACTTATGAATTATGTATTTCCCTAGGGTTTTTCAATTTACAACATCCTAAAGGGAGAATAAAAAATATGTGTACTTGGAATAACATTTTTAAATGCAGAGTTAATATTTTTGATATGTTCTAGATTCAAAGGATTTTTCATAGCTGCTATTAATATCATAACTTTACCAATTTCTGTTTCCAGCTGATAGAAATGATAAGAACCTGATTTTGCTTGGTGAATTCCTCTTAGATATAGTTTGTAATTTCATAAGAGATTAGTAGTTTAGAGGAATTAATAATCATTTCCTCTAACTCCTTCGTGAATAACATTTATAGAAACTATTTAAAATTCATTAGAGACACAAATAATGTCTAGTATATTTCTCATTAAGCCTGAGCAATTAGAATTCCTAGTATTTCTTCTTTTTTTTTGCCATTTTAGTGCCTACTATTAGAATATAATGAGAAAGCTGATTAATAACCATCTTAAGCTTATCAAAAATGAATAATAATTAACATTTACATTATACTTCACTGTTTATGCAATGCTTTGTAGCCTTTTTTAATTTCATTATCACAATACTAAGACACAGTTATTATTATTAGAAGTTTTATAAACAAAGCTCAGAGATAATAATAGATCTACGATTACCCAACTAATGAGTGGGAGACTCAAGACTGAATGAAGCAGTGATTATTGATGCCCAGCAAGCAGTGTCCTAATCAGTTTACCCACTTAAAGTCAAATTTCTATAAAGTATGTAACATTTCTGAGTTTGAATATAAAATGAGAAGTGAAGAAAGAAAACAATTTTACCTCTTTAATTAGCTTTGCACTTTTTTTTAGTACAAACTTAGGTCAGTTTTAACCAGTATTCTTAAATGGTTTCTGCTAGTGGTTCAAGTATATAGTTCTTTCATACAATTACAATTTTATTAGAACTACTTTTTAATGCTTTTGACACTTTTCTAACATAAAGTTTTTGGCATTTATCCTGATGGTGACATGACCTCAGGAAATTATTTGATTGTTTCCATTATTCACTTATATTCTTCCTTTTAAAATGTGAGATAGGACAATATTATTTTCCTAACTGATGATTCATCAGGGCTATCAGATAAGCTCAGAAAAAAGTAGATGCAAAATATATTCTCATCATTTTAAAATGATTAAAATAGTATAACTAAATAAATATTGTTTTTATTTTAAAATAAATGAGATCCTTTATGCTGCTCTGATCTTGTGTGTTGATTTAACTGGATTTAGAACCTAACTCTGCAGAGCCAAGTTTCTCAAACCTTAATAAGTATCAAACCTGTGAAACAGATGGCTAATGTCTCACTCCAGAATTTCAGATTCAGTTGTTCTGGATGAGGCCTCAGAATTTGCTTTACTAATAAATTCACAGATAATGCTTATGTTGCTGGTGTGAAGACCACACTTTGAGATCTACTAGACAGGGTATTAGTAAATTAGATGAAAGTCTAGTATTAAAACCCAGCCTTAGAATATACCTGAAAGTAAACTTGGTAATTTCTTTTCATTTCCTTTGTGTCTGTCAGAAATTTAACAAAGTACATGACTATTTTTATACGAAAGAGAATCTAAACTGATTGACATAAATTTATATCTGGGGATTAATAATTTTCTCCTTATTAGAAGAACACTACTAGGTGTGTTCACATTTAAAATTGTACATGCTTCCTATGAAAATAATTTTTACCTATTGTTAATAAAAAGATGCAGGAATATTGTCCACTTTTATATCAATACTTAGAGAATTTCAAATTCATTCATGAATTGAAACAAATGTTAATATATCTAACCATAGCCCTAGATACAATGGTGACATAGGACTAACTTATACTAACACTATTCTTACTTATTTCCCCCTGATGTTCAAAAATTCATTTTGAAGAACAGACTTGAAAATGGAATGGAAAGGGCTCATCCACTCAGTCTCACAGTAATCCCATGAAATAGAAATTATAACCCCTCCCCCCTCTGTTTACAGCTGAGAAAACAGAAGCTCTTTGGGTTAGCTAATTTAAATTGCTAATAAGAGAGACTGGCTTCTATTTCAAGTTTATACTATTCTGAACCCATACTTTTCATATTACATCATGTTTCTTAACACTTTCAATTCACAAAAATGATGGGCTGGGACTTAATGTAGTCTATTATACTGAAGATTCAAAGTATCTAGATAGATGGGGAAAATATTGCTCATGGTATCTATGGTAGCTATGTATGATAGCAAAGACTCATGATTACATAGCTTGGTAAAAGTTAAAACAATTCCTTTCTATGTGACATATTAAAAATTATTATTGAAATTATAATTCAAATAATTCAACACCATTTAAAGAACTCAAACTCACTGAGAAATTATATGAATATTTTGTCTTTGTTGATGCCTCACTTGCTGTAGGCAGTAGTGACCTTTATTTTGTTTCCTTATCTTGGGCATGTTTCATCAACCACACACTTACAAACCATCTTTTAGTGTCGGTTACACTTCATTTGCTTAGTTTCACTTGTAATTTCAGAAGAAGTATCTTATTTTGCATTGCCTTCAATTTGGTGTAAACAGATTTTAATGTAAACACGTTTGTTAGAAAATCATCAACATGACTATTTCCATGGGCAGGGGTCAAGACTAAGAAAGTCATGCCACAATTTTCATAAAAATATAATTTAGCATAAATGAATAAATGTCTTACTCTTGGACTATAAAAAAGTTAAATTATTAAAATAGAGATAGGATTATGTGGAAAAAGTAAATTGCCTTATTAAATTTACAAATCTTTTAGATCAGCTTAGGAATTACAGCTAAAAATACTATCCTGGAAGTTAATTAGGAGAAGTGGTTATCAAAATTCTGTCGACTATCAGAAGTGTATTGAATTTTTTTTTAATGTTACTGGAAATTTCATAACCTTTGAATCTGAATTTAGCACTAAAATATGTGATTGAATGGATATATAATCTGGTAATCCCTTCTTCTAAAATTAGTGTAATTAAAAATTGATCCTTCTCACCTGAAAAATCATGTAAACTATGTTCTATTTCTGACCTTATATTTATTTAATCCAAAATTGTCATTATTATATTTTATTATTATGGTTAAATATTAAACCATGGAGTTTTAAATGAACAAAATTATTTAAAATCCTAAAACATAAACACTGACCACTGTTATTTTTTAACTTTATTGTGTTACCAAAATCAAACTTGCCCTATGTATGGTAATATAATTCAGTAATTCATACCTATGTTTTTTATGTTTATTATTTCTCACCATTTAGGGACCTCCTGGATTACCAGGTCTCAAGGGTGACCCCGGCTCCAAGGGTGAGAAGGTGAGAAAAAAAGATTGTGTTATTATAATTTTGATATTTTAATAGCAGAGGCAGTAATTTTTCAGACTAAGATCACTTGGAAGGAAATTTCAGAGAAAATCTTCACAGTTTTAACCAAGAAAAAGTTGTCAATCCTTAGCTTCCCAGATAAATTTAGAGAAAATATACAAATAGTGAAAATGTACCAGAGACATAGTTTCTCAATGTCTTCCTATAGGAACTTTATGGAGAAAGCATATGTCTATACTACAATAACTATTTAGAAAACAAACAGAGGGAATGAAAAAATGCCTATTTTTTATAAAAAGTGTTTTTAAACATGAAAATAAAAAAAATTAAACTAGATTATCTTTCAAATAGTAATTTGATTTCCCACAATGTATGCCAAATTGCATCAAATGATTAAAGAAAATAAGCCTGTTTAGAATGGCATTAATTATTTTTTGGATTATTTTTAAGCCTCCAAATGTCTCTCAAAACTGCAAGGTCTCTGAAGGATAGAAATTATTTCATATAAAATAGGGTGCTTATTAAAACAATGAATTTTTAGTTGTTTTTTCTCTAATATTACAAATGCTCATTACTGGTCTTTTAGTTGAGGGAATTCTCTTTAAATAAAAGAAACACTGAAGACAATATTTTTAGAAAGCATTTATTCCGTAATGTTTCCAACCTTTAGTAAAGGTCTTACTTAATGTAAGCAGTAAATGATCCTGTGAGATCAGGGGTCCCTGACCCCCAGGGCCATGGACCAGGACTGGTCTGTGGCCTGTTGGGAACCCGGTTGCACTGTAGGAGGTAGGAGATGGAGGGAGCAAAGCTTCATCTGTATTTTCAGCCACTCCCCAGCACTAGCATTACTGCCTCAGCTCCACCTCAGATCGTCGAGCATTAGGTTTTCATAGGAGCACCGCTCCTTGGTGTCAAAAAGGTTGGGGAGTGCTGTTTAGGTGTTGAGAAAGAGGTTCTTAATCCTATATTCTATTCAGAAAGTTAAAAATTTTATCTAAATTTTTTACTTTTATGTTTTATAAACTTAATGTGCAATTATTTTTTACTATAATTTAATACATGGTTGAAATTTACATATTATTAATTTTTTTCTCTCTGCCTTCTAAAGGGACATCCAGGTTTAATAGGCCTGATTGGTCCTCCAGGAGAACAAGGTGAGAAGGGAGACCGAGGACTCCCTGGAACTCAAGGAACTCCAGGAGCAAAGGGTGACGGGGTGAGGAAAGATATTTTCAAACTTCTTCCCATCTATACAACACAGACATGTGCACACACTCCTTTAAAATTCACCAAGAAAGTGATTTAGAGTGTCTTTATTCTAATTTCCTTAAGTCAATGGTGTTTTCAAAAAGAAATTTATATAACCTGAGACTAAATAAATTAAAAATATATGACTTAAGTTAGAATAAAAAAAAAAATCACAGTCCAGTAGTTAATTACACAAACATTTATTGAATTTCTAACAATACAAATCTTTATGCTGAAGGCTGCAGGAATATACATATATAGATATTGAAGTAAAATGGAAAAAAGAGTCTTAGGTTATTCTCAGGTATTTTTGCATTCTCTAAATTTGCAGTGTGTGTTGTTATTAAAAACATGAAAATGGCACAGTTGAGGATGCCTCTTTAATTTGGATGTTTCTCTCCATAGGGAATTCCAGGTCCTGCTGGTCCCATTGGCCCACCTGGTCCTCCAGGCTTACCTGTGCGTACTGGAAAAAATTATTCTACAAAGTAAGCTTATTAGTATACCAAAAAGGCATGAAATCTCCATATTTTAATCTTCGATTTGATTTGCATTTTCTAGGGTCCTCAAGGTCCAAAAGGCACCAAAGGCTCTGCCGTAAGTACCTTTCCCGTTGGTGTTTTGATTTTTCAGGGAAGTCTCCTCAAATGCCTGTTTTCTTTATCTTCTTCCTTTTCCTTTTTAACAGGGGCCTGCTGGCCAGAAGGGTGACAGTGGTCTTCCTGGGCCTCCTGGGCCTCCGGTAGGTACATGGCGTCAGCAGCGATGTCCTGGCAGTTAGCACCCTGGGACTGCCAGCGAGCTCTCTGAAGCCATAAGAAAGATGAAAAGATGCATTCTGTCAAAGTGCTGATTTTCCAGGAAATAGCAACTACATTAATTAAGAACTCAGATCTACATGCCGAGACTTATCTTTTAATTGGTTTCATTTTTTGAATATAATGATACCTTAATTATATTTTGTTTCTATTAGTTTTTGAAGAAATTATATTTTATATGTCACATTTCCTGAAAGCCATTGATTGTATGCCACAAAGCTACATTTTTATCTGACACTAGGAATAAAGAAAAAAGTCCAGAGGCTTGGCATTTTATACCTACTGCATATAATGATAATAATAAAAGTAATAATAACTACCACTACTAATACTGACATTTTCCAGGCTTCACACATCTATTAAATGATAGATCCAGGTGAAAAAACTTTAGTCTTCTGTCCTGATCTTGTTTCTAAACTGTGCGTGTGTTAACGTGCCAGGGCTGCCATAACAAAGTGCCACAAAGTAGGTGGCTTAAACAACAGAGATTTCCTGGCTACCAGTTCTAGAGGCTGAAAGTCATAGATCAAAGTGTTGGCAGCCTTGATTCCTTCTGAGGGCTGTGGGGGAAAGATCTGTTTGAGACCTCTGTCCTTGGCTTGCAGATGGTTGTCTTCTTATGTCTCTTCACATCATCTTTTGTCCATGCAAGTCTCTATGCTCAAATCTTTCCTTTTTATAAGGATACCTAAGTCATATTGAAATAGGGCCCATGCTAATGCCTCTTATCTTGTTAACTAAGTATCTCCACAGGGACCCCATTTCAAATACGGGATTATTCTGAGGTACCAGGGCTTTGGACTTCTATGTATGAAGTTTTGTGGAACACAATTCAGCCCATAACAATATGGATTAACTATTTGGTGTAGTTCCACTCTTACACATATATAAATTCAAGGTCACATTTCTTTTATTTGTTAATTTGTAAAGATTTAAGTTTTATATATTTGAAATGAGCTAATGTATATTTTTAAAAGTTTTGAATGTATCATAATATAGATCATTATCAAGCATAGTGGACAACTCATTAGATAACACGAGAACCTTAAAATGGTATTATAATCTTCAGAGAACAAAATCTAGTTGTGATGATAAGGCATGTATATGAGAACTAATTAGTACGTAAGAAAGCAATGCATTTAACATATGTCCACACAAATCTGTACTATGTTTCTTGTATGGAAAAAGGCCCAGAAATCATCTAATTTGTGTGCCTACTTCAATATATCCACTAGACTTTTTAAAAGAACTTACAAATTTTATAATATTGAATATGTATAGTAACAAGTACAGAAAACAGTGAAAATAGAGAAAACATTGAAAAGCTGCAATGATAATTTATGACATAACTGGTAGTAAGATACGCAGAATATTTACCTTAGGAAAGAATCACATGCACATCATCTCTTTTACAGGGTCCACCTGGTGAAGTCATTCAGCCTTTACCAATTTTGTCATCCAAAAAAACAAGAAGACATACGGAAAGCATGCAGGCGGATGCAGGTGATAATATTCTTGATTACTCAGATGGAATGGAGGAAATATTTGGTTCCCTCAATTCCCTGAAACAAGACATCGAGCATATGAAGTTTCCAATGGGTACTCAGACCAACCCAGCCAGAACTTGCAAAGATCTGCAACTCAGCCATCCTGACTTCCCAGATGGTATGTTAATAATACAAGACAAAGCAAATGTACTGAGCTTCTAAGTTACTGAGGTGCATTGTCAGCTCATTACTTCTAGTTAAATGTTTAATATAGTCTCCAAATAAAACTAAAGCAAACGATTAGTAATTCCAATCTTGTAGATAAAATACATCATTTACACAGCATAATGCAAGATCTGCTTTGAGAAATCTGTGTCTGTTAAATAAAGTTCCATTAAATTATGACAAGAGCATTTTTGGATGATTAGAGATGACAAAAATGCATTTTGCCTTGTAATTACTATCTTAGAATGGGTGTTATGTGTGCACACATGTGTGTATTACTATATGATTATATCATATATCTAAACTTCACATTAAAAGCAGTAACATTAACAAGATCAAATACCATAACTGAATCATATTTGATCTATCAATTTAGCAATGATTTGGTGAGTAGAATATTTAAGAATTAGGATAGCTTGGAGTAAAAACTTATTTCATTGATCCACAAATAACAGGGACTGCGAACAATTTATTTGTAATAATAATTGAGATAATTGATCATACTATTTGACAAAGCCTTTACATACTCATTCTAAGGAAACAGTTTTAGATATCCTATATTAGCTGACTAAATTCACACATTTACCAAACTTAACAAGAGATAGACCTTTATCTAATTTTAAATCTCTCACTTTATGTGGAAATACCTTGCCTTTCTTTTTACTCTCATTATATATCAATCATATAATGTTATAACTGAGATCTAATATCTCAGTACAGATAGAAAGTTTTAATGTGATTCAGAAACTACTATTAGCATGATGGAAGAATGTCATGAAATCCTGCTATTTTAATCAAGCCTGTTAACGTGAAAACACAGGTAGTTAGTTATTAATGGTTCCACACACACTGATAACACAGGTCTTCATATTTATAATACATTTATTTGAGAAGGATATGTTTGGTTCAATGTTAATTCAGTGATTTACTTCTGATCTAACTAAAGTAATCATATACATTTGAAAATCAAATGAAAAGGATGACAGCATGACAATATATGGTTGATTAGAACCTGAGCAGTCAAGACAAATTTTTGTAAATTCTTGGAAGGAAATCTCACTGTGAACTATAATTCCTTGTGGTTTCCATATAGTACCTACTTTATTAATTCTTTAGTATGGTTATTATTATTATATTTATGTATTTATTTAGTAGTGTTGGGCACTGTTCTTCATGCAGGGATTCACAGAGAAGCAGAAAGAACAATGCCCATGTGCTAATATTATCCAATGATGGAGATGAGAAAACCCTAAATATTAATAATAACATATTATGACAAATATGAAAAAAATTGGTATTTAGATAACTAAAAGACAAATCTACTTTGGATGAATAGAATGTTAATATTTCAGGAGGCGACATTTAAGCCAAAACCTTAAAGAGATAGCCAGTCACACAAAAAGAATCAAAGGGGTTTTGACAGTGGAGGATATAGGAGATTTGAAAAGCTTTGAAGACAAGATCTTGGTGTCTTCAGGAACCTGAAAGAAGGTCTCTATGGCTGAACAACAATTAGCAAAGTAGAAAATGACTTGAAGTAATTTGGAAAGAAACAAGATGAAATCAAAGGTGACTGGTTAAGAAGCTTTGGACTAATGTTGGCAAGAGATTATGGTGGCCTGATTTAGGGATGTAACAGTAAAAAAAAGAGATGAATAAGTTAAATATTAATTGAACATAGTATCTATTATATACTGAATTTATTGAATAAAGGTAGCTTAGCAATTAAGCTATTAATGTTATTTGAAAAAATACTTAATGGCAATGTTAACTGAATAAAATAAAAATAATGCTTAACACATAATTTAGAATTATATATTCCTAAAAGCCATAAAAATATCAAAGATTAAGAATGGTTATTCTTGTTGTTAAAATCTTGGTTTCTTTTTATTTCTTATATTTTTTTCCTGAGTTCACTTACTACAAGAAGAAGTTTCTGCTATAAAGCAATGTAAACATATGATCCTTGTGGCTGTGTAGATACTATCACCTCTATTGTTACAAATCACCTCTGTTATTATTCTCAGATGACTTAAGCAGTAAATAATATATGAGGAACATAAGGTTCGGTGTATCTGATTCTAATGTGCATGCAATTCATTATACATAAATAAATAGAATATTAATATTTGAGGAGGTGACACTGAAAATGAACCCTAAAAGTAACAAGCACGCTAAAGACAAAAAATGGTGTTCTAGGCAGAGTGTCTGGGGGCATTTTCACGGCTTTGAGGTGGAAAAGACAAAGGGTCACTTCAACTATTCAAACATATACCCCAAGATGACCGACCAAAAGCAGGAGCGAAATTTCTGTGGAAAACAACCTATAAATATTTATTTTATTTTATTTATTTTTAATAAAATTTGATATATAATGCATTCGATTTTTGCTATAAATGCTTTTTGTCTGTGACTTTTTTTTCCTGCTTCTAGGTGAATATTGGATTGATCCGAACCAAGGTTGCTCAGGAGATTCCTTCAAAGTTTACTGTAATTTCACGTCTGGTGGTGAGACATGCATTTATCCAGACAAAAAATCTGAGGGAGTAAGTACCAATCTGTTTGGTGGTGACTGTTGACAGTTCCTGCCATGTTTTTGCAATATTGAACTAAACAGAAAAATTATACTGTCATATTTTCATTTATCTGCTTTTCTTACAAGGTAATTAGAACATTTCATTAGCATAAACATGAATAAGGCACCAAAGTGTTGTACAGAGTTAACAAATACTTCTCTTCTTTATTTTTTGCCCAGATGTATTCTTTTTGCACCTGCTTGCTCTCTAAAATTCTGACTTTCCATGACACAGCACAGCTGATTCTCAAATTTTAGTGCATTTATAATATTCTTCATTTCAATTACCACATGATAGAACTTGCAGCTGTATATTATGCTGAAAATATACAATTTTATAAAGAATTAATTTTTTACATAAGGGTATTCTTTACACTTGTGTATTTTTTAAATGCTTTGTCTCTTCAAACACATTTCTTGATTTTCACCTAGCTGTTACAATATGTTTGAGTTCTATCTTCGAAGCCGAAGGCAAATTATTAACACAAGGAAAGATTTTTCACTAGCATGATTATATTCTTCAAACATTGCAAAGATGGGAAATTTTGCTTTTATTTGCATTCTTCAAATAAATCACATTGTTTTTTACAAATGATGTGAACATACAGAGACACAAGTAGCTTTATGTGAGGCTAATCTGTTTGGGAGAGAAGTTAAGTTTGTAAGTAAAGGGTGGGGGAGTAGGAATGGGGACAAAACCTTCCAGCCACACGTGGCTTGTGGCAAAACACAATAAAATGTTTCTAGCCCCCAGAGACAAGTGGAAAAATGGAAAATGCCTCTTACATTGAGGCCTTATGTACCCTTATATTTTGCTGATCTTTGCAAAGCAAAACAATAAATGCAAATCTGTAAAGGATTTTAAACATTCTTGCCAGCAGGGAATGATTATCCTTGCTTTCTGCCAGTGACTTTTCCATAGCATCCTGCCCTTAGTTGAAGCTGGATACTTTCAGGATGCCTCCTTTGGCTGATGGTACTGGCCTTGCTGGCTGACGCCAGCTGGTATTGTGAGGGTTTTGTTTTAAGAGGACCCTAAGAGTCCCACCAATGTCCCCAAACCATTAGTAGGCCTTTGCTGGATTATTTCCTCCACTCTTTTTCTTTCACTTTTTTTTTTTTGAGCAATTAAAACAGGAAGAAAATGACTCAGTCTTCACTAAATGGGAAATCACAGTATCTATCTCAAATTATGCTCTTTATCTCATTTTGTGTAATTCAGAGTAGACCATTTGAAAAGCTCTTTAGCATCTTAGTCTGACTGAAAATTACTGATACACATAAACTGTACTGTTCATAATTTTTACCTACTTTTTAATTTTTCTGCTCCTTTGTAACAGGTAAGAATTTCATCATGGCCAAAAGAGAAACCAGGAAGCTGGTTTAGCGAATTTAAGAGAGGAAAACTGGTATGTTATTACCTCAACATGAAATGGTTTATCTTGAGCTTAATAAATGAAGCACAAATTATACATCTCTAGATCCTGACTATGAAAGTCAAATTATACTAAGCAGGATTCCATATGTTCTTTACTTTGCTCTACCTATATGTCTTAGACCAGTGTGCTATTCTAGAGATGTTTAAAATTTCTGTATCAAATAATTGGAAACATACTAAATTTACTAAAATAATATGATCAAATAAAGTACACTTCTCATTAAGTACCTGAGATAGACATCGTAAAAATGGATTATGTTAGAAAACTCAGGTATAGAGAATACAATATCTATTTAGTATCTCTGATTCCAGCTATTTCATTTTCCTTCTGCTTGAAACCTAATTTATTCTGTTTTCTATTTTGATAAGAACTTTTGGAATGTGATTTTTTTTTATTACATTTGGAATTAAAATAAACTGACTTGTCCCTCTATTTGTATTACAGCACAAGTTTACTTAGATATTTTCATATAATTATCAGTTCACTGTTAATTTTCTAGAGAGATTTTAAGGTTAGATGCCAAAACTAAATTTGTATTTAAAGCTGTTTATATATATATATACATATATATACACACACACACACACATATATATATATATACACATACACACACATATGTGTATATATATATGTATATATATATACACACACATACATACATACATACATACATACATACATATAATATATATGTATATATATGTATATAGATATGTGCGTGTGTTTAAAATATTAATTAGAATATATTCAAATTAAAGTTTCTCACTTATTCAGATAAATATTCAATTCCTATTTTTAAAAAGCTATTATTTTCCATTAATGATAATTATATAATTATTACTCTATATAAATATACACATTACCTTTAGTGTTCTTCTCTAGTTCAGTCTTCAAGTTACATATCAAATGTCCATGTTACATTCTTATCTGTAATGAGTTAAAAATACATACACAGAACTGTTTGTGTGGTTTTATTTTTTATTTTTTTGTTTTGCTTTCCTTAGAGTGCATTTCCCAAATAGCTTTTTCTCCCCTCCAGCCTCACAAGGATTTTCATCATCTGACAGTTAATCAGTAAGGATTAAGTAAAATCAACAATAAGGAGCAAAGTCATAGATAACTGCTTTCTAATGACTTAATCTATAACCTAAATAAATTTCTTAATGTTTTAAAAATCTAAGTTTATATGTTTCAGCTGCCCCCAGATATGTCAATTATATCTTATATCTCACAAAACAATTCATGAATTTGATTTTAAAAAGACAGTTTTTAATAATCTGCAATCGAGACTATTTTCCTGCTCTAAATACAAAGTAAATGTTCCCTGACTCAACACAGATGCACTTGGATTGTCTTAGGCATTATGCTTGGTACCGAAGGTAAAATGATGAATAAGTACGTCATCTAGGAATGGATAGACAGGCAGGTCTATACTGAAAACCAAAAGAACAAAATTCCTCAGAAGACTATGGCCCCAAAATGAAAAATGCAGGAAACTGTTTAACTATTTGGATTGAATAGATATACTATGAAGTATTTAAGCACTAAGTGAAATAAAACACCATGAAAATAGTTAACTTTTACATTGCACTGAGATTCCTGTTTTCATTGTTTCACTATTTTATCACTCTATTATTTAAAAAGATACACACATATAATGAAAGGTTTCCTGGAAATCAAAATAATTTTTTTTTGCAATTTTTACTGATTAGGAATCTGAAGATTAGAAATAACGTGATGTTTTCAAAGATAAGTAGTGCTTACATTCACTCAGGTTTGAATGCAATCCTGATTTCATAAAATCCTGTCTTCTGATGCTCAATGTACACTTTCTTCCATTAAATAAAAATGGGTTTGTTGATTCATCTACATGCTTCTGGAATCAGTTTACTGTCGACAGTGATTTTATTATTTTATAACATAAAAGAGGAGAAGAGTCTTTATGTGTCTTCTTATTCTTTTATTCCCAGCTTTCATATTTAGATGTTGAAGGCAATTCCATTAATATGGTGCAAATGACATTCCTGAAACTGCTGACTGCCTCAGCTCGGCAAAATTTCACCTACCACTGTCATCAGTCAGCAGCCTGGTACGATATGTCATCAGGGAGCTATGACAAAGCACTTCGGTTCCTGGGATCAAATGATGAGGAGATGTCCTATGACAACAACCCTTACATCAAAGCACTGTACGATGGCTGTGAGGTGAGGATAATTTCTACTTGCCTTATTTCACAAAGAGAGAGGCAGCATGTAACCATTAGTATGGCCTTAAGTCATATTTCTTTTATAAAATGGATGTCAGTTAAGATTTGATGTTTATCACTGACATATTGAAATACAGTATATTAGAAACCACTAATATTCACACACACACACACACACACACACACACACAGAAGAATTCTGAATAGACACATTTTTAAAGCTATAACAGGTAATTTTGGATCATTTGTTATTTTTGTGGAATTATTCTTGATATTTGAATACTATTATAGCTAGTTATTCTTGAAATTTAATAAAAAGCTTAATTTTTTAAAATTTCATTTGCCTCTTTAATCCATGATTCTAGAATGACCAATAAAGGAATTATCATTATACTATTTATACCATTGATAAGGGATTTGTTGATTGGTACTATGTGAAACCAGTTTAGATAATCTATTATCATTTTTGTTATTTTTATCCTCTGGTACTGTCTTTTTCACACATATGGGATTCCATGCAAGGAAATGACCCATAGAGCACCCTAAAAAGCTCATTGTTTTAGTTGATAAATGAAAGAAGTCACAATTACAAATAAACAGGCCTGTGCCTTCAACAAAGTTAATAGAAGACACAGCAAAGAATAGAAAATAAAGCAAATGAAAAGAAGCCAGTATTTTGGATTTCCCAAAAGCAATGTATTGATATTTACAAAGTTAATATATATGAGCAGAAATGCTTTGACTTTTGACCTCTCACATAATAATTCCTATATTGTATTCAATTTTTAAAGAAAATTTGGCTGTTTATGTCTTAATTATGATTATAATGGTAAGGCTATATTATTTATGTAGGGGTGTGACCCAATACCAACATCCATTTTTCATATTTAATGGTATTTATCAGTTCAATAAGATTCTCTTCAGTTATGCAATATATTAAAGTGTTATTGTTTTGTAATTACAGCTAAATATTAAATGTAGTTGTCAACATTGAAAATTTAAAGCTACATGTGACATCAGTGATAACAAGAGTTAACTACCATATTGATAATAGCACATGTGTTTTACTGCTCTTTTTTCTTACCTTCTTATCACCATTCAGAGGCTTAAAAAATAACATAATGTTAAAAATATAAAATGATTGCATAACATTTTTATTTCTGCTTAACTTTACAGTCCAGAAAAGGCTATGAAAAGACTGTGATTGAAATCAATACACCAAAAATTGATCAAGTACCTATCGTTGATGTAATGATTAATGACTTTGGTGATCAGAATCAGAAGTTTGGATTTGAAGTTGGTCCTGTTTGTTTCCTTGGCTAAGATTAGAACAAGAACATATGAAATCGACAAAAAATATACCTTGGTGCCACCAATCCATTTTATGCCACATGCAAGTTTTGAATAAGGACGGTACAGAAAACAACTTTGTTACATGTGTATGTACCAGTTAGGCAATATGGATGCCCTTGTGGGGGCAGAATCACATGAGAAAAGATTTGAAAATGATTAAAAGAAAAAAAAAAAAAGAGAGAGAGAGAGTGTGGCTGAGATGGAAACAGGCCTTATTCTTGATTCCCAATTTTCATCTCTCCTTTTCCTATTTGAATTTCTTTGGTGCTGTAGGGAAAAAAAAAAGAGAAAAATATATATTCATAAAAGATATGGTGCTCATTTCCATCCATGAAGGATGTGCTAAAACAGTGTGTTTAATAAATTGTAATTATTATATGTACAGTTCTATACTGTTATCTATGTGTCCATTTCCAAAACTTGCACGTGCCTTTGAATTCCATCTGACTCTAATTTTATGACAATTGCAGAATTATGATGGCAATAAATATATGTATTATGAAAAAATAAAGTTGTAATTTCTGATGACTCTAATTCCCTTTCTTTGATTAATAATAAAATGCCTTTGTATATATTGATGTTGAAGAGTTCAATTATTCGATGTCGCAAACAAATTTCTCAGAGGGCAAAAACCTGGAAGATTTTTGGAAGCACACTCCGATCAACTCTTCTCTGCTAAGAGTAACTTTGATGAATCTCAGCCAAAAATATGCATTTTTGATGCTTTGTTCAGTGCTATACCTCAACCTTTTTCTTTTCAGAGTCCAGGATTTCACAGGATGCTTGTATATATGAAAAATAAGCAAGTTACTATTTTTGGACAGGAAAATGTGTATGAAAAGCTCTTTTAACAAATGGATGTCTCCATCAAGCAAACAGACAGATGTACAATTTTTTACTACCTTATCTCTTTGTTTTCAGTGTGCTTCAATCATGCAGGTTAATATTAAAAGTTGGAAACTAAACAATTATTTATGAATATGTTCATTGTTATACTTAATAATCAATTTCTTGAATTTGATTCTAAGTTGCATATTATAAGTCTCCAAAATTTATTTTACCTGCAACTGCCCAACAGATATTATTTCTTTTCTTTCAGGAGAATATCATACATTATTTGACCTGCCTAATTGCTAAATAACGTATGGGTGGACTGTTACTAACAGAGCTTGTTTTAAAATTATACTTATTAAAAAGTCATAACTTTTTTTTTCCCCACTAAGGTATTTCCTTTCAGGTAGTTTGAAATAGCAGTAAAATTTAAAAATTACAAACTGAACTCTGTATCTATTTTAAGTAATATATGTAAGACTTGAAAATAAATGTTTTATTTCTTATATGAAGTGTTAAATTAATTGATACCAGATTTCACTGGAACATTTTCAACTGATAATTTATCACAAAAGAGCATACCTGTAATATTGAAATTAAAACGTGAACATTTGTCATTCAGAAATTCTTTTATTTTTGAAATTAAGTTTGTAAATGTCCTTTCAAGAAGGGAGATATGAATCGTATAAATAAACTAAAGTCTTGTCTACCTGGATTGGTCATTCTCTTTCTTAAATAGGGTTCAAATTACTCTACTGCAGAAAAGACTTTCAATTCTGTTTCCTGACCATCCAGATTAGAATAGTTTCACATTTTGAAAAGGAATATTATCCTTCTAAATTGCTTAAATTCTCCACATGTCTAAAATAAATCACCACATGTTAATACACTATTTACAAAATAAAATAGGTTATATTTAAAGTTTCAAAAAGATATTTTTCATAATTAAACATTTTACAAACTCTAAAATATATGTTCAGAATTTCAACATTAGAAGTATTTCCAGAATTTTTATTTGAATTATAGTCTCTAGATCATGGATAAAATAATATTGTTTATCAAGAAGGGGTCCACATGTCAGACACTTTAATAAATGTTTAGCAATAAGAGAGACTCTTTTGCATATTGATCTGCATTGGGGAAGCTGCATTATTTATGTAAACAAAACAGCCTCAAACTTGGCACTCAGTGGGATTAATGAATAAATAACTGAATCATCTATTCTTTTCTGTTCCTTTTATATTTAGAGATGGTCTTCTGCACAGCATCAGATTTTTTCTCTTCCTTATAATTGATTTAACCTAGACAAAAGGAAGCTCAGTGGAATAGAAAAAGCTTATTATATGGAATTCTAGTCCTGTCCCACATATATAAGTTATTCATATGTAAACTGTGGAGAATAATATTGACCTTGCAGGATTGGGTGGATCCTGGTCCTGATACACATAAAATTTGGTCTCTCTTTAAGAAAAATAATACAAAATTACCAATATGAAATTATATATATCTATATCTATATATATCTATATATATATATATACACACACATATATGTATATATATATAGCATGAGTAAAGATATTACAATTAATTTAAAAGCTGAACCCTGACCAAAATATCATAAAATCCTAGAAAATGTCTATGTTTTTATTAATTCCATGAAGTACTTCTATAATACTTTTATTTTTTTTATTTTTATTTTTATTTTGAGACGGCAATCTCTACCTCTCCTTATGAGAATTTTATAATTTAATTTCTTACAGAAAGAAAAGGTTTCTCTAGCACATTAGATTTACACAAAGTTGCACAAATACACTGATACCCATTTTTAAGTTACTTCTCTATGTCTCTTTAAAGACATAGAGAAGTAGGCCTTCTTTCCATAATGATGGATTTGCCTTTTGTCAAAACTGAAAAGCAAACCCTATGTTCCAAGAGAAGATCTTATTCCAGTGACAACTCAGGGCGAAAAGTAAGCTAATGAGTCTACTAGCTTAATGCACCATCACATCGGGGTCTCTGGTGAAAATAAGATGTCCTCCAGCTATTTGGGGACTCACTGAGAAAGATGATTATTTCTAAGGCACAAGAAAACTTTCACCTGACATGACATGCACTTCTGTGCTCAACTCTGGGATGCCAGACTGAATTAAACACAACTAACAAGTCCTCTAAGAAAGACGCTACCTTGTGCATCCTTCAGGTCAGCATGGTGGAAAAGTCTAAAAGTTCCCTAATAACACAAGATTAGGCAGCTGATCTATTTTGAGAAAATGAAATTATTGAGTAAAAATTATCATAGCTACCATCCTGTAGGTGAAATGCATTTCATAATTGTATTTTTATGTAACTAAAGATTTTTGCCTGTCTAGAGAGTAACAAAGTTCACACGTTAACATTATTATTTACATTATTACCTAATTATTTCTACATAGCTGTAGAGATTTTTATATCACCATTGAGAGAAATGAATAAAAAAAAAAACAATAAGAAAAAAAACCTTAAAGGAATGAATTATTTAACTAAAAGTAGAAAAGTAATATGACTAATAAGTCAGTTTTTTAGTTTAGAATTTTTGTGAAGCAGTTAAAGTCTCAATGGAGTTTTCTTCTCTATTCAGGAGACCCTTTCAACACCTGGAGAAGAAAAAGGGGGTTGGAGAGGACAAGGGAGAGTGAAGAGCTGAGCCAGGGGGCAAGGGTGGGAAGAGTTTTTAAGCAAATATTTTCTAAAGATAAAGCCAAGTGACTTTGAATCGCTGAATCATGAAACACTTATGCCAGAAAACAGAAAACTTGATGGTCATTTAATTATTAGTTAATCATACTCAAGTTTAGGAATTAACTCCACGGTGAAGATAGGTTTCTACTGAGAGAGAGAGAGAGAGAGAGAGAGAGAGAGAGAGAGATTGAGAGAGAGAGAGAGAGAGAGAGAGGCAGAGATTTGGACACAGAGGAAAGCAATGAGCAGAGGCACAGGGAGAAGACAGCCATCTTCCAGCCACCGAGACAGGCCTGGAACAGGTTCCCCCACAGCCCTCAGAAGGAACTGCCCACTTGGTGCACTTCTTGCCTCCAGAACTGCGAGACAATAAACTTATTTAAACTACTCAGTTCATAGTGCTTTTTTAAGAACACACTTAGAAAACTACTACTAGGTATTAAATAAATATTTATTTTTGTTCAATTAATTGAACAGATGAAAAACTCAGTATAATCTAATAATTCTATGTTCTTAGATGAGAGAAATTTTGATCGAATTGTTAAAAATACCTGGATCACACATTCATGATATATAAAGCAAGACATTTTTCTTCCAGTGTTTACTATTCAACATTAAACTGTTGACCATTAAACTAATTAAATCTGTCTTATGTGAGAAGAAACACATACAGAGGGAAAGAAAAAAGATGACCAATGAGTCTGTGCAACTGCAAAATAGTGGTTGGCAAATGGGCTAAATATTAATGAACTGTATGAAATTGGAAATTGAATATGGATAAGGATATATAACAGTGTAAGAGATTCAGCTGAGACATACTTTACATATTTCTCCATGAATGAAACAGACGTATGAACCCTCACCATTCAGACTTTAAAGACATGCCATATATTAACAAATTAAAAATGGATAATAGTATTGACGATAACAATAATAATAAGTAATTTTGTAATACGCAAAATATAGGGAACTGAGGTAATCTGGCAGGGGTTCTAACCTTGGTTGGGAGCCCAGGAAAATACCTGAGTAAACGGCCTTCAGTATGTGACCCGAAAATGTAGAGACATTTTCCATCTCAGTAACAGAGAAAGAAAGTGTGTTTAAGTAAGGATAATGATCATATCATAAAACTGGGCAAAAAAAAAAAAATTCTTGGAAAAAAATTAACTGAGCATTTTCCTTTTTCTTTTGGAGTATTGTTAAAAAGGTTTTTTATTTGTCTAATGTTTATTCCTCTTACCACTCCAAGTTCTCTGGTGCAGTTTTGAAACTTTGTGAAACAGGCTGTAGCTCCCTCAGGCTGCTGCCCAACCTGACCTGACACATTAGAAACAAGGAATAAAATAGAAAGACATGCCTCAGAGACTCGCTTAAACTTCTGCAGCGAAGAAAAATACAGTTCTGACCACCCAAATTGAAAATCCAAAGCAGAACGCCAGAGATAAAATGATCCCAGAAATAGAAACAAGCAATCATCAAGAGCAGGATCTAAAGCCCCTGCTGATAATTTAGTCTCACAGCCCAACTAAAGCAGAAGAAAATTCAATATTGGTCAATGAAGTAACTAAAGTATTGAGGAAAATAAAATCCCAGTGCCTAAGATAACAACAGTATTGATGTCTGCCGAGTCTCTGTGACAGATGCACCAGGCTGCCCCTGCAGAGGTGGCTGCAGAGCTATATGCCAGCTTGTGGCATCATAAACTATTTAATATAGACAGACCCATCCCTAGGATGGAGTCATTTTGGCAGTTAGTCAATGTTCTGCTTTTTGGGGGGCCCCATGCTACTGCCAGCCATCAGCTGGGCAGTGGTTCTCTGAGCCAGGGGAATCTGTTTTCCAGACAGAGCAGAAAATAGACATGAGACATGATTCCACCATAGGCCAGGCTGAAACTGGCTCGATCTCCAAAGCCACGCGAGGCATATTATTGCAAACACCAGGAGAACCCTTTGCATAATATCGCCTAGCCCCTCTGCAAGAAGTCATTAAGGAAATGATAGTAGAAGTCCTAAATTGGAGACCAAGGAGCCGAACCCGGCCCTAGGACCTGTGTTGTTTGGCATGAATAATGTTGGCTCATCCACATCCTTTAAAGATATTTTTAAATTAGTTGCTAATCTTTAACAACTTGGACTTCTGGCTTCTCTTGAAAATTTGGAAGATCTGACACAAGGTAACTATGTGCCCGATGCATCTTTCCTGGCGGGGGATGGGGGATGGGAGGGGGTGGCATACGTTCTCTAATTCGCTGTGCCCTTAGCACTCCTTGTTTGTTTGCATCTCATTTGCTTCGTGTGGCTTGGCCCTTCTAGGCAGTTAAGTTCTAAACCCAGGGTTTAGATCTGGAACAAGAAGAGGCAAGGGAGAATAGAGATGAGGAAATATTGATCAGAGAGGAAATTCATTGTCCAGAACGAAGCGATAGCCTTTTCATATTAATGACATTAATGATATTAATAAATTCAGAAGAAATTGGGAAGATTACCCAGACAGCAAGGAAAGGGAGTCAGATCTCCTGTGAGGTCTTATACTTTTTTAGCCAAAATAGTGAAGGTGTCCAATAACCAGAGAAAGTCCATCTGAGTAAAATCTGGCTTCTAATACCATAAACTACGTGGCTACAACAACTGACATTTATTTCTCCCAGTCCTGAGGCAGGACGTCCAAGATCAGGAAGCCCCCGTGGTTGACGTCTGGTGAGTGCCCTCCTTCTGGCCTGCTGCCCTCCCACAGTGCCCCACATGGTGGAGAGAGAGGGAACTCGCTCTTGCTCTTTCTTCAAGGGCACAGAACTTATGGCAAGGGCCCCGTGTTCATGACCTCAATAACCTCATAAAAGACAAGGAGGAGAGCTGCATGAAGAGACACCACAGAAGCAAGGTTCAGAAGGGCCCTGAGCTCAGCAGCTTCTGTCCCTGTGGAGTTGGGGCCCTAGGCATGTGCATGTGTTCACCGATCTAGAAGCCGTCACAACTCCATACTTCTGGGATTTTATGGAGGCTTCATCACGTAGGAATGATAAATAACTAACTTGATTCCAGCTGCTCTCCCCTCTCCAGAGAATGGGAGTTAGGGCTAAAAATTCCAAGCTTTTAATCATGGCTTGGTCTTTCTAGTAGCCAACCCACACCCAGGAGCCCACCAAGAATATTGCCTCATCAGAACAAAAGGCATTCCTATTGCCCAGGAATTCCAAGGGATTCAGGAATTCTGTGTGAGACACCATCACTCAGAAAGCTGCAAAGGCCTTAGGAGCTCTGTATCAGGAATCAGGGGAGGGGTAGAGACCATGTATGTTATTTTGATTTGTCAAATAACAAATAAACCAAATTAAATCAAACTATTCAACTCTAACTTCCGAACTTATATAAAAATAATTCTAAAAATGGTTAGCACAATTTTGATACCACAATGCAATGAGACTCGTAAAAAAGAAAATTACAAGTCAATCTTACTTAAAAATATGAATGCAAAATCCTAAATAAAATGTTAGAAAACCAAATATACTTCATACAGTAAATTATATGATAATATTTCGTGAGTCCAAGTTTGTCTTAATATCCAAAAGCAACTAATGCATCAATACCATTAACATATTAGAGGTGAAACCCATATGATCTCCCCATTGAAGAATAAAAACTCACTTTGTATAAATTCAAGATCTATTAATATTAATTTGTTGCAAAATAAAAATGGAATTGATTTTGCTTAACCTGTCAAAGCATATATATAATACGATTTATTCTTGTACTGGGATTCCTCAGCAGAGCAGCAAAGACAAATTAAAGAAGAACGGATAGAAGGAACAAATGGACACAGAATAAGATATAAATTTTATTATCACAAGTGATATGATTTTATACTTAGATAATCATATAAATTCACAGTAAAATTATTATAATATACAAAAATATTGCAGTTTATATAGTGACAGCGATTAGAAAAAAAATAAAAACTATTCTGTTGAACAAGAAATATGGGATAAAATGGTTTTCTGACAATTCTGAGAAGTCACTTTATAATTTCTGAACTATTTAACTAGACTTCTTTTACTTTGTAAATATAATTCATCATTTTCTTAACTCATGCAGTAAATTTTACTTCAAATTGATAACACTCAAAGCTCTGAAACAGAAATGTAAAGGATGTGTGGAGTTGATCAAACTCTCCCTTTTATTCGCAGGAAGATTTAATGGAATCGATAATATTCCAGTCCTTAAAAAACAGTACCCAACACAAGATTTGACAGAGTATGCAATAAAGGTAGTGTGTGCACTTTTGTTTGCCTTATTACTCTAGGGTTTTCAGTATTCTGGAAACTAGTTATAAGAAATGAATAACTTTCAAAAATAAAGGCTAGATGAAGATAAATGTGCCGCTGCAATTTTACCATTGCCAAATTCTGATTTCAGGAACTACATAAATTCAAATGTGCCAAAGGTAAAATTATAATTAGTATTCATATCTGTTCTTCACAACTCTTTAGCAGAGTCTGTTTATTCTAACAGTTGTATTTGTAATGCATCCCGTGCCCTGACAGATACTAACAAAAGTAAATCAGCAAAATAATTCTCCCTCTTCTTCCAGCCTCAGGCTCTGGGCAATCACAGAAACTATGAACATCTGCTTCGGTTCTGATTGCCATGTTCACTGATGCAGTGCACCCAAATAAGCAACAATTAGTCTGTTCAGCATGTGTCAAAAGATCCGTCAAGTTAATTCAAATTAAGACAGAATAAATTGAATCCAGTTGGCATCCGGCATATTTGCATGCAAAGTTTAAACAAGCATCAACTGCTCCATGTTTTCTTTTATTTACTAGCAAAACAAAGATACGTTGTTACATAATTTCAGAAATAACTATTTCTCGTTATAATTTCACTTCCATCATTGGATGCACTTTTCTGGGGTGGAAAATTTTTCTAATATATTTGAGTGGGCTTCTGTATTGCATTTAGATTAAATAGTGTTATTTTTCTCAGACTCACTTGTCTTATTTCCATTAATTAGCTCCTAGGTATACAAATGGGTGTCAAAGCTTGAGATGCATGCATCTTCATAAATTACGCTTCTAAAGATGAGCTCTTTTTAGATATAAACCTAACATTTATCTCTGAAATTTTAAACATTCTACAAAACTTTGGTGTCTTTAATTGTTCAGGTGATAGAGTCACACATCTCGTTTATTGGATAGCAATCTTCAGTATCAACCAACTCTGTACCTGAACAGATAGAAAATGTGAACATTCAGAGAGTTAGCAACACTCTTAGGAATCAGGCAGGTCCTCAGCCTAAGAAAGAATGACCGCAGTGGCACTAATTATCACCTGTTCCGCTTTCCAACTGTCACAACTAGATAATGCTCCATGTTCCATCTCTATTGATGTTTGATACGAGTCATGTAGAAGGTCACCAAATGTGCTGTACACTATTGATCTTTGAAGGAAGAGCTTCATGATGCTGCTGTACTGCTAAGTAATACACCTAGATGAAATAACTTTTGTGAAAAAATTAAAAAAAATTGCTTTACCAGGCTCTTAATGTTTACTTTTAATGAGTCATATTCTCTCACTTTTGATACTTCATCAGTGAGAGAGGAACAAGGAGGCTGTTAGAATTTGTGGTTCTGATTGAAATTGGAAATACGAGAACTAAAAAAAGTGATGAAGAATATCCTGCTTTTAGGAAATACAAAACAATTAGCCTAGGGTGTATAAGCAAGAACATTCAAAATGACAATTAGCAAACATTTACCAGGATGTCTTCAGGCCTGGATGTCGGTGAATATTTGCTGAGATATTAGAGCAGGACAGACTAACAGGTCTGATTTGTATAAAATAGAAATAATTAGTCCTATACAGTCTAGGGAGTGAGACACTTCTTCCTTTTTTTTTTTTTTTTTTTTTTAGTATGAGTATCTAAGAAACTCTAGTTTGTAAATAACATTGTCTGATAATACAAATTTTGGCTGCTAGAATTGGCATTGAAGAAGAAAAGAGTACGAAGTAATGATATATCTCCCAAATGGTCAAATTATATTCATAATAACATGCTGCTAAAATCTGATTATGGTGAGGTCCTGGGGACTATTTCCTGTAGCTATATCCTGGAGCAGATTTTTTGTCTTTCAGGAAGCCTGTGAGAGGTCTGGTTTTAGTGAGATAGAGCAAAAGCTTCCTTTTGCTCAGAGTTCTCTAGTGCTAACTCTAAGTCGTGTGTGTTTGCGTATTTGTGTGTGTGTGCACATATGTATGTGTGTGTGTGCACATAAACATTATCAGTATATACAAGAAGGCTTAAACAGAGAAATAATGAAATTCAGTGAGACTGAGCTGTATTGAATATCCAGTTTCAGGTCAAAAGTTTTATAGTCATTGACTATTTTTAAGTCCCATAATTTTTCTTTTACTCCTTCTATTTTAGAAACTTATGGGGAGTCATGTTTGGTTTAGACTTTCCCATGAAGAAGCTATTATGTCTCCTAGATAAGAAATATGTAATCCAACCATTTGCATTACAGTTATGTCAATTTGAGTAAGTCTAATGTGTAATAGTTATTAGGACAATCATACATAGATTTAATCAATACATAGAGTTGTTCAGGTCCACAAAGATATTATAAAGTTGAGAGAAGTTACAAGCTATCTTATATTAAATTGTTTACTCCATTTCTGAGATCAAGAAATCAGCATCCACAACATAATGTCCATGATCATGCCCAGCAAGCTCAGCAGCCCCATTTGACGGGGGAGAGGCCTACATTCCTTGATCTTTCCCATCTTCTTACTAAGAGCTAAGTCTAGTCATCAATAAGTCCTTCAAACTAATATCTGGAGGATACTTATTCTGATGTTTACCTCACAGTCACCCATTCTGTCTTAGAAATATTTCTGAGCTTTGCAGACACCTGGACTAAAAGAGCTGAGATGGGAAGCTAAAAAACTGTATGGCCCGTTTCTCCTTTTGTATCTTGCATCCAAATATGAAGACTCCTGCTCTGACAGCCAGATTCCATGAAAGGTGAAGGAAAAAAGAACTGAGAGTTGTAAGTCTGTGGTCTCTGAACTCAGATGTATCAGATGGAAATAGAGCCATTTGAAATAGCTTGTTTCCACGAGCTTGATAGAAATGCGAAGATGAATAAAGTTTCTCACATCTGTAAACCAGGGTGGCTTTCGTCTTTCCTTGAGCTCTTTCAGAAAACCAGGATAGTATGAGTGTACATAAGAGACATTAAGGTAAGTGTTATTTTATCTTAATTGGTTATTCTAAAGTGAGCTGTGTGGGTATTTAACTTGTTCAAAACCCCTTCTCCCTCTTTGAGTCATCTTTGTATCAAGGTCTCGTTTGTATCCCTATTTCTGTATTTATTTAATTTTTATGTTAAATCTAAAAACAATAATTATATTTATCTCTATTATCATAACCCTTTATATATTTTATCCAACATTTTTGGTCCTTTTAGATTTATTATGTCATCAAAAATATTAGAAGGGCTTGTTTTATCATTCATCCTCTATCTCTCAGGAGATACGGGCTTTTTTTCCCTGAAACATTTTAAAGTCAGTTTCAAATATGTTTACCTCTAAATATTTCAATGTGATTTCCTAAAAAATAAGGATTTTCTCTGACACGACAACAGCAAAAGTATAAAAATCAGGCAATTAATAATGACACATCACTATTACATAATCTACAGGCCTTATTTAAGTGTCACCAATTATTTGAAGATCACATTAGTTTTCTTGTCTCTTTAGTCTCTTTAATTTGGAATAATTTCTCTACACATCTTTGTGTTTTATGACCTTACACTTTGGAAGAATTCAGAACAGTTATTTTGTAGACTGCCCTGCAGTTTATCTGACGTTTCCTTATAATTATATTCAGGATAGGCATATTGGCCAAAATACCACAGAAGGGATCCATTGTTCTTTTCAGCACATTATGTCAAAAGACACATTGTGTAGATTTGCTCCATCACTATTAATAATAAACATAATGGCTTTTCTTACCTTGGTATCTGCCCTCTCTCTCTCTCCAAAATTGCTATCTTCCCTGTTATCAATAAGTATCTTCTGGGGAGATACTTAGAGCTATGCAAATATTCTATTTTCATCATACCTTTTCCAACTAATTTTAGCATCCATTGGTGATTGTCTTCTGAATATATTTCTTTGATGGTTTCCCAATTACAATCTTCTATTTCCATTGTGCTTTCTACAAGAGTTTTCCCTATCCCCATTTATTTTTTTGTGTCAGTATAAACTCACATATACTTACTTTGTTCTATGGATTATAATACACCACTATATTATAATTATTTATTTTTGTTGCTCAAATTCTCCAGAATTGACCAATAGGATCCCCTTCAAGCTGACTTCTGTGTCTCTTTTTCTTTTTTAATTTGATTGGAAAGGGATTGTATACTCAACTGGACACTATTTATTCTAGTATTTTTTCCCTTCCATACTTGTAACTAGGTTTCTAGCATTAAGAATCTTGGCTTTCATATCCACAAAGTATTTTTTTATTTTCTTAATTCTAGAATACATATAAAGTAGCTTCAGAATGTTTTGCTCATTCCAAAGAACTGTACTTAATGCAAGCTAGATCCAGTTAACCCACATTTACATACTATATTGAAAAATGATTTCAAAAGTGTGTGTAATATTTAGTCCTGTTCATCCTCCTCAACAAGGTCCTTACACTTAAATTTTTTTAATTGAGATATAACTAAAATATCACATTATAATATTATAGTATTATTTTTACTATAGTATCATTATAGTATTAGTTTCATTATTATAATATTATTTCAAGTGCACACAACATAATGATTTGTTATTTGTGTATATTGTAAAATAATCACCACAATAAGTCTAGTTAATATTTATTACCTCATATAATTACAGAATCTTTTTTATTTTAGAAATATCACATAATATTCTCTGCCTTGCTGATTTTCATTAAATGTTTTATAACATATTTTCATATTTTAGCTGTATGACTGCACCTTGTTTTTTTACCTCTATAGAAATCTGGTTAATGTCCTAAACTTATTCCTCCCTAAGAAACATAACTGACCATTGACCAATTTCTTCATACTCTGAAGAACCATCATATCCAACAAATGAAGTGAAATGTACACTAATACTTACTGGTAACCAAGTCATTTTTAAAATAAACTTTAAAAAATAAGTCTGCAAAGTTGGCTTTCTGTATCTTTCCAGTATATAATGAGATCTCTCCAGCAACACACTTTTAAAAATTACTATCATTCACCATTAGAATAGTGTAATATTAATATTTCTGTAATATTTAATATTTATAATCAATTATTCTAGTTTTGAGTTGGTAGTTTGTCATAGCAAAAGTCACTAGCAAAGAAGACAGCACATCAATATTTTTGCTGCTGGAATTTTCCTTTTTCTTTAAAGTTATATTTTAAATGTTTATTTAGATGGTAATCTCCACAGCAAACTCTTCTGACTTCTGTCCCCAGACACCATTACAGCTAAGTGGTAGCCAAAAGTTTTGCTCTTAATTTCCTACCTTATAGATTGGCAGGACTGTTGCTTCTAGCTATTGTTTTTTTACTGTATATCTACAGAATAAAATTTGGAGAAAAAAACTAATATAAAAGTCATATTTTTTATATATTCTGTGCCCTCTTATAAAAGGGTTGAATTATTATTATTTTCTGATGAACATGTGATAAACCAAAATTCTATTTTGATTTAATGAAGATATTGAATTATTAATTCATACTGAAAATAATTGCACAAACTATTCACAATCTGGCGGACACATTTTTATAGTAGTTTTGAGAGATCTAGTTTGATTTGAAAATACTTAGCAGCCAAATGTGTAATATGTGTATTTTCATTACTGATTATATGCTACAGGAAATAAATTAAATTAAATTAAAATTGAGAGATAAAATTATGTTTTATGGGAATGAGTGCCAGTTAGGGATATTAGATGCAGTCAGCCTTTAAGAATGTCATCTTAACCAAAATAATAATATGATGCCTTCAGCCGACACTAAGTTAATCAGTCAGGTCTACCTGGTTTGGATTGCAGAGAAATTATCTATGCTTTCTCTCATTTCAGTCTGAAACATTAGGACAGTCTTGCTTTGCAGATTACGTAGACACTGCATTTGTTGCAGTAGATCATCTTCATTTAAAGCTGCACTCAAGTGCCATTAGCACTTATTGCTGTTAAGAATGTGGCTCCCTTAATCCACCATCAAAAGAGACCAGAAAGAGTGGAGCTAAGGCCAACAAGAGAAAACATGTGAGCATAGAAGTTATCATAGAAATGAAAACATGCAAATAAAGACTAAAATATAATCTAAATGGACTTTTCAGTGTAAAACAAATGTACCAGTTCATTAAGAACATTTCAGGAATCCAGCCACACAAGATTCATTATAGAAAAATCCATAACTTTTAAAATTTGCTATTCCCTTATCTATAATACTAGTTATTGACTAAGAGGTCTGAGTTATTAAACAACAAAGATATTGAGTATGATCTTGACCTACATAGCTGGGCTCATATGAATCATCTACCGAGTTTGATGTTCATAAGTTATTATATAACAGACTGGCTTTATTACCAGATCAGTTTTAAAACTATAATAAAAAAAAATTGGCAAACCTAATATTTCTGGTCACCTCAGAGCTCATTATAGCATCTTCAGTCTTATTCATTTATACTGGCTTTGACCTTCAATCTCAAATTATACGAGTTTATGAGTCTTTCTCTTCATGATATAACACAAAACTGACCCTGTACTTTATCCTCTATGAAGTATATTACTATGTTATGTGAAATGAAATTATTTTCACCTTATGATTATGGTGATGATATTCCTGATTCTAGCAAATTGTAAATTACAAAGGAGAGACATTAAGGGATGGGGCGAGTATATGATTAACTACTCTAATAATAGTTTTAAAAATCAGCAGAAATATTTCAGGTGAAGAAAAAGCATTAATTTCTATGTACCACATCATTTCATAAACACATTTCACTTGTAAAAACCACTTTATCCACTTCATTACACTTTCAACATCCATTGCTGCTAAACGTACCACTACTCTGCATAATCCATTTCACAGTTGAAGTTTAATTTTTGGGAAAAGCAATTTGTTGACTAATCTTCTCTTATTCTATGTATGCATTTTAAAATAAAGAATTTACTAAGTTATTCTTCTCTTATTCTATGTATACATTTAAAAATGATTTCCAACCTAAGCAGAAAGAATAAATTCATTGGAGACCATGAATGACATGGTGAGGGCATGATCCTACCCTACTTTTTATTTTTGCCACAGTGTCAATCAAACATGTCCTGAAAATGTTTTATGCCTCAGAGTCCAAAACAGCGAGTTCCTGAGTTGGAGTACTTCCCTGCCAGACGTTCATCTTCAGTGAGTATTTCCCAGTTGTTTCTGAAGTGACTCCCTCTGAGGATATTGTTGAAACATTGTGTGCAGGGATGCTTGTTGCAACCAAGAAGTGATGCAGAGCCACTCGCATGAGCTCTCCTAATTGTTCCTGTACTAGCAACTGAGGAATTCTCACAGATGGGTTTATCATAACACTTTGTTAGCGTTTTTGTTTAACAACTGCCTTTTCATCCGAAGGAAACCCTAGAGGAAAATACAACATTCAGGAATAGGGCTTGAATATTAATTAAAGGATGTTTCAAATAGGAAGTTTTCTTTTTGAATAAGCTAACTGTTCACATTAAATTTGTTTATAAAATTGAATTTAAATTGCTTCAGGTTATACAGAGAAGTCAGAGTTTCTAGATTCATAACAAACCATTTTATTTGTATTTAATTATTTCATTTAGAATCCTTCACTTTGATATCTACTCTTCTATGGATAACTAAGAATATTTTGCATGTTTGCTGTTCTCATTAATATTTCTAATTCATGGCATTGGTTAAATATTGATTAATTGCAGTTATTTCAATAAAAGATTTACAAGTTCCAAAGCATGGTTCATTGACTAGGATTTCGGTTCACCTGTTTTATGATTAGAAGTGTGGTGATTTTATGGCAGTGCATATGCTTTGTTTAATTGGTTATAGAAACTAAAATTAAAGTTACTAAGGTCTGAAAAAGATGGTATTATAGAGCTGTTTTACACTTTTTAAAAAATGTTTGGCCTATTATTATTATTTCATATCAAAAATAAATATAAAGACAATATTGATTTAGTTGGGTACATATATCAGAAAGTAAAATTTGAAATTTCAAGTAGGTGTCCCTGAGACAGTGATCCACAGTCCACCTTTGCCTGTCATTTCTTGAATTCTGCCTTTACAGTTTGCTTTGCTGTGTGTGTGTGTGTGTGTGCGTGTCTGTGATAGTGGAGAGAACAGTTTTAAGATTGCAAGGATTCTTTATTCTGTCTTTGTTTTTCTAAGGTTTACTGAAATGGTCTTTTTCTTATCCCTCCTGCTGAGATGTTAATAAATGAGCAATATTTTACTAACTGAGAAAAACTAACACAATAACCCATCCGATATTTTTCTTCTCTAATTTCTTTTTTTCTCTTAATGGAAAATAAAATGAATTCATTAGCATGTTTTCAAATAACCTTTATAGTTAACCTTATTAATTTAAAATTCTGTCAATTAAAATATTCATATTAATGGTCCACTTATTGTTTGTTTGCTTCATGGACAACATTACTGTATTATTGTTGTGATACAACTATTTAATGCACAACTTTAAAAGCGATAAATTTTCTCATATCATCACTTCTTGTTTGGGATGTTGATCATTCCTGTGTTTTAGGAATATAGAGAGGTGTTTAAAGTAAAATAAAAAATGAATTATTCTGAAGGCTATCAGTGCTTTTATTGTGTCCAAAAACCTATAATAATCCATACTGGAAATATGGAAATAATCCAAAGTGGAAATCATAAGTAATGGGAAACAACTGTCCTGATGAAATCCTAAACTCAAAGCCAACTATCTCCAATATAATAAATAAAAAATGTGTGACAATAGAAATGCAACAAACCAACATTTGTCAGATATAATATTATAATGATTAAACAACTTCCAACTTTTAAAACATTCATAATCCCAGTGGGTTCATGCCAATGTAACATGTTTGATTTTGAAAAGCTTCTCTGATAGGCAGGATTAAGAGTATTTCATAGATTGATATCAAACAGAGATTCAAAAGTTCCTTCAAAGGCTGGCCAGAAATGGTAGCTGAATTAGCTACCAGGGGGCACTGCAGCTTTATAGAACTACATCAAAGAAGATGACAAGAATCTGCTCTGAAATTTCTTAAGAGTGTAAATATGGTTTTAACCTCCTGTGCTGTAATTTTGAGTAACCTTGGAAGAAAGGTTCTGTTAGGACTTTATTTTTAAAAATTATCAGTCTCTTCTCAGTTGTCACATTTTAAAACACAATTTTCATTAAAAAAAACACACACACATAAAAAATACTATGACCTATTCTTTCTTATTATTAAAGAACTAATTCTCAGAAACTTTGGGGAATTGGCAAATGAGATTAGAATTTTAATGTTTTATTCCATTTACTCTATTTTCAGAAACATGTATTTCTATCAGAGAAAAACCTGAGTTTAAAGTAATATTGGGATGGGTGACATTTGATATTTTGGACATTTAATATGTTCAACTCTTAATTTAAATAGTATTTTATCTTTAATTTTATAGAAGGAAATTCAATATATTTTACTTCATTAGTACACATTGGAAGAATACTGGTGAATATGGACCAAAGTAGTTTTCTTTCTCAATACAATTTCATTACAGAAGAATGTTCTATTTTTCTACAACAAGTATAAATTGCAATTTCCAGGGGGCGATTTGGTCAATGCTATTTAATTTTAAATTTCATTAAATTATCAAGTTTATGCATGTGTATGTATGTGTATGTATGTGTGTATGTGTACATGAATGTATGTGTGTGTATGTGTAGTAATAACCATATTAATCTAAAATCCTGCAGAAAGAAAAGTTACTCTAAGCCAAAATGAGTTGTTGATTCCTTTAAGTGATTAGCAATCGATGATCTAGTTCAGTTACTTGGACAGTTACAGACCTGCAATTACCTCAGTAGCGATACCAAGGTAACTACTCACCACTGCTTCTGAACTCTGAACAAGGCTGGCTGCAGACCACTGATCAGCAATAGTTCTATCAGTCTCTGATATCTCCACCTTGACTTTCCTGGAACCCTCTAAAATCATCTAAACTGCCCTAGTGCTCATCTCGTCCTCCTTAGACATTCTACGTACAAGATCTGCAATTTGTATATGTTTCACTGCTGTAAACTTCCCATTATGTTCTGTATATAATCTTCCATCTTTTAGAAGAGACAAAGGATTATATTTAAAGTGCATATTAATGTCGTTGTATTGTACCATTGCAGCTTTGCAATCTGGATTATATAGGTAAATAAATAAGAACACCCAATTTCATCCTTTTATGGGCTTAACACCTCTAAAAGTCTCTTTAGTTAGAAACTGTGAGCTACACACACGTGTGTGTGTGTGTGTGTGTGTGTGTGTGTGTGTGTAAAATTTAGGTATGTATTTATCAATCAGACATTATTGCTGCTAGATCCACTCAGATCCCTTTATTGCTTCTATAATCATTTTCTTTGCTTCTGTGGGTAGCTTCCATTCCAGACTTGTAATTGTCCCTTTCTTTAGAGGAATTCTCTTGTACTACAGAGAGTGAAAAGTGTTTGACAGGTTGGGAGTTTATGTCCCTCTGGGTGGCCCTTAATCAGGAACTGGCGACTGAATTTGAAGGCCCAGCTCTCTTGCACTGGGCAGGTCAAACAATGTGATGTAATTTATGCTCCAGAGTTCACCTCGGGATCAAGCTGAAGTTGAGACTTTGTCTGAAGTTTCACAATCGTTTGGCTTTTTCCTTTCCTTTCTTTCCTTCTTTATTATTATTATTTTAAACAATTTCTTCTGGGATCTTGCTATAATAAATCACTTGCACACATATCCTATCTCAGGATCTACTTCTGGGGACTGAACTAAGGCAAAGAGATTTTCCATAGCTAGTCAAAATCTATAATCATACAGGAAAATGTTTTTATACAGATAATCTATTGAGTGTGTGTGTGTGTGTGTGTGCGTGTATTCATAGAAAATAGGCTAGGAGGGATTATTTGGTATTTCTGGTTTGAGAAATGTAGTAAACTAAAATAATTCAGAAACTTCTGTCCTAATATGGAAATACAAGATTAAATATAACTATAATAAATTAAACACGTAGTGATACATAAAAGAACAAAGAGAAAATTTCTGTGTCAGAAATGTGCATGCCTTATGTCCATGAATGGCAGGTAACAAATATCGAGTTTTTTTCATCAGTTCCTATGAATTTCATGTGAAAATACACAACTCTAGAACTTTGCTATGACAGAAAGCTGCATCTGAATTTATACTACCAGTATAGTCCAAGAATTATCCAGGAGTTTATATAGTGTAAAAAAATAATAATATGGCTAGAAATAGAAATAGCCTAGATATGGAAGCAATCTAGATGTCCATCAGTGGACAAATGGATAAAGAAGATATGATATATAAAATGGAATATTATTCAGCAATAAAAATAAATAAAATCTTGCCATTTGAGACAACATGGATGACCTAGAGGGTATTATGCTAAGTCAGACAGAGCAAGACAAATACCATGATTTTACTTACATGTGCAATCTAAAAAAAAAAACCCACAAGAATAAACAAAACAAAATAGAAACAGACATACAGATACAGAGAACAAACTAATATTTGCCCAAGGGAAGGGTGGCAGGATTAAAAAACAAAAATTGTGGATATCAACTCTTTTATTTGTATTATGCTGAAGGCAGCCATCCATAGAAGAACAATAAATATGAATTATAAAACTTAGAAATAAAATAGAAAAATTGATGTTACTTGTGACAGGATCAATTGCATATCTCCACTTTCTCATCAGGCATTTAATCTTTGACCCTGTCCAATCTTCACTTTTTCTCAAGCACAACATGTTTCCCCTACAGCTTCCACTGTCTTAGCTCCATGTGCTCCCTTTGGACCCTTGTATTACTAGACTTCCCTGCATGTTTAATGCTGTAAAGCTACTCCCTTCTAGACGGGTTCTGCCCTCTTGCCTTAGGTGACCCTACTCTCCTTGGTCTGTCCTGCCCAAGCTGATTTTCTTTATGGCCATCTCCTCACCTGCCATCCCTACGATACCATTCTTAGTGCACTGTTGTTTCAACTTTACAGCCTGCTTGGATCACCATATCATTCTCATCTATATGCTAATGACTCGCCGATCTCTGTGTCAGTCTTTGTCCTCACTCAAGGCCTTAGACGTGTTTAAGCAATTGCCTCTTCATCACCTTTGCTGTCCTGAAGTCATCTCAAATTCAAATGTATGTAACTAAACTCATGTTTCTTCTTCTAACCTACTTTTTCTTCATCGTAAATTAATTATTGGAATCTAAATCTGGACCAGATGGAGAAAAACAATCTGCTTGACCATATATGCCTGAATATATTCATAATTTTTTTTTAATATTTAGGTAATGAAATTTAACATGAGGGCTTTATTTGTATCTATTTGAAATCTAACCCTGTACAAAAGTTAAATTAATAAATGACTCTCTTACTGCATTATATGTTCAAATGAGACAACGTATGCTTTGTATAAAGTTTTAAAAAAAGTTTTGATGATTGATATTCCTCAGTAAATTCTGTATTATATATAAGTAGAAGAGTGCCTTAGGTCTTTATTTTTCATGTTATGTAGTGATGATAGATTTATGCTATTTAAACATCACATAGAGCTAGAAAGTCTTTGAAAAAAAATGTTACACAATTATATTCCAAGGTTCTCAAAAATATCGGCTGACTTCCTTATCCACAAAATTAACTACATTTTTCTGAAGATACATCAGAAAAAATAAATTAAGGTATATATTGATAGCTATTAATTCTACAAAACACATAAATTTTTCTAATAAATCTATGATATATAAAATATTAGTTCAGTTCTGAGTTGCAATCTTAGAACTTTATCAACAGTGGCTTACATATGTAGTATATTAACAGTGGCTCATATGTATAAGATTTTACCCTCTTAAAAGAATTCTGAAGGTGAGCATTCTCTGGCTGATATGGACACTCAAGGACGTCATCAAATATTCTTAGAATAACTCATAGTCCAAGATGTTAGCAAGAACTTCCAGATACTATTAACCAGGTTTCTTGAATGCCTGTGTAACACTCACGTCTCTGTCCATAACTTATAAATGTGGAAATCCCTAATTGC
This sequence comes from Cynopterus sphinx, assembly GCA_030015415.1. Taxonomy (NCBI): domain Eukaryota; kingdom Metazoa; phylum Chordata; class Mammalia; order Chiroptera; family Pteropodidae; genus Cynopterus; species Cynopterus sphinx. The sequence continues at coordinate 29,733,176 of CM057392.1, read as the reverse complement.
AAGAAAATCTGAAAAAGGGAGGTTTTAAGTTGAGTATATTGTTTCCTCAAATGAACTAGTTTTCTGGGGCAAAAAGAAAGAAAGGATATTGAGTGGCAGCTAGTATTCTAATACTTGACTGAGCATTACATTATTTAAGTTTGTTTGAATTAAGCCATGCATTTCAATTCTCTCTCTAGCAAAGTGTTTAACATCAACTCGGAAATTTTTCAGACCATTAAATTTAGCCGGGAGTAGTATGTGGGGAAGGAAATAGTCTGACAATCTTAAATGGCCCCACAATTTAATTTATGCACTTTCTAGCAGATAGTTTACAGGAATACTAATACATAGCAATTCAGCTAGAGGTTGTGTTACTTGGAAGAAATCCAAAAATAATAATAAATAAAAGTAGTTTACTGCAAAAATGTTGAAAACATTTCAAAGCTACAAAAAGTTTTAATGATGCCAGATCAAAGCTACAAAAAGTTTTAACAATGCATATTAAACTATCTTCACACTAGAATTCCTATATTTTTGTTTTTTGTTTTGTTTTGTGTTTTTTGCAAGACTTAATCAAAATCAGTCAAGGTTTGCTAGGTCATAAGCAGTTATTTCTTGCATAATACTTAAAATGTCAACTAGACTGTACAAGCAGTCACAGGGAGTTTCGGTACCAGGATGGACAACTGAATGTCTCTATTTATTGTCCAGAGAATGAACAATTCTGATTAAAGTCTAACCGCACAAGGGATTCAGGAACAACACAAGTCCAGACTCCTGCCCTCAAGGATACAGTCTCTCTCTCATATAAAGAATAAACAATTCTGGGACATTAAATAATGACTCACAGTCTGCTCATGATTATCCTTCTTATGAATCAGTAAGAAAAATAAAAATTTTTAAGTAAGACATCTAACCCACTTTCCCATCAAAAAGGTGGAAAAGCCTAGGACAAATTGATTACTATTTATTTACTGGCAAATAAGTTAAAAGACTAAGTAGACTTTTTATTTAATAAAGTAATTTTTATTCTTTTTTCTATCTCACTGGCTTCCTTTCATGACTGTTTCTAACTGAACAAAGTTCACTAAATGACTAAAGACAAGAACTTTTTTTTTTATTACCACTGCCAAATAGTCTTCTAATTCTCTTTACAAAAGAATAATGTGATTTTTAAATAGAGGTCTATGAAAAAAGGTCTGTGATACTAATTTCTGATATGGAATTATTAATAAGCTGAATCTACAAATTAGATAAATGGTTTATAAATTTCAAGTACTGAAAGAATCCATAAGAAATCATAGATTTCAGTTTTAAAGTTTAGAATGACTGTGAAGTCATTGAAGACAATTCCTTTATATAACATAAGCTACATATATGGCATACAGATGGCAGAAACCTGTATTCGTACTGAAACAATAAAGCCAAATATCAAATTTTGAAATTACATGAATATATTTATTTATAGATATATAAGTATCACCAGAACTTATTGTTATTTTATGAGTCCGATATTTATTAGGACCTACAGCATAAAAATTTTAAAATCAACTTAACAAACAGAAAAATAAACTGTGATTCCCAGCCAAAGGACTTTATTACTGCTATTTACTAATCTCTCTAAATTACAATGAAAACATTAGCTGTGATTTCTTTCTTTATAAGGCTGTTTCACATTTAAAATTCACTTTTCCTTCAATAGTCCACCATGATGTTACATCAGATGACCATATCCTTTGTTGATAATTTTACCTCATATATTTTTTGAAGCAATTCCTTATTTCTAGTTCCTCAATCATTTTCTTTTGTATTGCTAATTTGAAACACTAATTATGAATATTTTGATGTCTTTTCATTGTTGTGATTGATAATACTCATATTTACCTACTTAGTCTGGACACTCAGTGGGCAACTTTATTCTGGAAATTATTCTTTGCATTTTTATCTTCCACAGGCCTCTGTTCATCTACCTAATCTATATCTCATTGTTTGCCATAGATGATTTTTCAGCACTTCACTGAACCTGTCTTCCACACCTCTGAGAAGTCTCAATTCATTTCACGATTTTCCCTCTTTTATTTCACACTACATAGTTATATTTAACACTTCAGTGCCAGTTCTAAAACTTTGTAGATTTGAATTTGTCTAGTAAAATAATTAAAGCATTTTGTTTGCTTATTAACTGAGTAGATCTTAAAGAACATTTAAAATATCCATTAGTTTCAAATATCCTGGTTTCCTAGTAAGAGGCAGGTTTTCGTCACGTGTAAGAAAGGTGAAAACTCATCCCATTGTGGGAAGACTTCCCAGGAAAGTTGCTCAACAGGATAGAGAATGGTCATTCTGCTTTTTCACATCCCCAGGAATTCACTCTGGACTCCAGTTAATAGACATAATAAATAATGAATTTGCTGCCCCTCAGCATCATTGCCTTCAGAGAAAAACAATAATAACTATAACTTCGCATTTGCCAGCTTACCTATATGAGAAATACCTTTTCAATTACAATATCAAAGCCAAAACATTTGCTTTCCCAGGAATATAAATCCCATATCTCATAACTTTATTTGCATTTTCAATTAAGCTATTAAAAATTTAAATATAAAAATAAAATTGTCAATTTTTTACATAACTTTTAAAATATGTATTTCCTACATCTTGAAGAGGATGATTTAAAAGTAGTGATTATGAATCCTTTAGAATACAATGATTATTTATAAGATTCCTATCTGTTATTTGAGAATAAATTATGCTGCATTTTAATTTATAGGAATCAACAAGAAAATGACCTATGATCTCTCATGACTAAAATTTACTTTTTTACATAATTTTTCAGGTAGAAATTAGATTAGATGATAAATATCCATCATATAAATCAATCCTCTAAAAAATGTTAAAAGTAGCATAGAATACCTTGTTTCCTCCGAAGACTAAGTACCTGTTTTATTTATATCTGTACAAAGAAGTGAATTGCCAAAGTTGAAAAGAAAATTAGTGTAATCTACTATTTTATTCTCCACTTTTGTCACAAAATTATCATCCACACTTACCATATTTTGAAGCCAGATAGAAATGACAAGTCTTAAAATGGATGAAAGTGAAATAACAACTTTATTATCTTGTTTAGGACAATGTTTAGAAAAGCACTATATACTGACAGGCACTGATTATAAATGCTTTAGATGAATATGACGAAAAATACTTTGGATGATTGTCACGATGATGGTAATGAAGACAATAACAAAGATAAAATCCTCACATGTTCTTTCATTTTGTCAATACTTAATGAAGGCTCATTTTGAAAATATGCTCTAGCTTCTGTAGAAAGCCCTTGATCTATCATTTGTAAAGAAGCTTAAAAATATCATTTTGTTAGGTATTGTAAATTACTAGTTCAGACAAGACAGATCATATTTATTTCTTTATCTCTAGGTAGCTTTCCTACTGCAAAGAATTGATTAAAAAAATAATCCCAAAGTATTAACTCACAAGATTTGACACATCGGACTATCTTAAACTCAGATCTTGACAGCTACTTCTGTCTGGGGTTTACTGATGATATTGAAATTTTAAAAGGAATAGGTTTTTCCCTAAAACAGCTTTATACGTCAGATGCACTTCAAATTATAAAGTGACATAGTCTTTACCTATTTGAACTGACTGCAAGAAGATAAAATAATCTTTCTTCTACAGGCATTTGTAGTGGGGTAATTTGTGTAACAAAGCCAAACTACTTACTATTCTGAATGTCATATTTCAGCTTGTCCATGACTTGTAAAAAATTTTTTTTGTTTTTTGTTTTTTGTTTTGTTTTTCTTTTCCTGCTTCCCCTCTCAATCTCCAATTTGAACAAATTCTAGATCGGTTATAATGAAACCAGGCCTTTTTCTGTGATTGTACTGGCTATTTCATATCACATATTTTGTTATTATTTTGAAATTTTAATTACAAGGCACAAAGCAATTCCTTAATCCCCTTACAAAAACAATGAGTTTTTCAAGGAAAATCTATGATTATTTTAAAAACACTTTTCTTTGAAAGTTAAAATAACTTCAACAACATATCATCATTTCTTTAAACACATTAACTTCTTAGAGCAAAAACACACTAATAGCCCAGAGCTTGCATTACAAATTATATATTTAATGTGCATTTAATTATTCACAATGGATTCCCTGATTCACCAATATTGCTAATATTTGGCATTGCATACACACATCATTATTAACAAGATGAAAAAAACTGAAACTTAATTATATATTTTATAGGTACATCAAACTTGACAAGCGTCTACCTCTCATCAATCATCCCTGACCTAAAATTAGAATTCTTGTTAGTTATCATAAGAAAATAAGGACATTTAGGTTTCATTGATGAAAATCTGGATCTGATAGGTCTTGGTCCAGAGGACTATTCCTGGATGTACTATCAATTAGCTGTGTGACACTGGACAAGTAAACTACATGTTCAGTATGTCAACTTCTAAGTTCTGATAGTTTGACTCCATGAAAGAGCTCATAAATACTTTCCATGAGCAAAGCCCCTTGAAAACAAAATGAGGATACTACAAAGAACTATAAAAGCTGGATGCTAATATGAAGGAATTTTTAATCTCATATGACTCAATAGCTACATATTAGGAAGTTCTTTTATCATCTTTTGTCACATAAACTCATCTAATACTTATGAAAATCCTGCCAAGTAATATTTATACTTTTGATATGAGGAAAGAGAAACACAAAAGAGTAAGTAATTTGCTTGAAGTCATTTATCTATTAAATGAACTGGCTAGGATGTGGATCCATAGCTCTTAATCATTACATTATATTTTCTCTGAGCCCATTAGTAAAAAAAAACATATCAAACATATATAAAACACACATAAAAAAGACAAGATAAATCTAAGTGTACACCACATAGTAGTGTTTCAGAGTACAGCAAGGGTGCATGAATCAGAAAAGGCTTGATAAATATTTTTCTATGAGATAGGATTTGAGGAAATTGAGACTTAGAGAACTTTGGTTACTTGTCTTTTATAAGAGTAATAAGAGAAAATATTTGACTTCAGCAAGAATTTTGTTTTAAGAAATAGTGGCATTTTCATTTAGAAAGATAGCTTGAATAAAAATTGTGCTTTAAATATTAGATTAAACTTATTTTTTATCCAAGAGGCAGTGAGGATATAGAATATTTTAAACAGAGAAGTTATAGCATAATGTGTGTTTATTAATTTGGCATGCTACCTCTGAGGCTAAGGAACTAGTTAGGAAGTCATTAAAATATTTTCAAAAAAGTATTTCTCAAAGTTTTTCACAGAACACTAGTTCTTTGAGGTTATAAGAAATATTATTTTTTTTAAAAAGTTGCTGTGTTGAAACAAAATTGGAAATTTTGGATGAAACAAGTCAAAGAGATTTCTTTTTCTGGAAGACATCTCTGCTAATGAGCATTTTAAATCTCTACAATGAGGCAAAGAGCATATGGCATTTCTAAAATGTATTTAATCATAGAAAGTCTTTTTCCTTGAAGAGACTCTCAGAGGACCAATGTTTTCAGAATACTCTCAAAAATGCTGTTTGATTTTAAGTGATGGAGAATAGTAGTGATGGGGAGAGAGAAAAATTTAGAACTATTTCCTTTGGTGAAGAAAGGATTATTGATTGGTTTAGAGAGGACAAGATAAAACTTAATATTAAAGACAGAGTCACAATTTTGAACTTAAATGGTGACAGAAAAATGAAATAAATGAAGAAGTGTGATTGATTAGATGGGCAAGTAGAAAAGGAGATGAATTCTCTTTTAGGTGAGGCGTCTAGGTGGTCTCTGGTATTTTATAAATATCTTATTCATTCTTTTCTCTCTGTTAATCACCATACTTCTTACTCATGATTTTTCCTTCCATGTGAAGAATTGGTAACAACAATATTCTTGTTATATTTCTGACCACCTCATGATTTCATGGGAAGAATGAGTGACTTATCTTATGGGTAAATTTGAAATTTTTGGTTGGAGGAAGGGGGCATTTTCCTATTTGAAGCAAAAGGGCTCTCTGCTCATTAGAGACTTCTGGTTTTCAGTGCTGTGCTGTGAAGTCATGAAAAACCTCCTGTATTAAGGTGTTGTATCAGAAATCCTATAGTAGTAACCAAACTGAGCCATCTTCTCCAATCTAGATTTCACCAGTATATCAATTGATATTTTTATCTCATCTACTTATCTCTTTTATCTGTCTCAGTTGGTTTATAACTAAGCAGAAGGAATTGAATGGCTGTCTGGAAGAACCGAACAAGACCATGCCACAGCTTTTGTGTTTCATACCTCTTCCATCCAAAAGATCAACAACCTAAGACCTTAAAATCTAAACTCAAAATTCACAGTAGAAACAACCTGATTCATCATTTTCATCCAGTGTCTTTCTCTGGTTTGTAAGGTAGATTCACTTGGAATGAATATGGCTACCATGGCTACAGTGATAACATAAAATATGTTGATTAATTTATTATGAGTATATTTAAGTCTAGATTATTATGAGCTCAAAAGGAATTCCATGTAGTACAGATGGATTACACAATCAGAATGTGAAGCAGGTGTAAATCTTACTCAGCCATAGGAAAAGATGAAATACTACTATTTTGTGACAACATGGATGATTATCATGCTAAGGGAAATAAATTAGACAAAAAAAGTTGAGAACCATATTATTTGAATCTAAAATGAACAAATGAACAGAACAAACAACAAAAAGAGTCTCATAGTCACAGACAACAGCTTAGTGGTTACCAAAGGGAAATGAGGAGAGGTGGAGAGTAGATAAAGGGTAAGGGGGGGTCAAATATATGGTGATGGAAGGAGATTTGACTTGAGTGGTGAACACACAATGCAATGATGTGTTATTGAATTGTGTACTTGAAACCCATATAATTTTATTAACCAATGTCACCCCAGTAAATTTAAAGAATAACCAGAGAATACTAGCAACAGGCTTGGATTTTAGTGAAAAAAAGGAAGAGCATATTAGCATCAGTATATGTATGTACACTTATTTATTCTGCTCCTCCTAAGATTTCATTGTATGGCATGAGGGCCTGAGAACAAGTGAGGCAATATAGATTTACATACCCTTAATGTATATACAAGGGCTATGACTAACAGTTGAGAACACAAATGCTATAAAACCCTCAAAAATGTCTTAATATTTCTTCGTGTAAAATCCAAGAGCTCATTCTTTGACTACTACATACACTTTTTCTTTATTTTTATATTTTTTATTAAAATTATTGGGGTGACATTGGTTAATAAAATCAAATTGGTGCACAATAAAATAAGTTTTGTACAATTCAGCAATATGTCATATATATATTGCATTATGTGTTTACCAGCCAAAGTTAGATTTCCTTCCATCACCAAATACTCGACTTTTTTAACCCATATCTACATATGCCTTGCCCCATTCCCTCTGCTAACCGCTAATCTACTGTTTGTGTCCACAAGTCTCTAATTGTTTGCCATATTTATTTGTTGTTTTCAGTTTTATAATTTACACATTGGTGAAAACATATGATTTTTAACTTCTTCTGTCTGCTTATTTCACTTAGCATGATTATCTCAAGATCCATCCATGTTGTTGCAAATGGCAGTATTTCATCTTTTCTTATGGCTAATATTTCATTATATATATGTACCACATCTTCTTTAACCAATCATCTATCAAAGGACACTTGCATCGCTTCCATGTCCTGGCCACTGTGAATAATGCTTCTATGAATATATATCTTTATGAATAAATGTTTTCAGGTTTTTTTGGGAAAATACGCAGAAGAGGGGTTGCTGGGTTGTATGATAATTTTATCCTTAGTCCTCTGAGATACTTCCATACTGCTTTCCATAGTGGCTGTACCAATTTACATTTTCATAAGCAATGTGGGAGGGTTCCCCACAACCTCTCCAACACTTGTTATTGCTTGTCCTGTCGATGATGGCCATTCTAACAGGCATGAGATGGTATCTCATTGTGGAATTGATTTGTATTTCTTTAAAAGCTAGTGAAGCTGAGCATCTTTTCATATGTCTGTTGGCCATTTATAGGTCTTCTTGGGAGAAGTGTCTGTTCAGGTTTACTGACTGTTTTTGAACTGGACTGCCAATCCATTGTGTTTTACATACACTTTTACAAAAGTTTTTTGATATAATGATTTCCTTTCTGACAGGTATTAAACCACCTTCCTGAAAAATTAGCATATAGTTTTTATAATATATTATTTCCCTTAAAAAAAAGCCCTATCTGTATGTACATGTATATACATATATATAATTTATATATCTATTATATCTATAACATATATATTTTTATATTTCATTTTCTTGAATGAATATTCATCATCATACAATATCATATTATATTAGTAATGTTGAGTTGTGTCAGGATACTGTTTGGCTGCTCAAATACATTGTCAATAAAGTAGGCTCACACCAGAATTAGTTAGCCAACTCTAATGCTTAACAATTACTTTGCAAAAAGTAGATATCCAAGACCAATTTAAGAAATACATTTTACTTTGGTTTTGAAAATAGATGATGAAGAAAGTAGTAATGAAAATAAATATTGCATGGTACTATAAACAATATTTTATTACTCTGATATTAACTGCTAAATAGACCACAGGAGTCTTACCAAGCATATTTGTTTCATACTAAAAACAAAAATATAATGTGTGTTTGATATTCTTCCTTCCAGTCAGTATTTGAGAATCTCCTAGACTCACGAGCCTGGGGTGATAAGTGAGATAATAGTGTTAGAGAATTTGCATCATGTTTCTAACTTTAAATCAGGAAAAAGAAATGGTAAATATGGAATTTTACAAGCTGTCACATTTATTTACCATTCTCCATCTGTATAAACACCCTTTCAGCCATAGAAAGCAGATATTATTTAGAAGGAAGAATTCTCTACCTTATTGCTACAAGAATTAGAGGATAAAATAATGATTACATTGTTTTATACCCAGAAATAAAGTAATAAAGTAACCTTCTAAAACTTAACTAACTAAATAGGCCTCACAAGTTAGTATCTAGATAAGTACCATGAGTATCACAACTTGAGGGCAAGGATTCAGTAAATCAGTTTATTTTTGTCTTATGGAAAACACCCTGAGAATGAATATAGAGGTATTTAATATCAGAAGAAGATAAACATGATAATTCAGGTATATTTTTTCTGATAAACCAATCAGAAATGTCCCCAAAACTTGATCTGCTCAGTTTTTTGTTCTTCTAAATCTTGTCTAAAATTGTATTTTAAATGACTTTGTGCACTTTTTTTGTGGTTCTAACGAACTTAGACATTGACATATCTAAAAATGATTCCTTGTTTTTTTGGCATGAATTGTACTAATAGCAATAGACAAGTTGTCATGAAAGATTTTCTTACTGTCTTTTGTTGCATCTAACTTAGGGACATATGCAGTAATCAGTGTCAGAGTTTGAACTCCCTCCAGCCTCAATTTTAAAGCTTTAAGCCTAAGGCTGACCATGTGGCTCAAAAATAAGTCTTTTCACCATCTTAAAGGTCACAGTCTATCTCTAGTTACTTTTTAAAACTCTATTGAGCCTATGATTTATGTACCTGGGTGACTTTCAGAAATGATAAATTTTTGCTAAGAATAAATGTGATGTGTTTACTGAAGAATAAAACAAAGCAAGTCGATGTACCTAAATTCATTTTAATATGCTGGAGAAATGTGCCTTTAAGAATACATTTTAAGGGGCTTTCAGTCAAGATGGTAGAGTAGGAAAGCTTGCCTTCTCCTGTGACCATATCAAAATTACAACTAAATTAAAGAACAACCATCATTGAGAATCACCGAAGTCCAGCTAAGTAGAAGTCCTACAACTAAGACCATATAGAAGAAGCCACCTACAGACTGGTAGGAAGGGTAGAGATGCAGAGTGGGCTGGTCCCACATGCATATGTGGTGCTTAAAAATCAGGAGGGATATTCTGGCTGTGGAGGTCACCCCAGAAGAACAAAGGGTCCCACCCCCTCACCAGGCTGCCCAGCCCTGGGTTATAGTGCCTGGAAGAGAAGTCCCCACAATCTCTGGCTTGAAAACCAGCAGAGACTGTTGCTGAGATGGATGGCCGGAGGCATTGCAGACATTCCTCATAATGGGCCCGGGCGCAGACTCACTCGCTGATGGACTCACTTGCTCTGAGCTCCAGCGCTGAAGCAGCAGCTCAAAAGGCACCATAGACACATGGCGAGGAACTGAACTGTCCAGCTTCAGAGCGAGGGATAGAGGGACAGCTTTCTCCTGGACAGAAGTGTTGGCAAATGACACTGTTCCACTGTTGAGCCCTCCCTCACCCAGGATGCATAAACAAGTGTCCACCGTATCTGAGTCTCCAACAACTTAGCTACACTGTTGGCCCCATGCTGGTGATTCTTTGAGACTTGGTCCCACCTAACTTGTGGACCCCTCCCCAACCGAACCTCTGCTAGTGGCTTTTCCATATAATGTATTTTTGCTCATGCTGCAGATCTTCCTAAAATCAATTAAAGGATCACAAACCCCAAACAATAGCATCTGGCCTCAGCGTGCCCAGATCTTGCTAGGCAGCTGCAAGCCTGGCACTAGCCTAGTGGCATCCAGCCTTAGTGTGCAGCTTAGCCCCTCCCAGGTACCTTCAAGCCCAGTGCAAGTGGCAAACATGTGCAGGTCACATTGTAGTTCATACCAAGTGGCTCTGGGCAGGGCACAGGCAGCAGTGACCTTGGCCTACACCAGAGTCCCTACCTGCATCCCAAGAAGCTGTAGAACCAACACGCCCAATGGCCAGCATCAGACCATACTTGAGATCACTCAACCACCTCCAAATTGACACACCCAAAGTGCCTACCAGGCAGGCACCACAGTCCTGGTAAAGTGAGTCATGTTCTTTCTAATATACTAATAGTTACCAGAAGGTAGGAGAGGAGTGGAGGGTGGAGGAGATAGATGACGTAAAAGGGATCAAATATATGGTGACAGAGAGAGGTCCAACTATGGGCGGTAAACACACAATGCATGTCTATATATATAAATATAAATGCAAATATAAATTATATATGTGTATATATAATATCTATATGCATTACTGTTGAATTGTACACCTGAAACACTGGATTTCGTTAACCAACATCGTAATAATAATAAATAATAATAATAATAAAAGTGAGTCTTGTTCCATAGGGTCAGTCCCTGAAAAACAGCTCCCCTACTGTAGTCACCACCAGTACTCAAAACCAATCATCCTGAGGGTCAATCCCTCCCATTGACATGTAAGCCATAACCAAGGCTCACCCTTAAAAGGAGGGCACACACGATCCACACAAGAGACACCTGGAGCACCTGGCTCAAGTCACCAGGGAAGATTGTGCCACTGGACCCCATAGGACAACTACTACATTGGTCCACTCTACTAAGACTGAAAGACATAGCAGGTTTACCTAGAAACAACACAGGGAGGCAGACAAAATGGGGAAATAAATAATTATGTCCGAAATGAAAGAACAGAACAAAGCTCTAGAAACAGAACTCAACAAAATGGAGATAAGCAATCTACCAGATACAGAGTTCAAAACACTGGTTATAAGGATGCTCAATGATCTCAGTGAGAACCTCAACAAAGGAATAGAAAACATAAAAATGGTGATAGAAAATATAAAAGAGCCAGTCAGCAATGAAGAAAACAATAAGCAAAATGAAGAATATATAAATGGAATCGACAGTAGATTAGATAGAGCAGAGGATCAAATCAGTGATTTGAAAGATAAGGTAGCAGAAAACGTTCAGGCAGAACAGCAAAAAAAAAAAAAAAAAAAGAATTAAAAAAAATAGAAAGATGATATTTTAAATAGCCTGTGGGACAACATCAAACATACCAACATTTGCATGACAGGGGTACCAGAAGAGAGGGAGCAAGGAATTAAAAATCTAGTTGAAGAAACAATGATGAAAAACTTCCTTTACCTGGCAAAATAAAATAAAATAAAATAAAATAGACACACAAGCCTAAGAAGTTCAGAGTCCAAAACAAGATGAACCCAAAGAGGCCCACACTGAGGTACGTTACAGTTAAAATGACAAAGGTTAAAGACAAGGAGAGAATGGTAAAGCAGCAGAAGGAAAGCAGTTAGTTACCTAAAGGTAAACATTTACTTACTATATGACCTAGTTATCACAAGAGAAAGGAATCGTATATCCACATGAATGTTTACAGAAACTTCACATACCATATAGCCTGAAATTGCAAACTAAAACGTTTGTTAACTGAAGAACGGATGTATAAGTCATCATGTTTTCCTATAATAGAATATTATTAAGCAATAAAAAAGAAAAAATTCAGATACATCACCAGGTATCTGATGCATCAGTGAAAGAAGCCAGACATAAAAGACTACAAACTGTATGAGCTCATTTATATCTCATTCTGGGAAATGCAAAACTGAGAAGATAGAATTCAGGTTAGTAATTATCATGGACTAGGAATGCAGAGTGGGCATTAACCATAAAGAGGTGCAAAGGCACTTTTTGGTGTGATGGATAAATTCTGTATCTCAAGTGGGGTAGTTATTAAACAACTGCATACATTTGTCTAGACACATCAAAGTATATACCTAAAAAGAGTGAATTTTTTTGTTGTCTGCAAATTATAATTCTATAAACAAGAGTTTAAAAACATCATTTGTAAAATCATAGAAAAATAAATAACTATGGATATATAATAAAAAATCTATCAGAAAAGAAATTAAGGAAGACAGAATGCTATATTAATGTTTTGGGTGGTTTACAATTATTAAATTATTATTTCTTCTCAAATTGATCTTGAGATTCAATATAATTTCCATCAATACACCAGAAAGTTTTTTGTTTTATTATATTATTTTGTTTATATGTATTTTTTGTTGTACATATATACACTAACTTGGCTAAAAAACTTTAAGCATTAAATATATAGAGATTAAGTTAGGAAAAATAAATGCTGGCATAGTGCCAATTAATTTTTGGGAAACTTACTCTTTAGTAGAAGTTCACCTTTAAAGTCTTTAGTCATATAACCAAACAAAAACCTAAGAAAATTGTACCGCCAGTGGCTTCTGTGATAATAATTTAAAGTGCTTTGGTGTGTACTGCAGTCAAAAATAGCCATCTGCTCTCCATCCAGGAAACTAAGGAATTATCTCAACAGTTTGTGAATCATATGGAGGTTTTATGACACTGTGGCCATAGGCCCATGAGTGCTCTGTAAGCTTTTGTGTGATATATTCTCCAACAATGCCTGCAGACATTAGCACTGTATTCTTATGAGGCTCAAAACATTACACATCAAGAGATTGATACAGGTTTATCAGTCTCGAGGGACAGATCGCAGAAAACCAAAAGTGTGATAAAGAAATTCTAGTCCAGATGGCCATAATGATAACAACTAGCAATCGATCACTTATCATAATTACCTTAATTTCATTGATATGAGGAAATTCTGTATTTTATTTCCTAAGCTTTTATTCGCTTGTTTTTATAAAGTGTAGCCATTAAAAAATGTGATCATGTGGTCAAGGCCCTGTATTTCACAGAAAGGAAAAAACTCAACTGAGTACCTAAAAAAAATAAAAGATTCAATTTTTCATTATGTATTTCATGCAGTGACTAATAACTGTCTTTCGCTTGTAAAAATTCTCAACTAAATACAATAGAGACAAAACCAATCTCTTCCTATTTAATGCCCTGCAGTAAATTTTATATTATATTGCAGTGATTTATATACATAAATCACTGTAAAGCTAGCATCTGTGGACCACCCCTAACATTTTATATAGCTTAGAAAACTTTAATATTCTTTTACATATATGAGGAGTCATAAATTGCCAACTTTATCCTTCTACATCTTGGTGGCGTGATTAAAATTGCACTTGGAGATTCACATTTAACACTGAATGTAAATGATTCAGGGAAATTATTTGTAGTTCAGGTAGAGGCCAGGTGAATTTGCTTATTAAGCGTTTCTGTTGTGAAATCATCTATGAAGTAATGGCAAAAGTGACAGAGAATAGAGAAATAAATGCTAATCTAAAAAGAATTAGATTGAAGCATTTCACGGTGTATAGACAAGAATGAGTGCTGTGAATGCTATAAACAACTTATTGTTACCAGAAATGTAAAGAGTACATCATTCGTAGGTCTTTTAGCCCCTGTATACACAATGTTTAAAAATTTAAAGGTCCTCTATGACAAGTAAGAGATTATCTGAAGTGTTTTTAAGTCTTAGAGTTGGGCATTTTCTGAATGTCAAATAATTTTATGATGTAATTTTATTTGCAGATTGGTAAAGAACAGAGTAAAATACATTTTGTTTCTAAAGCTCACAAACTGTGTAATCATTTATGAAACAAGAACAAACGAGAATCTGGAACCAAGTGAAAGTATTTGATGCTTAGAAATTTTTAATATGAATGTTAAAGCAATAAGCTGTTCTATCTCCTATTTTTCAGATTTATCTCATTCAAAAATTAAACTTTAGTATTAATAGAGCTGGAAATAATATTTCAATGTCTATCTTTTTTCCAATTAAAAACAATATTCTGAAGTTAAAATTAAAATGTGATAGCAATTATACATATCATAACAAAAATAATTTTTAATACAATAACTAGTGTAAGAAGAAGAAATAGATTCAGATACTTTTAGCTGAAAGGTAAGTTGATATAACTATTGTTAATAGAAGGATGGTAATTCTTATCGAAAGACTTAAGAGTATATATATTTGACTATGTTTATGTCAAGAAATATTTAAAGGAAAACATTAAGGTGCACAAAACTACATGGAATTGCCAATAGCAGTGTTTTTTGTTGTAAAAAATATCAAATCAATCTAAACTTAAGAAAACTGGTTAAATAAGGAATAGTATGTTTATAGTTGAGGATTAAAAAGAATTACTAAACTAGTGCACATTTGAAAAAGAAAAAATTTTAAAGGGATTCTTAAAAACAATTGTGATAAGATTAACAGCTATCATTGTCATCATCATCATCATCCTAAAATTCAGCAATCTAGGAAAGAAAACATATTTCTTAATCTGATGGTACTTAAAAAACAAAACCAACCAGTATCATGATGGTGAAACGCTGAAAACTTCTTTCTGTCATCAGGAAATATGATGAAGAATGATCCCTTTCATATTTTTATCATTATATCGGTTGTTGTAGCCAGTACAATAATTCAAGAGAAGAAAAAAAGAAAGGAGTGAAGAAAATGAGGAAGAAAATCAAAGACCTAAATTAAATGTGGGATATATCATGTTAATAAGTTGAAAGAATTGATATTTTTAAAGATATCAACTCTCCCTAAATCAATCAATACATTTATTCTAGTATTACTTGAAATTCCAATCTTTTTTCTTGGAAAAATGACAAGCTAATTATAAATATATTAAAAGTGCCAAAAGTCACAATAATCCTGAAGAAGCGCAAATTGGGAGGATATGCTCAATCAGATATTAAAAAAATATTAGGGTAAGTAAAATTATATGACTGCATTGGAACAGATAAGAGAGTCCAAAAAGACATCCACATATCTATGGATACTTAGTTTATACATAAGATGCAACTCCACATGAAGTAGAAAAGATATTCTTTAAAAATGATAAAACAATTGAATAATATGGGAAAAACGCATTCTAACTTCTACTACACAGCTGCTTAAATGATTATAACAAAGCTTCTAAAAGATATGGAAAAATATCTTTACGATAAAAAATATTTCCTTAACAGGTAATAAAAAGCAGGGATTGTAAAGTAGTAATTGTGAAATTACATTACACTAAAACTATAAATCTTCCATTAATAGACACTTAATTAAGAGAATAAAAGACAAGGGGGAAGAATTTGGCAACATATAACTACCAAGGGCTCAAAGCCAGAACATGAAGAGAACTCAAAGACACAATAAACAACCACAGAAAAATGCACAACAGACTTTAACACTCTATGAAAGAGAATATCCAAATGTTAAAAAAAAAAAAAAGTATAAAGAGATTCTTTTAAGTTGTCAGGAAAAACAAATTTAAATAAATGAGGATTCCAAGTGTTAAGAAAAATATGGGACAACTGGAACTCTCAGGCACTAGCTGTGTGATTTTAAAATTGTACAAGTACTTTCAAATTATATTTGGCATATTTCATTCACGAAGTTGAAAAAATGGAAGTCCTAAGTCCTAAAAATTTCATTCCTAAGCACATATCCAACAGAAATTTAAATATATGTGGACCAATTTATCTGTATGGTCTCCATAGCTGCTCAAATCTAGAAACAACCAAATAGTTCATGAAAACTAGAATAAACTGTTTTACTTATACAGTGGAATACTCTACAACATTGAAAATGTACAAACTTCTGTCACATGAAGCACTGTGAGTGAATCTCACAAATTAATATAAGCTAAAGAAAACAGATATAAACTAATACATATCACATCATTCCACCTATACACTGTTCAAAAACAGGTAAAATCAATCTGTTATATTAAAAAGTAGGGTGAGGTTACCTTTATGAGAGGTCATAAGGGGACTTCTAGGGTTATTTTAATATTTTATTTAGTGCTCGAATGTAGATGAACAGATGTGTTCATTTTATAATAATTCATCAAACCTGTACATTATAATTTGTATAACTTTCTGGAAGTATATGATACTTTAATAAAAGTATTTATTTACAAACAGCCAAAGTTGTTTTCTATATGTAAGCTAGATTCTGTTTTGATGATTGTAATCACAAGGTGTGTGTGTGTGTGTGTGTGTGTGTGTGTGTGTGTTGAATGAATAAGGTAAGGATTGTAAATTTAGAATGTTGGTTCAATTAGGCCTTACAATCATGGAGGTCTATTAACTTACTTGGAATGCTAATGGATACTTTTTTCCTTATTTTTTATTTATACATAAAAAAATACATAAGAATGAGTTTTTAAGCAAGAAATCTTTTAAGAGAGTTTTGTAGTAAAAACTTACTCTTCTTACCCACTCCAGATGCCTTATTTTGGGAAGCAATGCAAAGATTATGATGACTAGCTTTTAAAAAAAACAGAATATTGACAGTCTATTAATTTGCTTCTCATGAGAAAAGGCATACTTCTATCTACCTATGAAAACATTTATTTTTATAATAGATCAATAATATATTAAGAATATTAAGAAAATATTCCTAATGTGTATTTTTTTAAATAATATTTTTCAATTATAGTTGAAAATACATACAGTATTATATTAGTTTCGGGTGTACAACATTTCTAAAATTTGTAAAGTGCTCACCCTGATTAATCTAGTACCCATTTGACTTCATACATAGTTATTACAACATTATTGACTATATTTCTTTTGCTGCACTCTATATGCCCATGATTATTTTGTAACTACTAATTTATACTTTTTAATCCCTTCCCCCCTATTCACCCACCTCCCTAACCTCCCTCCAATCTAGCAACTCTCAAAGTGTTCTTTGTATCTATGAGTTTGGTTCTGTTTGTTTGTTTATTTTGTTCTTTAGATTCCACAGGTAAGTGAAATCATGTGGCATTTGTCTTGCTCTGTCTAACTTACTCCACTCAGCACAATACACTCTAGGTCAATCCATATCGTTGCAGATGGCAAGATTTCATTATATTTTGTGGTGAATAATATTCCACTGTATATATGTACCACTTGTTCATTATTCATTCATCTATTGATGGACACCCATGCTGCCTCCATATCTTGGCTATAATAAAAAATGCTGCAATGCACATATGGAGTCACATGTTCCTTCAAAGCAGTATTTTGAGTTTCTTCAGATAAATACCCAGAAGTGGGATTACTGGGTCCTCCCTTGTCTCTTGCTACCTCAGCTTTTTTTTTTTTTTTTTTTTTTTGCGCTTCTATTTTAGTCAGAATCTATAGCAGTCTTACTTTCTTATCCATTCAGCCACCCTATGTCTTTTGATTGGAGTATTTAACCATTTACATTTAAAGTATTGTTTATAGATATGTAGTTATTGCCATTTTATTATTTATATATTTTATCTTTTTCTTTGATGCTTTTTGTTAAAAAAAAAAAAGTCTCTTTAACATTTCCTGACTTGGTGGTGATGAACTCCTTTAGCTTTTTCTTGTCTGATAAGCTATTTATCTGTCCTTCCATTCTAAATGGTAACTGCTGAATAGGCTAATCTAGTTTGTAGGACCTTCCTTTTCATCACATTAAATATCTTGTGCTGATCCCTTCTGGCCTGCAAAGTTTCTGTTGAGAAATCAGCTGACAGTCTAAAGGGAGCTCCCTTGTAGATAACTAACCCCTTCTCCGTCCCACCCTCCACCCTCCTGGTCCTTTGATCCTTTCTTTGTCTTTAACTTTTGTCATTTTAATTATGATGTGTCTTGGTGTGGGCCTCTTGGCTTCATCTTGTTTGTATTATATGTTATTATACAAATTTACCCTATATGAGACATGTGTTAATAATTTGCTAGTAATCAAATGTTTAATTTAATGACCTTAGTGATTTAAACTAAAATTATATTGCTTTAGGTATGATATTGTGCCATTTTTACATGTCACTTCAAAAATTTCAGTCCCCTTAATACTATTTATATAAATATATCTCATAAAATAACTCTTAAGTTTTTACTGCAATTATGTCCTGCAGAAATTTTAAAATAAATTTATATCACTCATTTTTTAACTCTATAGCTAAACCATGTAAGATATTTTTTGAAACATAACTAAGAATCCTCTCGAAAATATCTTTTCCAAAGCACTTATTAAGTAGTTCAGAAAAAAACTTGTTAGAGCATCTTAAACAAGTATTAAAATCATGATGTATGAGTTATTAAATTTATATGAAGCTAATAACAAACTGTATATCTATTTTTGTATGTACTCAAATACTATAGGCTATATAGAGTAAAAGAAAGGTAAGGTATAAATTTAAATATAAATGGGTACTCATATATTCTGAATAATGATCTTTTAAACCCTTCTCCATTACCCCTCTGACCTAGGGTTGATAATATGTAGCCATACACTGCATAACACATTTCAGTCAAAGATGAACTGCATATATGATAGTGGTTCCATAAGATTAAAATGGAGCTGAAAAATCCCTATTGCCTATTATCAGAGCTATCATAACATAATAGTGCAATGCATTACTTATGTGTTTGTGGTGATGCTGGTGTAAACAAAGCTACTGCTCTGACAGTCAAATAAAGCATAGCACATAAAATTATGTGCTATACATAATATTAAATAATAATAAATTATTATATTGCTTGTTTATGTTTGTACTATGCTATATTTTTTATTATTTTTGAGTGTATTCTTCCTACCTTACAAAAAAAAGGTTTGTGATAAAATAGTATGCTGTTATGCTGACAACAGTTTTGTTTATCTCATGTTTACCACATCTCTTGATTGTAACAGACCATGTCATGTAAGAGGCAACATCAAGTGATTGACCTGTTAATAAAGTTTAAAGTGATTAAGGACTACAAAGGTAAAAAATCAAAGGTAGTTTTTGCTCAGCAGTCAGGCATGTGCCATTCCTACACAGCAACAATCTTGAGGAAGAAGAGCAAAGTGACAGGAACCATTAAAGGATCTGCTTCATTGAAGGTAATGAAACTAACAACAATCAAGAAGGGCCCATATCAGACATGAAAAAAACCTCTTGTCTTAGATTAAAGATCAGGATCAGAAGCATATTCCTCTTAAAACTGTGACAATCTTGGCCAAAGCAAAATATTGTTTACAGTGTTGAAAGAAAAGTCTGGCCCCAACAACAATGTTGAATCTACTGCTAGCTCTGTGTGGTTTAATTATTCAAGAATCATTGTGCATTACATAATGTGCAAGTGCTGATGCAAAGGCAGCTGAAGATTTTTTGAAACTCTAAAGAGGTGATTGTGGAAGAAAATTACTTGCAGAGCAAATATTCAGTAGATAAAAAGTCCCTATTCTAGAAATAGATGCATAAAAGGACTTTCATCCATAAAGAGGACAAGTGAATGACAGCTTTCAAGGCTTTTAAGAAAAGGATAACAGTTTTTCTTGAGGACAATGTTGCAGACTATAAATTGAAACCCTTTGTGATCTGCCACCAGGAGGGCCTTCAAGCATATCCATAAGCACTCACTGCCAGGGTACTACAGGAGCAATAAGAAGTCCTGGGTGACCCAGCTTCTCTTTCAAGAAGCCCATCTAAACTGCTATGCCAACGAAACAAAAAAGTACTGTTTAGAGAATAACATAACTTTCAAGATTTTGCTTATTGTTGAGAATGCTCCAGAAATCCTCTTTTATTTTGATGATCATCATCCTGATCTCAAAGTGGTGATTCTTCTTCCAAACACTATGTCTCTGATCCAACCAATAGATCAAAAAGTTATAGCAGTTTTTACGGTCAACTACCTAAAGAGGACCTTTGCCCCAGCTATGGCTGCAACTGAGGAAGATACTGAGAAGACACTGATACAATTCTGGAAGGATTGCAATGTAATTACATCAAGAACCTTTGTGTGCTTAGAGTGATGTCAGATGACTTTAAAGGATGTGCCAAGAATGAGGAGTTTGCAAAAATCAACAAGGCGGTGGTTGAGATGACAAAAGACTTTAACCTGGGTGTGGATGAGAATGACTAGAAGTGGTTCTTGAGAAATTGAATAATGAGGAGGTTTTGGAACTGGATCAAGAACACATAGCTGAAGAATAGGCAAGAGGAAAAATAAAATTGCAGAAGAAAAAAAAAAAAAAACAAGAACCTCCAAGATAATTCACAGTGAAGGGTTTTGCAGAAGCTTTTATAGACCTCAACAAGACCCTTGAAAAGTTTGAAAATGTAGACCACCGAAAGGTTCTCATTAATAGAAGACAATGTTCACGGTGCATTACCTGCTTATGACCAAGTCTATGAAGAAATAAGAAACAAACCAAGAAAACCACCATAGATATATTTCTGAAAAGAATGGCACCTCCTCAAGAAGAGCCTCAGGCAGGGCCTTCAAGAGGTATTCAAAAAGAAGGCATGCCATCATAGGATGACAACTCCATACATGTTATGGCCCCTGAAGACCTTCCAGTGAAACAAGCAATAGAAGTGGAAGGTTTTATTGATGATCCTGACCCTATGTGGACCTAGGCTAATGTGTGTGTTTGTGTCTTATTTTTTAACAGAAAAGTTTAGAGAGTAAAAAAATAATGCTTTCATAGAAATGAGTTTATAGAATAAAGAGATAAAGAAAATCCTTTGTCCAGCTGTACAATGTGATTTTGTTTTAAGCTAAGTGTTCTAAGTTAAAAATTTTTAAAGTTTATGAAGTAAAGAGTTTCAGCAAGCTAAGATTAATTACTGAAAAAAAATGTTTTTATAAATTTAGTGCAGCTTAAGCATGCAGTGTGTATTAAGTCTACAGTAGTGCACAGTCATGTCCTGAGCCTTCCCAGTCACTTGCCACTCATTTGCTGACTCACCCAGAGCAACTCCCGGTCCCACAAGATCCATTTATGGTAAGTAATCTATACATTTCTACCATTACCATTTTTTTCTCTTTTATACCATATTTTTACTGTCCCTTTTCTATCTTTAGATATGTTTAGATACAGACATACTTACCATTGTGTTGCAATTGCCTACGCTATTCAGTACAGGAACATGCTGTACAGCTTTGCAGCCTAGGAGCAATAGCTTACCATACAGCAGAGGTGTGTAGCAGGCTGTACCATCTAGGTTTGTGTAAGTGTACTCGATGATGTTTGCACAGTAACAAAATTGCCTAAGAACATGTTTCTAGAAACATAACTCCATTGTTGAGTGATTGGTGATTATACTGCGTTTCAATTAAATTTTAATATCAGGTAAAGTTTTAAAAAATATAAGTGTGTCCTTACAATGTTTGGGACATGGAAGTAGTATAAGCACTACTCTAAGCTCTACGCAACTCCAACCAAACTGGACCACAAGCTATTTCCTTAAGTATACAGGCCAATTTACTTTCAGGCCTTATCACAACCTATTTTATGTTCTTTAACAGAATTCCCTCTTTCTTTCTTGCAGTCTTTGCCACATCCCCTTCTCAATGAGACCTGTTCTGACCATGCTATTAGAGGTACAACTCCACTGCTAACTCTGCTCTACATTTTGTTTCCATAGTACTTACTGAAAATTTTCTCTTACTTACTTACCTATTATTTATTAACTATCTCCCATCACTGGAACGTAAGATCCAAGGAGGTATGGATTTATCTGTTTTGTTCATGGCAATAGCCCATGTTCTTAGAACAGTGCCTGGCATACAGTAGGCACTCATAAACATTTATTAAAAGAATTGATACAGAAGTAATGACCTAAACATTTAAAGCAAAAAATTTGGCCTTTTTGGTGGGAGATATGCAGATTTGTACAAGGCATAGAAAAATTAATATTACTAATCTATTAAAATAAGTTCAAGAATATTTTTATGTGCCTTCATTTAAAAGTGTGATTCTAATATTTTTGTTATTGAGCTTGGACCACAACTCAGCTTATTTTTCCAGAGCTACTACTTTTTAATTAGAGCAAAAATATACTGACAAAGCATATTTTCCATTTTAATGACTATACATACATGAACGAATTTTGTAATTACCTGGCATATTCTCTGAAATATGTATTATAAGCTACAACTAGTTTATATGGTGTTCTCTCAAATGCTAACACCAGACCACCTATTAAACAATCTACCAATAGGTCACTTTGCCTTTTAGCATAATCTTACTCCCGTTTGTTGAAACTGTAAGGATTTTAAGAACCTTCACAATGTGCATTGCAGTTTTTCTCATATAAGAAGTATGTTTATAAGTACTAGTGTTAAGAATGTTTTTGCTGCTTCTGATAAAAAGGGCCTTAAAAATCTTATGACAATATGAACATATAAGTAAACACATTATCCTTTGCATTGGTAAAAATCTCAGAGCCAAATTTAGGACACAATGTGGACATTAAACTAACATACTAACTAACATCTTTGATTCCAAGTTTATAATTCTTTTTAATTTTCTTATTTTCTCTTGATTTTTCATTTATTATTTTTTAAATACTGCATTGTAGATACGTTTTTAAACTATTTTAAATGTTTTCTGGGAAAAAAGAAGGACATGACTTAATGCAAAACAAAATGAAAAATGAGTAAATGAAGTGTATTATTTCGCCTACCATGTTTCCTGGTAGCTGCCTGCACAATTGATTATAGTCAAGACAGCATTGCTGGTGGGTCCATTCTCACTCCTCAGTGTAGCCCCACAGCTTCACTCAGAGACTCTGTGTAACCCCATGGGATATAGCCATTACAAGAAATCAGTCTATAGAATTCCAAAAATTATTAGAAACTTTTTGAGACTGCTACAGTGTGGCTGCCAGTTACATAATTTGTGATATCAAACCTCTTGCTGGCTATATAGCTGCCTTTCTCACATAGTGAGAGTTGAGTTAAAATTACATTCAGTGATCCTTATGCCTTGAGAGGTGTGATTCCTCAGTCTTTTCAATTCTCACCCAGTCTTTTTATACCTTTTTGTGGATATTTATTTATTTATTTATTTATTTATTTATTTATTTAAGAAATAGATACTTTTAGCTACTATGAAATGGCATGGGCAGCTATATCATCCTGTTATTTTAAAAATGAGTTGGTCAAATGTTTATTTTGCCACTTTTATTTTCACTTGTTTGACATTTTCCTTACAAATAATGTCTTTATTTTTTATACACTCCCCTTTTGCTTCTTAGAGCTGGTAAAATTAAACATCTGAAAATCAGTGATGTGGGATTTTGTAAACCCACAGGATACATTTTATTCTCAATTTTGTTACTAAGACAGATGTTCACCCTGAGATTTAGGCTGTAAGACTTAGATAAAAAGAAACCTCCATTTTTAATAAAAAATTGTGATCTCAAACCATAAATCACATTTATGAGGCTTAATTTATAAGGCCATCACCATTTTCCTTTAACATTTAGAAATCATATTCAACAAAGGAGCTAAAACATAGCTTAACATATATTTATTACAGATTTATATATATTAAAATCTGGATAATAAATATTTTCAAAACCTAAGCTTTGAAAAATGTCAAACCACAAGATAACATTCTTAATTTATTTTCTTCTCAACCTATTACAAAAACACCAATATAGAGTTTTATGAGCATTTCCACTCAGTTTCCACTTACTGCATGCCACATTAAAAATCTAATTGTCATTGGATATCAGGAACCACTGGTTATCTAGAGAAATGTTTAGTCATGAATCAACTTACCCCTTGGCTAAGACTCTCCTCATACTATGTGATAGGCAAAGTGTCAAAATCTGTACCTTTAGGTTTATTTGATCTAGCAATTTAGGATACGCCTGTACCCTAAACGCAGTGACTCATTATTTCCCTATATCTACCATTATTGTTTTATACTTATCTTCATCTCTCAACTCAAAAGTGAAAACTGTCCTGAAATTTAGGCAATTCATCAGTTCCTCTTTAATGCTCCCAAACTGACTACATACTTCCATTTCAGTACTCACAACACTGTATTTTTATTATATTTTATTAATGTATTTATTGAAAGCTATGAGTTGTCTAGATAAGAATAAATAAGAGAAAGGCCCATATCACTAAAATATTCACAGTGACTTAAAATTATTTCTATGTTTATTTACATCATTAAATAAATTCTGACTCTATTGTAGCCAGATTTCATGGCTTAGTCATTCTAATTCTCGTGGCATTAGTTAAGTTGCTAAAAATACACAATATAGAAGACATTCAATAAATAAAGATATATATGATTTGTTGGTAAAATGAAGAAAGAAAGCTTTACAGAGGTTATCATACTGTAGACAGCTTTACATGTGAAGTTATCTAAACAAACAGGGTTATGGAAGAAAAGAAAAGCCTGGTATTCAGCCTGCAACAGGAGCATCCACAATACCATTCAAATCAACACAGAGACTTCACAATAACTTTGTAAGAAAATTAATCTAAAAGTGGTTTTTAAATATTAAATATGTGTCTTAATCCTCATATTAAAACAACTGACTCTCTTCTTCATAAGGTTTGATGTGAAATTGATGTTTGTCACTCTTACTTCTATTGCCACTGAAGAGGGTTGTGCAGCTCACAAGAGCTTCCATACTCCAGGTTAACCAGAAGCAATCCCACACAGAGTTGGTTAAATAGTCAAAACAAGATCTCCATTTATGAGAGGGTGGGGGAGAGGAGTGTACCACATGATCCCAGAAAAATGGTCTGTTTGTTTGTATTATTTTTTTCGGTGCGGGTGGTGCTAACTGCAATCTAATATTTTCAGAATATGAGAGCAATACAATACCCATCACATTCTCTGTCTACTATGGGAGCAACTCTTCAGCTTTAAATTTGACAAGGTTATCTTCTGTGGCTTTTATTCAAAGAACCCTGCAATAATAAAGAAAGCAGGTAGTCAAACATTTAAAAATTATCTGAGGGAGTAAAAGCCCTTAATGCAACAAGATTATAAAAATATCTATAAGCTTTATGCACATAAAAATATGTTGTAATTTCTCAAAAATTCTTGACATTTTTATAAAAAGTTACTAGGTTTTGCTAGCTCAAACCAAAGCGAAATAAGGATGGGAGGACAGAACAAGAGGCATCTGGGCCAGATCAGATTAGAAGCTATTCTGAGAGGATAAACTTAATATTTAAATCAGAATTTTGCTGTGTAAATTTTATAGTTATTCATATACAAGTATATAGAATTGAACTGAAAAGCCCCATCCTATAGTGTTGATTTAGTACTTCCCAGTAGTCCCTCTGCTATCTTTACAAAAATCTTGAGAAATCCCCAGAAATATTTGTCGAGGTAGATTTCTAGATTGGGGTGGTGCTACTCAGCTATTTTGGTCAATATTCTTGTATGTGAGGCATCAATAACCAAATACTCTGTATGTGAACAGACTATTGCATAGTTTCTCACTAGATGTGCTACAGTGTATGTTCTGAAAAAAATTCATGTGAGAGAGAGGTCAAATCTAGGAAAGTTATCAGATTTAATGGCTCATTTTGAAAACTCATTTTGAAAGCTCATTTTGAAGGGGCAAGACAGTTCTTTAAACACACTGGGGAGAAATGAGTGTAATGCCTAGGATATAGGCTTGTACAATACTGTGATCGTAATCCCGTAAACAACCTAAGCCTGATATTGTTTATTTCACCATTCCCTACTATTTTATGAGCTCCAGAAAGTATCTTCTAAATTCATTTTAATAAAACTGTTTAAGTAGACTGCAAGTAATAGATGAGAACTATCAGATATAGTCATGGTGTTTAAGCACAAACACAGAAATCTGACACCATTTTATTTGGCCTTGTAAATAATTTTTAAATGCTGGTGAAAGATGTACATTAAAGCAATTGAAATAACTGCACATATTTGTTTACATATACACCAAAAATCTACTATGTATCATTTTAAATTTCAAGTTTATAACAAGGCTAAGTGCCAATTCCTAATCAGTCAAGCATGACTTCTTGTATCTTTAGTCAGAAGAGACAAAGAGGTAAATAGTGAATAAGTGACTATGATAGTGTGAAAAAAAAATGAAAAAGAGTGTACAGTTCATCTCCATAGCATTTTATGTAGACTTTGTGCAGTGCATTTTACAGCAGTTCAATTCTAACCATAGTAACAGAGTTTATTTATACTTTGATATTGAAATAGAAATGAAAGAAAATTGTCTTCTTTATGGGCATTTCATCACTGGAAAAGTTATTTTCCAATTTATTTATCCAGACTGAGTAAATAAAAAAGTAATAATTTCTTGCATTTAAAAATTATTTATTCCAAGGAAAAAATGAACAATTTAAAAAAATCTATCAAATCTCATTTTGCTCGTAAATAAAATGAAAAGAATGACAACTAAGGTATTTGAGGTATGTAGCATAGCATCTGACCCCTAATACGTAGTAACAAATGAGCTAGTTATCCAATTAACTAACATATAAGAAGATAGAAAAGAAACACTACTTTTTTGTTGTGATAAAACTAAAGCTTAGAAATATATCTAAACTAATTGAATTGAACTATTTTGACATTTATTTTGAGTATTCATTCTATTTCAGCCATTAATTATGACACAATTAAAATGAAAACTTTAAAAATTATTCTAATTTATGTATAAAGTGAACTATTTGATATCTTGGCTAAATAATACTTACTATTTTATAATTACATCTCACCAATAGATGTCACTATTGGTGAGTTTAGTGCAAACTCAAGTTATTTAATCCTTAATTACACAAAATAGTAACAAGAAATGGTATCAAAAGGGATACAAATATATCTTTTTAACTCGGAAGTATTAAGTAAGCACAAATAGAGAAGTAGAAATATGAATATTATTGCTGTTATGATACAGTATCCCTGTACTGTGCTTAATTTTACCTTTAATATCTGTGAAATAGGAAAGATAAAGGGCTTCCTTATCCTCTGTAATCTTTGTCTTCTGGGATATACATCACTGGGTGAAACAAAGAGTTCATTCAATTCCTTCTGCCTCTGGGTCTAGAATGATAAATAATGATGTACATGTACACATAGGCAGTGTGTGTGTGTGTGCGTGTGTGTGTTTGCATTATTTGTCAGAGTTTACTCAAACTGCTAGTTGTCTCTAAAATTAAATAAATGCTTTTTTTTCCTTTTATGGCATGCACACAAAAACTAAAATATTCTATAGATCTGTATACACCTTTGCCTTGATCAATACCATGGATTTTTTAAAAAAATCTCATAAAAAACCACCAGTCATTTTTAAAGGAAGCTCTTTTGTTCAGCTTCCTTTGAGAGTGATTTCAGTCCTTCAATCCAGTCACATCTACATATCTCTGTCCAGCAGCAGCTATCCTCTTCAAGGAAGATAGAAACATCAAAGGGCTGAAAGCCCAAGATAATCAGGAGAAAGGTGATTATTAGGTCTCTGAATAGCACTAACTCACTTTCCTAACAAAATGCCACTGTTAGCATCCCTAAGAGTCTTACTCAACTTGAAAATTATACCTACTTGAGGAAGAAAATGATGATTGCTAAGTTTATCAGGTCACCTTTTTAAATTCTTAGAATAGCTTTAAATATTTTTTCTTGGAAGGAAAAGGAAAAAACCCTAGTATAAAAGCAAATAAAAATAACTCCAATATTCTGCTTGGTCTTCTTGTTCAGAAATGAGGAAAGTCATAGCATTATGCTTGAAAATAATGGTGGACATATTCTGGTGGCTGTGATATATTTTTATTAATTAATATTTATAATTAATTATTAAAGTTCCACCAAACCTAAAATTATATAGTTGTACATCTGTCAAATTATGTTCTAATAATTTGGTTTTATTAAGATTATTAAAATAATAGGATCACTTTTTAGAATTTCAACTGTTGTTATATTATTAAAGTCTGAATGACATTCTTGACCATTTTTTGATCTGTGATAGAAGTAGCTACTGAATTCATAGTTGTCGGTGATGTACAAGTGATGTAATAGAATTTAAAAATGACCTGGATTATTTGATGCATGTGAAAATCACTATGCAGTGAGTGAGAATGTTTATCAATTGGGCAATATTTCATTATCACTCAACACCATTGGTCAAGATACCAAACAGGAAACCTTGGGCAAACCACCAGCTCTCTCCAAATCCTGTCCTCTGAATCAAGCTTCCCGCCTCTCCTTTCCCTCTTGTGTTTTCCTTCAGAGGCAAGTGTTTAACAGCTTGACTCTGAAGTCTTATTAACTTGGCTTTAAAGTCAAGTGCTGCCACTTTCCAGCTATGTGCCCTTTAATTAATTTTTAATTTCTCTAAGCTTCATTTTGCTCTCATAAGTAAAAGAAGGAGAATGATCATGTTCTTATTGCTGTGAGGATTACGTAAACCATTTGAGGCGTATACCAGTTATCTGGCCTCTAATACATGATTAGCAAATAAGCTAGTCATCCAACTAGTCAAGGAGTGGGGTGAAGGGTTAAAGAAGTACAAATTAGTAGTTGATAATTGATTACGGGGATGGGAAGCATGGCAAAGAGAATGCAGTTAGCTTTAATATGATAGCTAGGTAGAGGGCCAGGAAAGGGAGGGGGGATTATTTTATAAACTATATAGATGTCTAATGAATGTACTGTATACTTGCAAATGATTTAAATAAACAATTAAAAAAAAACAGGAGTGCTACATTCTCTTCCTAATTATTTCTTGAATTTGATGCTTTGTCTCTATTAAAACAAATGACTCCAGGCCCTGGCTAGCTCTCCTGTACTATTCTTCTAGTATGATAAATAGTCTCCTTTTCCCTGTCCTTAAGAGTTCTAAAACATCACTCCAAAGCAAATATCTGATTTTATCACCTTCACATTTTGCATGGTTTGCAACCTTCTATTCTTATCCTCTTCACCTATCTTCAAGATATTTGTTTACTTATTTATAAATTATATCCATGAACTACCATGTTGCAGGAATCATAAAATAAACACAAAAATTAGAAAATAAGATAAATATAATCAAAAAACAATATTTTTCTTCAGGCATCACAAAGAATTATCTTGCACAGTCCCTTGAGAGGGCACATTCAAATTTAGAGACTCCTAAAAAGGTTGCTAATGATTTAGAGTTTCTTAGCAAGGACTTATATGTTTTTATCATACTTCCTCTTTTTTTTTTACCACTTTACCTTTAAATATTATGCTCCAGCAATATAGAACAATTTAGACTCCTATTTACTGTCCAGGAACACCCTTCTTGACCCAAAGAAGACCTACATTCATCCATCAATATTTCCTTTATTCCTGACAGATATAGATCTTATTAATTCTTCTTCAATATTACTTTTTAATGTAATGCATCATACTGGGGTATAAATTTTCCATATTATCTTTAGTTAATTGGTTAACATTTTAGATTTATTTTTTTAAAGGTAAGAAATGTTTTTTCCTTTGTATTCCCTAAAATAAAAATTCAATAAATAGGGAATTAAATGTTTCAGTATATATTTATTGAACTGCATTGAACTATTTATGAGACTTCTTGGAATTCTTTGCATGCTATATACTGAACTATGTGTTCAACTCTTATTCACTTTTTAATAATCAAGTCAGGTATTGCCTCTGTAATATTGCCTTTGATTTTTTTAAGGCAGAGCTGATTTTTCTTTCTTTGAATCATATTTTGGCCTTGTACTTATATATATTACTACTTATCTTCTTATGTCGAAATGTTTGTTTTTCATGGCAGATTTTCCCCAGGACAACTTGACTTTATTCAAGGCAAAGAAAAACTATGTATCTAGTTTTAGCGTGTTATCATAATTGTGTCCTAATTGAATCTGTAAGCAAATAACCAAAGAAATGAAGAAGAAAATCATCAAATAATAACTGAATAATTCAAGATTAACTGTTTTAAATAGTCTCCTTTTTCTATTCTAAATCTTAATAAAGTTTGAAATGTTCCACAGTGTTTACATAGAGAAGAAAACACTTTTTTTCTTTTTTTTTCCATCTGGAATCAGGTAGAATCGAATGATTTGACCCTTGTATTATCATCTCTGTACATATCAACATTTCAATGTATTATAATAACACAAACAGAAATCAGAATTATGTATTTGAGTTGAAAAATTGGGCTAAAACAATAAACAAAATTATGATTTTTTTCTAACTGTCCTCATATTTTGTCTCAAATAAAATCATCATAATCATCAATATTGTTATCATGATTATTACTGATATATTATTGTTAATTTAATCTAAATGTTAATTATGAATATATCTAGCCTATTGCTCATTATAATTTAAAGAAATATGCAAAGATAAAATTAATCTACAACCAGTGAGAGATAGATTATAATATAGTACTTTTTACTTTTTATTTTTTGAGTTGCTATAAAAATGGGCACAGTGGCTAAATGCTGTTTCTTAACATGCTATTGGCCATATCTCATATGATATTATTGTTCCTGCTGGGCTCTTTAAACTTAATTAAAACATGCAGTTTTTCTACAACTTAGAAAGTAAAGCTGACATGCTGTAATTCAAATATAAGTACTCTCCTGGTGGCCATCAATAATTGGTGAGGCAGAGGGAAAGGCTTTTTATTTTTTTTCAAATTGTATCAGTTTTATGTGGTAAAAACTCATATTTTACTAATTCAACTGCCCTATGATTTTATCCTCAACATATAAGTACGTACTTGGAACTGGTATTCTAACATTGGAACATATGCCGATATATCAAGTTATTCACTTAGGATGCATTAGGTTTTAAATCCAATTTTTTTCTGAACATTGTATAATTAGCCTCATCAATGATTAATAAATAATTGATTAAGTGATTTCAAAATAGCATGATTGACTTAATAGGTAGACAGCTTTGGGAAAGTTATCTAATCTCTCAATGTCTCACTTTGCTCATCTGAAAAAGGAAATAGGAAAACCTTTTCTCATAGACTTACGAGAATTTAAATGATGGAGTCATAGAAAAGGGCATATTTATTATTTGTTACATATTGACCACACTGGATTCAATTCACCATGTTTATCTTGCATCAAGTAAATAGTGAATAGAAGAGAATGTAATTTTCGGTTGCTTCTGTCAGATAAAGGTCTGACTATATGTGGCCTCTGATGAACAGTCACAGAACTTGAATTACAGATTCTGATTAATAGCTTTTGAAGTCTGCAATTAATATAGGCAAAACTGCAATAGATGGGCATAAATTAATGTTCCTCTATATTCATTTATTGTTAAATGCTTGAGGGTGCTGGCCCCCTGGGACTTCGCTAACTAGGGTGATACGTGAAATTCGTTGAACAGAGACCTGCTTTCTTTGGGAGGAAGGTCAGAGAAGCCCACAGAGAAAGGCAGTGTGTAGGCTCCGAGCTTCTGTAGCCGGGAGGAGTAGAAATTGAAACAGAAGGCAGGGAGGCAGAATGAAAGAAAAAGTGTCTGAATATTGGAGCGGAAAGTTTGATGGGCCATGGATTGTTGCCAAATTTGATGGATAACTTGAATATATTTCTTGCAAACCACTGAATTTATAGATGTGGATCATGAATATAGCCAGGGGTGTGTGGTAATTTGATTACCATACGAAATATAGTCACATGCTTTTCATGTCAGATGGAGGGCATACAGTCCCATTTAATCTCCTAATGGGGACCAGTCCCTCCTACAAGGAGCGCTGTTGCCAAAGTAATCAGGAAGGATGCCCGGCAGGCAAAGTAACAGATGCCACTCCAGGATCTTTTTTTCCCACTATTAAGTCTACACTGTGCATACATTCAGCACCCACTGATTTTACCTATTAACAATGAGGTAGTTTCATGATCTGAGGGACTGTATACCTCCACCCCCAAATTTATATGTTAAAATCCTGACCCTCAACTGTGATAGTTTTAGTAGGTGGTGCCTTTGGGAGTTGTTTGTTTAAATCATGACAGTAGAACCCTCATGAGTAATATTAGTGTTTTATCAAAGAACTGCAGAGCAAGCGATCTGTAGCCCCTTCCACCAGTTGACGTTACAACGAAGTCTCTGGCACCCAGAAGAGAGATTTACCTGCCCATGCTCGCTCTCTGACCTCTAGCCTCCAGAACTGTGAGAAATAGTTTTTCATAAGCTACCCAGTATTTTGTTATAGCAGCTCAAAAGGACTAAGACAGATAATGTCTCATTTTCCTAAAGACTAACCCCTTCATTGGCAGTCTTAACTTCATCCTCTCGTACCTTTTTAAAAGCCCTTTTTGGAAAGAAAAAAACTATCAAAATTTGCTGAGAACTTTAAAAAAATAGTGATAAAAAGTGCCTCTCTCTATGAAATCATGCTTTCCTGGTTTTCATCATAACTCTTAGATTTTCCCTTCTTAAAATCCTTTAACTGGTTCTTTCTTACCCAACCTGTACTTTTGGGACTTTCTCTATGTTCCGGCCTTGAGTCTTCTAGAGTCCATCACAATTCTCCTCTGTACAGCTGCACACCTGGCCTGTGCACTCTACCACCTGCTGAATATTTCTGAACTGATTGTTTTCCACGTATCTTAAGTGTCAAAATGTAGTGACTGATTCTCTACAAGTTTTCATGCTCTAGGATGCTTTTCCTTCTTTTCCCAGGAACTGCTCTTGGCTAAAACACATGTTCACTTGCTAATGCCAGAGACCTGTGAGTCATTGTCAACATTTTCCTCTCTTCCCTAACTAATCCATCACAAATTCCAGTGATTCCACAAAAAAATAAATAAATAAATAAAAAATAAAAAAAAGTCTTGTTTCCATCTACCTCTTTCCAACACTGCTGCCACTGTGGTCTTACAGGTCACGGTCATCTTAAATGTGTGGAATGGCACAGATGGAGCGGTCTCCCTGCTTTCACTATTGCATCAAACTCATTTTTCACCCAGTAGTAACAATGAATCTAAAATATAAAGTGGAACATGACACTTTTCTTTTCAAAATCTCTAAGTGGATTCTTATTTTATTTAGGAAAAAAAGAACAAAATTCAATTTCTTATAAACCGATCAAGATTTTCATGAACAGACACTCTATTTCCTAGTTTCAGTGAATGCTCCAAATACACTCCCACTCAATAATGTTTAGCTTTGCCTTATCATTTCCTCTCAAAAGCATTTTCTGAGGCCTCAATAAAAATGAGACCTTCTGTCATTTCTTTTCATAATACTTAGTATTTTTGTTTACAATAAAGTCATGGTTTGTTATTCGGTATTTATATAATTGGTTTATTTAATAGTCATCATTTACTGTGTCATGTATTTAGTTTTCTTTTAAAGGTAGCATCTAGTTTGGTTCTAAATTGCAACTTGTCACATAATAGATGTTCATAAATACATGTTGAATGATTAAATAAAACTGAAATTTCAAAAGCAAAACTACACGACACTGTTCAGCCTTCTAATACTATAATTTATATTGAAACTTCTGGTATTTCTCATTAGTTCTAGTAATTCTTGAATTACAGGACATTTTAATAGCTCTAGCAACATGGTACTTTTTGAGTTTGAGATTTATCAATATGTGCTTTAAGCATCTAACTCTCTATATTGCAACAAATCTTTAACAACTGGTTTCTACAGAGATTTCTTAACTCCTACTTATTCTGGAAGATAACTTTCTATGATTTTACTTATTAATGGCATCTCTCTGAATACTTTGTTCTGTCCAATTCAGGATATTATGAAATTTTAAAATATATTTGAGACTTTATGAATTAATATCTAAGCTTCAAATGGCTCTCCCCACCATGGAGTGAAATATGAATACCACAACACCCTCAAATTAAAACAGATGTGTAGAAGAATAGAAATTGAGAACAATTTAACTAGCATACTAAGTACTTATTATAGTAGTACAAGCTCTGCAAATGATACTTTTTAAATGGTTTTGCAATGATTATCTGTGGCTGGTTATATGTTTGGTGTCCTTTTATGTCCACATCCGATCTCTATGAAATATACCTATTAATTAGGTTCATACCTTTGTTCTGGAAATAGAAACTGATGAAATCTAGCATAAACCATTAGAATGACATTAAAAGTCCAGTAGTTACCTCTCTAGGTAGATTTTTCTTCTGATGAATTCCTTAACATTTATTCTTTATGCTATCTCAACCTTTTACCATTATACCCTAATCTATTTTTACTATCATAAAATACGTATTTATTAATATTTTAAATTTACTCTTACCATTATCACAATTACAAATTTTAAAACTACCTAAAAAATTTATAATATGTTTCATAATTGCATAACATAACAGATTTTTTCACAGATAGGAAGCAATGATTATTTATTTTTCAATCCCAGGCATAAAGGAAGTATTCAGTAAATATAAATTGAATGAATCAGCGAGCCAACTTTAAGCAGTTATAGAGAGGACTTTACCTATTTCCACAAAATCATTTTAGTTTTATGTATACGTTTGACAGTGGAAATTTTCTCATTCTGCCATTTTACAGACTGTAACTATAGCTCACTTTCAGTTGTCACCCAAGTATTGTTTCTTATATAATTTCTGATTAAGACCTCACTGTAATATCAAATGACTTTAAAAAAATGACTTCAATTTTAGTTTTTCAAAGCTAAAATTTCTTTCTTTTTTTTTTTTTTTAAATTTCAGATCTCTAAAGAAAGTTCATCTAATCTAAACTAGTATTTTGGACTCATGGGTTGAATAAAATCCATGTCTTCTATTACACACCAATCATATCAAAGCACATTCTGTTTATCTGATAAGCTTTCTTTGGAATAAGACATACCGTTTATAAAATTATATCCCCAAGTTAACAATTTTGTTTATAAATGTTTAATTTTGTCATTTAGGAAGCTCTTGCTAGTATAAGGGTTGATGACATGAAAATGGAAATTTGCCTGTATAATATCATGACAGCCCTCATTCTGTGTCATTAGCTCTGTTGAAAGGAACCTTTCATCTCCAGATCTTCCTTCCCCATGGAGGGAACTCAATTAATGTAACATGATTGGTCTCTCTCTTCTCTAGGATAGGTTGAGTGACATTCCCAGTTGGTGAATTTGAAGTGAACAGGGGGAGAAGCTTGCTTCTGTTTCAACGTCTTTTCCCTTGGGAGCAAATGTGCTCATTTATTCCAGAGAAGAGGAAATTTTGCAGAAATGAGCTTGAAAATAAGTGTCCAATTTTCCTTCATGTCATTTGCTCCTAACCTTGTAGGTGAGGACAAGATTCCAGTAAGTTCAACAGAGCGTAATGTTCTGAGTATTCATTTTTAGAATATTCTGGACTGGAAAGACAGAAACTATAGTTCGGGCCCAGCCAAGTTGGACAAACCTTTCTAAATATACTGGGCTTAAATTGGAATCTCAGAATGGTTGTACACTCACCTAAGCTGTGGTGACTGGGCTGTCAGATAAAGAGTGGCACAAACCTGAGAAGGACAAGGGCTAACAAAGCCTCAAACGGAGCCTCCTCAGGAATTGGTGATGTGTCAGTGCTCTATCCAAGTGCCAGCATTAAAATCCAACTTTTTGAAAGGAACATATCGCTTTGTAGCTGCCTTCATTGATCCACAGTTTCTGAAACCATTCAAACTTTATAAAGCAAGCTAAATAATGTGAATAAATAATCAAAAATAAGAGAAAACAGTTAAAACTTGAAAAAGTGAGAGAAAATTAGAGTCATTTGAGGTATTTAAGCAGTAGATGGATGAGGGATGAGTTGACCTGGAAACTGGATTGCAGACTTAGAAGAGAGAGAGAGAGAGAGAGAGAGAGAGAAGATTTGGTTAGAAGGGAATAAAATAATTTCAGACACACAAAGTTTGAGGTATTTGTGAGGCCTCATGGTAAATATATTTCAGAAGTGATATGAGTCTGCAGTTCCGGGATACATTCTAAGATAGAATATAGTTTTGGAATAAGCACGTATAAATAGTAGTGAAAATTATGAGACTGGATAAGGATGCCAGATTCAAATTATTAAGAATCAAAAAGGGTTTGTGGAGGAAACTTAGAATAGTGTGGCAGGCACAGAAGGAAGAATCAGAAAAGAAAACATATGAGGGACACACAGGGGAGAGCAGTGCCATCACAGAACCTACATATTTGCACAAAAACAAAGGGCTGGATCAGATGTACTCCAGTCCATCATGGAGGATTAATTATATGATTCTACAGTAATGTATGATCCTATGGAAATGTTTATTCACATCTCCATGTTTCATTTCTGAATTCAATTCAAAACTTAGAGAGGATTATTTTTAAAATAAGCCTGTCTAAAGCTTCAATAAGAATTTTTTTTTTATCTATCCTACTTGAAAAAAATTAAATAACTTAAATTCCCATCCAGTTTATAAAGCCTATTATTTGAAAACAAACTTATAGGGTGAGTGACCTAGAGGACTCATTTTCTTAAAGTGTCACATAAATCTTAAAATTTCTTTAGCGTACACTAGAGAGCTTTAGAGACATGTTGGGAGTGTTTGTGTAAGTCATTTCAGAGAAAGAATTTAAATGTGCCTAAGTTTTATTTCTTCCACAATTAACTATTAACCAACTCATTGGTATATAGGAGCACGTATTCCTAAAGTGAGTTTATATCATGTGGTGAACTTCACACTGTTTCCATTTCGGCAAGTTTCACAGAGAGTTTTTATGACTAATTTTCTTCTTAAAATTAAGCTACAATGGTAAAAACAGACTTAAGAGTAAAAACACCCTGAATCAAATTTGCACTTTGTCATTCTGTCACTATCTATATTATTGTAGACAGATCACTTCCAGTGGCGAACTCTCTAAAGTGTGTTAAACAACAATCTGTACACTTTAGACACTATGTCAATAAAAAATGAATATACTTGTTTCAAGAACTACAGTGATTCAATCATGTTATATTGTTAAAAAATATGTTATATTGTTTAATTATGCATAGAGAAGACCACTTCAGAAGTCATGTAACATTAATGGAGGGGAAAGCTCATATATTCAGTTGGTCAGTAGTTTTAGGCAGTTTAAATGGAAAATTGTGTACATTCTCCATATGATTAATGTGCAACGTACACTTGCCACAATTCTAGTGGTCTTTAATCCAAACTCTGTGTATTATATCATGCTTTGAATAGATAAATATGAAATAATTATTTTGTTGGCTTGTCTTTGCCTGTTTTTAAGCACATATGACTGTACATATTGTTCATGTCTTCACATAATTTGTTTACAAGTGTACTAGCCTGTTTATGAAGATTCTGGTAGTGCCAAAGATCTAAGTGCATTCTGGACACAAAATAGAACATGGCAAGATAACTGTTACTTATACCGAGGTATATTACAATTAAGAGAAATACATGTTATTAATTTGTCAGTTCAAAAATATATGGGTTTTTTTTTGCACACTGTAAATATAGTTGACTCACTGAACAATAAATCTCAAGTAAATCTTATAAAAGTAAATTGTCTTTGTTGAACAAGAATAGGCTTTGCTATATCACTATGATTTTTGCTAAGCATACCTGCTATTCTGATGAAATATAAGGCACTGTACACCATCTTTCGGGTATTAAAATCTGAAAATAGTCCAAGTGTATGGAAATGAATATTTGAATTATTAAAGGTGCAAAGCATGTTTTGTACTTTGCCAAGTTCATTCTTGCTTTTGTTCACACTGACAGATTCTTGATTACTATTCTCAATGTTAATAATCACTGTTATTTGCTTAAAACATTAACATGAAAATTGAAGTAGATTTCTACCTTTCTAAAAGTGAAGATTTATGGCAGTTTCAATATATTTTAAACGTTTTCTGTATTTGTGTTTGTTTAGTACTACTTTATGAAAATCCTATTTTCTCAGTATAAAAATTGTTTTACATGTTGAGATGGTACATGGCCCAGAATAAAAATTGTTTTACCAATAAATTGGAAAACCACACCAAATGCATCAGCATTTACTCTTGGGAAAAAGAATAAAAATGTAGGAGTTTTTCGCTATACAATTGATAGTCATTGTATCTAGTTATAATGAATAAAGTTTGCACATTCTAAGGTATTTTAATAATTCTATTCCACAGTGGCAAAACATTAAAGTCAATGATATATAAAAAAGTGAAACAAATTTTTGCAATAGGTATAGTAATTTTTGATGTCTCCTTTGTTTTTATTTTGAAGCATGTGAAATACCATTCAGAAAATATTAGACAATACTTAGGAAATTCATTCAACCTAATGATTATATTTGTCAATACAGGTCTTAGATACTGAAAAACCGAAAACAATACTTTTTTATAGGGTGATAAACGTGCAATTGATCATGGAGCACTTTTCATAGGAAGCATAGAATAAAAGCTTAACAATCAGCTTAGAGAAGAATGGACTCACTGACAGAATGGGCTCATGTGGAAGTTTTTCATAGGTGAAATGCCAACAAGTTCTTAGTGAACCTGTTCAATATCTATCAATCTATAAAAAGAGTTACAAAAAGAAAAAAACCCACAAATGAATGAATAACAGAAGATGAAACACTTCCCAACTCATACTTAGAAGGCCAACGTTACCTTACTACCAAAATCGGATATATTCAAACAAAAGGAACACTGCAGATCAATGCCCTCATGAGTATAGACCAAAACTCTTTAATGAAATATTAGCAATTAGAGACATATGTAAAAAAGACACTACTTCAAAACCAAATGCAGTATATCTGAGTAATTTGAAGACGGTTTAACTTTCAAAAGATAATTAATGTAATCCACCATATTTACAGACTGAAAGGAAATCCATATGACTATCTCAATAGAAGATAAAAACCATCTGACAGAAGTTAATATCTATTCCAGACAAAAACTTTCATTTAACTAGGAATAGAAAGGAATTTCTTCAAACTGATAAAGTGGATGTTAGAAGCCGGCATCTAACGTTATTCTTCATAGTAATAGGCAATACTTTCCCCCTAACATCT
Organism: Cynopterus sphinx; assembly: GCA_030015415.1. NCBI lineage: Eukaryota > Metazoa > Chordata > Mammalia > Chiroptera > Pteropodidae > Cynopterus > Cynopterus sphinx. Next base: position 29,693,653 of record CM057392.1, on the reverse strand, counting down.
AACATCTGACTCAGAGAGAAAAGAATTACTAAAAGAAATGTTTTAAAAAAAGAAATTTGAGTAGCTCCATGTATTGACTGGAGAAATTCTGTAGAAAGAGTATAATTATTTTTACTGCTCCATGGTCTTCATCTGTTATAGAGTTTTATTTGTTGTCTTCCTTTTATATGCTACTTAGGTGTTTTCATGTGTTTTCTGTGACTTCATAGTCCTCTAGGATGGTGTTTATAATATGTAGGATAAAGTGGGGTGGAGGGGCAGGTAAACCTTAGGCCACACTTACGTCTTCCACATTGAATTAGGAATCTTGTCCATGCAGGGAATCTTCATAGTCCTCCTCTTTAGATGCTGCTTTTTCCTGAGAACAGTAATGCTTGTTTGTAATCACCAAGCACATAGGTTGTGAATGGAGAGCCAAGAAGGAGAGAGACCTGTTTGCTGCTTTTGTTTTCTCTCTGTTCCAACTGATTTACATCGCCCCCTGCTGGCGCCGAGTAGTAATGCTTTTATTTTATTTTTCCTTCTAAGTGGTGACTGGCAAGGCAATGACTCACAAAAGGCAGTGCAGAAAAAAAAGGAATATAAAATTCTCCCCCACTCTTTCGAGAATAAATTTTATGAGCACTCGAATGGAGAAAGAATAGTTGATATTGGGTTAAACTCTGACCCCAGGGAAGTCAGGTGTCACTATGACAGAATCGTTGGAGAATTGTATACAGATGTGACCAGGTAAATATTCTCTAACAAATTCACTCACCTATTTTAAGAATTTAACATGCTTCTTCTTCCTTTCTATCACATCAGAGTATTTCAGAAGCATTTACTAGAAGTGCATAGGATTTAAAAAATCAAACTATATAATAGAATTTTATGACTGGTTTGATATACACATTGGGAAATTTAGAATTCAAGAAAAAGTCTAAGCATATATATTTAAAGTCTAGAGTCCTTTCTTATTAGTTAAATTAATTAATTCATTAAAACAACTGCCTAACACCAATTGAATATGACAATAATCAGTTTATATGAATCAGGATGACCAAATATCCCAATCTGTCCAGAACTTTAATGAAAGTTCCACATCTAGGAAAACTCTTTGGTCCCAGGCAAACCAGGAAGATTGGTCACTCTAACACTGGTGACTAAAACACAACACGTGGCATGAAGGAGAAGGTACAACTTCTCAAAAAACACAGAACACCTAGCACAGCAGTGTCAGTGACAGAAATTTTTCTTCTATAAATGGTAGAATCTTCTCTCACTCGCCGAACTGGTTAATGCAGGCTGTTGGCTGGAATTAGTTTTCATTTTTTAACAGGGGTGTCAAAAAGAATTTTTAGACATATTTTAGCAGCCACAGGACTCTTGGTACACTATTTCAGAGATCCATCAATGCTTTTTGTGTATAAAGAGCTTGCTCCTTTTTATTGCTAAGTAGTATCATATTGTATAAATATGTCACAACCCGTTTATACATTTGCTTGTTGATGCACATCCTAATTGTTTCCAGTTTGAGGTTTTTATGAATAATACTGCTATAAACATTTATGCAGATGCTTATGTGTGACTTATGTTTTTCTTTCTCTTAGGTAATTATAGTAATGCATTTGTAAATGTCTTTGTGGTCATAGAGTAAGTATATTTTTAACCTTGTAAGGAGCTGCCAAATTGTTTTCCCGAATGATGGTGTCATTTCACATTCCCATCAACCATGTGTGAGCACTTCATTTGCTCCCATCCTCACCAATACTTGGTATTGTGGATGTGTAAGGTATTGCATTCTGGTTTTAATTTTATTTTCCAGCAAACTTATGCCGTTGAGGATCTTTTCCTGTGCTTATTGGCCATCTTCTTTTATCAAGTGTCTGTTCAAATATCGTGCCATTTTGTAATGGATGATTTATCTTATTACTGAGTTTTAAAAGGTCTTTACATATTTTGGATATAAACTGTCAAATATAAACACAGAAATATTTTCTCCCAATCTGCAGATTGCTTATTCATATTTACTGGTATCTTTAAAGATAAGAAGTTTTTAATAATTGATATATAATTCAACATTTAAATTTTTTGTTGTTTAGTCCTAGTTGGAGGAAGCTTTGCTTAAACCAGTATGGCAGTAATTTTCTCTTATGTTTTCTTTTAGGTGACAGAGAGTTTCAGATTTTCATTTAGGTCTACCATCCATTTCAAAATTATTCTTGTGCATAGGGTGAAGTAAGTTTTAAGGTTTATTGTCCTGTGTAATAAAAACATTTACCTTCAAGTGTATCCATGAATATTTTGGAGAGCACCAGGTATTAAAGGTCTTTTGGCATGAACCAAATGTCTCAGTGGATGTTTTGACAGGACCAAATGTTATTATCTCAAAGAGAAAAAATTTTTATCATGTCTCTGACTCCAACTAACTGACTTTTCTTCTTCTGTCATTCTGACTTTGGACTTTTATTTTCTTTAATTTGTATCTTGTTAGCTAATACCCTTCTATTTCTCAGAATTTCATTTAGTACTCATTTAAGTGCTCAGAATTCTGACTCCTAGACAATCCAGTCTCTTAAAAAGGCAAATCTTTCACAGATACCTGGTATTCTACAGACTGAAAATTTGGCTCAGTATGTTCATCTGAAGGACCTTCTCTTCAAATAGATCTGTGCCAACCAGCAAGCTGCATGTCAACAGTGTGCCAGACAGCATGGAGAAGTTTCTACTGATGCGATCAGTCCCATGCTGAGAGCTTTGAAAGCAGATTTGTATTTCTACTTTTCTCACCTTTATGCAAGATCATTGTATTTTTTTTATACTCAGATAAATAGACAGACATAAAAACATACATATACATATACATTTCTCAAATATTCATGCTTTTAAGCTTAGCTGCATTATTTTAAAGGTAACCATCATATAGCACAACCTAAAGATAAACAGTGTTTCAGTGAGTGATATTTGTCACTCTAAAACTAATAAATGAACTTTAATTGATGAATTTATAAATTAATTTTCAGAATCCTTCTACGTTGAAGAAAAACGCAGAGGCTTAGAGTCAGATTCTGTTAACACATAGTAGGCAATCTGCTATTCATTGTAAAATAAACCTTTAATAAATGCTATTTCTCTTCTAAATAAACTTTACATATTTTCTGTTTCCATTCTAATTATTGAAGCATCAATTCCCTTGCTAAAAGGAATTAAAATATATAAATTTTATTAGAAATGGTTATGTTATCATTTGGCGGCAAGTAACAAACACACACTGGCTTTATCAGTCAGTTTTCATAGGCTTCTCTCTCAAGTATTATCACGAACTTTTTCATTGCTGTATACCACTGAATCTTTGTATTCCATCATTAAGACAGGTTTGCAAGAAATTGTCCCTGTTCCTCCTGAGTCAGAAATCTCTAGCCCTAAATCAATCAGTTAAGCCCACTTGCACAGAAAATTTTCTCAGCATGGCCTCTGGGGAAATCCGATGAGCAGAAGGCCAATCCAATTTGTATGTATGGCAGACTAAGTGATAGTTAAGATACATTTCAGCTCTGTTAAGTATTCTACTCACCAAAATAGGTTAAAAGGATAAAACGATAGTTGCTTATAGAAACTTGTAATTTTTATAACTTGATAAATGACTCTTTACCATTAATCTTCTGGCCTCTTGCCTCTTTAACCACAACTCTAGACTGTTCCCAACTGAGTCACAGAAGAACAACAGTGAGATCCGATATTCACCTGAATCTGCTCCACAGCCAGCATTTCAAATCAGCATATTATCTCTATTTCCAAAATATTATCAGAGAAGTACTCCTGTCTCTTTCTTAACTCTTATCTTTTCTCCTGGTCTACCACTTATTTTGTTATCATGTGATTACTTATTCACTTGTTTCAGTAAGGCACACCCAATGCCATTAAAAATGTATGTAATGAACAGCATCTGAGTTGATGACATCAGCATTTTGGCATTTCTTTACTCCTGAGTGTTATGGTGCCTTTTAACTTTTTTTCAGTGTCCAATTTATCCCACACGTATACATTTATCACATTTAATGTATTTTTGCCATATTAGATTTTTTTCCTATAGTATTATTTTCGATCTATCATTTTTCCCCTGAATAAAGTTTCTTACTGCATGGGTTAAAGTTAAAATTCTCTAGGATTGCATTCAAAGCTCTTCTCAATCTCACTTAACACTGCCTATTATTCCAAGCATATTTTCCACTATTCTCTCAACATAGATTTCCTAACACAATGTAATTTTTTTTACTTGTATCATTTTACATCATTCTTATAACCACTTCTGCCATACTTTATATACCATGGTCCTCAAACAAATCAATTTTCCTTAGTCATTTTTTACATGTTTATATTTATTTAAGTTAATTCTGTCTTTTAACGAGCATATTTTGTACCATACCCTGGGTTTTTTACATTTCAAATAGTCATAGATTGATAAAATTTCCTCTTCCCTCATATATATCATAGTCTATTAGTAAAGCCATTAGCAATTATTATGTAAACAAATAATTACAATACAGTTGACATTGCATAAATGACTAAAGCTCTATAAACAATAATTGCTATACAATTGATATTACATACATCAAGGGCAGTGGCAATTCAGGAGTAAATGGTTAAATCTCTATGGGAATGTAGAAAAGTCAGAAGAAATGTGTTGAAACTAAAGATTCTTGGGCCATCCTGAAGTATTCTAATGTAAGAGTTCAAGGTTGGAGACATAAAATTCTTGCAAAAACACCCCAAAAAAGATTCCTGTTTTTTAAATAGAAGTGCCTTGGACACAATAGCACTGTTTTGAGTTCATCCTGTGAAGAAGATCATATAAAGAGTTCCAAACAAAACAGAGATGAGACCTGTTTTAGCAATGTGTAGTGACATTTTTGCTAGGAGTAGGATGATAACTTGGGAGTGAAATATGTTTAAAAGGGGGAAGACTAAAGAATAGCACTCTTGATGACAGTTTATTAACCATTCAATTTACAAAGTTTTTAAAATATAAAAAATGTGCTTGAAATCCCTGCTGTTCACTTTAACATTCTAGGTTTAGAATGTCAGTCTTATGGGGAATGATAGCATTTCATTTTAGGATGGTTTCCAGGCAGGGATCAAAGCTAATGACTAACTGGCAAAACTCCAATAGATTTTAGACAAAAATCTCTAATTAAATCTCTCTAGTCTAAGAATAATTTATTGCAGATTTTCCTAAAATTCCCTACAGATTTCTACTGTCCTTGGAAATACTGTCTGAATTGTAAATTGATTCCATAATTTCCAAGTCAAGCCATAACAATTTATCCATTGTTATAAATGCCAAGGTTTTTACTTTGCATTCCTCTATTGAAATTACACATATAATCTATTAGCCATACATTTGTTTCACTTTTTATTAAAACATGCTATCTATATGTGGCAAGAGAATATCTGGAAACATTTTAAAACTAACAATGGTAGTACATTCAAATAAATTACTTTTTACACTATACTATGGTAATAAAATGGCTAGGAATCCACAGTGAAGAGTGGCAGGAATATTATTCTAATTTCTCCATACTGTCAAACACATATAATGCCTTGTAGTTCTCTATATAAAGAGACAGCTAAATAATTGTGTGATAAGAATATCAATTTGGTCAAAGGGATGATGCTAACTTGTATTGTGCTTCATGATATTTAAAAATTTTTATAAATATTATCCATCCCACTGGATTTGCACTTCAATCTTGCCAATGATGTTTTCTTTTTTTATTAACATCCATTTTTTTTTAAATTAAAGATACACAAACTTATATGCATATGACTAATAACAGCTGAAGAAACTCAGCTAAAAGTAAATGTGTACCTGGGCTTGCCTGCTTGCATCAAGGGAGAAGATCCATAAGAGAGTAAGGCCTCTCTTCCCTACAGATGCAAGAGGCCATTATATTTGTTCTTCTTATAAAGACATCATGTAAATAATCATAGCCACACAGTCATTTTCCCCATTTTCAGAGTATGTCTTTTTCAATGCTGTTCATTGATATGCCTTATAAGGGAGAAAAATCTGCCTTCTACCCTCCTAGGTTCTGTGGTTGAGCCTAAGAGTTAAACTGACATAAGAAATATTAAAACAAGAAAGCCATACAAATATTATTTAATATTTTTATATGCACATTGGAATCTTACAAAGAAAATGGAAGATTTGAAGAGGCTGTTGGGCCCTAAAACTTATATACTTTTTTAAACAAAAAAAATGATAAATTATGACAGCGTGAAAAAACAAAGGAGCTTAGACTAGGGCCAGTAAATTGTGACAGGACTAGGAAATATATGGGGGAAACTAATGGAAGATCAGGGCTGTGTTAGTAGGCGTCTAAGATCTATTTTAGCATTGGCTCCCAGTCGCTGGTGATGAGAATGTTTCTCCTCTTTCTGCTAAAGAGAATGTACTTTTCTCATGAAAACTTTTATGACACTCTTTTAGGGAGCAAAGGGGTAGCCATATAGCATTTGGATGCCTCTGCTATTTTTCAAGTGCCTTCAGCTAAAAAAATACACCAACATAGCATATTTTGGAGTGGAATGTTCTGATCCCCTTCACATGATTTTGTACAACAAATTTGTTTACTTACTGTTTTTTTTTTCATTTTGTTTGTTCAAAATGGAAATTAAATCAAATTACGTACATAACCTTAAATAACTTCTGTTCTTTCATTTCACTATTTTAATGTCTGTGTGATATACATTCCTAAATAGATACCATTTTTCCTGATATAAATAATTATACTATACAATATTTGTCATAAAATGTGGTGAAACATTTTCAAACTTACTGTTCCAAATACTTAGAGACTCATCAAAATTCGAATTTGTAGACGATAGCTATTATAATTGTTCACATTGCTAAGAACCTAAAGATGAGTTTTGAGAGATAAACAGAGGCTAGAATATAAATCTTTAGCTTGTTAAGAAGATTGAACTTTGTCCTATAAACACTGGAGCTCATTTATAAAAAATGAAAGGTTTTAATAAAAAGCAGAATATGACATGATCATATAAATAATTTATCCAATTGGATCATACATCTATGACATGATTTTAACAACAATGAACACTGATAAGGAGAAAGCAAAAGTGGAAAGCAGAAAAGGTGCACATTAGTTGGTTTTTGAGGTGAGGATAATTTACATTAGATGATAAACACTGTGAGTGCAGAGGGAGAGACAATATCCTGAGATATTACAAAAGATGTGTGGATTGACTGGAAACAAGGGGTTAAAAAGAGTGTGGACACAGCACAGCACACGGTTTGAAGTTTGGCTGTTTTGGTTATTGTAGTCAAGTTTAGAATACCAGTAAAATGCATAATGGAGAGATCCAATAAAGAGCTAGATAAGGACTGGTTTAAGCTCAGAACTGAAAACAGGGCTCTGATGATAGATAATCATTACATATGAATTAAAAATAATCACTACCATTTGGGTACTCACTCTTACTGAGGTCAAGAAATTTTATTTGGCTAATAGAACAAATTTAAGCAACAATAATTCTAAATATAAGTACACTATAAGCATACCTACAAATAATCATTTGTTTTAGACAATACAAATACATTTTTAGTCTCATCACAAAACAAAAAAAATGGAGACTTCTAAATAAAATTTGATTAGCCAAGTTATCTGTTTAACTGATAACTTTGTTTTACAAAGTAGGTTTATTTGGTACTCCTGGAGTTGTGTAGATATTTCATGGTGGTGTATTTATTATAGATCCATGTATTTGCTTCGCTCATTTACTATTGTAATTATAACTCTCTTTTTAAAGAATTTGGACATGCTTTCTTTTTTTCAGGTTTGAACGGTGTAGGTAAAAGTTTAACCAGTTCGTACCAGCTAGACTCAAACTTATCCTTTTTTTTCAACAATAATTACTTCTCCTTGGCCAAGGTTATGCTCCTCACCATCCTCTTAGATGAGAATGAGTTTTCTTCAATAACTTTGCTCCATCACTCCTATCTAATGGGGTGCACCAGTCTTTCCCTGGCAATTCTCAACACTTTTCAAGTGGACAAGCAGTAGCTAGCTCTCTATCAGTGATGTACTCTCTCCCGCCATGAGTAGGGTTGTTGCTTTGCTGAGGGTTCCCAGACTGGCTACATTTTCCATCTGCCCTTGTTTCTGGGCGGAGCCCGTGATATATAGGCAGAAGTTATAACTATCACTTCTAGGCTGAATAAACCTTCAAATCTGTCATTCACTTACTTTATCTTTCCCATCTGTTGTCTAGGTATCGATCCAAGGGCGAGCTTAGAAGCCACAGATTGAATATGGCAGATCCTCCATTAGCCTGAATCATGAACAGCTGCACAGAGCAAAGCTCCCCATTATCTCGTTGACTTTACCCGGGTGAGAAATATATTTCCAGTTTCTTTAGCTACTGAGAGTTCATTGCTGATTTGTTAGAGCAGCTACCTAGTGTTACTTTAAGTTAAATAATACAACAGGGAATTCTGAATCACAGATAATTTAGGCCCTTAAATCGAGTTTCCTGTTAACTGCATCCTCAGAGCCACTCCAGTCTAATGTGGTTTGCAAATCAGGTTTCTTTAGCATTATTCCACAGATTCCTTTAAAGAAATGTGGAGAAAAGAAAGCTGTATTGTTGAGAGCACACCCTGTAGTTAGTTCTTAAAAGGTCATCTCACTTATTTCTCATAAAAACTCTGGAATGTTCCAATGCAGATAAAATAAAACAAGAGCCATTTTAAAGATAAACAAACTGAAGATCAGAGCGATTAAGTGACTTGCTGAAAGTCACAGAGCTACTGTCAGAGTAGGAGTTTGTACCCAGAATCATATAACCCAGGCACATTCTTTCAGCTACACCACACTATTTCCCAACAGACATAGCTCTGAACGTTTCCATTTCTCTGGAGAACTTGACTACTTCTTAAAGAGACAAATAAAACTAATTTCAGAGAGTTACTCTTCAACAAACATACGTTCTGAGTAAACCTCTCAATGCAGAAATGATGGCTATTCAGGTAGACCATAACCCACAATGACCATATACAGGAATCTCCCAGTTTTTGAAAGTTCATCTTATGCTACTTCTCTTTTGTGACAGATCTACATTAGTACCTTTTTTCACTAACTGAAAGAAATCCAAATGATTTTTGCTTTTAGAAAAAAGTCAAGAAGCAAAATTATCATTCAGTGTTGGTTTTTCAGGGAGCCGGTGTAGCGGCAGGTGCTCCCTGACAGCAGGGGTGGTGGGACCAACACCTCCCCTGGGAACTAACTCTGCGTGAAGCAGCCACAGTTTTGAACCATGTCTGTCAGCGTCTGGGCTTTATCCCAATTTATTTGGGGCATCTGTTGGCAAGATGCATCTTAAAGTATCATAAAACCCTAAGAGTCTTATATTTAGTGTAAAACTGGACATCATTATGTGTTTCAATTGTGGTGAATAAAATAAAGACACTGTGTGTGTGCTAAACTCGCCTATGTGCTACTCATACTATTTACACTTAGAAAGAACCTTCAGAGCTCCCGAAGTTACTGTTGGTTCTAGTGATCTCTTTCAGTTGTTATCCCATAACAGATAAAATGCAAAGTCTGTTCCTTGAGTGGCCTGATGGGTGCACAGGCAGTGCATGTATTTATATCATTCCTGCTTTTACTCTATGTTAGTGTTATTTTAGGTTTTATGTGTTTTATTTGGCATGATTTGGTAGGTTATTTGTGGAGGGTGGGAATGCTCAAAGATTTTCCAGAAAATTAATAATAATTGCTTCTTTCCTTTATGCCATTTAAGCTTACGAAAGGTTTCACAGGAACGCTCTACTTTCAGACAGTGAAGGAAATCTGTACGAGAGTGTCATTTATTTGAAAGATGTGTGTTTCCAGAAGATGCAGCCAGGCCTGCAATTTTGTTATTATGTATATTCATTGACTACAACTTTCAAAGGATTAGGAAAGAGCAATCCCATTTGTAATACTACACACGCACATATCAATAAAACGACTCCCTGAAGGTAATATAAAAGCTAGTAAAGATTGAAAAACCCTTCTCAGAAATACAGATAGAGTCATATGAGGTCACCTGCTTCATCAAGGAGAATGTAAATTTATTTGAATGCACTGAATCTGAGAACACTTATAAAATAAATGGTAAGAATATAAATTCAGGACCAAATAGCTGTTATATCATTGAAATAGATAATCTAGGTCTGCTTTCTGTTGTAACTCTTTCATGGTTTTATGTTGGTTGAGGATAATTAAAAAGTGGCCTTACTTGGTATTGAAGCTGGTTTATGAAGCACATTTTGCTCCACAACCAAAGTAGACTAAAGGATCAATAATTCACATATCTGCAACTTAGCTACTCAACAACCGCCCTGGTATGAACCAGAAGAGGAAAGAAGAGGACGAAGATGGGAAGGATAAAGAGGACAAAGAAAAAGACAGAACCAACATACATCTTTTAAGCAAATATTTAAGATAACTGACATCCCCCAAAGTGATACCAGTTTATCACCATATCTCTTGTATCTTAACCATAGCAGACAAAAATTCTATTTACACTTAGAAAGTCCTAACATCCATAAAATCACTCACAGTATTATTTTCTGGTTTTCAAATTTACATCACATTAGAAGTATATTAGAGAACTGACTGAAGATCAGATAGGTTAGGTGCACTGATGTCCATGAGACATGTCATCACAACAATGAGGGAAAAGAACCCTCAATAAAAACAACCCTCACATATCCAAGATTGTAGGTATTTGGTACCATTAAAGAAGGCAAAAGCAAATGTCATATGCCTGAGAGTATCATTGTGCTATGCAATGCCAGGTATTAGTTCTACTGATGAAACTTAGTCTTCAAGGAAAGTTAAAATATTTGTTCTTTTGAGGGAAAGTAGGGGTATATACATTAATAGACTTAGAAAGATCTATACACATTTGTTTATTTACCCAACCAATATGTATTTATTGTCTTCTATTACAGACGCCATACTAAATGTTGGAATTCTGATATCAACAAGACACATGAACTCTGCTCTCAAAATTATTAGAGTTTGAATAATGGGAGGCAGAAAATTCTAATTCTGTTGTATAAGTATTATTATCAAGATGCATGTAGAGCAGGGAAATCAGTATCCCATGACAACTTCGTGCAAATTAGGAAAACATGTGTCTTCTGAAAACACAATGGAACACCATGGAGCAGAGTTTGGGGGGTGGATTAGAGGCTGCATTTTGGCCACTCTCTGACATGTATTCTTGTGTGGGGATAATTTGACTTAATATATGTGATAGGATACAGAACACGAAGAGAGCATTTCATACAGTCTGAAAGCTACAGAGGAGGACTGGCCATTGATAACACCTAAGGAAAAGGAGAATCAGGAATGAGAATGATTGTAATACAGAGAATAAAATGTTATGATCAAAGTATATTCAGGGGTTGTATGCATCAGGCAATACCTCTCTCAAATAGGACAGTTCATACTTGTGATGAACCTGCAAGGACAAGTAACATATAGCTAAGTAAATAAGAGATTGAAGCACATTCAAAACAAATTTTTTTTTCCTTTTTAACGTTTTATGCTTTAAAGTATAATATAATCAGTTTTAAAAATATTCCAGTTTTCCATAATCCTGTTCCTTAAATATATAATAAATATTACTAACTATATAAAATATAATACAATCTATGCAAAAGGCTAAATATAATTAATTCTGTAATAGTTAGCTCTGAATATTGACTATAATTGGAAATAAGGAGAGATAGTTTTATGTTTGGGTGACTTATCTATGAGAGACAAAAGAAGAGAGGCTAATTCTGTGTGGTATCTGCTTCAATTCCTCTTTTTACTTAAAAAATATTTAAGAAACTCTTGTCAAAGGAAAAATTATACTGGGTAAAGTTAAGCAGGCGAGAAAAAAATTATTCAAGGCTATTGCAATAGAGAGAGGCCAGCATGCACTCTGAATTCAACTGCGTTGAATAAAAGGTTGGAGTGTTTCTAAGTGCCTGGGTGAGCTGGGAAAAAAGAATAGGCATACACTGCAGGGGTGGGGGCAGAGGATGATCAATGGTACTGTGGAGCACACTAAGCTATTTCTAAAATTTTAAATGTTTTCTCTGTGATTAAAACATCTGTGTTTGCTAATTGGCGCCTATGGAAGTTAGGCTCCTACCCTCCTACCGACACAGGAGATAGAGGAACTCTGTTCCTTGATGTTTGCAGTTCAAGGGATGGCTTCTAGGTTCTTGTGGGAAACATTCTTTGGTTTTAATACTGGCAAGAGGCATTTAAAAAAATTTACATGGACATCAAAGGGAGAAAGGAAGAACTTACAACCACAGGTTTTCTGAAGAAAATGCTCTGAGAAGAGGAAGGTCAAGGTCTAGAGTTAGGAAGAAGCCTGTTTAAAGTTTAATGAAGCTGAGGGAAACACTGAGGCTGTCCTGGTGACCTCAACCCTGCCCTGAATCTAAGTTAGAATCACATCATCTGGTTTGTGAGGGATTCTGGAGGTAGGATTTCCTAAAAAATACCTTCCCTATTGTCTCTTTCAAATGTGAAAGCCATGCTCCATATTTTTAGTTATTAAGCATAAATTTCATTTGATTTGAATACCGAGTGAAATGAACAAATGACATTGCATTTGTTGAGTAAAAAGTAAATCTAGACTTAAGTAAAAGATGTTTTATTACAAAAGACAATTACAATAGCAGAAGGTAGACTATTGCAATAGAAAGGATGTATTTTCCCCTGGCAAGATCTGTAAGCATCTCAAAGGCAGAAGAGGCAGGTTCAATAAAGATAGAAAGAACAGGATATTGGGGAATGGCATAAGTGGGTGGGGTGAAGAATAGTTGAGCAGAAAATAGGGGTACCCATACTTGCTGAGGCTCTCAACACCCTGCTTAAAATTGAGAGTGAGCCAAGTAGAGAAAAGTAGAGAAGCCTGATTAAAGCTTTGTAAAGTCACAGTTAGAGGGTATTTTGTTCAGATTAGTCAATAAGGACAAACAAGTTAGCCAATCATTTATGAGACAAAAAATGGAAATTTGAAGGGTTTGTGTCTAACTTTGTCATAGGTAAACCAGGGGATCATCTGTGAGTCTTATTTAAATCAAACAGGGAAGGGTGAGTCTTTTCAATGTCATTTACTGGAACACAAAGTGGAGGCAGAGTTTCTCCACCATCACTGCTTCCCAGGGGCACATGCTCAATTGAATTTCAACATTTTCACCTTAATGTCTAACCATAAAATTATAATACATTTTATCTTTCAATATTTGAATCTATAACTTTGAATCGAAAAATAAAACAAAGAAATTGCACCAATAATAAATGACCCCACTTCTACTTATTTTAAAAGTAAGCAAAACAAAGAATATAACCCTTACTTCTGATATGACAACTTTAGAGAAGCTGGAGCAATGAAAGTTGACTCTTTCAATGACTAGGACCTGTCTGGGATACTAAAAAAATGTGTGAGCCCTACATGCAGCTCAGAACATTTGAAAGTAGAATTGCATTGTCTCAGTTTCAATGAGGCATTAAGATCTAAACTTAATTTTCAAAATTTCTTCTACTAAGCAGCAGTTTTGGGGGCTGAGAGGGATAGCAAAACTGAATCACGATCTGGGTGGTCAATAAGACCACCTCTAACAACACTCACATTCAAATATTTAAACTTGATATAATGTTCTTTCTATCCCCGTTCTTCATATCACATAAGATTCCATGAAACTTTCCTCTTTCTCTTTTTAGCCCATGGAAGACTCTTTACCCCAAATCATAGCTCCAATGAAATTTTAGCTCACTATTTAGATGATGACTACTTTCATATTAATAATTTTGTGCAATATTTTGTTTATGAAATTAAAAGTTATTGAACAAAAGGATTAACTTTTTAACTCTTTCTCAATATTCAATATGATGATTTGAATATAATAACTTGAGACTATATTGTCTAGTTCTCATATAATTTTCATAAATTTACTTCATTGATATAACATCTTTAGATATTTTCTGATACTTAATTAATGTATTATTTATAAAAATAGATTAGAAATATGAGACACCAAAGTTTTACTGAACCCAATTCACTCATTCCATTGATGAGGAATTTGAAGACCAATGGATTAAGTTTTTACCTAAGTAACTAGTTAGGCGGCATGAAATAAACACTTTTTGATGGCTACCTAATTTAAGTAATAAGGTTTACCATTTCTTCATATACTCAAGAAATTCATGGCCTATCCCCACCATATGGTTCAGAAGTGTTGACCTAGATGAGTTCTAAGAAATTTCACACTTCTCACATAATTTATCTTAAGCATCACGTTGCTCAATACACTCATGCAAAGTGTGTAAAAAGCTGGGATAAGTAGAGCCATTTTACAATGGAGGTGGGCAGCCATTCCAGAGGAACTGCATTGCGTATTACTCAAACTTTTGGAATGTTTGAACAAAATCACCTTTGGACTGGGCCAAACCAACAATGCATTCCAAACAGCTATTTGTAAAGCGAAGGGGAAAGCAGACATCTTGACTATCAGGACTGAAAATTAAAACATTCTTTAGAATTATCGTCAGCATGTATAATTAAAGGATGACTTAGCTTATCTGCACCTATAAAAATTCCTTCTGTGGCTTATTAGCACCAATAGAAATTCCTTCCTTCTATTCATATAATTATTCTCCTTCCCTTTCTCATAAATACCCCTTGCTTTCATCTCATAATCAGAATAAAATTTAGGTTTTTGCCTAAATAAGTGCTTCCATAATAACTATTGTTTGATCTCAAATAGATGGTTTTACACACTTTTTAAAAAAAAATTATGTTTAAGTTTAACAAGTGAGAAGCTGTGGTAAATACTTAAGTAATCCAAATTTTAGGTGTTCAGATACTCAGTTCGAAGTGTCAAAGTTTCTTGGAAAATTGCTTCAATTCTTTAATTTATAATTATAATCTACCTTTGATGCATCATTGTTGCATAATAAATGTTTCTACCCAGACCAAAATGCTTTACAATTATAAGACATGAATAATCGCTTGCAAGATTGAGCCCTTCAGGCCATAGATAACCCATCGCAGTCTCAGTCATAGGAGATGGCAGACAAATGCTTCAGCATCGATGTGAGTCAGGAATAATTTGAAAACTCATGCAAGCAAAGAAAGGCATATTTCTTTTCAGGGCACACAGAGACGTGATTAGATATTTTCTTGTACATTTAATCCTTAAGTGTACTTTTCAGCTAATTAAAATTATTGAAACCACTTATCCCATCATAGACTGAAAATAAGTGCATGTATACACAGTTCCCACATTGAAGAAAATAGTTCTTTGAAAAAAGCTAAATTAAAAATTGCAAGATCTGACCTTACTTTGCTTCTACCCAGAGGCCTTGCTTGTCAACCTGAAGTCATTTGGGAAACAAAGTAAACCAAGCAAATGACAAAAATGCCTAATTTAACTGTTGATTATAAAATGTTTGGAATAATATGGATCAGTGGTTCTTTCAGTATTTGAAGACTTTGATCATATGTGTGTGGGGGTGTGTAAGACTTCTTTATCAAAAAAATATACATAAGACAAGATTTTACACATATTTTGAAATATTCTTTGTTAATTCCAACTGGGATTAGATGAATAACCATTAAATTGACCTAGATAAACACTTAAATTCTCTGAGGCTTAGTTTCATTTTCTACAAAATTATACTAGATTAAAGAGGTCTGATTTGCAATGTGGAAAAAAATCCCTCTCTTTTGATGCTTTAATAACAGATGTCCTTGTGATCTTTACTATTTAAGAGTTAGGTTCTAATGAGGCCTCAATACAGGGTTAAAAATTGTTTTAAATTCTATCCTTTGAGTTTCAGTCATTTTCCATTGTACTCTGTAAGATATAAAGTTGAAAATACATGTTTTTTCTTCGAAGAACTTATAACTTAATATTAGAATTAACCATGTGAATTATATTACAGAATAAAATGAAATTAAGAAATCTAATTACATTTAATATGATATGAAATCATAAAAGAGTGAATTAGCTCTGCCAGAGAATATGTAAATAATTAATAACAAAGGTAGTAAGATCATTGGCTATGGAAATATATTTACAATATATAGTAAAGTGAAAAGGCAGGCTAGGGACCTTCATGGAATGCAGGGCACTTGATTTATAAAAAAAATTAGTATATATCTGAGTTTTAAGAAAAAGAAAGCTGTGAGAGTTCAAAGCAAAATGCTCAGAATGGTTTTCCTGTGTGATGTTATAGAAAAAAATATTCTGACCCTTGTAAAAATGGTGAGGAAGGCTTTATTCAGAACTGCTGTGATAGGTGTAGTATCAAGATATTAAAATGCAGGGAGAGATCAAGTTCACCTCTAAATACAACAGACATTGGGAATATATAGCCAAGGAGCAGGATGTGGGTGAGTGAATGGAAAATCAGTAAGAGGAGCCATCCAGGCAGAGGGGACTTTCCACTAAACCAAGTTAATGGGATTCAGCTGAAGACAGGCCAGGGTAAGCAGATAGCCAAGGTGGGAGAATTTTCTCTAAACTGACTTAGCAGAATTTTTGCTAAAAAACGGACTCTGCAAGGATGCACATGAAAAGCCAAGGTTGAGGCACATCTTCAAGAAAACAGCTCAGAGGAGCCTGACTTAAGTTTGGTCAAGGAGAGAGTCTTTTTCATCATCAGCTGCTAGGAGTGGTATGTGTGGCTGCCTAGAAAGGAACATGAAGGAGCATCTGGGTAATAGAACTATTCAGGGTCTTGATTATGGTAGTGCTTACACACTCCATGTATTTGTTAATACAGAACTATATATTAAAATGGATGTACTTTATTTCATGTAATATATATATACCTCAATACAAAAGCAAAACCAAAAATATCAAATGTATAAGTGTAGAATAAATAAAGTGGTGCCCCCAAATTCTCTCTCTCTCTCTCTCTCTCTCTCTCTCACACACACACACACACACACACACACACACACACACACACACACACACAGGGCTGTTTTGTGGCTGAGCAGGCAGAAGACCTATTTGTGATTTGGGCCAGTGGGAATATATCCAATGACTAAAAGGAAAACAAAGGCAGATTTTGGCATAATTAAAGAAATGCTGATAATTAAAGTATTGCAATAGAGTACAAGGAGGGGATCCAATGACAAGTTTTCATAAATATTGTGGGAGGAATTTGAAAACACGACTAGGGATTGTCTTGGATAATCCGAGTCTCTTTCACATCCAGGTTTCTGTATTTCTACTTTAAATCTATCCATTAAAGTCAAGGATAGATGCTGTTGGTTTATCTCGCCCTCTGCAGTGAGAATCAGAGAGGCAATCATAAAACGTATGCTGAGATCATAAATGAAAACAAGATTGCAGCACTCCAAAAGACCTTCCCAGTTCTATTGTTTGGAAAACTATATGCAAACTTGGAGGGAAGAAAGGAAAAATGTGAGATAAGCATCTTAGTATTCCATCTCTTAGGCAGAGGGTGCAAAAACCACTTTTGTATTAGGAGGTTGGAAGAATAACATCCTTCTTTTATTATAAAGATATTTGCTCTTGTTTGTTTTCTATTTTACTTTTTTAATGTTTTGCTTTTATGTTACAATGGACAAAGGAGCTACAGATTCATGAAACTACTTCATTGAAATGATTGCATAACCAAGATAGATTTGACAGTTTTACATTCAACAACTTAAACCAATATCTGAATAATAAATATTTAATGAGTGAATTTGATTTATAAATTATGAATTTGAAATATTTACCAATCAATTGCAAATAAAATTTAATTCAGCAGAGAATTATCAGAAGCTTTACTTTTATGGTACTGTTTTTTTTTTGTTGTTTATTTGTTTTATAGTTTTTACACAATTATAGCCTTAATTGGGAATTATTCCTTCTGAAAATCTGAGTTGATTTTTTTTCCCTATCCTTCCATTACAGTTCCATGAATGTATTATCTGTGTATTTCCCTTATCAATTTTCAACATCACACATACACAAACACATGCAGTTTAAGATAATGCAATTGAGTTCTTTATGGTCAATCAGAATGTAGATAACATATCTAGAATAGCACATAGTATAGAAGAAAATGTCAATTTAATAATAACATTTATCTTGACCAAAAGTACTGTATATATTCAAAATAATAATTCCTGGGAAAAATATTATTCTCAAAGAGAGCCATAAGAGATAACTCTTTTATTCTTACAAGGTTAGAACTCTAATTTAATCTATATTTCTCAGAATCTTGATAACTTAGTGGCCTGAAAAAGAAATAATGATTATAAATAAGTGAGACATGTTTTCTTTGAGTGTTAAAAACCAGATGTGGATACAGCAGAAGCTCATTGTTAAGGATTTCATTTAATTTGGCATTAACATCATATTACATTTACTATTCTTTCTATAGCTAGGTTCTGTACAAATATTAAAGTTCATAGATTAGACTTAAATCTATGTAACAATATTTAATAATTAAAAATCTTATAATTGTTAAAAATTCTTAGTTAAATTCAAGAGCATTTGAAATTATTTAATCCAACTTAGTCAATGATAGAAAATTCTATCAACGAGTTAGTTGAAGAGCTAAGACTAGATCATCAGCTTCTGATTCTTAGTCTCATTTCATTATACTTTAAAAAAATTTTTCTTGGGCTCCCTCTGAACAACTTAACATGAAGATTCACATATCTTCACAAAATATAAACGTGTGGCCTAAATTACTGGAAGAGTGGATTCTGGTTATCAGTGCCATTCAATATGACATAGGTAATATACTTGGTTATTAATGACTCCCCAGAACAACATTTGAATGAACTTTAACTTCAGTTCTTCAAAGTTGTTTGGACTAAAATGCATTCTAAATGGCAACATTATAAAATCTTTATAAATTAAGTACGATGGCATTTCCTGAGCTTTTCTTCTTTTATTATAGTTCATTAGCATAAAAATAAAATTAATTGGGATTCTGGGATTACTATCAGTCAGTCCTCTGGGAGTTAGGCATTTCTGGTTTTCTCAGGAAGCTAACCTTTTTTACTTTAAATCATAATAAAGAAGAGGAACACTGCTGCCAATGTTATATTTATATGCATAATGACAGGTTCTTTATAACCATGACATTATAAAATTAAGAAATATTAACAGATGTTAATAGAATAAATAAATGAATAAATAAGGTACTGATTGGTTGAGTAAATGAGCATGGTATATTTAGAAGGTAATGAAAAATAAAGGTGAAAACATCCAGTTGCATCATCAAGAGTACTAAGACATTTTCTGGGACTTTATATTTTATGGTGTAGAAAATGGGATCATGACATTTTAGATTTTAGGCACATACTTCCCAAGGGGACTCCTCTCCCCAAGCCACACCAGCTTGTACTGAAATCTGCACATAAAAATGGTAAAAATATGGTAAATCTAGCTTCAGTCACACTAGCAGAATGCAGGAACAGCATGCCCTGTACTCTTTAGCTGAAGGCAGCTCATATGTTTATTAACGATCATGAGAGTCTACATAGCAGGGTTTGTCAATCCCCTCCATTATTTGTTGACTTTAGACTCCTAATAGAAACCCTTGCTCCTTGTTACAAGTGTGATACTTCCATACTGACATCATTTCATATTTTTACTGTCACCCTTTTGAAGTGGCGGAATAGCACTATTACTAGATAAGTCAGAGCTGCTTCAGGCTTTGAGTAAAGGCAGATACTTAGGAAGTAAGAAAAACAAGAGTATAAATAAGCAAATAAATAAATAAGTAAACAAACAAATAAATAAATATAGCAAGCCAGCCAGCCAGGGGGTAAGATCACTATAGAGATACTTACTGTCACGTTCTTTACATTAGCCAGTGGTAAGACATAAATCACACCATCAAAAAGAATGAAACAAAATCAGCCACATTTATCAGATTATATTCAGCCACAAAGCTCAGCATATATTCTAATAGGAATATTTTTCAGTCTCTGAAAACTACTTAGAAAAATCTTCCCCCAGGAGTTCCTGGATATGGTTCGTGTAATGTGGTGAATAGCATTATTGTCCATCCCACAGAAGTTATCCAATGAATACGTATTGATTTACTTAATTGGTTGCTAAATACTTAAATATAGCAACATGTTTGTTACAGTTCTTTAGAGCAGGCTTAACAATCATTGTTGTAGCTCTGTAGAACCAATTAAACAAGGGAATAAAACATCTAGATTTTAAATCTTTAGTGATCTGGCTTACCTGCAGTTTAAAATTGAGAAGATCTAAAAGAATAAATGTGTTGCATTTGTTTCACGTTTACTATATCATTACTGTGATTTGCAATTTGGGGGCCGATATTTTCTCTGATGAGAGAAACAGCTATTTTGTGTCACTGGTCTTAGGTGATACTAATAGACAAAATGTACTTCAAACACAAAACTATTTGAGTTCTTACTATGTAAAGGAAAAACTGATACCGTAAATTTTTATTCAGGGTTTGTTTATTGTGAAAGACAATGTTTTAGTTGCTGAGGAGATGTGCAAATATGAACAGGCCATATCTATGGCTCACCTTCAGGTAAAAATTTAATAGACATGATGAACAATTTGTTCCCCTAAGCCCAAGAGTTTATTTCAAATTAGCTTGCTCAGAGTGTATAAAATTACTACACGCACCTTGAGAATTATGTTCACTCCTCTGACTAAGCAGGTTATGTTCAAAAAGAGAAAGTGAGCCCAGCCACTCCAGAAAAGAGTATTTTAATCATTTCAATGACCCGAAAGGAAGTGGTTTATGCAACATACATTAGATGGCCAATAGCTCTATGGGATTAAGTTTAGACAGCTTGTGGAAAACACTTGAATTCTTGAATATTTCAATACAATTAGGAGGGGATACATCTTTCAATTCACTTTTAATTACAATGTGTTGATATTTGCCCATATATCCAGTTATTTAAACAAAACAATACAAAACAAGAAACTAGGTTTCTATGTTCCACTAGCAAGTTCAAAGAGCATGAGAGTAACTATTGAGTGAAGCAGAGCAGTATTGTTGAAATAGTTTTACAAACATGTAAACATTATTTATTAACAATTTATCTTAAGAAATGGAGAACTTTACAAACTAATACTATTGGTGAGGGAAATATCTATATGGGACACATGTTCTAAAGCAATGCTATTGATATCTATTTGAGGAATTTGGGTATTCAAAGGCAAAGTTGATTTCTTAGCCCTAAGTAAATTCTGGTAGAAGATTTTACTAAAGGTTAGAGCACTATACACAAAGAAACTTCCAGTACTTAATGGAAAAGGGACTAAATCACATTGAAATAATTATAACAGATGGATGCGTCATGTTCTCATAAGACAAATTCAAAAAAAATTCTGTTTACAAATGAATATAAAATTCCTAAAATCAGTGACATGCTGAGAAAGTTAATAAAATCATTTTTCAAAAAATTATATTAAAATAGAATTGTATAAAAAAGAATTGAAACATAGATAAGAACTTTTTATTTTAAATGCCTGCATCCATGGGGTGATACTGCCTTTATTTAGATTAGAGGCCCACTCTACAGAAAATAAGAAGATAAGTATACTCCTAGGAACTAATCATATACTCTTAATGATTTAATTACAAAGAATCCTAGGTTCTATTCCTTGTTTGGGAAAAAGTGTATTAATATTCTTTATAAAATATAAAATTGTTTTTAGGTGGTATATTTTAATAATTAAGAAGTCAAAAACTCCATTTAACTGGTTAACATGCTTTCTTAGCTTATATTTTTTAAAAGCTTTATGGAAGTATTATTGACATAAAAAGAATTTTACATATTTTAAGTTCTAGGAGCCTTTTTTGGACTATTTGTGATTATCTGTATAGACAATCATGGCTTTTGCAAACAGATGCATTTGAAGTCTATTGTTGCTTTGGTTAGCCTCAGTGGATCAAATGCTACAAATTCCTCTAGTGATATCTTTCGTTTGTCTTTCCAGTTAGTTTTGAGTTTTCCCTTGCACTTCTCACCGGAGATAGCTAGTTTTTTGTAGCTAGATGTCTTCCATTGTTAGTTTTATTAGGTTTTTGCTGGCTTGGTGGAGTTTGGGGTAAGAGTGTTCTCCGATGCTCTAATAAGCCTCGTCTTAAACAGACAACCTGCACCTGGATCTCAGGCACGTGCCCTTTGCAAGTGTGACTGGCCTTTCTCCAGACACAAAGCCAAAGCTAACTTCCCATAGCTCCTCCTCTACATATAAGCTTTTAAATTTTGAAAAACAAACAAAAAATGGTTTCACTCTTTTAATTGCAATGGTTTTGTACCAGTATCTTTAGTTTGAAGCCAATTCCTGCAGATTAAGGGTTTGGGTCCTCAGCTGAGATAGGAGGAATACATCTGGATGGGGTGGGTGGTAGCCACCAATTCCCCCATTGCAATGGGCTTCCACCACTGTCCCTGGGCGACAATTTGTTGTCTTTCTACCCACTCCCTCCCCAGAACCCTGTGCAGAAAAAAATCAACTCTTATTCCATAAGGGAGATTCAGAGATGGATCTGGGTGAAGTTTTTGCCTTGGCTACTAACTTCTGCAACCCTAGTCAGAAGCATGGAGGACACTTTTCTGATTTCTCTGAACACCCGGTGGAACTCCTGGAGTAAACACCCTGCAAAAGGAATACGACCCTCCTGTGTCTGTGGCTGCCAAGGGTTCTACACTCACACTAATCCTACTCAGCCTTTAGCAATTAATTTAAAATGTCTACCTTAATCTTTTTACTGGCTTATATGACATTTGATGGCATCTGCCCCCAGTAACCAAAGGTTGGGTCCTGCCAGTACTTCTCTCTCTCTAGATATTGAGTTAGTTTCTTTCTTTGCACTCCAGTTCTCCAGGAAGTTCAAGAAAAGTCTAATTCACAGTCTGTCCAACTCTGTTCTCTTGTTGCAAGGGTGACAATGACACTCTAGCTCTCTATACATCTAAGCTAAAACCAGAAGTCTGTGTAGTAAGATTTGGTTATTACATTTACAAATTTTGTTATTCCAAGATATTTAATATACTGTCTGCATTCTTATGAAGGAAAGAAACCACTTTACTGTCCAAAAAGTTTGAAGTGATGAAGAATGAAATTTTTGTGTTTTATTTTTTTCATTGTACCCTCAGTGCTTTGAACTTAAAAGACTGATTAGTAAAATCCAACAAATATTTATGAAATAAATGTCATGACTAAATTAAAATAAATATATATCTCCATTTTTTCATTAAGTTACTTTCCCTTTTGTCTACATATCCAATTTACCTAAATATGTACATGTATTATTAATACAGTTGACAGTATTTTTTCCTAATGAAACATTATTGATTACCTTTCTATTCAAGATTTTGAAAAATCATCCTTAAATTTGATATGTATTGATATATGAGCATTAAAATAGTCATTTCTTAACTGTAACACTTGAGTTACATATTTAACCCAATTTAGTTTAAAATAAATCACATTGGCAGGCAGCAGAGGACACGACACCATTATTTTTTCTCCTTTGGTATTTTCATCTTATTTTGGAACTGGAGGCTTAAGAAGACTATTTGAGTACATACATTACACTTAGTTTTTGTAACCTGAAAATCATGAAGCACACAACTTTGGAAGTTAACAGAAAATTTGATGAGCAGTAGAATAATCTACTAACTATTCCTATGTAGGTGAATGTAAAATAAAAAATCATCCTTCACTAGTTTACATTAATGGTTTCTCAAATTTACTCCTGTTACTTGAAAGGTAAGCTCGATTGTATTATGTAATATCTAAAATGAATATATGAAAAATAGTTAAAGACTATTGAGTAAAACCAAAGATAACTAATACAATAAAATGTAAAATATAATACCACCTTAAGACTCATGAACAATTGTATCAGACCAATTATCAAATTATCCCATTATGTTTTTGATTACATATAGCATGTATGCACTAGAAAATTCCAAAAAAAAGTGCACAGGAATACAAAAGACAAGTTAAAAGATTAACTCATCCACATCAGCATAGGATGACTCATTTTGCCTGAATGGAGACATTTACATATAACTCTATTGTCTAGATCATTAGTAGACAAAGTGCCCCCCAGGGTGACAGAGATGATATGATCCAAAGTTCAGGCATTAAGATTCACCTTAAATGGAAGGAAGACTATTTTACCACTTTTCTACCGAATTAGGATAAAGGAGAGGAAAAGAAAAAAGGTGAAGGATGGGAAATAAAAGATTGGTTACTTATAGATGACAATCACTTTGCAGGTGATGGCAGAGAAAGGAACAGACTCCTGACCTAATGACCATGTGAGACAGAAGCCAAGGCCATCTAATGAGTCAGAAGGTGTAGGATGATGGGAAGTGGCCGATGAGTTTGGTCAAGAAGAATAGCAAGAATGAGAAAAAGACATAAGAAAAAAAAAAGCTGTCCTGCCTCATGTAGAAGACATGTAAGGAAAACTGAAAGACTTGTGGAAAACTTAGCAACTTTCAAATTGTAATAGTTATGCAATTTTTTAAAAAATTAAGATGTTGAGTAATCTGAGTGAAAAAACCAAGAACTCAGGTTGCTGATTTATTTGAGTTGAATTTAATGGCTTGATTTCCTGGGGAATCCCTGGAAGAGCATTGTTAGTAAAAATAACGAGAGAGTAAAGACAAAACAATATTCCCAATTACATGGCAGAACCTGAGATAATGATCCTAACATATGCTACGAAAGTAAAGAGGGTAATATTCTGATTATCTATTGCTCCTTAACAAGTCTAAAATCTAGTGATATAAAACAATAACTGGATTATGCTTGCAAATCCTTCGAGTCGGAATTTAGACAAGGAAGGGGGAGGGTAAGTAATCTTGATTCATGATGTCTGCAGCCTCAGCTGGAAAGACCAGAAATGTGGTGCTTGTTGGGCATCTTTGTCTTGCTTTTTGTAGTTTCAAGGTATCTTTACATGGTATCTCTGTGGGACCAGAATGGCATTCCCAGCCTAGACAGACATTGTACAGGGCTCCAAGGATGAATGTTCCCAGAAAGAGAGCAGAGGTTGCATGGTCACTCATGACCTCATTTAGGATGTCACATGGTGTCACTTCAGCCATATTCTTGATTGAAGCAGTCATAAGTCCACTTAGATATAAGGGGAATGAACCTGGAGCACACCATTCAATGAGGGGTGTCGAACACTATACAGTCACGCTTTAAAACTACTAGAGCTAGACAAAAACGACTAATACTTAATAGATTGCTTCTATCTTCAATGTCCTGTTCTAGGTATTTTTCATATATTAACTTATCTAATCATCCCAACACCTTATGAAGACAAAATTATCGTGCCCCCCAATTTGCTGTATGGATTTCAAGGAATTTATCTGTAATCACTGTCACTCCACTCTGGGGTTGCCCAACCAGCACCCTGGTCATCCCCCACGATGTAAACCAGGTGTGGAGCTGCTGCTTGGTGCAGATTCTTCTTCTTTTATTAGGAGAAACCGTCCCCTGTCCTGGACACACTGTGAATTTTTTAGTATTACTTAAGCAAGGTGATATGGCAGCAGTCCCCAATATTTTTGGCACCAGGGATGGGTGCTCTTATGAGAATCTAACACTTGATGACCTGAGGTGGAGCTGAGGCGGTGATGCTAGTGCTGGGGAGTGGCTGCAGATACAGATGAAGCTTCGCTCACTCTCCTGCTGCTCACTTCCTGCCGTGTGGCTCAGTTCCTAAGAGGCCACAGGCTGGTACTAGTCTGCAGACCAGGGGTGGGGGACCTCTGTTGTTTCTAGTGGCTAGTCTCACAGTATATCTGCCTCCCTCTCAAATGGAAGAAAAAGAAGTCTTCATCTGCTGCATAAGAGGGACGTGTGCATTGGGAGACACCCTTTGGCCATGGGAAATTGTCACACACTACAAACGCTGGTTTTCTGTGTCTCCCTTCTAGGAGCCAAATGTTTCAACCAGTGCTTTGTGTGTTAGGTCCTCCTTGGTTACTCTAAATGCATAAAGGAGGCAGTGAGCCAGGTCTTTGGGCTCCTACTTTCGGTGGCTGACCGTATTGTGACCCTTGCTGTCCTCCATGCAGTGGAATTCTCACTTGTATTAGTAGCTGGATCCTCCTGCTCAACAACCACACAGTCAACGACATCCCCAGGATTAACGAGACAGGCTGGTCTCAGAGTAGTGGGTCTGAATCATTATGCTATGTTGCCTTTAAAGCAGACATGATCCGTAGATTATACAATAAAAAGTAATTTGAAAATAAGCCCTCATATATCTTAGTAGAACAGATAGTCTTTTCTTGCTCCAACATCTCTTAATCAAAATGATTTTCTTAAAAGTCCTTGCCAGTTCTCTATGAATAATTCCTGTTCTCTAAATTACCAGTCAGAAACGATAGCTCCATGATGTACATCATATTACAGGCAAGTAACAGGACAACAGTATGTCTAAATGACATAAAAAGCCAAACTATGGACTGGCCTAGCTAAAACTTTTACATTGATTCATACTTGCAATTAAATGTAAGAGCTAAGGGGGAAACATCTGAGTTTGAGCGAACTAAGAACAGCGTGGTTGTGTAGCCAAACTCCTAGTATTTCTGGCAGCTGGAGTGAAATAATTTAACTCTTAATTAGGCCTTTGTTCACTTGTTAACCTCCCTTGTTCAACTCCTTTTGTTCTCACAGTATAATTCCGCATTGCTGATGTGCTGTTTCTCAGTCAAGCAGGAGGAGATAACTCCAGGGTCTCGAGGGGAATTTACAAGTTTGTTTTGCAGAAGGAAAGAATATCTCCCAGGTCATGATGAAAGCTGCTGGTGCTTGAGAGTCTGGTGTGAAAAAGCATTATTTGTGACTGAAGACACACAGACTTCTCTCTCTCTCTGTTCCCTAAAAGACCCCTCTCCTCCTCCCCTTTAAAACTTCTGCTGGGTCTGGAACTTTGGAGATGGTTTTTGGACATCAGTCCACCACCTTCCCAGGGTGCTGGCTTCCTGAACAAAGCAACCTTCCCTCTCCACCCAACGCTTGTCCCTCAAGTATTAGCTTTAGAGTGGTAAACAGCCAAACTTGGGTTTCTGTTTGGTAACAGCTGGAAATTAGAGCATTGAGAGAAAACCTAGGAAGATCAAAGCAACAGTGTATAAACTTTGGGATTGCACAGGTCAGTCTGAGTTTAATTCTGACTCAGACATGTAATCAACTGTGTAACTGGAGGTTATTTAACTTTTAAGGCCCAACAGGAGAGTATACTTATCTAACTCGTATTTTTAAGGATGACGGTAAAATAGATATAAAAATACCAGCTGAGAAACACTTAATGGATTGGACATCAAGTAAGTCGTAGTAACTTTCAAAGGTTAACATGTAGGTTTTTCAGAAAGATGAAAACATTTGGCACAAATCAATAAACAATATCAGATCAGCACAACAGGATAAGGCAAAGTGATTCAAAATGAGTTTAACAAAATACTGCAATTACTTAACACAGGCCAGGAAAAAATGACTGGGAAACTCTGAACAGTAGTCTTATAAATTCTCAAGAGAGACTGGCAATTTAAACCGTAATTGTATATATATAAATATAACTATAGATAAAATCAAAATATGAGTTCTGCATGCCTCTAGTAACAATAATATCTATATATTGCTTACTGTGTCCCAAGCTCTTTTTAAAAATTTTACTTAATTCGCTTATTTAAATATTTCTGTTTAATTATAAACTGGTAAAGTAGTTATAAACACAAGCCTCATTTTATGACCAAATAGAGGCACAAAACAGTGACTTGCTTAAGGTCAACTACTAATAAATAATTAACCAAGTATTTGAAACCAGGGTCTCTAACTTTGGGCCCACTTTCCTAATCCCATCACCATTTCACTTTCTAAAAAAATTTTGCTCATGAGTGTCCTTAAACTCGGTTCATATCAACTTTATTCTCACGCAATTGCAATTAGTGCAATTAATGGTCAACTTCTTTCCTTAGCACTGGTGGAAACATCCTAATAAATTAATTATATCCATATTTCCTTTTCCAATCATTCGTAGCAGTGAGTAAAAACCACTGTCATCAAAACATCATCACCTATTTCCTTAAAACATACCACCGCTCCTTCTAACATGCATTAGTTAAATTTTAAAATGCAGTCCAGAAAGAAAATGACTGTCAGAGTGGCATCATATGATGCCACTTTTATAGTAAATACCTATGAGAAAATTCCAAAAAAAGATTAATTCCACTTATTTGTATACATTTTCATTTCTTTAATGTGAGGGTGACTTTCCATGTTTTCGTTGAAATCCAGGGTCTATCCCTTTTGTGATTAAGTAATTTTATCAACTTAATGAATTGAATATTTTTTTGACTTTTGATCACTTAGGAAATTTTGACTTTTCTAGCACTGTTATCTTATAAATTTATATCTTATTTTTCTACAAAGCCTCTATACTTTCTTAGGAAAAAGACTACATTTTTTAAAATTTTATTTATCTCAGTGCTATATATAAAATAGGCAATCAAATGATTTTGAATAAAGCAGAAACGTGGTTTGAAAATACTTCATAGTGACAAGTATGGGTTCTTTTATTAGATGGCTTAAGTTCTCAACTTAGTTACCTCTGAAGGAAGATTTTCTCCTTAAAAGCTGTCACTGCATATTCATCCTATAATCTTCCTTTCTCTCCAGTTTTGCATATTATAGGGAGCAGGACAGTGAGAACCCATTAAAATCATCCTTATATGGAAATACTTAAGGAATGCTGAATGCTCCACTGTAATGGTGTATGGGAACAACTAAACTTCACATTTTATTTATCCATTCATGCCTTAGGGTATGTTAAAGGCCAGGTCAAAAAGCAAATTCATTAATTAGAAAGATAGCACACATTAAGTCATTTTCATCTCTTAGAGCTTTGTTATGAATTGGGACACGTAATTAGCAGGCCAGTAACCTAATGAGGCTTTAAAAATACAAAACAAATTTGTAGTGATGTTTAGAAGTGAGAAATCGGCAGGACCAGGAGCCCATTATTAGGTTCATTCCAAAAGCAGAGGATTTAGGTTTCAGTAACAGAATGGTGGGAAACTGAGAGACAATATGGGATTTCTGGTTGTCCTTGATTAAGGTTTCTCTAACTCGCCCACATTAGAACCTCCTGAGGAACTTCTAAACAATACAGAGGTGTGCCCCTCCCCCGACCAGGTGTTGATTGATTCCAGGTGGGCCAGGGAGACTTCTGTGTAACAGTCTTTGCCAGGAGGTTGTAATGTGCAGCTGGAGCTGGGGATCCATCCCTCCCTTACCTAGAGATTCACTATAAGGGGTCAAGAGAAATTTAAATAAAACGCCTTTGCTTACTTCACAATTTTTTCTAGGATCTGCCATAGATGGGAAAGCTGACTACAATTTCTCTCCTTTGAAACATCTTGTGCTATTTATTTTTTTTCACCTACTTCATTAAAAAATAGCAGTGATTGAATAATTTAAAACTGACATTTGATATGTTCCAGTAGTTAAAATTGGTTAATTTGATAAGTTCTATAAAGGACAAATAATCATTTTTTAAAAACTCTTAATTCATAACTCATTTGTAAATGGTTATTCTACTAATAGCAATTACATCTTTATTAACTGAAGGACTGATTGCACAATTTACATTCTCTCATGAGTATTTATCCATGTTCTGTTAGACTGGCTACAGTACTGTGTTCAAGCTGATAAAATGCAATAAATGCTTTAAAAAGTACTTTTAGAATTTTTTATTATGTATAATTTTGTTTTTGTTATTTATTTTTAAATAAGAAACTAAAATACATGAAAAACAGAATATAAAAATGCAATCTAGAGTCATCATAATGAATTAAGTACATGAATAAACAGATATGAGAGAGTAGGCTGGAAATAAGGAACATGTAAAAGTAAAAAAAGAAGAGTACACTGTTCACCTGTCCCTCATCTGTATCTTATTTTCTGGCATCCTCTAAAGGTAAGATTATAATCAATTCTAGGACCAATTTATCAAGGTAATTTGGACATAAAGAGTACTTATTATTAATCTTAGAAGCTTAATTATCCAAGTAAGTTTTGGATTCATATAAACATAAGCAGTACTTCTGCACAAGGGGGAATTCCATAACCTAGAAACTTGGTTTTATATGAACTCTTCAAGTGAGAAGAGAAATATGCTCATCACTTTTATTTTGTCACAAATAAGTGTCAAACAACTCCCTTAGCTCTAATGTTAAATTTCACACAGTGGATGACATTTAGAAGATACAGATTTAATTTAATATGTCTTCTACTAATTCTCCATTTTTCTCTGAAACCCAACCTAAGATATGGGCTGTTTGATTGAAATGCAATGTGAGCTACACACAGACTTTTAAACTTTTTAGCAATTGAATTACAATAAAAAAAGTAAAATTACCTTTAATAATATATTTGTTTTAACTAGTCAAAATACTATCATTTCAATATGCAATCATTATAAAAATGATCAATAGCATATTTTATATTCTAGTTTTCTTATTAGGTTTACAAAATCCAGCACATGCTTTACACTTAGAACACATCATAGGTCATGTTAGCTAATTTCAAGTGCTAAAGAGCCACATGTAAAGTACATAATCTTCAAGTTATTACATGCTATACAAAACAAAATTGTAATAATGTGGTCTTCCAAATATTTTTCCTATAATGAAAGACGACACAGACCTTGCCTACCCTGTTTCCCCACTAGTCAGTTATAATTGGGTATCTCCTGAAAATGCAATGACAATCTTTGTGTTTGCTCTAAGTCTAATCATATACTGTGGGGGCAGTGGGAAGATTTTTCCTTTCTAGGTCCTTCTTTGCCTAGTCTAGGAACTAAATTGACATAAAACAGATTAACAGGAGAAAGACAAAATTTAACTTTACGTGTAAGGGAGCCCATAAAAATCTGAGACTCAGAGAAGTGACCACGGCAGGCAGTTTTTACATCTTTTAAACAAAGGAACAATACATTTTTGAAGAACTGACAAGACAAAGAAGCTTGGACGAGGAGTAGTTGCTGCAAACAAGGAAGGCGGCTACCAGAGTAACACTCTTGGATACGTTTGTGTCTCTCCACAATGCCGGGTTTATTGAGTGGAACCTTCTCAGATAAACCAGTTGGTACCCACACAGGTTAACACACAGCTCGCAGAGTGGACCATACAGAGTCCCACATGACAGAGGGAAGGGATAAAAGTCCTTAGTGTTCGCAAAGTAAAGTCTGTTGATGGGCAGTGTGGATGGTCTTGGGTCAGTCCCAAGCCAGTGACCACAATGGGCAGAAGGACAATCTTCAGCCCTCTGTGCACCCATTCGTGACACTGTCAGGTCAGGCTCAAGCGTCTGAGGTGTTCGGCTTACAGGGTGGAATCCTTCTGCTTACTGGCTCCCGCAGTCGTGGCTGGTGTTTCTGTGGTTTGAAGCATTACAGTCATACTCTAAGGGGCGACCCCATCACGTGACTTGGTTGTGTACCAGGTGACATTTACTGCCACGGCTCCTGATGAAGTCCATTTTGTAAAGTCCAAAAAGTTCTCAATTTTTTATACTCTGCACAGTAGCAAATTAGTGAGGAAGTAGCAAGTGTTGTTCTCACAGCCTTCTCAGCTCTGAATTTCCTATCTCTGGTGATGAGGACACCTGGTACAGGAGGGCTGGTTGCCAGGGGAACCAACTCTGTGATTAGAGAGTTGGAACTTTCAGTCCTACTCCCTGACTTCCAAGGAGGGGGAGAGGGACTAGGGGTTGAATCAATCGCCGATAGCCAATGATTTACTTGATCTCGCCTGTGAAATGAGGCCTCCACATGATCCCCAAAGGACAAGGTTTGGGGAGCTTCTAGGTTGGTGAACGTGCAGAGGTGTTGGGAGAGGGGCTCCTAGAGATGACACAGAAGCTGCCTGCCCTGCCCTCAGCATCTCTTCCACCTGGCTATTCCTGAGTTATGTATGCCCTTTTATAATAAAATGGTGACCTAGTAAGTAAAATGTCTCTCTAAGTTTTGTCAGCTTCTTTAACAAATTAATTGAACCTGATGGTCTTAAGTAACTCTGACGTATGGTACAAGTAACAACTTAGGCCTGCAACTGGCTTCTGAAGTGTGTGTGGGAGGTGGGGGGCAATTTTGAACACTTAACCTGTGGAATCTGATGCTGTCTTGGGCTAGATAAGTGTCATAATTGAGTATGATAGCAGAATGCCCAGCTGGTGCCCGAAGAATTGCTTGTGGTATGAGAAATCCCTGGTCCACACACATTGGAACCTATTTAAAAATACTCCTGAATTTTAATACATTTTGCAGAATTATTCTTAAATGTAATAATTATGCACCTGAATATGTATCTAATGGAAATTGAGCAATCAGAAACCACAGTTTCATAAACTACATATAAATAGAAAATTTAAAACAGATCTAAAGATATGAGAAGGTTTGGGTGGGAAATAGCATAACTGTAATGAGCAGTTCTATGATTTCCTCCATTTGTACTTAATTACGTTGACTTTGGCTCATTACAACTGACATTCTAAGTATTTTAGTACACATGGGAATTGATGCTCATGACTTTCCCAGATTTTTCTTGACTTCTTGCACATCTTATATGTATGAAATAAAACTAAAAGAATAAGTCTGCATAAGCAATGGCAATATGTTAATGAACGTTTTTCCTGTTACACTTTCAACATGAAAAAACAAATAGTTTCAATCTTGAAAATATTATTTAAAAACCAAATTTCAATATTAATTTTATGCTAAATGAATATGACTTGAGAATCATTGAATGTTTTCCATATATAAATTAAAATCAAATAATGAATATTAATTTTCTTGTTGAAAATCGCATGCAAATATAATACAAAATTATAAATAGCAAGCTATACTTTTAGTTATTTATTTCTCACTACTTGTGTCTGTGACTATATTTCTGTCACAAATGATATGATTTCATGCAAATTGCCTTATTATTGTAAAGAAATGCAGAAAGTCATTAGAAAGTGGGAGAAATATCCCACTGTATAGGAGATAAAATATGCTTTGCTTCATATTAATTCCGCAGTGTTCTACTGCCTCAGCTACCTGCTGCAGGAAATCTCAGTGCTATTTTGCAATTAAAGTCCACATATTTGAGCCCTTTCCAAGGGTCTTAATGTGCTAAAAACAAACCTAAACAAACCAACTCCCCCCATACCAAAACACACACACACACACACACACACACACACACACACACACACACACACACCAATTTCCTAGTATGTCTCTGTTAACTCCTTTATTCTATAGGAATATGGTGACATCACCATTATTTTTGGAATGATGGAGCAAGATCAAGAATTCTTATTAAGAACCTTAGTTATTAACAGTCCCTTCTAGTAAACAGCTCTCTTTATCCATGTAAAATAATCCGATGCTTCCAAAAGTATTATATCATTATAGCATCCAGCTCAGATCTTCCCAACCAAATCAGGTATGGTTTATGATATCTTACAATTGTGCAGGTCAGAAACTTGGGCAGAGCTTAGCTAGATTTTTTTCCACTCCATCTGGCTTTGAACTGAGGTGACCTGGTAAAATTCAAGGTTTAGATTGGCTGGTACAGAGGGTCTAATAACGGCTTCAATGACACGTCTAAAATATGGATGGTAACAGCAGAAAGCCTGAGATCTGTTGGAACCAATGAAAAGTTCCATCCTTGTTATGTGCCAGTGCAAATTCCCAAAGAGAGGTTCCAGAAGATGGGAAGTGGTCCCAGAAATTGGTACAGCACTGCTCCTATTATGTTCTATTGACCAAAACAAAGCTCGGTCAGGTTCTAAATAAATGCTAAATAATTTTATGAATATTTTCAATCAGCCACAATATTCATATGAAAAAAGGTTTGGTTTTAGTAAAATATTCAAAAGACTCTTCACTATTGTCGATAAAAGGGAAAACAATGGCTGCAGGTAGTGTCTGATGTAGCTTTTTAGGTTTGCTTTAGAGCTAAACAGATCTGCGTTGGTGTGCTGACTTTGCCATCTGCTAGTTTTTGAGTTAAAAAAGTTATTTAACATTTCACTTTCAGTTTTCTCATCTGCAGAATGATGATGGTAAAACCTATTTTACCAGATTAAGCATTAGTCATAATAATCTGCACTAAAATATAGTACAGTACTTTAAACATTTGTAAACATTCAATGTCTTGCAGTTATTATGATTGAATTATTGGTAAATTGGTAGTAAAATTCCCTGCCATTCGCTGCATATGTGCAGTGATGAGAAGAAAGCACCATCAACAACAACAAATTAGTTTTATCTCGTAATTGATTTGATAATGTCAACAATCAAATCTGCTATTCTAGTTTATGGTGAACAGTAAGTTAAATTGTTGTTCAGTGTAAAATACTACTCCATAGTTAATGTTTCAGAACTAGTAATATGAAATTTTGAGGCTTTTGTAAATTATTATAGAAGCTATTATTTGGCACTGAAATAATTCTTTAAGTCAGTTTGAATAGGGATAGATTATAAAATTTATCTGTAAAGATAGAACTATTTTATTATTATTTATGCTTATAGCACCTGGTCTTCTTAGGTTGTGTCCCACCTAAGTACTAACCCAGCCTGACTCTGCTTAGCTTTCAAGATCAGACACCGGGATTGTTCAGGGTGGCATGGCCGTAGACCATGGACTATAGCTCCACTGGGGTGTGAACCCAGGACCTTCTGCATGTAAAGCAGACGTGCTAACTACTACACTATGGAACCACAACTAAGGGAGAACTACTTTGAAGGTATCAATTTCTATGATGCACATACTGAAGAAAAGTCTATTAAGCCTTCCCTTATCGCAAGATAAAAAAAAATTAGATATCTTTCTGGATGTATATTTAGCATTCTTATACAACACACATAAAAAACAGATCAGAATACTCTAACGCTTTTACC
The DNA here is from genome assembly GCA_030015415.1 of Cynopterus sphinx. Classification (NCBI taxonomy): domain Eukaryota; kingdom Metazoa; phylum Chordata; class Mammalia; order Chiroptera; family Pteropodidae; genus Cynopterus; species Cynopterus sphinx. The sequence goes on along the minus strand of CM057392.1, from coordinate 29,658,623 downwards.
ATTAAGATTGTAGTGTCAAGCTTCTTTTCAGAAGTTTTAAAACTACTTTGAAACTTAATTTGCATAGAAACATTTTAAAATACTATACCCTAACCTAATGTTAATGCACTCCCTCAAGAATAAATTAAGTGCAGCCCAAAGTAATTGTCATGAAAAAGCCACTTACTCTGATTAAAACTCTCTTAAGTGTTTTCATAGAAATCTACTTTATTGGAAAACAATATTCCAAGAAATGGCCTAAATGTTCCTTCGCTAATGCCACTTGAATGCTGTTGGTCCTGAAGGAAAAACTCAAAGAGATATAAAAAGTTAATTAGAATGGCACATGCAAATGATTATGGTTACTTAATTAGCAGTATCCCTTAAATTGGCACAATATGTAACCTAATATGTAGCTTAATAGCTTTGTTATTAATCAATTCTTAATGTAAACAGTTTGAAGCTCTTGTTGTTTTGTAATGTTTATTATAAATAGTCCCTGTGGGAATCACAACTTTATTTCATTAAAACTCCTGCCTGCTGCTAATTGCTGCTAGGAAAACATGCACAAATTAATTGTGTTTTAGAGGCCAATGATGTAAATTTATAAGCTTCTTCATTGATTGCTGAGGTCTGCTATGTTGTATATCATTCTTCCCCACTGTGATAGATAGCGTACAGTAGTTGGCAACACTGACCTGTTTTAAATCAATAATACTGGTTAGTAAGTCTTACTACAACAGAGATATTTTTTTTTTCTAATTGATTGAAAATGCTGTGTTTATTCTGCCAGCTGGGACACAATATGAATTTAAGTTATGGGCTATTAATTTGTAAGTTTTAATGACTTTTCTTGTGTGAAGCAAACATTCGTCGTTAGCAAAGATGACTGATAAACATTAATTTGGTTAATATTTTTTAAAGAGATACTGAATTTTTTAAAAATTACCCCAATAAACATTGTTCTGCTTGCTGACAATTCCTCCATAATCTTCTATCATTACAAATGGCCTGTCCAGCATGTACCACATGAGATGAATTTAAAACATCAAATATTAAAATCCTGGACTGAAGAGGAGTCAGCCACACTGGCTCTTAAGTCCAAATTGATACCAATGAGAAGAAACCTGTTTGTATTCTCAGCTGATCGCTGATGTCTTAGCTTGTGGTTTCTATAACATTTCAGAATAATAAGACCATCTGTCAGCAGGAGGAAAGAACAATACTACTATAGAGAAAAATCAACTATATCATACATCAGTAAAATAATATTCATTTAATATGTATTGGTTTTGGATGGATTTGTGTACATAATATTTTTGCTATATTTAGTTTTGAGTCATCTATGCACACACCCAGGTGGTCTCTCTCATTCACTCAGAGTTTTAACTCTGTCTTATCATCACATTCTTCAACACTGCTCCTGTCTTAATTCCTGATCATTCCTGTATCTGTAGTTAGGATGGCCCTAATACCCGGGAATCATAGTTCTTTGAACTTTTCTCTGAAGTTCTTGTCCTTACTCTTGTCTTCACGCCAACCTCAGCCAGTCATCCACTAAATACCCCTCTAGAACTTGCCATCACCAAATCTATAACCCCTCCATGCACTTAATTTCAATTATCCTCTCTCTGACCACCACATCCTTTCTCATAAGCCAACCCCTTCTGGCACCAGATTCTGACAATCTTTTAACTCTACAGGGACTTCCAAGCTAATCCTACCAACAGAGCAAGTGCCTTCAGCCTCCTTATAGATTTAACTCTCTCCTTACTGAGATAAATTCCACAGGAAATCACATTATTGTCGTCACTTCATTGCACATATTTTCAATTATTTTGCACCTTTCTTTCTTATTAAATCTTCTCATCCCCTTCCTTTGTTCCTATGCAGCCTGGCTGACATCCTTTGAACTAAATGCGCTTTCCTGAGATATCTATGAGTTGCTGCTTTCCTTCTCTAAGACTTGACAAAGATGCTATTTCCATAAGACGTGTTCTTCCCCTGTTTAAATGTTGCAGTGCCCCTCCCTCACCCGGCATTTCTTATTCTCCTTGTCTTCCTGCTGTGCTATATTTTCCCCCATAACAGTTACTACTTTTTAATATACCATTATTTTATTTATTTTATTTATCTATTGCCATTTCTTCTGCCCTCTCAGACACAGGATAAAAGTGTGAGCTCCAAGTACCATTGCCTTTAATTTTTTTTCACTGAGGTAGTCTCAGCTCCCAGAACAATGCTTGATTCATTGAAGTAATTTAATAAATATGAAAAAATATGTTTAATAAATGAATAAATGAATTCAAATTATCTTCAATTAACTGGTGCTTGTAGCATCAATAGTCTTGATATGCACACAGATGTGCTTTTTCATTTCTAAATATTTTTGAGAATTTTCAAGTGTTTTTTCCAAAGTTGAAGTAATTCTTAAACGGAGGAGTCAGTATTATAACTTACATATATATAATCTATAGTTTTTTTCCACGACACTATCTAGTTTCAAAGCAAATTTAATTTCATTAGATGCTTAAATGTGAAAATATCTGTCCTTCAGAATCTGTTGTATGTGTAATTTTATTAAAATATTATTATCATAAATACATATATTATAGTAGAGAGACTGAACAACAAAAAGCTTGTGATTCCAGACCTCAAATTGTATGTAATAGAGAACAGATAATGAGACAAAATGATTCACTTCATTCTCAGACTACTTTCCAAAAGGAAAAATAATTCTGTGAAATAAAATTTATGTATGTTCTTTTCAAGGTAAGATGATTTGCTGTAATAGCCCTATTGGAATTTTAATAAGCTCTTGGAAGAAAAGGAAGTTTGTTTTTAAATTAAAAATAGTATTGTTTGTCTACCTTCTGTAGCAAAGCTCAGTGCTTCAGGAGGTTTAATTTTCTGAAGCTTATGCATGTAGATTATTCCTTTACATAGTCACATATTATATGGCATATTTAAGAATGATTATATGGCTAGTAGCAGTTTGATTTATGTTTAAACTTAACTTCATATTTATTTTATAAATATTTCTCTGTGCTGACCTAGGTGATTCAGGTAACACCATATTTTTTTTCTTATCAGTCTTAAAAACTCTTTATGGAATGCACTAGAAAATCACATGAGTTTCCTAAAACCTTTGCAGATGTTCATCTTTCTAGCAGCATTTTTTCCTATGTAAATTTTAAACAGTATTTAATGTTAAAACACAAAATAAAAAGACCCCAAAATAATATCTTCCTAATGATAAAGTAAAGAAAGCTGGTAATGCTTTCTCCACTATTATTTTACCTCTTGATTAATGAAAGTAGTTATAATGGCTTATTTGCTTCCCAAAATGTAGAAAAATTAACAACCTTTTTTTTTTCTTTCTTTAAGATGGATCAGTTTAAGTCACCAGAACTTTAAGACATAACTAACCACAGGATTCTTAAGTGGTGGTTAAAGCAAATGGACCTTTTTTTGAAAAAATAGATAATTCAGATTTAGGATCATCATTGACTTTCAGGGGAAAAAATGTTAATTTTGAGAATCTCAGACTAACCAGATTGCCACTGTTATGAGAAATGAAAAACTGACTCTAACTTTACTATTGGGTTGATTGTTGGCTAATAATTCTTAATCTAAAGTGTCTTGAGCAGTGTGAGGTTGAATAATGTCCCCACAGTTATGGAGATCTTAATCCTTGCAACATGTGAATGTTATCTTATATGACAAAAAGGGATTCTTCAGAGGTGATTGTTAAGGATCTTGAGATGGAGAGATTAACGTGCAATAACTAGGAGGGCACTACAATCAATTTCAAGTGTCTCTATGAGAGGGAGGTAGAGAGCTATTTGACACAGGAAAGATGGCCATGTGACCACAGCAGATGGACATAGAGGGGAGCAGAGTCAGAGAGGGATACTACTCTACTCGCTTTGATGCTGGAAGAAGTGGCATGAGCCAAGGAAACCTAGAACAGACATGAAAATGGATCCTCCTCTAGTCTCTGGTGGGAATATAACCCTGCTGATTTTGGCCCAGAGAAACTGATTTTAGGCTTCCGCCCTCCAGGCTGTGAGAGAATACATTTGTGTTGTTTTAAGCTACTAAATTTATGGTAATTTGTTACAGAAGCCATAAGTAAGTAATACAATAAAATAATAAGATATACTAATGGAAATATACTAATACACTGATAAAAAGTATCTGAAATATAGTATATGTTGGTATGTAATCAATTGGAAGGCCACAGACTCAATAGAAGTCTGTAAGTGATGTCAGTGGAAAAAGAAATTTACTCTTAGCATGGTACTATATAAGCAGGCACTTTCTGTGAAGGAATACATTCATTTTTAATGCTACTGGGGGAACCAGGAACTGGGTTTTGCTGAGGTTTCTTAGCTTTGAGCCCTACTGCCCTTTTATATGCCATCCATCCCCTGCCATTCACCATGTCACCTGCTAATGGTTGGCCTTTCAGAAATTTGCAATTTTTTTTTCATCTGGATAGACTTGTGAAAGCAGTTACCACACTCTCTATTGTTACCACATGGGGTGAAATCTGGCATTGCTCAGATAAAACCAGGGGTTTGGGGGGATCCTCAGTTCTTCCCCACCGATTCAGTCAAGAATTACAGGTCAGCAAGATTTAGAAAAAGGATTTATTGAAAATATATTCTTAGAAGGAGATGGACCATACTAAGAAAGCCTTTGGAATTCAGGAGGTGAAAAGACAATAGACAGAGGATGTTCCAAGGGAGAGGCGGATTAAGCAAAGAGTTATAACCCCCAGAAGTGGGACGGTCTGTTTATATTTGGGTTGTGGTGGGAAGTTCTGAGTATGGTCCCAGATGATTGGCATGTGAGGTCATTTTGATTGACCGTTGGCTGTTATATAACTCTTTACCTACTGCACATGGGCTTCCCCAGAATTCGGTCTGTTTTAGATTCATGAACTTCCAGTCATAGGCATAATATTATAATGATGGTATAATGAGGCTGAGGTTGCGAGCAGGTTAGGGGGGCACTTTCTGTGCATGTGCATACATTAGTGTCTGGTTTTAACCAGCTATTGGTTTATGGCCCTTCATTCCTTTGTGATTTATAACTATGAAATAAGTGTTTCAGGGAGGTCCTTAAGGGAAGTTACTATGGTTACAGAGCTGGCCCTTCGCTCCTGTCATGACTACCTAACTACCTAACACCGTGACACAAATAATACAAAAAGTACTTTTTAAAATTTCTGGTGCACTTGACTTCATATAAGTTATGTTTCCCATCCTTTGCATGCCTGTGTTGCAATGTCTAGTTGCTGTCACACAGGAAATGGTACTTATGTTTTCTACTATAGCGGGGAGAGACATGGAGGACGAGCTTCACTTGTTGAAGCCTGATTTTACCGCAGAAAACATTTATAATGACTTTAATTCTGGTTTGAAGACTTCCTCAGCAATTACTTGGTAAATTTCTGGCTTTTTGAGAGTAATGGTTTACCACATGCTACCTCAAAACATGACACTGTGGTATATTGAATATTTAAAGTTAAGGAGTTTGAGAAAACAGCATAAGCTGGAAGGTCACTGCCTTCTCTGGACTTGACCTTTCTCCTCTGAAGCAGGTTATAAAACCCTCATTGAGAAGTGGTTCCTCCTGCCTGGAGGAAAGGAAGCAGCCTTATCTCTGAAGACAAAAAACAAAACAAAACAAAACAAAACAAAACAAAACAAAACAAAACAAAAACAAAAAACACTGAGAAGTGGCCTAACAAGCAGGTCTTGCTAAGTCTCCTTCTGTTTACTGCAATTAATTCATACTCTATCCTATCCTATTCCTCTACAACTGCCCACTCTTTATCAAACCTAGTGAAAATGCACAGGTCTATGTTTTTCTGGGTCTCCATTTCCTTATGAAGCCTCTCATGTCATATAAAATTTATATCAAATATATTTGTAGGCTTTGCTCTGTTAATTGTCTTTGTTCATTTAATTGTCAGACCTACCCCACCAAGCACCCTAAGAGGGTCGAGAAAAATTCTTTCCTCCCCTGCAAGGGTCAGTAGCAGGAAGTGTAAGAAGAATATACTGGATAAAGAGCTAGGAATGTCTCTTGTTACATATGCTCTTTAATAAGAAATAAAAATGATAGAATATACCTAAAGTGCTTCAGAATTAAGAATAATTTCATTAACTGCTTTCTGTTTCCCAAAACCATTTTAATAGATCTTTAACGTTAGTAATTATTTTTACTTTCATTCAATATCACCATAATTCTGTTGTAAAAGCTTCAGCAGCTAAGCCTCTTTAGATATCTAAATGTAAAAATAATAAGGCATTTATGATCATTTTCATGATTCTTCCATTCTATTTAGATGAGACAGACAAGAAAGAAACAGATGCACAGTGTGGAAGGAGGTAGTAAATGCTATAACAAAAAATAAGGCACAGCTTAATGGGGACTCTTAATTTTTTACCAAAGTTCACATTGTCTTCTTATTTATCTAAAGAGGTGGCTAAACTGTATCAACCAGATTCCACTGAGGTAAAAATATAGTCCTGTGATGGAGTCTCATGTGAGCAGAAGTTACATGTATGTCCTTAGGGTCTGGCCCCATAGACACAAACAATCGCTGTGCTCTCATCGTCTTCATGGTCTATTATCTTCTGACTAATGGGGCAGTGACCTCAGCAAGCTTGGAAGTCACGAGTCTCGAGTGAAGAGGGGGAGGAGAGTCATACCACTGATGTATGCCAGCATGCTCACTGTTCAGTGAGCAAAATATAAACTTCTGCTGTGATCAGGTCCATGTGACATACCTTTGCAGTTATGCAAAGGAAGGGGAGTGGCATTTTACACAGGGCGGTTAGAGAAGCCTCTCTAATAAAGTGAGCCAGGAACCCTAATGAAGGGCGAGGTTACGTCCTGTGTCCATCAAAAGCAGAGTGTAACTGCCAAAGTGCGAAGTCATTGCAAAGAACTGGAAGGAGTATTTGTTTTTTGTTTTGGAGAAAGATCAGGGCCTAGTATCACTTAAGCACTGGCCTTAGGTGGGAGGCAAGGAGGTACCTTTTGGCTCAGGGTAGTACCCTGGTGCTGTATCACCTGGAGCCTTGAAGGCCATGATGAGCTCTTTTAATTCATTTCATGTGAGATGGAGAGCCAGAGATGTAACATGATCTAATCACATGCAGAAAATCCTGTCTCTTGTGTTGATAATTGACTCTTGGATGTCGGGAGCCAAAATACCCCTGCGGCATGACAGAGTCACCGGGGGACAGTCTCGGCTGCAGAGCAGCGAGATATGTGGGCTGGCTTTCCTATCTCTCCTTACATGTTTTGTAACCTTGCTGTTAATATCATTAATAGGGAATAGTGAAGGAATGGAATTTTTATAACGATGAAATAGGGGACTGGGAAAGAGAAACATTAGTAGAAATTACTTAGAAATCTTACAGGAATTTACCACATTCTGTTAATCATGAAACTTGTAACAATGAGCTCAGACGCTAACTGCCTGAGTGACTCTGCTTACCTACATAGCATAAGAAACAATCACTTGTGTATAAGCTGAAAATTATTGCTTGGCTACCGTCATGGAAATATAGACTAGTAATTATAAGCATTCCTCCACTTGCACCCCTGGCCAATGGGTTGACAAGTAGTGAATAGAAGAAAAATCGATCTTTGTGTTTAGACAGAATGAAAAATGGGTGGAGGGTAATTTCTAACAAGAACAAGGAAAAGAACAGGAAAATAATACCCTAGTGATGTGGCTACCCGCACGATGTGGCTACCCGCACATGCTTAGGGACAGAAGTCATTGTCTATTCTTAAGAACAGCAAACGAAAGAGATATGATCAATTAAACCCATAAGTCAACCATTGTAATTATTATGTTTGACAACTTGCCCTGGGTGATAAACTGTTTTTGCACTATATAACGGCTTTGCAAAATAAAGATTGTAGCATTCCACCCACCATCTCGTCTGAATGCTCATCACTCTTTCGCCGCACCTGTACCTCCCTCCGGGACTCTGGTCAGCCGGAGCTGGACTCCGGCACTTGGAGGCAGACAATGAATTAGAAGGATACTCTAATATAAACATTTAATGTGATAAACACTGCTTTTGCTGCATCCCATAAATTTCGATATGCTTTTCTTTTCCATTCAGTAAAAGTTTTTTTTAATATTAGACTTTTTAATAAAGTCTTCCTTTGAGACTTCCTCTTTGGCCCATGCATTACACAAAAGTGTATTGATTAATTGCAAAATATTTGAAGGGCTTTCCAGACATCTGTTATTGATTTTAATATAATCTACTGTTATTGGAGAAAGTCCTTTGTATGATTTCTATTCCTTTACATTTGTTAAGATTTATTTTATGGCCCAGAATATGGTGGACCTTGGTGCATGTTTCATGTGTGCTTGATAAGAATTTTTTATTCTATTGTCATCAAGTGGAGCATTATATAATTTTGGTCAAGTTTATAGATAGGTTTTTCAGGTCTCCTATCTCTTACTGATTTTCTGTCTACTTTTTTTGATCCATTTACTGAAAGAGGAATATTGAAGGCTACAGTAATGACTGTGAACTTGAAAAAAATTTCCCTTTTTATTTGATCAGATTTGTTTCATGTATTCAGAAGTTCAGTTTTTATGTGCACATGCATTTAGGATTTTAAAATCATCTTAGAAAATTGACTACTTTTTCATAATGTAATATCCCTCTTTCCCTGTGATAATATTCCTTGTTCTGAAGTCTGCTTTATCTATTATTAATACAGATATTCCAGTTTTCTTTTAATTAGTATGCATATGGCATATTTATAGGGGGTTCATGGGATTTGGGGGCTGATCAAAGAAAAATATGTAAATGAGATGGCAGCTTTATTGAGTGACACTTTGATAGGTTTGTATTGTATGGGGATAGGAGGTGTCCCTCACTGCAGGAGTCTGTCCAGAGGCTCTTGGGGGTTGCTATTCAGAAGGGGAGGAGGACAGCAGAAGTCCTGGGAGAGAAGGGGCTTATGTGTCTAGGTGATGGCATGTTAGAGAGCTCCAGAAGGGCAGCAGTGGCTTGGGGTCTTTATGGTCCAGGCTTCTCCTATCTACTGCTAACAGATGTGGGTGAGGTTGCATGAGCATGCAAAGAAGGCAGACTCCAAACAGCTAAAAATCTGCTTTTTTGGGCTATTTTCAAAGTAATTGAATGTGTAGATATTTTACTTTGGTACTAGATATCTTTTGAGCTAATGCATTGCTGCCTGCAGTGAAGACACAAACAACTTGGGGTATATATACAGAAGCCATTTTTTTGCCTCATTTATATAACAATCCATCCCCGCTCCCAAGTTGTTTTATAATCTAGAGTATATGTTGTTTTGTAGAGCCTGAATCTGGAGCTAGTGATAAAACATTTCCAGGACCCAGAATCCTATCAGAGCACCAAGTAGGATTTCAGCGCTCAGTCACAGGCAGCCTGCCCTTTTAGTGAGGAAAGCCAGGAGAAAAGATCAGAGAAGGATGGACTTTGATTTGTTACAGCTGCTTAGCCAGCAGAGCGATACTGTAGCCCATTTAGTGTGTGGCCCTGGCTACCTGTCAAGCTTAGAGGTTCTTATCTACTCCCATGCAGCAAGATGTGTCAACAGTGCACAGATCCCTTTTTCATTTTGTTCATTGGCTAGGTCATTAAGGACAGACCCCAGGATGAAAGAGGGAGCACATATTTCCTCCTCCCAGGGAGAATTGGCCTCTTCTGTCTTTTGTTTTCATTCTCATGTGTGGTTACCAGTGAAGGTAATAGATCCCTCTTGTGGTGATGCCACGCTGCTTTTTCCTCCAAAGGGCAGTAGTCCTGTTCTCCAAGGTCCTCCCTCTGTCTCCTCTCACAGGCTGCTCCCTGCCATCTCATCCTCCTCAGGAGTTTGTATTCATTCCTTCTCTCCGAGAAGCTACTGCGAACACTGCCCAACACAAGTCCCTGGTTTGGAGGACTCTTTCAGTAGGGTGGCCATGTCCTTCAGAGTCTGGGAAGAGGCAGGAATATAAATGTCCTTGACGTCAGTCATTTTATCTAATGCTTTACCCTGCTCAGTCCAAGGGTTGAGGTCTCGATATTCATACTCTGGAGAGGAGCTAGAATGACACTGTCCCTGTCAGTAGATGCAAGAACAGCAGCAACTAGCTGTTTGCAGAAGTGCCTCTCCCAACTAGGCTTAGGAGACCAACCTCAATCTGTGTCTCTACCTTTACCAGTCCAAGGGACAGAATGTCTTCATTTTAGAGAACTTCAAATTGCCAGCCAGGCCATAAGAAGCTCTTCTGCTATAGCTGTTATGGAGTCAGGGCAGCCTGCCCTTGGTCCAGAAGCACGCATTCCTCCTCATTTTCTGTTCAGGCCCATAGGTCTTACAGAGTCCGGTGGCTGCTCAGTGTGAATCACTCCAAAGGCAGACCTAGGAACACTCCGGCAAAGTTAAATGTTGATGAAATCTAGATCAATGTACAAAATAACATGCTAATAACAATAGTGAGTTTTCTTTGTAGGAAGTTTGTTTTTACTCGCTGTGAAAAAGAATAGTCACCAATATTGACTTTACTTAATGTTGACTTTATAATGTTTTCTTTTGGCTCTCTCTCATATTTTTACAACCCAATCGTTTCATAATAAACATTTCTTTTATTAACAGAAAATTCAGAGAAATACCAATGTGAAGTTACCCCACCTTTCTGATTCGAAGACCATATATAATGTACTAGACATGGTATAAAATATATTTATTCTATTTTGAGTATTGTGACAAAGAATTATCTATAAAGGCTTCAGTGAAGCAAATTCCATATGTTGTAAATTCTCTTGAAATTAATAAATCCTTTGCATATTTGAATCCACAATGACAATAACTAATATTTTTATTATACTTACTAAGTACTATGACCTATTCTAAGTACTTAATTTTCACAGCACTCCTGTGATGTAGGTACAATTTTTTTTTCACAGGTGAAGAAACTGAGTCTCAGAGAGTTAGAATAACTTACTCAAGGCCACAGAGTTACAGAGAAGTGGATCCATCTTGGGAGTCAGTCTGTTTTGAGAATCTGTGATTTAAATCACTCTTCCAAGTTAACTCTCTATAACATAATGATTGCAAACATTTGTATTAACAGACTTATATAATAATTACATATAAATGATCTTTTTAAATTCTTACTGTTAACTTACCTTATTTACTTTAAGATTGAAATGTATTTTTGAGTGCCTATTATTCCTACCTGATGTGCTATTACTTGGGAGTATTAAAACTTACTATTGTTGACCACATGTCCTTGCAAATCTTTGAAGCAGTTACAATATTGTAAATTACATTCAGAATATTCTGAAGGCCGAAAGCTCTGGACTCACTCTATAGATAAGGATGCTGAGTCTCAGCGTGCTTAGGAAACTTTTCTAAAAGCATGCAGCTACTAAGTAGGTTGCTGAGACATGAACTCAGCATTTGTGAATCTGGTTTCAGTCTTTCCACTACCTCCCTAAATGATTCAGGACTTTATCCTTAAAGAAATAAAAAACAATCCACTGAGACTGTCTTTTGACCATCAATGCTTTCTGAACTTGCTCAGGGGAAAACATTATCATATGTAAATTCTAAGAACAATCATCTTCTTTTTTCCCATCTTCTCCTTTTTCTCCACCATGAAGCTATACAAAACTATGACATGCATACTAAAAAACAGTTTTTAAATACCTCTAAACTTCCTAATTCTTACATCTCTTGCCCTTTTCAGGTAGATGATGCGTTATCCAGGTGCAGATATCATATTATATATTTCTTCCAGCATTCAGTATTAAGTATCAATTTCTACTTGAAGGTAAATCCCTTTAAGTAGAAGTTGCCAATAATCTGCGTTTTTAATATTATCATATTTATACTATGTATTTGAATCTTGAACATTTTAGAAATCACTTTCAACTTGGTGTTTTCATTTATTTAATTTTAAAAATTTATACCATTCACAGCATGTGAAGGAATGATTAAACACCCATTTGAACCAGTGCTAGCAAGCAGTTCATTCTCCCATTACGATGTGCAGCCATGTGCAACTCTGACTTTTGGGCTGGAGCTCCCAGAGAACCCTTGATGATTGAATTTGTGCTTATCAGATCGAAGTTTGAAAAATTTAGTGTTATTAGATTTTTTTTCAAAAACTACATGTAGATATATTAGAGGCCAAGTTGGAACCAAACACATTAAAAAGTATCCTGAGTCAAAACTTCACTGTTTACAGATACAAAGCTTCAGGTTTTAGAAAATCTGAATTAAACAATTATCTTATACATATGAAATTTTTACAAGTAGAATATGTATGTGCTAATTGTATTTTTTATAAAATCCTTGTGTTTCATTTTGCTAGGGGAAAAAAAAGGAAAATCATAGCTAGATATCCACAAAATAAAGACAAAGAAAATCTTTATAATTTAGATATTTGTGGATAAGTAAGAAATGAATCCTGATAAATTCTGATACAACATAACATAACTTTAAGACCATAGAAAACAAACAGTAAATATATAGCTGTCAGTGTTTCTGCAGCTGTATCGTAAAACACTCAACCTCAGGGTCCTGTCCATCACATGGCAATAGAAGTAGAGTTTTACATAATCATAAAACTTAAATTTAAATCTTTAACATCTCAGTTCAACAATCAAACTGGATAATGCCCTTCAAAATATACTTCAGAGTGAAATAATTACATATTTAGTCTGGAATGATAAGTAGATGTAAATACAAATTTATTCATGGTTTGCACAAGAAAAATAATCCTGCTTCTAATGCATTACTTTGTAATGTCCAATTTGACGGTTTAATACATGAGAAAATGGAAAAGAATCTCATTTATTCGATATCATGGTAGAATTACACAATTTTTACAGATAAAATATTCATTTTAAGTGCAAAATAATCTTAATATAGCCATTTTAAGTATTATTTAAAATTTTTTCTCATGTATTTCAAACCTCATTAAAGAGAGTATATTAAACATATTTTAAACTTTTCTATTTTTTTCTTTTGAATCACTTTAAAATAAACATTCTCATTTTCATCATTTAATTCAGACCTTAATGACTAACTGAAACATCATGTATAATTTTCCTCATTCATTTCTTTGTCCACCTTCCTTAATATTCTCTATCCTCAAAGTCATATAACATATGCAACACATTAAATTTTGTATTTAACTCCATATTTTATATTATTTATATCATATAAATATTAACTTTATCTCTCCAACATACAACTACACAATAAAATCCTTAAAGACAAAGTTCAACCTTTTATTAATCAATATTTTTAAATCCTAGAAAAATATTGAATATATAACACTTTCTGAATAACTATTTTTGTTTATATTTAATTAATTTGTAAAATGATATACTAGTATCATATGAGTAGTTTTAAAATTTCTAAAGCTTTAAAACCCATTGATAGACTGACACATTTTTAAATGAGAAAAATATAAGCATAACAGCTATAGTTGCAATGGTTTGGGTGTAGCAGAGCTACACAAATTTCCCTTGTTTCAATCAGATAACCTCTGATGTTTGTATGTGAGTTTTAAAATGTGTTATTCTAATATTTGCATACAGATGTTCATGGCAGCATTATTCACAATGGCCAGGACATGGAAGCAACCAAAGTGTCCTACGGCAGATGATTGGATAAAGAAGCTGTGGTCCATATATACAATGGAATATTACTCATCCATAAGAAGAGATGAAATACTGCCATTTGCGACAACATGGATGGACCTCGAGATAATCAAGCTAAGTGAAATGAGCCAGACATATGACTTATATGTGAGATATAAACCTAAAAGCAACTAATGAACAGGACAAACAGAGACTAATGGACATGGACAATAGACTAGTGGTTGGAAGAGGGTAGGGGAGAGGAGAGAGGAAGAAGGTAGACAGGGTAAATGTGGTCAAATATGTGGTGACAGAAAGAAATCTAACTATGAGAGGTGAACACACAGTGTAAATATATATGCCTTACTGTTAAAGTATGTAGCTGAAACATTGGATTTCATTAACCAATGTCATAAATAAATAAATAAATAAATAAATAAATAAATAAATAAATAAATTTTAAAAATGGCTTCTATAACACTTGGTCCTATTAAATTCTTATATTGACTGATCAACTATTTCAGAACATAGAAATGGCCAAAATATAAAATACTTACCTATGATTAGTATTTATAATTTACTACTTAAACAAGCCCTATGTTTTAATTATATTGAAAAATATAGTAGTTTAAGGGATCAGAAATAATACAGTCATTTATTCAGCAAATATTTATTAAGCACCTTCTGTGTGCTGTGTGGTCTCTGGGGATGAAGCAGTAAAGAGAACAAAGCTTTCACAGTCCCTCCTCTCAGGACTCTTGCATTTTGGTGGGGAAAACAGTACAAAACATGCATCATGTCAGGAGTAGTTTAGGCTATGAAGAAAAAAAGGAAGCGAGGTAAGACAGAGAGAGATGGGAAGAATGAGCTGCTGCTATTTTTAATATGCTGGTTAAGTGCCGCTTCTCTGTAAGAGGAGTTTGAGCAGGAATCTGAAGGTGAGGTGAAACGTACTCTGCTCACTTCAGCAGCTGATTTATTCTTTGTTGTTGAGCAGCATAGTCTGCTATGTTACAGCTTCTGTGGAGGTTGTTTTATTATAATCAGAGCTTTAATGCTTTTAAGGTTCTCCTCAATTTCAGTCAGCTGTCCAAGTTCAAGTGGGAAAATACTCAGAACTCATAAGTATCCACATAATGTGTTGTAGAAAGATATGACAAAGCTACTTGCATCTAAAGCACCCTGATTCTCATAGACTGTGAAGTTACAGGATTAAAATTTAGCTTATTTGTTTGTTCATAGAAATGTAAAACTGTTTAATAAAATAATACAAACTATGTGTTCACATTGAGTATATATGAGTATAAATCAAAACCTGTTCTTTGTTGTTAGAATAAGAACATAAATGTTTACATGTAGTTTATATCTTCCTTTCAAGGGTGCCATAATGATTCATTGTGATCATGGGATGCAGGTCTAAAAAAATTGGGCATTACCAGTTTGAAGTGCAGCTCTAACATAGTTACAGTAGCTTTTATTTATAAATAATCATCCTCTAAATAACTCAAGGCCCTTCGCAGGTCTTTCTCATTAATCCCTACATCTTTAATGAAAATTTACGAGACAGTTACCACTGTATTTTCTTCCAGGGACTAAAATTAAGGCAAAATCAGATTAGCTGCATTGCCCCATGCCAAGCTCTTAGAAGCAAAGCAGAGAATAGAACTGAGTTTACTGACTTTTTCGAAGGAGACAGTTTCAAAGCCTTGTTTTGCTGTTTAAAAGTGTGCTTTTTTTTTTTTTGGTCATTACTGGAGGCACAAAGGTAAAAATAAAAAATTGCCTATGTCAAAAATCTTGCCACCTTTAAAAAGGTTAGCTTTCTCATGGTTTATAAAGTACCCGTTTTTACTTTTCTCTTTTCTGTTTTTCTATTGAAAAAAAAATAAGTATCCTTTTTTTTTTTTTATTCTTTGTTCTTTTCTTTCTTTCTATTTAATCCAGAACCTATAATAAAGTTCTGGGAAACCATGGAACCTGATTCTTCTTTTTTATTGCTAACATATAATGTCAATATTTCTATAGGGTAACATACAGTATATATGGCATTGTTAAAAAAGCATTTGCTAATCCAGTCTGTAACATGGCCATTAATTTAATTTAACAAAGGTTATCAAGATCTACTTAGCAGGAGTGAGATGTGCATCAAGAGTGATAATATTTACAAAACATTTTCCTCCTTGTTCCACTTAAAGAAAACTTCTAGTATAAACAGGACAATAACTTCCCCTATATAGCACATTATTAATGCCATATCCATGTCACATACATAGTACTGTGTTACTTCAGCAGAGTGAAAATCATTCACCAGTTAGGTTTAGCAAAAGTTTCACGAAATGTTAATTAAACTTGAATTTTAATAGGCAGATATGAGAAAGAGTGGGCCTATAAGAGAAAAAGCATGGTGTCTGGTCACCCTCCCTAAATATATGCTAGATCCTAACAATGTGTGCTGTAAGCAGGGTGTCTAGGTGATGACTGGCATTACTGGAGGTCTTTCTTCTCTAACTCTGGCCTGTTAGTGAGCTCTGCTGACTTCTGGAGTATATGCACTCTGAACTGCTGTTTGTTGGCTGACGTGCTCACTGAGTCGTGTTGTTGCTTGATGGCAAGCTGACTGTGGCCTTTGCTCCCTTGTGCTGCCTCATTTCATGATGCATCCCCTGAATCCTGCCAAACCTCTGTTGCAGATCTAACAGATGAAAGCAGAAAATTTTGATAATTGGTAAATAATAAAAGAATGTTGTTGGGGCCCTTCTTAAAGTGGCCCTGGGTTGCTTATCTCCACTTGTATCTGTCTGTATGTCTCAGGTTAAACTGTGTGCCTCAATTCTGGCATAAGGAATGAGTGGCATTATACTTAGGGGGAAGGCTCTTATGCTTTGACCATTGGTTGCATGTCTCATCCAAGCACTGGGCCCCATTCTGTACAGTGCTCAGGAGAAAGAATGAGACACTGCAATGTAGGGGCTGATCAAGTGGTCACTTCTGTGGAGGAGGCAGAGTTACCATGGAGGAGGGAGCCACACCCCTAAAAGCAGAGGACTCACTAGGACTCTGCAAAAGGTTTTTGCTACTGCTGCTGCCACCCTTGCCTTTGCTGCCAAAACACAACACATGGTGTATAAAATTCTTGCGATTTTTCCAGAAATACACATATCCAGAGAATGATTAGAACACAGGAGTGCACATAAAAGTGGATTGGGCAATAAGAGTAATAATAACAATAGCAACAGAAGTAGTTCGGGGTCTAAAAATTACTTTTTCTCTGCCTTCTAAGTTCTTTTAGCTGGGCTAATAAGCACATAAGCAGAGTCAGATTAACAGGAGAAAATCAAAGTTTTAATATATGTGCATGGGGAATTCACATAAGCATGAAATTTCCAGACAGCGAGGCAACAATAGGCATATAAGACATTTTGGACAAAAGAGAAAAGGGGTGGAGAATAGGATATTGGTTTTCAGAAGTGAGAATGTGTGATTTACAGGCAGTCAAAGACATGCAGAATACACATGGCAGGCAAATTCTTGCTGGGCAACTCAGAAACAATAGGTCATATAGGGTATTTAGCTAACAGATACCTGACAGCTAGCTGTGCTCTTATTTACCTTACTTCAAATTAGGTTATGCCAGCATTCTGAGATTTCCTTCTTGAAGCAGTTTTCTCTGGGCAGAAAAAGGAGGGGAGTGTTAAAAATTCTTTCTGAGTCTTTTGTTTCTTAATTAACACAGCTTAAAATCAACATCCCTAAAAGCAGCCTCGGGGTAGCAAAATATTTGTTCCCTTCAGTAGAAATTACTATCAGTGGTGAACAGTGTGCCAGACACAGAAAACTAGTGCAAGATGACCAGTGGTCCTTCAAGACTAGACTTAAAACTTTAAGATAGCACTAGGAAATGTTATTAATATTTTCTGAGCAGAGCTGAGTTTTCAAAATGATAATCTAGTCATGTTGTAATACTATCACAGACTTTCTATCCAATCATTTTTAATTAGATGTATTAAAAATAATAAGACCTCAAACTTTAGAGTCACTGTTTTAGGCCACTTGGTATAGTAGTTATGTAGGCATGTTGATAATTTGCAATAATTATAATTGAGGCTCCACTACTCACTATTGTGTGACTTTGGGAAAATTATGTTATCTCCTTGCTCTAAGGTTTTATAATCTTCAAGACAGGAATAGAATTGGATCTGCCTGATGGGATGGTGGTGAGATTTAATCGAGTTAATGTATTTAAAGTATTTACACCAGTGTCATTCATACAGGTAGTAAACACTGATATAAGGGTTGTTATTATTGAATATTTACTAATAATCATTCAATAAATGCTTACTGCATGCTTACATTCCAGGCAATCCAAAGGGGTGAACCTCCCCATGTTGGGATCAAGCCCCATGCCTGTCCAAAGAGGGTTTTTGACTGAGCACAGGAAAGAATACAAGCACGAGCCAGCATTAGGGACAAAAGGACAGTTTGATAGAGAAGGACTAAAGCTTCCCAGACAGAGTTGCAGCCTCCTCTCAAAGCTTGATAGTGAGACCCTGAGTGCTTGAGGAATTCAGTGTTCACGTTTTCCTTTCCGGGCGTGGGTCTGCAGTGTTAAGGCCATGGGGAAGCACCTGTTAGTGTTCTCACCTGGAATCTTCCTGTGTGTTCCCCGTGGTCAGGTCGTGTGCTGATCGGACAGGTTCCCATGTCCAGCAGCGTGTGGCAGGCTCTGAATACAACCTGGTTTAATATTTGATCAGTCTGCGTAGTTCTCATCCTCTTTCCTACGTTACAGGTGTTGTTTAAAATTCTAGCAATATGGCAGTGAATAAACTGATGACACAAACAGGCATGTCCTCATGTATTGTAATGAAATTGTATTTTTGGGTGCTTGGGGGTTAGGAAAAACAGAAGAATTTTGAAATAAAGCCTTATCATAGACTTTGCTCAATATCTAGACTTCTCTCCTCTTTGGGAGGGGTGTCCAGTGAGGTGCGATTCTTGGTGGGAGACAAGGCATCACCTCATACTAGGAAACCGAAAGTTTCTGTAATTCTGTTCCTGACTTCTGGCAGTTGAAGCACTGGACTGTGAATGAGGTTTTCCCAGTCAGATGCTCTCAACAGGGACTGATATAGCAGAAATAGCTGGAGTATAGGGGAGCTGAGTCCAGAGATATGAACAGTGGTGGGAGATCAGTGTTGGTGGGGCCAGTGGCAGCATTCTGTCCTGACAAGGACATGACATCAGTTGCTTTATTTGCTGGGTACAGCTCCCTTTCCTGGTCTTCAGACTTCCTTAATATCCTTCCCTATGATCTTTGCAACTGTCAGAGTCAGATTCGTTGTTTCTAACCAAGCGTATTAACTTGCATAAGTCTTTGATGATAGTCAAATCACTGTCATTATAACACAGCTACAGAGTGAAGTTAAAAGGAGTCTGTAATTCATTCAACCAAAATATATAAGCTGTTCCTCTGAGCTAATCACCGTAATTGAGCAAAAATGGATATCAACTCTGCCCTGTTTAATCAAATGTCATACATGTAAGATTGAAGCTATAATAAATCTTTTGAAAGAGAGATACATTATACATGATTACTTAAAGCAGGAGGATTTGACCTGATCAAGGATGTCAGTAAAGGCTTTCCTGAGGCAGGTTTTCCCTGAGTTAGAAAAAGAAATCAGTTTTTACAATGGATCTGAAATCTAATGGTTGAATGATGAACCTAATTAATTAATTAATTAATTAATTAAAAGAGGGTGGGGAGAAAATAGTATTTCATGATCCTGGCACTGCTTATTCAATTGCTCTAAAGGGGTCATTTAAGAACTTTAAAAGAGGTCAAAGGTCAATATTGTTAGATTATAATGAGTTACAGAGGAAACCTAGAGAAATAAGGATGCAGAATAATCAGGAGCCATTAGGTTTGGTGCAGTATTTTTTTGGCCAAAGTAATTAATTTTATTTAACAGTAGGTTACAATCTAATGTAAAAGCAGAAGGAAAGCCAATAAAATGTTTCAAATTGTGTGTGTGTGTGTGGGGGGGCTAACAGTGTATTTAAAATTGTATTTAAAAAAACTAATTTTGTGTCCAATATAATTAATTAGATAGGAAATAAAGCAGATTTGGACAGATGATTTTAGAGATAGGGAAACCCAACAGAAATTCTTTCAGTGAAGTAAGTGTTCTATATCCATGCTGTTCACTTGAAATGTGGCTAGCGTGACTGAGGCTCTGAATTTTTAATTTTAGTTCATTTAAATTTAAATGTAAATAGCTATGTGTGGCTAGAGGCTACCATATTGAGCAGTGAAGAAAAGCTACCTCAGTAATTCAAGCAAGAGATGATAGCTGCTAAGATTACTCTTTGACAATGGGGATGAAAGAAACTAAAATTTGAGATAAATTTATGAGATAAAGTTTTAGAGGACTTGATTATGGCTCAGACATGAAGATGAAGGAGAGGAAAGAATCAGAATAACTTGTCAGTTTCTGGCTTACAAAGTTGGACTCATTTTAATGACATTCACTGAAAAAGGAACTTGGAAAATACCACTTTTCGAGTGGGAATCGTGATTTAAATAATAGGCTTTTTGAAATATCCAAATAAGGTTACCAAGTAAGCAGTTGTATTTTTGATCTGTTGGTCAAGATAAAGTTCTGGGTTAAAGATCTAATTTTATTAATATGATTTTATTAATTGTATGAGACATGAGTGTGCATGAGACAACCTTGGAAAATAATTTTGAATGTAAAAAAAAGGAGGATAAAATGTACTTTAGAAGTTCCAACTATTAATGGTAACTACAGAAGAATCAATGGAGACAGGAAGAATGTCATGTTATTATTTTTCTCTTTGTGACACAAATCTGTTTATAACATAAATGGCCTACAAGATATTTGATAAGACCCAATAATTATTTAATCACTAAGAAAAAAATGATATTCTTTTTCATTTTAGATGAAAAATGAAAAATGATTGCCAATTCTATAGATAATATAATTTTTATGTCTCTGCATGTTTAGTGCTTTACAAGTAAATGTTACTGGAACTTGGATTAATAGACAAACTTAGAAATTAAAAGATGACTCAACAGGTTTTGAGAACTCTGAAGAGATTTACCTATATTAAATTATGTGTTTGCATTTAAAGAGAGGTAAAACCAAAAAAATGGAAATATTACAGGAGTGTAAATCCAGAGACATTTGTTATAGCTTCTCCTTGTAGACATTTATTTACATTTCAACAGGTAAAAACCCAGCAGTCTTTTCCTTTTACTTCAAAGGAGAATTTGTCTATAATAGGGAGATATCTCCCTCTCTCAGGAAGGCAGAGGTGTAACATATCTAAAATGTCATATTTGTATTTTGAGTTTCCTCTCCTGTGATGGAGGCCCTTTTGTTTGCACAGAGCTGTCCATCTGTCTTTCATCAGATAGAACCAGAGGACAGGAAGATTAGGGCAAGGCGAAGCTATGCAATTATTGCTTTAGGAAATAATTTTCTTTGATCAAGAAATCTCACATTTAGTTTTAGGAAAAATGAATACGTATGTTAAAACTTATCAATTCCCCTAATATTTATTTCTCTTTTGGCAGTACTTTAATATACGTAGGTGTTCTTAGTGTGGAATTAAGTAGAGATAAATTTGATCTTTATGAAGACAACATGTAAAAAACTAAAACTTTTTGTCTTTATAATCTTATACTTCTTTGAAACATTTGTTTATAGCAGGATCCATTCCTCATATTTAATATTTGTTTAATGGCACATATATTTAGTGATGCTTCATTTATATTCTTTAATATTATTATGATTTGTATATTCATAGTAGTTCTAATTAAAATCATAAGCTAATTGAAAACAAAGATTATACTACATTTATTTTCACATTTACTTGTGTATTGTTTTACCACAATGAATGTTTGTATAATCTAAATTGAGTTGGCCAGTTTAGATATGATTTGAAAACTTGTACATATAGTCCTGAAGTTAGTTAAGAAAACCTCAACTCACACTTCCTTACTCAAGTTTCTCTTATTATTTACATGAATCTAAACTATTCCTCTGGGAATGTCAAAACAGACATTTTATGTGTAGAGGAATAGGACTTGGATTTGTTGAATAAATTTACTATTTGAAAAAAGATCACTAAAAATGACTCCAAATTATATTAGATATATATATTATTCCATGAATATTTAAGATTTCTGAGAAGCAATTTTATTGTCTTTCCCAAAAGATAAGTAACTTATTCTTATGAAGAAAATTTTCTACAGACTAGAAGTGTAAAAACATCCTATTTTTTTTTTCTTCTAAGAACCTTATTTTGTTTTCCACAACACTTTGGTAGAAAAGATGTAGGTGAACTTATTTT
This sequence comes from Cynopterus sphinx, assembly GCA_030015415.1. Classification (NCBI taxonomy): domain Eukaryota; kingdom Metazoa; phylum Chordata; class Mammalia; order Chiroptera; family Pteropodidae; genus Cynopterus; species Cynopterus sphinx. The sequence goes on along the minus strand of CM057392.1, from coordinate 29,636,586 downwards.
AAGAAGTTGTTTCTTTTGGTTTGTAATTTCCTCAGGTGGCATTTTATTTTTTGATGACTTTCCCCAGAGTGCTTAAATCTAGATATTGGCTGCTCTATTCAAATTTGGGTGGTACCATCAAGGAAATCTTATTCCTGTTCCAAATTTGCTAGGATTGCATCTCATGTATTATGTGGTCAAATGAAAGTAATCTTGATGAAAGTGCATTTTAAGTACTTTATGCCTATGGTTAAATGTCAGGAATTGTGAAAAAAGAAGTGAATTAATGGCCCCCATGTAAATACCAAAAATAGGAATGAGAGGCAGTGAATTCTTGCCCTTTGACTTCTGTTCTATCCTTTGCTTTATTTTAGAAGCCCTACCTCTGAGTTTCTTCACTTGAAGATAATTCTCCAATTTCTTTAAGGCCTAATTGGGATGGAGGTTATTGGTAACATATTTACCAACCCAAATTAAATATAACCCCACTACCAATATTAATTATTTACACAGTGAGAAAAATGGTTTAAGCTTTGACACAATCTCAAGATTTCAATGTCTCTTCAGAAAAGAATAAACAGACATAAAAATCTACCCATGCTCTTTCTGAAGAGATTTTCTATCTATAAGTTTATAACTATATACATTTTATTAAATATTACAAATAAAAAAATTTAAAGATTGTTTGAAGAGAAATGATTAATAAATTAAATAAATACCAGCATCTTCTGCATGCCAGACAATAAGCTTACCTTTTAATGGAAAGAGGAAGATAACAAGCAAAGGAAAGCACAATTTTACAGGGTTTAAAAATTGTTATGAAGAAAAATAAAACAAGGAAGGATGGGGAGAAGGTAGGTGTATCATTTTAGTTTGGACAAGACCTCATTAATAAGGCTCCATTTTAGAAGCAACTTAAATAGACTAAGGCAATAGAAAAATCTAGAGAACAGCAAGTGAAAAGGCCTTGATGACTGAATATATTGATTTGCTCAAGAAATATCAAGGGAGTAGCTATGGTTACAATAGAACCAGGAGAGGGACCAGGAGGTCAGATCAGAGTAACAGTGAAGACATAGCCTAATTACACAGAACCTTTTTAACCATGTTATACATGTAGGATTTACCCTGTGTGAGACTGAGAACGACTGGAGGGGTTTTAAGCTAAGAAAGAATACTTTCGCACATTTTAAAAAGATTACTCTGCTCAATGCAGAACTGTAAAGAAGGCCTTCTTCATGTAAGACATGACAGTGGCTTGGACAAGATGGTGGCAGTGAGGTGATGAGAGATGTTTAGACTTAGGATTTATTTTAACTGAAGGAAGTTACACTGCTGACAAATTAGATGTGGGTTTTTGGTTTGTTTGTTTCTTTGTTTCTTTGTTTTTTAACACTTACAGCACCTGGTCTTCCTAGGTGGTCTCCCATCCAAGTACTAACCAGGCCCGACCCTGCTTAGCTTCCGAGATCAGATGAGATTGGGCACATTCAGGATGGCATGGCCATAGAGAAAGATACGGGTTTTGAAAGGAAGAACGATGACTTTGAATTATATAGAGAAGAATATAGTAGGTAAATATTTGGGGAAAATAAATCAATCAGTTTGGGGACATGTTAAATTTGAAGGAACTTAGACAACCTAAAGGATATTTAATGTAAGCAGTTGGATAGAAAAGTATAGACTTCAGATGAGAGGAATATTTATTTCTGCTTTTGCTTTTTGAGAGAGAGAGAGAGAGAGAGAGAGAGAGAGAGAGAGAGAGAGAGGTGACACAGAAGAATGAAGGAGATGAAAACTGTAGACAGGATGGCAGAAGGAAGCTGTAGAATGACAACGAATTCTTTCATATCAAAGATACATAACACTCAATTTTATATTTGTAACTCATAAACCCCTTCACCACACCAAACTTTCTGTAAAATCTGCTACATTCACAAAGAGCTTGTATTAGCATTTTGTTTTTCTTTGAATTGGGGGAATGGAGCGAGGTTGCAAATTTATATCAATTTCTGGATATAGAAAAAGTTGCAAATAGAAGAAACAGTGCAGCAAAGTCAGAATTCAGTGGGAAATGACTGGTGCCAGATGTAATCCTATGGGTAATAGCAGCACTACAGGAATTCTGTAAATAAAAGGGACATCATTGGTCTGATCATGAATATGGCATGGGACTTCAAAGCAACCCTATCTCAGTGCTTTAAAGACCTTGTGACCCAAGCTGTCACTTGGATAATATAAGATGCTAATAAAAACAGATGCCCCTTTCAAAGAGAAAAACAATATACCACTTTCATTAACAGACATTGCTTGGTTAATTATTAACTTTCTCTAAAGAGTCAATTATTTTTAAAAACATATGAATGGTGATATAAAATAAAAGAGGGGAAGAATCATTTAGGCATACCTTTAATAAGTCACCATTATTTATGATAAAATTAAGCCAGATAGCTTAGGGACATAGTGGGAGTCAAGATTTAAAAGAATAATGAATAAAGTCATCTCTGTTAAGTTTAACACTCCTTATTTGTGGCATTTCAGTATTTTAATAGTTTGCCAATACACTCTAAACAATTTCTAAACTTTTTCACATAGCTTCCAAATGAAGACCTTATTAAGTGCTGGAGGTTTTGGCAGGATGAAGTTTGGGATGGTCTGGTTCTTAGAGGTTTGGAATCGAGTTCTTAAGAATGTGCTATTTAAATCACATTCTCCTTCCTGCTTCCAACTCCAGTGTTACAGGGATGTGGATGATTGCTCACAGCAAAGTCTTCTGTTAGGTTCTTATTTCAACCTGTCACGACTTCTCTTTCCTTTATCTAAAAGTTTCTAATAATATTTCTGGTATCTGTAGATTTTATATGTGTTTACCTCTACCTCGTTGTTTACACAGGCATCATGATTCTTTTCTGACTGGCTTCGATGGCCCCATTTCCCTATGACACAAAGGCTATGCATTTCTACAAGCAAAGTGGCTCAATAAATATCTGCTGAGGGATTAATAATTTGCATACAGAACATTACATTTTTAAATTAACGTTTTGAATAGTTTTAGAATTACAGGAAAACTGCACACAGTACAGAAACCCTCACAGACTTGGAACTTTAGTTTCTTCTATTATTAATGTCGCATATGAGTATGGTATATTTGTAGCAATTAATGACCTATGTTGATATATTATTATTAAAATTCATACTTCACTCAAATTTCTTTACTTTCTTCATAATGTTCTTTTTCTATTCCAGGGTCTCATTTAGGATACCACAATAATTTTGGTTGTAATGCTCCCTCAGACTCCGCTTGGTTGTGACAGTTTCTCAGACTTTCCTTGCTGCTGATGACTTTGAAAGTTTTAAAGAAGACTGATGAGCTATATTTTTGGAATACCCTTCATATGTGATTCGTCTGATTTTTTCCTCATGATAAGTGTTTTTGGCAGGAAGATCCCAGAGGTAAAATGCCATTCTTATCTCATTATACCAAGGTTACATGCTATCAACATGACTTAGCACTGTGGGTTTTGATTTCTATCATCTGGATGATACAGTGTAGTTCAGGTTTCTCCATTAAAGTTAGTCTTTCTCCTTTTTCCATACTTTATTCTTTGAAAGGAAGTTACTATGTGAAGCCTCCACTTAAGAAGTGGGGTGTCATAACGCTTCCTCTCTGAGAACAGAGTAGCTACATGTTATTTGGAATTTACCTTCACAGAATATTTGTATATTCTTCTTTATTTATTTTACATTTAATAATTTATTTATATCAGTTTAGAGTCATTGATATTTATTTTGCTTTGAGTTATATGATTTAATCTCTATTTTATTGCTCAAATTGTTGTGGTTTGGCTATTGGGAACTCTGAGTTCACTCCTGTGTCCCCTTGACATACCCCAATCAATGTGTTGTGTTTTTTTTTTTAACACTTCCTTACTTTCTGTTACTAAAAAAAGTCACAGGCTTTTATATATTTAGTGCTCCAGTTCTAGAATCACCAATTTCTCTAAGGAACTCTCCTTTTATTGGAGAATGGTATTAGAAAACAAGATGTGGGCCCAAGTTTGCTTGTTTTACTGGGGTATCATTGCTTGTAGGCCATTTTTAGCTGACAAAAATAGGAAAACTGTGGGTGTATATTAACCCATGTAGAGACACATCTCTATACGTACGTATATATGCAAACATCTGCATCTATATGAAGCTAAACATGGGTTACAAATATCTAGCTCCTGTTCATCACTACATAGAGCTGGGACTTCTCCCCCTGCTTATTGTTACCTTGTAAGCTAACTGTGAGAAGTTTGGCTCCCACCATCTGCCATTCCTTTATTAATTGGTCAGTTTCTAGTATATAAGTTAGTGACCTCAGAATTATTACTTCTGAACCACTGGTGGACAATTTCTTTATCAACTATATACAGTTTTTATTGTTGTTGTTGTTGTTGTTGTTGTTGTTGTTGTTGTTGTTGTTTTGTGCCATTAGTCTTACAGATCCCAAGAATTCCCAAGGTTAGGTCAGCATCATTTGCTCTCTACAGTGAAGCTGTTTCATATTTGTAAGAAAAGTCAATTGTTTTCTTACATTCTACATTCCATCCTGGTATCCACTGACCTCCTAATTTATTTTTAAAATTTTGCATGTTAAGGTTCTTTCTTAGTGCTATACTGTTCTGTGAGTTTTGGCAAATGCTCAATGTCATGGAACGACAATTATAATATGATACCGAATAGCTTCACCAACCTAAAAAATAAATCCTCTGTACTTCAACTAATCAGCTCTCTGCCTGAGCTCTGATCTCTGGCAATCAATGGTCTTTTCACCATTATTATAGATTTGCTTTTTCCAGAATGTCATAAAATTGGAAAAATATATTATGTAGCTCCTTTGGACTGTCTTCTTTCGCTTAGCAATGTATATTGAAGATTCATCCATGTCTTTTCATGACTTGATTGCTGTTTTCTTTTTATTGCTGCATAATGTTCCATTATATGGATGTACCATAATTTGTTTATCCATTCAGCTCTTGAAGGATGTCATGGTGCTTCCATTTTTTAGCAATTATAAATAAAGTTGCTATGAAAATTCAGGTTTTTGTGTAGATATAACTTTTCAAATAAACTGAGTAAATATCTAGGAGCATGAATTTTGGATCCTATGGTAAGGCTATGCTTAGCTTTGTCAGAAACTACCAAACTGTGTTGCAAAGTGTTTGCACATTTTGCCTTCCCACCAGCATTGTACAAGAGTTCCTGTTGCTACTCTTCTTTGTCAGTAATATCATTGATATTGTCAATTTTAAAGAAATTAGACACCAATAGTGTATAGAGGTATCTTATTGTTTTAATTTATATTGAACATTTTATTGAGCCCACCTACAGTCCCCTTTTTTTCATTAGCCAGCATTTAATATTCTATGACTTTTCTTCATTCTAGCCAGTATAATCATTGTTAAACTTTAATTCTTAAAGAGACCACTTTTTTTACCCTCTATTAATGGTCAAAACACAATTATACATAAGACAGTCACACCATCAACATATAAATATATTGAAATAGATGAAATGAAGCAGCTGCACCAAGAATAGTGCACTTTACAAAATCATTAAAAATGGAAATCCATACAAAACGATTAGGTGTTAATATGCTAAATGTTCTACTAAATTTGGCTAGTACCAATAGGAAGTCATCCAAATTGTAAATTAAGTCAAAATTTTGATGTCGCTTTGTGTTACTTTTAGTTAATTTATGTTGTTGATGCAGTATTCAGGGGGAAGAAAAATAATGGAAATTGTGGTTGTCAGTTTTGGCATTGTTTGGAAAGAAAATAAATGGAAAAAGGAAAACTGATGTGCTATTTAGCCTTGCTTTCAAAACAGCTTTCAGGAAAGATAACTTCAGCTGTTGCCAAAAGATATCTGCATGATATTCTTCAAATGAGCAATTTTGCATGGAGCTCAGGTAACTTCACAGCTGTGAACCTTTTATGAAGGCACTCTATACATCTCTTCACTTAGCTGATAGAGTAATACCACGTGGGAGGTTGTAAGTGATCTAATCTCCTTATTGTACAGATAAGAAAGTTGAAACCCTGAGAGATTTTGTTACTTTAAAAAATCACACAGAATCTAACAAACATGGAGTGAGAAGCCCAGATGCTTGACTTCATTCTATGCAAATGCAAAGAAATTGGCAAAACATAACACAGAATACCCAATTGAAGGTAGAGAGAGGGTCTGACTCTGTATGTGGGCCAGGAAGTTAAATGCTCAAGGAGATTTGTGGTTTATTTGTGGTACATTTGTTTAAGTAATGTTTTTTTTTTTTTAAGTAATTATTTGAACAAGCAAAGTTATTCCTTAGCATTGGGTTCTCACTTTAGTTCTGATTGAAATGCTGATTCTTCTGTATCTTGCTATACTTCTTCCATCTTGGATATATATTTACACCTAGTTACCAATCACAGAGATCAACAATGATATATCTATGCTTTGGCTGTCATTCTATTTCTGTTTTACTTCATTAATCCTCACTCTTGTCCCTGGGATCATGTTATATATAAATAAATTACCTAGAAGCCTTTTATCTAAGGTTCTGCTATTAAGGAAAGCAAGCTAAGACAAACATCAAAAAAATATGTACTATACATATTTTTAAATGCCCAATCTTCAGTCCTGTTACTCAATTGCAAAAGTTTGAACTTCTTTACCTCCTTTTTCATGATTATCTCTATATTCCCAATGATTTTCTTATAATAGTTTTCTTTGATGGTCCATTTAACAGAAATGAAATTTTAATTCACATACATAATCAACCCTAAATTGTCTCCCCATCTTCTTAAAATATCAACTTCATTATTTTTAGTTAAATCAGAAATCACCATTTACAACTCCACATTGATGTAAATACTGTTCACTCCAAAACCATATTCTATAATTTCTTTCTGGAAAAAGCTGTTTTATCTCCTTAAATTACCTTTTATTCACTTGCATAATTTTGTACACTCCTAGCCATAATTCTTTCTATGTGTTCTATAACTGCACCTCAGTATCTTTCTAATATGTCATTTTTTTCCCCCCTGAAGATCATCATAGGTATCTCTGGGCTCTGGCTGCCATTTGGATAGAGCTTATATGGTATAAAGGCTCCTCTTGGCCTCTATTTCTGGGACATACTCCCACACACACCTCAGTTGTTAGAAGCATGGCTTCCAGTGAATTCCTAAGAAAGTATTCATGGGAAGTGAGACTCTTAAGTTCTTCCAGGTCTGAAATGTGTATTAAAAAATGAGTTTATCATTATTTCCTATTTATTAATAGTTTGGCTGAGTATAGTATTCTAAGTTAAAATATTTCCTTTTGGAGACATAAGTAATTTGATTTTAATACTTTCTAGAGCATTTATATAAAATTATTTCTCAATATACAGTGTATATTCAAATTCTCCTAATATTCTCAAAGTGGAATTTTTCTTTTCCTTTTTTTCAGAGGGATCCAAAGTTCTTTATTTTCTTTTAATCTAGGTCAGTTTTAAGGTTCTTTACCTTATCAGAATAGTTTTGAAGGCTAAATACCAGTTATTTTATAGATGCTCTTAGTTCATATATGTGACTATTTCTCTATAATTAAATTGAGATTAAACAGTTTTGGCAGATGTTGATTCTTAGTACATCACAACAGCAAGCATAAGATATCAGTTTATATTATTAATAAACTTGAGTTTGATTATTTAAATAATATACAAATAATTCAAATAACCACATGTGCTACAAATAATACATAATGTATTTATCAAACATACGTATATATGTACATGTATGTTTATAATTGTATATATTTTTCTAAATTTATATTCTTATATTCCTAATAATACAATCTTATATCATACGAGTGTTCTATTTTTTAATGGCACCCTACTTTTTTTTAGATTACCATTACACCTTCTTACATCTCTGAGTGTGCAAACCTTTTTCTCTTGTTTTCTTCTCAATAGTCTTTCTCTATGGTCTCTATTTCTTCTGAAAAATAAATTTTCTTACTGTTTTATTCTGGTGTCCCTTCCTTCTTCTCTCTCCTTTCTCTCATCTTTTTTCTCTAGTCTCCTTTCTTTCCTCCCCTCTCTTTCCTTTTCACTTAACCTTCTTTCTTTGTGTTGCAGACTTTTCCCATATCTCTGGGAATCTTTGTCCATTGAAATTTAACAGTGTAGTACTTAAAACAAAACTGATTGGAAAGTATTTATGAATTTTCTTGTTGATTTATACACTTTATTTTAGGATGGTTGAGAAAAAAAAATATTTCATTCAAGTTTAGGTATAGAAGTAAACCATTTATTTAAAGAAAATCCAAATACCAGTTTGTAGATTTCTTCTCTGTGGTGCTGTCTATTTCTTTGAGAGATGAGTATTCTGTTCTCCTGCTTAGCTCCTGGTGTTCAGCATCAGAAGCAGAAAGGAGAATTTGGTGATCTGCTAGTAATTTTTTTAAAATCTCTTTTTCTCAAACCTCTCAAATCATCATATCCACTACCTTTAGTTTTGAGTGTATCCTCTTCAATTCTCCTGAGAATAAACCTCTTGTTCCTTGTTGCAGATGCATACATGTGGCTGGTGTCATTTTTGAGAGCAGAGATGTTCTGGTTTGATGGTTACAATTTTTCAAGTGACTCTCCCGTTTTGCGCTCTATACTTGACATATGCTTTCATCAACTCATTAAATACTATTCTCAGCTAAATCAGTAACCACTTGTCAACCTACTTTGTAAAACATTTGTTGAAATCTGTAGTCAAGTAATGAACCTTAACCTTTTCTCTTTGTACTTACAACTTTATAACATTTTTATTCCTTACAATAATTTTAGTTGGAGCCTGAGTATGAGAAGAAATGAATATAAAAGTCAAGCTGCTTTTTCAACCTAGAAGTTTTTGCTCTCCTTTGTTGAGCACCTAACACAGTTTCTGTGCCCAATACATTAGTTGTATGTAATCATCATGAATCTGTTCCATAGATACTATGTGGTATTGTTTTACAGATGTGGTAACTGAGATTCATTGAGATTAGTCCACAGTACAAGGATTGCCAACTAATAAGTTTCCCCACTCATACCCACACCTGTTCTCTACCTTTTTCACCCTGCTCTCTGTGCCTCAAGAAGTTGACTCCTACAGAATGCAACTTCATTATCAGTTTCCTTTAATTGGGTTTATTTAATTAGTGGAAGTTCCAGAGGAAAGAATGCTTTAGGTGTTTCTTTCCTACTTCTTCCTTCTTGAGACTTTTGAAGGGGCATCATCTCTCCATGACTAAAGTTGTCAGGTGACCTCTTTTCTAACTCCTTCTCTTTCTCCAGTTTCTATTTTTCTTCTTCCTGCTCTTCCTCTGTTACAGTTCCCATGGCTTACTGCAATACTAGTCTAGGATGCTTCAACAGTCTTGGCTGTGCTCCTTAACCCTGCCCATATTCTACAAGTAATTTCTTCCTTACCTTCCCTTTATTGAAACATCTAAGCTGAGATTTGTCTTTAAATTTAACTCTGAAAGAAGCAGAATTTAATACATACTATGTTCTTTCTTACTCCAGAATTCAAATATTTATACACTAAATTATACAACCTATACCCTGTGATATAGGTGAGCAAAGCTCATTAAAGATTGTTATTCATAGGTGAAGGAATTTAGGATGTGTGTTTAGGTACAGAAAATTATATCACATTCAGTAAAATAAAAAGAGGGTAAAATATGTATTTAATAAACATACAAGGCTCAAGTGGCAAAATGATATCAAATAAAACAACTATAAATATACAAAGCAACTATGAACTTTACCTAAAATGATAAAAAAGAACAACACATTATAAACACATTAGATGATCTGAAATCACATTATTGATAGATTGTACAACTTCTGTTTAGAGACTGCATAATACGAAGACCCAAAAAGGACAAAGTAGAAATGATTTTTCTGCTGACCCAAAGTTTCTACCTTACATCCCCCTGCTTCATCTCCATTTATACCAATTGTGAAGAAATAAAATGGAATAGATGGTTTAACTGGAGAAACAGCTGTTCTAATTACATGCACAGTTTGGGTCTCCTGCCCCCTGCTCTTCTCTCAAAATCTCATGAGGAGATTATGTATATGACAGGTCACTCTAAAACTAGTAATACTTAGAATAGAGTGATTTTTCTCCCCAATTCCTACCATCCTTAATGCATTTGATATTATCATGTTCTCCATTTGGGTAAAATAATAATGCCTTTGTAAAATTATAATACACTTCTAATTTTCAACCAGATTAGTTTCTGTGGAATATTTACTTTTAAATAAAAGAGATTTATCAGTGAGAAAGTCATATCAAACAGATATAAAGTTCAGGCCTTCCCTTCTTTTAGTTGCAAAATATCTCTGTGATGCATTTTTCTATTTCACTGAAATTCACTTATTTCTGCCCCGATTATTTTGTTGTTGTTATTGTTGTTTCACTTAGACAGTTCCAAAAATATAATGTTATTTGCCCAAAATGAAGCTTCTAGTTCTCCTATTTCTTTCTCAAGTTGAGGAAGTATTTACTATGTTAGCAAACATACCACGTGGTTTTCAACTTCCAAGCCAGTTCTGATTTATCGAGAATGATTTGTGGTATGCTGATTTAAGCAATCTGATATTGAGTGAGAAGATATGCTAATATTGATTGCCAAAGTCTGTCAATAGTACCCCTGTGCAGAGTGACAGCCTTCAAACTACATGCTTTCTATTCTCATCCAAAGATCCAGTCATGCTACAGTCTGCTTTATGGAGGTGGAATAGCATAATGATTAAGAATACAGATTTGGAGCTAGTCTTCTTGTTAGAGATCACAACCTTGAGAGTTCCTTGAGAGACATTCTAAAATGATCTCTGTACCTTGATGGCAATGAAAGAATGAGAGACCAAAGAAAGAGGGAGATCATTCCTCATTGGCAGGTGGAAATATAAATAGGAAACTTATGTACAAGGCTTGTCTTGGGCAACCGCAAGAGGAGGAGACTGCTAACATACCCCCACCAGAATCTTTAAAGTTTACATAGAGACCTGCAGAGAATCCAGTCACATATATAGCCCAGATAATTTTGACAACACATTATTCTCTCAAACTGCATCCTTGAAACAGCTCCAGCTTGAGAACAGTGAGCAGAACCATACATTCCAAGGAAAGAGGAGGAAATGAGGAACCTCTGATTGACGTCAAGTAGTCACTTCCTTTCTATGATCTCCACCAACATTTCCTGAGTTCAAAATCTGGCTCCATCACTTACTAGTTTTGCTAACTTCAGGTTAATTACTCAATCTCTCTGCCTCATGTTTCTCATCTCAAAAATCCTACTAATGCGAGTATCAATGGGAGAAGACTGTTATAAGGATTAAATTAGTATGTATAAAGCACTTACAACACAGTGAGTGCTACTCGCTTACTATTGTTATTGTCCATATGGTTTGTCTCCAATTTTCTGTCTTTTTTTTTTTAAACTATGAGGAATTATTTTTCTCAATTTCCCTACACAGCAGGGAAATTGCTTGTCCGTTTAAATGTTAACTTACCAGATCACACAGTGACAATCTAACTTCTACTCTCTGGGTATCTGGAAGAGTTTATTTACATTTCTATCTAATGTAGCTATTATATTTTCTTTTGTACTTTTATAGTATTTCCTGTTCAGAGGTTTCTCTTCTCACTGTTCTTTCAATTTGAATTATGTCACAACATTCCATGCTATGATCATGCCTTTTTTTAACAACAGAAGCAAAACTGTTACTTATTACCTTCTTTGTGGCAAGACATTGCTGCTCATTTGTGTGTGTGTGTGTGTGTGTGTGTGTGTGTGTGTGTGTGTGTCTCATTATGTCATGATCCTATCAATGTGAGGGCAAAAGCCAGGGATCTGCTTCAAAGAGATATGTGCATCTCTTACAATTTTATGCAAGACTAGATGTGTATAATCATGTATATTTTTTGCTTAGAAAGGGTATGTATCATCTGAATCTCAAATGTGTATCCCCAGGTAAAGAAATGTTAATTTTGACACTTTTACACTGAGTGAAATAAAAATGCAATTATATTTGGCTTGTGTTCAATATCTCATCACTTCATCACCATATGTGTATATACATTTTAATTAAATGTTTTAAGTGAACTGATTATAAAATTAATTAAAAGGAAAAGGGGGAGACTCACTTCGCTCATTCTTAATAAATGTAGAACAGAGATGAGACAGACATTTCAAAGTAAATAGAGAAAAAAAGAGTACATGCCAAAGGAATAATTAAATTGTGATAGAGTGTTCAGATAAACTTAAGCTGCACCTATGACTTAAGAAAATTCGATTTAACTTATGCGTAAAGAAACAAAGACCTAAGCAGTTGCAAGCAGAGATGAACAGATATTGTCAAATAATCAGGAAAGTATGGAATGCTGTAAGTGGAAGTTTCCAAGAAGAGACTTAAAGAAATAAATTATAGTAAAACAAACATCAGATATTGAATTTTAAAAAAATAAATGGTATTGTGTTAGATATATATATCTACTTGCAAAATATAACCATCAAAATCAAAAAAGTTAATGAATAAAGACTAAATTTTAAGAAAAAAAATGGGTAGAAACTGGAAGGAGAATAAATGATGGAGATGCCATTCAGCCACGAATGGAGTGTTGAGAACACTGTTCCTAAGCACTGTATCATTCAACAGTAATGATCTCAATTAGAAATTCTTAAGATTTTGCTTTTGCTAAACCTACACTTTTGTACATAGCAATTTTTCTGAGAGTTCACTTCACTTCTTTCACGAAAGTCTGTCAAGTTCCTAATGATCTGTCTAGGTAGAAAGAGCAAGATGAGTCTCAGCTAGTTGTAGTTAATTGCTTTTTTAATAGGAAAGTAGAAAACCTATATCCCTGACATTTTGCCATGGATCAGTTATAATTCATGCACCTTCATACACATTATCTCATGCCACCTTCAAAACAGTTCTGTGGGTCATACAGAGTTCTGTGGGTATCTATACCTTTCAGGGCTACATACTTTGCCTTGACATTTAATTTTCATATAACTTTTCTCATGAAACAAGTCCAAACACTGCAAACTATTTAAGTATATGCTTGTATATTTTTATCCTCTCAGTACCTATAGATGTATATATATAGTTAATTAAAAATAGCTTATGGGCAATATTCCAGAGCACTGAAACATTTTTTATTTTAGTTTATACAAATGATAAAATAAATCAGAAGAACAAATGTATGTTCTCTAAAACATTAAATTTTAAGTAAATTCTCTAGAACTTAATAATCTCAGGAAAAAGCCATCAAATACTTTCACTTGAACAACTAATTTCAGGTAGTTGGGAGAGAAAATTCTGTTCTGCTTTTATAAATGAATAATTTAGTGTTAGAAGAGTTTAAATGACTTTATTTAGATGATTCAGCCAATATTTCAATGTAAGGGTAGAATCTATGATTACCTTTTCCTGAATATTTTATGTTTTCTTAGTATTCTATTAAGCAGGTGTTTGGGATAAGTAGAAATATTGATGCATAGACATTGTTTTGTTAAATAATATCATTGTTATTTCTCCTTCATTGGTATTATTTTTCTATTTTTAGACATTAGAAAGTCTATAACATTTGGAGAAAAATGTGTAATAAACTTTTATTTTATTTAGCTTGGTCACGTGATGGGGTTATAAAACCAGCTTTTAACTATGATCATAAGTTTTAGGCTTCATTACACACTAAAAATTCATTTAGGTTTCAAAAAATTACCTAATGAATTTATCTTTATTGTCCAAGTAATAATATCTTTCACATAAAATATAACTGAACATGTATGTTAATTTGCAAAAATCATTTTTGTAACATTTATCTTACATTATAAATAAATTTAAGCAAAAGTGGAAGTGAGACATAGAGATTTTTAAAAAATCATGGCGAATACACCTAAAAAAGAGAAGGAGATCCATTGTCAAACACCCTTGTCCTATTTTTGCTGTAATCTCTTTTGTAATATCAATCATTCTCTCTAGCTATTTTCTGATTTTTTTCCTTCACTTCCTTCAGTTCCTGTTTATGAAATGTTTCTTCAAGTTTTACAAATTAGGCCTCCCAGAGAATGTTCTAGAAGTATACAGAGCCCTTTCTGTGATAAACACTGACCATCTGCCAGAAGCATAGATTTTACTGCTATAGGGTAGGAAAAGAAGAACACTACTTTATAATGGAACAAACATATATTACATGATAAAAATTAAAAATTTACTTGTGTTTTTTGATAAAACAAAAAACCTTCAAAGGATTTTTGTGATTTCCATGCTCCCAGAATCTCCAGACTTATTCATTCTCTCTTCTCTGCCCTCAGGCACTTGAAGAGAGTTTGGAGAATCTTGCCAGAAGGGCTAAAATGGTTGTTAGAATTGAGTCTTCCAGAGTCACAAAAATCTTTCACTGCAAATAAAAATCTCTGAAATCTCTTAGGAAATTTACCTTTCAGGACAGTCGTTTACATGAGAAAGAGCAGAGTTCAACACAATTTCAAATATAATCTTTCTCTGAAATATATTACAAAGACCTTCTAGGGCTATTTCTAAGGCTGACTGAGGAATTCCCTCATTTAAATTAGTCGATTCAATCAATCATAGTCTCATGAATAATACCATTGCTTTGTAAATATTTTTCAAAATTCATATTTTTTTTGGAGTCCTTGCACAAAGTAAATGGTCTATACATTAACAATTGTGGGCCATTTATATGCCCAACTTTTCATTGATTCAAATGCTATTCTTTACTTTCTGTAAAATGCCATAAAATAATGTACCTAATACATTAGTTATAGGCTGTGTTATTAGGATGAGAATTTTCAGGTACGATAGCCAACAATACAATGAAAACCATCACAAAATAGATTAAACTGCTTTATTTTGTATTTTGAATCTTAATTCTTTGCACTCATTACCTCTTAGGTTTTGTTTACATTTAAATACATGCAGCACAACGAAATAACAGGACAATTAGAATATTAACACAAAGCTTTGATGTGAACAACTGAAAATTTTGAGGAGATAGGTATAAGAAACAGAAAATTAAAGTATGAGCTTTGGTAAAACCAGGATTATTATCATAGCTAGATTGAGAATGTAGAGTAGAGCTGATTGGCCAAGGGAAACCAGAGTATTTCTGTGTAAAGAGTCATAAACAGGTCATGAATGGGCCATAAGTAATTCAGTAGGGCCCTATAGTGATGTCATAGCTGAGCCTTGCAAAAAAAGTTGAAAAGTTAGTTGGCTCTTGCTACTATTAAGACTCTTTACTTCCCTAACAGTGTATCTTCTTGTTTTCTTGTTCCACATCTTCAGCAGCTGCCTCTTCTCCATTACTTTTGCTAATAATTCCATATCTTTCTGAAATCTTGAGTTCTAAGCTTTCATCTCATCTCTTTCTTCATTGTCTTAGCTTTAGGCACTATCTATATATCTCAGGCTCATACACTTTATCTTCACTAAAAATTTACTTTTGAGCTCCAGACCTAACTACCCAGCTGCTTTCTTCATATCTTCACTTAGTAACTTCTCAGCTTCTCAAACTTAAGACATCCAAAATTAAAATCAGTTTTTCACATCAAATTCACCCATATCTTAGTCTCTGACAGGTTGCTGAATTACACCATCATCAGTCTAGTTTCTCATGGCAGAAAAATGATACACTTTCTTGAGGAGGCAACATCACTCTTCTTTATTCCGTATATAATCATTTTTATTATACCTCTATAATATTATATTTTTTCAACTTCTCTCCATATATACTTCCTCTATTTAAACCTCAAATGTTCACGTGGACTAATATAACAATTTCCTAACTTAGCTTTGTTTTACTCATAACTTACTGCAATCCATAGTTTCATACATAGTAGCCATAAAACATTTCCAAAACTTAAAATGTATTTGGTCACCTTGCTGCTGAAAACTTTTCATTGACTTTGAAATATCTATAAAAAATGTTCACTTTGGCATGTTGAGGTTTGTTTTAATTTATTTCGTAGCCAATATTAATCCAACACATGCTTATGGAGAATATGCTGTGAAGCAGGTGAAGTTTTAAGAATTGCTGAGTAAACCAAACATTTTAAAAATGTGCTACTGTAGTCAAGTTCACATTCTAGTAAAAGTAGCCACACATTTTGAGTGATTGCTATAGACTTTCTATGTACTTTGTCATTTAATTCATTTAATAACCCAGTGAGTTAGGGGAAACTTTACACATACACCTTCAGTAAAAATATTTTACATAGGCTAATACAACTTCGTAGCATAATTAATTTATTATATAAATGCCCACAGAGAAACTATTGCCTGGCAAACATTTGAACAAAATAGAAAAAAAAAATCCCTATTCTTCAAGCAGATTACACTTTAGTGTCGAAACTGACAAATAACAAGAGAAATAAAGAAACTATATGATATGCTAGATACAAATGTTTCAATAAATATTAGAAAGGAGATGAGGATATTAGAGATAGAGGGTGTATTTAGCAATCAAGTAAAGACTCAGTGAGAATGAGATATTGAATAAAGACCTGGAATGGTGAGGAACTGAACTGTTTATAAATCTGTGGAAAGGATGGTGTGGACATGGGCTTAGTAAATGTAAATATTCTGAGGCAGGAACATGTTTTATGTGTTATTGGAGCAGCAAGTTGGCCAGTGTATCTGTAACAAAGTGAATGATGTAGAGATAAAGTCAGAGATATAACATAGTGTCTTAGTTTCCTAAGGCTGCTCTGAAAAGTACTACAAATTCGGTGGCTTGATGGCTAGGTGGAGGGCCAGGGGAGGGAGGGAGCAATTGGGAGGATTGTTTTATGAAAGATATAGATGTTTAACTAATGTACTGTATACTTAAAACTAATTTAAATAAAAAAAATTATTGTCTCACTGTTTTTGAAGCTAGAAATCTGAAATCAGTGCCATGTCCTCCCTGATCCTCCCCCAGAGTTTCTCTTGTCTCTTACTATCTTCTGGTATTTTCCAGCATCTTTGACATCTCTTGGTTTATTGCAGCATAGCTCCAATCTCTGTCTCCATCTTCACATAGCTGTCCTCCCTCTGTATATCTCTATGAATCTCTGTTTCATCTTTTTATAAGGATACCAGTCATGAATTGGGGCCCACCATAATCCAGTATGACCTTTTCTTAACTATTCATACCTGCAAAACCCTATCTTCAAATAAATTCACATATTCACTGGTATCATGGGTACCTTAAACATATTTTTAGGGGTAGAAGGGACAATTCATTTCATATAGTTACATTCCAAAGTTCCAGGTGACCATAAATTTTAGGGAGACAATATTCAACCCATGACAATCCATTGTTTAATCTCCAATAAATCACATCTCTTATATATGAAAAATGTATTCACATCATTCCAACACTTCTAAAATTCTTAGCCCATTTCAGCATCAACCATAAATCCCAAATTTAAATGTCAACTCTAAAAAGTCTCAAACCTCATTATCTAAATCAAGTATGGATGAGGTTCTTGGTATAGTCCATCCTAAGGCAAAATTTCTACTCATCCACAGACCTGTGAAATCAGAAAATGACTATGTCATTCTAAAATATGATGGTGGACATAGGATAGATCTTCTCATTCTGAGAGGAAGAAAATGAAAGGAATAAAGGGGTTACTAGTCTAAAGCTAGTTTGTAATTGGGTGCAGCAATTTCAAAAGGCTTCATGGCCTGAGAGTAATCCTCTGTGGCTCAGTGATCCGCTTTTTCTACCCTGAGTCAGACCTGAAGATAACATGCTTATACTAAATATTGTATGGACCCCATGCATAGTAACATAATAATATTCCAATTCAGTCAATAAAAATCTTTTATTTGGCTTGAAAGTTCTATCACAGTTTGAGCTTCTGAAATGTTTCATAAATACTGACAGTGGAAAAAAAAATAGTATAATATGATCAGATTTTCTTTGTATTTTATATTGAGTCCATATATTTGTGGACACAAAATTAAGGTTTATGTTGCATATTAGAAGTCAAATAGGTCTACTATTTGAATTAAAAACTATAGGCTTAGAACTTAATAATAGAAACATATCTTCAATGTCTCAAATTATGACTAAAGCACAATAAGATAGTTTTAGCTGTCTTAATAATGGAATGGAATGATTTAGTAAATAAAATATTCAGCCTACTTGTTATGGGCTGAATTGTGCTGCCCCCAAATTCATATGGTGAAGCTTTCACTCCCCAATTCTTCACAATGTGACTGTAAGGGCCTTGAAAGAGATAATTATGTTAAAATTGAGGCCTCTAGGGTAGGGCCTAATTCAATCTGCTTTTTACTAAACAGTAAGACTATATTGAATTAAAGACTTTCAAAAGAGAAAAGAATGAATTTTAATAAGATAAATACATTTTTTTTCTGATACAGTACCATGTTTTGACTAACTTCTACTGAATATTTATAAACCACACATAGAACAGTGCTTCAGTTATGATCACATAGAAGTATATAGGGAAGAGACAAACTAAGATGGGGCAGAAGTAAGTGATGAAGGCAAGAGTTCCATAGAGTGCCTTATATGATCAGATAATAGACAAAAATACTATAAAAATGAATTCTTCCTCATCATCTAATCACAAGCCAACATTACTTATCATATATATGTGTACATATATATATATATATGCATGTAAAATGTATCTAAATATGTGTATGTTCACATATACATATAAATATATGTACATACAAATTATATACATGCAATTTCTAGATATATGCCACATTTTCTAACAAAATTTTAAGCTAGAGAAAAATTGAAAAAAATGATTAATATTCTGGAAAAAAAACATGTTGTAAAGGGACAAAAGTAGCACATGATTTATATTATGCTATTCCTTTCTTTAGCACAGAGAAAAATGTAATGTCAGAGAGAGATGTTGCAAAGCTTTAATTTACAGTGATTATCAGAATCTTAGAGGCAATGAGTCAACTTAATAAACTTTCTTTAAAGAGTATTCATGTGTGAATTAAGAATGCAAAGGCTAATTTACTGAAAAGATAATGTAATGATTAAACAAATGAAAGAATGTGCACGATGAGTGGGTGTACAATGAATCACGTTTTACACTGTTAATCTAAGAAACCTTTTTTAAAAAAACTTTAAATCAAGCAGGTGGCTAGACTTGCCAAGTCAAGTCTATTCTAGTTAGATCTGAAGATAAAATTCTGTCTTTCTAGTAGATTTCAACTCACAGTTATAAGCCCTGGGGCAGAATAATATCTATGACAGACAGACTTAGAGTTAAGGGTGGGAAGGAATGAGATAGAAAATGCAGAGAGAATCCCATGTCTCCCCTTTCTTTTTATTGCATCTACACTTTTATATGTGAGAATACCTCTTGTGTGTTAGTTTCTGTGTAATGTGCAAATGGATTGAATTGGAAATGTACATAAAGTGACCATTTTTCTCATTGATTCTTGCTTGTGTTGTTATGATTTCTTCAATTCTGAATAAGACTCTTCACTATCTTTGATTTAATCTAGTCCAACCAAAAAATTAGACATAACCTAGTAATACAGATCTGAAAGGAAAAACTAAAATTAATTCAAGTCTAAGTTCATCATTATTCAACCAATGGAGTCAAAGATACCAAAGGACCAGTTACAGTCATTCAGAAACAGCATACCTGTATTTTGACTTTGATCCAATACTTATCCTATCACAACACGCTATTCTTGACAAGACACTATATTCTTCATTATAGCAATGAAAATAATGATTTGACAGAATTATGCTTATGTATGTATGACTAATACATTTATTTCAAAAATGAAAACCAGGTTTCAAACCCATAATGATATTTTACAGAGAGATAATATAGCTTTTCCCCAAAAATCTGTTATTATGTAAAATACATATAACATGAAATTTACCTCATTAGCCATTTTTAAGTGTACAACTTTAATGGTATTAAAAAATATTCATATTGCTGTGTAACCTTCACCACCATCCATCCCCAGAAACCTTTTCATCTTGCTGAACTGACACCTGATTCCCCTTAAACAATAACTCCTCATTTTGATCTCCCCAAGCCCCAGGCAATCATTATTTTACTTTCTGTCTCTATGAATTTGACTACTCTATATTCTTCATAGAACTAGAATCATAAAGTATTTGTCTTTTTTGTGACTGGTTCAACCATTTTGCAGCATATGTTAGCATTTCCTTCTTTTTTAAGACTGAATAATAAATATTCTATTGTATATACTACATTTTGCTTATTTCTTCATCTGTTGGTGGACACTTGGACTGCTTCCACCCTTTAGATATTATGAATAATGCTGCTGTCAACACAGGTACACAATGCCTCTCCAAGACTCTGCTTTCAATTTCTTTGAGTATGTAACCAAAAATGGAATTGCTGAATCATAAGGTAATTCTATTTTTAATATTTGAAGAACCACCATAATGCTAGTTCTATAATGTCTGCAACATTTTACATTCCCAACAACAGTGTACAAGTGTTCCAATTTCTCCACATCTTCTTTGAAACTTGTGTTTTTCTGTTTTATTTTTAGTAGTAGCCATCCTAATGGGTGTAAGGAATTATCTAGTGATTTCGATTTGAATTTTCCTAATGATTAGAAATATTGAATGTGTTTCCATATGCTTATTGGCCTTTTGTACACGTTCTTTGAAGAAATGTCTATTCAAGTTCATTGCTCATTTTTGAATAGGGTTGTTGTTTTTGTTGTTGAGTTGGAAGTATGTGCTATATAATGGGTCTTAATCACTTATCAGGTATACAATTGCAAATAGTGTCTTTTATGCACAAAAGTTTTTAATTTTCATAACATTCAATTTGTTTACTTATTTTTTTTTTGTTGCCTGTGCCTTTGGTGTCACATTAAAAAATCATTGATTATCCTAATCTCATGAAGCTTTTGCCTTAGGTTTTCTTCTGAGTTTTGTAGTCTTTAGCTCTCTCTTATGTTTAGGTCTTTAATCCATTTTGAGTTATTTTTGTACATGGTGTTACTTAAGGGTCCAAATTCATTTTTTTTCATATGGATATCCAGTTTTCCCAACATCATTCATTGAAAAGGCTCTCCCTTTTGTATTGAATGGTCTTGTCATACTTTTTGATAATCATACTTGTTGATAAACCATACTATAGGCTCTTTATATAACTTAAATCTGATTATAGAATAAGATGGTCTGTAAAGAGGTAAGCTTTAATATAAAAAACTTTTCTTTCTTGATAAACTTTAATGGATTTTTAAATATGAAACAAGATATTACATTGATAGTGTGTCTTTAATGCAGAAGCATTGATATCAGAAAATATAATTAAATAATAAATTTTAGTCTTTGATTAAAGCCATTTTAAAAGCCAATATAAACTTTTAAACATAAGTACATTTCTCTTCATTTTCACATATTTCTATATATTTAAGCATGGATGGTATAAGAATCTATTTCACTAGACACAAATATAAAATTGTTCAAACTCTGTATTTATCAATTCATTTATTCTTGATGTCTTCATACATTTAAGTAGCTAATACTGAGGAACTAGGAAATGATAAAGCATTGAGAGGGGTTCTGGGGACACAGAACCTCGTAAAGAAGACCAGGCCTTGGTACTCAAAGCCACTCTGCATAAAAATAGACAAAAAACCTATAATGTCATAGAAACTATTTTTAAGAAATATAGTGTTAGGAGACATTCTTAACTGAGAGAAATAATATCAAAAAAGTATTAGAAAAATGTGGCCTTAGTTGTATATAGTTATACTGTACTATATACATATACATACAAATGCTACATTTCTATGTATGGTAATGTAATGTATATGATGCAATTTATGTGTACTAATGTATCATATATAATACTATATATGTATAAATATTTGAGATACATAAGAATTAATTTTTTACATTTCTAATATTTACATAAGAGGCAATTCACATCTAAAGTATCTAATAATAATAAATATCCACCGAATTGCCTAAAATAATTCATGAAATTCATTTTTAAAACTTTCTAAAATTTCTTAGCTATAAGTCAAAGTCTCCTTCTTTTAATATAGTAAGCTTCAAATTTCAATTCTTTACACTAGATTGTTGTTCCTATAAGAGATTAAAAAAACTTCTGCACAAAAAACCAATCTAGCATTCCCATTAAAGGCAAATGTTCCTTTGGAATTACATCAAAGGAAATGGACTCCAAGCAAGGCTTTCCAGGTCAGGCAAAGCACCTATGCTGCACCCCTATTAAATACCTTTTGTTAAAGCTATCATTTTAGAAAACTTTAAAAGCAGTGGCCAAAAAAAAGAAAAAAAAAAGAAAAGAAAAAAGAAAAAAGAAAAAAGAAAAAAGAAAAGAAAAGAAAAAAGCAGAGCTTCATGAACTATAGCCCATTAAATGAAGAGATGAAATAAGAACTTCAGTCTTTCAGAGTTGGACATATACTTAAAATACAGGTGTTGGTTTCTTCCAGCAATTAAAGCTGCCTTCTTTTTTCTCCATCATCCAGATAAATCCATTTTAGAACTTTTGAGGTGAAGCAGAGCAAACCCCATGTCGTGATCACACCTTTTCCATCTAATGGCCCTCAGTCATAAACTGTTATTCTATATGAATGCCTTTCTTAAGACAGATCTAATAATAGACTCTTGTCAGTGCAACGTGGTGTGGTTCTGGATGGATGGCTAGGATAACCCGACTGAGGATATTCTGAATGTTGCTGGTGAAAGTAGACATCCCAACTCACTCTCCCACTTCGCCTTTCAGGGACTTTCAGTCTCAGCACAGAGAAAATGTAAGAGAAATTTCTGGCCTGATGTCTGTAAAAGCTGTGCATTTCTTAGCAGTAAGAATTAGCCAGAAAGGAAGATCATAATGACATTATTTAGCTTTGTTTCTGCTTAACCACCTCTCATAAGAAAGAAATTTGCTATATTTTACTATTTAACAATTATAGCCTAAGGAAGTAATTGAAATAGATTATGACTTTTTGCATTTATATCTATAAGAGGATTTAAATTTGAAATGTGGCAGTACAGTAAAACTCTTTAATAAGATTTACAGACGTTAATAAGTGAAGCGTTCAGAATCTATTGAATTAAGCTTACTCTTTGAAAATCACCGAGTTAAAGTAGATGTTCAGATGGAGTCAGATAAAAAAGTACAGCTTATAATGATGAACAAGAAAATCAAGTAGATAGAGAGTACCCTGTTTAACAATTAGTCTCCAATACAAATGGCTAACTTGTCCAAATTACAACCCCCATCTACCTCTCCTCCCCCAGTCGGTTCCTTCTTTTCTTTCTCCTGTACTCCCTCTCTTTTCCTTTTTTAATTTTCTCCCTTTCATTCCTTTTGGGAACATTGTTGAAAAGAATCTGGGTACAAAGTGGGGCACTTAGCTAGAAAATGTCAACAAGGTGTCTACCTTCCCAGAGATTCAGAGACTGTTATAGCACTGTGACACTTGAAGCACATTCAGCTGTCTAAAAATCAAAGAAAACATTCTTTTGTAACCACACGAACGCTCTTCTTTACTCTGTGATAATGTCTAATAGGACTTGACAAATGCTCCTTATGAAACTCCTACACTGGGTCCTTAAGAATAAAGAATACAAGTCTCAACTTTTCTAGACCCACCAAACTAAAACGTGAACACACATCTACTTAGCCTTCCTACCACTTGACATGCTATTCTAATTAGATATGCATGCTTGTAATGACAGGTTATACTGGAAAAGAGAGAAATCATTAGATATTAGTGAATTAAAGTTACAACTAAGTTATATTGCGAAATAAAATTACCTGTTAGCTTAACATATCTCAGTCTTCGTTATGAAAATCAGATATGAAAAACTTGACTACAATTCTGACTTTCTCTTATTTCCATTTTTGATCCAAGGCAACTACATCTATCATACCAAAGCTCGAAATTTAGATTTATACAATAGATCATCAGCCCGTGAGACTATATCACCACCTCTCACCTGGAATTACTGTGACCACTTCTTAGTTAGCCAGACTTCTCTTGATCTGCTTCTTTAATCAACCCATCTTCCATACTATCAGTCTTGGTTTTAAAGCAAAGATTAAGTTGTATTGCAACTTAGCTTAAAAATATCCTATAGCTTTCAGATGTCTGGATTAAGTCCAAATTTCTTTGGATGACAGCTTAGGCCCTTCAGATTCTCATCCCAGCCACATATACCACCTGGTTGTTTATTATTTCACACATAGCCAAAATAACAGTATCCTAAAATATCATTCTTTTTGATGCCATTGTGCTTTTGGATATTTCTTTTTCCTTTTTGGGGACTATTCTTTTTCTATATTCCCTCTTAATAAACACTTGATAATTTTGTGTTTTGATATTTAGTCAAGTAGTAACCCTACTATGAAGGCTTCTCCACTCCAGCACTTTTTTTTTTTTTTTACCCAAAACCCTTACAACATTTATTAGGACTTTGTATTACAGGATTTGTTTCTATGGATGTCTTCCACAAAAGAAGTTTTGTTATGTCAAGTAACCATCCTCACTTTTATTTTCTACCTGCATGAAATTTCTTAAGGTGTTGCATTCTTTAACTAAGAATCTGTCAGTTAATAAATAGAATACTGTGGTCCCACAAGGAATATGATAGCAATACACTTCATTGGAAGCTGGGTTATTTATCATTAATAAATAACTAAATAACCAATTAAAATAAGGTCTAGCCTCAATGGGCACTGAATTCTCATAGTGGAAATGGAATCACCACATAATCCAGAAAGTATAATAGTTATCCATGTAGTTACAAATATGTTTTGAAAATGAGAGTGGGCCTAATATTGGCTAGTTTGAAAAATATCTCAACAGAAATTGAAATTCTTAAGGAGTTGAATTCTTTATTGTATTTTTAAACATATCACAGGTCATTTATTATTATTATCATCGTCATCATTATTATTATTATTATTATTATTAATTATTATTATTACAGCGTTTTCTTTCAGTAGCTGAGAGAGCTGAGGGGAAACTGAAGGTTGGAGGAAAGAAAGTGAAAGTGGAGCATGGAAAAGAGATTATGGATTTGGATAACTAATAACATGGCTCTTCCACAAGGCTTCTCTTTGTTACTCTGAGACAAGCTGTCTTGGGTCTGGAAGCTACAGAGATAACCATTACTGGAAAATGTGAAACATGAGAAGGTTTTAACAGAAATATCAAAAACTTTTTATTTAATAAAGGACTGTACAGTATGAAGATTTGATGGTATCTTTCTGTTTTATAAAACTAGGAGGAGAGAGGTAAAATGTTCTCATAGTATTTGGTTAACATATATGTCTAATCTAACCCTAAAATATCCACTATCATGAATTTGTTCAGACAAATTAAAGCAACAAAAAATGTCACTAAATCGAAACATACACTGTAGAAAATTTCAAAGATTATGTAGTAAGATGTTTATTTCTCAGAATCTGATAATATTATTGCTAGAAAGGAGTTTAGACATAAATCAAGTGCTACTTCTTCATTTTACACAGATGACATTAGGAAGTATTTCTGGAACCATGAAATACATAATTCAAGTCACACTAAATTGTGTGAAGCCAATACTTGAATTAGTTATGGAGCAAGTACTTGAATCTAGATCCCATTTATTATTTGCTCACATTTTCCTACCTTGGTCTATATCATGAGATAAGTGAATGACTAATTTTTCTGTCTTATGCTCTTGTAGAATATGTTCCCCGATCCCTTTCCCTCTTTCCCTCCAAGATTCCCTCAGGAATTAGTTTCTTGACCAAGCTTCCCTAACAAGTTTCTCGGAAGTAGAACTTTTGTGGAATCCTCCTCTAGGGCCTTATCCGTCAATTTATAAGCAAGTTTATGTTCTATGACATAAAGCCTGATGATTTAAATTACGTATACAGATTTTAAACACAAATTAGGGAGCATTAATTTGTACAGGCAAGTTGAAAATATTTCACTTTGAGAAGAAATAGCTAC
The DNA here is from genome assembly GCA_030015415.1 of Cynopterus sphinx. Classification (NCBI taxonomy): domain Eukaryota; kingdom Metazoa; phylum Chordata; class Mammalia; order Chiroptera; family Pteropodidae; genus Cynopterus; species Cynopterus sphinx. Next base: position 29,610,551 of record CM057392.1, on the reverse strand, counting down.
ATATTTCCACACTTATGGTTATTAGACAGTTATTTTTATCATTATTGATTTTCAGTTTAAAATATACAACCCATGACTTTTGTGTGCAATTAGTTATAGAAAAGATATAGAGACCTTGGCTGACAAAGATTGTTAATGAATTCTCAATTGGACTCTCTCCAAAGGATGTTTGCACATTTAGTTAGACTTTTATGAATCTAAGAACATTGAAAAGATTTACTTTTCAGAACACATCACAGATTAATACACTAATGGTCCCACTGTAATATACTGTGCCTCTTACATGCTTAAATTCTCCATAAACACTAAAAGATTATCTTTGAAATTACTTTTAATTACTCATTGTTATAATTAGTGATATTTCATTGTTGTGAATCTAAAATTATATATGCATCAATTTAAATATTAATTGATGTATGGAATAGAATTCATATTCTTTTATTATTTAGTAAATACAGAGACTTCAATTGCTATTAAATGTACAATTCAGGTATTGAATTCAGAGATAATTTACCTAATTATCATAAAAGTTGAAGTAAAATGTACTTGCAGTCATTTTCATTTTAATTTCAGAGAGGAAAATAAGATGTGTGTTACACATTATTAAATAGTCAATGACTGGCCAAGAACAAAATACTGAAGCCCATGTGAAAACACTGCTTGCAGAGACAACATGCTTATTTAAGCTAAAGCAAACAGAAACGATTAGATGTAAAACATTCATTAATAGTATTCAACTCAAGAGAAAATATTACAACACTTTCAAGACTCTAAACAAAATAACCACTGAGAAAATACTTAGTATTTAAATGGCAAATTCACTTTCAATTTCTTAGGAAAAATTCACAAGTTTTCATCTCTAAAAAATAAGATTTTATAACTTACTCTAGCAGCTGAATATAAAATATATGAATTCAGTTAAAATATTTTAGTGGTAAATTTTTATTAAGTGTTTGTAGAATTGTAGTTCATAGTACCATACATTTATGAGATTAGTTTAATATTGCCCTTCAACTAGTTTGATATCTTGTCCATATCTCAGCCCTAGAGAGTGCATGAATAATTATTTCTCAAGTAATTAATGGCAATGTGTTTACCAGAATTACCTGTTTTTAGGAAATTGTATACATTCAGAATTTATGAAAGGATATATTAGAAATAGATTTTGAAGAATAAATCAATAAATTTTACACTTTTAACCATTTCCTCTATTTTATCACTATTGTTAGAAATTGGTTACTAATTTTTTTCCTTTTTATTAGTTAATGTTCAATATTATATTAGTTTCAGGTGTACAGTGTAGTTATTCAACATGAATGTACCTAGCAAAGTGATCAGCACTCTATATCTAGTAACCATCTGTCATCATACAAGGTTATTTTGATATTATTGACTATATTCCCTATGCTGTACAGTATATCCCTGTGACTTATTTATTTTATAACTGGAAACTTAGACCTCTTATTCCCCTTCAGCTTTTTTGGCCTTTCCCTCTGCCCTCAAACAAAAGCACAAACAATACAAAACAGAAACAGTCTCATGGACACAGAGAACTGATTATTAAAAATGCACCCATGCATACCATGACCATTACATGCCTGGGTAGCCCCTGTATAGAGCTTTTCTCCCAGCATATCTTCCAGTTTAGCTTTTTTTTTTTTTTTACTACTATTACTACTACTACTAATAGTAGTAGTAATAAGCAAAAGTAGTAAAATAAGCCAAAAAGGATTATTTGTTTGTTGTTATTGTTGTTGTTTTCTGGGATCAGTAGAATGTAATAAAGTGGGCTTAAGTCAAGAGGTTGTTTGGGGAGATAGTCACTTGCTCAGGAGCATCTCCTCAAAGTGTCAGTCCGGCACTGGCCCCATCACTCCTTCTTTGTAGTCTCACATCTGGAACCCTGAGCCATTTGCTGCTCCCTGGATCATGGCTGATGCCCTTGGCAAGACTATGGGTGGAACTGGCCCAGGATTCAATTATTGAGGGACACAGCCTGGCCAGGCCCACAGCCTACAGCCAAGGATGTCTAGATTACTTCTGCCACAATCACGTCTGCCTGCTGCAGCCAGGTCCTGCTCACGGATGAGCCTGTCACCCCAGCAGCCTCCTAGATTTCTCATTGGTGCTTTCAGTTTTTACGTGGTCTCATCTATCAGTGTATGTGACAAATATACAAGAAATACAATTCTCACTTTAACATGGAATGAACGACAACAGTTAATACATGGTTTTTCTTTTCTCCATCCTTTCCAGATTCAAGGTAACTTAAATAAGTCTTTTGAAGACAGCATGCAGGCCCTCGATGAAGTTTCCTAGGATTCAAGCAGCAGAAGCAGCTAACTTCCCCAGGCCTTTAGTACGATAGAAACATACTTGCTGTCACTATTCTTGCCAGCCTTTGGGTGTATTAACCAATTGTACTTTAACATGCTTTGACTCATGAAAAGCATTGGGCTACTAGGACACAGTCAGCAGGGTTGAGGGAAATAACCATGTATGTGCATGTGAAACATGTAGGGGAAATAGAAGCGAAGCTGTTCTGCCATTTAACATATAGAGAACTACCTAAATATTAATTCTACATGTGGTATCACACAAAATTCCCATGATACTTCCTGTAGCAATAAGTGTAAATATATTCTCCCATTTTCCCTGTCTTCATACCTTAGATTACAAATTACCAAATTCCATAATAGTTTCATTTAACAAAGATATATCATAATTCAGTTTGGGGCAAGCACAAAGATGAATAAATATGGCCCCTGTACTTAAAGAGCTAAAATCAAATTGGAGATTCCAACCCCCCAAAATAATTAGAATTTATTAAGTATTAACATGAAATAGACAAATGTGATATGAAAGAACAGATAAGGGGCTCAAAATTTAACTTCATTTTTCAACGAGGTATTCTGGATGAAATAATAAGGAGTCTAAAGAATGTGTAATATTCAGCTACCTTAATGCTGGAAGGAAAGTTAGTTTAAATAAAACAGCATAAGGTATAAATATGCTATATTTCAAGCTATCAGATATTACTAGGATAAAAAGTAAGCATAAAGCAATAGTGGGCAATGAAGTTAAAGAAAAAATCAGAAGGCAAATGAGTATTCTTCATGTTATGTTAAAGAACTTAGATTTTTATCATTGAATATGAGGTATGTACATTGGCATACTGTCATCTATTGGTCAAAGCAAGTTCTAATAACAGACAAAACATGCCTTGGTTGGTTGGAAGGGGAAATCACATCTTGAAGGACAGGGATGCAAAGACTTGTGGCCATTATTGAAATCAGCCCCAAGCAGTGAGTGACATGATCACAATTATATTTTAGGTTGTGGTTGGAGGTTGCTTCAGGTGCACATTAGAATAATTGTGTATTCTCACTTACTGAATTAGAATCTCTAAAGATAGAATAAAAAATACATACTTAAAAAAATTGTCCAAATATATCTGAAGTACAGTCTTGGTTGCTAAATACTATCTTCAATAGATCACTCTGACGGCAATATTAGGTGAATACATTTGACTCAAGGATTTTTATTTTTATCTTATTTTAATTTAATTTTTGTATCTAATGGAAATAAACTCCTCTTAGTTCAAATAAAAAGACACATTGGCCAAGTATTGGGGTATCTTACATAATTCAAAGATGATCTGAAAAACTAAGTCTTGGGAAATATAGAAATTAAGTAGAACACTTGAGAAGAACTCAACTGTAAAAATTAATGAATATGACTTTCTAATAAACTGTCATTAGAAGTGATTTAGGTACCAAATCTCTACATTCAACATTCTTGAGAAAGAGAATTTGATAGGCCAATCTGTGTCATGTGTCCACTGCTGGACCAAACACAGGCTGGGCCATTAAGCAAACACATGTCTCCTCAGAGTCCAGCTCTGTGGGTGAGGCAGGTAGTTAGAATAAAACAGCTGGCCAACCAATTTTAAGGTCCATTGCACCAGGGTTCAGAGAATGAAATTTAAAGGATACTTTAGGGGACTTCTGCAATAATTCAGTTATAAGATAATAAAGAACTAACCTGTGAAATAGCAAGGATTTATGCAATCTGGAAACCAAATGCAACCTTTAGTAAAATGGAAGATTTTTAAGTTATTCCGAACCACAGAATCATAACTTAGAAAGTCAGATAATCGATTGATATTTATAGAATTGGCTTTAGGGATTGCAGTCCTTATCAAATATAAAAAATAATGATGCCCTGATCTCATACATTCCAGAAGTGGTGCAATTAGAAAATTAAAAAAAAAAAAAGCAATTTAACAACACAAAAAGTATTACCATTCCATGGTAATTTTGTAGTTCTTTTTTCAATTATTTAACTGAGTACAGAGTATGCACATAGTTTGTATTTAATACATAACAAATAAGTGAACAAAATAGCTTTAGCATTTAAATATAAAATGTAAGGAAATAAAGAGAATCTTGAAATGCTGAGTTACATTAAGTAGGTGTCTGAGGGAGGTAGAAAGTCTGAAATGATTCAGATTTAGTAAAATAATTTGGATAAAAAAGTGTGTGTGTGTATATATATACATATACATATACATATACATATACATATACATATACATATACATATACATGTATGTATGTGTGTGTATATGTATATGTATATATATACACACACACACATACATACACACACACACAAAGATATACTAAAAGTATCTTGAATTGTGGTAGATGTTGAAGAAACAAATTAGAATGAGACCTCAAGAACATTGCTAACAGTAAATATATTTTAAAGTACTGAAATCACAGTTTAATAATCTCCCATAGGTCCATATAGAGGCACTAAATTATGAAGTTCCTTGGAAAGGTTGCAAAGCTTAAGAATATTTTATTTGGACAATTTTTGTATTTGCATAATTGATAGCCATACAAGTGGGGGGGAAAAGCAGTTATTTTTGGTATTTCAGAGCTGTCCTGAACAAAGATGTAAAGAGGTTCATAAAAAAGAAAAAGGAGAACTATATTGTCTTGACTTTCATTTTGAAAGATCGCACAGCATTTTACAGATTTAACAACCTGACATACAGAGATCACTTCAACCTCTACTGAAATACAATCAGCCTAGGGGTGAAACTCACCTGTTATTAAACTGCTTCTGGCAGCACTACAAAATAGTTTAGTACAGAAACTAAAAGAGAAGGTCAAACCTCATTAAAACGTCTAGAAGTTACCACGGGACTAGTGAATCTTGAGGAAGATTTGGTTCCAACAAAAGTGCATTATTTTAGAGAGGCACTGTATTGAAAAGAAAATCTTCTCTTCTGTCATTAACAAGGAAGTAGGAAATATAGGGACCAGGCCAATAAAATGCAAACATCCACACCTCTGTAAACGCATCTCTACCTCTCGCTTTCCTGTTGCAAGTGTTAGCTGTTTGGGGGGGGGAGGAGAGTTGGTGAAAGGAACTATTCTATCAGAAAAATAAATTACATAAAAATAAATTTTTATATTGTTAAAACATGAATTTGAAAGAGTTTATAATTGTTCGATTTAACCACAAGTAAGAAAGCATTGGGCAGATGGCTTTAAATGATAAAAGTCTTGGAGGTAGCACATCCCACCAAAAAATGCTCATTAAAATAATCCTCTGTATTCCTTTAAATCTCACTTGCCAGACTGAATAAGACTGCAGCGCCATGCAGGGGATAAATACGCTACTAATTGATAAGAAGGAAATAATTACACCTTTAGAATTTCCTGGTTTGTCACAAGATTTCTTTTCTAACATCCAAAACTTCAGAAATGATCAGCAAAAAAATTCTCTTGAGTCATTTTTGCTGATACAAATACTGCATTAAATTTACCTGGAAGAAAACTGTCCTTCATAGGAAAAACAGATGTATGTACCTCATAATTACAGTAATCCACCAAGAAGAAAGGAAACAGAGAAACATTAGTCATAAGTAATCCATGACTAGATTATTTATAAGTTGTCAGACTACACATTTAGATCCCCTCACTTTTGGAAAGATTGAGTGAGACACTCTAATGAGGAGTTGCTAATGGCTGCTTGCCAAGAAATCAGTGGACTGGTTTCTTTCAGAGTCTATCACTCACCTCATTAGGTTAGTGAAAAATAGAGCCAAGATTCTCTCTGCTTCATTGCACACAGACTTCTGACCCACTAAAGGGATCACAGTGAAGAAATAACTGATTTGACAGTAATATATTTCAGACGAGGTATGGTAAACTGTGGAAGAGTCTAAAAACCCGTCTCTAATTTTTCTTTATATCCCCCCCAAAACACAAGCAAGCAAGCAAACCAACAAATAAATAAAACACATTAAATTACTGAATTATGTATTTTCTGGAAAAATTTCAGTTAAGATGCATTTAGATTTCTGACAGACTGTTTTGTGGATCAGAATTTAACAACTGATACTCTGATAGACTTAAAAGTAGTTTCTTAATGATCTCTCTTTGAAGATGATTCCCACTATTTAGTTTCCCACCCATTCCTCTCTGGTCCTGGAACATGTGTCATTCGCTCAAACATTATTCTAGTTTGTTATTTATTGTTCTGTCTGAATACTTTGCTCATCCCATTATGCATAAATTACTATGTTATATTTTTGATATTTTGTTGGTGTTTACATATGTACTTAGAAGCATGCAAGTCATCAGTGTATAGTTATCACATCATGGAAATATTGATGTAAATTCTAAATAAAGGAGAAATAAAATGTTATCAGCTCTTCTTGAGAGCCTTTCCAGTCATCATTACCTTCTCTCTGAAAGGAACCACACTACAGTGTATAACACTATATATTATTTTTGCTTCTTTGAACTATGAAATGGAATAATATATCATATAAACATTTGTGTGTAGATTCTCTCACTCAATATTGTGTTTTTGATATTCATTCACACTGTTAATCACAGTTCTAGCTTGCTTCTTCTCTTGCTTGATGTTTGATAAAATGAATACCAATTTATCTCCTATTCTGAAGGAGATAGACTTTTAATTATTAAAAAATGACCCAATAAATACTCTTGTTCATGCCCCATACCATTTCATCTGTTTTCCGTATCTAGGAGTGAAATTTCTGGGAAACGAGATATATTTATATTTTGCCTTAGCAGAAAATGACCAAGTGTTTTCCAAATTGGTTGTACCATTTTACATTCTTTTCAACAGTGACTGAGGGTTTTATTTGCTCCATATTAGTAATAATTATCATAACACATTTTTTAACAAACTGAAATCATGCTGGATAAAAATGAAATAAAAAGATATCAAAAATAGCAAAAGAAGTAGCAAAAGTTACAGAATTATAATGAAATAAAAAGGATCCAATTTCAAAAGTTACTTACACTTGTTTAAGCTCTCCATGCTTTCTATTGGCAGTTTTCTGGATGCAGCTTAAATTTCTGCTATAAATAATTATATTTGTATCAAACTGTACTATTTATTCCTTTACCTCAGTTTACAACTAAAGCATCATATTTATTCCTTTACCTCAGTTTACAACTAAAGCATCAACTAAAGCTATATGTTAGTTAAGTCTTTACTCTTTGAGAGTGAAATAGAGCACTAATAGGTGGTGCCATGTGGGATCAACCTATTTATGATACTACTCTTGGCAACTACACTGATTTCACCAGCAACTTCAAATAACATGATAGAGTTGTTTTCAACCGTAGACCATATCTTTTATCTTCCAATGTTATGACATAAGAACACTAGTGTTCCCACATGTCCTCTCCATCCTCCTTAATCAATGGTAGTTATCAACTTAATTTATACCTACAACTTGTATTTGGTCAAAGTTGACCAAATCTAATACCATTATTTAACCATTGATAATGCTTATAATTTACATATAAACTAATTCATCTATATATTTTTTTCAATGAACATTGAAGAAATATTCTATTTTTGTATTTCCTTCACTGTAGAGAAACCATTAAGAACTTGTATAACGCAAACAGAATGTTATAGTAGTCATAGCTGAATGAGTTTTCCATTACTCATTCCACTATTTCTCTTTACCATGTCTTCATGTTTTTCAAAGGAATTCATCATCCCGTCTATGTTTGATACTTGTATGAGACTTCATTTGTGAATGTCTTCTTTTCCTTATAATCTGGGCTGATTGCTTTGTAAGCTTCCGGAAAAATGCTATTCTGGTATAGGATGTTACTCTTCAACTAGGCGTATTCACAGATGAGTCTGGATATTGACGTCTTTATCTTCCTAGGTTACTTTCTTTCTTCCCTTGCCCTTCATTTTTTTCTTTTTTGTTATTGTTGTTGAATAAACTTAAACCATATATATATTTTTAAAAGATTAAAAGGAGGTAAACTTTCAGAGTTTAGATCATACAAAATACATTTATTTCATTCTCATACAAGATTGATTCCATTTTCTGGCTTGGCCAGGAATAAAACAATGAAACAAAGTTCCCCATGCCATTTGAAGGCCTCGCTTCCCTGTTTCCTGCTAGTTATTATTATTAATAAGTCAGAGGTGATCTTAGTCTTTCTTTGTAGTTGATGTGCTTCTTTTCTTCCCTAGAAGTTTTAAGGTGTTTTCTTACCTTTGACATTTTTAATTTTTTCCATAGTGTATCTAGATATGGGTTCTTTCTTACCAGTGAAAATTTAGTGAGCCTTTTAATGTCTGGAAATTTTTCTTGCAATATAGTTCTGTTCATTTCTTTCTCCCCATTTCTTCTCTTATCAATATTGCTGAATTCTATCAAGGATTTACTTTGGAGATTGATGTTCCAGCCTTTTTTTTCTATCACATTTTAATGTCCTGGGATTTTTTGTTCAACTTTCTTAAAAATGTCTTTAACTTTTCTTCCGAATCATCTATTGATTTTTCTTCTACTTATACATACATGTATATATATATATATATATATGACACATAATTTATAAGAGCACTTTATATTTTATTATTCCCCAAAGGTACCTCATTGTTTTTTTATAGATGCAATATACTTTTACTTCTCCAGTTTATTAAGTACAGTATTTATATATTTACCTTATATCCCAACATTGTCTTGCTTTTTCAGATTTATATTTATACAGTTTTTGTGTTTGGACTAGACCTAGAAAACCACCACTCCAAATTGGAAGTGGGAGGAGCAACGGGAGGGAGAACTCCAGGAAAACTTAAAAGAGAATTGCTAAATTAGGCTTGAATAGTTTTTGGAACAATTAAAAGTGTTAATAATGGATATATAAAAGTATGTAAGTTAGATAGGTAATATTTCCATAGTAATAACATGTGAATTCTGTCTGTTACAGAACTATACTGCTTTTCTTTCTCTTCCTCCAAATTGTGTAAATATATTTAATCCCATGGTACTTCCCATTCATTGTCATCAGAGTAACGAGTTACTACTAAAACACAATACTTTTGTTATCATTTGAATGTGAACTCAGGAGATAAATACTTTCATGCTGCCAGTCTGCTATTTCGACCAGAGGTCTAACATTGTGTTTTAATTATCTGTTCCTGTTCCTTTTTTTTTTCCTACTAGACTGAGTTCTGAAAGAAAGCAAATCTAATTAATCTTTATATTAGCAGTGATTCTTTTTTCAATCTATTCACCTAAAATGTGTGGCTTCTTCAACTCAGTCTCCTATTTTGTGTAGTCTATTATTTTTGATTCATTAAAATTATCATAATCATCTTCACATAACCTCATGAACAATTTTTAAGTCTTTTTGAACCATGAGAGAATTTTCTCTTAAAAGTCTATTTCTAGATGTCAGTATAAAGCAAAAAAAAAAAATATCATAAAATAAGTATCTACTATAAAAGCAACAGTATTAGAATCACCTTTAAAATATCTTTAACAAATTTATAAAATAAGCTTATGATGATAAAATGAATTGCTTTACAATGGTCTATCATTGCATGAACTCAATATGATTTTAGAGATCTTCCCCTCAAATACTGGACAAAGTGTTTCTTAAATACTTAATCTGAAATCATGTGCTTACAGACTGGTATTGATAATTACGGTAGTATTGTGAAATAATTTCTATTTTTTAAAATAAAGATTTTAATTTATGGATGCATAGTATAAACATAGTTGATGATCATAAGTCATTTGACTCAAACTCTAGCAAAATAAGAGTGTACATCAGAAAACAACCAACATAATTTTGAATAGTAAGCAAACTGACCCAACATTTACCAGGTCTGAATGAAAACTAAGGGTTTTTCAGAAGCCACTTCATAGCCCTCATTATCAGCTTGACATGAGACATTAATGTCCAGACCATGAAGTTTTATTAGTTTGAAAGGCTGAATTTTTATCTAGGCACGATCAGTAACAGACCAGACATAAACCAAAGATTATATTTTATATTGGCAAGCAAAGCCATTAGATGAGAGTCCTGTGAGTCTTCCCAACTTAATGCCAATGTAAATGACACAATGTAAACTCTATTTCATTCTATGTACTAGAATCCATTAAGTTCAAGTGTGCAATAAAAACCTACTCTCAAACTCATCTCTCCCTGTGAATAATGACTATAAAAGACTCTCTCTTTTTTCTAAAACAAATGCATCAAAATGAAATAATCATGGTGAGTTCCAAAAATAATAAATATTTTCTTCTTAGGAGAAAAAGATGTCTATGAATTCTACCAGATTCACATTACACAATATTTCAAGAAAAAAATAAGCTACAATGTATCCCAGGTAGGAACTCAATTATATAACATAGCACATTTGAAAGATAGCAATTCTACCAATAATGCAAAATATTTTTAGAAGGATCATGAAGTAAACTTAACATCTTACTGTATGAAATGAAATAAATATGTATCTATATGTAAAAGAATATTTCAGGTAAATCAAACTCCAACTGGATTTGGGTGGTATTTTACATTTCTGCAAACAAAAAATATATTAAACATAGAAACAACATGATAACATTTATCATTTACTAAGTTAGCCACAGTTTTTAAAATACAAACAGAAAATTATGTCAGGGATGTGATGAAATGGGCATCCACATTCACTTTGGGCAGGAGTGAAAACTTGTTGAGACTTTTGCTTTCTTTATTCATTCCTACCCACTTTATTAGTCACCAGCAGAAAAAAAGTCAATTAGATGGGGCTTTTGCTAAATAAGGGCTAATGTTTTATTTAGAATAGTATATAGAAAGACAGAAAATGATAGGTAAATAAATATCCCACATAAATGTTGATCATTATAAGTGCTTTAAATAAAGTAAAACAGTGACAAAAATAATGTGTGTGCACACGTGTGTACTCACACATATATAAGAAGGGGAATTGAGTGGAACCAACCAAAAGTCAACTGTCAGAGAAAACTTGTCTGTGATTTTCTTTGAGCCTGTCATTTAAATTATTTGGACCTAGGGTCCACCATGTTAAGAGAAAGTAAGGTCAAGGGCCTATAAGAGAAAAAAATGTTGTGCGTTAAAGGAAGAAAAAAATTGACCAGTATGACTGAAGCATAGTAAACAATGTAAAGGAGAGTGGTACATGAAGTTGAAATAGGTAGTTTGGAGCCTATGGCCTATCGTTCAAGTAACAAGCAATTATGTTACTGTATCCCCTATCAAGATCTTTGTTTCAAAACCATACTTTCCAATTATCTTGGAGTACTCCCAGTTTCTTCAATCTTAAGCCTGAACCCAACAATCCTATGACCCTACTAGAATATAAAGTTTATTGAACCTAAACATTTTCATTCTCTCTCTCTAACCTTCTTTGTATTCACTTTCTTCCTTACTCATTTTAAACTCCATGATGAATCATTCATTACAGTTACCTCCCTGGCTACAAAATCAAATTCTTTGCCTCTCGTTTCACCATAAGATTCCCACATTTGCATCCTTGACCTACCAGCTTACCCCCCTCCCCAATTTATATATTAATCTGCATTTACAAATATATGTGTAAATACGTAATAGGCAACTCATATTAATATTTTCAAATTGAAGATCTAATCTTTTCCCCCAAATCTGCTCTTTCAAACCTTTCCTAATTAAATTATAGCAATCCCATCTTCCTTGTTAGTTGGGACAAAATCTGATGGTGATCCTTGACATTGTTCATTCTTTCACACTTTATTTATTTGTTTGTTTGTTGGTTGGTTTTTTAAATGCCTACAGTGCCTGGTCTTCCGAGGTGGTCTCCCATCCAAGTACTAACCAGGCCTGACCCTGCTTAGCTTCTAAGATCAGACGAGATCAGACACATTCAGGGTGGCATGGCCATTGACTCAAACTCTATTTTTAACATCAATAAATTCTACTGGATATATTTTCAAAATACATGCAGAATTTAATTAGTTTTCCCCACTATCACTGATTTCCCTCTGGCTTAAATTAATAGAAATTCTCACTGGATTATGTTGATAGCCTCCTATCTGGCCCTCTTATTCTCACCCTTGCCTTACTATATTATTTTTTCTGTACAATCTACCAAGTCTCCTCTATTTCAGCCATACTAACCACCCTTCTGTTTCCTCACAATTCTTCTTCTTCTATTTCCATATTTCTGAGATTCATTCTATCATTTTCTTCAAAGTTATTTTCAAAAGTAGCTTTCTCAGTTATGCATTTTCCAACTATGATATATCAAATTCAACCTTCCTTCTCTACTCTTCTCTGCTTTAGTTTTTTTTTCCTATAGCATTTTCTAACACACTGTATAACTTAACAATCTTTTTTTTTTACATATTTTTATAGGCCACAGAGGTTTAATCACATGTAAGCAATAATGTCTTTTGTTTTGTTCACTGATGTATCTCAAGTGCCCAGAAGAAGTGCCTGGCACACAGTAGGTGCTAGAAAATATCTGCTGAAGGAATGAATGATTATGAGAAAGTATTTGCTTTGTAGTATAAATGTGCTATGACTTAACCCTTGCCAAATTTTACATAGATAAGAGTGAAATGATAATTACCATGTTGGTCAGTAAGTGTCTTTTTTTTATGAGTATTCATGTACTTTTTTCTTCTTTTCTTTTTACCTCTCAGCATTTTCCATAACAAATATGTATTACCTTGTAATGGTAAAATAATAAAGATATTTTATTTATTCACCTAATGGGAAATGTACAGGTATCTATAAATATCTAATGGGTTTCATAAAATAATAATACATAAAAAAGGAATTATCACTCTTAGCCATTCATTTCATCTGTGTTACATTTTTAACTATCCAGAGGCCAAATATCAATATGATGTTGAAGTGATTATAATAATGAAAAACATTAATCAGCATTAAAATTTACTTATGATATCATATGACTTAAGAGGGCAATACACTGAAATAAATTTTAAAAACACCATGATTCATTTTTTGTGTTGCACCATATCCTGCTATAAGGGTTTTGTGCTTAAAAAAAAGAAAGAAAAAGAAAAAGAAAAAAATAGTTTAATAAGATAGAAATAAAATCATGACATCACACTTCCAGGTGAATAAGAGATTAATAAATGACTTCTTTCTGCAAAATGAGGAAAGTCTAGTTGACTGAATTTTCTGGTTTAAATTTATCATAATGTTCTTATTTTCTCATTCATTTCTTGCATACAAGTTTTAAACATTTCCTTAACTTTTATTCTCTAGCACTACACTAGGCACTGCAGATGAAAAACTTGGAAAAAATACCGTCTTTGCTTCAAGGAGCTTTCAGGCAAGAGGGAAAACAAAAAATAATGTGATGTAGTAGGTACTATGACAGGAGGGCTGCAAGCTTCTGCAGTGCAAGTTCACAGGAGATATCCTAAACCAGGAACGTTCAGAAGTTGCTTTTCATTGGAAACTGAAATGTTCTCCTCATTATGTACAGTGCACCCAAGAGCAGTGTTTCCTGAGTTTTGGTAATTTCGTGTTATCATCCATAACACCAATATTTATTCCATTAGGTTATAGATGGCAGTGAGAGAAATTAGGCTGAATCTTTACCATCCCCTGGGCATTCCCTGAAAATCTGTTTTCTATAAAATTTTACCCGTAGCCTTTTATATTTTATTTGAGACTTTGAAATGTAAGTGAAATGTAGAAAACTCCAGGCAGCTTAAAACTAGTTAGTTGTATTATCAAGTAATAGGAAATAAAAACACTTAAAAATATCTTCCTTAAGAACACCCACCTCTGTAATATATCTAGAATTGTTTTTGTTTTTACAAGTTTCTAGGCTTTTCCCCTCCAAAGCATTGGGTTTGAAAATTTTAATTATGTATTAAAATGTTTCAAAATATATTAAAATTTCCTTTAAAGGGCCATATACCTAACATTTAAAGGAAATGTGGCTTTTATTTTTTATAATCAAGTACTTACAAGGAAAAAAAAAATGCTTCTTTAGGTCATTCAACAGTGTATACTGATCCAGAAATATTATAGTATCATTAAGATACCCATTTGAAGGTTGTTTAAATACCAATTTTTACAGACCTGTCAGTTGAGGTATTACTTTGTGATATATGTGGTTATTTGTGTTTTTTCACTTGTGCGTATACCTGAGTCTGACAGATAAAGAGAGCATTTCAAAAGATTTAGATTACCTCTTCTCAGATATAAGCTCTATGCCCTAAACACAAACAGAGGGCCAGTTGGCTCAGGAAAACAAATTGAAATCTGCCATTGCTGTTAGCCTGGACTGGTCTGCAGACTGCACTGAACTGAGTACCTGTAAAAAAGATTATAATATTCGTGGAGGGAAACCACGAATTAGAAGTAGTTATCACAGACATGCTGCTGAGATACGCTTCTTTCTCTGAAATTAAGAAGAACTAGGTACTGACAAAAAGAAAAGAATTTGTAAGAATATCTGTTGACTATTTGTTACTGAAAGTTTTGGAAATTAAAGCAAAAATGGAAGTTTTATCTGAAAACGTATTTCATAGTAAGCTTTTATTTCTTTAAAAATATGAAATATCTATTTTACATACATGTCAAAAATGCTTGCCCTTATGCAATCACCTATGCGACATATTTATCACTATGCTGCATATAACACTGGACTGGGTAGGCTGACCAGCAAAAAAGAGGTAGATATGGATTTGCCCTCAGAAAGCTTCTGACCTGGAGGAAAGATATAATTGTGCCAGGTATTACAGCACAAGATGAAAGCGAGAACTACCAGCAACTTTTAGATGACTTTCTTTGAGTGAGATTTAGTCTTTCTTAACAGCTGTCTCACCTTTACGCTCAAAGCCAGCTCTGTAGCCTCTCTTCCCTGACTGAACTACATCCTTGTTTAATTATTGAATTTTAGCAATGCACTATATATCTTTTCAGGCTTGTATATTTACAGATAAATAAAAGTGTATATTATTAAATGCTAGGAAGATCCCCACAAGCAAAATGATCTCTTTTCACTCCAGAATTCTTAAATACACATGTTACTTCTTTTCAGAAGTCTATTCCCGTGATAAATTCACCCTGTTCCTAAGCATAAACCAGCAAAATACTGCTGGATCTGATTCTAATTATTTTTGCAGAACTCAGTGTAGACACTGCATCTTCTGAGAAGTCTGTGCTCACTCCTCAAGACTATGTTGAATTCTCACCTGGCTCACATAACATTCTATAATTGTCCATAGTGGCTTATTAATTTGTCTATGAAATACCACTAGATAGTAAGCTCATTCTAGGCAGAGAGAGACTGCTTTCTATTCATTAAAAAATCTTTAGTGCATAACAGTTCCTGGCACATAATGAGTGTTCAATAAGTAATTGTTGACTAAAAGGACTTCTTCTAAATATCTATAAGGATATGTGCGCAATGCACACAAATACCCAATTATTCAAATATTTGCATACACTCTATCATATGTATATTAAAATAAATGTCATGTCTATATTTAGAGACTCAAGAGTGAAAAGGCAAAAGATGTACTCATGATTTTCAATACAATAAAATTTGTATTTTATTGTGAGATGGTTTAAATATAGGGGTTCATCCTTCTTACAAGTGTAGGAAATTAAAAATGTTTTTAAAATATTTTAAGTGATAGTTTTATTAATATAAAAATTATTTTGAAATTACATGATTTCTTTATAGGCTATATACATACTGTTTTTATCTGAGCCACTTAACATCCATCAGAAAACCAGCAATTTGGCAGCAAGTAAAAGAAAAACTGATAACAGAAGACCCTACTATGTGCAGGTGCTGGGCAGTCTAGATTTTTCAAATTCAGAGGGACATAAGGGAATAGCATAACTTTACCGCAAATAAAGAAACTGTCTTTATAAACATTTCACCAATGCCTTAGAGTACATACTAATAAGAATATTCTGATAAAAGAAAGTCAAGATTTTGACTGGAGGGAATTTTAAAATCAGAAAGATGTTGAATTATTAATGAGCCAAACTGGTCTTTTTCATTTTCCTTTCTAATCCAAGAAATCTTCAGGGGTAGCTGTTTGAAGGGTTTTTTTTTCCCCCATGTCCTCCTTCAGGCATTCATAAATATACTTGGAAACACTATCTCAGATATCACCCAATCAAATGATCAAGGTCACTTAGAAGACTAAATTAAACTTCTAATACACATTCACTGGTGTCATTTCAGCACACTTTTGATGAGGCTGTGGAAATGCTTGCTTTGAATGTCATTCCTGCTGGCTCTCTAATGATTTGTCAGTCAGCTTATTGCACATCAGATTTCAGAGCCTTACAGAATAAAATAAAGCCATCTTCTTTAAAGTGATTTTCCTTCATACTATATTAATTCTTTAAGATGGTGCATCAAAGATTTATTTTAAATCATAGAGTAATTAGTTAAGCTCTTGGTTACACAGTCACTCAAAATAAAGCCCCCTCCTGACCATTCTATTTACTGGAGGGAAAGCTCTGGCAGGCATAACCCTGAGCAGTTGGTTGACAGCATATGCAGATTAGAAAGACATAGTTTGGTTTAAATGTCTGTGAAAGCGGGAATCAACATCTGTAGGAACGAGTTTCAAAACTGCAATGACACAGAAATCATTGCAAGTGATTATGTAGTTACAAATAGAATCATGGCTGTAGTCCAGAAATATATTTTTTTTCTCTTTTCAGATAAGAAAAGTGTATGAATCATTTTCTAATTTGGAATTAAGCACTAATGATAGATCATTATTAATTTTTAAATCTGAAGAATTCTGGGTTTTTACTTTCCTTGCCTTCTCTTCCAGGTCCTCCTGGGAATAGTTACAAGGAGAAATGAAATAGGATATAATGAGAGGCAAATGACTTAAATAATTTACAACCTAGATTAACTGAAGTTTTTGGAACATATGTTACCTCAATTGTGAAATATATCTTTTAAAAACTGATAGTCTCTTTAATTGAACCAGTTATCCAAATAAATAAAAGTAATGCAGGCTCAATTTTGAAAAGAATTAAATGTGCATTTAAGTAATAAATACAGTAACTCATGCAATTAATCATAGCTATTGTCAAGAACTAATGAGATTTTTCTTCGCTTGTTCCATTTTTATAAACAAATTTGTTGGCCCTAATAAAACCACACCATAGATTACATACTAAAATTATTCATCCTATTTCTTGGTTTCTTCTTATTTTATGGAATATATATATTTTATAAAATATGCATCATTTCTATAAGGTTAAAAACTAATAAACATTAATGTGTAGATTATATTACACATCATCCATTTTAAGAGTTTAAATATTATCAATACTCTTGAAAACCCTTTTTCATTGTATCATACTTTACTACAACCATATGTAACCAGCATCATGAAATTTGACTTATTTCTCTTATAGGTTTACCTCATTTATATTATGGACTCTCAAAACCTTTTCTTTAATTTTCCACAGTCTTGACTATTTTATAAATTGTAACATATCAATATATTTTTCTGCTATTAGCTTTTAATCTTCAATGTTATATTTAGATACTACTGGGTATATGAGTTTTCGATCCACTTTTGAATGCTTATTTCTCATTATCTCCCTCTGAAAACATTTTAATTTCACCTTCCTCTTCTAAACTGGCTTTCTCAATGCTCCCTAATCATCGAATATCTATCAATACTATGTTTTCTAGTTTTGTGATAATGTCTGAAATATATCTTCTTCTTGGTGGCTTATCTAGGAATACATTGAAATAACATCATGATAACCTCCAACTATTTTATGGTTCTAATGATATGTAGTACCTAATGAAACTGTGATTATGACAATACCAGTTAATTTAAATTGTCTTTTTCTTTTCTTATTCATTTATTGGCTCAAGTTTAGAAATAATGCTATAAAATTGAAAAGCTTTTTAAAAAGTTCTTCTCATTCACTGTGTTTTGTTGCATATATGTCCTTAGATATAACAATCTATTTTTTGGTTATTAAAAAACTGCATCTTTTGTCTTTTGTAATCTAGTTTATTCCACCCTCCTTTCTTTTTCTTAACACTTCACCTGTGGAGAACTTAGTCTATTGCTGATGGCTTACTCATGGTGCAATTAACATGTTCAAATATTCTTTGTGTTCCCTGCAATGGACAGCTAGATTCAATGAATGTATGAGACTTAAGGTTTAATCTTCTGTAGACTTGGCAGTTGGATGCTTCTATTTTTGTGATATGAGAAGTCATTGATGTTTAATGTCTATAGCTATTAATTCACTGGTAGTGAAAGATGATAATATTCTAACTATCATTTTTTACTCAAATTTTGGTCATACTTATACACTTTCCTTACATTGTACTTGGTTATTCAATGGTACAGTTTATATAAGGAAAGCGAGATGGATACCTGATTCTTTTTATTTACCAGCTTTAAAAATAATAAATTATTTTATATTATTTGTCTGAAGATCATTAGTTCTATTGATATCATCATGAACTCATAGTTATAGAGATATTTGATTGGTTTTAATTTACTGCAGTTATTATCATTATTACAGTTCACTGTATTCCATTTTGATCCCGTACTCTAGTAGATTCGCCAAGAAGTGTTCATTAGAACAATATTTCCCATATTTCCCTGTTCATTACTATTTGTTAAAATTTTGTTTCTCTGGATAAAAATATTTGGATTATACTCTACTTCAGTATCTTGAATATATTATTCCATTTTTTTCTTTCATGAATCATTACTGTCAGAGAGTCTGTCAATAATCTTATTTTATTTTCCTTATAGTTTTGTGTTATTTTTATTTCTTGGTGACCTAAAGATTTCTTTTTCTTTAAGACCCAGGAATTTTATTAGAATAAGTCCTGATGTTGGTTGTTTAGGGTCAATATATTTAAAACTTCAGTGTGTTTCATTCTGCAATAACATGGATGAATCTTGAGATAATCATGCTAAGCAAAATAAGCCAGACAGAAAAAGTTGAAAACTACATATCACTTATATGTGGAATATAAACCTAAAAGCAACAAACAGAGACTCAAGGATTTGGTCAGTGAACTAGTGGTTACCAGAGGGTAAAGGGGAGGGGGAAGGGAAGGAGGTAGCTGGGGTAAAAAGGGTTGAATATGTGGTGACAAAAAGATACCTAACTATGGGCAGTGAACACACAAAGTAGCACATATATGACTTATCGTTGAATTGTACACTTGAAACTTACTGGGCTTTGTTAATTATTGTCACCATAATAAACAAACAAACAAACAAACAAACAAATAAATAAAATTCAGTGGGTTCTTTCAAGGTAAGATTTTTTATCTTTTTGTTTTATTTTGTTGTTTCTTTGAATTGTAGTTTTTAATCGTTCTCCTGCTTTAATTTTCTTCAATGACTCTTGATATTTGTGAGTCTCTGCCTGTGTTCAATATATCATTTTCTCTCTAATCCATTTTTATCTTCATTTCTTTTTGTTTTATATGATTTTCCTTGCATTTATCTTCTATTTCTTTTATTTTTTTCAAGTACTGCATTTGTTTGCTCTAGTCTTCCTTCTAGTTCAAATTTTTCTAAATTTTTTTCCATTTCTAAATTTTTCCTCACTCTTATCACTTTATTCCTGAATTTTCTTACTTCTGATTGCTGTATTTTAATGTCTTATTACATTTCGTTAATGTCCTTTAGCTTGTTTTGAAATAGCAAATTACAGTTTTGATCTTATACTTTCGATTTTTTTGGCAAATTTTTTGTGAGTACAGCTTCTGGCAAAACTTCATTGTCTGAATGGATATTATTCTACTCTTATTTATTTGTTATTCTTATAATAGCTTTTATGGAATTTGATGTTGATAAATTTTTGCTTATTTATTATGTACCATTAGTATCATTGATTTTTTAGGTCAACTTCTTTAACTTCAGAGAATTTCTTCCCCATTTCGTTTAGTGTTCAAAAACATAACAGCTAGAGATCTTTTGGCTCTATTCATCTATGTCTCTTTCATTCTCATTTTCTCTTTTCTTGTTTTTATGGTCCCTGTCAGTTAATTTGAATTTCACTCTCAGCAGAACCTTCCCACTGTGAAAGGTTATTTTCACTGTGTCTCATGCTTAGAAGGGACTCTGGTGGGTCAAGTTTCCTTCCAAACATCAATGGTAGTGTAAGAATAGACAATTTAGTACAGCTACACTAAAACCTACTTTAATATTTATTACTGAATTTAATCAAATAGTTGGGAGAATACAGATACCAGAAGAACCCAAAACCTCAAATTAATCCTTTTATATATATCATATTCCTCTTTGTGACTTCATTCTCTGTCTACAGCATAAGCTTGTCTTAAATACTCCCATAGACACCTCTACAAGTAGACCTAATTAGATTATATAATTGTTAAGTGTTATTTACATGTAGAATTTTTTATTATAATGTCATTTACTCCATAAGAAAGTATTACTGCTAGGTCAACAGGAGCAGAATATTTAGCATGAGGTTTTGATATTCTGTGTTTTTGACAACCATCACTCCTGAGTTTTATATAATTCAAACAAATCCACAGTATGCTCCCTTTTGTTGTTTCATTCTAACCAAAGGACCTTTCTCTTACTCCTTCACAGTTTCCCCTAAATTTACTAATTGTACTCTTTTATTTCTATTAGACTTTAGCCATTTACCATATCCCTAAACCATGTATTCTTTCTTTGATCAATACATACAACTTACTCAATATAGACTATAGCTAAATGATAATAACATCACAGATAGTAATAGCATGTCTTGCACTAGTGTAGATTTATTTCAGGATTCCTCAAATTAGTAGAAAAAATTCTTTGAAGGAAGGAGGTGAGATCCTTCAGATTAAAGACAAAGATATTTTAAACACTTTCTTGGTCTTAGAGAAATTTCTGGTATGTGTAGCTTTACCTAAATTCCATTGACCATGGAACAAAGTGGTGAGAAATTAGAAAAAATGGTTCCTCCTCACTTTCCAAGGGAAAAATATAGCAAACCTAGGAAGTGAACAGATCAGATTTTACCTTGTGAAATGTGAACACCACATTGTGGCCTCATATTTGGCCCACAGATGACATTAAATATCATATGTAATATTTCTAGAAATAAGCTACAGTTTTCTATATGCTCAGTCCACATTTATTCATTTTCTGCATTTCATTCAAAGATATGTGAATCAAAGCAGACTTGTAAGACTTTAAAGTATGCATAAAATATATCTTAGATTCATATGTTTGTTTTGTATTTCACAAAACATTTGTTTATGACTTCAAAGTCACCAAAAATGTGGTTTCTTTTCTGAAATAAAAACAATAACTTTCAACACACTTAGGTCAATAAGTACATTTAATCCATGTATCAAGTCTAAATTTCTTTAGATTTCTAGTCTGTTTATTCCTTTAAGAATTTGATGAAGCTTTAATCAGTTCAACATCTCAGAAAACCTGTATTTCAGTTGCATCTCTGTGGGAAATTACTTAGGGATTGTTTGAAATTGCCTTAAAAGTCTCATTGCACTGCTGGTTTATTCTTCCCTGGTATTTATAGCCACATGCTTAAAAAAAAAAAAAACTATGGAACCCCTGCAGGACTTCTCATTTCTGAACAAGCCTCCAAGGAGCAATAAAATATTATGTATTAGATACCAAGATCATTACTAGCATACTAAAGAAAGCCTATAGCGAAACACATTTCTGCTCTCCCGCTAAACAAGTGCAGGTGAGACAATGCCCTAAAATAAGAACATGCAAACTTTCATTAGAAAATCGTTTTTGTTTTTTTTTGTTTTTTTTTTCATATGTGTATTTCAGTTATCTATTGCTGAGTGACGAAGTGCTCAAAAATTTAGTGGCTTAAAACAGGGATGACTTATTTCTCACAAGCTGGGGTTGATCAGGATCAGCCCGGCAGTTCTATTCCACTATGAAATGGTATGGCATAAGCTGAGCATAAATATTTAGTTTCTTTGGATAATATTTGTCAGAGTAAAGAAGGTATCATATATTTTTAAATATATATATAGGTTACATTGTTTACCAAATATTTTGAAATCTAGAGACTAGTAATTTTTCCAAAGACTATTTCCAACACCTTGAATTTTTGGTGGTAGGAAATTTTTGGAATAAAACTAACTCATATTCCTAAAAACATTGATGTACATGCCTCAAAATAAATATTCATTCACACTTTATTTTAAATCATAATTACTAAAACCTTATGATTACTTTATAAAATTGAAATAATATATTCTTCAGAAGTTTGGAGATACAAAAGATAATTCAATATACTTTCTAGAATGCAATCAAATGGTAAATATACAGAAATACAGTTATTCTAGAAAAAATTATCATAAAATTCTGTCACTTATCTGACAATAACAAAGTCATCTCAATGTATTTTCCAGGATTTTTTAAAAAGTTATTCAAAACTACACTCATGGTTTCCAAGTTCATAACAGTTTTATACCATATGATCCATTAACAATTTAACAATGTCATTATTAAAGTACATTAAAAATAGAAAATTAATATTTGCATGAGAAACATATCATATAGAATATATTTAAGAGAA
Organism: Cynopterus sphinx; assembly: GCA_030015415.1. Lineage (NCBI taxonomy): Eukaryota > Metazoa > Chordata > Mammalia > Chiroptera > Pteropodidae > Cynopterus > Cynopterus sphinx. Next base: position 29,587,629 of record CM057392.1, on the reverse strand, counting down.
CATAATTAAGCACTGATGTTTGTGTCAATTATTTAGATTTTTGTTTAAATGTGATCAAATACATGAACATATCTAAATATTAACACTGAGCATTCTGGTAATTGTATAAGTTTTTTGAATTTAAGGTTTTGGTTGTGTTCACGTAAAGTCTGTATCCAAAATACTTTCCTTAAAAATTTTTGTAAAACAATTTTCTAAACCACTAATTTTCCAATGACATTAAGTACTTTATGAATGTTTATGAGAGTCATTTTGGAGGTAATTAGCCATTTTTTTTTGACTACCTAGTAGCTGAATTCTTATATTGTTTTAAGCGTTACCCACTTTATGAATCTTAGTGGAATATCAAGCCACTGTAGAAGCTGAGGTTTATAGATATTTATCTTTTCTCCCTCATTTGCACTAATATATATGTATATAATCTAGAATCTATCTAGCCCAGACTTTGAGTCAGAAATCTGTGGTGGAATGAACTGAGGAAAATGAGATAGGCTCTGGCAGGAAGGTGGTCTAGCTCCTGGGCATAAGTGGCTACATTGTTGCATATGGTTCTGATAAGGGTACTAGTATTGTTAGCAGTACCCAGTTTTGAGAAGTAGATTTGTGAAGGGTAGCAGAATATGCCACCCCAAAATATGCCACTTTGTTATAAGAATTATTTTGAGTTGAAGGCAATGATTCCTTGGAGTTTTTGCTATACTCTATATTACCTCAATCAAAGCACATGCTATTCTATTAATGTATTTGTTTATACGACTTTGTCATTATTGGAACATAAAATGTTAGAAAGGAGGCATTGTCTGATGTATCTTTGCAACTTTGGTGCTTGACACATTGGAGGTGTGCACTGAGTTATTAATGTAACTGTGTTTCCAGCTTAAGTCAATGTTATGTTTCCTACAGGATTAAGATATTCCTAGGCACATCTCAAGAATTGATTGCAGCAGGCCATCCAGGAGTCTATTCCAATAGAAGAAAATGACTGTTGGCTGAGTATTTACTGTGGGGCATGAAAGCACTGAAGAAAATTAGGTTTATCTAAAAACTAAGCTCCAGTCACTGAAGTATGCATTGCATCTGCACCAAACAGTTCAGTGGATGATCAGGCCTTAGCTTCCTTCATGACAGTAAGGAAAATTAGCTATAAGTACAAGTTAAATAGTCTATATGCAATACCTACATGAAGATATAACACAAAGATGGATTGTACCCACTTAATCAGAGAAGAGCATGTAACAACCAGTTGTGAGTACTACCAATGTTAGTAGCTCAGCTCAGTGAAACATTTATATAAAGGCAGAGGAAATGATGCCAGAGCCTATGCCATTATCTGTAATGACAATAAAACAACTTTACAGGGGTTCTTGGCATCCATGGGTATTAACTACAAACTTCGCTATAGGAATCCAGAGTTGGAACAGGAGAAAAAAGAATAATAAAAGTCGCCTGTGGCAATCTAGAGCCATAAGTAAGAGCTGTATGAAGGAATATATCTAGTATTTATTTATTTATGTTTATATTATATTTATATTTCTGCTCTGCCAGTTGGTCCAACATTAATTAGGCTTTGTCAATAGAAGGTGATAGATGGACACTGTGAGGCCATAATAAGAAGGGACTTAACTTCTTGGTTTCAGTGTACTTTTGTGCTTTTATTTCTTTGGCACAGCTGCTACTGTATCAGCCTGCTTCAATGAAGTCTGAATCTCAGCCCCGGTAGAAAATTCCTCTTCTGTGTTCTTACTTCTCTCTTTATTCACTTCTCTTTGGTCTGATATCTGCATCTGCCATTTCTGTATACCTTAGAGTTCTCTTTTACCACTTTTGGTAACTGACCACATGTACTAGTTTATAATTCTTTATGTCAAATGTTTTTTCAGTTCAAATTACTGGTGTGATTTATCTTTCCTGGTTGGACCCCGACTAGTACATACGTAGACTTTTTTCTTTAAATTTTAGTATTTGTAAAGTTTAACTATAAAGTACGATATATATCAAAACAAATTCTTGATATCATGGACATTGTGTGGAGGATGAATCTAAGTCACATTTACTTCAATAAAAGTTCAAATAAAGGAAATATTAAGCAGATAATGGTATAAATATATAAATGTGACCTGAAGGATGTTTTAAAATGGGTGAAATTTAGGAAACACTGGACTCTATCCATATTTTACAAGAATGCCACGCAAACTTCTATTTATCTAAAATTAATTCTCAGTTTGCCAATAAATTAATCTACAAAAAAAAAAAAGAAAGAAAGAAAAAACCAACTCCCTTATGCCAACTAAATCATCGATGGAAAAGTACATGGAAAATATCATTACTATTGCTATCAGTTGTCATTTGTAAACTGCTGTTGTGAACTGAATGTCGTTTTGTAATGAATGTTATGGACGAAGTGTGAAGAAATAAATGTCTGTCTTTTAAGCCATCCAACCTTTGGTATTTTGATATGGCAGCCCCGGCCGACTGGGACACCTGTTTATAATATGCTTCCTCTTCAATAATTTTTTATTACTGTTTTGCAATAATCTTGAGAAATTGTCTTTAAGTTTACATTTGACATAGGAGGAAACTGAAGCTCTCATAAATATAAATGTATTAGTATCATGGTATGGACTAAATTCCTCTGATTGTCCTACTGGGAAGAGAAACACAAAAAATTTCTTAAAAAAAAAAAAAAAAAGAATTGGTGCTAGTGGCAAGTTGTAGAGAGAGAGTTTTGAATGAAACCGGCTCTTGATAAGAGCAAGATACCAATTCTTTCCCTTGCCTGTAAAAGCGGATTTTCAGGTTTGGGGCAGCTTATCAATGGTCATGGGTGAATAAGAGGAATCTAAGGCTAGAGGTGTCGGTTCCAGAGGCATGATAACTGAGACCATGTAGTCTGGTTTTGGTTTGGGGCAGCATATTTAAAAATAGAAATAAAAAGTTATCAGGAAAGAGAAAACATGAGATTTACCAATGAAATTCTTAAAAAAAAAAAAACTTTGTAATTATTATTTAAATGTTTACTTAATAATTTTAGTATCATATCCTTGGATTATAACTATCACTTTTTTCATTATATAGTAAGTCTATTTTGTTGTGACTTTGTTAAATTAACATTTGTTAAGTAGAGCCCTAGGCTGTCAGATGGTGAGCTTGTGGTTCAATGAAAGATAAGAAGGAAATTGCAATAGAGAGCAGTTTATTACTCAGAGGTCCTGGGGCAATATGGGTGCAGGCCTCAGCAACCACCTGGAAGATGAGGGCAGAGTGGAGGCAGAGAGAACAGGGCAGGACCTGGAGCACACGCCTGTATTAAGGTCCTCCTGTTAAGTGCTTCCGTGTTCCCAGGCTAAGGCCAAATGGGTCAATTTGAACCAAAAGAGTGGGGTTGTGATCATTTTGTTGGTGTCTTAACTAAAGGTTGCATAAGTGGCAAGGCCCAGGAGATGGAGAATGTTTACCAAAAGGCGGTTGGGGGCATCAAAATAGGAACTTTCATTTATTGATGATTCTGGCTATTTTTAGAGATATGCTTATGGGAGGTGCTACTGTCAGTTCAAGACCCCTGGAAGCCACTTGGCCACACAAAATAGAGGAGAGGCAGCAATATTATGGAGTAGTTCAGCTAAACTCTCAAAAGGTGTGCCTGAATATTCTAGCAGATATTGCAGTGGGCAATAATATTTTAATAGAATTATATTTGGAATTTAAAATTTACAAACAGAGGACTTCAATGTTATCCTAATAGAGGTTAGTGATAAAAAGAGCTAAAACCAGTTTTGTAAGTTAAAAATAGGAAAGATGAAAAAAATAAGTAATTTCATAAGATTAAGTTATTTTATAAATGGTGCCCTAAAATCATACTTTAAAAATCATTAGTTTATTATTTTTACATTAAAACTTTAAATATATAATGTTTATGTCTAGATAAGTCTTAAAATTTGAATATAGAACTAATTTAAATGTTGAAAATGATATGAACTGAATTTTATATAATGTTTTTAAGCTTGTTTTTTTATTAAGTCTATAGGAAATATATTATTTTAATTGATGTCTTGGACAGCAAAGTTCTTGTATAGCAAAGTCATAGAAAGACAAATATGATAAGGAAATTGTTACATAAAAAAGTTAAATAGTTGATACAAAAGAAATTCTCCAAAGAGTCCACACCTGAGAATAAAGTGAGAAGAGGCAGGATTTTGTTCTCTCCAGCTAGTGACTCATTAGGATTTCTGCTATACACAGAAGTAACAGAAATCATGCATTCATTCAGCTGTTCCACTAAGATGCACTTCATCTGAGTAGATCAAGCTTCAGAGCTGGAGTAAAGAATTTCCATGCCCTGTCTTGCTCCTACTTTCCTCCAGGCTTGCTCTCTGCAAGGCAGTGATTCCTGACTTTTCACATACACTCTATCATTAAACTCGCAACACAATTCTATTATAGGATAGAAACCAACACTTAAGTTACTCATCCAATGTCACAAAGGAAATAAATAGCAAAAACAGAATTCAGAACCAATTCCGAAATCCACTCTATCTTTTATAACAGAGCAGCTAAGGATATGTTAGTAAATTTTCAGTGCCAACAAAATAAAACAAAACCAAACAAAAACTGAAAACAATTTGACCAGCAGTTTCTCTGCTTAAGGATATGTGAGGCTGTTTCAGATGTTCTATGAGTCATCTTTACAGAATCTTAAACTAGGACAGCCTTGAACAAAATTGTTAAAACAAGGGAGTTTATGCTTTCTTCTAAGTCTCTAGCTTATTTCCTATCCATTAGTGATACTTCCTTTATCCCTAAACAACTTGCATTATAGCTTAGTTCCTGTCCTTCTCTTCTTGTTGTCCAACCGTATTTTCCATTTGAGAACAAAAATCAATATCAGACAAAATAAATGACTGATATAAACTTACAGTCTTAACTTTGCAAGAAATATTTATATTTAAACGCTTTAAAGCCACAAGAAAAATAACAAACTGTGTTGAAATCACTCATTAAACTTTGGATAGAAAAAGTATATCGAGATGGATAATAGCATTCCTCTCAGAGAGATCAGAACTGACACGATTCAATACAGCAGTCAACTTTTTGTCTAAATTAAGATAAATAATGAAAATTGGGTTACCCTTTTATGTACTTCTAACATTCCGATGGAAACATGTCAGCCATACTGAATTTCAAATCCAAAATTCCTAGCTTATTCAAAAACCGATGTGGAAAAACACCACCAAAACGAAACTGAGTATCCCAGAAACATATTAATGGGTTTTCTTCAGATTTAAGTCCATTAAAGAATCCAATTTTAGTTAGCAGCTACATCTATCTGGAGTAGAAAATAGTCTTTCTATTAACAATTTAATGTAACCCTACAAAATTCACATAATGGAGCATCTGAGAGAAAGAAAAATCATGTGAATCAAGTAGATCAGTGGTCCTCAACCTTTTTGACACCAGGGACTAGAGCTCCAATGAAAATCTAATGCATAATGATCTGAGGTGGAGCTGAGGTGGTGATGCTAGCACTGGAGAGTGGCTGTAAATATACATGAAATTTCACATGCTTGTCTGCTGCTCATCTCCTGCTGTGTGGCCCAGTTCCTAACAGGCCATGGACTGGTACTGGTCCATGGCCTTGGGATTGGGGACCCATAAAGTAGACAGTTTCAAATATGAAATAAAAAAAATTAAGAATGTTCAATATTTTCTAAAGTATTGTCAATCCTAAAATTGTTAGAGATCAAGATTAACAAGCATGATGGTACAAAACAACATGCCAGTGTGATATTATACACAAGTTAGTAACACAAAAAATCTTTAATATCTGAATTGAAAGAATGATTAGATTCAAACATTAAGTAAGACACTAAAGGGGTGGAGATATGATATTGTGAGGACAAATATATGTTATTAATTACAAAGCAGTATATATAAATGTGTCGAATTAACTTTACTTATAATTAATGATGAATGGTGCATCTCAAAACTGATGCAGTTGAGGCAAAAAAAACCTAAGCATCATCATTTTTCATTAGCAATTCTCAATCAATTCTTTGGGTTGTTTCTTTAAAGTTAAATGATTTCTACAGCACCATTTCCACTAATTGAACTAGATAGACTCTTTTATTATATTTCAAAAGAGTCTAGTGCTGTAAAAAGCAGCCCCAAAGAAGTATTATTTCTTGACCAGTTTTATCTTGTCTGGATCAGTTACATTTTATTCCAAACGACTGGCATTCTATTGACTACAGTAGCTAATTCTATAGCTCTGATCAGCCAAATCTTATCTATACAGCTCACCTGACATTTTATTTGAAGTAGCCATAAGAAGTTAAAATGTTCCATTGTTCTTATTTACTATATATTTACATTGCCTTTTATTCAAAAAATAATAGGTGCCCCAAATGATAAGTGACTTTCCTAAACATCAAACAGAGGCATGAAACGGTGGCCTTCACACTGTGCCAGGCCCCCCCTCTAGTTTCCCTGATGACAGATTAATGAGGCTGTTATTTCTACTAACTTTCAGCTTTCTGAAATCATATACAGAATATTTCACAGTCTGATCATTTACGCCAATGACTGCAAGGAGAAGATTATAGGAATACTACAATATGCTGTCTAACCAGTAATTAAACCTCTCTTAAAAATGAATAGTGTATTTTTAATAGTTTCTCCAGCGGTTTCATGAACAACATATGTTCTTTTAAGCAAGAGCTCATCTTTCATCAACACCTAAATTCACAGCAAGGCTCAGTGGCTTTTTTCAGTTGGACGCCTGCACATTATATCATCCATCATCCTGGCATAGCAACAGTAGTGGAACAGAACCATTAACCTGTCACTGTGTGATTCAGGAAGGACTGTAGTTTTCAAAGGAGCTTCAGCTTGGATCAGAGCTATCAAGTATGTGGGATGTGTACGTGTATATATACAAATATGTGCCAAACAGGGCCTTAAAATTCACACTGACAAAAAGTCTCAGGCTACCTGAAAAACAGCTTGGAGAAAAGATGAATGTTTACGAATGTTTAAGCAACATAAAGTTTTACTGACAAATCTCCTTCCTTATTCCACATTCTATTCTTCCCTTGCTTAGCACATTTCTATGCACATGGGAGCCCTGGGCTAATTTTCATGGTTATATGCAGAAAGAAAAAGGTTTTGTAGACAAATAATAATACATTTTGATATATCAAAGCAGTCTAAAGTGTGCCTGCGATGCAGAAAAACATCCCTGGGACATGTAATGACAATATCTACCGTTATTTCAGCTCAGGTCATAGGGCACTTTTGTTTTACAACAATCAGAGTGCAATGAACTGAAAAGGGGTGTCAGGTGAATCCAGTTCTGATGTACTTGCTAACGAGCATGATTTTTAATAGGGAGTTCTGAGAATTATTATTCTTTGGGGCTGAAAATTGATTCATAAAGCAACTGTTTGGGTTAGAATCCTGGCCCTACAACTTGTTAACTGTGTGGCTTGAACAATTCATTAAAGTTCTCTGGCCTACTGTTCGCTTCTTTAAAGTAGGAATAATATCAGAGCCTACCTCATGGAGCTATTGAGAGGTTTACATAGTTTTCTTTCTTGGGCACAAGGCATACAATTCACCATGCTTAAGATCACTGTATGGGAAGCAAAATAACTTCAGTAGGTTGTTTTATGTAATAGCAACAGCCAATGCCTTTTTCTTTCCTGGCCACTAGACCCATGTATTCTGGCTATGGGAGGGGTGTTTTGAGTCAAAATTTGTTCCCCAAAAGTATACATTGAAGTCATAATCCCAGGTACCTTATAACATTATTTGAAAATATGATCTCTACAGATCTAATTAATTAAGATGAGGTTATACTGGAGTAGACCGGACCATAATTCAATATGACTGGTGTCTTATAAGAGGACAAGAGACAGAGATAAGGCCATATGAAAATGAAGGCAGATTTTGGACATAGGTTGTCACAAGTCAGGGAATGCCTGGAGCTATCAGAAACTGAAATGACCATCAATTCCACATCATGTAGAAGCAATACTGACATTCTCAAAAGCTCACCTTAATGTATTTAATACATGGCTGAGGAAAATGGTAACCTAGACTAAGCAGGATATTTGGATGCACCATAACACAGAGCAGAGCTATAATTTTTTAAAAATGAGAGGTCTTAGTATTCACAAATGATGTTAATTGTTAGAAAAAAAAATGAACATTTACTGTGTACAAACATCACTGGGAGCCTCAAAAAAATTATAGCCAAGGTCTGAGAGTACCTAACTGATTTTCTTTTGTAGCATGACTTAAAAGAATCCCTAGCTTTGTGTTTTGGTTATGCTTCCAAACAGTCAGTGAACCTCAGTCTCTGAACTGGGACCTTCGGAAAGGACTGGGGCAGTGGAATGAACAGACCTGTGGAGTTAGCACACTAGGCAGCATGTTAGCATGCTCCCTCAGGAGAGTTATTGTGCAGATGATACAGCCGGTCATAATGAGCACTCACTAGTCATATGCTCCTCTCGTCCTCGCTGGACACCTCAGTTCATCAGACCCATCCTCACTGATTGAATAATTATTCATGGAAGGATGACACTGATGAAACCATATTGTATTTTATCAGGCACATGTAAAGTGAATTCTGAAAATGATATGTCACATATATAAATGTGTTTGAAGTTTCTTAAAGTTGAGAACATAAAAAAACATAATTTATCTTACTGTTTCCAAATAGCTGCATGTTTATTAAAAATGTTTTTTAAAACTGAGTCTGGTTTTAGAAGGAGGAATGTCAACTGTCTTCCCAATCAATGTCCTTCTTCCAGTCATTTTAACAGAGAAATGATTCATCTTTTAATTACTACTATGCAAATTGGCCACTAAAATGATTAAGCCAATTACTAATCATTTATAGAGTCTTTAACTATGGTTTAAAATGGATCCATAATTATTTTCAACACTTTCACAATATACATATTATAATGTGCACACACAAGCTTACACAAATCAATTAAGTTAACTATCATATTCTTAATATTAGGGTCTTTTTTTGTAGTTTGTAGATCTTCACTTTCTGTGAAATGTTACAAAAAATTAATTGTTCATAAAGAAAAAAATAACAGAATATAGATGCAATTTTAAAAAGTGGAGCTATATATATATATGCTTGAAAGGCATTCATTAGTAAAATTGCAGACTAAATTTTGCTGTGATTTTTTGATATACAATGGAAACTCAAGGGTTTATCAAGTTTGTATTTATTGCCTGATAAATATAAAAACAAAGAAATTTATTAGTGTAAACATTTTTAATGGCACTGAATTTAAAAAGTTAACCTGAAGTATTTTAATAATGAAAATTCGGTGACCAAGGATTTTTATAACCAATGTTTATCCAGAAATACTGTCAAATAAAAAAACATAAAACAAATCTAGACTTAGTAAGTAGAGACTTGATTCAAAAAGACAATTGCAAAGAGGAAAAGGGCCTCTTGCAATAGGGGCAACACTAAGACCTAAGAGCTTCAAGCCTCCGAAGAATTGGACACAATTTTTTTTTTCTTTTATAAAGAGAACTAAACAAGGCTAGAAAGGAACCATGTGGGGAAGAGAATGAAAGAGTAGTGACTGGAGAGTAGAGGAGAGAATTTTTTATCCTCTTATCTGGAAGGGCTATGTGCTGGCTCAAATCTAGGAATTATCAGGGAAGAGAAAAGCATATATAATATTGGATTAATAAACAATTTGTTCCCACTGATCAAGCAATTCAGTTAATCATTTGTGAGGCAGAGACTGGGAATTTGAAGAGTCTTTGGCCTGACATAAGTAAACAAGAAGAGCCATCTGTGATTCTTTTCTGAGACATATGGGGACGGGTAGGTCTTAGCAATAAGCCATTTCGCAGGACACAAAGGATGGTGAGTTCTTATCCTTTGCCGTCTTCTAGGATCACAGGGCTTGAGTAAAGTTCAACAATATCAGATGGTAACATGCTTCAAATAACATTTCGAAACTGATATTGTAAAAGTTGAAGATGCTATTCATTTTCATTTTAGTAGTGTTTCTGATGAGAAGTGCACTATAATCCATGTAATTTTTTTACCTTAATAAAGAGATCTTGGATAATCTGGAGTAATAACTAGCTAACATGTCGAGGTAATCTGAATGTTTTTCTCTTCACAAAATTCACACTTTGAAATCCTAATGCCCAAGGTGATGGTATCAAAAGGTGGGTCTTAGGGAGGTGCCTAGGTCTTGAGGGCAGAGCCCTGTGGAATGGGATTAGTACTCTTACAAAGGAGACCCTACAGAACCCCTGCCACCATGTGAAGACAGAGCAAGAAGGCACTGGCTGTGAACCAGGAGTCCTCAGCAGGACATAACCATGCTGGTGCTTTGCCCTCAGACTGTCCAGACTCCAGAACGGCGAGAAATGAATTTCTGTTGTTTTAAAGCTACACGGCCTTGGTGTTTTGTTTCTGTGGCTCAAACGAAGACATATGTCTGTCATAAACTCTCTCAAATATCAAATTAACTCAAATAAGCATTTGGAAAATGCTATGTTAACTATTAAATTAATGGTTGAGTTCTCTGGAAAACATTTCAAATGTTGAAGTTCTATATTGTTGACTGTTAAGGGTTTTGTGTGTTTTATGTGCCAGATTGAGAGAGAGGTTTTCATTTGACATACTGAAGAGTAGTTCAGTGTTTGAAAAATTTTTGAAAATATATTGAGGAAATGCTCTTTTATGTAAAGAGTAATCATATATTTTTTCTAAGTAGGAGAATAGTATTATTACATTGAATTTTTATTTTAAAACTCAGCAGTGTGGAGGTTATATTGTAATAAAAAGATTTATATGATACAGATTCACTTACTAGTATGATATAGATTCACTTTCTATATGCTTACTTAGAAACAGTAGCCAACCAAAACACCTTTCTGCCACCTCGGAAAAAACAGATCTGATTTTTTCCTGTATATATGTTTCACTGAAATTCCAGAATTTGGTATCTTTCTGAACAGAAATTTCTCTTTGTGAAAAAAATATTAACGATTAACCTTCAAGAGCCTCCAAATAACCTTGACGCAAACTCAGGGTTCCTCCTAACTTTCCCAGGGCCAAGATACTGATGAGTCTTAAACAATCTATGGCATTTTGTTGAACACATATTATGTCACTCATTAGTTAATGTTAGTAAATGATTTACTTCCTCAAAAATCGCCAAATAAGTATGGAACAGGGAAGTAATGATTGAGACGTTAACTGGGAGATGGTTTTCTATTTGGAATCAACAAGATTTATACTCAACTAGACTGGGTTAAGAAATCACAGATCTGGAGAAACGAGGTAAGTGACATGGCTGAATATTTCACCTGCATGTGCCCTCCCTTCAGCCACAATAATTTGGCACTCAGGCAAGAACAAAAGTGCCTTTGTAGGACCTTTGGGATCCAGGTACAAGCCTGCAAAACCCCAGGGCCAAGACTAAGACCAAGGAAAATCATTTTGAAGACACAGGCCTGCACCCTGGCAGCTGCCTCACTGCCTGTCGTCCAGTTACAGACCCAGAAACAGCTTCACTCCCTGAGGACTCTGTTACACCCTCATTTGGCTTGGTCCTTTCATCGGCACCATATGCCAAAGGATCTGGGAGCAATCAGGCTCACCATGCACCAGGTAATAGGCACACAGACCTCAGTTCTGGCTGTGGACCCTAAAACTGGCTTATGAACTGGCTCCAGCCGCTGTAAGCCATGGTCTGGGAGCCCCTGGAGGGAAGCCTGCCAAACTCGATCAGACTGCAGATTCTAAAAAGGCCCAGTAGCTGGGCTCCTGTCCCAGCCACAGTCCATAAACAATCTTGCTGGCACAGGGACCCTGAGAAAGTTAGTACCATCTGCTCCCTCAGAGATGCTTAAAGTGCCCTATACGTGGCTCTAGCTTCTGTACAGCCAGGCTTCCAGTCTGCCAGCGATCCTGGAAGTCCAGGTTTTTAGCAAACACCCCTGTCTGCAAGTTCCAAGATCCTGAAGGTTCCCTATATACAACCCAGGCCCCTCTCACCCGCTGCCCATGAGGGCACAGGGACCCAGCAAGAGATACTCCCATCTGAGCCTCCAGAGCTTCTGACAGGGCCCTATGCTATGCACGGCCTCCTTTCAGATACAGGCCATAAGCAGGCCTACCAGCAAGGGGACCAGGTAGGAGACAGTCATGTCCGTGCCTCAGGAAATTCTAAAAAGCTTCCTAACAAGTAACAACACAATTAACAGAATGGGAAAAAAAATATTTGCAAACAATATATCAGCTAAGGGATTAATATCCAAAATATATAAAGAATTCATGCAACTGAATAGCAAAACCAAACCAAAACAAAATAATCTAATTTAAAAGTGGACAAAAGACCTGAATAAAATTTTTTCAGACATCCAAATGGCCAAAGTCTTGAAAAGATGCTCAAGATCACTAAGCATCAAGAAAATGCAAGTCAAACCATGAGATATCACCTCACGCCTGTTAGAACAGCTATTCTCAAAAAGAAATAACGTGTTATGGAAAACTAGAGTATTGTGGTTCCTCAAAAAATTAAAAATAGAGGTAGCAGTCGATACAGCAACCTCATTTCTGGGTAGATATGTGAAGAAAATGAAATCACTACCTCAAAGATGTATCGGTACTTCCCATGTTCATTGCAGTATTATTCACAAGATATGGAAACATCCTAAGTGTCCATCAATGGATGAATGGATAACAAAAATGTCATATACATTTATTTATATGTCAGATTTTATATATACGATGGAATATTATTCAGTCAGAAAAAGGACATCCTACCATGTTAGACAAAGTGGATTGAACTTGAGGACATTATGCTAAGTGAAAAGAGTCTGATAAAAAAATACTATATTATCTCACTTTTATGTGGAATCTGAACAAAAGAAAACTAAACTTAACTAAAAAAACAAACAAATAAAACCCTCTTAACTTATAGAATCAGAATCTGAATACAATGGTGGTTGCCAGGCACTACGATTTGGAGGAAATGGGGAGATGTCAGTCAAAGGTTACAAACCTCCAGTTATAAGACAAATAAGTGGTGAGAATCTAATACTCAGCATGATGTCTGTACTGTGTATATCATTGAAAATCACCAAGAGGTCATAAATATTTTTATACATACACACACACACACGGTAATTATATGAGGTGATGAAAGTGTTAACAAATCCCACTATGGCAATCATTTCACAATGGACATGTGTATCAAAATAACACGTTGTACACTTTAAGCTTGCACTATGTTACATATCAATTCTCACTCAGTGAAGCTGGGAGGAGCAAAATTTAAAAAGCACCGGTGTTCAGTCTGAGGTTTGGGGCCAAACTGGTCAGTGCTGATGTTCATTAACTAAGATGCAAGCTTGAAAGAGGAAGAAGACAGGTGAACCTTCTGCAGCCAATGCTGTGGGAGGAAATGGGGAATCCTCTTCAATCTGGCAGCTCTTGATCCTCTTTGCCTCCCTCCTCCTGATTCTCTTGGATCAAGAATACAGCAAAGTCAGTAACAGAGATCATGAGCTGGCACAGCTGTTGGCGTAAACCAAACCAGGCAGAAGCTGGAATGCTGAAGAAAATTCGATCACATTTTTTTGGGTATTAACTTTAAAGTTGCATTTCCTTTGTCCTCCATTTTGATTATCCTCTCTAGACCTCTTTGCCTTCTCTCTCTGCCTTTATTTTTAGTATTTCCATTGAATTCTGGTTTCAGCCTTATTTACTGCACTTAAAATAATAATTCTGTAGTAAATGCCTTTATAATCCTCAAATTATTTCTTTGTCTTGTCAATTTATTTTTTCGACTCTCTATTTTGCTTAAATATATCTTTGAGCTCTTGTTTTGACTTTTAAATTACAGTAATTTATTTCTATAGCATATAACACGTTATAAAAATGATTGTTTTTATTATTTTTGCATCTTATTCTTTGGATTACATTTCCCAATAGCCTGATTTTTTCATCTTCCTTTGCAAACCATATGTTTTTGTCATTTTTGTTATTTTTATATTTTTGTGTAATCAGCATGCTATTCTTAATTTGACTCATGTTTAAAGTAGCATGTTCTATCTAAGCTTCCTAGTTAATCCTTTGCAAAAAAAAAAAAAAAACAAAAAAAGCAATTATTTCATTCCCAGGTTCTCGACACAGTGTGAGGGCTGTAAATTGTGTTAAATCTACCTTTTTGGAATCCAGGGGCATAACCCACATTTTAAGAACCTGACTTTGATCTCTCTTTTGACATGTTTTTCTGTTATATGCTATGTGTCATTCCAGTTATACTGGTACATTCTATCACAATGGATTGACACCCCTAAGCCTGAGGAAATTTCCTAATATGGCGTGAAGCTTTGTAGCCAATGCTTACCTTAGAGAGAGTATGTAGTTATTATTGAGCACTACATCATATCCTTCATCATCATCACAAGTTCAAAAAGTGAAAAACTTAGAGCACCTAAGGTTTTGACACAGTGTTTATTAGCACATTACAGGAGCAGAGAATCTCACCTTGAGCACTCAGTGTGTCTCTTTGTTTCATACTCCTATTCTCTGGGGAACCAAATATATTATTGTTTTTTGTCCACAGTACTTTTCAGTTATTGTTTATTGTGAGAAGAACTAGCTCACTGTGTTTATGATAACTGCATTTTCTCTCTCTGCTTTTATCACAGACAGGAAGGATAAAATTTTGAGCAGCTGTAGTTCCTTCTGTCTTTGTTGAGACAGTTTGGTATCTAAATTAAAAGTAAGTTGCAGTCAGATTTTACCCTAAAAATCTCAGCATGAATCTCCTCAAAATAATAATTTTTCCACATAACCACGCTAAGAGATTTTTCAAGGACTGTTCCATGAGTCTTAGGAAGATATTTCTGAGTTTTGTCAGTCTACCTTCTTTCTTAATGTGGCTCTTGATAAGGAAGGGCTTTTTTAAAAGTTAAAAATAAATAATAAACTGTAATATATTACGAATCCCCTTCCATGTTTAGGATTATTTCACATCCAAACTTCCCGTTAAGACAACACCTGTTTCAACCTTAATGTAAGCTTAATATTTCAACGTGCAATTTTCACCATTTTGTTGAAATATCGCGACTTAAATAGCTTTGGGTTCAACTGAAATTTCTTTGAAAAATTATTTTAAGTGGTTACCCAGGATTCTTTTGTTTGTTTCAGAGCAAACAAATGCCTAGAAGTTGGTTAAAAGAAAGGTAGGTTGTCATTTATTTATGATCCAGAGATACGTACTGTAGTCGAGTGAATAGTGGCCTCAGAAAGACAGTCTTAACTCCTGGAACTTATAAAGGTGACTTTGTTTTAGGGGAAAAAAATGGATTTTAGGTTGTAATTAAAGATCTCAACGTGTGGTCATCCTGTGTCCTTATAAGAGAAGAAAGGGAAGATGGCACAGACACAGGAGACTGGGAAGAAGGCCATATGAAGAGGAAGGCAGAGACTGGAGTTGTGCTGTGATAAACTAAGTAATGTCTAGAAACACTGGAAGCTGTAAGAGGCAAGAAGGGAATCTCCCCTAGAGCCTTCTGACTGTATGGCCTCCAGAATTTTAATAAATTTCTATTGTTTCTATCAAGTTTGTGGTAACTTATTGGGACAGCCTTAAGCAACTAATACCTGTGCTTTGAGTGGGACCTTCCTCCAGATGAAATGTGATTAGCAGGACATGAATTCTCTACCCCTATAGAGACACTAGCAAAATCTATTCCCATTTATAATCTACATATTCTCATTAGTTCTGCATTTCAGATATTTGAGAAATCAAAAGGCAGTATAACACAATGATATAACCACAAACTTTAGAGATAGTCCTGCTGGGTTCAAATTACAGCTCTACCATTTCTTAACTGTGTGACTTAGAACAGGTTTCCTGATATTTCTTTACCTAAGTTTCTTCTTCAGAAAGTGGGAATAATAATAGTATGTACCTTATATGTTGTGAGAAATAAATGACTTAATAATATGAAAGACTCAGAACAGGACCTAGCAAGTAGTTGCTGCTAGAGTGGGATAGCTATTTAGCTAGTATGATATTCTAACAAGATGAAAAGACAGTTATGTGAAGAATAAAAATCTCACTCAGTATAAAAACCAACACTTTCAATATTGTTTAGCATAGCCAATTGAAGAGTAACTGCTTATTAAAAGTTAATAGTGCTGTTAGAGATGGTAGATGAAATGTGCCCTCTGCCTACCCAGTGGGATGATATTTACCATTACAAGAATATAATGATAAATGAGATTGAAGACAGTTGTCTTATTTGATTCAGAAAGATATCTTTAGAGAGATGAATCACATGAAATAAATCTTTTTAATCCACTCATCTTAAAGATGAATTAGACTTAATGCCAATTTCAGAATTTAGTTACCTAAAGTATCTGACATATATAATAAATATATTTAGATATTATTAAATTCAGGAACCTTTCCATTGTGTTAAAGACAACCAAAGATTTAATGTGTATAGTATGAGGGCTAACCTCCATTTTGGGTATAATTTCAGAAAGCTGTGCAATCCTTTAGAAGATAAAATCTTCTCATACAGATAAAATAATATAGGCAAGCTCCACTCATTTTACTGAAAAAATTAATAACATACATTTACCTAAAAAATGTACTTTTACTGTATTTTTAAATAGTAGACACCATGACAGTGATCCTCATAACAACCTTGCAGAATAGATTTCATGTAATTGATTATAAAAATGAGGCTCAGAGAAATGAGACTTGCCCAAGAACCCATGCCCTCTGATTCATTAGAGAAAACCCTATATTAATTACTCAGCCAGGTTACCTCACTTTATAGAATGAGAAAAGTATAGACTTAGAATTACTAGAACAAATAGTCTATAATTCCAATGATGCAGTTATAGAGAATGGCATCTTCTATTCAGTTACCTTTGGGACAAGGCTGTTGCTATCTTGTATAAAATTCATAAAACTCAAATGAATGCAAGAGGCTGTCACTTAGGGTAGCATCTGGAACTGTGAGAAATTTCACAAAGTTCTGTACATTGTTTAGGCCTTGTCAAAAAACTTTTTCTCTTAATTTTTCCTTCATAAAAATACTAATCATATAAACAGAAAGAATATTATCATGTGCACAAATATACTTACTATAGATTGAAAATGTTAACCTGTGTAGTGCATACATATAGAGTGACACATGCATATGTTTTTTTCTGTCATCTAAAAGTAAGCTGCAGCCAGATTTTACCTTAAAAATCTCAGTATGAATCTCCTCAAAATAAGAATTTTTCCACATAACCATTCTGAGAATCTTATTTAATATTTTTATATTTTAATTTTGCTTAGTTGACTCTACTCCTTATAACAAGCTCATAGCTTTTTCCTTCTGTGGCTTATAAAGTCTCACTGCAGATACCAATAGTACATTCAGTAAGGAACAAGAAGTCCAGCAAAGTTCACTGGTTTCTTTATATTTTGAGTCATTATAAAAATTTAACTTGGTTCAAAATTTTAAGTAAGCAAATTTTGATCAAATTACACAAAAATGTATTGCTCAAATGCAATCAATAGAATATAGAGAAATATTAATGAAGTTATAAAATTTATGAGAAGGAAAACATCTGAAATGGAGTTTGATTGATGATATCATTTGCTACAAACAAGAGTTGACTAACTCATTTATTAAAGGGGAAGATAGTAAATGTTTTCTACATTGCAGCCAGACAGTTTCTTTAATTCCTGTAAAAAAAAAAATTGATGGAACATAGTAAGTACATTGGAATGGACATTTGACATTGGTTAAAATATCTAGTTTTAAGATGTGATTTATATCCACTAACATCGAGGTGTATGTTGAAAATTTACCTTATCTATTTAAGTTTATTGCTTTTCTTCTGTCCTATACTTTTTAAAAATGTTCAATATATTTATAATCAGATAAAATACTGTTCATAATATACCATGTGTGTCTTAAATGAAAGTAATATTACATTGAAATCTTGCTGCAGACAACTATTTCATACTTTAAAAAATTTAAAAAGTTTGTGGCGTCATAACATCATTCAATAAATACTTTTCATGATGTCACTACTTGACTATTGGTCCAAATAAATACATTATTATCCCAAGACTCACAACTCATTAGAGAAATGTTGCAAGTTTGTGAAAGAATATGTTAGCCATCAAGCTTTAAGGTCAGCTTTGACTGGAAGAATTTTAATTAGAAATCACTCAAATCCTAAATATCCCAAATAACAGTATTTAAAAACAGTATGAATTGGAAGCTTTGGAACAATGGGAAATTTTACTTTCATTGACCCCTTAAAAACACAAAGTATTTTGAAAAAGAGATAATAACAATCAAATTTATTTTAAACTGTCTATGATGACTCATCTATAATAGCTTCCATTTATCATAGTTTGAATGGCGGCTCTGCTATGTAATATTTGTTAATCTCTGAAATTGCTTCTTCACTAATAAATCTATACTACTAATAATCAACATTAACATCTAAGTTTCTTATATAAATTAAATTTTACGATGACTGCGAAGCACTAAATTTCAAGTCAATAAATGTTAAGTGATGTTAATGCTTATGGCTATCTTGCAATATACAGCATTTCTTTTGCAAAGAATTTTGTCTGTGTTCTGCTGTTCTCCTTGCTTTAGCATATCTTTCTCTCTTTATTTTAGTCTTACCAACTTAACCAATTTACATGACTGCCATTATGCCACTGATATGTGCTCTGAATAAAATAAATTCTCTGTCAAATATATGATCATAATTTTAAGTTTAGTAGGTCAGAAAAACTTTCTTAAGAATGCTAATTAAAACCGTTATCTGACTACACAGAATGTTTTTAAAAGCTACATATGTATGCCTCTATTATATATGCATAATGTAAGTAAGTAGTCTTTGTTGGAAATACCAAAAAGAGATCACAGTATGTTACACTCACTCAACAATTATTTCCCATGCTTCAGAAATCAGAAACTGCACAACCTACTTACTTTTCTTTCATTGACCCCTTAAAAACAAAACACAAAGTATTTTGAAAAGTATATATACGTATGTATAAAGAAAAAGAATATTTCATTAACACTTGCTCAAATTAGAGATTGTGGTATTGCCTCTTACACATCCTAATATTAGGTTTTCATTTTTAAATTCTGCATTTGGTAGACAGGGACCTTCTGCTTCTGATTATAACACAGTAGTTTATGTCAGACCAATCATTACAACAACAATAAATAAAAAGCAGAATAAGAATGTAGAATTTTAAAAATTTTCTTTAGAGGCAGTAGAGAGTGATCAGGATACTTTGCTACCCTGAGTGAGTTTTGATTTAGGCAAAACAAAAACAAGTGCCTTGCCTGACTTGCTCATACAAACACCAGTCTTTGATAACATAGTCTGCCCAGCTCCCTGCAGACACCAGGAACTGTTTCCAGGCCTGGAAATGCAGGCTGGTTTTCAAGATGACTACAACAGCCGGGCGGTGGTGGAGCAATGACAGGTAAAAATGAAGTCATGTTTTTCAATTGTTTTTACATTTCCTTTTTCTTGGTCAATATTTTGCAGAACTCTAATTATTAAAAATGCTGCTGCTTTAACATGGAACAATTTAGAACATGAAAAGGGAGACTGAGTTCAAAAGCCCCTTGTACAATCATTCTAGGATTAGTTTTTTGAAGTATTTTGTTAAAAATCTAGACACTTTTTAAACTTGTAGTTGGCATATAACATTACATTAGTTTTGGGTATACAGCATAGTGATTCATCAAAGTTTACAAAGCAATCACCACAATAAGCCTAGTAACCATCTGTCACCACGCAAAGTTACCACAATCTTATTGACTATATTCCCTAAAGTGTGGATTACATACCCGTGACTTATTTATTTTATAACTGGAAGTTTTTACTTCTTAATGCCCTTCCCCCTTTTCACCCATACCCTCTGGCAACCATCAGTTTGTTCTCTGTATCTATGAATCTTTTCTTGTTTGTTTCTCTTGTTTTTTAGATTCCACATATAAGTGAAATTATATGGTATTTGTCTTTGTCTGACTTATTTCACTTAGCATAATCCACAATTTGTCTGGTGCAATTAAAAACAGACAATATACGCTTGTTTACCTATTTGTTTTATAGGTTTTCCTATAGTAATAGCAATAAATGATAACAGATGAAAGTACATATATAAATACAGTTTCACATATCTATATGAGCATATTTCTAAATATTTTTTTTTAAATCAAACTTGTTTTTCTGCTCATATCTTTATATATAAATGGTGAATTGACACATCATTTCATAAATCTCACTGGAAATAATAATTTAAAATTGTTCTCCTTCATAGAATACAATTATAAGTTTAAAATTACTATCGTTTAAAATCACTTAAGTGATTTCTACATTTATTCTAAAAGCAGTGGACTTCTCTTCAAAATCCCAAAGAGTCTGTATCATTTCTCCTAACTTTTCTGCTTTATAATCATTTCTCATACCACCTTAGTTCTCCACAAGTAACATGACATTCTAAAGATTGCCTAAATACATATAAATGTGAAAGAAATTCCCATTTCAATTCATTCTGAGATTGTAATAGTACATTTTTCTAGGGATTGTCTGGTCAAAACTAGAACTCCCTCAAAATAGCTTTGCAACTGCTATTCAATATTCATTCACTGGAAATGGCACAATGAGACCACCACATGATGAAATGCTGTGTAGAAGGAACCAAATGTTCTATAACTCAGGAAGAAAAGAATTTTAAAAGATATGCACTAAATAAGTGGAAGCATGCATTTCCAAAGATTTCTTTTAGCATTTTGTATTGTAGTATAACATTACTGTAACTAGCCATGATTCACAAAGTGCTAATTTTTATGGATAGAGAAAAAAAGCAGGTGTTCTCTATGAATACTGATCTTTACCGTTGTTCTTAAAATTACAGAAATAAAGCCCAGCTGCACTTATACTCATGTTTTACATTAAATTTGCTGGGAATGGATTTTTAACATTTAGATTATATAGATTACAAGCACTAATTTAAATAAGAACCTTTTATTTTTTTAGAATTTGCTTATCCTTAGAAGTAACAGGCCTTTCTTCTCTTTTTTCCTTTCTTTCTCTTTCTTTCTTTTTTTCTTTCTTTCTTTCTTTCTTTCTTTCTTTCTTTCTTTCTTTCTTTCTTTCTTTCTGTCTTTTTTTTTTTTAAGTTCACTTGTCAGTGCAAAAGAAAAATTACTCAGGTATTTCATTTAAAAAAATACCTCCTCAGATTCAATCCCATTTTAGAAAAAAAAAAATGAATTGTGTCAACTGTTTTAATGAATTCACTTTTTAATCTGTATATTTATTTTAAGAATGCTAGTGAATCAAGACATTTGGTTTCAGGAGTCACGTTTTTCATGGCCACATGTGACAGCTTCTAAGAACAGATATTTTGTCATGTATAATATAGTTTCTCCATTCCCAATGACTGCTACCATTTTTTTTGTTATAATTTTCTATATATGTGTAAAAATGTTTTATATCTGTCAACCAGTCCATATTATGTTAAACTGTCTTCTTCTATCTATTGACTTACAGTGATTTTTTGATATCAGATGGAAATAACTGCCATTTTTATACAATGTTTTCATATCCATTAATAGGATTAAGTACTATTTACATACTTATACTTTATTTTATACCTTTAATATTTATAAATGTATGCCAGTCCACTTTTTCCTTTATATTTTAATTTTTATACCACAATAAATGCTCTTTTTTATTTATATAGTTTATTTCTTTGTTACTCTTGTAAAATGTGCTATTAGTTTTAACATATTATTTCCATATCTTATAAAATTATTGAACTTTCTTAAGATTTAGCATAATTTATCTGTTTTCTTCTTAATTTGTCCTATGTAAAAGAACAAATTTAGTTCTATTTAGTTCCATTTTCTTCTTTATGCACTGTCTAGAACTTCTATTAAAATGTTAAACAGAAGTGTTGCTAGCGGGCATCATTTTCTGTTTTTGACATTAAATTGTATGCATTGTTACAATATTTCATGGTCTTTTTGCATTGGTAAATATAGTTTACCCAATTTAGAAAGCTTCCATTTTTTTTCTAATTAAACGTATTTCATTTTTTTCTATTTTGAGAGGTTGTTGAATTTAATTCTATTTCTGCATCTATTAATATAATAAACATAATATAATGTTTATCAATTTATTTGCCTAAGCTTTAGTTCTGGGAGGTAAAAGACGATGATTGGCAAATTTTAGAAAGAATAATATGGATTTGGATGAGGAGTGAGATAAAGCAGGTCTTCCCAAAACAGGACATATGTTCAAGAAGAATGGATAAGGAGGACTGAGTAACCAAATAATTGTTCTTCACTCCAAGTTAGCTTCATTAACAATTAATTGTACAGCACAACTTCACAAACAGGATGTGATCAATTTGCCACTGATTTGTGCTCTTCATCTTCTTGGTATTTCCCTCTTGTGTCTATATGTGTTTTCTTTTAGATTATAAATTGTCCTAAAATTTTCTCTCCTTTTACCTGTTATAAATGTTAATTATAATAATTACAATTATGATTATGACAATGATTAGTATTGAAACTGAACAGTTCTATAAGATGTGGGAACCAGCTACTATATCCAGTTTGTCAGAGGTGTGGGGTAGCCCAGAGACTCTCAAACTCTTCTGAAGTGAGGATAGTCTCCTGGGAGTTTTCTTAATTTGTGTAGTCTGCACTAAATCCAGGTGATTCATATCTGCATTGCATTATAATTATTAAATTTTGCAGGCCATGTTCCAATCCTTTTATATATGTAAACCTCATATTTTTTACTCATAAATTGTTTCTTATGAGAATGAAATGAAAAAAATATGCATTTATAGCACGTGCGATGTTTGACATTTAATAGACATTCAGTGAATGGGAATCATTTTCATTTTTATAAGTGATTAGCAAAAGTTAAAGCTTGCAAGATATAAATCTCCTCCTCCTTTGGAAACATGGAAGATTGACAGTATTGACAACAACATGGCAGATTATTCCACTCACCTATTTGCAAAAGGTTGAGCTGATCTGAATGTAGAGCTTTGAATCACTAGAGTTTTAAACTACTTGATACACTGTAACATTAAATTAAAAATTATGTAAGTGTATAAAATGAGATATTTCTTAGTTTGGTAAAGCTAATAAAATTGAAATATATTATATTTTCAATGAAACTTTGAGTGCAGGGAAAGAATAAGAAAAACAGAAAAGAACCGTGAGAACACACAGTAATGATTGCCATGAGCTAGATCTACTGATGGTTGCTAAAATTAGTGTACAGTTTACACAGAAGTAGAACACTTGCCTCAAAGATCTTTTGCCACCAAGACCTCTCCCACAAGGAATAATGTAGATGCGAAATGAGACTGGAAATTAGATCGTGAAATAAAGAGAGCACACTGGCGGAAAAACTGGTGCAATTCCATAAGTTCTGTTATCTAATTAGAATTATACCAAGGTTAATCTCCTGGTTTTAATCATCGTTCTATGATTATTTAAGATGCTAACCTGATAGAAAGCTGGATGAGGGGTAAATCAGAACTCCAGATTATGTTTGCAAAATTGTGTAATTCTAAAATTATCTCAACATTTAGAAAAGTTTTAAAAAGCATATCTTACTACTAGTTTCCAGGACATTGTGCAGAAGGGAGAGAATGCACTCTAAAAGGCACAGGGAATTTTGGGGGGATGATAAAACTGTATATGTGTGTAGGTGTGTATAACTGTGCAGTGTAATGTACTCATTACATTGTACATTTATTTAGGCTGAATTTTTGTGTGTAAATTATGTCAAAAATATATTAGTATGTTATATGTATTACATCTAGAGAATCTATGGATTACAAGGAAATATAAGAAGATTTTTTAAGTATTACTACAATAAATTTATAGTTTACAGTAACTTATTCTATTTCTAGATTTTTTTTATTTTTTAAATGCTATTTTAATCTATTCAACATAACAGTTCTCCTAAAAATCCTATTATAAGTACACACTTCGCTAATATATTACAGGTTAATTAATAATGAATTTCGAGACAACATCAACAAATGCTCTGTCTTTTCACACTGTGTGCCAGGTCAATGTCTACAACCTAGAAATTAACTTTATTTATTTGATTAGGTAAATCACTGAGGTATACCCTAAAAAAGTATAACCAAAATGGCTTTCTTTTATTGCATTCTCACTAGGATATAGGCATTGCGTTTAAACAGTTTATGTGGAATATTAATTTAGATGTCAGTACAATGACCCACGATGTGTCATTGTTTCAAATTTAGAGATTAACAAACTAAAGTTTACAGGAATTGAGTAAATTGACAAATTTATCCAATCAGTATGTGCCGGAGCCTAGACACAAACCAGAGTGTAAGGCTGCCCCCTTTTAAGCATTACTACAGTGATCAAACTCTGGGTTTCATTTTGCATTGCAGTTTAAAATATGTAATCATCTTTCATTGGGTTTCTATCAAGCTAATTTACACACTTGTCCCATCCCTACACAACATAATATTTCAAAAACATTTTCTAGCAGTAAATCCCAAAGCGTTTATCTTTTTATCTATTAAATATCTATTAAATGTAGAACTACAACTGTGGACAGAAGCCACCAATTTAAGTTTACCTTGCTTTCTAGCAAACTAATATCTAATTGCAAAATCATACCGAGTTTATTAGAAGCCGGATATTACCTGATTAGAATATAACATTTGGGATTAAAGGAAATTTCTCAGAACATAAGTGGCATGTTCAAACGGCCACAAGACTTGAGCTTGTTTCTTGCTTTTAATCTTGGCTTCCATAATGTTTGACTTTCATGCAATATTTATATTCAAACTTAATGTAAAAAATATATTTAAGTAACACCAGGGAATTAATTAAACTTATAAGAAAAAAGTATTTGTGACTAATTTCATAGCTTTTGAGGGTTTTAAAACAAATACCATTAAAAAAGATTGACCATACACATCAAATTCAAATATTTTTACGTGACAGGACTTCAAACAACTTTAATTTAGGCATTGTTAGTGTTGCTTTATTTAACATTTATGGGATGCTAGAAACATTTAAGACTAGTGTAAAGCTCAGAACATTCTTAAATATTTTAAGATAATGGACTATCTATGCAAATAAGTATTTAGTACTTAAAAATAATGTCCATAAATTATATTAAATTAAATAACCTTCAAGTATTGATATTTATCATTTACATCTATGGAATATACAGTGAATTAGAAAGAGAACCATTTCTAAATGTTATGCAAAACATGTTTTTACTAAGCATTATATTTATTGCTATGCAGGTGAATAATATTCAATAATGTATTTTGCTATATTAAAGAATCTTATCATTTATTTTCATCACTCTATAGTGTTCTATTCTGCATATATGTATAAAAATAACATTTTTTCTTAGCACAACGTAATATGTGTAGTATATCAGTTAAAGACTAGAATTCTAGCTACTTTTACTCTCAATTTTCTTTATTTTCCATGTTCCATCGAAAATTCCATGGTTCACATCTATAATCACTCACTTTCAGAACCCTGGCCCTCTTATCCCTTTTCTTTTCCACTCATTTAGCAAAATTCCAAACAAGGCATGCCTAATTATCTGTGTATTTCATGCTTCCAATCTAAACAGCCGATCACGGCTGGAGCCAATATCTTGACTGATGAACCTGTCTCATTCTTCATAGTAAAAATACCATTAATCAAATATTCCTGCTGGGATGAAAAGCTAACTTCTCTATTGTGCCCTAAATCCAACCCCCTCTTATTTTCTCTGGAATGTCGGATGTACATGTATCTCCTCCCTTCTGTGTATCCTATTTAACCTTTCCCATTCAGCAAAACTTTTCTATGTCCCCTTTATTAAATTCAATAGTCACTTCTAATGTCTCGTCTCTTTGTCTCTTAAGAACATTAAGTCTATACAAAGACATAGTAAGATAACTACAATTTGTGACATTATGTAGCTGAAAAGCTACAGCTCTAAGGGATTAAGAACCTTACCATAAGGGTGTAGGGACAGTATGAATTTCCAGCTTAGGTCTATCTGACTCAAAGTCCATTGTCCTTCCACACCACTATGTTGCTTGGGTTGTATTGTTGATTAGATAAATGACAGAGCAATACTTGTGGTATTGTGGCCTGTTGCTGACTTCTACCTTCTTGGATGTAGGGGACTGAAGGATTCTTGTTTAAAAAACAGAATACAGAAGTGATGGTCTGTCATTTCTAATTTATAAAAAAGACTGTGACTTCTGTTTCAGATATTCTTGTTCATTTTCCTTTGAGTTACATGCTTCTGGATGAAACCATCTGCATATATTGAGGCCTTCCAATGGAGATGCCCACATGAATACACTTAGAAGAGGGATAGTTTGAAACCTGCTGACATACCAGTCAGTGAGCTTAGAAGCAGAACTTATAGTTAAGCCTTGAAATGACTGTAGTCTGAGCCGGGATCTTGACTGAGGCCTTTTGAGAGACCCTGAGTCAAAACCATCTAGCTAAATTGCTCTCAGGTTCCTCACCCATTGAAACTATGAGCTAATAAATGCATTATTTTCAACTAAGTTTGAGATAATTTAATATGTAGCAATAAACAACATAATACTTAATTTAAAATACATATTGAATAAATGAACAAAAAAAGAAATGAATGAATGAATCCCAGGGCTTTATTTGAGCACTATATCTATATCTAATTCTGATATCCATGACATGAGAAAAAGAAGAAATTTATCAAAGGGAATTAAAAGTAATTAGGAAATAGTATTAGCTAACGTCATGATTTAATTGTCTACAAATATAATGAAAGTAATTGCACAGAGAATGTGATTAGGTTTAAAAACAAGAAATAGTTTTAAACAGAAATGATTATAAATAAGTTTTTCAAGGAAGAGTTTCGAACTTGGACATCCTCTCATCTACTGAGGATGCTTTAAGCCTGATGCCTGAGGGCTAGATTAGATGAGGTGCCTACTGCCGTTTGATATTATGATAATTAGCACTTATTGAGCCCCCATGGGATGTATGTCCTATCCTGGGTGCTACTTGAAAGCTAGTTTAAACATGATTCTTTTGATCTGATACAGAGAATACTCCATACATATTAATTTTAAAAAATATTCCCAACTCATTTAATTTGTGACCTCTTGCTTTTCTGAATTTATAACACAAATTGTCTATATAGCTCATTTGGCAATCATTCATGTACTGGCTTGTGATATTTCCTGAATTGTTATGTTATTGATATTTAATTCCTCATGTGGGAAACCTTCCTGATTCATTATTTCTTAATGTCTATCTCTGTATTTTAACCATACCAAACCAGGCAGTTAAAATTATAGGCAGTGAATCCTAAATAATTTTGATAATGACCATATAAAATATCCATCTTACTATCACATGTTAGCCCTGATGTGCATCCATGCAATACACCTCTTAAGCTCAAGTATTTGTACTCCCTCCTAGTGTTTCTGTTGATCATTTACAGAGTCCTAGGTCATTCCTCATTCCTAGGAGATTTTGCATCATGGTTTACAGTTATGATTCTCCATAAGTTTAATAATCACAATGTTCGGGAAATATAATTAAAAACAAATTCTTCTACCAACCCTGGAACATCTTTACAAAGGTAAAATAAAAAACAAAGACAGTTTTATTATTAAATAAGTACTAAACTGGAATATGACCTGCATATCACAATCTGTTAAGAGAATGAAAAGATAGAAATAAATCTCATTTTATATAGTCAAGCAGATATAACATATTATATACAGATTTCCAAGATAAACAATACCTAGTCCTCGAGT
Organism: Cynopterus sphinx; assembly: GCA_030015415.1. Classification (NCBI taxonomy): domain Eukaryota; kingdom Metazoa; phylum Chordata; class Mammalia; order Chiroptera; family Pteropodidae; genus Cynopterus; species Cynopterus sphinx. The sequence continues at coordinate 29,559,709 of CM057392.1, read as the reverse complement.
AAGAGGATTTGACAGCACTATTTGCCTCATGTAGTTCATCCTAAATTCACCTAGCAATGGGGGTGACCTGTGTTGGCTAACTGACTTCATTCAAAGGAAAGACAAACTTTTCATACTTTTATAACAAGAGATACTCATAACTTTAAGTAAGACATCCACTGAAGTTGGGCTCCTACCCTCTCATAGATGTTTATATTTAAAAGAGACGGCTCCTAGGTCCTTGAAAAAGATGTTCCTGGGCCATACAACCAGCAAAAAGCTTATGCAATTTCTAAAAAGATTTGTATACATTTCAAAGAAACAGAATTTACAGCTACAAATTTTCTGAAATAAATGTTTTAAGAAAAGGGAGAGAAAAGATTCTTATTTTCAACAGGGAGAATTAAGCTTCTTATTTTTTCATTTTTATTTGTCCTTACAATGCAGATCTTTTTAATACCCGGATTCTCTGAGTATGTCCAATTTCTTTAGCTCTCCACTTCTGGAGTTATAGCTTAAATCTTATACTTACCCTAATATAAGTCCTATATATTCTCAATATTAAGCATTCCTTTCTCCATCAATTACCTTTGATTTTCCAACTCACTCCCTCAGAACACAACTGCAAAGCATCCCTGTATCCACCAGTACTACAATCCATTGACCTTATACACATTTCACTATCCTCCACCCCCACCTCCCTGATATTAAGTTTTGATTCTATGGCTTTTCATTAAAACCATTCCAATGTGTATATTCTTAACTCTATTATACTCCTTTCTCTGTAAAGATGGAAGCCAGTACAGAAGAAATCCAACCTTCTGTTCTCCTCACATATATCTGAGAAAGATGAATGTGGCGGGAGAGAAACACATAACCATGCTAGCTGGTCTCATCTTAAATTCATGACCATAAACCTCTAAAGGAACCTTGGTACTGCCAACAATTCTACGACACTTGTCTAATCTGTTCAATTTCCTTCTTTCCTAGGCAAGTATTTCCTACTTTCTTTTCTCTCCTTCAACTACTTTCCCCATCTTCAACATTTCCTCTTTCACTAAGAAAATGAAAGTGACTGTCAGAAAACTTTCATATGTTCCCACATCTATTAACCAACCTGCATCTGTAAATATGTATTCTCTGGTTACTATAAAAGAGCTTGCAGTGTTCCTTTCTAAGGCCAACATCTATCTCCATTTGTCCAATAAATCTATCTCCTCTCACCCACTCAGTAACATTTACCCAGTATTCCCCCCTTTCTACATTTCTGTCAGCATTAAGATTTGATATAATAATGCCAATCTAAAAATTAGAGCAATGTATCAAAAAAAAAATATCTCAGAACAAACCAAAAAACCCCTTTTTAAGCAACATTCTTGAGCTGCTTCTTATTTTTTTTTTTTTTTGCTCTCCTGTGAGTTGAATTCTGAGTCACTTATTTGTTTTCTCCTGTTCCTCTCATCTTTTTCCTCACTAAAGATGTTTCAACAAGGCTTTTTTCTCTTTCACCATTCTAAACAGTACTTGTCAAGGTTATTAATGACTTCCCTTTGCAAAATCTCCCTGTTAGCAATGAGCTCCCTGTGGTCATTCTTTTGATTAAAATCTACCAATTTCTCACCATTCCATTTAGAATACAAGCAAATGACCTACAAGGCCCTGCATAATATACATTGTCCCTGACTTCTCACACACATACACATCAACCAGAATTCTGGCACTTTTCTCTATACCTTCACCTTCAATTTTTCTCTCATTCACTTCACTCCAGCCATAATGATTTTTAAAATTTTTTCCACATGTATTCAGTATGCTTCTGTATCAGGGTTTCTGTATTTGTATTCTTTTCTGCCTAGAATATAATTCTTATACATATCTATATTACTCATTACTATATTTCCTTAAGGCTTCTGCTTAAATTTGATTTTAACTTCTTTCTGAATATTCTAAATTAGAACAACAATCTCCCCTTTCCCTTCCCTGGTACTCTGGGTCCTCTTTATCCTGCATGTATACCCCCTGAGGTACTTGCTGTATGTCTCCTGCTGCTAAATGCTACATTAGAATGGAATTATCACTGCCAGAGGTGCTGTTTCCTATTCTGCCATAGTAAAACACTTCCTAGTAGAGCATGTACTCAACAATTGTTTGATAAATTAGTTGGTGTTCAACAGTTCATAATAACACCTTGCACTCTACATTATGTTTATTTTTCTTGCCTTCCCAATGAAATAGCACAAAACTATTATTTTTAGGAATCTCAGGACTTTGTCACATTAATGGGGAAGCATTTATTTATCAAAGACTCACAATATATAAGCTTATTGGAGGCAGAGTCATTACCTTATATTTTTCATTAGGTCTTATATCTTTGTCAATAGGTTGTTACTCAAAATGCGCTCAACAGAATGTGATAATTATGTTTTTAAATGCTTACTTAGTTTTTTCTTAATTTAGTGAAATGTATCTAGAAAGTTAACAGATCATTCTTCAAAACTATTTTTTATATTTCTCACAAGTCAAGTGCTACAATGTCTTTCTTAAGCTATTTTTGTACTAATTAATATCTTCCCCATTAGGTCTCACTTTCCTCTTCAAAATTATCTCCCATGATTTTTCAACATTCTTATTGGAATCAAACCAAGCAACTTTCTTCAATGTCTTCCATATGACAGGCCTGCCAACCTCACTGCTCCACCTATAACACTTTCCTTATATTGATCCATGTCATCTGCTTCTTTTAGGGCCTAGGCTAACTTCAGATAGTTCTGTGATTATACCAGTCTACACCCATCCTGCCTTTCATCAAAAACCACTTATTTTTATACTTAGTATGTCTGCAACTGTAATGCTTGTCTTTGTTTTTCTGTAATTGTGGAATTACAGGTATAAATGTTGAGTCTCCAAGTGGTGAGTCACCATTGTGTATTTTTCCACTGAACCTAGTATCATGCTAAACACATTATGAAAGTTTAATTAGTTGACTAATTTATCATTAAAATGAGGTAGCTAAATTATAATAATTAGTTGAATGGTAACTTACAATGAAACATTCCACAGGTGTATAAAATCATTTTCTTGAGACTTTTTAGGTTGATTCCAAATTGTACCTAGAGCAACAAATACGGGGAAAATGAAAACTAAGTTTTTCCATTTTCTAAATTAAGCCAGAAACTTCTCCTAGAGAATTGGCAAACTTGTCACATGACACTAACTTCATAGTCCAATGTAGTTTATGTAAGTAAAAGATTATATTTAAAAAAAGTTAAGTAAAATGACTGAAATTTTGGTTTTATAAGAAATACTATAGAGTTCCCCAACCTTACCTCACAGAGGAAGAGAGGAATGATCCAAGTCCAGTTGTTGTTTTTCTTTGTTTTTTAAAATATTTTAAAAAATATTTTTCACTTACAGTTGACATACAATATTACATTAGTTTCAAATGTACATGGTGATTCAGACATTTATATAACTTACAAAGTGATCATCCCAATAAATCTAGTACCCATCTTATATCATATATAGTATTTACAATATTACTGACTATATTCCTTATACTATACTTTATATCCCTATGACTATTTTATACCTACCAGTTGGTACTTTTTAATCCTTTTCCACTTTTTACCCACCCCAGAATCCCCCACTCATTCAAAAATCATCAAAAGATTCTCTGTATCTATGAGTTTATTTCTGTTTTGTTCATTTATTTTGTTCTTTAGATTCTACATGTAAGTGAAATAATGCAGCATTTGTCTTTCTCTGTCTGTCTTACTACACTCAGCACAATACCCACTAGGTCCATCCATGTTGTTGCAGATGGTAAGATTTTATTCTTTTTTATGACTAAGTAATAGTCCATTGTATATATGTATCACCCCTTCTTTATCCATTCATCTATTGATGGACACCCAGGTTACCGCCACATCTTGGCTATTGTAAATAATGCTATAATGAACATATGGGTTCACATGTACCTTCAGAGTAGTATTTTGGGTTTGTTTGGATAAATACCCAGAAGTGGGATAACTAGAATCTTCTTTGTCTCTTGTTTTATATAGCCTTTGTTTTAAAGTCTATTTTGTCTGGTTTAAGTATTGCTACTGCAGCTTTTTGTTTGTTTCTTTCTATTTTTAAAAATACCTTTTCCAACCCTTTACTTTCAGTCTATGTGTGTCTTTTGAACTGAAGTAAGTCTCTTGTAGGCAGCCTATGTAACAGTCTTGTTTTTTATCCATTCAGGCACCCTATCTTTTAATTGAAGCATTTAATCCATGTATATTAAAAAAAGAATTGTTGATAGATATGTACTTATTGCCTTTTTGTTATTCATATTTTTTATCTTCTTTTGTTCCTCTTCCTCTTCTCTTTATCTTCTTCTTCTTCCTCTTCTTCCTCTTCTTCTTGTCCCTCTAACAGCTGTTTTAATATTGGTTTGGTATTGATGAACTGCTTCAATCTTACCATCTGCAACAACATGGGACAACTTCTTCTTATCTGGAAAGCTCTTTTTCTGTTCTTTAATTCTAAATGATAGCTTTGCTGCATAGAGTAATCTTCCTTTCATCATTTTGAATATTTTGTGTCAAGCCCTTCTAATAACCCACAAAGCTTCTGTTGAGAAATCAGCTGACAGTCTTATAGGAGATCCCTTGTAGGTGACTAATTGCTTTCCTTTTGCTGTTTTTTAAGATTCTCTCCTTGCCTTTAACCTTTGGCATTTTAATTAGAATGTGCTTTGGTGTGGGCTTCTTTGGTTTCATCTTATTTGAGACTTTGTGCTTCCTAGGCTTATATATCTATTTTCTATGCCAGGTTAGGGAAGGTTTGCAAAACTATTTCTTAAAATAAGTTTTCAATTTCTTTCTTCTCCTTCTGGTACCCCTATGATGTGAATGTGGGTATACTTGATGATTTTCCAGAGGTCCCTTAAGCTGTCTTCATTTTGGGGTGATTCTTTTTTCTTGTTGCTGCTCTAATTGGGTGTTTTCTGCCACCGTAACTTCTAAATCATTGCTTCAATCTTCTATTTTATCTAATTTGCTATTGTTTCTAATTTATTCTTTATTTCAGTTATTGTATTCTTCATTTCTAATTGTGTTTTTTTTTAAGTTTTCTACCTTGATTTTTATGTGTTCTATATATTTGTTAATGTTCTGAGTTCATCTACTCTTCTGCTAAGTTCACTAAGCATTGTTACAACCAGTATTTTGAACACTGTATCTGGTTGATGGCTTGTCTCCATTTTGTTAAATTCTTTTTTCTGGAGCTTCATTCTGTTCTTTCCCTTGGGACATATTTCTTTGTCTCCTCATTTTGGTTGCCTCCCTGTGTTTGTTTCTGTGTATTAGGTAGAGCTCCTATATATCCCTGTCTTAGTAGAGTAGTCTTATGTAGTAGATGTCCTGTGGGACACAGAGGCTCAGCCTTCCCTGGTCACTTGAACCAGATGATCCAGGTATGTCCCTTGTGTGTGTTGTGTGCACTACTATTGTAGTTGAGCCTTGATTGCTGTTTGTACATCAAAGGGAGAATTGACCCTCGAATGACTGGTTGTGAGGACTGTCCCATGGGGGTGACTCTACAGAAAAGGATTCACTTTAGCAGGGCTGGTGCCTGCCCAGTCTGCTCATCTTCAGCTGTAGCTCCAAGTGGTGCTGAGGCTCCAAAGCTGGTCACGAGGCACACCAACCTAAAGGCCTATTGGGAGGGGCCCTGCTGCAAGTCAAGTTCAGCTGCAGCCTGTGCCCTTCCAGGAGTCACCTAGCAAGAGTCACCAAGCAATCTGCAGATGGCTGCCAGCCATGCTGAGCTTGGAGGTGCCTCAAGAGGCCAAGTCACAAACTGAGGCTGACTGCTACTAATACCAGACTTAGGGGTGCTCAGTAAGAGGTATAGGGCATGCCATGACCAGATGCTACTTGCTTGGGTTTTTTGATCCTTTGAGAGAATTTAGAAAAGTCTGCAGCATGAACCAAGGCAGGCCATTTGTATGTACAAGATACTAGAAGCAACTTGGGTGGTGTGGGGTCTCAGGGAATCATTAGGGCAAGGTGACCTGTGTTAGGTTGATGGTAACTCAGATATAGGTAGTGCCCAACAAAAGAACAATAAATTCTGCAAGGAATTCTTTCTGGGAGGAAAGCTGCCGCTCCAGTTCTTGCCCTGAAGCCATAAAACTCAGTTTCTTCATGTATATCCTTGGTGCCTTTAGACCGGCTGCTCCAGTGTTGGAGCTCAGGACAAGGAGTCCGTTAGCAAGTTGGCACATGCGCCCTTTAAGAGAAATATCTGCAACTCCAGGCACCCTTTGTCTTATTCAGCCACAATTTCCAATGGTTTTGAAAACCTTAAAGTTGTGGAAAGATCTATTTTTGGCACTGAAACCCTGGGTAGGAGAGCCTGGTGTGGGACCAGGAACCCTTGCTCCTCTGAGGGAGCCTCTGCAGTCAACATATTCCTCTGTTTCTCAGCTGCCACATGCAAGTGTGGGACCAGTTTATTCCATGTCTCTCCTACTAGTCTCAAGGTGGCCTCTTCGGTATATCCCCAGTTGTAGGATTTCTGTTCAGCTAGACTTTAGGTGACTCACAATGATAGCTATTCTGTAGTTTAGTTTGTATTTTTGATGTGGTCATGAGGTGAGGCAAGAACAGCATTTACCTACTCCACAATCTTGACCAGAATCACCCAAGCACAGTTGTTGAGAGACTGATGAAATATATAAATGGAGAGACAAGTATTTCATTACACCCAAAATCTCATAGGCCCACCATGTATGGTCACAAGAGTAGGGCAAAGTAAAAGAGTCTGCAAGAGCTTAATATTTGAATTCTGAAACCTTTGGGGATAGAAATATAACAAACTGGTGTTTTTCTTGCCTGGAGGATTCTGAGGCTGAGCGTTAGTACAGAGATGCTACTGATGTCTGACTTAGACAAAGAGTAATGGTGAAAGCATGCATTCCCATTCTTCAGCATGGTAAAAATAGATGAGTTCCTCATGGCCAGATGGATCTAGCAGGCATTATCTTGGGTTGGGACGTATGTAAGTCAGAGGAGTCAGGTTTAAGAAGAATTATAGAAAGCCAGATAAAGAGCATAGCACTCATGCCAGAGACTTGCTGTATATAAGTTTTTGAAGAACCACAACTTAAACTGCATGAGAAAGATATATTTAAATGAATGCTACAAAAACAGCATTAGAAACCAACTATTATAACCAAAAGGCAGTTTCATAACAGGAAAAACAGAAAATATGATTTAAGGTAAGTAGTTTTCATTTACTGAATCTTTTTTTAAAAAATAATTTTAATGTATTTGCAATTCTGCCTGGTATAAAGCAATTCTTTACAGCATGAAAACAGAGTCAATATTTTATTTTCTTGTTAAAAAAAGTTGATGGCAAGAATAATATGCATAAAAGTTAAGAGAAGATTCTATAAGTATTTGAAATTAGGATAATGATTCTCCTTATTTGACTTTCATATATTTGTGTTTTTATTTCTAAGGGGCAAAGATATGTACTAAATTCAAAGGTAAGAAAAAAAACAAAAAGCTGATTATCAATTTAACATCTCTTAGTTATATTTACAATTTTAGGGTAAAATTGTAATTGAAAATAATATAGTCATTTTTTATAATAAAATAGAGAACATATAAATGCTGGATAGTCTCCAAACAGAATCATAAATGATCTTTAATTTAATCTAATAGTTGTTTGCTATTCTCACAAATATAAATTGCCTACGTAGATTTGACTAAAGTTTGGTTAATTTCAGAGTGTTATCATTACATTCACTTAAATTGGGATAGACTTGAGCCAAAATTTTACTAAGGATGGAGAAAAGTAAGTTCAAAAAAGAAAATTAATAGAACCAACCTATTTTCTCTATCATCATATATGTACTGACTCATAAGAAAACAAATCTTCATGAAGTGACTTTTTCACCTTCACAAGGAGCAGTGAATTCCAGTAGTTATAGTCTTATCTATTCTTAAACATTTTCATGTTGATAACTTTTATAGTACTTGCTGAACCCAAACTTTGCAAGCCAAAGGAATCCAAAGTATAACATTTTCTCTTGGCTCTCATTCTTTTAAAACTGATTAAATCTGAAGTTGACTGGTTCAGGATGAATTTCATATTACTTTTAAGTACTTAATTGATTTCTTGATGTCCACTCTTCTTCCACTGTACAAAAAATATTTCACTCTCTGTCATATCCTCCCACTGAAGGGGTGATACAAGTCTCAGAGATGTTTTGTCTGCAGGAGGATGTATTGGCTATTTTCTCAGTCTCATGCCACATGAGGATCACACTATTGCTCCTAACATTTTTAGATCTATAATGGTCCTCACTGCCTTCTATGCTAGAAAGTCAGTCAAATACTGTCCTGATATTCTTGTCATGGTTTGTCATCACTTGTTTAATTTGGATTCAAAGCTGCTGAAGTACCTAAAATAGATGAGCTATTTTGTCTTCTGCCATCACCAATACCATTTGGCTCCAAGAACAGTGTTGTGGAGTTAGTAATTTAAATATCTATTCCCACAGGTCAGCCCCCTGCCCTAGGTGATTTCCTGAGACTCCTCCTCTCTCAACTTGTGGGCCCAACCAAGCTGCTGCCTCTAGTGGTTTACACCATACAAGTAGACTAGCTAGGTTCTTGCCGTGGACTGTTCTAAGATCTCTCAAATTCTCACAAAATCCAAAGAAACAGCATCTGGCCTAAGCATGCCCCATACCTTACTGAGCAGTCCCAAGCTCCGCACTCACAGTAGCCAGCCTCGGTTCCTGAATTGGCCCTTGGGGCACCTATAAACCCAGCACATATGGCATCCATCTGTGGCCCCAGGCCATGGCTGAACTTGACCCACAGCTAGATGCCTCCCAGGAGGCCCTTGGGCTGGCATACCAGTGGTCTGCTTCGACCAGCACACCAAAGCTGGAGCATCACCCAGGGCTGTATCTGTGGAGAACACACCCAAAGAGCTGACTAGGCAGGCATGAGAGCCCTGCTAAAGTGAATCCTGCTCAATAGGATCAGCCCCTCACTACCCAGTCCTCAAAACCAATCAGCCTGAGGGTCAATTACTCCCACTGAAGTGCAAACACCAACCAAGGCTCAACTATAACAGAAGGGCACACCCACCCACACAAGGGACACACCTAGAGTACCTCACTCAGGTGACCAGGAAGACTACACCAATGAGCTCCACAAAACGTCTACTCTACAGGGCCATTCTACTAAGACCAAAAGACGTAGCAGATCCACCTAATACATAGAAACAAATACATGGAGGCAACCAAAATAGGGAAACAAAAAAATATATCTCACACAAAAGAACAGAACAAAGCTCCAGAAAAAATAACTCAACAAAATGGAGACAAATAATCTACCAGATACAGAGTTCAAAACACTGGTTATAAGGGTGCTCAGTGAACTTAGGGAAAGTGTAGATGAACTCAGTGAGAACTTTAATAAATAGATAGAAAACATAAAAGGGAACCAATCAGAAATGAAGAGTATAGTATTTGAGATGAAGAGTACATTAGAGGCAATCAACAGAGTGGATGAAGTGGAGGATCAAATCGGCATTTACAGGATGGGATAGTGGAGGACTCTCAATCAGAACATCAGTAAGAAAAAAGAATATAAAAATTGAAGATAGTTTAAGGAGGCTCTAAAACAACATTAAGCATAGCACATTTGCACCAAAAGAGAAGAGAGAACAAGAAATTGAAAACCTATTTAAAGAAATAATGATGAAAAACTTCCCTAACCTGGTGAAGGAAACAGATATACATTCTCAAAAAGCTCAAAGAGTCGTAAATAAGATAAACTCAAAGAGGCTCACATCAAGAAACATTCCAATTAAAATGCCAAAGGTTAAAGACAAAGAGAAAATCTTAAAAGCAACAGAAGAAAAGTAATAAGTTACCTCCAAGGGAGCTCCCATAAAACTGTCAGCTAATTTCTCAACAGGAGCTCTGCAGGCAAGAAGAGCGTGGCACAAAATATACAAAGTGATGAAAAGCAAGGACCTACAACCAAGATTAGTCTACCCAGCAAAGGACAGATAAAGGGCTTTCCAGACCAAAAAAAAAAAAAAAAGGCTGAAGGAGTTCAACAACATCAAGAAAGTATTACAGGAAATCTGGGAGGACTTCTTTAAGAAGAAAAAAAAATGTATCAAAAATATGAACAAAGAATGACAACAACTATATACCTATCAACAAGTACTTCAAATGAAAAAGTATTAAATACACTAATCAAAAGATAGGGTGGCTGAATGAATAAGAAAACAAGACTTTTACAGAGGTTGCCTACAAGAGACTCGTTTCAGATGAAAAGACACACATAGATATCGATTGCAAGTAAAAGGATGAAAAAGACATTTCATGATGGACCTAAAGGGTATTGTGGTGAGTGGAGTAAGTCTGATAGAGAAAGACAAATGCCATATGATTGCACATATATGTGGAATCTAAAGAATGAAACAAACAAACAAACAAAACAGAAACAAACTCACAGATACAGAAAACATTTTGAGAGTGAGGGGTTTGGGAGTCAGTAAAAAGGGGGGAAATAGAAATAGAAATAGAAATAGAAATAGAAGTAGAAATAGAAAAAAATAAAATTAAAAAATAAATATAAATACATATTCTCCCTCACCTTCATTATAGTTTATATCTTTATAACTGCAAGGATTCTATAGATTTTACATATTCTATAGGTCATTTTTGTCTTCCTACAGAGTTTTCAATAAGGCTCAAACATGGAGTTTCTGGAGAAAAATCTTACTTCCTTGATCCTACATTTTCATTAGGAATGTGGGCAATTTTACAGTCTTTCTTGGCCAAAGTTCTGTTGTAATATTTTTTACCAGAACTAAGAACTGTGCATCAGTTCAAGCTGAAGAAAAACCACTGTTGACTTTGTGAAAAATTTTAAAATGCCCCAATTTTTTTTCTCAGAGAAGCTTATTTCTGTTTGAGTGAAAAAATATGACAGCATAGAAGGTTGGCTGCACAAGACTGAATGGGCAATAGCAGGATGGTCACATTGAATTGGAAAATGACTGTGACATGTTTCATCAATACTGACTCAATCAGGTGCACCCAGGAAGTCTCTGGACAAGCACACCAATGTCAAAAATGCTTAGATGTTTCAAAAAGCACGGGTAGGACTCTTTATAATCATTTCTCCCTATTTATGATTAGTGTTCACTTTTTCTGATGGAAACATATATATATATGGCCATAGACTTGTAGTCCTTTCTCTCCAAAGTAGCAGTAAGCAAAAGTTTATAGTTTAGAAAAGAGAGAAGGCACTTGAAGTCTGTGCTTTAATTTTGAATGCAGCCTGTTATTGGCTGAGAGAACCTACAATAAGCATGAGGAGAAGGATGATTCTGGAACCATGATTTCCAAGCTCACAAGATCTAGATGGCGAGCCTGCAAGCTTGATTAAATTAGATACTGCTACAAAAGATGAACTTGGTGGCACCTCTATCTTTTAGATCTGAATTGTGTAATGGGATAGGGCCTCCAGGCTCAGCAGTAAGAGAAGAGCAGAATAGTGAAGTGCCCTGGGTCTGGACCTCTCAACTGGTGCTTTGGTGCAGCCCCAGTTCTCACTGTTCACTTTCACTAGTCTTACATTCCTCAATTCTAGAATAAAGCAATCTTTCAAGTACTTGAGAATGTGGTCTGAAGTAGGGGATGACAGGAAATCACATCTTATTCATTTCTGCATCCCAGAGCTTAGCACAAAGAAGAAACTCAGAAAATGGCTTACAGAACAAAATGAATCACTCCCCTTTCAATTTTCAAGTCTACTAACAACCTCAGCAAGGCTCACTTTCCCTATCATTTGGCTGAAAATATCAATGGTCATATTTTGTGAAGTCCTTTCAAGAACTAAAAGGGAAAATGTGTATCAGCACATTTGAACTCTAAACGTTGATACACAAAGGATTTCCTATATATGAAAGATGTTTTCAGATAGCAAATATCTTGAAAATTAATATTGATTTTCCTAAAATGTCCTCTGTCAAATGGTTTCTTAAAATTGCTTTAAGTTTAATATTTTTTTGGTTGTTTTCATCAAATGTACCAGAGGAAGGAAATACTTTCAAGGACCTGTAATTGAAAGTCAAGGACGCTCACTTTGTAACCAAAAGTTTAATTATTCTGTAATATCTGGGTATTTATTAATTATTATATTTCTGCATCTTCATCATCATGACTTTCTTTTCCTCTACATAAAGACAGTCAAGTGTTAGGATCATTGAACACTGACTTCCTAACAACTATAAGATAGCTCCCAGTGGTGAGTCAGGGCTATCAATCATATATCATGTACCACTGAAGAAAAATATTGAAATATTATAATGAACTATGATTAAATTTAAGGAAATAAGTTAGGTCCATCAATCTGGGGTGGGTAGGACTGGGGAAGGACTATATAATAGCTCTTCATAGTGACAGATCTAAAATTTGAGTATAAAATTAATGGTCACAATAAATTTTTCAAAGTCAATCTCAAGTTCCTCATCCTTTGATTTGGTTGGGTGTGGGGGACAAGAAGCAGAAACTATTACCTCTCTCATCTCAAACTTATTTAAGCATGATAATAGCCTTTTCTTACCTAAATTCATGTTCGGTGAGGAGAGAAGAGGGTAGTACTTTAAATTTGCTCACTGTTATCCTTCTATGCATATTGTCTATGTCATGATTCCTTTTCTTCTTATCCAAGAATGTAGGCTTTCTCAAGTCAGGGTTAGCAGGTGGGGGTATTTATTTTTTTCCTCTGCTTTCTGCTAATAAATCTCCCTTTTAAAGGAAAAGATGTCAAATAACCCTGTTGCTTCATGAATAGAAAGAAGGCTAACTTAAAAAGATGTTGAAAAAATTAATATTTCTAAAATATTATCCAGCTATACCTAAAACTGGAAAAAAATGGTGAAGTTTTATCCACAAGGACTGCTTACTGAATTGAATTAAAAAAGCATGATATACATTTTAGAATCAAATCTATTTTAAAAGAGCCTTCCTGGTTGATATCACAATGCATTGATGTGCTCTCTCTTCTAAATGTATTAAATAAGAGTGAATACAAAGGTTCCTGTAACAAGTATGGATTTTGCTCACCAAATAATAAAGTCAGTAAGAAACTCATAAATTCTGAGTATAAATCGCTACTGCTGAAGGCTGCCAGTGCCTAATATTTTTCCTTTAAGGAAGATTTAATTCTACTTACTGAGCACAAGTATTTCATGCACAAGAATTTGGAAGTGTTTTCCTCAATTCTTTGTACATTCTGAATGTCATTGGTTTACAATTACTCCCTTCTGTGAAAAATTCAAATCATAAATAAGCAGAGAGAAAATATAAAGAATTTTCTACATTAGTTATATCAGAAAATGTGAGCCATAACAAAGACATATTTTTGTTCTGAGACTTTTATTTAGACTTAAAAGTTATTTTCAAAATCACTAATGCAAATGTACATTTTTGTACATTCAAGCAAATTTATCTCACCTTGAAACTATCATCTTACTTAATGTCCTTTAGTTTCACAGGGCTGCCATAACAGAGTGCCACAGTGTGGGCGGCTTAAAAAAACAGAAATGCACTGTCGTGCAGTTCTAGAGGCTAGAAGGTCAAAACTGAGTTGTTGGCAGGGCCGGGATGAGTCCCCCTCTTCCCTCCTTCGGCTCTACATGGCATCTTCTTCCTATCTCTTCACAATGTCTTATGATTGTCTGTCTGTCTCTGTGTTCAAATTTATCCCTTTTATAGAGACACTAGTTATCTTGGATTATGGTTTATTCTAATGTCCTAGTCCTAACTAATTATATCTTCAATGACTCTATTTCTAAATAAGATCATAAATCTGAGGTGCTGGGGTTACAATATCAATAAATGAATAGGGCAGAGCAGGGGATAATGCAACTCTTACCGGTCACTTAGGCTCTCTCAAGAGGCCTCACTTCCTCACTGGATGTTGGCAGGAAGCCTTCATTCCTTACCACGTGGGCCTCGTCAAAGAGCTAGTGGACAACTCATCATAATTTTGTAACATTTTAAAACTGCATTTGCAATTGCAAAATCTATATTCCAATAATATCACGCTACCCTGAGCAAATCACTAAAAAGCCCATTCAGTGTTTCTAGAATTTATAAAGGGTTTTCATGGGATTGATTCAGTATCAGTGGCTTTATTAGCCATTATCCTCTTTATATATAATGGCAAAATTTAAATTACTTAAGTATGAAAATTATTATCTAGATTTAGTTGTGTGCCTAGAATAAGAATGGTTTTGGAAATACTAAATGTGAGGAAAAGAGAAAGAAAAAACAGTAAGGTAAAATTCAAGAATATCTTATACTTGAGCAATGTCTCACTCACATTTTAAAAAAATATTTTACTGATTCTAATTTGTTCTAAAAGAATTATAAATAGATGATTCTGGAGAAGAAACAAACATATGAGTACTCTTTGAACTATTTTTTATTTTTACATCATTGAAATATGTGAAATTATTCCCAAATAAAAAGCTTTACTAAAATTAAAAGGGAGAATCTTCAGTTTCCTTTTAGTCTTGCCATTAAAGTAGCTGCATGCATTTTCAATATCTTAATTCCAAAACTTTTGTATTTTGAGTTCTAATCAATTCTTATCTTCTTCTACACAGTGCTTAATTATGTAGAATATGTAATGATGGTGAAATTGCAAAAGTTTAAAAAATCATCATTTTAGAAGAGCAGAAATCAGATTCTGTACGGTTTTCTCAGAATGGCAATTAGGTATGAAGTCTCTGTGTTTTTTTTCTAGTTAAAAATTCTCATAATTAGTTTTAAGTTAGAACAGAATCCTAGTTCAAGCAACTGGTGTAGGTTCAATAAAGGTAAGATTATTCTAGCCATTAACTGTCAAGTAGAAATAAATTATTTGTAAATCCTTTCTCCTAAGGGAAAATTCTAGCATCTTTAAAGATAAGGAAGTTAAGTACAGGCACCCCTCACACTTTTATTTATCATATAGTCAAATGTCTTTACCTCTTAAATTTAAACACAGTGTAGTTTTAAAGGCTTAGTAGAAGATATCATGGATTTATGGATTTATGCTTCAATTTCTTTTTTATTATGCATTTTGAAACAATAAGCTTTGACTTGATATTCTCCCCCAAGAAACAGAGATATCTGCAACCAGAAGAAAGCCATTACTTATAACCATAAAGTGCTGGAATTAAAATTTAAATTATAATTTAAGAATGAACAAGAGCAATTTTAAAATATAAAGTATTAATATTCATCTATCTACTCTCATTTGATATCAAACTGAAACAAATAATGTAGCCAACAAATTACTTCAAAAAACTTTTGCCAATAAAATATAACAGTATACTTACAATGAATCTATAAGCATATATTTACATTCTGGTTTGCAGAAAAGGAAAATTTCATTTAAAATTTTAATGTCAAACTGAAAGTCAATCAATATTTTCAGCTACAATAGTGTAAAATAGTGAATAATGGGAAATATACAACATTAAGCATATATACATATGTATGAAACTGATGTTCTAATGTTACCTAATAATTTCCTTATATTAATGCAGTTGATGTTAGCTCCTCATCCTAAGAACTGAACTCTTTATGAAGATTAATGCAGCATTCACATCACTGTACATTGAAATGAAAGACATTATTACTTTGAGCTCTAGAAATTCCCAGTGTCAAAGGGCATTAAATCATAATGTCCACACAGTTTTTTTAGTTCTCCTGACATGGGGGCCTTACAGGTTTCTTGAATTCAGTGGGGACATTAAGGTATAAGCTTGTGTCCAAATTTGATGAATTACAGCATATTTGTATTTGAAGAAAAATGTGTCATAATCATGATATCAAAATTATTGCAATTTTATTATTTTTAGTATTTCATTAGAGATTTCCATAAGGACAGCTAAGCTTCATTTTGAAAGTCACGAACTAATGCACGAAACCTTACATTTTCTATTATTATGTATTTTTAATATGCTTCATTCTCTTTTGTTTATCCCTACCTAGAGTATTTGCTAACAATTTATAAAGCTAATCTGTTCTTATTTTAAAAATTTTAATACTCAGTTAATATTATTTAAACTTAATTCTTACTTATTTTATATTTTTAAAATTTTTAATTAAGCTTATTGAGGTAACATTGGTCAGTACAGTTGTATAATTTTTAGATGTACATTATAATTTCACATCTGTATATTCTATGGTGTGTTTACCATCCAAAGTCCAGTTTCTTTCAGCTACCATTTATTGGATCCCCTTTACCTACTTCACCCAGCCCCACCCCACGATATTTGACCCCCTTTACCCTTCCCCCTCCTACTCCAACTCCTATCCTTTGGTAGCCACTAGTTTATAGTCCATGTTCATGAGTCTCTGTTTGTTTGTTCATTTGGTGCTTTTAGGTTTATATCCTACATATAAGTGATATCATGCGATTTTCAACTTTTTCTGTCTGGCTTATTTCACTTAGCATGATAATCTCACAGTCCAGATATGTTGTCACACATAGAAGTACTTCATCTCTTCTTATGGCAGAGAACTATTAAATTGCATATATGTATCACAGATATTCATCCACCCATCGATTGTAGGGCATTTCAGTTGCTTCCATTTCCTGGCCACTGTGAATAATGCTGCTATGGACATCGATGCGTAAATAAAATATCTCTATGGATATGAGTTTTCAAGTCTTTGGGGTAAATACCCAGTAGAGGGATTGCTGGATCATATGGTAGATCAATTCTTAGATTTTCGAGGAACCTACATACTGTTTTCCATAGTGGCTGTACCAATCTGCATTCCCACCAGCAGTGTATGAGGGTTCCTTTTTCTCCACATCCTTGCAACATTTTTCTCCACATCCTTGCAACTTGTCCTGTTAATTATATCTATTCTAACAGGTGTGAGATAATATCTCATTGTGGTTTTGATTTGCATTTCCCTAATAGTTAGCAATGTTGAGGATCTTTTCATATATTTGTTGGCCAAGTGTCTGCTCAGGTTCTCTGCCCATTTTTTATTTGGATTGTTTGATTTTTTGTTGTTATTGAGTCTATGAGTTCTTTGTTTATTTTGGATATTAGGCCTTTATCGGAGGCTTTGCTTGCAAATATATTTTCCCATTCAGATGGTTGTTTCTTTACCTTTTTGATGCTTTCTTTTGCTGAGCAGAAGCTTTTATTTTGATGTAATTCATTTATTTTTGCTTTTACTTCCCTTGCCGTTGAGGTCAAATTCATAAAATCCTCTTTAAGTTCAAGGTCCTGGAGTGTAGTTCTTATGTTTTCTTCTATGCATTTTATTGTTTCAGATCTTATATTCAGGTCCTTAATCCATTTTGAGTTAATTTTAGTGTGTGGTGATAGAGAACAGTCTAGTTTCATTCTTTTGCAGGTGGCCTTCCAGTTTTCCCAGCACTATTTATTGAAGAGGCTTTCCATTCTCCACCATATGCCTTTGGCTTTTTTATCAAAAATTACTTGCCCATATAAATATGAATTTAATTCTGAACTCTCGATTCTGTTCCACTGATTCATGTGTCTGTTTTGCTGCCAATTCCATACCATTTTGATTACTGTCGCTTTGTAGTATAATTTGAAGTCGGGCAGAGTGAAGCTTCCGGCCTTGTTCTTTTTCTCAGGATGGTTTTGGCAACTTGGGGTCTTTTGTGCTTCCATACAAATATGATGATTTTTTGTTCTATTCCTCTAAAATATGCCAATGGAATTTTGATGGTGATTGCATTAAATCTTTATAATGTGTTGGTTAATATGGTCATTTTAACTATGTTGATTCTTCCAATCCAAGAACATGGAATATCTTTCCATTTCTTTGTAACTTCTTCAATTTCTTTTAATAAAGTCTTGTAGTTTTCATTATATAGGTCCTTCACATGTTTCATTAAATTTATTCCTAGGAATTTTATTGGTTTTTTAATAATTGCAAAAGGAATTATGTTTTCCACTTCTTTTTCTAACACTTCATTATTAGAGTGTAGGAATGCCAAGGATTTTTAAACGTTGATTTTGTATCCAGAAGCTTTACTGTATTTGCTTGTTTCTAGTATTCTTATAGAGTACAGAATCATGTTATCTGCAAATTGTGACAGTTTGACTTCTTCATTTCCTATTTGGATGTTTTTATATCTTTCTCTTGCCTGACTTCACTTGCTAAGACCTCCAATGTTATATTGAATAACAGTGGGAATAGTGGACAGCCTTGCCTTGTTCCTGATCTTAGAGGGAAGGTTTTTAGTTTTTCACCATTAAATGTAATGTTGGCCGAGGGTTTGTCATAGATGGCCCTGATTATGTTAAGGTACTTTCCTTCTATACTGATTTTGTTAAGTATTTTGATCATATATTGATGTTGTATCTTGTTAAAGGCTTTTTCTGCATCTATTGATATGATCATATGATTCTTATTTTTTAATTTGTTTATGTGGTATAACACATTCATTGATTTGCATATGCTAAACCATCCCTGTGCCCCTGGGATGAAGCCCATTTGATCATGGCATATATTCTTTTTAATATGTTGCTGTGTTGGGTTCACAAGTATCTTATTTAGGAATTTTACATCTGTGTTCATGAGAGATATTGATCTGTAGTTTTCTTTTTTTGTATCATCTTTACCAGGTTTTGGTATAAAATGAGTTGGGAAGTAATGCCTCCTCTTCGATTTTTTAAAAGAATTTGAGGAGAATAGGCATTAAATCTTTGAATGTTTGTTATAATTCACTAGTGAAGCCATTTGGTCATAGACTTTTACTTTTTGGTAGGTTTTTGATGATTGTTTCAATTGCCATACTGCTGGTCGGTCTATTTAGATTTTCCAGTTCTTGATTCAGTCTAGGAAGATTGTATTTTTCTAAGTACTGGTCCATTTCTTTTAGGTGATTAAATTTGGTGTTACATACTTTTTCACAGTATTCTGGTATCATCCTTTGTATTTCTGCGGTGTTGGTCGTAATTTCCTTTCTTTCATCCTTGATTTTATTTGTGTCCTTTCTCTTTTTTCCTTGGTGAGTCTAGCCAAGGGCTTGTCAATTTGTTTACCTTCTCAAAGAACCAGCTCTTTGTCACATTTATTTTTTCAATTGTTTTTTTCTTTGTTTGTTTTGTTTTCTATTTCATTTATTTCTGCTCTAATTTTAATTCCTTCCTTCTGCTGACTTTAGGCTTCATTTGTCCTTCCTTTTCTAGTTTTTTAAGATGAAGTATTAGTTTATTTGGGCTCCTTCTTATTTTTGAAGACAGGCCAAGAATGATATGAACTTTCCTCTTATGACTACTTTGTCATGTTCCAAAAGTTTTGATATGTTGTACTATCATTATCATTCATTTCTATGTATCTCTTGATTCTCTTTTTATTTCTTCTCTGGCCCAGTTATTCTTTAGTAGCATGTTGTTTAATCTCCATGTATTTGTGATTCTTCCTGATTTCTTTTTGCAGTTGATCTCTAGTTTCAAAGCATTATAATTAGATAATGTCTGGTATGATTTCAAACTTCTTATACTGTGTCCCAGTATGTAGTCGACTCTTGAGAATGTTCCATGTGCACTAGAGAAGAATGTATAAGCAGCTGTTTTGGGATAGAAGGCTCTGTATGGGTCAATTATATCGAGCTGGTCTAATGTATCATTTAAGAATGTTATTTCCTTATTGATTTTCTGTTTGGATAATATGTTCATATCTGATAATAGGGTATTTAGGTCTCCTACTATGATAGTGTTTCGGTCTGTTTCTCCCTTTAGTTCTATTAGTAACTGCTTTCCGTATTTTGGGACTCCCTGATTGAGAGCATATATATTAATAAGTGTTATGTCTTCTTGGTGTATGATTCCCTTTATCATTATGAAGTGTCCCTCAGTATCTTTCTTTACCTTTTTTATTTTGAAGTCTATTTCATCTGATATAATACCACTACTCCCACTTTTCTCTGAATGCCTTTTGCTTGAAATATCATTTTCCACTCTTTCACTTTGAGTCTATATTTGTCTTTGGAGCTGTGTCACCTGGAGGTAGCATATGGTTTTTTGTTTTATGGGTTTTGTTTTTTGATCCATTCTGCAACTCGGGGCCTTTTTATTGGTGAGTTCAGTCCATTTACATTTAAGGCGATTATTGAAATATGAATTCTTCTTATAAACATTTTATCTTTTGCTTTCTGGTAGCATGGTGATTCCATTGTTTCCTTGTCCTTGTTTCTGTTTTCTTTATTTTTGTTGGCTTTTGTGGTTTTTTTCTCTGGTTCTCCTTGTTTTATGTTATATAGTTCAGTCCTAAATCTTTGGTGTGTGGTTACCATTACAAATATGAAAAGGATATGTACACACACACACACACACACAGAGAGAGAGAGAGAGAGAGAGAGAGAGAGAGAGAGAGAGAGAGTCATCCACTTTCTTCTGCACGTGCCTTATCTCCATTCCCCTTTGCAAATTTGGATCTTTGAATCCTCCCCTTTTCAGTCATTGTTATCTGTCCCTATGTATGCTGAACATTCAATACTACCTTATTATTATTTAGTCTTATAATGCCGTGTTCTCAGTAAGGATTGCACTCCTCTGCTTCTAATTACCTGATACTCTGAATTATGGTGGGGTTTTTTTTTTTGGTTTTCTTTTTTTGGCATTTTGTTTTTGGCGAGCTGACACCTTTCAGTATTTCCTGTAGTGCAGGCATTGTACTGGAAAATTCTCTCAATTTTTGTATGTCTGGAAAGGTCTTAATTTCTTCTTCATATCTAAAGGAGAGCTTAGCTGGATATGTTACTCTAGGCTGGTAGTTCCTTTCACTTAATAGTTTAAATATTTGATTCCATTCCTTTCTAGCTTGTAAGGTATGCACTGAGAAGTCCAATGATAATCTATTGGGTTTTCCTTTATAAGTTACCATTTTCTTCTCCCTGGCTGTCTGGAGAATTTTATCTTTGTCATTGATTTTTGATATCTTTAATACAATGTGTCTTGGTGAAGGCCTTTTTGGGTTGAGATAATTGTATGTTCTGTTGACTTTTTAATTCCAAGCTCAAGCACATTCCTTAGATTTGGGAAATTCCTGTCAACTATTTGTCTGAAAATGCTTTCTAGGCCCTTCTCCTCTTCTTTGCTTTCAATGCCCATTATTCCTATGTTTCTTCTCGTGTTGGTATAGGCTAGTTCTTGTATTTCTCTTTCATTATTTTTCATTCTTTGGTTTCTCTCTTCTTTATTCTGATTTATTTCTAGATTTCTGTCTTCAATATCACTGATCCTTTTCTCTATTTGGTCAACTCTATTTCCCAGTCTTGCTATTTCATTTTACAACACTTACAGTGTTTTGTTTTATTTTGTTTTGTTTTCTCTCCAGAAAGTCTATTAGGTTCTTTTGGAGAGTTTAAATCTTCTTGTTATGCCCCTCTAGTTGTTTTTTCAGTTTTTAAATTGTTGATATGATTCATTTCAGAACTCACCAAGTTTTTTCAGAAGTATTCTCTACCATTTAAGTCACATATTTCTGTCTGTAAGCTTATTTTCTGAAGATTTTTCTCTCTATTTCTGAGATGCCTTGGTTGTTCATGGTGTTAAATAGACTATTTCTCTGTCTGATAATTAATGGAAATGTATTCTGTTGTTTTTCCAGAAAGAAGATTCATTATATAAAGTTCTCTCTTTAGCCTGCTACAAAAAAGTTCCTGCTTTTCTTTTGGTTTCCAGTAGGTGGCGTGTAAGCATCTTGGATCCCTGCTTTATATAACACCTTAAAAATGCCTTTTCATTTTCTTATACATATTAAATCACACTTGCTACCCTAAGTTTCAGTTCCTGTCAGTGTCAGTGGAAGTCTCGGCAGCATTTGCTCAAAGTACCCTGGGGTTCTGTGGTAATCAATCGCCAAGGGCATAAGGGTGGGGCCCTCTGGGTTGGGAGTTGGGGGCTGTGGTTCAGCCTCAGTTTTACAACCATGGCCAGTAAAACTCAGCTGCGGTCCTGTCCCATTTCTCTACTTTCTGCCTTGATGACTGGGCTTTGCTGCCAGTTGTGTGGAAGTCACAGCACTCCCAAGCAGGGCTGGTCAGGTCAGTTGCCACAGCTTCTCCCCTTCCCCTCTTCCTGCAGGAAGCTCTGGCAGATGCGAGAGGCAGCTTCTTTGTTTCTCCCAGTCTACCGACCAACAGCCGGGGTTCTGACTTATGGTACCCCTTATGAGCAGATCCCACACTCGGACATGCTGGTGTTTTTGTTCAGTTTTAGATATTCAGCTTCTTGTTGTTTCAAGAGGAGAGATCTGAGGATGTTTCTCACTCTGCCATGTTTTTCTGACTCTAGACTTAATTCTTAATAGTATATCAGATTTATGTATTAGTAAAAACGCATATATTTTATACAGACTTTTATATCTTCTAATTAAGTATTTCTCAAAATAACATCTCATAACCTTTAGTTTCACTTAATTGGTAACATTACGCAACAAGCCAAAGAAATTTTTTCTCTCCAAAGATCCCTGATATTTACTCTACTAAATATCTGTTTGTGGTTTTTGTTTATTTTTGTTTGTTTGTTTGTTTTTAGTTTTCTATAACATCTTCAGAGTGGAAAACAAGTAGGAGTGAAAAGAATAAAGATTTTAGACTTATCATGCCATGGAGAAAATTCTTGATTCACCATATGTTCAGAGCTTGGAGAGAACCTTCAAGCACAGCAACATTTAGAATATGATTTTTAAGCTTTATAATTATTTAGCTTTTTAGTTTATAAGAGAAAACCTTGTCATAAACCTTATCTATGTAGCAACAGGTACTCTGCTCAATGGTACCAAAGTTGTAGGAAAAAAAATGTGAAAAAATTTAAATGAACCAAAAAGATCATGGATGTGGTTGTCTAGGTTATCCTTCCTGTTTATTTCAGTCTTTCTTTGTTTTTGAGATATTTTACAACCCTGTCAGTGTAGAACTGATAATAAGGCAAATTATACTTCTCAAGAGATATTAAATTTATTAGTAAAATTTAATTGTTACCCTAGTGATAAATCCATTTTGCATTTATTTATAAATTAATTTCAGCTTCCTTATTTACCTGTGCATATTTTTTTTTTTATTTTCCTTTGTAGCAGCTGTAACTTCTTGCTGGTTTCCTTATTAAGTTATATGCTAAATAAAATAATTGATGTGTATTTTTTTTTTAATTTCTTGCATATGGTTTCTGGAAATGACCCACCAATATGCCTGATGAATTCACTTGATAGGAACGACTAAATGGGTTATCAGAGCAATGTTTCTTAGGGGCAATTTGAGCCCAGGCATGTTATTTTCTTGGTTATCCGGGGTGAAATCCAAGTGATAAAAGAACTTTAACTTTGTTATTTCTCTAGTTTTTGTTCATTTGTTTTCTTTTCTTTCCTTTTTCCCTGTCTGCTGACTTTGTGTTTTTCTTTAGGTTTTGATTTGCTCACATATCTGATATTATATTGGTGGCAACAGTGTCTGGGAATTTGTTATTATGGTCTGACCATTTAATAATCAATAATTGGTGTAACAGATTAATAATTACAGAGATATATAAGCTATTGGGAGACAGCCACCAAAAAAAATTTGTTTTGTTAGTATTCTGTTTGTTGTTTTTATGTCTAATTAACTTGAGGTTTGAATTTTCAAAACATTAAGTTCATGCCTACTAGGAAGGAAAACAGCTCTTTGATATCCAGACTGGTGAGTTTTTGTTTTCTTGTGTTTATTGAATCACAGAAGTGAAGCTACAAGCTCTCTATGTATCTGTAGGTCTATGTGTCTCTAAATCATGAAGGCCTCTATTTCTTGTGTGTGAATGTGAAATATTTTCCCATTTACAGTTTTTTAAATTAAACTTTTGTTTGTTTTTTAGGAAAAAGTAATTGAATATTGCTAAAATTCCCAGAAAATAAGAAATACTAAATTCCGTGTACTTTAAATGTACCAGATTAAAAACAAAGTTCTTACAGAAGCTAACTTAGAAACATTTCTCACAGTACCAAGGAACCAATGAGAAAAAATTCACTCTGGTTTTATGTTTGGAATATATTTAGTTTGTGTTAATTTTCTATTTCATGAACATACAAGGAAACTTAAAATATTTAAAAATGACATCAGATTTTCACTGACCGCTCTCTGAAATTCTGTCTCCTTACTTTTATTTTTAATAATGATATATTTATTTTCAAAGACTAAAAAAATATCTATTCTCCATTTTGCCAGGCCGTAATTAGACAAATTGATTGTGCCACCCAGACTTTCCCTAGAGTCCCATGTTTGAGAACGATTGTAGTAAATTAGGTATTACCAGTCATTTTAAAGGATCTGAAGCAACATTAATTATGGATTCAATGTCTACAAAGCCTTACCAGAAAAATGAGTCTGGTTTTAGGCCCCTAGTGTCCTAAGCTGTACAGGTCATCAAGGAAGGCATTCATGACAAGCCTGGAACCTTGGCAGTTTGGGGGGACTCCAACAAGGGAGGGATGCACTCAAATTTGGTGGAATTATAGGTGAAATACTGTGGAGTATTTCTTCGACTTGTTTTTCTAGCCTTGGAAGACCAAATACAGAAGTTTTTTAAAAGTCCAATCATAGACTCCTTATGAAAACTTCCTGACAAAAGTGAATTTTATGGATGCAGTAATTGTTCAAATAAATACTACAAGGCTCTATATTTATAAAGTAAACTCAAGAATATACACATGATTAATCTGTATTCTTGTTGAATCTATATGGATAGTAAAACCTAATATACTACAGAAGAATAATATTTGAGACAAAAAATAATATTTGAGATTATAAAGATCAAAGTGGGAAAGAGGGAATATTATAAGGAAAAACTGTGAAAGACTGGAATAAATAAATAAATAAATAAATAAATAAATAAATAAATAAATAAGAAAGATTATGGGTTTCCTTTCTAGCATATTCTTCCAAGACATCTAAGTCATTATCTTTGAGCTATTTTTAAACTCTGCAGTATGTAGAAAATTATTAATAATGAATTGATTTTGAATCACAGAAATGCAAATTAATAATGCCCCATAAAATAAAATAGGATTTTGCCTGTGGATACATCCACTTTAATTTGTAAATTCATTCCAGCATTTAATGAGTGAAGAAACAGAGGTAAATAATAGAAATATACTATTTTAAAAATTAAAAATAATCTTAGGAACATATTTAGATTATCTGGGCTCTAGAACTAGAAAATTCAAAATGGATGTTTCCAGGTTTCAGAGGCCTGCATGGTTCAAACTCCAGTACAGGTAGCATGGCTCTTGTTAATTTCCTTAGTATTATTACATTACAATTAGTATGACATTATTGTTATATATTAAGTAAAGCCTTGAAAAATGGCAGAACATAACAAACAGCAGGACATTTATTTATGTAATGCAAAGTACAAGTTAATTGCCCATTGAATTCCTGTTTTCAACACTGACTTTTACTGAATTCTTTCATTTTAGGTTCTACCAAGTTTCAAATATCCTACAAAGTAACTTAAAGTTAAACCAACTTCAACTAATAAATATTTAAACCAAGAGTATGCAAACAAATCACATCTAATTTATTTAATATTAGTTAGAAAACTCTCATGTAAAATATTAATTTAACTTGAAATATTTCATCGAACAAAAGGATTCTAAATTTTACTAGAATAAAAATGCAGATAAACTACAGCTTTAATACAAAAACTTGTAGAACCACAAAGAAAAGAAAAATCAACTCTTGGGAACAAACCAGAATAATTAATTATTGTCAGATAATATTTAAGAATAATATTAAAAACTGATAAACTTCACATTATATAGAAATTTTAAAAATAATATTATATATGCTAATAGCTAATGTGCTATATGGTTATATGTTATTTATTATTTATTATTTTTACTAAGTTTTTTACAGATAAGAAAACTAAGATGAAGTTATGTAACTTGTCCAAAGCTTCCCAGGCAATTAGAAGTAGAGCTGGTGGCTTGTCTGACTAAACAATCCATTCATTTAAGTAATTTTATTGAGCACTTATTTGCATCCACAAAGTGAGCATTAAGGATATCATTGCTGAATAAGAAAACATATACTCTGAATATATATAAAAATTGTTAGAGGTGCAGTCTGATAGACACCATTTTCCAATTGTACTCTCTTCTCCATAAGGCCACAATAACACACACACCTACACACACATTGCTATTGCCTCCCTGGCCTCAGATGCAGTACAAAATATGTAACGACCTAGACAGCATTAAGGAATAGATAGCATTAATACACAAAAATGTTAAGAGTGCCAAAATGTGGAAAAGATTCTCTAGTCATTCACTAATTTTTTATATGTAGATAGACAAAGACATTGACACCAAACAGAAAAAAAATTGGGGGTAGGGGAGGCAGAGATGTATTATCCACTTTAAATACATGGTGAGAACCAAACCTATCTACCACATTCCACTGCTTTTGCCAACTTCTCTTTCTGGAAACTCTTATAGAAAAGATAAAAGTTTATTCTAGGAACTTTCTGAAAGATCCATTAACTATGGAACGCATCTTTTTGGAAATGGACAGAGGGGAGGGGGATTGGAGGGTCTGGAAAAATCAGGTGAAGGGTTAAAGAAGTACAAATTAGGAGTTAATAGTTGGTCACAGGGATGGGAAGCAAGGCAGAGGGAATGCAGTTAGCATTAATATGACGGCCAGGTGGAGTGGGGGGAGCTATTGGGGGAATTGTTTTATGAACTAGACAGATGCCTAACCAATGTACTGTGTAGTTGAAACTAATTTAAATAAATAATTTTTAAAAAAAGGTTTTCAAACCCCTCATTTCAAAATTCTGTCTTTGCTGTGCCCAACAATCCTAAACAATTTTTATTATGATCCTTATTTGGTCCTAATCAAGACCTACACAGAAAGACCCACCTTAAACCAGACTTTAAAACCTCATAAACTTGACCTTACCTTTCCAATCTCCAAACTAGCTATTAAGACTGTCAAGATGGTTTTCACTATAACCAGGGTAAGAATAAGCTCAGCTTTGTCTATGTACAGGTTGTATGGTAATATTTTTGGGAATCAGGATTCAACAACAGTTTTATCAAATTCACTGGAAAACAGGCAGATCTGTGTTTTTACCTTATATTTTTAAGTTATATCTGGAATGTATAATTTCTATGATTAATTTTTCTTGGGAAAATCAGAATAAGATATTCTTGTAAGAAGACTGTCTAATGGGTAATGCGAACCAATAGCAGTTTTAAGAAAACCACTCTCTAGCGATGAAAATATATTAGAATTCAATTAATTAAAATTAAAGAAAGAGTACATTTGATAATAATCACCCTTTTTAAGGTGAATATATCACAAGACATTTGTAACATATCTCTAAATTTTTATTTTCAAAAAATTTGTTTTTGATGATGCCTCTCTCTCTCTCTCTCTCTTAGGTGCAGAAACAACAGTCTATATTGAACAGTGGAAAATATTGGAAAAGCCCTGTCTGTAATGTGCTAAAGAAAGAGAGCAAAGGAAAAGGTGGCTATTGCAGAACAGCTGAAATGATGAAGCAAAAGAAGAGTAAAACGTAACCAGCGTGGCTGAAAGGAAGGCAGGGCTGTAAACTTAAATGAAGCACAAGAGTCCTGGAGTCAGGTGCTGCGATGGGAGCCCATCAAGTAAAGACAACCAATAAATACTGGAACGAGGCAGCTCTCTGTGATGCAACTGGAATAGGAACAAAGTCGTGTTTGATACCGGCTTTGCCCTTCTCTACATGTGCTCTGAATCATAACTTTGAGCATATTTGTCATTTGCTGTCAGATTTCAATAAAATGATATTTCAAAAAGAATCTTGTAAATTTTTTTAAAATGCTTTAAGATATAAGTTATTTACCTGTTAATTGCAATTCCCAACAATTTCATGTTTATAAGTACTAAATATAGGGAATAGCTATTTATTTCGTTGTTATCCTGTAACCTTTATTTTTCGCTTTTTAATTTATATTAGGAATATAGGGCTAAGTTAATTTTATTTCTTCTCAAATGGCCATAAAACATAAATCACATTACCCTACTTATACAAAGAAATAATGCATCTTTACTATCTCAGATTTTGCATTTTATTCTTTTTCTTAAAAAAAAACTTTAATTTTATACAACCAATTCCATATTAATCTAATCTGTACTTTAAAATTCTTTCCTTTTATTGTGAAAAATATATCATTATAATATCAGGAATAAATTTCAAGAAAAGCCAAATTATTTTTATATGCCATTTACAACAGAGAAAGACTTAAAATAGGTTTTATGGTGTATGAGATGTCTGAAGATACTTAAGTTTTATTAGAAGATGTATATATTTTCTTCATCATGTTGTATTTCTGTCAAATATTACTGTGCTGCTGAAGCAAAATATAAACATAAATACCCATATAATACACATTTAGTTTCCACTAGAGTAAGTGAAATTACTCAGGTGATAAAATACCACTATGCACAAAGATAAATGTCTTTTTTGTGTCACACAGAAATGTTAAAGCAGTTACTCTTCTAAATTTATCTATGAATATAAAATAAAAGATGTGGATGTCCACTTAAAGTTTTTAATACATTTACATACAATCTTATCTTTCACAATTTGGAAGGGTTTTTATTTATTTCAGTGCTTTCCCCTGAGTCAGGATAAACATGCATTTCGACTTCTCACAGGCCAATCACTGAATACTAAAAATTCAACGTTTAAGATGCATTCAAAATGTGAAAGGCGATCTTTTTTCCTTGATAAATTTAATTAATTCTATCCATCTCCCTGTGATACCAAGAGAGCCAGAAGCCTGAAAGTGATCCTTCAAATCTCTTTTTATTTCAAACCATTTCCAATTGAATGTGTCAAGTGTCGATATAAATTTTACCATATTAATAGCTTTCCAAGCTGGCCCTTTCAAAAAAATTTCTACTACCATGTTGCTAAATTTAATTCCTCATTATCTTTTATGCACCATTGCTATAATCTCCTCAAGATCTTCCTTCATCAAAGCTTACCACTTCCAATATATTCTCTACATTGCTTCCAGGCAGGTTTTTTTCTTTTAATGATCATCAGATCATTTTCCTTCCCTGATTAAAACCCCTCATTGACCACTTCTCAAAAAATAAAGCCTAATATCATGTACATGAGATCCTGACTCATCTGGATTCTGTTTCCCTCTTAACATATCCTTTTATAGGTGGGCTGTCAATACCAGCACTGTATTCTGCATATGCCTTTCTGTGCATCTTTTTAATTTTGAGTCCCATAATACTGGCATAGGGTCTTCATTAAAAAAGTCAATAAATGAATGATTTGTTAATCAAATAAATGAATAAAAAATTTCCTGGCATATTTTTTATTCAGTCTCGGAAACTGTTCCAATTTTGTATATTTATTCAATTGGTGTAAAACATGTGATCAAGATGAGGTGGTGGACTGATCGAGGGCCAACCCTGTACCTTCAGGCTCCTGGAATTAACGTTCCTCTGGACCTCACAGGACCAGGATGCCATGGGACTATTTGCTGGGAAACAAGATAAACACACACAAAAAAACAACTTTCAGACACTTTAAAAAATCCTTATGAAGATATACCATATGTGTGGATATATTAGAGTTTTTGTAAAATAAGAGAAACATATGTTAACATATAAAATATGGAGTGGGATGGGATGGGTCATAAGAAGCACTGAAAGTATTCCGACACAGTAACCTATGCAAATAGGGTATAAGCAAGACTTAGTTGAATAATTTACATTGTTCTGATGGTTTACTTGATTTATTAGTCTTTTTCTTCCCCATAAGCTGAATATTCTGTCAGAAATAAGAGGTTTTCAAAAAGTGTACATGATAGTTTCTGAAGTTCTCCATATACACCTTTTCCCTAAGGCAGTATAGAGAGAACAGATGTATGTATTAGAGATAAAAATGGAGACAGAGATATAGAGATATATAGATGTTTTTTATAAGACATATATATTTAGGGGAGTGAGCACTTTCTTTAAGCTAAAAAATAGAATACCTCCCCTGCTACATATAGATATAATAAGGTATTAGTACTCTGAAGACCTATTTAAGACCTCTCACTCATTTTTAAAAGTTAGACAGAATTTCCCACCATCTCTTCATCTTCACAACAATTTTTAATATGAGCCATTTGCTTAAAATAAAATTGTTTATATTTATAGGTTTTGAACTAAATATTAGGCTAAATAATACTATAGAATCTATGGTTGTTTTACCTTTCAAAAGTAAGAAAATGTGCCTGACGTTAATATCCTGCATCCAAAATAAAGAATACTGTATTTTAAAAATATATTTATGATGACAATGAAAAAGATGGTTATACTATAAACTTGTGAAATTATTATAATTTAGAATTAGCATTTTAGAAGTAAAACAGAATTTGCATATCAACTAGTATTACTTTTTCTCTTTTATGTATGGGAAATGAGATCTACAGGATTAAGTATACTTTCCCAAAATCATACTATTGATTAAAAATATGGCAAGCACTGGACCCATAGTCCTCTAATTTTGGTTACCCAGAACTGAAAACATTTCACCTTGCCCTCTGATCTCTCATGCATTCAATAGATATTTTTAGTGGGTAGTTATTTCTTGTGTGTTCAATGTTACACAATTTAGTAAGTTTAAAATATAATAGAACTGGATTAATCAGGTCCAGTTAGAGAATAGACGTCATCCAACAATTTGACCAGAAACATTTTAATATAAGGAATTATTAGTTATTCTTTAATATAATGAATTATTAAAAGGAGTGGAGTAATAAGGAATCATCAAATGAGAATAAAAGAAATTTCTAAAAACTACAGGAATAGCTGATAGAAGGGCAACCCCATCCTGCACAGCTGAAGCAGAGCCCAAGACCCCAGCCTCATTGAAAATGGAATTATCATGGCTCACTGTATGGGAAGTCTGTGAAGTGCCTGAAAGGTGACACTTGATGGAAATCTGCCCTCGAGGATGCTAGAGGAGACCAACTATCAGAAAGTGCTGAGCCTCAGAACTCACGAGGTGCTAGAAAGCTGCTGGGCAGTGGGACTGCTGTCACTGGTTGCTGGAAGAGCTGCTTTGGGTGAGAATTAAGGGCACTTGTGTACATAACTGTAGTCAAGGAGGCCAGGTAGGCTGCCCAGAAAACAGTCAGTACTATGGCTTATTACACTGCCAGCTTCATGGTCTCCCTGTGGGAGTACGCACCCTGGATTAAAGAGGGGGTGCTGGGAAGCTGGGAGCAGTGGCCTGAGCTGCGGCACAGTCCCCAGCTGCCTGAGGCTCCTGGCTACACTGCTGACATTGCTAGGATGGACAGCTGAAGAAAGAACTGGGGTAGAGGTGGAAGGTAGCAAATAGGTGGAGAAGCACTTCAGATATAACTTTACTTTTCTATGTTTAAAGATTGTCAAATTACATAATATTAATATTTTATTAAATTATTCAGTAATAATAACTGTAGTACCATCTGAATCCAGAAAAAAAAAAAATGTCAGCACTAAACCCCATAGTTCCAGGAAATAATTTTTTTTAAACAAATCACTTTCATATTTTTGTTACACATAAACATAATTAAAATACTAGTAATAAATTTCTAGAATAAAAATATGGTATAATAAAATTTTGTGGGGTCAGTAGAAAGTGAATATCAGATCAAGGAATAAAAAAGAACAATATAAATTTATTTTAATCAGTTCATGTAGTTTTAAATGAGCAATGATGGGAATTGATTTATTATGGTATTTATATTCCATTAGATATCTTTAAAAGTGTATAGAACTTTATCTTTAATTTCTTATAACAAACAAAATGTGTGCTATTCTGTATTATTTCTTTTTATTTAATTATGGTCAAGTTAACATATGAGAGAAAATATTGAAATTTCAACTTTCTTTTTAAAGGGCAAGAGCAAAATTTAGAAGATTACTGTTATAGACCATGTGAACTAGTAAAGATCTTTGAACAGATGTTCATATAAAAGATTATACTGAATTGATTATTAATTAATTAATAAAGAACTACACTGAATTGGTGATATAATTAAACTATCCGCTCAAAGTAAACTGCCAAAAATAAAGGTCAACATTTTGTATGTCTAAATAGTCTTGGTTAAAAAAACGAACTACACTTTCGCAATGTAAACATGTGAAACAACTGAAAATAAATTTGGATAAATGGCATTAAAAATGACTGATTTTCATGAGTTTGCTGAAGATTCTTACCAACATACAAAACAGCATTTCAAATGTGTTTAATCTAGTGGTTTATCAGTTAATAGAAAAGAGACATTTAAAGGTAGAGTCAAAGTAAAATATCCATTTCAAGAACAAAGTAAGTTATCATTTTATCAGCCATAAAAAAATTAACATTTTGAGATTACTTTTTAAAATCTATAATATTACTTTTCCATAGGAGACAGGCATTTCTGGTCTGGAATAAAAATAATGTATTTGATGTAACAGTAATCTAGATTAACAGTCCAAAAATGTTACAGATTAACTTTAGAAAAAAAATGGAAATTAGTTTTCTAACATCATTAGAATCTGACAAGAAATTAACTTTATTCTCACCAAGTTCAGGTTTTTCAGGATATTAAAAAACATGCAAAAACTAGAACAATATTCTGCTTAGAATAACAATGTTTAAAATCTTATGTTTTGCTCTCAAATAAATTTTATAAACCATTTAGAACATATTTAAATAAGACCTTGGAAAATTCAGTATTGCTTACTGCTTAACTATTCGGGTTTCTAACCTCTGGCCCCAACTAAGAAAACTTTCTACATACCACCTTTAAAACAAATGCTAATTTTTTGAAGGATCCTGGGGCTAACAATCTCTTTTTCACAGAGTAATAAGCAATGTTAGTTTTGTTTTGTTTTTCTGAAAGAGACAAAAATAATTTTTAAAAATAAAAATAGCAGATTTCTGAATTCTCTATATAATCTTAATATAATCTTATACATGTCAACTGACATGTATAAAATCCAGGGTGAGTGTCTGAAACCCTGTTTCAAATAGAAAATCTATTTTAAACTTGAAACTCATTGCACCCTTCACCGCAGACCTGTCTGTGACTAAAAGAGTTGCCAGCCTTATTATCTTCACTAGACACAGACACTCAGAATGAACCACCGGGCTCATTAGATCACACAAAGCAGGGAATATCTTTCAACATTTCATACCAACAAATTATTGAGTCTCCAGAAAACTTGCTGTCTACAAATTTAAGTGGAATAAAGAGTGACACAAGGCATGAAATAATCAGAGCAAAGCCATGGTTTAACAGATGTTGGACTTCTAGAAGTCAGGTAACTGTCAAGATGAAAGATAGTGAGTTTCTTAATTTTTCTCCCTGTCAAAGTGGAAATGAAAAACATTGTTAGGGTGACATAAAATAAATATGCATGAACAGAAGAAAATTGAAAGATCTCTTCAATGATGAGTGTGTGTGTGTGTGTGTGTGTGTGTTTTCTTTAAAAGAGAAAAAGTAGGATTTTTCAAAAGTCATTACTTCTTTAAGTACTTTATATTACATCACTCAAAAGAGCAGAACACTTTCCTTACCACTAAACAACTTCAGAGAATTGGAAGGCTACCCTGTAGACCAACTATAAGAGTCTTCTGAGATCACTCAAAACAAAACAAAACAAAACAAAACAAAACAAAGCAAAACATAAATGATGTAACCATAATTATGATCAAGATTCAGACTTGTTGAGCAACAACATGGAAACATGCCCCTAAAGTGAACTTTTTAAAAATGTATTTATTTGTTAATTTTAAAATAATATAACAATGATTTGATTAAATTTAACCTAAACCCATTTAAGATAATTTCCACCAAAAATGTACATCTTAGGTGGTGTTTTGGTGTCTTTTATCAATGCTTTTGATAGGTAATATCCTTTATAAGAAAGAATGATGGGCTTATGAATAGTAGGTGAGGGTTCTAATCATAGTTCTGATACTATTTTCATACATTTTAAGAATAATCTACTCCAGGTTGTAAGTCATCTTAAGACAAACCAATGTGAATGCTTAATCTTTTAGTTGTTTTTTACTTTAAAACACTGTATCATTATAAAAATTAATCATTAGCTAAGATATTAGTAAAACAAGCTAAAATAACCAGCCCTACAATTATGTAGCTGAGAGATTTTAGGCATATTACTGAAGTTCGTGGAACCCTATTTACTTCCTCCAAAATATAATGCTGGGACATTGATTACTAACATTTCACTCCACACTAACACACATGGAACATCTAGAATAATCTTATCATTAAAAATGTTCATTCAGGCTGGATTTTTTAACCTCCCTTTGGAGGAGAGAGAGGGCTATTAGAATAGAAAGATGTAGGACAGTCATTTGCGATTTATTCATATTCATTCATTCATTTGCTGAGGTATAATTTACAGGAAATAAAATGTACCATTCTTGGGTGTTCAGTTACATGATTTCTGACAACTGTAGACATCTATGTAACAAACACAAATTAAGATAAAGACATCTCAACCGTCCCAGTAAGTTTGCCTATGTCTCTGCTCTTGTCACTTTGTCCATCATGTAGGCAACAATTTTCTGACCTGTATGGCCATGGACTGTTTTTTTTGAAGTCATGAACTTAACATTAATAAAATTATGACTTATGTTCCACTTTACATCCAGCATCTTTGTCTAAGAATGTTGTGTATATAACACATCTGTATTGTTCATAGTAGTTTGATGTTTTTACTGACCAAAAAAATTCCATTATATAAATATGCCACAATTTGGTTAATATTCTCTTGTTGATGGACCATTTAAATAATTTCCAGATTGGAAATATTATTAACAAAGTTGCTCTAAACTGTCATATACAAATATTTATGTAGATGAAAGCTTTGCTGCTTTTCAGATTATTATGCATTTTATTATTATTATTATTTTTTTGCCGTGTTGTATTGGCCTAGACTTCCAGTTCTCTGATGAACAGAAATTTAAGAGTGTGCATGCTAGCCTTATTTCTAATCTTTGTGACAGAGTGTGCAATGCCTCATTATTAAGTATGTTTCAATGTCTCACTATTAAGTATCTTTACACAGTGATAGTATCCTTTATCAGAATGAAGAAATTTAATCAATCTGTACTTTTCTAAATGACTTTTTAAATGTAAGTTTGCTAAATTTTATCCAAGTTTTACTTGATTTATTAAAATATTCACATTTTTCTCCTTTTCTCTATTACTTTGATCAATTACCATGATTTATTCATTAGTGTCAAATCAAACTTGCATCCCTGGAACAAATTCAATTTGTTCCTGATATATTATACTTTCTAGATATTGCTGGATTCTCTTTGATAAAATTTATTTAAGGATGTTTCTCTCTGTTTTCATGAGAGGTTATGGCCCATAATTTTCTTTTCTGGTAATATGTTTGTCTGGTGCTAGGCTTATAATGTTCTTATAAAATAAAGAACTGTTGCCTTTTTCCTTTGTTTTCTAAAATAATTTGTTTAGTTTAAGCATTACTTCTTCTCTATATGTTTACATCATTTTATAGGTTGAATTATTATTATGGGTTGCATGATGTCCCTGAAAAATTCGTATGTAGAAGCCCTACCCTGTAGTAAGTACCTCAGTTATAATTAGTTAACCAAGAATTAAGTAGCACTGGTCTTTATATCAATATGACTGGTATCATTCTAAGAAGGAGACATTTTGTCAGAGACACATACACACTCACACACACACACACACACACACACACACACTCACACATACACACCATGGATAATACCATTTGCAGATTAAAGCAGAAATTGAGGTGATGATTCTACTAGCTAAGAGATACCAAACATTGCTGCAAAAGACCAGAAGCTAGGTGAGGAATATTTTGAACCTTCCCTCACAGTTGTCAAAAGGAACCAACCCTGTTGACACCTTGATCTTAGACTTCTAGTCTCTAGAACTATGAGACAATAAATATCTATTGTTTAAGCCACCAATTTTGGGCACTTTGGTACAGCAGTCACAGGAAGCTAAGACACCATTTTATATCTCTGACTTTATCACACATTATTATCCTCCACATCATTCATTTTGTTACAACCTCACTGGCCTCCTTCCTCCTCCAAAAATACCTGAAGCATGCCTCAGAGTGTTTGCATTTACCAAGCCTCTATCCACACCTTTCCACAGATCTACAAATAGCTCATACCCTTACCATTCCAAGTCTTTACTCAATATTCCATTCTCAGTGAAGCCTAATCTGACCACCGAAATGCAACCTGTTTCTAACATCTTATCACTAATATATACTCATTTAAATATCATGGGTTAAATCATACCTTATGTTTAATTCCACTTACAGAAAATTTTAGGAAATGCAAACTAATATGTAGAAACAGAAAAGTTGTCAGGGGTTACCTGGAAAGAAAACTTGGAGAGAGCTGAGAGAGTTGGTATCACAAAGAGTTGGGAGGCATCTTTTGAGAGTAAGAAATGTTGCTATTGTCTTGATTATAGTGATGATTTTACTTGTGTATACATACGTCAAAATTTATCAGATTTTATACTTTAACCACACACAGTTTATTGTATATCTACTATATCTCAAAAGTATGTTTCAAAAATGTGGTGGGTAGGTCAAGAACAGAGAAGAAAATACTGGGCTCAGTTGACCATTGACAGTTTGTGAGACACTGTGGCTTCTAAAAAATATTTAGATGAAAATCATAGGGAAAATATCAAACAGAAATTGGAAAATAAGGTTAAATTTTAAAAATATATTTTAAAATAATGAATTATTACCTCCCAACCCTAGCCACATCTCATTTTATATTTAATATTACTAACACATTTCATGAGAATTTTTTAATCTGCTCAGTAATAAAGAGATTTATTTTCTTTTTAGGTTTATCTCCTTATTCAAAATATAACACATTTGAGAACAAAAGGGAACTAGATAAACTTAGAGGAGTTTTTTAATTTTTAAGAGAGGCTATTCATAATAATCTTTAACAGGTTAGAAATATGCTGTGGTACAAACAATGTTTCTGTGCAAGTGCCAAGGACCCAAATGTGATACTCTATGAATCATTTCCTTTTAAAAATGAATTGAAAAGGCCTGAGCTGCAAATGACTGAATGAAATTTTAAACAAAAGTAAAAAAAATATATTATACAGGATAGTAATGTCTACAAATTCAGAAAAGCCGATATCTGTAACCTTGATTATATACCCCAAGTCAAACATTTATTAAGAAATTTAGGGCAAATCATTGCATTGTTAAAATTTACTAAGTAATAACATCTTACTTGTTGATTATTGCTTCATTTTAGGTTCACAGTACCATTTTCAGGGAGAATTGAAAGTTAAAAAATAGATATACATGCATTTTTTAAATTTTATCCAAGTTTTTTGAGAGGTTATATTCCATTTCACACTGCCATGAAGACCTTCCCTATGCATTTTTACTAAAGAACAGTTATCTCCTTTCGGAATTATTAGGCCCTGACAATTACACATAAAGTTGAAATAATGGAATTTGGCATCTAAGAACTCCTTAATATTCCTTCATCAATACAGCTATAATAATCAAAAATGTCAAGTTAAAATGACTGCAAGCTGCAGACATCTGTCACTTACAATTACAAAAATTTAGCTATGATTACTAAATGTGTGCATCATTTCCATGCCTATTATAGAAAGCATAATTATTTGCAAAGCTTAGGAAACTGTGTATCATTTTATAGTACTGATATGTAAATAAAAAAACATATTAATTTAGAAAGAGAATTTAAGGTGCTCCTCAATATAGTCAGAAATATGTGATATTCACTTATTGATGGTCAAAAATATGTTATGATACTCGAATAACTAGACAATAAAATTTTTTGTGCCCTGGAAGTGGGAATCTTCTTTTTGTTCCTGGTATGCAGTAATATTAAAAAACAAAACAAACAAACAAAAGCTTTGACTTATAAAAAGTTATGAATCTCAGTAAGGAATTTTGAGAATGTTTTAATATAACTTTGTAATTTTTTCCAGTGCTTTTTTCCATTGCTTTTTTCCCATTGCTTTTCTGCTGTTGAGTACCTTTATAAAATTTTATTCTAATTTTATATTTCTAGTGTTAAAATTGTAATCTACTGTTATATGTTGATGTTTTCATACCCAGCAAATTTTTAA
The DNA here is from genome assembly GCA_030015415.1 of Cynopterus sphinx. Classification (NCBI taxonomy): domain Eukaryota; kingdom Metazoa; phylum Chordata; class Mammalia; order Chiroptera; family Pteropodidae; genus Cynopterus; species Cynopterus sphinx. Next base: position 29,521,446 of record CM057392.1, on the reverse strand, counting down.
AGTTTTTAAATAATTCGAACAGTTTGTCCATAAATAGTTTTTTGTTTGTTTATGTAGGTAATCATACTATACGAGAATAATAGCAGTTTTATTTCTTCATTTCCAATTTTAAGGCTTCTATTATTGCCTCCTTTCATTGTGCTAGTTTAGACATTTGGCAGCAGTTTAATTTTTAGAAAGTGTTAGAGACCATTCATGTTTTTATTTATTCATTTCTAATATAAAGAGAATATTTCTAATAATCCCAATCCCATAGCATATTTTCAATAAATAATACTTTGAAACTTCATTGTTAAAAAGTATGTTGCTCTCTACTGTTATTTTATTTAGTTATTATTGTTGTTACTGTTATAAATGATAAATTGAATTCAGCCAAGAATTTGAGTGAACTTGAAAGCAAGTCTGTTTCCAGTTAAGTCTCAGATAAAACCACAGCCCTAACATCTCGATTGCCCCATTTTGAGACCCTAAGCAGAGGGTTCAATTAATGTGTTTGTACTTCTACCTACAAAACCCATGAGACAATAGATTCTTGTTAAGTTCTCTGCCAGTTTATAGTATTAGTAAGCAGCATAGGTAACTTATCTTCAGTAAGCTCTGCAGTTGTGACTTTGAAGCATTTTATCTATGTCTTTGAGTAGAAAACGATGAGATACTGTGAACACTGCACCTGCACATGCACTAATACCACCCCAGATTCTCAAGGAACAAATTGGGAAAACAATTCGGTGAACCAATGAATATGAGAAAGATTAGGCACAAAACCAAATGCCTCTCACTCAAGTTGAGAAAATTCATATAAAATTTAATTCAAAGGAATTAAATAAAATATAAAAACTATAAAAAGTTACAATGTCTTTTAGGGTATAAAGTTACATTCCTCCTACTCTCTCATGGGTCTCATAAATAAATCAACTTCAGCTATTGAAAAATGAAGCCATTTCTGTACATACAACTTGTAATTCCAATTTAAATTGGGTATTCTAAGAAGTGATTCATCGTTGATAGCATAAACTTTGTCAATATTGATTTTTCTTTATTATTTAATTCAATTTCAAGAATAATTTTTGTGCAATTATACTTATGAAACTATCTATTAATGGTTTATTTTTATTAACAATGTGATAATTAGCATTAATGTCATTAATATTATTATTTATTTTAAGTCTTTCAATCCTCTTCCTATTGTCCACTTTTCATAAAATTTCCTGGAACCAATGTGATTTGGAATTATCTTATTTCTTCTTGAGGTTCAGAAAAAAATTCTGGTATTAATTATAATTATAATTTTTCACTTTTTAATGTTAAGTATATGTTTCATAAGACCCGCACTTTCATAAGGCCCTCAAAGAATACTAGTCTAGCCTCAACCTGATATATTTTTTCTGCAGTTTATTATTTTCTAAATTTATTCCTGCAGTTTATTTTCTAAGAACAAGGAGGCAATAAAGCATATGCCATCTTCGTTAGTGATACATAATATAATTTTTTTCTTTCAGACTGAAATTTGGTTTCTTTATTAATAAACCCCTAAGCAATTTTTATTCAAGATTTATGGTCTGATTTTCATCTAGTTGTCAGAATATAATTTTATAATTAACACTTACTGCCTTCTCTGATTTCCAAAAAGTTAGAAAGACAATTATTTTCATCTGAACTTTCATCTTTTAATAGAGGTGCCAAAAAGTTTCTTTTTATCTTGACAATTCTGGGTTTGCTGCTTTTATACCTTTGTTTGAATACTATATTGAATTAAAAGAATAACATAAAAACAGGAAAATACTGTTTTTTTCTCTGTGTCAATTTATATTACAGATAGGTTTGTAAAGCTTGCTTTCATACTGAGTTAAATTACACAGAAAGAGTGATAATTTTGAGAATCCTACCTAAATAAACATTAACATAAAACAATATTAATGTAAAAAAGTCTTTACTTGCACCTTTTTTTATACATCCTCAAAGTTTATTTTTCAAACTCAAGATCTATATTTTGAAGGATTACTTTTCATCATACTTTTCTGTGTAGTTTTAATTGCTTTGTATTTACTGCTTTAACATACAATATCGCCTAAATGTAAGAGCTGTCGGAAGCATATTAAGTCTCTTTGTTGCCACATTTTTAGCTGTGCCTTTTGCTTTTACTTGACCAGAAACATTACAGGCGGAGCAAAGAGGTCAGTTCTGCCTACAGACTGTTTTCTAACATTAGCTTCACACTGCAATCATCTCCAGAGCATTAAATATAATGCTTATTCTATTTTAGTTAGTTTGAGGTATGGCTTGAAAATTGGAATTTTTAAAAGTTCCCCAGGTCCCCAGGTATTCTAATGTATTCCAAGGTTGAGAGTAACACAATTTTCATATAAAATTTTCCAAATAGCCAGGGAATTCAAATAACTAAAGGGTATGAAATTTTGTTTAGTTTATAGTCTCTGTAATTCTTGGCATTTTACAATGACATTGTATCTTTTTTTAAGAGAGAAATAATAAAAAAATAGTTTAAAGGTTCTAAACTACGGGTCAGCAAATTCTTTACATAAAGGTTGGACAGTAAATATTTTAGGCTTCGCACAGTCTCTGTCACAATTAACCTCTGTAGCACGAGAAGAGCCACAGGCAATATGTAAATAAATTTTCTCCAACAAAGTTTTATTTTCAAAAATATGCAGTTGACCAGATTTGTCCTGCAAACTATAGTTTGTCAACCCATGCTCTAAATTCTTCCTCTTTTGAAAACAAAAACAAAAACATAACATCTAAATTCTACAAATAAATTGAGGACCGAGTAATTGCCTACTTCTTATTAGTCTCTTATAAGGTCTATTATTTATTTTATTTCTGAAAACAATTATAATACATACCTAATGTCTTCATATTCCTATGAATTGGGTATTCCTTCACTTCTACTAGCTTTTAAAACAATAACAAAATTCAAGTTGTCAACAGAGAGAAATAAAATCATATTTCTATCGTCTCTATCCATCCTCTATATCATCATTGATATATAAAATGATAAAATGAGATCATTATTTTTCTAAACTTCCCAGGTTTCAGAAACAAGGGGTCTATAAGTTCCATATTATATTCAGCAGATAACTAACACAAAGTTTGATTTGAGTCTTTTTGAAAACTTCATCTCAACTTAACATGTTTTACATATTCTCTGCCTTTCTGAACATATGAAATACAAGAACTTTTTTAATGCCCTTACCTGCTAATTTTAATCTGTGCCATTTTTAGGTTTGTTTTTATGGCTTTATATTTTTATATATGGATTCCACTTTCCTGCTTCTCTGTATACATAGTAAAATGTGATGGAAAGCCAGACATTGTGAATTTTACTTTTGGATTCTGGATATATTTTGTATCTCTATTCATATTTTTGAGCTATGATCTGGGTTGAGATAAATTACTTGGAAAATGGGTTCTTTTGGATCTTGCTTTTAGTCCTTTCTTTGTTAGCATTCAGCCTAGACCTAATTATTTCCCACTATAGAGGCAAGATACTCTGTTGAATATCCTTTAATTATGACCTTGCCTTTCTGTCTTGGGGAAACAGGTACAATCTTTAGTTTTAAGTGGGCCCTCATTCTTTTCAAATGATATCCCTCTCCCTGCTTTGGCATCAAGCAGTTTCCTCACATATATGTGCGATCAGCACTGTGAATTACTAGAGTAGGGCAGTCTGCAGATTTCCAGTATTCTTCTCTTTCTAGCTCTCCTCTCTCCAGTATCCTGTCCTCCAAATTCTGCTTGGTTTCTCTGGATAATCCACTCTGTATCTTCAATTTAAGAGCTCAACAGATTCCTATCTGGATTTTCCTCCACTCCACTATGACTAGGAAAAGGCAGTAAGCTGGGGAAATTATAAAATATACTTTCTTTGTTTCCCATCTCTCAGGAATGACTATCTTTTGTTGCTTAGTTTTCAGTATTTTTATAGCAACTGTTTCATATATTCCATGGGACAGCAAGCTATTGCAACAGGACAAATTTATTTACGCTCATTCATTTCCATAAAGCCTATGACCAACTTTGAGATATAGTAGCAGAGTTGAATAGTTTTAACAGAAATTTCATCTCTCACAAAGCTAAAAATATTTTCCATTTGGCCCTTTACCAAAAAAAATATTCCAAGTCTTGATCTATATATTTTATCTTGTTTGTTTTCAGATAGGGGGATAAATCTCAACCCTGACCCTACTTCTTGGCCACAGCAGAATTAAATTCATTCTTTTATCAACATCTCCTTTGGCTATCTTAATTCTTAATATGTGTTTATGCCAATACCTGCAAGTATTAATAAGAGAAAAGCAAAATGCATGTATATTTTCATGCTTATAAGCACCCAACACCAACTTAGGAGCCCACCTTATAGAAAAATTTGAAACATTGCTGCTTTATCACAAATATTTTACTGTCTAGACAAATTCTTAATATCCAAGATAATAGATGATGCTGTGTTTATTACAATACTTAAACTTTTGAGTTCTGTTCAGTTGAAATTAGATTCCTGCTTTAAAGAAAAACATGACAGTTCTGTTAACTATTTTACTGTTTTTGCAATGTTTAAATTAATACAAAATATGTTCAAGTATTCGTAATAGCATAGCATATTAATATATTAATGGTAACATATTTTATGTGTTACTGATTTATGAAACATTTTCCTTGAAAAATTTTTCTTCTTAAGTAACTGAAAGTAAGTCTAATAAGGTCTGTACTGCTATTAAGAAGCCTTTTTTGCTGAAAACAATACTATCATTAATTACTATTCTCCACCCTTTTCTGGCCTACTTGAATATGAATACTAAATTTCTAATACTTTCCTAGAATATACCATGAATAATTTGTTCTGGATGATTAACTCCTGCTATTTTTAATTACCTTTCTTTATTTGACTTCCTAATTTTTATCCCTGCTGTAAAATCTTGGGAGCAGTCCATTTTCTTTGTTAATGAGTAAGCATATGCACTAAGTATATACTGTCATTAAAATAATTTAACTTATTATATTGCATGCTGATTTTGACTATCAAACATTAGAGAATCCCAACTTTTTTTCTACTAAACAGCTTTGTCAAAGCATAATTATAAGGGCTTTGATTAGCTTGTGGTGTGAGTGAAATTCCTTGAAACCCTAAGATGAATGTGTACAGTCATATCAAGAATTGTTAGGGCAATCGACTCAGATCAACCTCAAATCAGTAAAATAATGAATTATTTTTTGGTAGTACCTGCTGATGAGGCAAACTGACATCACTGATTTATTTGAATAGACATGTCATTCTGAGGTAACATTCTTAAAAGATTTATTTAGACAATCAGTATTTCACTGCCCACCTAGGAGGTTTTGGAAAATGTGAGGAAACATTTGTGATTGACAATACTGAGGAACAGACATGGTTACTATGATTCAGTGGCTAGGACCAGAGATATAAAATAACTTGCAGCAAGGGGCAAATTCCTGTTCAAAGAGGAATTTGTTCCCTTCCAAGAGGCAACAAGGCCCATGTGGAAATCACTGATACAAGGAATGTATGTTTGATAAACCAATGTGCCATCACATTCCCATGATGATGCTTCTTTGAAAACACCAAAGTGCTGTGTTTTCAGGCATGAAATAATTGAAAATTGGCAAATTTACCTTACGCTTTTTTATGGTTAAATCTATTAGAGAGAAGCACTGATTTTTTACTCTGCAAATTTCTATGAAGAGATGTATTTAAAAAAAATATGTAGCAGGAATATTTCCAGGTTCTCTATTAGGGAGAAGAAATGACATGTTCAGTAGAAGGAAATAAGCATGTGCTTTTTTTTCTTAGATTTTCAAATCTACCTGTTAAAGGAATGAGTTCTGGTATACTTCACATGTGGTAATTTTGATATTATTTTCCTTCAAGGGAAGCTGACAATTTTGGTTTAGGCTTACATGTTGGGCTTTGGAGTTGAAGTCTATTTAGCTAAAGATTATATTTTCTACTTCACACATTCTAGTTCAACTTTTGTAGAAAAAAACAAATATGACTGATTTGTAGCAAAAGAGACAAAAATAATTTAATCCGTAGAACTTACTTTCTACTGGAGAGTGACAGATGATAAACTCAATGAGATAATTATATAGATATTAGAAAGAGATAGGAGCCAGCAATAAACGTAAGACATGGAAGATGAATATGTAGATGAAGGTTAGAGGTTGTTTTTATAGACAGCATGGCCAGCAAAGGTCCCATTGAAAATGCAATATTTGAGCGAAAACTAGAAAATGGTACAAGAGCAAGCAATTTGTATATCTGGAGGAAGAGTTTTCTGGGTAGAAAACATCACAAGTAGAAAGGTTTTAAGGAAGAATCCTGGCTAGAATATCAGAGTGACAGCACGGTGGGCAATGTACCTGGAATGGAGCTTACAAAGTGGATAAGAAGGGTAAGAGGTCAGAGAAGAAATTGGTGGTGGGAGGAGTTAGATAATGGAGATCCAAGGAGATGACAATATATATATGCAGTGATTTTCAGTTTGAATGAAGCTGGGGAACAATTAAAGAAACTAAGAGTGACATGATTTGATTTTGTTTCAAAAGAAATAGTTTCATCGCTAAGTGTAAAAGTGGAAGCGCAGAAACCAGTTTAAAAGTTATTGAAAGAATATAGCTAACAGAGCATGATGTCTTCGTCCCCAAGGTAAAGGTCCATATAGGGATGGGACAAAGTGGTATTATATTAGATATATTTCAATGAATCAAGTCTGGGATATGTGGGCCCCAGGCCTGGCTGGTCCCAGGTCTAGCTGTGATCCAGGCTCGGGGCAAGGATAGGACCCTGGATTTAGAATGTTACATGAATGTAGTAGGGTCCCTGTGCCTAACATAACTCAGTTTGTTGCATCATTCATGTGTGACAGAATGCCACTATTGTACTCAGATATATATGGAGCCCATGTGGTCCCCTAATGATGCAGAGTGTGTTTCCTGCAATAGAACTGCGCTTCCACAACAGAAGCACACTCCCCGCAATAAAGTTCGTGCCCACCATTTCATTCTCAGGTCAGCCCCTCATACGTTCTTCCAACTGGGCGTCTCACCACTGAAACCTTCCCTTCTCAATCAGCTGGGCACTGACAGGATATAAGAAATTTAAGAACGTTTCCAATTCTTTCTTTCTTCCTTTCTTCCTTTCTTTCTTCCTTTCCTTCTTTCCTTCCTTCTTTCCTTCTTTCTTTCTTTCTTTCTTTCTTTCTTTCTTTCTTTCTTTCTTTCTTTCTTTCTTTCTTTCTTTCTTTCTTTCTTTCTTTCTTTCTTTCCTTTCTTTCTTTCTTTCTTTCTTTCTTTCTTTCTTTCTTTCTTTCTTTCTTTCTTTCTTTCCTTTCTTTCTTTCTATCTCTCTATCATCTATCTATCTATCTATCTATCTATCTATCTATCTATCTATCTATATCTCTATCTATCTCTATCTATCTATCATCTATCTATCTATCTCTATCTATCTATCTATCTATCTATCATCTATCTATCTATCATCTATCTGTCATCTCTCTGTCATCTATCTACCTACCTATCATCCATCTATCTAATCTCTTTTCATTCACTTATTTACTTACTTTTCTTAAATAATTAGACAATTGGTGCCACCATTAATTAAGGTGGAAAAGAGTACAAGTATTGAGGAGGAGAAACAACTAAAGGTTCAGTTTTGAATTTCAGTTTTAAAGTTGACTTTAAAGTTTCTACTGTTCACGTGAGTAGTGATGTAGTGTATGCAGTGGGTACTGAGGTTCAAGGAGAGATATAGGTTAAAGGCACAAATTTTGGAGCCATCAGTACCTAATATTTTATTTATCAAGCTATGAGACTGGATGTTATCCAAGAAAGTGAGTGTGAATATAAAGGTCCAAGGACTAAGCCCTAGGACGTACCTGTGTTAAAAGGTATGAGGAATAAAGAGAAAGTCCCAAAGGAGAATTTTAAGTGGCTGATGAAACAGGAGGAAATTAGAAGACTTTGGTGCTTCAGGTCCCAGGAAAAAATAATTCTAAACCCAAGAGGGTAAAAATAAATGAAATTTACTTGTTCTCCACCCTCTTAAACTTCAACACACTGAACTATGTCTTGTACTTCACATGCCATTTATGCACTAGAATTACTGTGGAAGAAAACTGAGGATAATGAAACAAGACTCAAGAAGAAAAGCATTAAAAGTACGTTAAAGCTTCTGAAGATGTAAGTAAAAATGCTCATTAACAAAAATAACAAAATGGCAATAAGCCTGGTTTCCAGATTACTTTTTACATTACTGCTGACCAATTTATAGAGGCTTTCACTTGAATTACAATTCCCCAACCCCCAACAAAACTGAAGGTGTATGTCACATTTCCAAATGAAATGAAATGAAAAGGGCCCAATGAACATATAATTAATCTTAGGAATGTTGGCTCAAATACTAAAAAGTAAATTGCTAGACAAGTTATTAATTTATTCATTCATATGTTCATCCAACTAACATTAATCATTTATTTACTATGTTCCAAATAAAAATTTTATGAGAGCAAATAGGACTGAGCAGAGGCAGGGGTGCAAGGTAAGGCAAACTGACAATGTGACCTTTCAGCTTTGATTTAAAGAGTGATAAAAGAATTTCTAAGGGAAAAGCCAAGCCAGTGGGCACAGCCAGTAATGGAGGGAGCATGCTGGCAATAGGAAAAGTCCACAGAGGACAATGATGAAAGTGTCTGGACTGTCAGAATGAAAGTATAATCTTCAGTAGCACAATGGTTAGGGAAGGCAAAACAGACAGAGTTGGAAAAGCAAATTGTGGAGAGATAGATCATGAAAGGCTTTTTTTTTTTTTTTGTCAAGCTATGATTTTGGATTTTATCCTCTAAGTTATGGACAGATTTTTAAGCAGAGATATGACATGATCAACTTTGTTCTTTATAAAGATAACTTCAATGGCTCTATAGTGTCAATTTATTTGGTTAGGAACAAATATCAATCAAGCCGGCTGTTTGGCATCATGTAGACAACATAACTGGTTGATTGACTGCATACTTCACATTTTCAGCCGGTTGTTTTGACATGTGTATTCATAACCTCAGAATAAAAATGGTATTTTTAGCATGCTTGATTTAGTCCATAATTCTTTATGGCAGTTATCTTTAACAGTTAATTCTATCAAAAATTGCAAGTACAAATTTCACATATTTATTATTTTGATAAAGATAAGCATTGTGAAGCGCATGAGCTAGAAAATAATATTAACAACTGAACACAAAGTGATACAGTTAAGACTTCTAGAAAATACAATCACACACTATGTTAAGTTGTGGAAGTTAAAGTTGATGGAACTAGAATTTTAGGCTGTATTTTATGCCACCAACTAATACAATCATGCACTTCTTGCCTAGTAGTAAATGGGTAATTTATTTATTTTTATACATAAAATGCAATACATTTTAAGCTGATCCATGTTTTCTTGCATAATTTATGACAAGAAGTCAATTTGAGCAGGATATTATGCTGAACATCAGGAATAAGAAAAAGTATTACAAAAGAGAGTTAAATAAAACTTGACATAGATATGAGCTTGATGTTAATTTCTGTGTCTAAGTGAGAGTTACAGGCATAAATAACAGTAGCCAAGTTCTCAGCACTTTTCATTTGAAGAAAACGAAATAATCTGGGGGTTTATTGCCCTGATGGTGTCCCATATCATCAGAATACTGAACTGCATATGAATAGATGGTCAGTTGGTAGAAATAAGAGGGACTTTGTAAAAAAAAAATAATAAGTTAGATTAGATATCTTTAAAGTTCCCTACCAACCCTCTTCTTTCCTTATTTATTCACTTAATAATGAGCAAAATGTTTTACCTGCCATTTCTCCAGTAAGGTATAAACAAACTAACAAAAAAAAACATTGAAATAGAAATTATTCTAGTGCATAATGTTTCTGCTATTTCAAATAACTATAGCCTTCAAAAATTTGGACTGAAGCTCTACCAGATTATTTGGATGAAGTCATTGTTAAACAAACAAAATATAAGGCTCCAATGGAAATAAGGTATATAGATGCCAGAGAAGAAAACATTAAATTCTCACTGCAAGCATACATTCATATATCTTAATAACCCTAAATGTATTTAAGACATGAATAAGTAAGGAGACCACAAGCATTTGATATTCACTCAGCTTCTTATCACTGGCCTTAATACTATACAATGCTTCCTCTACTACATTTTAAAATTAGGCTGGCAAGATAGTCCAAATTTATGTCTGTTAGCTGGCATAATAATTAATGGCATTCTGTTTTCCTCTCAAACATATTTCAGTTAAGAGGATAAATTATATGATCATCTATTTACAATTTGTGACACCTTCTTTAGCATTTTTTCTTGGCCTTTACTTTTTTTTGTTAGGGCTTTGTATAGTCTCTTGTGTTCAAGAGTTAGCATTGAGATCTTTCACTTTCGGTTACATATACAATTGAAGTAATAGTTTTCTTTCGGAGGGAGCATGTTGGCTGGTGAAGAGGGTGTATACATTTAATATATTAATATATTAATTTAAAGCATATCCTTGGCAGCAACATGCATGAAATACCATAATCCATCTGTGGATTTTACAGTGCTAATTGACAGGTGCTGTAACTCATAAAATGTTCACAGTCCATAGAAATGAAAAGAGCACCAGATGCGACTTGCCTAACAAGAAACCTCAAAAGCTATTCCCTCTGTATCTGCAGAAAATTACAAAAAATATTTATTGTGGAACATTATTTGTTATGGTGATAGAAAGTATGTGAATTAGAAAGAAATTGAAAAATACACACACACACACACACACACACACACACACAACATAGGCCATTTAAACTCCCTAGAATTATTAACTTCTACATCTGGCCTGATAACGTTATATTATCTAAGACATAAAAGACATGTTAAACATAATATATTAATTTTGTCCTATTAGTAGATGAGGATATAGCTCTTATAATATATCTACTGTTGTTCCCCAATTTGCTCGAGTCACCTCACTAGTTTGTTAAAGCAATAAACATTATTTTCATCATTTTTATTATATTCATTATAATTTCAAATTGGCTGCTGCAATTTTTTCATAACTCAATATAACATCGAAAATTTATAATATTAATATCGACTTGCAATGTGTTCTTTAGTAAAAATCCTCTGCTTACATGACCCATGTTTTCTTAATGTTGCCTACTTTTTCCATTGGAGACCTTAATATATTAATCATAGTTATTTTAAATATCCTGTCTAACAATTACAAAATCTGTCATATCTATCTGAGTTCAGTTCTGATGCTTACTTTGGGCCTTCTTCATTTTCTTCTAGCTTTTCACCATGGCTTGAAATTTTTGAATTGAAAGGTGGGAGTTATATATCAGCTAATAGAAGCTGAGGTGAGTAGCCTTTACTTTGAGGTTTGTGTTACTTTAGCTGGCAGTTGGGAGATGCTTAATGGTTGCTCCAGCTATAGGTGCCAGGGGTTTCATTTTCTCCCAGGGTCATTGTTTTTGTCTCCCATGTTGTCTTTTGGTTTTCCTGAGAACTCTTTTTTTAAATAGAAACTGAGCCTTGCAGCTCTTTTCAATGTAATCTACTGTTATTATACCAGAGTCCTGTTAATGTGGTGATAAGAAGTGAGGTGGCAAAGCATTCTATAATCTTAATTTCAGTCTTTGTTTGTCTATGTGCCTGGCTTGTTACCTTCAGCAAGTTTCTCTGATATTTTCCTTCCTACCTTAGGAGAAACAGGAAGGCTAGAGGGGGCTGGAGTCAGGGAAATGCTCTTTCTCTAGAAGATATTTTTCCCCAGAGAGGTGGCCTTTGTTATGAAAAATATTCAGGATGTATTTCAAAATGATTCGTTTGCCACTCCACTGCCAGAGATATAAAGTAATTTTTGTTTTGGCTCCATAGAGTGTAAACCTGTGAGGTACACAGAGGTAAAACACATAAAGCGAGACCCTCCCTAAGATGGCCTCAAGGAGATTCTTACCTTCACCCTGGTCCACATACAGCCTCCACTGATTTGTCAATATTACTATTTCGGTGTTCCTACCATTTATGGCTGCAGCTCTGGGTAAAGCGACCTAAATAAACTCTGGTTCTCTGCCTATTTCTCCAGATTTCAAGGTGACTTTGTTTTGTGACCTTTATTATATGATGGGTTAAAGAAAAGCCACTGATTTTCAGTTCATACAACTTTTTCTTTTTTATTGTTAGGAGAGCAGTGATGACTTCATGCTCTTTACATGGCAGAGCCAGTCAGCATTTCCTCTAGATTTTTCAATAAAGCATATTGGACTTACTTTTCTTGAATTACCTTGGTACTTGCAAAAGGAAAGCAGCTGTAAAGGTTGCACTTGAGGCCCTAATGCAGGGTTTGTCTCCGGATGGGTTGAACTCTGAATACAATCATCTCTTTATACAATCATAGATCCACTTCTGAGACCAGAGGCTGCTTGAGACTCCTCCATCGTGCTTTTCTCAGTCGTTATTGGGTGAGGTTCTATCCCCCATGGGGAAGCTGAGGTTTATAGAGGGTAAACTGAACCATGTACTTGCCTAGATTTTTCATTTTTAAATATTTTGTTAGTAGTAAATATTTTGTTAGTATTTGTTTCTTTCATAAATTAAATAAACTTTGATGAATGTGATTCACAAATAAAACGTTCAGTGATTATTTTACTAGATGTTGACTTTGAAAAGCATGTTTTTCAGGTAAGTAATATTGTATATTTTATAATCACCTACTTATACATATATGTATATTCATATTTTGTATTTAAAAATACGTGATGTTAACTTACTGATAAAAAATTATGAAAAAAATCTTTAAAGTATTCTTAATTTTGTTTATCCTTTGTTTTTTCATTATTAAACCTACATTAAAGTCATTTTGCCATATTTATAAAAGCACAGACAGTTGCTTTGGCAAATATTTAAAGTCACAGAGTTCAACAGAGAATTAGAAACTTCTATTACTTCTAGTAAAATTTCTTGTCCTGTACCCAAAGATCTCAGTTACTAATTCTGTCAACACTGATATATTCTGTCACCTCGAAAAGTTACTAAAGTTGAATTTACTTCATAAACAATAAAAAAGATAAAGAGTACATATCATAGAAGGGAAGTTGTGTTCAAATAGAAATAGTTTTTCAAATTAGTAATCACAGTAGACAATGCTTCATTAAAAAACGTAGAGATTTATGCTAATATTTTGAAATTACTAATAGATAACCTTCAAGTATTTGGAAATATATCATGGACATTAATTAACTATAGTGCAATGACTCTAGATAAGCCTTCTAAGTGAGAAATACACCTCAAATAGTCAAGCAAGATGTCAATTTAAACTTTTAATTTTAATTTTAATTTTTCTTGTAAAATAAACTTTTTATCAACAGAGTGATGAGAGAAAGTAGAATTATTGTACATTAATTTTATTGGTCTTAATAAAATTAAATAAACCTTTAGTTTTCATATTCTTTCTAGCAGGGTTTTCTTTTCCCTATTTTATTTAAATCTGTTATTTCACTTACAAACTTTTGAAATACAGTTATGTATATTCTAAACTTAAATAACAGCAATATAAATTTCACTCAGGCAACAATTATTTATCAATTGCCTCCTATGTCCCAAGGCAGTTCCCAACTTTTTTGGCACTGGGGATTGATGCTCTTATGAGAATCGAATGTTTGATGATCTGAGGTGGAGCTGAGGCAGAGATGCTAGCGTTGGGGAGCTGCAAATACAGAGGAAGCCTGACTGGCTTGCTTGCCTGCCACTCATCTCCTGCTGTGCAGTTGGGTTCCTAACAGGCCACAAACGCACTACTGGTCCATGGCCCTGAGGTTAGGGACCCCTGTTCTAGGCAAGAAGGAATTAAAAATGAATAAGACAAATTAACTGATCTTTACTAAATGCAGAAAGTAAAATTTTCCTTAAGTACTCACTAAACATGTTTTTAATTATTATATAACTAGCCCAAAAAGCTCTGCATGGTTCAGAAATTAGAAATTACATAGAATGTACTCTTACACCACAATACAATAGTACCAGATGGTAATGAAAACATTTGAGCAAATTCTACCACTCCTCTACAACCAACACTAAAACCACTTGAAAATTAAAAATAAAATAAAAATACTACCAAAAACATCTGCTGAATCAATGAAAAATAACAGAACAAAGAACTTATTAAATAATAGGATGGAGAACACTGTATATAACAACTTGTAGGTTAGTTATTTTCTGTACCAAGTAGTGATCCATAAACATAAATGTTATTTTTGAAAAATTGATACGGAGAAAAAACTAAAAGGAGAACCATACAGCATAAATGATTAAATACATATTAAACTCAATTATTTATAAAAAAGAATAGACAAAAATCAGTAGACTGTAAGTGGAGAATAAGAATGCTAAAAGCATTATTAAGTAAATTAGAAATCTGAGAAACAGTAGGATTGCTATGGCTTAGTTACCTGAAAAAACCAATAAACTTTAGAAAAGCCTTGGGTTTCCAATAAAAATCTTAAAGAAAGAAGGAGAAGGAAATAAACTTAAAAATAACTATAACAATGTAAATACACATGTATTTTGTATAGTGTATGTGGTGTGTGTTTGAAGTAATGTTCCCTAATTTTTGGTAGAATCACGTTTTTTTTTTATTTTTTCTAAAAAAGAAGTTTAAAATCTGGTAGCAATAGACAGAAATATTGCCGTCTTTGACTTGGAAATATAATTTATAAAAATATCTTACAAAATACACAAATGCAGTCAAATTTTAAGCAAAAGTGTTTATGGCATCATTTTATAGCAAATATACAACAGTTAATATAGCATAAATACATAAATAATAGATTTAATATCTATATAGTAAATTTTACATTAAAAATGTTCAATAGCCAAAATTTTATTGTACATTTTACATAAAATATCATAAATTCCAATTTCATACAATGAAAGTGGAAGTATATTAAAATGGTTTATAGCAATGTTTGCAAATATATTTTGTTATGAAATCTGTCACTGTTACTCATGTTTATATCCAAAAAGGGTGAATCAATATATCTGCCAGGATTCCATGATGAGTTTATTTTATTTTTATTAAATTTATTGGAGTGACATTGGTTAATAAAATTATATAGGTTTCAAGCGTACAATTCAACAATATGTCATATGTATATTGCATTGAGTGTTCACCACCTGAAGTTAAATTTCCTTCTGTCACCGTATATTTGAACCCTTTAATCCTTATCTACCTCCCCCCACCACCCCTTCCCTCTAGTAATGACTAAATTGTTTTCTGTGTTCTATGAGTTTTACATGATAAGGGCAACGCATCATTTAGTGAAATCTGACGCCGAGTGAAGGTTTTTATTCTCTCCAACAAATCCCTGGATATTTTAACCAATATATTACTTAGTCACTAGGTGTATAACTCCAAATCAACATGTCAATAACAGAATATTTCCACCTAAACAATTTTTTTGAAGAATAAATGTTGGTAAATGCTCAGTATTTCACTTACGTCTATTAATTGAATCCTGCTTGCTACCAAATATTTATTTAAATGTTTAAAACTAAATTGTTGTACAAAAAAATAAAGTCTAGATACCAGCCCATGCCTACACTTTTCTTTTAAGATAAGAAATGTAATTCTGTTCAGTATAGCTTTATTAATTAATGTTTCTGCATCAAAGTCATATTTAGAGGCACTTAATCATTTGCCAAAGTTGAGTTATTCTGAGTTGTTCAATTTCTCATTGCATTAAGGGTCTTTTAAAATAAATTAATAATAATAATCTAAGACACAAGAGTACATTTCAACATTAATAATTTATTTGTACACCCCCAAAATATGGTGACCATCACTATCACTTAACTGTTATTACTGCCCCATATGATTAATTTTAGAGTATAAAGGATAAAGTAAAAAAACAGTAATATGGTTAAAAAAACACTAATTATTAATGTGTATAATTAAACACACGCTCATGCATATACACACATTCTGTTTAATTCTTTAAAAAAATTTTAACCTGATGCAGGAAGGAAATATTAAAACTAAAGGCACTTCATTTAAGTTTAAATAAACATTCTCTGGAAAAATACTTGGAAGAACTTTGAAAACATTTTGTGAGGTTGTGGTGTGAAGCCAAATATAGATGTCAATCTACTTTAAATGACTGTGATGGGTAATCACAGAACTTGCTATGGTGTTAAAATTAAGTACTAACAATACATATTTTTAACATATGGAATTGTCAAATGCATTTTAATCACCTGTTTCATCATATGAGAACAAAATAATCTATATTTAGTTTGTTTTATTAAGTTTTATTTCTATATAAAATAAACATTTTAAAATATTTTTCTTGCTTAAGAACAGATATAAAGGCAAATAGACTGATTTAAAAATATATTATTACAATAAGATAGATTGGTATAGTTAATAAATTTATAATTTCGAAAAAGAGATCAGTACAAATAGCCTAGATCATTGTTTATCACTCAGAAAATAAACCACATTACATATGAGAAGTGCACTAGAATTATAAAAGCTTTACAAAAAAAATTTCCTCCAGGTCGGTCATTCTCTAAGCAATTTAAATATGCTTTTGAATCCATTACTCCTACACTTATGTTGTGTAGGTCATAAAAGCAACTTGGCATCAAGCAAAGTTTTATGGGGTTTACTATGGCATTGCTGTCCAGCATCCTAAGTTTAGTTTATTTTAGTATCTTAAGTAACAGTTTTTTTTTTTACATAATCTCTAGTACTATAAATTTTTTTCTGCTTAAGAAATAATAAAAAAGCTAAGTAAATTGTGAAATATATATCACGTTATCTATGAAAAAGACAAAGTCATAAAAATGCTCGAGTACTTAAAATGACAAAAAAATTAGTTGTGTGAATCTTCTAACCTCAAATTTAATGTTAAAAAAGAGCACTTTTACTGAACTTGAACATGGCATTGAAACGTGAAAAACTATCATCACTCCATTTGTCTTTATGAGTATAAAATAATTTTATATTACCAAATAAATAAAGTAGATGGATGTATAAAGTAGTTCATCAAAGCCTGAGATATCTCTAAAATTTAACATATTATGACAGGGAAAAAAGTGTATACTGACTTGCTAAGGCCATTATTTTCTATTTGACACTCAATGTTATAAAAAATTTGTTTAAATGTGATCGTAGATTTTATACCTTCCATATCAAGTATATTTCTGCTCTATAGACTTCATAATTTATTAGAAATATTGCTTTAAATCACAATTTTGCATTACACAACAATTTATGTTCTAGAATCACAACAAAATTTTACCTTTACATTTGCCACAACCAGTCCATGTCCCCTGCCATTATATGCAACTTTTTCCTATAGATTGTGGCAATTGTTTTCCTACTTTGATGGATGGTCTCATGGAGCATTTTGGCTAACATCCATTTATCAGATGACCATTCTGGGATTACCAAATCTTAGCCTCTTGGCTCTTACATTCTGATTTTTTTCATTTTCTTTTCTTTTTCAGTATAATGGGCCAAGTTTTGTTCATCTATGATGTAATTCTTATGAGTCTCTAAGAATTTCTTTTTCTGCTTTTCAAGTCTTCGTACAAGATTAAATCAAAGAAGCCTGTGTAGTATAATCATCTGCTACTCATTTCTCCTAATTTCTATATAGTTTCTTCTACAGTGACTTTGTAGCTTTATAAAAGCAATATCTTTGAGTATCCACCTAAGTTGATTGAACTTTTGGATGAGATTCATTCTACATAGGAATATGCAATAGTTATTTATGGCATTACCATTTTCATTTTTAATATAAATCCATCAATAAACACTTGTAAAGTAAGAATGGTACTAAAGTGTCCAAAATCTTTGTTTAAGACATTTTTAAACCACAGAGCCATAATTATGAGGTTTTTCCTAATAAGTAAGAGTATGAAAGTTGGCAGATTGAATAGATTATAAAAATACGTGGCACTATGAAAAGAAGACAGTAACAAATGTTCATAATTAATCACATACATAAAAATGATGTGTGTTTTTATTTAGTAATAAAGACTGGACTGCATGTGTTAACTTCAGAGTTAAAGAAAATCCTAGTATGAGCTCTGAAGATAGTTTGACTAATTTTAGAAAAATTTTGTGCAATATAATTTTTCATCCCCTGAGAAAACAGCTTGTTTATTAAGGAGGACAGAGAAGAAGTAGAAGAAATAGAAAGAGCAAAACTGGCTACTGAAAGTAAAGCTGCATAGAGAAAGGCATATATTAAAATGGCATGGTTTGGAAAGTTCAGTCTTTGAGAAACTCTACTTTGAGGTAAGCATTTTTGTAGAGGCTTCACCATCCCAATTTTAAAAGCTGATTAATTTTTAACACCATTTCATCAAATTTCTAGGTTTCCTCTAAATTCATCAATTTTAACATGTCCAAAGTTCCACATATTGGCCAATTTGTGGTAGGTTTATATCTAGAGTGCTTTCCCAGAACAACTTTAGGATTATAGTGAGATTTCATTCAGTAAGTGTGCGGTCTTCCAGGAAAAAGTAGAAGCTTCAAAATAGGTAAACCTATAACAGAGAGGGAAAAGGCACCAAAAGTCCCCATGTCAGTCAAAAGTGTGTGTTTGTAAAAGTGTGTATCTTGGGACTGTGGGCCATTCAAGAAATAAGAAGGGGCTTCAGTTTCAGTGGCTGTATCATTCTGGACCCTTGATCTTGAACACAATGAGGTGAACTTATTTAATAAATTAACTAGTCAAGTAGTTTTATCATGAAGGTTCATAGCTAAGACTGACTAATCTCTTTTCACTATTGTTCACCAATCTAATAAAACATCCAATCATTCGTCTGCAGGCCAGCTTAAATTGGATAGAAAGTTTTTAAGGTCTATGTGTCCGTTCATACTCTATGGAAATCTTCCTTAAATATTAACTAGATCTAAGAGGAGTGAAGATAAAACAAAACCCCTTCAGATAGGTTTCCTACAAACAGATGAATCAAACAAAATCAAAAATAGCAACAGAAAAATAACCGGATTAAAGATAAAGATATATACAGATGGTTTACCTACACTGCATAATTCTCCCTTTATAGCAAGCAAGAACATAAGTTATCTCATAGAAGCTCCCCATATTCACCCTTTTTGAGTTGTCTTTTATTTCACATATTGACTCTGAGAAGCAGCTGCTGAGGTGGCTGTCATCCACTACCCTTGTTTAATGTCAATGCCATGAACATCAGTACCTTCTACACTATTCTCAGTTTCAACATTTCCCCCCTTACTACATTCTGGTACTCGGCAGGGCTGCATGACATTGCCACCGTCACCTATCCCCCAATCCCACTGTTCCTGAAAATATGAATGATGAGTGAATGAATAGATAATCACTGTTTGGGTCCTTCATGGTCGTGCTGCCTATTTTCTACAACTATCGCTTGCTGCCCAAAATCTGCAGAGGTAGATTTAACTTTTTTTCTCCCTACTTGGTCTAAATTTCAATTTAATTGCAGTATCTTTTGATATTATTCAAGTGACTAGGGCACATGATTCCATTTCATTAAGAAATGTTATTGTCTATTTTTCATTTTTTGTCACATTTTTGCTGGTTTCAGAGAGAAAATTTTCAGAGAAAAGAACATTTACTTCACTGTATTAATGAAAATTTCCTATATCCTTATTTATCGACTGTAAGAAATAAAATTAATTTGTCCTTGAACGTATAATGCTACAGTCCATTACATGAATTTATACTCACTGAAAATGACTCAAAAACACATTTTTTTCTTATAGCGTTGATTTTTCACTTAATTTACAATTTATAAAACAGTATTTTCTCTAAGGTGTTGGGCATAGATATGGTAGATATGGTACTTTTAGAAACATAAAAGAAATATATAATACAATATCTACTTTCATCATCCTTCCATGCTTTCCATAATTTTCTTTTTTAAAGATTATTAATGCCTCCTTATATTACAAAAATGCTTACAGAACATTATCAGGAAGTTTTAGTATGGTATGAATTGTATTAGTTCATTGTAAATGTTAAGAATAAAATTAAATATGAATTAAAGATTTAAAAATGTATCACTAAAGTTGCTAAAGGGAATAAAATATGCTATATGTGATTTTAACACACTTAAGCTATTATAATTATTTTGTAAAATGCAGTGCAGCACATGTACAGAATGAAATGCAAGGCAGTTTGTATTGTCAAAAATGTAGCATTAACTTGAGCCATGCTATGCAAATATAAATGATACATAACGTTCACAACATATTTAAAGACTAACTAGGATGTATAATTTTTAGAAACTACACTTACGTGTAAAATTTGAAACTCTCACCCATAAAATAATCAATAAGGTTTTTATTATTTTATAGAAGAAAATATTTTATCTTACTGACAGGAACCTTGACATTTGTTTACCAGGGTGCAAGACAATTCTTTACAAAACAATAAGAGAAACATTATCTATGCCATTTATAAAGGTGGGAGTAGAGAAGTGTTTGGTAGAGGAAAGCATATTGTAATGTCACAGTTATAAAACGTAATTATACATATCAGATGGTAATATACAAGATGAAATTAAGGAAGCATATAGAAAGAATGTCCTGGGCAAAAAAGAGTATTTGATATTGGAACAAATAAAACGCTAAACAATTTGAAGCATGTTATAAAATATCAATCAGAAAATAAGCTTCTATCTTTAGATAGAAGAATTAAGAAAGAACAATGGAACCTAATAGAACCAATAATAGTTGTAGTTTGATACAACTGAGATAAATATTTGTATAGGAATATACACTTTCAAGTCAAAAGTTAAATAATAATAACCTAATAAAAAAACTGAAATAAAATGGAAAATGGAAATGAATTGTAGAATATCAAATGTTAAAGCTAGAATTTCTCTTTAAGGAGAAATTTTTAAAAAGTTATATACATATTCTACTTTCTTTACTCTGTCTGAATATATACTTATAATATGTCAAATTCAATATTATATTTTATTTACCTGCTAGACATGAAATGTAAAGAAACTGGGCTAAGTTAAATTAACTTTTGCATTATCAATAAATGAAAGAAATTTGAGATATTAAAAAGTAACATATTACATGATTGAAGTGAAAGGGCTTTGAGCTTACTAATTTCTGGCTATAAAATAAACCAAATGAGAAAGAAAAAAATCTACTCTGTATTTCACAGTTTATAGAGAAATACTTCTTCTAATATCAAAATAATAGAATTAATGTTAAAGACACAAATTTAGAAAATAGCAAATTAAACACATGGGCCTGTTCAGTTTTAACTGTATTAACCCTAGCTTGGTTCCTGAATATATGTGTACTGTGAAATAGATAAAACAATCAGGGTTTGTCCAAAAAATATTTAGTTAAAACAAGTTCTGCCACTAACAAGCATAGTTATGAATTTCTATTTCTTTGTAATTATCACATGTGTTATTACTTAACCTCTCTGCACTTTAGTTTCTTTCTCAATAAAATGTGAAAATAAATTAAAGCTCCCTAAGTATAATTTATATGCCATTAATTCATGTAGAAGTGTTTATGGAACATATTAAGCACTTATGCTTTTTTTTAAAGAAATATATAAAATAAACAGGTTTTTAAAATATGCATGACTATTACTCATGCTATTTCTTGATGATAGAACTGTTAAAATAGTCATATATATTAAACAAAAGTAATGTATATGTTTTGTATTACTCATGTATTTTTATCTTTATAAACCTTACATAACTTTTAAGGAGACAATGCATAATGTTAAATCTCTACTTAATTATCCCCAATAAAGTGATATTCCCCTCAGATAAACTTTTAGTTATAACCTTGGGTAAATATTACTGTATTTTTAATAGTACACTCTAAAAGTGTTTACTGGTTTATAACGTGTATGAAAATATTTACCACCTTAAGACAATCTAATGGCTTGCTTTTGTACTTTTGTGGCCAAACATAGTTTTTTGGTATAAAGGGGGAAAGAAAAATATAGTAAAGGAGGTGACATTCCCTTTATTATCCCCCAGTCACACACACGGTTAGTATTTAACTGTCACGCCTTAAACTTTTTTTTCAGTCTCTCAGTTCTGAACAGTTCCAGTCAAATTTTTGTTATTCAATACATATTGATAAATTCATTATGTCATTTATATTTCTGAAAAATTATAAGTGGGAATAAGAAGAGAAATACAGTTACATCTGTGCATCTAAGAACTGAGAAATACAGTTTCTACATCTTGTACAAACATTTGGAAAGAAACTGAGAAAGAGATTTGTATTTGTGAGATGGGATATGGAATTCAGTCAGATATATGGCTTAAATAATAGAAATTATAGATAGTAAGAAGATGTAGGTTGGGAAGAAGCAGGAGGCCTTGGTTAAAGGCCATTTGAAGAAAAGCAGAGATGAGGAAGAACACTAAAGCAGGGGGTTAATGCCTAGGAGTTTTGATCCAGAAAATCTTTGCAGGAGCCAAAGTTGGAGCCTCTTAATGATGCGAAGTCAGGTTCTTAACATAGGTTTAGGGAGTAACAGGTACTGAAGATCTGTACAGATATCTAGATGCTATAGTGACAGCTAGAACACTAATGGTCATGTAGCATAAATAAAGTTTTGAGTAAGGGGTGCCCGTGAAACAAGGCCACATGCCTGGTAAATGAGGGCAAGTTCCAAAGTATGGGGTTCAAGTAGTAGGTAATAGACAGCAGAAGAATAAGGCCTTCAGAAGCAAACCCATCCATTACCTGAGGAAAGGAGGTTCATATACTGCGATGGCCAATTTTAAATACTGCAACTTTCAGGTGAAGCCCTTAGTCTTTAAAAACTGGAACAGTTTAAATCATTAGAATGTCTTTAAATAATCTACCTCTTCAGTAGTAATATAACTGTGAAAAATGTGGGGATGAAGTGGGTGGCAAACATTAAATACATTAAACACACTTATTTAGGGTGTTAGCTTAACACTTTTATTTATGACCAAAGTTCATATGACTAGAAATGCTGTACAATTACATAGTTTATATTAGTTATTGATTTTTCAGTGCCTTCAGAAACATGTTTTAGTATTTCAAGATGTGATAATTAAATAATTTTAAGGTGTGAAAAATTAATTTTAGAATAAGAAAGAAAAGGAAAAGTGAAATTAGATGACCTGAGAAAATTAGAAAGATATACTATTATGTAATTATGTTATGTAATAAAGTTGTCTAATTAAAGGGTTTAAGATCAATATTGTACCTAATATTGAAGGTACATGTTCCAACATTTCCAATTAAATACCTCAGTTAAGCTCTGACCTTAAAGCTGTAGCTACATTAAAAGTGTATTCATTTTAAGATTATAAAATAGCATATTGATTTTTTTACAGAAAGCTACATAATTAATCTCAACTAATTGCAATTGATGACATCAAATTGGCCATTCCAATTTCACCTGCAATTTTGAGAGTTACTTTATTACACTATACTTGTAATTTTATATTATTTGAATTCCTTTAAATACTTTAATAAATGGCTTGCATAGTAGATTGTCAATATCAAAATATTAAAGTCACAAAATATTGTGTTTCATCTCTTCAACTTTTTTCTCATATTATTTTGAAGTCATTTAAAAATATATTATTGTAATTTACCAGACTCTTGCCGCAGATATGTGAAGGTTGTTATATATCATATTTACTTATCCATCCTTCTGTTTTTCTGTTCATAATTTCAGACTTTGTTTTAACTAAACATTTTTTGCACAAGATAAACATATAAACTATGTATAAAATGTCCTTACTTGAATTTCCCAAATAATCAATTACAGCTGTTTCCCTAGAGTCCAAAGAACTGTGTAGATTGGCCCTAAGTTCCAAGCATATGCTTTATTTATTTATTTGATTGAAGTATCTTTGACATATAATATTGTAATATTTTAGATTGAAATTAAAGAATAATAGATAGTACATTAAATCCATACAGAGAAATAAAGAGCTCAGGTAAAAGTAACTAATACATAAATATGAAAGACAATGTGATGTATTTTTGTTAGTAATACTTTTTCTCTGCTCTCTAACCTAAAAGACAACTGCATAAAGCATTAATTATAAATCTTTCTGTACTTTCTGCTCATTTTTTTTTCTGTAAAGTTAAAACTGCTCTAAAAAACAGCCCATTTTTAAAATAAAGATATTAAAAATAAACAATAAAACTACATAAATCAATAATTATAAATATATGTATATAAATCTACAATGGATAAAGATATAATGTATTCAGAAGAGACAGAGGGGATGAAGCTACACAGAGTAAAATTTCTGTAAAGTATTGAGATTGCAATTAATTTAGTATTAATAAGAATTAGATTGTAAATTAAGAAGTTAATTGAAATTTACAGAAATTAAAATGTAACACACAAAAATGGTGGTAATGAGGATCGATTTTACAAAAAGAATAAAAAAGCACAATCTAAGTATATGCTATCCATCAGAGATACAGTATAGATTCAAAGAAACATAAATCTTGAAAATAAAAAAAAAATGAAAAAAGATAAACTGTGTTAATTGTAACCAAAAGAAGTTGTAGTGGCTATAATATCACACAACATAGACATTAAGAAAAAATAATCATTATTATAGTAAATAAAAAAGATAATAATAATAAAAGGGTAAGAGCTAGTCCAACAATAGTAAACCTAACAACACATAACAAAGGCCCAAAATACATGGAACAAAACTTAAAGAATTAGCATGAGAAACAGAACAATGAATAAAAGATTAGTAAGGAAACAGGAGATATGAATAACACTAGAAACTATCTACACCTACAGACATAAATAAAATCCTCCACAGAGTATACATATATAGAACCACAGCAGAATATACGTTATTTTCAAGTACATATGGAACACTGTCCAGATAGACCATATATTAAGCTATAAAAAGCAAGCCTCATTAAATTTAAAAGAACTGAAACTGGAGTAGGTTATCAACCATACTGGAACAAAATTAGAAATCAGAATTCATAATAACTAAAAAAAGAAATTTGAGAAATTTGTAAATATGTGGAAATTAAACTACATAGCCCTAAATAAACAATGTATCAAAAAAATCAAAGAAAAATTAGAAAATATTTGAGACAACTGAATAGGAGAATACAACATATAAGAACATAATGCATAAAGCTAAAACATTGGTTGAAGGGGAATTTATAGTTGCAAATGTCTATATTGGAAAAGAAGAATGATCTTATATCAATAATCTGCCATTATAAAAAAAAAGAACCAGAAAAGAAGGGCAAACTAAACTAAAAGCAACAGAAAAATAAATAATAAAAATTTAGGTGAAAGTAAACAGAAGAGATAATAAAATAACTATAGAAAAAATCAACAAAATCAAAAGTTAGCTATTTGAAAACATCAGCATATTTGAGAAATCTTTTGTTAGATGGACCAAGAAAAAATGTCTCAAATTACTAAGATCAGAAATAAATTATGAGAAATCACTACCAACTTTGCAGAAACAGAAAGGATAAGAAAATATTATCAACAAGTATATGCCAACAAATTAGATAACTTATTGGAATAAACATATTGTGAGAACAACACAAATCATAGAAAATGACAAGAAGAAATTGATAACCTAACAGAATTATAACAAGTTAAGAAACAGAAGCAGTAATATAAAAACTTATAAAGGAAAGGAAGGCCAATATACTATTGAATTCTACCAAATTTAAGTAAGAACCTCCCAAATTCTGAAAGAAGGGTAATCACTTACCAACTAATTTTATGAAGTCAGTATTATCTTTATATCAAAACGAAATACACAAAAGGCAAGAAAATACAGACAAATGTCCATCCAGTAAAACTACAGACACAAATATCATTAACAAAATATGAACAAACTGAATCCAACAAAATATAAAAAGGATTACATGTCATGACCAAGTGAGATTCATCCCAGGAATACAAGGTCACTTCAACATATAAAAATTAATCAATACCATATTGGTAGGATAAAAAACAAAAAATAAAGTATTATCTCAACAGACATCAATGAGGCATTTGACAAAAATGCAACACTTCATAAAAACACTATACAACAGGAATACAAAGGAATATTCTCCACCCGATAAAAGGCATCTATAAAAAATCCATAGTTAACATCATATATAATGGCAAAAAAAAAATTGAAAATATACCTGCTAAGATCAGAAAAAAGACAAAGATATTTGCTACTTCTACTCAACACTTTACTGGAGCTTCAAACAGGGACACATTTAGGAAAACAAAAAGACAATTTAGAGAATGGGAAACAATTTGCAAATCATATATCTGTTAAGGGATTCTTACCTATAATATGTATAAAAAAATAACTCTTACAATTCAGCAATAAAAGAAGACAACTCAGTCAGCAAATGGGGAAAAGATGTAAATAGATATTTCTCCAAAGCAGTATGCAAATGACCAATAAGTGCATGAAAATATGTTCGACACCATTACTTATTAGGAAAATGTAAATCATATAAAATATCACTTCACACCCACTATGATGGCTTTGATCAAAAAGATAGGTGACAACAATTGTTGATGAGGATATGGAAAAATTGGAACACTCATACATTGCTGGTGGGAAAGTAAAATGGTGCCTCCACTTTGGAAAATAGTTTGGCCATACATAAAATTGTTAACATAATTAGCATATGACCCAGCATATTTACTTCTACATATACACCCAAGAAAGCAGAAATCATATACTCACACACAAAAAAAAACTTGCACACAAATTTTAATAGTAGCATTATTCATAATAACTAAAAGAGCACAAACAAGCCAAATGCTTATCAACTGATGAATGGATAAACACAATTTGGTATATCCTTACTATGAAATGTGTTTAGCTATAATGAGCAATGACACACTCATATATGATCTAACATGGATAACCCTTGAAAACATAATATGTTAAGATGTGAGACAAAACGGCCACATGTTACATGATTCCATTTATATGAAGTATACAGAAAAGGCAAATATATAGAAATGGAAAGATTAATGTTTGTCAGGGACTGGGGTGGAGAGGAGGAATGACCACTAATGGCTGTGCGATCTGTTTTGGAGATCATGAAAATGTTTGATATTGATGAATTTGCTTAACTTTAGAATATACTAAAATCTACTGAATTCTACACTTTAAAGAAGTACATTTTATAGTATGATGGTTATATATCCATTAAAAAATAAATTAAAAAATCAAGCATGAGAAAGATCAAGATGCTACACAAATAAATGTCAGTCAAAAAACTTATAAATTCTAAAAGAAAACAACAAAATTTAGGCAATCAATGCATACTATGACAGTAATAAGCATAAAAACAAAATGTACTAGACATGCAAAGAAGCATGCATCAATGTAATAAGGAGCATAATCAGTAATAGAAACAGACCCAAAATTATGCATAAAAAATACCAGCAAAGAGAATCAAGTAATACAAAGCCAGCTCATTACCAAATGAAGTTTATCCCGTAATTACAATGTTTGCTTCATATTTGAAAGTCTACTAGTGTGATTCATTTCACTGATAAAATATTAAATACTATAACCTAAACTTCATGGAAAAAAGAATAGAAGTTTACTGATACCTCTTCATGATAGTATTAACCAACCTCTTCCATGATATAAAAAACTAAATTTAGACAGCAATTTCCTTAGGGAAGGGGTGGAGGACATTATAGTTTTTAACTATCTGACTTAAAAGATGTTTTATTTTTTATTTTCATATTCTGTAGCAGATATTATTATCTTAGTGTTACTTCTTTAAAGATATATTAATAAGAGAAAAATTTATTTCAGGTTATTAAGAGAGTTTATAATTCTTAATTCCCAGAGTATTGGCATGCGCCCGTTAAGATGAATGCTGAGCAGGGCAAGTAAGGCAGAAAAATGAGGTTATAGTAAAAATACACTGTGTACAAATTTTTTCTTTCTTTCTTTCCATAGACCAAATTGGTTCTACATCTTCTTTTTTAGAAAGGATCACTTCTCACAAAGATTCTAATTCTTCATTGAACAAATATCCTACTACTGCTATTCCAAATTGAGAAATCCTGACAATACATTTCATAGGCAATAACTTAAGGGTCATTATGAAGTTTTCCAAAATGCAGTTCTACTCATGTTGTTGAGTTTTGTACTTGTGCATTTTAAATATCTACATACTCTCAATATTGTTTATTGACCATATTAGAATACAATTCTAGTTATATAATTAGGTTACATTTAAAATTATGAAAATATGTCCGTATTAACAATCCAAAAACTTTTATCTGCATGTGACCTGTTTTGAAATTCTATGTTCCTGTTGTTCCTGTATGCACTTGATGTATTTGTTTTCTGTTTGTTTGTTTTTGCTTTAGCTGGCTTTAGTCCTAATGTTTTCAAAGTTTGGTCAAAAAATTATTTAACAGTATCTCACTCTGTGGTTATTTTTCCCTCTTCAGACTACTTTAATTTTATATTAAATTAAAATAGATCACATAATAATGTGTATTTTTTACTTACTGTACCTGAATGTGATAATTATTATCAACTTATTGTAGTACTTTCCATTAATAGGTTACATTTTATTCATTTACATCATCTTAGAGATTACTAAACACAACCATTTCTATTATCAGTCCACATCCAATAATTTTTCTGAAGACACACATAGGAACCAACTGAAATTAAAATTAAAAAACTGTTATAAAGCCATGTCTAAGAGCTTCATTTGATGTCTAGATGTGATATGTAACTCTTTATCATAGAGTTTGTCACATTCAAATTAGTAGAAAGATCAATTTGGACTTTCTGTTAATTCGAATGTGATGCTATTTTTTTAACATAAGCAAAATCATTTAGCATTATCTATAATAATGGACTGTTTGCCTATCGATGCCGTATGTTGTTGAAATACTAAAAGTAACTTAGAACTTGGATTAGGCTGTCTACTATAATTATTTTATCAATGCTCTGGGGAGATATGCCACAGGTCATAAAACCATATCATAGGTCATAAAACTCATATCAAACGGTGCTAATAAGAATTGAATAAAGGACACTTGGTAGTCTGAACTGAGCTAATTCTTCTATTTCTGCCACTAGGTAAAGCTTAGAGATAGATTAAATAGAGCAAGAGGAAAAGGAAGACATGAAGTCCTATGAGGTGCTTGGTGATACACTTTTGTTCATCCGGGTGTGGTTTTTATTATTTAGTTGGGCATAACATGGTTTTCAGATGACCATTTTATCCAATAAATAAACAATTATCTGGTGAGAGCTAAAAAGACAACTTCTCCAAGAGTGAGTGGTACAGTGGAGAGGAAGGTAATGCAAGACTTTGCCAGAAGATAAAATTTATCCTCGTTTATCTTCATATAAAAATACTATGTCAATATCTTTATCATGCACATTTAACAAGGATGTCATTGTACTCTCCTTCCTTAGAGTAATCAACAACAAATTTATCTTTTTAATCCTTAAACTTTACCCTGCCTCACTACCTTGATTATTAAATCTTCAGTTTAAAGTCCAAATACAAGCTCATCATGTCCACAACTTGGTAGATTCAGAACAGTGTGTGTGTGTGTGTGTATGTGTGTGTGTGTGTTTGTGTGTGTACACATATGCACACAGGTTGAGAGAAAAAGAAAAAGGGAAAGAAAATAAAAGCAAATATGGGAAAATATTAACCTTGGAGAGATCTGGTTGAAGGTTAAATAGAATTTTCTGTGCTGTTCTAGCAACTTTTCTGTGAGTCTCAAATAACATCAAAAAAAAAAAAAGTTAAGAGTAAAAAACAAAGGCCCCATTTCCTAAATTTCTGAGATTTTGTTGAGCTGTCATGCAGGAAGATAAAAGTAGACACATTTTTATGAAATTTTAAAAATATGACAAATCCAAGTTCTATAAAAGGAGAATTTATAAACACTTTTTAGATGATAGGTTTCTTTCCAGATGCCACTTTACAGAGCAAAATGGAAATAAGAATATGAATACCTGAATCTGCCACTTTGCACAAAATATTTACTAGTAGCTGTTTTTTGGTTCCATGAGGCAAAACTTTAAGAGCAGAATGCTGTTCTCTGATACTCTAATCTGCAAAATGCAACAAGCAGTACTATAAATCTCTGACTCTGTAATGAAAAATAGAAAATAAATCCCTGTACATTTCTCCTGGAGAACAAAATATATTTCTTTTCTCTATCATCTTTTTGTATTACAAGCTTTGTATCCTAATTAGATACACATAATGGTAAGTGTGGGAAATACATAACAAGAAAGTCGACATCGATTTGCATTCCTACTATTTTATTGCCAATATATTCAGGTATAATTTATGGATAAGTAACTAGGCAATATAACCTATGGTCTCTCTTGCTTGATTATATTTCAGCTGATTGATTTTTTAAAAAATCTACATCCAAGAAAATCAGGGATTTTTTTTTAATTCTTTGGTACTACACATTTGTCATGTAGTAGAATAGCAGTGATCCTGCTGGTAACAAAAAAAAATGATAGATTTGAACAAGATCTTAAGTCTGTGTGTGTTTACAAACATCCCAATAAAACCACAGAATTGTTTATCAGCATTGACTATACCCATCATACAAATATTTGTGTAATTCATTCTTTTATTTATTCGCTCAAGAAATATTTAGCTGTCTCTAATGTAAGAGAGATTCTTACAGAAACTAGGAATTAGGTAATAAAACAGAAAAAAATAATAATATTCCTACCTTTTATTGAGCTTACATTTGAATAGGGGAAATTAGAAATTAATGGATTATTAAATGCAATGTACTCTACATAAGATGATTAGTGTTACAATTTTTAAAAAATTAAAGTAGTACAAAGGAACAAATATGTAACACAGTGAAGGTACTATGTTAAATAGAGTGGTTAAGGAAGTCCCTACTGATAATGTGACATCTCACTATCAGGGAAGGAGTATCCATGAAGATATCTGGAGATACGTTTCCAGTGCAAAGGCTTTAATACACATAGGAATCCTATCATGGAACAAAGAAGGTGGAGAAGAAAGAAGAGAGAAAGATGATTAAGAAGATTGTGGAGTTCTCAGAGATCAGTAGAGTTCAAGAAATTTCGTTTTAAGTCATAATGAAATTGGAAGATGCTGGGAAATTTTGAGCAAAGAAGTAATCTTTACTCTGCCTGCTAAGTTGAGTGTAGCTCATGGTGGTCACAGGTGGAAGAGAGAAGACCACTTGAGAGGCTATGGCTGCAATGGCAAAGCCAGACAGTAGTGGGTCAGAGCAGCCCAATGCCAACCAACTATTGCAGGCAGTGTTGGAAACACAAATTCTGTCCCGGTTTCTCCATCGAGAAAATTAGTGATTAGATCTGATGACCTCTCAAGTTGTTTCAAGCCTTAATATCCCATTAGCCTTTGAATGCCCTAAAACAGAAGTCAAAGCCAATTAGAGTGGAAAGTATGTTCTATAAGACAAGTAATTATCAGGCATATCAAAATGCCGACTCCTCCTCCTTTTAGCCTTTGCATTTCTCTTTGTAGAGCAGCAGTGGAATTAATAGCACACATGTCACAGTTGTAACAGAAGACAAATTAGGATAATTTGAAGAAGATTTATAATGATGTCTGAAATATAGTATATTGTAAAATATAATTACGCTTTGCTATGGTGTATTCCCCATTGAGGGGTTGCTTTCATATACATTCTTTAGCAGAGGTTTACCTGCAGAATTTGAATCATCTACAGATGGTTGATGATCTCATGTTTAAGTGCCACCTTATTATACTTCTGATTTAACTGGCCTTGGGGGTGACCTTGACATCAAGGTTTTGGAGAGTGATTTTAATTTACAATCAAGTAGTTAAAACTACTGCTTTAGTGTATTTGTCATTTTAGAGATGTTTAAACTATAAGATTAACCTTAGCTTCCTTTATTAACAAATTGTATACTTACTCTATATTGAAGTAACAAGGTAATCTTTTTTCTTGGGTGCTACTGCTTCACACATTTTTATAAGTCCACGTTATTTCCTTAAAATAATATGAAAGAAGAATAAAATAAAATGTAAATATATTGTTTTTCTATGTGGAAATTTTCACCTTCAGCTATTGTTGAAAACATTATAATTAGACAGTACATCTACACCAGGAATTACTCTTAGAATCTCTGTAAATGCAACAATAACAAAAGCAGACTAATTGAGTTGTGTTGTTTTAGCACCTTGAACACTGTGCACAAAGTTGTAGACAGATATAATTTTCGTTCCAGTGTTTATTTGTAAAATATCTTCTTTTTCATACACAGATGACAAAACTGATATCATGTAGCTGATCCACACTGAAAATGAGCTGAAGAGTGTCAACCTTCATATTTTTATTTACATATTTTTATTTTATATTTTTATTCCATTCCATCACCTATTTCTAATTAGTTAAGTAGAAGAGATGGATTAGGTTTACCTGGCCTGGACTAAAAATTTGTCATTGAAATAGGTGACCATAAGCTTGAGAAACTGAGCATATGAGAAATTAATGCTTGTAGATTTCTAAACAATTCTTCAATACTAATTTGTGAAATTAAAATGAAATCTTTCATATTTAATTATAACTATATTTCTGAATACCATTTTAATCTTGATTCTTCTCCCATTTATTCATTCAAAAAATAATTAACTAAATAATCATTATGTGTCTTGTATCTGGGACATTTATGCTATACTCAGGTGATTATTTTCTTCTACCATTATAATTGTCACTATCAGACTAACTTTTCTATTTTTAAAGAATCCTCTCCAAATTTTCTTCTCCTTGTTTATCCAAATTTTTATTAGGATGTGATGATTTATTTATTCAACAAAATTTTAGGAGCATTAAATGTGTTAGACATTGGGCTAATTTCAGAGTTATGCCAGGCTGGCCATAAAAATTTGTCTCTCCAAAGAAGAGTGTTAACCAAAGTTAATCTCTAACTCATTATATTTCCAGTGGATAGAGACCTTCCCTTCACGGTGAATGAGAGTCTTTTAGGGCCTTGTTACTTACAGAAAAATGGCTCATTCCCTTGTGCCTTAGCCTGGGGTCTACTGTTACAGTTGGTGAAAGGTCAAAGGAAATATTTTTGAAGAGTTGTTTCTTTCACAAGAAACTGCCTGTCTACTTCACTTTGAAAATGATATTCATTCCCCATTTTCTACTCCACCAAAGAGTAAAATGTATAAAAAATTTACACTCATGGTTTTTCTTTATCAATCCTAAATCTCTTTTTAAATCTCTAAGAATATTTATGGAAATTGGTTGTCATAATAAAAGAAAATATGCGGATGGTCTAAATAGTGTACCTGGCTTTACATATAGTGCATAAAATATTAAAATACCCAGAGACATTATGTAGACAAGGGGATAGAACCACATATGGTATTATTAATGACAGGAGTTTCAACAGTGGTTGCAGTAACTATATAATAGAGTTTTACATATTAGTTAACAGCATACAATTTATTTTAATCCTTCAAATATCTTTGAGATATAATTAAGCAATATAACAGAGAAAAACTGAAGCTCGGGAATGCTTAATGATAACTTGCTCCAATCCTTATAATTTGATGCATAAGTTGTCATAAGCAACAAATTATAGCATACAAAATAGATTTCAGAACACCCTATACGAGAGTTTTATGATGGTAGAATATAGACCAACACCTCATGAGTCATTACACTTTACGCCATACAATGAGCAAATTAAGACTAATCTTTAGAATTGGTTGAAAGAAATAATTCATTAAATTACAATATTTTGTTTCAAGAAAAATAAAATGCTAAAATTATATTAAATGTCAACTATAATCAAAAAATCAAAAAGCAGGGCAGGGAGGTGAAGGGAGAAAAGAGGGTCAGACCTCCAGATATAAAACAAGTCATGGGGATGCGGAGTCCAGCAGAGGAAACATCACCAATAACATTGTGATAGCGTGTATGGTGACAGATGGTTGCTGGACTCATGATGGTGATCATTTCTTTAGGTATATAAATGTTAAATAACTATGGTATATACCTGAAACTAATATAATATTAGTATGTTAGCTATATTTTAATAAAATCTTTAAAAAATTAAAATGCTAGATTAGTCTCTTTAATGTGTCCTCATAAGGTACAGTTTAGTCTACTCTGACACTGAGTATAATAAATTTGATAGTTTCTCTTACAATATTTTCTAAAGGCCAAAATTGTGTCTCATTTTTTCTTGTTCAATTATTTCAAAAGTCAGTTCCTGATGAGTTAAAAGCATATGTGATGGTCCTCGATCTTAAAGCATTTGTGTGGTTTTATTTTCTGTCTTAGATAAGTTCATAAGCTTAGAAACAGAACCAGCAGCTTTTTTTAATGTAAATTCTTTCCTGTCCACACTCAAAATGGTTCTTCTCTGCCTTTGTCTTTCTCACAAGCAAGTTTAAAATTACACAATATTTGATAGAACCAGCTCTTTTCTCTCTGAAATTAGTTTTATTTATTTGCTCCATCTGAGATATATTGCTGTGCATTATATTTGCTGTTATCTGCACCTGGATCCATTCCAGAATGAAAGTGATATTTCCAATGGTTTGGAAGCAATATTTTAGAGCTTGAATTTAATTTTAAGAACCATTAAACCCATTAAAGTAAAGTACTTCATGCATTTACCTCTACCTTCCCCACTCATCATCTGCATTTTTTTCTTCAGTTTAAAGCACTTAGTAATCTACCTATGGAATATTCTCATATACTCCTATGTTAGTTGGTGTCTTCCTTCCCTAAATTCCCATATCACTTAAGAAGTACAATGTAATCATGCACGATATACAGCTTTCTTTGTCGTGTGATACACTTAAAAATGTTTTTCATGTTTAATTTTTACAGTTGTTTTTACATGATGGTAGTTCATTTTTTCTTTGAGATAATTACTATAGTTCTGTCAGCTGCACATGTAAAATAAGAACAATAATTGTCATCTGATTTCTTTTAATCAAGCAAAGGTTTCCACCTTTCATACCACATCAGAGGAAATTTGTGCTGTCTTATTAGTTCTAAGATTCTATTTCCTTAATTCTCCACAAATTTTAATAGCTTCAGATCCCTGGTCTCACTTCTCACATTTCTTCACCTAAAAGAATCTCTTAACTCAAACGTTTGTGCCCCATGAGATATGAGCATAAACCAAAATAGATCCTCATGAATATACAGATTCCACTTTAGAGAATGATACATTTTTCCTAAGTAGGAGTAATCTTCCAGTGAAAGAGTGATTTGCATGGAAAAGATGCTAGCAAACCCTCTACCCTACACATTGACATAAACAAAAAACAGTTGTGATGTGCAAAGTGTGTCTGCATGTAGACAATTCTTTAACACATTCTTT
Organism: Cynopterus sphinx; assembly: GCA_030015415.1. Lineage (NCBI taxonomy): Eukaryota > Metazoa > Chordata > Mammalia > Chiroptera > Pteropodidae > Cynopterus > Cynopterus sphinx. The sequence continues at coordinate 29,485,970 of CM057392.1, read as the reverse complement.
AACAGAATGATCTATAACGACCATATTAAAGAGGTTATTACTGATATGTTGTAGATGAGGTGAGTTATCTAATTCACTTAGCAAGGAGACAGTAGCACTCTGGGTCTTGACCACAAGTTTTTGTGCTTTATGACACATGTACACTCTTTTCTATACCCAAATTTTGTGTGCAAGGCAGAGTTAGCAATTAATAAGGTATAATTTAAAGATCATTTGAAGAAAACTTGCTCTATGATAATTTCATGATTAATGTTAGAATTAACAGAAAGATAACTAACATTTAAAGGGAGTACTGGAATAAGGACTATACATTTAATACTTATAAAAAACAAGAGGTAGGTAATATTATCTTCATTTACAGAAAATCAAAGTTAAGAGTGGTTAAATGCTAATAAATCACACACTTGAGAAAAATGAGACAGTGAAATTGAATAATTTGTCAGTTAGTACGAGAGCCAACATTCAAATTCAGGGCCTTCTGACAGCAAGATATTGATCACTATATTTGTTGGTCTTTCCCTTCCTCCTCCCTCCCTTCTTCCCTCTCTCCCTCCTTTTCTTCCTTATATCCTCCCTCCCTCCTCTTCCTCTTTTTTCCTTCTTTTTCATTCTTTTTTTTTCTCTCTCTCTCCCCTTCTCACTCTCTTCCTCTTATAACTACTGTTTAATTTTATCTGTCATGTTTTCTATGATTATTTGTTTGCATTTTCATTCCTAGCCTTTATTATTCAATTCCACTAGTGGTCATAACACCATTTTTTTTTTGTAAATAATATTTCACCTTGATAATCATACATGCAAATATTTAAGAAGACATAAAATGTAACTTATATTTTGTAAATTAAATTTTTTAAAGTACTTTTATGCGCTTTTTGGTTGTTGAAAATTTGGATCTGGGGATAATAAATGTTATCATACCTCTTTTAAATAGATAAAATAGGAATCAGTTTATAACCATAGCCGTATCAAGTGCAATCTTTTTATACTAAATATGCTCAAATATATGGCAACAGCAATCTGAGAAATTGCTAACAAATTTTTTAAAGAAGGCATTAAACAGCATAATTGAAAACAGCTAGAAAATTATAACATAAATTGTTGAATATAACACAACCACAAATAAAGACATATTACATTTTCCTCAGGAAAAGATCCCAGTGATATTTTTCACTATTTTGATAACAATGTATAGAATATTGTTAAATGTCTACTTAAAATGCCAATTTACTAGTTTAGATAATTTGATGGGAAAAAGTACCTCTCTTAAATTTGGTAATACATGCTATTTACTGATTTCAAGTCTTTTCACTAGTAACTAGAGTCCCAATTTATGATCTCTCCTTTTATTTTTTCATTTGTTTAATTGTGTTTTATGGTGATTATGGGACTCATCACAGGACATTATACTATCTAAACTCTTGAATATCCGAATTTCTATTAAAAGGTGTAAATTTGCCTAAATCTGGAACTCTCAGATAATCTTTTTTCCACCAGACCTCTGCAGCTCTATTGTTCCATTTCTTCTAGCCCTTCTAAAACAATGTGATTTTTGTTTCTTTTGTTTGCAAACTGAATTTTTATTATTGGAGATTTCTTTCTTTGTTGTTGTAGCTTAAAAATTCCAAAGGACTATCTATAATAATGCAGCAAAGTTCTTTGATTACATTTAAAGGACTTTCTTATGTCTTTAAATTTTTCAGTCTAAGTTCTCTCTTTTTAAATCAGGAACTATTTTTTAAACTCTTATTTTTGTGTTGTTAGTTCCATTTTATCTAGAAAACTATACTTTCAATGATTTCTCCAGTTTCATGGTGAAGGAAAGATGAAAATGAGTAAAATAAAAACTTAGCAGTGAATAGCCAAATATGAAATGTAGTGTCTAATTTTTCCCTGGGGGAGGTTGAGAGAGTAATAACCATAGATATGATGGCTACAACAGAAGACTTTGGCTACATCTTCCATTATCTTTATACCCTTGAAATTGAAACTACATAATGCTTCTTCATTGCTCTTTATTGTTATTTCTAGAATATCCTCCTCCTCCCTTCCCTAATAATGCCCAGCTTCACTCTCATAGCCAAAATATGCCAACTATTATAGTCATCACCCAAGTTGCTCTTTACTATTTTTCAGATAACCCTAAATTTGTGTCCTTTTCCCCAACACTGCTCTTCATTTAATTCTTACTGATTTCAAATTCATACAGATAAAGGTTTCTAACTTCCGGACTTCTCACTTAAATCCAACTAGCATGGCTGCACCTCACTTCAGCACGCCTGTCAGGAGCTGCAGGAAATGCAGCCAAAGACAAAAACTGGGGAAGAAATGCCCTGGCTGAGAAGCACAGGAGACTGTGCTTCAGTCGCTCACTAGGGGCTTCCATGGAGACCCTAACAAAGAAGATCATTGAAACAAGAACCTGAGAAACACAGATTGTAGGAATCAACAAATCCCTTGACACAGACCTTGCACTAGGTAGTCAAATAAAGGAAGTGTACAAAATGGATCTGAGGACAAAATTCTACAGAACCAGGATATCACTTTTCAAAGGAAGTTGAGAGGTAGGTGGCAGAAGGCAGCTTATTCTCGTTACCGCCTTGCTAGAAAATTCAGAATGGATTTACATTCTTACCCATGAACAAAATAATATCAAGAGAAGGTAGGCTGCCTCAAGAGCACAGGTATGAAATACATATTTTAAAACAGAAGACCTTTGTAATTAGGACCAGATAGGCAACTTGAACTCTGTATGGCATTCATGGCAAAGTTAGCCCAAACTTGTTCTAAATGACCCAAAAATCCATTTGGATCTTGAAGCATCTCTTCCTCAAAGGAGAACTGTAATATCAAAGTCATTTGAGCCCTTGGAGTTTATTTTATCCCATATACAGTCAATCTAGAGTAATCCCAAAATTGTAGCCAAACTCTACTGTCTCTGTCCTCTCAAGTTCCTCCGATCTAGAAATGTCTAATGCATGAAGATGCTTTAGGCTGAATCACAATGGATTATAAAAATTCAAAAAATTAGTATTCATGGACAAAAATAAAGTAGCCACTCCTATGATCCAGCCAGTTCTTGTCAGGCATTATCCCAGAACTGCCAATGGGGAAATCGGTAGCCTGACAATTGTGGTCATTTTACAAATGATTCATCATTATCTATGGACCACCTGGTCTTCTTTCTGTCAGTAACATTAGATGACTGGATAAACAGATATCAAAGGAAGGCACCTTTTTTGATGCTCATTTATTTTGCATCAACAGAAATTCGTACTCACCAAGGTAAAAGATAAGTATGCTGTAATCTGTTTGTGCTCATTGTGTGCTGCTGGAATATAAAAGATAACCAATCAGAGGATGAGATGCTATGGTAGGAAGCTTGCCAGCAGGGGCACTTTGGCCAACTGAATTGATAACTGAGGCAGAAGGATGAACTCTGTGTACCATGATAACTGAGAAGTCTGACTTCATTTCTGCACATTAGTGCATGCTCTGACTGCTTAAGTGACTCCTGAGCATATGCTATGTGGGGGAAAAAAAAACAGAAACTCTATCAAATATACAGGTTGCTTTGTTTTTCATAATGTGTTGTTTGAAATTATTTTACATGTGACTTCTTGCTAGGCAGCACTGAAACTGAAATGGAATGCTTCACAGATGAGATCTTAAATTTGAAAGAGTGTTCTGTTCAGTTTTATTGACAGTCATTTCCAAAACTCATGTGTTTTTTTTTCTGTTTTCTCTATGAGGCAGCAAATCTATTAGAGATAGACACAAAGATGTATGTGCATGTGTTGTGACTGAAATGCTATTTATTCTGGAGAAAAACTGGAAACAACTTAAATGCCCAACAAAGGGGACAGTGAGATGGTTACAAAACTGCAGTTTATACATACAATGAATACTACACTCTCCCACAGAACATGCCTTCCCTGGGCTCCTGTTTAAATAACGGAAAATGTCTGTTAGAGTAACTCTTGCGTCCTCTCTCCCTAATTATTTTTACACAACTCCTTGAATGGTAGTTTTGAAAAGGAAATATTCAACCCTGCACTTCCTCTCTTTGCAAAGTATGCTGTCTTCCAAGTGTTCACACAGTACTCACTGTTCTTCCATGTCAAACTCATAAGAACTGGCTCTACTTGTTTAGGATGCAGGGATGGGCACTACTGTCAATTTAGGATTACATATTAATAAATTCACTTGGTTACCAATCTATGGCCCACTTCTCCTATTGTTTTATTAGTAATAGAGATAATATCTGATTGCTATCTGCCCATCTTCCCCATTTGTTCATCTTTAAATTGGTTCTGTCTTTAGAAAAAAAGAGCAGGGTTTTTTTTTATCTTTAATGTGTTTTTTTCTACCAGTTTTATTGAGAAGTAATTGGCATATATCACTATATAAGTTTCATACAGCAGAATGATTTTCTACCCAATGACTATCACAATAACTTCAGCTTATCCCTCATGTCATCAAGGTCCATACATATTGTCGCAAATACTAGAATTTCCTTATTTTTCATAGCTGAACACTATTCCTATAGGGTGTGTGTGTGTGTGTATGTGTGTGTGCGTGTGTGTGTGTTCACGTGCATGTGCAAACACAAGCGTATACATGCACATATATATGTATACGTCATCCAGGTTACATCTAATGGTGGTAGACACTCTCATGAGAATGGCACATTTTAATCCATGCTTTACCATCCCTTCTCATCTGTAATAGTTTGTACAACAGTATTTACCTCATCAAGAGAACCTCCATTTCTGTGAGCTTCTTAGTCTCATACTCTTCATTTATAGTAATTCAAGTTATTTTTGTCTATCAGTTTTAGAAGCTGCAGTACCAAGACCAAGATATAGTTTAAAAGAATGTCTAGTCCACCACGCTAGCTAAAACAGAATTCCCTCTAAAACAATTATTGTTACTTCTGTTCAAAAATATTTTATTACAAAAAGAATACAATTTTTATCCTGTGATTCCCCACCCAACCAGAAATACCTAGAGAAGTGAGGAATCTCAAAAAAAGAACATCTGGAGCAACCCCTGGATATCAGTATAAAGATTTCTACAGAAAATGCTATGTTTCTAGTTTCAAACATCCTTAGAAAATAGCAACAGGAAACTCCTACTTAGAGTAGAAGGCTGTTATCTCTTTGTCCCCAAATTCCAGCTCGCCCACTGGAATAACTGGCTTAAACAAAAATTTTTCTGTGGCAATCTCATAATCCAGGTTGGAGTACCCTATATTGCTTACTCTTATAACAGAGCTACCTTTCGCAAGTGCTCAGAAGCAAAGTGAAATTATGACTGGGAAACAATAAGGCTCCAGTGTTAACATGGCAGGTAGATTTCTGCATTAGTTCTAGTTTCAATTAAAAATATCTAAGTAAGCCTTAGAAAGATTACTCCAGAGAAAAATCATTTATGTGCCTAGTGTCTTGTAAAGTACAATGCCCTTTTGTAGCAGTGGAAAGAACAAAGAAGCATAGCCATAGACTATTATGATGGATTGCCTGTATTATAAACTTGACATTTCTGAATCATTTAGTCTGTTTTGAGGTTTTAATGTCATCATAACAAATAGGCATGTCTAGGTTATTGTAGGTAATTGTTGGTGGAGAAATCTGTAAAGATTTTAATTGAAATCTCTCTAAAATTGCTCAGATGTCCAAGTAGTTTCAGAATTCCACCACCAGTTCAAATGTCCCTCAGGTTGTAAATCAATATAATACCCAAAATGTCTTTGTAGTCACGTACTCCAAACTTAAATGTCAATATTAATCTTTTCAATTTAGTCTTTAGAATTTTATTTCATAATCTAAAACACTTGCGATAATCTGAAAAATCTAGGAGTTTACAAATTCACTCCAATATAAAAAATTAATCTGAGTGAAGATGGAAGAAAAACGTTTTAATATTCATATTCGATAAGGGGATGATTTAAAAATACACTAAAAATATAGCCACTTAAGAAATACCAATACATTGGTTTTACTGTTTAACCTTAAAAAAATCTACTTTCATTTATAACACTATACACAGAGGAAGATAAACTGTGAAAATTCATTGAGCATGACTTTATAATTAACAATATTTACAACTGACTTTGAAATCTATAGAGAACACTTAAAGTTGCTAAACAATATTCTAATTTCTTATGTCCCCTACATATAGAAAATGATACAATATTCTGAAATCAAATGAAATGAACAGAACATTGGAAGTCATCTATTATTCATAGAGAAATGTGATTGGCATGAGTTCTCTAAGACACACCTGCTTAAATATACATGGAGGATACTAATTAGCCTGATGAATTATACTTGCTAAGGACAATTTTCTAAGTGAAGTTTAAGCTAAAACAATTCTTTAAGGACCAAAGAGAAATAATTTCACATTTAGATTTACCATGAAAAGTTGAATTCAATTTTTCAATCTAAGACAGTCAAAAATGTTTTTTAAAATTTTACATTTAATACAGAATGAAAAACAATTGAACTAAATATCTGGAAAGTCATATATGCATAGAACTGCTCAATTCCCTGGGTTTCCTAGGATAGACAGCCAAAGAAACAGGGTAAATTAACATGCATGACAAGGTATGGACTGTTGGAAGTAGCAACATCGCTTATAACCACATTTTATTGGCCATATCTCAGTTGCATGGCTACTCCTAAATGCAGAGAATCTGAGAAACGCAGTTAACTGGGTGCCCAGGAAGAAGAGCTACATTTAGAGAAGAGCTAGATTATCTATTCCATAGGCACTTAATGTCTGTATTTTTTAGTGTCTTCACTCTTAAATAGAGATATTAACCTTCATTATAGTGCTCATATAAAGTTTAGAGAAAATATTGGTTAAGAACTTTGCGTATTTCACAAAATAGGTGTTTCATAAAATTCAGAGAAACATCTAAAGTTTTAACAACCTTCATGGCAAAGGAGATAGATAAGTTGCTCAGTGTGTATCATATGGGCTGAAGCTGTTGATGGATACCTCATGCAGTCAACTCTGGGTACATAGAAATAAATGAAGAATTAAGCACAGTGAAATGAGGCAGAAAAAGTGAATTCATAAAACAAGGAAATACCCTAGAGATAGCAAGTTGCTGAGATACAAGCTTGGCTCCCAGAAAATCAGAGGAAAATTGTAAGAAATAGAGTCAATATGGCAAGGGTTATGGCAACCGAGTTGAACCTTAGAGACAGGTATTGTTATGCCCACCAGGTACACATTTTCACTGTTTCACAACCTGACTTAAAGGACCACATATAAACAGCTACTTAAAGTCCTCCAGATTTTCACTAATTTAAATGAAATATCAGAAGTTTACTGAATTCTCCATCAAATTGGTAGAGAAGCAGGAGAGAGAATTTGGCTTTCACCCATGAGACTGCGTTTATATTTTTTAAACAGTAAATCTTAGCTTTGGGGTTCAAAATTAGCTGAAGAACCTGGTTAGCAAGGGCAATGTCCTATCTCCTTTCTGTGGTAAGGGGTGGGTGGATGAACAATTAATCCAGGCCACATCCTGCTCATTTTCTTTGAGTTATCAGACCAGCATTGCTGAACATAGGGTGTGAAGGATAGATGGTAAAAAAAAAAAAACAATTAACAAAGGAAATCTCTTAAAAGGAACAGAATACAGAAAGAGTTTGCTAATTCTGAGAGTCAAAATTAAGACCAACTGATGTGAAAGTCAAAAAAAAAAATCCTCAAAAAACCTTTAGGAAAACCCCGACACAGGCTTTCTTTCACTGTAGCCCCTGGGCTTGTGTATGGATAATGTGGAAAGACACCGCCAGCAGAGGGATTCCATCCCACTAACATCAGGTAGAGCAAGAGTAGAATTTGTACCCAAAAGCTCCAGAAAATAACTATTTCAGGGAGATAGCGGAATCTCAAATTGGCAGCTTCACACTGAATCCAACTTTCAGATACATTGTCTTTGACTCAGTATTTTAATTTGGGAATATTATACAGAAAAATCCAGTCTTATGGTATATCATGAGAAGTAGGATATTTAGAAACAAGTGGTCTGCATTTCTCCATATGATCAGTTAGAAAGAGCAAGCTACAGCTGATCATTTTAGACATGGACTATGGTTTCAAGTTTACTACAGTTCTCATCCCTTCCTATTATGTTACATCGGGTATGCTTTACTTGTTTTCATTACCCAATGGTCCCTAACAGAACTTAAATTTTTGGTCTCTGCTTTTAAGACTCCTGTAGCCTTGGCAATTAATCAATCACTGGGGCTCAATATACTGCTTCAAAAATTTCATACTTCTTTGCGTCATTCTTCCCAGGGCACAGTGCATCACACCACACAGGTGCAGACTGAAATCACAATGGGCCAGTAGAGCATACAGCAACCAAACACGGGAAAGAGTTGCAAGGAAGGTTGCCGTGGAATTGCCAATTCCTTTAATTTAGATGGCACCAGAAGTTCCCCTCGGCTTCTTATAAGGGTTGGTATTGTTATTTCCCTCTCTTTTTCTGAAGGAAAGTTGGACAACTTCTATTCAATCCCTTGCTTCTCAGTTATGGAATATATTTTTATTCCAGTTAGAGTCATCTTTAGTACTTTATAAGATACCATAATTATTGTTTTGCACAGTCTATAGGTAAGGGACATGAGATAAAAGTCACGTTTGGTATAGAAAGAAACATTCTTGTGGGTAAATTTCAGGAACTATAGAAAAACCTGACAGCAGTGTTGGTGGTCAGGGGTGACAGAGCAGAGGTATTCAACTATTTAATTATTTCTGATTATTACATTGTGGAGAATGGGAAGATACACAGTACACAAAAGTGAACTTGAAGTTTGATTTAGTTCCTAAAAGTGAAATATAAACTAGTACCTCTGTCCTTTGAAATACATTAAAGTTTTGATGTAGATGTTGAACAAAGTGCTAGCAACAGTGGTAGTAATTTACTACCACTGGGTCAATATGGTTTTTGGTACTGGAATGAGTTATGATGGTAGATATGTCTTCTTCCATGGTCTGACTTCATCCCTTCCTTCTGGGATCTGTTCCTCCATTCATCAAGTGTCCAACTCTTCTTGTTGTAGGGATGATCGTGTATTCCAGGATCCAATCAAATAGCATCCTCTTCTTAGCATGATTTTTTTGTAGGTGAGGCCATGAACAAGACAAGGGATATCACTGTTATTTTTCAAGGCTTAATATAAATGTCAAAGAGATTAAATTGCTTTTCTTCAAATATCATAAGTTCTGAAGGTGATATATTCTTGGAAGACTACATCTTGCAATCATTCTGAGAATAAAACAAAGTAGAGCCAGAAGATCCTGAGAACAATTTGAACTGTTGGATTTAACCATGCCAAGCTAATGTGAACCAATACATTTCTTTTGTTTATTTGTTTATAGGTGATTTAGTTGAGTTTCTGTATCTGCAATAAAAATAGTTACAATAAGTCCTAGATAATTCCAGCATCTTGTGTGATGGAATTCCAGATAGATGGGGCCCAGATCGCATGTAACAATCCTTCAATCTCCTCCAAGAAATTTCTTGGCCAGAGGATACTTGTCATAGAGAACAGATACTTAAAAATATTGTTTCAGAGTTTGGACAAAAACCTGCTGAATTATGTTCCCTGTCTTACAACAGTCAGTGATTTACTACATGGAAATAAAAAAAATACAACATTCTTGGTTCTGATCTGAATAAGTAAAAGAGTTGAGCTCTTCATCCCCACTGAGTTGACTTGATTGTCGAGGACTCCAATGGAAAACATAATGAAGTGTATTTTTTAATACAATTCAACATCCTGGAAACATACCTGTACTGCACCTGCCAACAGGTAGCCAGGTTAATTACCTTGCAGCATGAATATGTTTCTCACTTCAGGTTAGCAGGTCTGATAAGGAGGTGATTGGCACTTTCATGTTTCTAGTTTCAGACTGAAGTTTATTAAATCTAAAATGCTGAAGTATATAGTGATGAATTGAAAATGTTGATATTTTACTGAACAGTTTCTCCCATAACTCCTGAATACTTTCCAAACCATCACCTTTGTGAATACTCTGAAATGTCAGAGTAGCTAAAATAATAAGAATCAAACTGTTTAATATTGTTTGAAGACCTTATTATATGCCCCCCCATATTATATCTTTTGGCTATAAGAAGGAGCCAAATTACTGTTTCCTGCTAAGAAGACATAGGAGTTACTCTATAGCTACACTCAAGGTGAAGATTCATCATTTCTCATAGAGCAGAGAGCATAAGATCCTTAAGGAATTTGTCTTTTAAATTGCAAAGTACAATATAGGGAATATAGTCAATAATATTGTTATACTATGTATGGTGTCAGGCGGGTATTAGACTAATTGGGAGGAATCAATTCATAAATTATAAAAATGTCTAACGCTGTACACTTGAAACTAATACAAAATATTGAAGTTAATTGTAATTGAAAATCAAAAAAATAAAAATAAACAATATAAAGCACAGGTCTAGGAATTCTACTTAAATTCTTGCCAATAATGCCATTGTATTGTAAGAGGTTAAGGCCAAAAAAACAGAGTGACATTCTTAAGCCTTGCCCTGCCCCAAGAATATATGTCTGGAAGCCCAGTAACAGGTAGAAAGCATAGAAAATTTTTATTGTTTTGGTCAAATCACTAAAGATGAGCAGGGAGTTCAGCTACTTGTTTCTAAGTATATATGTAGGCTATAAACAGGGTATATCTTTACCTATAGTTGCAGAGAGAAGAGCCTAAAGTGAAAAGATAAAAGAAAATTGTCAGAAGTATTTACCTCTTCAGCAAAAATATATTGGATCTTTATTATTTTTCCAGCATTCTTCTAGATTCCAGAGATACACAGTCCCTGCTCTCTAATACATTCTATTAATTCCTTTTGTATGCAACAGCAGAAAGTAAGGTTTTGGAAGAGGGGGCAACAATTTAAGGGCAGAAATGAAGGGGCAGAAAGAAACTCCAAATCTACCACATACCATAAACCAGAATTAATAGTTGTTAGCAGATTAAAGTTAGGTACAGTTTACTTCAGGGGTTAAGCAGATAATGAATGGTCAGTACCAGATCTTCATGAGTAGACATAGTTTTATTCACTGTCTTGAGGAGCAAAGTGAAAAGTGTAAGCAGGTGAGGATGCAGAAACAGTAAATGTCAGGAAGTCAAAATCGAAGAGCAGAGTAAACAGAAATGAGACACTGTCTTGATGTTTAGAAATTTAGAAGGTTTTGGTGTAACTTCCAGTTTTGCATAATAGCATCTTATCTCTCCTTTCTCTTACCTCTTTTGCTGGCAATTCCACATAACAGCAACAAAAACAAAGCAACAATCAAAAGTTTTCCTGTCATTTTAAAGGCTATATTGCATATCTGATATATAAGTGCATCACTAGAATACTCTAATAATCCAACTTTTATTTATTCATTCAAAAACATTGATTAAGCACCTAAGAGATGTGAGATGATGTGTTGAGTGCTGCAGGTGCAGTTATGAACAAAATATCCAATGAGTAATCTTTGAGTCTCCTATCACTTATGGTTTTTAATGTACATCCCTCAGGGTCTCCAGTCACTTGCTTTTATATCTGAGACATTTCTAAAGATTTCCCTAGTCCAAAATGCAACAGAAAAAAAAGGAAAAATTTAGAAAGAGCAAAACCAAGTATGTCAATATCACATCAAAGGAAATAAACGGGAGAAAAAACATAAAATAGTGTTAGCCATGATAGGTAGCCACTTATTTATTATTCTATGATGTCTAGGGCTTTTGTGAATATAACCCTAAATACTAACTTGCCAAATTGCTTTGATAATAATGAAGAAAGATAATAATGAAGAAAGTTAAATGGAAAATTGCTAACCACTTTAAGAGATAGATATCCTCAATAGCCACACAGAAATAAACAATTGCTTTGAGAGGCCAAATTATACTTAATCAACAGCAATGTTTATAAAGACAATGTTTACATTCTTTAAAGTGAATGAAGTCAGCTTCTGATGTTGATGTTCAGTTGAGTACAATACTAGTGAGAATACTAATAACAATTATTGTGTGAAAGTATTTTTATTAGAAAAGTCAAGGTCTCCTGATACTTCTCACTTCAAATAATGGCTCACAAGCAATTTTGTTTCTACTTTGTTATTTCTATAAATAGAATTCCTAATTCGGGTGCCTATGAGTTTGAGGCTGTATCTTTTTTTTTTAATTCTTTGTCTTTTAAGGACTTTTTTGCATTTATTCATGATTAGATACCCTTAAAGATTTTTAAGATAGAATATGCATATTATAAGGACTACCAATTTCATAAGAGAATATAAAATGAAAAAATAAGATTCAATTTATCCTCTATCTGTAATTCCCAGTCCTGACCCCCAAAGGAAACCATGGTCATCTGTTTCTCAGACACCTATACTTCTATATTTTCCCCAAAAATTTATTTAGGAAATTATTTCATGTCAGGCTCTTATAAGCCTCTTAAATTTGGATAAAGTAGGTCATAGATTGATCCACTAAAATGAATAATAAAAAACAATATGACAGGCCAAAAATATTTTTAAATATTTTCTTCCAAATGATAACATGATTTTATGAATCAGTTAGTTTCACTTTTTAATGTTTTGTATGTCAGTTAAATGGTCTGAATGCATAATTTTCTCAAAAAAACTTTTTTTCCTTGTCTTTGGGGGGCGCTGCTTAAAGTATTTTAATGTTACTAAAATTGGTTGATTCAGAGCAGAAGCAATATGGATTGGCAAAGATCTGAATTTAGATTACCGAACAAATTAATGGATGCTAGTAATGAAGGGACAGATGATAGGGCTGCTTGGAATCAGAAATTTGGTGATCTGTGCTCCCCTGGTCAAAGCCACTGCTTTATATCACGGTTCCTGGTGATATAAAACGTCTAGTGCAGTCTATTTTTATGACCCAAGAGATGACACTTCTAACCACTTCACTTAATAGACTGTTTCACCAATCATCTGATTTAATCATTTGGATATTGCTTCTCTGATAGTCAGCCTAACATATTTTTAAATCTAATTTTATCCAATTTCCTCTACTTTTACTCTTTTATCACATTTTCAAGAGGAGTACAACTGGCGGGCTTTAATGGATATATCTTAATGTATACCCTTAATTTGGGGCATTAAAATAATTAGGAAATTAAAACCATACAATCATTTCTTATCTGTCTCATTAATTGTCTCAAATATTCCTTTTACAATTTCACATTGGTCCCATGAGTAATGATATAAGGAAGAACTCATTATGTTATGGGGTGAAAAAAAACCCTCTATACATTTATTAGATTAATACCTATAGGTCAAAGTCCATTGCAATGTTATCCCTGATTGATATTATTTTACTTTCCTGAGTTGCAATTATGCTTTGCATAATGGGTGATCAGAATTCAGTACAATAAAAGAGCCATGAAGGTCATGGTTGAACAAGTGAAATGCGGTGAGTAATAGCTTTGAGGTCTAGAGTGATATTTAATATAGACTCCATTATTTTCTTAATGTATGTATCTTTCTTTTTATCTAGAAATTGGGACATTGTTAATGTTCAGTGACATCATGCTTCTTCTATCAAATGGAAGTCCAAGACCTTTGCATGCATGCGGAAAGAGCAGAAGTATCAGGTTTCAATGCTGTTATATAAACTTCTACATCAGAAAAGTTAAATTTTAGTTGGAATAAGAAAATGAATCGCAAAATACATGCATCTTTGCAACCCCTCCTTGCTAATCTGTTTCCCTGATCGACAGAGCCTGTTTTTAGAAAAAATAAAAAAGTATAATTTTCAAGTCCATACACGGAAAAGAACCTGGAAGAAAAAAAATTCACATTTCTTGGTCAGAACCTAGTTTTCTGGTGCTCCTTCCAGAATATGTCTCCCTTTCAAGCAGGCAGATGACAGCAGCTGGGGCATATAGGAGCTGGGTACCCAAGGCATGATGCTTCTCTTTTGCTGCCTGTGATACTACACACTTAGAAACTATGTTGAAATCCCAAGATAGCAACCATTAAAAGAAGATATGATTTACTCATCAGTCAACAGATATTTAGATAAAAACTTCATCAGGATATAGTATTGCCAAAAATAAATCTAACCCTATAAGACACAAGATGGAGGTACAATTTGCAGAAAACATTCCAAGGAAATCTCCCTACAGAATCTTAGAAAAGAGTGATCCCCTGCTTTCTCAAGTCTCTTCTACCTGGAGTCACGGGTGTTTTCCGAGTAAACTTTTAAATTCACTACATTCTGAGCCAGTCCAGATACAATTAAACAATAAATGTGCAAGTTTATATTTAGTGACCAATAGGGCAAAACTTTTCTTATACCTCTCTTTCTTATCTTGCAATCTTCTTACCTTTTCCTAATCCAAAAATTTAGTTCCTGGATATCTGAATGTTTATAATAGCTCCTCAAATAGTTTCCCCAAAATTCTTATGTTGAAATCCCAGTGCCCAACATAAAGAATAACAAATTTTGGAATGATCAATGGCCTTGTAAAAAAAATGGCCTGAGAGAGCTCCTTTGCCTCTTCCACCATGTGAGAAACGAGAAATCTAGTTGGAAAGAGGATCCTCCCCTGGCCATCCTGGCTCTCTAACTTCAGACTTACTCTTTCAGAACAGTGATTAATAAATTTCTGTTATTTATAAGCCAATTATAAATAACAGAATTATCTATAAATATGATATTCTGTTACAGTAGCCTGTAACATCTAAAACAGGTCCTGTGAACTACAACTCAGCCGCTAAACCCCATCCCCAAGCAACAACAGGGATGTCCAGCCAGCACGTTCTAATCTGCTATAGCTCTGGTCATAGACTTCCTTCTATCAAGTGAAAAGACTGAAACCATGGTGTTATTTTTTACTCAAATGTTACCTGTTCTATAAGGATCATAGTAGCTATTGTCTACTACATTAGACAACTTTAGGTTTCTGGGATTAGCCCAAATGCACCTGAACTTGTTATATCCATTTGGGTCTTTTTCACTAGAAATCTCTGCTGTCCCTTGGTTACCTGGAACTAATTAATTTCTTTTCACCCTCCCCTACCTAGGATGCCCAGCATGTCATACCTGGGTACTTTCCCTGGATAACAAGGTAATACATTCTCGATATTGAGATGCTCACTTTCAATTAGCAAATATTTTGCATGTAAAAGGCTTAAGATTTCTCCAAGAGGGGAACATTAGGGATATCCGTAACTCACTATAGATTATTGGTTCAGTTTCACTGAATATTGATTTGATCTGAGTGGGCATCAGTTTTTTTGTGAAACAGAAAATCTCAGAATGGGCAAAGCTGTTTTCAGAGCACAATATAATATATTGTCTACACTGTGGTCCTTTTGAGAGTGAAAGCACGTGTTAGGCTTGCAAGATGCTAAGGACACCAGGCACAAACCAGGCAAAACAAGTTCACAATCACTCGAGCCATTATGTTCCAGGTACCAGACTCAGGGAATGCATTCTGCATTACATTTATTTATTGCTTCACTGAATGACTACAATATAATAGGCAATTTGCTAGGTCCATCAGAATACAAAGAAATTAAGAAAGCCATAATTTTTGCCTTCGTAAACCTTGTAATCTAACAGTGAAAACAACTGAACATGAGTATAATGAAGGATACAAAACAAAAGGAAGCATCTGATTGGAAAGTATAACTCAAGACCTAGCCTAGTTTTGGAGATGAAGAAGAGAAACTATGAAAAGGACATAACAAAGCAGAAACCTTAAAAATGAGAAGGATATAGCTGGGTAGCCGGTAGGGAAAATGTATTTGAAGAAGATAAAAAAAAATGTAAACCTCCCAAGATGGCCTTAACATCCTTCTTAGCTTGACAACATTTTAGATAGGCTTTTTTCCTGACTCTTGACACATGCTTTTCCTTAAAACATTTTATAAAATCTAATTGTCTGTTGCCCATTTTACAAATCAGGTATGTCTTTCTCGAGTATCTGGGAGTCATTCCTTTGAAACATAATTGTCGAAGAAGATAGCACCTCTACCTCCCAGTCTTTGTGGGAGGATAGGAGCCTAACTCAGATAATGAATAACTATCAAATACAGATGGACTAATAACTGACCATCTCCCATTTAATTTCCTCTAGTACTTTTCTATTGGCTCATTATGGCTTTTAAAATCCTCTTGCCTTCTGTTTCAGTGAGTTGAATTTAAGCCCTCCCCACCCTGCCCTACCCCCCCATTACAATAATATGGAATAAAGTCTTTCTTGCCTGTTGCATTCCATTCGATGCAGTGTTTCTTTTATAAAACTTAGCTAAAAATGGATTCTATGGCACTTTCAAGGAATAGAAGGATTTCTATTACATTTAGAAGTTGGAGAATTAAAAGGAGTCGCTAGTGGTTTTTTATGTTGCTGGAGAGGGCAGAGTAACTTTCATTTAGTGAGATACCGTAGAGAAATGACTCATCATGGATTTGTTTTAAATCAGACTTCAATAATCTAAGCCCTAAACATCTGGTGCTGATGAATTCTTTCTTTAATGCCCTGCTCCACCAAACCATGGTTT
Organism: Cynopterus sphinx; assembly: GCA_030015415.1. Classification (NCBI taxonomy): domain Eukaryota; kingdom Metazoa; phylum Chordata; class Mammalia; order Chiroptera; family Pteropodidae; genus Cynopterus; species Cynopterus sphinx. The sequence continues at coordinate 29,469,399 of CM057392.1, read as the reverse complement.
AAGTTTTAGCCACTTGCTGAATGACATAATTAGATTCTATGCTCATCACTGTATGCTATAATATGAAGGAAAATTAAAAAAAAATATTATCTAACTTTGAAAATTTTAAACTAAAGTGAGGCATTTCTATAGTGATATTCATAATGAACCTGCAATGAGAGACCAAGAATACAGATATCTGGAAGTAGAGATCATCAATTTCAAAGTCTTTGGAATTCATACCATTTTCATTCTTATGTCAATTATTCGTCTTCTTTACAAGCTCTTCAAATTTATATATTTTTGATTATTCTGTTTTTTCATACTTGTATAATTGGCTCAGCCTAATCAAAGCTAATAAGAGATTTCTTAGAGCAAATGATCTCTCATGAAATCATTCTGACATTATTCACCAACAAGATAACTCCTACTAAAATGGTTACCACCTTTGATGTACCCTCCTTTCTCTCTTCCAAATATTTATATTTGACCTGCTTAGAAAACATCCATTTAGTGAACACTTACAACTGATACAATGTATAAAAAGGATCATAAGAAACTAGTATAAAAAATGTGTGGCAATTGTACAAACTAGAAGGGATAAATTCCTATAAACATACAACCTATCAAGACTGAATCATGAAGAAATAGAAAATCTGCACAAATCAACAATAACTAAGGAGATCAAATAGGCAGTCAAAAACCTCCAAACAAAGAAAATCCCCAAACCAGATCGCTTCTTGCATAAATTCTACCAAACATTTAAAGAAATAACACCAATTCTTCTCAAACTCTTTCAAAAACTTCAAAAGGAGAGATTAATACTCTCAACTCATTTTGAGACCAGTGTTACCCTGATACCAAAACCAGATAAGGACACTACAAGAAAAGAAAACCACATGCCAATATACCTGATGAATATAAATCAAAAAATTCTCAACAAAACATTAGCAAACTGACAATACATTAAAAGGATTATACATCATCAAGTGGGATTATTCCTGGGATGCAAAGATGGTTCTCTATACATGAATCAGTAAATGTGATACTCCAAAAATCATACAACCATCTCAAAAGAAGCAGAAAAAGCACCTGAACATATGCAACATCTTTTCACGACAAAAACTCTCAAAAACTTGTATGTCGAAGGAACTTACCTCATCGTGAAAACACCATATATGACAAACTTGCAACTAACATTACACTCAATGGTCAAAGATTGAACGCTTGTCTCTGAGATCAAGAATAAGACAATGGTGCCCAAACTTATTCCTCCTATTCAACTTCGTACTGGAAATCCAAGCCAGAAAAATCAGGCAAGCAGAAGAAATAAAAACTTCCAAATCAGAAAGGAAGAAGTAAACTTAACTCTGTTTGTAGACAGTATGATTTTATACAAAAAAAATCTATAAAGAGTACACGCACACACCAAACACTGTTTGAACTAATAAATTAATAAGGTTTCAGGATCCAAATTCCACATACAGAAATCAGTTGTGCTTCTATACACTGACAAATATTTGAAAAAGAAATAAAGAAAGCAATCCCATTTAAAAAGCATCGAAAACAATAAATACTTAAAAATAAATTTAAGCAAGGAGGTGAAAGATCTGTATACTGCAAACAATAAGACACCGATGAAAGAAATTGAAAAAGACACAAATAAAAAAATATTGCTTGATCATGGATTAGAAAAATTAATATTTTTTAAATGTTCATACTTTTCCAAGTCATCTACAGAGTCAAGGCAATCTCTATCAAAATTGTAATGGCATTTTTTCACAGAAATAGAACAAATAATCCTGAAATTTGTATGGAACCACAGAAGACCCCAAACAGCCAAAGCAATTCCGAAAGAGAAAAACAAAGCTGGAGGCATCACACTTCCTGATTTAAAACTACATTACATTTTAGTAATCAAAATAATATGGTAATGGAATAAAATAGACAAATAGACCCAGGAAAGAGAATTGAGAGCCCAGAAATAAACCTTTGCATATACAGTCAACTAACATTTGATAAATGAGCCAACAATACTCAGTGAGAAAAAGATAGTCTCTTGAATAAATAGTGTGAGAAAATCAGATAATCCCACGCAAAAGAATGGAATTGGACCCCTACCTTACACCACTCCAAAAAAAATAAATTGAAATGAATTAGAGATTTGAATATAAGACCCTAAACCATAAAACTCTTAGAAGAAAACATAAGAAAAAAGCTTCTTCACGTTGGTCTTGTCAATGGTTTTTTTTTTCAATATGACCCCAGAAGTACAAGCAACAAAAGCAAAAATAAATGAGACTACATTAAACTTAAAAGCTACTGTACAGCAAAAGAAACAATCAACAAAAGGAAAGGCAACCTATGAAATGAGATAAAATATTTGTGAACCAATATGTGTCTGATAAGAGGTAAATAACCAAAATATATAAGTAACTCATATGATCCAATAGCAAAAAAAATAATAATCCAATTAATTTTTTTTCCCAAAGAAGGCTTCCAAATGACTAATTGATAATGAAAAAAAAATGCTCCACATCACCAGTCATCAGGGAAATGCAAATCAAACCACAATATACAATATAATGTAATACAGTACAATATAATGTAATATAATATAAAATTTATAATATAATACAATACAATGTAATATAATTAATATAATATAATATAACATAATGTAATGTTATATTATTTATCCATGAGAAAAAGGGAATTCTACCATCTGCATCAACATGCATGGACCTCGAGGGCATTATACTAAGTAAAATAAGTCAGAAAGAGAAAGGCAACTCCTATAAAAATTCACTTTATATGAAATCCAAAGAACTCATAGAACAAGAGAATAGAATGGTAGTTGCTTGGGGATGAAGGGTGGGGGAAATTTATCTACAAACTTCCAGTTTTAAGACAAATAAGTCATGAAGATCCAATGCACAGCTTGGTGACTAGAGTTAACAATACTATATTATATATTTGATAGTTGCTAAGATCTCATCTCATACACACACACACATACAAATGGTAATTATGTGAGCTGATGGAGTTGTTAATTAATCCTATTTTGGTAATCATTTCATAATAAATACATGTATCAAATCATTATGTCATATGCCTTAAACTTACACAACATTTTATGTCAATTATATCTCACTGAAACTGGGGAGTAGAAGGGAAAGCATATATGCAACACAGAGAAAAAGTTAAAAATTCTGTGATCCACAACTGTTTATGTTCTTTTATGCTAACCCTGGATCCCAGTGAACCAAAGACAGAAAGAAAGAGGGAGGGAGGGAGGGAGGGAGGGAGGGAGAGACGGAAAGGGAGAAAGAGAGAGAGACTCGTTCCCAGGCACGTATTTATTTATATAAAGTGCTATCATGGTCTACAATCAAAATACTAAACTTTATTAAATGATACAGTGCTCACAGTATTGTTTAATTAGAAAGGCTGAATCATGAAAAATTCCCTTTGGGTAGCAGACTAAAATAAAAGCAAATTAAAATTAATATCAACTTGGATTTCCTATGCATATCCATTATTAAAAAGAAAAAAAAAACCCTCAAACGCTCTGAATGTCAGTCTCAAAATTACTTATCGGGAGCTCCCTATTCTATTTGCAAGTTGTTTTCCAGCTCCCCTGGCTACGTCAAAGAAAAAAAAAAGCTTTGAAGAAAAAATCAGCTGGTGTTGGAATTCCCTCTGATAGAACATCCAGAGTGATTAGAGTCTTCTCAAAAGAGCAAGAGGGGACTCGCGATGTTTCAGTAAATGTATTTCCAACTGCTAAACTCTCATGTTCCATTAGGCATGGAAATATTTGTGACTAACACTCCCCTTCATTATTCTTTGGCAGTGGCCTTCTGCCTTGTTGCTTCTATTCTCCAAAGGTTAGGAAAGGACAAAAGAAAAGCAGGTGCAGAGAGCTTCCTCCTAGGTGCCATTATGCCGCCTGTGCTGACATTCACATTAGGATTGTAGTTTACGGGGCAGTCCCATATCATTAATGACAGCTGGGGGGCTCTGCCCAGATTCCCTGCTTCAATAGGACACTCATTCTTCCAGATGCCAGGATTGTTGACTGCTGCCAGTTCAAGCTGAGACCCCATCTGGGAGTGGAACTCGGCAGAAGGGAGCTTCTTCACCCAAGAACAGGCTCTGTTTCTGGTTCCAGTGACTATAGCTGACCAAGGGTACCAAGTGTTGTCCACTTACAGTAACTCGGAGCAACTCCGACGAGCACTGCAGTTCCAGAGCCCCGCTTGGGGCTGGTTTAGGACTCGTCTACAACCACATCCCAGCCCAATTTCCCTCTGCTCCATCCTGCTGCCTGTATCCACTCACAGCTGTCCTCTCTAGAGCAATCAGTAACCCAAATCTCTATCCTAAAGCCTGTTTCCTTGGGAACACACCCAACGTAGGCCTGGATTCCCTTAGCAGTGAAGTGAGGGTATTTGGTGAGATAATCTTTAAGATGATTCCTGCCTTTAAAGTGCTATGATGCTAAACCATAGTTCCTCACTCTCCTACTTCTGTTGTATTTGTTTACTTTGTTCTGTTATGAATTGAGCAAAGAAATTAATTGTTCACAATCACTAGATTTTCTGTTAAATGAAGAGAATGAGTTCAAGTGCATGGGCTTTCAGTTAGCATGAGGCTACATAAATGGGCTTTTGTTGTTGTTGTTGTTGTTGTTGTCCTTATTCTTGTTGTTGTTACTCTAGGTTCTGGGCAACTTTCTGGATAATTTGGGCAGTGGATAATGACTATGACATAACTGCTGTAAGATCATTTATTTTGAGGGCAGATACTGTGCACTAAATATTAGGGAACGCATAATTAATAGATGCACCTACACTAAGCTTTTTTGGTGTTAGAAATTTAGAAAAAAACATATGCTTATAGACTTATAAAAATTGCTGTGAAAAGGGAGGTACTATACAGAATAGTGTGGCTATACATTAAGTATTGCAAATATTTTAATTATACATAGTGAAAGGGAATTGTTTTTTCACAAATAAGGGCATGTAGAACAAGCATATTTGAACATTCTATTTGCAGACCATTTTTAATGAAAATTTTAATATTTTACTGAGTATCTGGGAAGTTCGTGAAAATAGGTAGAAAGGACATCAAGCAAGCTTTTAAAATGCAAGGGAAGTTTAAAAGCACATCTGATGAATATTGTAGATTCATAATATAGATGAAATATATGGCTTCTTAGGAAACCACTTTTCTTAAAGGTTGATGCATAGTTAGTATAAATTCCAATTTTTAAGATACATTTAAGGATCCTAGTGAAGTTTTACAGATTAGATTCTATTCCTGCAATCATATAAATGATAGAATAATTCAGATGATCCTTAATGCTAGATGCTACCTTTTATTATAAATGTTGACACTTCAAAGTCATTTAACTCCTAGAAAAGGCTACTTTCAGAGTAGGTACAGTTCCCCAATGCCTTTAATATGAATTTTAAGTACCGTAGTATAAATGATACATTGTACCAAATGCCACAGGCTCAGGTGACTATGTAGATTTTGCAGCTATCAAAAGTTTTACTTTCTAAAATGATAATACAACCTAGACTGACAAGCTCCAGGAATAGGGAAAAATACAGAAAATTTTTCATTGTTTTTGAAATGAAACATCTCAATGATAATTCTAGCTCAGTCACATGAACTATTATGACCTTATTCACAGTTTGACAAGGAACAAGATTTACTTAACAGAACATTTGTTACTAGTCTCTCTATTTTAATATGTACAAGCACAACCAACAGTTATTTTGTTGAGGAAATAATGCACCCTCTAAGAAAGAAAACTAAATGGCTATAGTTAAAAAAAAATCTTTAAAAATTATAAATGGCAGAAAATAATTATGCCGTTCATGGAAAAAAAGGCATTTCAAAAAAATTTGAGTGAATTTTAATCTATTACGAATATATAAGTTCCCCATGAGAAAAATATTCTAGTCTTCAATAACTTCCTCATTAAGACAAAGGAATTTGTACTGGTCACAGGTATCATTTACTTTTAATCCAATTTAGAACACTATACTCTGAGATTTACTTGTGCCATTCTTAAAGTCTTTTTGATAAAGATTTACTTTATTTATTCTGAACATATTCACATTCCCAAAGTAAAACTGAATTATCAAAAACTTAAAGGTAAAATGTTGTGAGAAACAAAACAGAAAAACTCCAATCATCCATCATGCAATCTCAACCCTTACTTTTTATACAAACAAACCTGAAAAATGGAAGAATTCTGATTTGTTTCCTTGTTTCTGTTCTGCGTTTTTATCACCCAGAATCCAAAATGATGATATTTAATACTGAAAGTTAAATTGAGTTTTAGAATTAGAATTCAAGTTGAAAAATTATATTTATATTTTTAATTCTATTTTTTATCAAATTTCAAAAATAAAATCACAGACACCAAAATAACATGTCACATAAATCATTACTCAGCAATTTTTGTTAAATGAATATGTGAATTTAATTTAGAGTAGTTAATATTACAAACTTTCTACAATACTTATTCATCAAAGGAAATAGTGATACTTTGAGGTTTTTGAGCTTAAGGTAATGTGGTACTACTATATAAGGCTATTCTTGTTGAGAAACAAATTAGTCCTTTATATAGAAGGCATCGCATTCCGCACTTGAGGAATCACTTCGTAGGTCTCAAAATAAATGTCCTATATGTAATTTTCTAACCTATATCCCTCATTCCCCACCATAATCTGTCCTTAAATCCAAAGATGTATGAGCTTAGAGCCTTTCTACACCTAAGACCCATTGCCTTCACCTTTGAAAACTAGATGGTGATACATACCTACTGTACTAGTTATTAATTGACTGCCTCTCACCTCCAAATTCACTCTTAGTTGCCTGCTTTGGGAAAATTAAATTGGGATCCTTAAATAATTTCCCTTTGTCATTCAGGAAAGGATGCTGGAGAGATATTGAAGGAAGAGTTTGCTCACTGGTTCTGCGGTGCCTCTGGGCTAAGGGTTGTGCAGCACATGTGGGTCCTGCTTGGCCAATTGCTATGGTGCACACACCTTCATGAGCAATGGGCTCCCGTAGCACCTGGTGGCCATCAGCACCCAAAAGCTTCCCATGGCACCCCCTCGGGCAGTTTCCTACAGAATCTCCAGCAAGACACCTCCCCATTAAATGGTTTATCCTAGCACCATAAAGGACACGTTTCCAGCATGTTCTACCACCATGCCACCAGAGCAATTTCTCTGCTTTTTAGTGAGCAGAACTCTCACCAAAAGCTCTGATCTCAGCCCCGGAGGCAAGGTTCTTTAGTGGGTGTTCTATTGTAGCCCAAGAGGTAGTGACTGCGCTTTACATTTCTATGTTCTTTAGAATTCCTCTTCATTTTTTATGACACATCGCCTTGTCATTCCGGTTTCCTATTATATTGAATAATTATTTATATTAAATGTGGACTTTGACTCTAGCCTACATTATTTAAGGATTATGCATACTTACAGATGCAAACATGCCACCCCAAAATATGCCACTGTGACCTGTTGACAATTTTGACTTAAAAAGCACTTAAACAGTAAATACAAGAAAAACACTGTGAACTTTTTTTTAAAAGCAGGAAACAAAATTCCCTTGTGAAAGATGCCTTTTTTATAGCAGAAAGAAAAGTAGCATTCTTATCAATGAAGAGAAGTTGAGAAAAGAGAATTCTATTAACAAACAGACCTTGTTAAAATAATTTGTATCTCCCCACATACTTTAGTTACTTTTCCAGTTGCCTCTCTTTGTTCAACCTAATACAAAAGCAAGGAAGTTTCACCATTTCTCTGGGTCTTCATGCCTTTTAAAGGCCCGCAGGTCACACAAAACTTGTATTAAATGAATTTGTATGCCTTTCTCCTATTGATCAGTTTTATGTCAATTTAATTCTCAGGCCAAGTCCAAAAAAACGCTAAGAAGGTAAAGTAAAAATATGCCTCTATTAAAAACCACGTGATGTATAATAGACACTCCACATACTATGAGTGCCCCTTCTATCCTTAGGTTGTCAGTATTATTATATCAATTGCATGTTTCTCAGAGGCAAAATTTTATTTTACTAAACATCTGACACTTTATATTTAAGGAAAATGGTAGAATCTATCAAAAGGAATTAAATTTTATTTTCCACTATACTGGCAATTTAATTGTAAGGAGAATCTGAAGGTGAAACGGATGTGAAAACTACCATTTAAAGAAATTAAGAGACGAATCTGATGTCTTTTTCCATATATTACTAACCTTTCTTCCCTTTCTACATTCATTCTTGGCACCAGCTATGTGCCAATCATTGTTTTAGGTACTAGGGGAATCAGAATAAAAGGAAACTCTGGGTACTATGATACTAAACCAAAGTAAAATTATAATGGTAATATAATATAATGCTAATACAATACAATGATTAGAATAAAGAAGGTAATAACATGATTATAAGTGAGATAGGAAAATACTCAGAAAGGTCCCTATCCTAACTTTATTCAAAGTCAGGATAATCGGGGAAGTGAGAAAGGATTTGCTGATTGAAATCTTCCTAAAGAAGAAATTTTGATAAGATTATTTTGGAAAATTGATTTTGGAATATTTAAAAATATTTAATAATAATCAGACTACAAATCAAATCATTTAGAAGCATGTTATAGGCAGAGCATACATAAAAGCTTAAAGAGATTAAAGAAGCACCGAAACTTTAAATAGAGTAAGCAGTTCTTGATGGCAGAATCAAATAATGCAAGAACCCATAAAGTTAGGCTTAGTTACCTATGCGCTATTAGCGTGCCAAGCTAAGGTGCCTTAGACTTGCTGAGCATACTTAACATGACTTGGGGTGGGAGTCACTGAGGATATCAGCAGAGACAATGAGATGATCATCCTTAGGTTTTCAGAAAATTATAAGCAGAAATAAAGAGAAATGATTGGAGGGTCACACGGAGTGGGCCAAGAGGCAGAGAACAGAAGATACATAACAAGAGTCTACAATAATGTAAAAAGGACAAAGGAGAAAGATTAAAGAGATGTTTAGGAAAAAGAATCAAACAGAATCATTAGTGAATAATTAGATGAAGCGACATGCAGGGAGGAACGAGTTGGTGATGTGTCCCATGTTTCTGGTTTGGGCAATAGGTGAAATGATACCAACTGGGATGGGAAACTGTGAAGATGATGATTTGCAAGAGCGGTGGGAATAGAAATAATTGGTTTAATTTTGAACTGGTTAAGTTTGAAAACAGAATATAATTAACAAGCATTTAGATATTTTTCCTTAACATTCAAGAGAATAATTTGAATTGGTGTATATAATACGCAATAACTCATCATTGGTATATTTTATCTAGATAAAATAGAAATACACTGTGTTCAGAATAATTTTAAAATAGTGTCGGGGGTTGCCTCAATAATCTATCACCACAATAACACTGCACTAACAAACAACATTAAGATTTTAGTGGCGTGCAACAATAAGCATTTATATTTGGCTCTTGCCAGGCTTCAGCTGATGCAGGGTGCGCACAAATGGGATTGACACTAAATGCAGACTATATCCAGGTCTGCTTTACCTGTCTCAGCCTCCTTGGATCAGGGGATAATCAAGGCAAGTGAGCCTCATGGCAAAAGACAGGAATGCAAAGAGGTAAACCCAAACATACAAGCATATTTCAAGTCTCTGCTCACATCATATCTTAGCATCACAATGGCCAAAGCAAGCTGCATAGCCAAGACAGACATCTAGAGCAAGAAGAGGCACTATGAACTGCAAATGTTTTACTAACTGGAAGAAATAGGTGCTCTCATTACTACTCTGTGAGTCACTTTTACTGGATGGAGATTAGGAAACTGTGGTAAATCCTCAAGAGCAAAAAACATTTTGTTCAAGAGAACTTTTGAAAGAATTACCAGAAAATTTTGAAGAATATCAGGCTGAAAACCTAGAATTTATTGCACTTAACGCAAACATGAAGTGGATCTTTGAATCCTTCCCTGACCTTGGTAAATATAACTTTAAACACTGTTGTTTTCTTGACTACTATTCTTTTAGCACTTTGAATGTACTAATTTGTATTATTTGTGGCTTTATGTCAATATCCTCCTGTTCTATTCATACTATAAACCTCTTGATAGTTGACACTGAGTTTTATAGCTACTTGTAACCCCATCAGTAACTTAGGTCTTTACTCTTAATGATGTTTAATAATGTTGATAGCATTGCATTCAAAATATAATGTCATAAGGTAAACAAAGTATACAGCACAAGCCTGACACAAAACAGTTGTCTAATAATTCTTACTTTTCTTCCTGTTGTGCCTATAAATATTAATTCAGATAAAAAATGAAGGAGAACAAGGTGAACAATCAAATCTAGGGCAATTTGGTTTTCCCATTAATAAAAAGAAGAGGTTTGGTGGCTAAAAGTTTTATCGAAGCCAGAATTCTTCACTGAAATATAAATCCATAAACATCCAGTTATGTAAAAATTTGCCTAATTTTCATTTCATTCACTTGTAAATTTTTGTCTGATTTTTATTTAACAATTGAACTCTACCATTCTCTTATTCATCCATTGTGAAGCTCTTACAAATTTCACATGCTTTAAAGAAAATTTTCCCAATGTTTTTCCCAGAACTACGAGCATGATGGATATTTTTGAAATGTGTGACATACCTTCATAAACGAACTCCAGTCACCCTTTTACTTGATATCTCACAAAACTTACTACAGACATTTTAAAAGATATAATGGTTCATCTCCTATATATGATTTAAGTACATCTGAAATTGGTATTTAATTATGTCCTTCGATTATTTGAGAGATATCTCACATGTTCTGAGCCAAATTAGGCATTCAATAAATTCTTGTTGGTTGGCTAATGAAAAGCTCATTGTTATAACCCTGTGTTACTTGGTACATATAGTTTCTACACTCACATTACTTGCCATTGTGTGCTGGAGACAATGAACAAATTCTGAGAAACACTGTCAGGATTAATAAAAGAAACCATTTGCCATTAAGTCAATTCTGTGTTAAAATTTTTCTGGTTATCAGTTATATCAGTGACCTATTTTATCGATAGGATCAGCCGTGGTACTTAACAATGATGAAGAACTTCAGCTTGAATCTGTGCATATGTACACTGATGACATCACACACACACACACACACACACACACACACACACACGTGTACTCCTGTACACATATACACATATGCACATATGTATGTAATCCTGTAAATCTTGAAATATGGAGCAGTAGGAAATGGTCTCTGATTGTTGAGCTGATTTAAATTTCTTTTGGTTTCTTTAATGATCTTTATTTAGCAACTCACTAAGCATCTCTGTATTAACTAAGAACCGAAATGAAAACCATCTAAAATTTTTAAGCAGAAATGTGATTATTATAGAGAAATTTGGTACAAATCCTGTACTTAATTAAATGAAAAAAAACTCTGCATGTACAAAAAATGTGAATAATTTATTTGAAATTTTAGAAATGAAAAAGTAAATGAGGCTGAAATGAAACACAAATAAGACAGTGTCCTGTATTTTTAAGCACTTTGTCTTAATGATAATCTAGAATACCTACAAAAAATCACTAATTTTACCTAATAAAAAAGAAAATCTAAAGAGATTCCAAGACTTGTTTATGTGTTTTAGCAGGATGAAAAACATATAAAGACTAATTAATTCCATTATTTTGCTCATGAGGCCTATATTAACAGGAGCTACCCAGAACAGAAATGAAACTATGGGAAATTCATTCTCTACCTCTTCCCTTGTCTGAGGCCATGCACTTATTGTGTTACAGCCAGGATGATAATAATAAGCAGTAAACTATTTGAAAAGAAGACCAGACTATGTTCTAATTTTCTGGGATTTTAAGAAAAGAAGTTACTAAGAAAATATATTTGACTTTATAGTTGGAAAGACAGAAACCCAGGGCAAAAAAAAAAAATGTGTTGTTTTTACCCTAAAAGAAGTAAACAATAAGCTAAATCACTATGACGAATGAGACTTATAAAGAAACCACCCTAGGTACAAGAAATAGACAGGGAGCAAAGACCTTGCTATGTGCTGATCACTTCTTGGGTAAAGAACATCTGCCATCTTTGTTTTCACTCTGCCATCCACTCCAAACTTCCCCCTACAGAAACAAGATTTCTACCTGATGACTAGAAAACACTTTCTGTCTTTCTGACATGTGCCCTGTATCTGGACTCCACTATCAATGGTCCCCCGATTCCCTGGCTGATAAGCTTTATTTGCCTTCTTACATTTCCTCACACTGCATGCAGCCAAGACCCCAACAGTATAGACCCTTAAGTAGGGACATTTCTTCCTTCATCCCAAACCACTGAGGAAGACAGATATTTGTCATGAACTGGGTTGAATATGGATTCCTCTCCAATCTCCTTTACACACACTTTTCTAAAAGCACTGCTTCCTGATTTTTTTTAAAGTCAAATTTGCAAATTAAGAAGAAATGTGAATCTTTTTTTTTCAAAGATATTGATAAAAATGTTGAAAAGTAAAGGCTCACTATAAACTTCTCTTATTAACCTATCATATATTTTGGTTATGTTTGATCAAATGCAAATGTATTAAATAACTCTCAATATGAGTCAAATTTTTTATCATGACTAGAAAAATAACCATAAGTCTTTAGTTAAATAAATTATAAAATTCAATATATATAACTAATGATATAACATGCAATTTCTGGTCCACCTATGAATAGCATTAAATGCAAAATAAATGATGTTAAAATTGTTTTCTTTGGTTGGCATAATTTTTTTAGTGAATTTGTAGTGACACTTCGGGCATGCTATGTTTTCCTAAGTGCTGAAAGTTTTTCTAAAAAGCCTAGATTTTGGTCAAAGGTTTGTCTCATATTCTCTGCTTACAAATTTTGATTTTGTTGTTTCTTTTTTGAAAGATGAGTCTGGGAAATTATTTCTTTTTTATATAGTTTCTCATAGATGAACACTGGTGCTTCCACGGTGACACGAAAAGCTCCTTCAGTACTCAGGCATGTGATTCACCTGTGTTTCAACATATAAACTGATCGTGAATGACTATACTTTCTCCATGTATTTGTCACTTAATTACACATTAATTAACTCTATCTTTTCTATTTTAACAATGAACCCTGTTGCTTAGAAATACAAAAGAAAAACTGTATAAAGAATCTTTATATAGTCTCTGAAAGAAGAGTGTGAACTCTAGAACCAGGCTTTATTGCTTCACATCATTTCTGTCCTCAGTAACCTTTATGACACTGACCAGCTACTTAAATGTTCTATACTTTAGCCGTCACCCCTTTAAAAATGAGAATAACAATATGACATATCTCAAAGTGCTGTGAGAACTGAAGGGTGTAATATAATGTTTCATATAAAGCATCATCACCATCTTATATTAACATTACAGGCTTTACCACAAGCCACTTTTCTATTTCTTTTTTTACTCAAGCATTAAATTTTAAACCCTCTTTTACATTTACTGTTTATATATAATTAAACAAGTTTGTCTTTGTGTTTTGTTGACCTCCCACACAAATAATATACATTATTATAAAACATCTGAAACAATTCTAGACTATGAAACATTTTTCTAATGCTCTGTGGCACATCTTTTGGACATTGCTTTAACACTGACCTGATTAGACAGCTAACACAAATTTCCCTTTTTCTTCATCATCAGTTTTAACTATAATTTGTATAATCAGAATTGCATCTTATAATACTGCTTCTCATATTCAATGCAATAATTGTATTCAGAACCCACTGACTTCTCAATAACAATCTAAATAAAATCTATTGTTTGACATCAGTAAGCATTTTTTCCGACTTAAGTGAATTCATGATTCCCTTACATTGCTTTTGATTAGGATTAAAGCTTCAGCTATAATCTATTCACCACTTAAAGTAATTGTGTTGCATATATTTCTAGAAGTCAAAATTTTGTGAATACCATGTTTATTTTATAAAATATTTTAAAGGAGAATTTTAAAAGAGAATTTAAAGGATATTTTATTCCCTCTGACCAAATTACTCAAAATGTCATAAAATACAATATAAATAGAAATCAATAGTAACAATACAGAATAGCAAGAAAAGATGGCTTTTGTAAATTCCATTTTGATAAATTCCATGAATATAGAAAACAGAATGAATGGAATTCATAGAAGAATAATTCAGAGACATCTAGAGCCTAAAATGCATATTTTTAAAAAATTCTACAAAGGTAAAAGCAGTTCTGGAAAACATTCAAACTCGAGATTCAATAAATCTGAGTGCAAGGGGGCCACGTGGTCGTTCACGTAAGGAAGAATTGTGATGAGAGCTGTGTTTATGAAGCTCATCCAAGAATGATGCCACATAGCTGCTGAGAGAATTCTCCCCCACCACCCTCCACACTCTTCCCCAAGATAACAATGCCAAAAACAACAGCTTCAAAAAGTGAAAGATCCTCTGGAGATGGCATCTAGATGAAATGCTAAGGTTGGAGAGAATGGCAAAAAATTTCTCTTGAGAATCTACAAAGACATCTGTAAAGGGAAAATCAAAGGGGACCAACTGACGTTTTCTAATCTAAAGTTATGAGGGTTGTTCTCTGAGAGGGAGAAATTAGTTTCCCAAGACACTTTCCACCTTCAACCCGAACTTTAATACCTTCCTGCTCTACTCAATGTCACCAATAACCTCTACATTACCCAATTTAATATTCAATTATTCATCTTCTCAGTATCATTTGAATAAATTAATCATAATCACTGCCTCCTGTTGAAAACGTTTCCTTCACTTGACTTCTGAGATATTAAACTTTTCTGCTTTTCTTACGACCAAAGCATTCTTTCCTTGAACTTTTTCCCTTCTGTAACTGTAATCATTTGCCGGGTGAATAAGTCCATTCTAGGACTTTAAATGCCAACCAAGTGATAACGACTTCCAGATCTAAGCCCACATGAGGCCCTCACCATCCATTCCAGACCCGTGTATCTGACCGTCTGCAGAACAACTGTCCTTGGATGTCTAGTAGGAAACCACTTATGACATGCAAAATCATAATATTAATTGTCCCTCAGAAACTTCTCTCTACATGAGTTTCCAATTTTAGTGAATAGTCTCAAGTTTAACACAAATTGCTTAAGAAGAAATCTTGGGATCACAGGCTTCTCCTCTTTCACACTCTCAGCCAATCAATTAGAAAATCCTGTTATCTCTGTCCAACGTGTACTACCCAAAGTTGACAATTTCTCACTACTCTGCTATCATTACTTCACTCATGATAATAATTCACAAGTATCAACATATATTAAAAAGGAGATAGTATTCAACAATTAATTTGATAAGATGACTACAACAAAAATTAGCACAAATAAAGAATATGTAAATTAGGAATCACTATTATTCTTAAAGAAGGATCATTAGAAAGCAAAGTGAAAAATGAAATAAATTCAAGTTTTCTTTTGTATTACCATTATCTTTGTACTCAAAGTTTTGATCAATTAAAAGTTGATTTTTAATACGTTTTCAATGTTTTATATTGATACATATAGATTAATTTTATTTAAACTTCATTGAAGTTGATAATGCAATTGAAAATCTAGTTGAATTGAATGATTAAATCAAGGTTTCTTATCTCTTTCCCTTACAGAGGAACATTTACTTGCCTTCATTTTTTCTATTCTGGGACAAAGAATGACAGAAGTTACCTAATTTTACTCATCACCTTGGCCATAAATGCAAGAATTTCTTATCAATAAAAAGACTTTCTAGGTCATAGAATACATAAGCTTCAATTTTACTAGCTGTGGTCAACTCATATCTAAAGTGGTTGGGCCAACTGTTTCTTATTCAAGCACTGCACTGGAGTCTCTGTCCCCACTTGCAAGCTAACAGTGGATGTCATCAGAAGTGGTTTCTGAAAATCTGGGGACTGGAAAATGATGTCTCACTACTTTGATATGTATCTCATTGATTATTAAGAAGACTAAACAGTCTTTGTCTTATCCATTTGTGCATTCATATTTTTAAAGAAATTCTTCCTTAACTCCAATATAATTAACATTTTCT
Source organism: Cynopterus sphinx (assembly GCA_030015415.1). Lineage (NCBI taxonomy): Eukaryota > Metazoa > Chordata > Mammalia > Chiroptera > Pteropodidae > Cynopterus > Cynopterus sphinx. Next base: position 29,453,307 of record CM057392.1, on the reverse strand, counting down.
CCAGGAGATAATAAAAATGTGTTCCTATATTTTTGTCTGTGCTTTAATACTCTGGCACTTAAAAACTGCAATAACCTTAGAAAAATCACTTATTCTGAGTCTCAATACTCTCATCTGTAAAATGGTGATAATAAGAGTTGTAGTGACAATTAAATGTGCAACTTGCCCTATTTAATGCATTTTATGACTTTACAAATTACTCATGCTCATTCATATGATCCCAGCATGTTAAAAATTTTTAATTGCTGAAAGCATTTTATTATAGAAATATCCATGATCTATTTCTTCCTTCAGCTCTTGGGGGAAAAAATCAGAGAAATCATTAAGAAACAGCATTAGATCTGAACTTTGAAAAATACATAGGCTTTTCCCACAGAGATAGTAGATAAAAAATAACTGTGCTCTTGAAAGGCATTTTTTTTTTTTCACTTAGGAAACATCAACCTCAATAGTTTTTGCTCTTCTTAACAAAAATAATTTATCTTTTAATCTTTTTGATTAAAAACATTAAGATTTTTTCAAATATCTGGTCCATTCAATGTTTCAAATGGTTTGGACAACAATTACGGTGGCCATATGCTTTTCCAGTCATTACTTTGCTTTGTGAAAAAGTGAATTTTAATTAAACAGTCAAGTGAAGCTCCAATGATTAGAGTTTCTGTCACTTTTGGTTTAGACGAAAGCAGTTTTAGGAAGAATGTTCTAGAATCTCCTCTTTGGAATAATAGAGCATGCTTAGAACATTAAATTATCTTTTTTTAAAAAAACTGCTATTTCAAAAAATGCTTCTGAATCTTTTGTTACTGTAAACATTATTTGTGGATTTTAGAACTGATATTTAAAATCGTGTTTTCTACACCCAAATATTTCCCCATATAGAATACAGCAGATATTTAAGCCAAGTAAATGTGATGTTAGAAATCGCATAAAATCAACCATAGTCATTTGTAAAGTTATTCATTTCAATGTATCACAAAATATTTTTAAAATTCCTGCTATTAAATTATTAATGGATACCACCTTTATTCTATACATCAAAAAAAGTCTACTATATATCTTGACATTTAGTCCATGTTCAAACACTCTTAAGTACAGTAAGTTACTTTCTTGAATTGTTTTGGATTCTAGATACTTTTTTCCTGGAGATATGTCCTTTTATAAATACATAAAATAATTATTAGAACATAAACAACTCTTTCAGAGGAAGAGATGAGAAATATAAGAAACTTGTAGCATTTATAGTTGAAATTTCTTGAATTAAACACCTGTTTTTTGTTTCATTTTTTTCTTTGTCACATGAACTATATGAAATCAGTCCAGGTGTCTAAGATTATGTTTCATAAGATTATATTTGATACATCAATATTCTTATTCAGAATATTCTCATTTTGATAAGAAAATGTGTTTACTTTTTCGCTTTCCTCTTCTTATCTTAGATTTGATTGAACTCGTTGATTACAGAAGGAACCAAGAAGATGTTACTGGTTCAAAGCATTTAAGAAGGGTGTTCACAGGCAATACTCAAGGGGAATATTAGAATAAGAGTGCAGAGTTACATATAACACCGTTTAATGCACAACAGGTCATAAACATTTATAGTTATTTGTAACACTGGGAAGAAATTATTTGTATCTCTACTGGGAAAACTCTACAAGTTAACAAATAATTCCACTATGTATCAGACTTCTGAATAGTAGCAAACAAATTAATTTAGTACTTTCACTAGACAATCCTTATGTTGCCTTTTCCCCTCCATATTTGATAATAAATGTATCACCTTTTTTGCCTTATTTTCAAGATGTGGATAATTTTCTTACACTGATAATTCTTTTAGTGCCTAAGACAGTTGCAAACTTTAGAGTTTTATTGAGAACTTGATGGTATTTTCATTTGTCTTTCCCAAACTGTTATTACTCTCATTTTCTCAAAGAACAGGGATAGCTTCAAACAGCAAACAGAGCACAATTGCCTTTTTTTTCACTTCAGAATTTAACATTGAATATTTTTCAATTTCAGGAACCCCAACTCTTTATTTTACTTCCTTATTCAAAAATCATTCTGTGGTAATTGCACGGTAGCAAGAATTGTCTTAGTGATCACAAATCCCAAACCAAGAGTTTTGTATTTGATTGTTTATTTGATTTGATTTAATCTGCTTTGCTTTTTAACCAGAGAATAATAACATGCCAATTAAAATTAGAGACTACATCTTATTCCTTCTCTCTGAAACAAAACTTATAACGAAATTCTTTAAAAAGTTTCCATTCTGATTGAGCCAATGGAATTCATTTACAGTCATTAGTAAAGGACCATATGTGGGACTTCTTTAGTATGGTGGTTGTGTTTCTAAAAAGTAAGAGATTAATTAATCCAGTCTTTCTATTTTTTTAAATTGATGGGCAGTTTGTGTAGTATCTCCTATCAATATACTTTCTCATGTCTATCCATTTAGAAAAAATAAGAAATTTTTCTCATTTCATAACAAAAAGTTTCATGATAATATGATTACTTAATTAAAAATAATTTAATGTGTTAGATAATGAGGTGTTTAAAGGAGTCTGGAAGAGTTATTTGGCAATTAATCAAGATGCTTTATCTTTTAAGACAATACTCACATAAAAAAATAGCTTGTAGATCTGCAAGGCCAGTTACTTCAGCAGGAGTGGAAACATTTTTACAAAAGGAAAGTAAATTAATGAGAAAAAGATTGTTAATGATACTGAAATGCAGTATTCCTGAGCTTTTCCTCTTAGGCACCCTATGTGGGTCTTATGAATATTTCATTGAATGTGTTTAAAGAGAGCAAGAAATCTCCTCAGGTCGTCTTCACAGTATTTTAAAACTAAAGAACTTCAGTAGAGGGACAAACAATAAATATCTAAATAGCTTTATACATTTTGCACTGACATGCCTGTAATATAAATAACATGCCAAAGATAGTTATAATATAATTCTGTACATGAAGTTAAATATAAATTTATGATAGAGAAAGGAAGGGCAATGTGGACTTATAAACCAATTCCAAAATTCAGTAACCCAGAAATGTCTCTTTATGACAGTGTAAGAAAGTACAATATAAGTCCTTCATGACACTTTTGTTAGACGACAAAACAAACACGTCATATGATTATTGATCTATTTTAATAAAATAACTTCCTAAAATAATAAAATTAATGCTATTGTCAGGATTTATTGCATTACACAAAGGGTTGTAGGGCTTGGGCCAATTCATAACTCATAGTCCCAGAATCAACCAATTGAGGTTAGAAACTTCACAGGTACCTCTTCTAAGGTTGAGACCAGGAGGGAAAAAGATCAATAAATATTTCCATGAAGAATATGTTAGACTTATTGAAAAAGATACAATATAAAACTGGATAGCTTGTTAATCTAAACAGAATGTTTTTATATACAAAACAAACTTGAGTGAGGCTGTAGGAAAGTATGCCGGTATAGAAATGTCTTTAAAACATTGTTTCTGCTCCTGTCTCCATCCTTGGTGTAAGTTAGGCATTCGAGAAGCATACTGAATAAAGCATGAAGCTTGCCACAGCAAAGATAAACCAATTTCTAGTTGTAAGGAAGCATTTTAAATAATCCAGAGCTCCTGTGTTGTTAACTCCGCAGCCAATCTACAATAAGGAAACTAGAATAGGTCCATCCCTTAAAAACAGTCATCTTCAATTCCTTTCTGTGTAGAATGTGGCCAACTAGTCACTCTCCATCGTGTGGAAATGTCCCAAGGGAAAATTGCTATGAAAAATACATGTTTACTAATATTCAGAAGGATCAAGAGTATTTACCTTTTTATTTCATGGTTTTCATTCTGCTGTGTCTCCCCTACATTATACTGATTTTAATTCCCTTTGGTCTTAATTTATTCCACATGACCAATCCATTTAATTATAATTCTGAAAGATGGTTCCTTTTAATGATTTTCTTTGCGTATTTCACTTCTTTCAGTTACAGTTACCTAAGGAATTCTACTGGAATAAGGATGATTAGTGCCCTTAGGTAAGACCATGTTCAATATCAATGGTGGCAGAAATGTGCAGAGTTCTTTTCTTGTTTTTAAGCTGATAGTGTTTTGAGACCAAAAGAAATATTAGTCAAGACAAGCAATAAAAATTTTATATGATTTAGGAACACAACGCCTTCTCTACAGAATTACTACGGTTTGCAGCAAATTCCACATCAACTATGAAATATAAATGTAGAGAGATCTATTATTATGTACTGTTATACTCTCGCATTGCTTCCAAATAGAATATATATTAATTCAGACGTCTGACATTGCCTGACATCAACACAGCATGACCTAGCTTCTGAGTTCCTTGCCTCTGCTTCTTTTAATCAAAACAGAAATACATTTTCTGTATTTTCTCAGATATTAATAACAGGGCACTTGAGAGGAAACTATGTTCTTTTCCAAGTGGTTAATTATCATATACAAGAAGTGAATAATGGACCCAGGTACTATTTTGTAACACTTTAATCATAATGTTTAAAAGATAAAAAATATTTTCTACAGAGTGTTTCTATTTTACCTAGAGGTTTCCATATATTCGAGAGAATATTTTTAGATTTTAAGTAATTCATGGAAATACACAATAAGTTTGTGTTTGGTACAAAAATAAGCATCTTTCAAAATCATTATTTTATTTTCATCATCTAGAAATTCTCTCAATGCAGGTAAAAATATCTGTCCATGCCTATGAACATATTAGGTGTTCCATAGAAACTCATTGTCTGAAAATGCCTTCCAAAAATTCAAGGCATTTAAAATTTTTCAAATATATATCTTCTTATATACAGTAAGATAGAAAATTTTTAAGAAAATTGAGCTTAAAATTTGTTTAAGAGTAGAAAAAAGTTAAAAGCCATTACTTCACAAAATTTTACTTTTTGCCATAATATTTTTATGTGCAAAGCGTGGACCAATTTAAAGGTACTTTTATTTCCAAGGTCAGAGAGTTAATCACATTTTAAAAAAGGAAATTTTGGCAAATATTTCATATTTTCTCCAAAATGATATGGCCAAATATGGCAACGCTCAATGAGAGCTGAGTAAGAAACTACAAGCACTGTTTTCATTAAAATGTGAATATGCAAATAATTTTTCTCATATAGATCATCTCATATAATTTTTTTTAGAAAGTTCATGTCACTTAGATTTTTAGCAGAAGTGGCACACTTTGCTCCAAGCTGGTCAGTCACAGGACTGAGATAGGCAAATGCTTTCCATGATGGGTATTTGCAGCTATAATTTCTTTAGGTCTTTGTTGATCAGGCATGAGATCCTGAGAAGGGACTGACATTTAATTAGTAAACTGATGACAAGACAAAAATTGTTTGCTGGAGTGTAGGTGTTCCCATTTAGAATATGCCAAAAGAAACCTGTGCCCAAGATTTGTAATCATCAGAAAACATGTCTGTGAACTAGTTTTCAGCCATCAGGACTCATTTCTGAAATGCTCTACTGCAAAGCTTATTTCTATTCACAAATAAAATGTCTATAAATGCTTTCAGCTGATGTGCCAGCACAGACTTTATTTCATTGTTTTATAATTCCTCAAATATTTTATTTTAAAATATTGGACATCTTTTAAGTAAATAAAGACTCGTGAAGGACAATAAATAAGAATGCATTGAAATAATTAAAACATGCTCTTTCTGTGATTTAGTAAGTTGTTGAACTTAGAAAAAAAATGTCAAAGTAGCTTTATTATTCTGGCTGGGAACTCTTAGCATAAAGGATAGAGAATAGAGACAGTCTAACCAATCACCCCTTTCATTCTAGTTGTGCTTTGAATGTAAGCGAGAAGGCTATAACCAAAACAAGAACCACAATATAATAATTTTCTTGGCAGTAAGTGAGGTTATCTGAACATGTCGACAAGTCAATAAATGAACTCTTAGACCTGATTCTATTTTAAATGACCGTCCTGCTTAAAGATTTCATGACTGTTGAAAAGTTTATGTCATTTATTTTATCAAGAAACAGTGTGGCATAGGCAAAAATTAGCCACTAGGTTAATGTGGAGACTCCTGTTTTCTCATATCACTGCCGCCATCTACAAAATGATCATCCTCAAACTCTCACTTAATCCACAGTGTTCGCTCTGACAGGGGATATGTAAACTTTCTTTTCCCTGTGCTTCTATGTATACTTTGACATTTCCCACAAACTGCAGATAAAAGATGAGAATAACTCTTGATTGTACCTTTGAATTATCATTAATTTGAACCAAATTTGTTTTATTAGAGGAGATCCAGCTTAAGTGGGAATATAAACAATTTTTTATCTGTAATAAACTACATGAGTTAAACAATCTTTAATACTTATTACTATAAATCTCATAAAAATAAAAAAGGTTTTCATCACAGAAATGTAAGGAGTTCAAAGGTGACCACAGAAGCTCCTCTTTTAGTATGACCAAGTAACTCCTAAAAGGACAACCATGCAGTAGATAAAAACTATAAAGTCTGAACAAAATATTTAAGAAAAATAAAAGAGCTACTTGAATGCACTAGAGGGTGAAGATACAGAAGAAAATGGAGAGAAGTTGAGACTTGGATGAAGAGAACAGACCTTGAGAATTTTAATGTGGTTAAGCCCTCCACTCTGCACAGTGTGGGTTGGGTAAAACTGGTCAAAAGCACAAGGTCATGCTGGCTGGCAGAAACAGATAACAGTGTCCAGGAGGTATAGCCACTAGAAACGAAAGGTGCAAATCCTTGAAAAGAGGGTGCCAGAAAAGGGAATCTCAAATTAGGGTAACAGCCAAACATCTGATTGACCTTGACCCAAAAATATACAGGGCAGAGTTCAAGCAGACAACTAGGTTTGTTTTTTAAAGGTAAAAGCTGCTTTAAAAATCATTCTTGCAGAAAAAAAACTTAATTTAAATTTTCTACAACACAGAATTCAAAATGTCTAAGACAACTTTTAAATTTACATGTCATAGAAAGAAACAAGAAAATATGAACCATTCTTAAGGAAAAACAAAAACAAAAACAAATCAATGCAATGGAGACTAACAGCAGATAAAACATATCAGAGAATTATACATAAAAAATTAACACACAATTCTAACTACTGAGGAAGATGGATTGATAAATTAATTGAGTAAGAGCAAGATTTTCTATATTTGGATATACAATAAATAGGTTATGGTAAAAAAATTAACTCTAAAATCAAGATTATATTCACTTCAAATTTGTTTCAACTTTTATATATATTTAAAATGCTTTCATAAGAAAAAAAAACAAAAAAGAATACTTTGTAGGAATGAAAGGTATTATAACTGTAGAGAAATATTGTCTATATTACTGAAATAAAGTATATTTTATGAAATTTTCCATATGCATATAAATGTTTCTGCTCAATTGACTAGGCAATTCTATATGATAATGTTGAGAAAAATATAAAATATAACTAAAATTATGCTTGTATGTGAATGATTGGCTATTATCAAGAAAAAGAAGAGCTGTGTGGTAGACTGAATGTGTATGAGCTTTCAAAGTTAAAAAATATTTTTTTATACTAAGCCATTAGTCTTTTCCCAATTGACATTGTTCAAGTCAATTTTCTCTGAGCTTACTTTTCTTTAACTTAGAAAAATGTAGTTACTTTTACACATCTGCTAGGATTATTATAGGATAAAATGAGAGAACATATTTTGAAAGTATTATATAAACTTAGAAGAATGCACAAAATATGATCAATATATAATAAGTAGAAAAAAAGATATTTGGCCTATTTCAAGGGGTCTCAAAGACTGAAACTTACTGCAGACTCCTATATCACTCCTTTGATTCTTTACTAGAGGATATTTATGAGCACAGTTCATAAATTATATAGTGCTAAATGATGTATTATTAACAAAATAACTATCATTCTTTCCTATTTTTGCCTTAATATAATTATATTGATCAATATTTAATAGGAGATAATAAAAATTATATATACACATATCATACTCATCTATTTATGTACACACATACTATATATCATTATATATACATATGTATAATTTTAGTTATATACTATTAAATCATGATCAAAATTTCTATATCTAGTTAGATATAAATACAGTCTTTTAATGGATTGTCTTATTTATGTAAGTACATTTTCTTCTTCTAAGATTAACTTTTACTAATATAAAATTTGCTTTGAATTTTCTGGGCCACATCTGAGTCATGTAATGAAGTGATTACATGTAATCTTCAAGAAAAAATGTTTATAGTATATATTACATTATATGTTATATATGTAAAATAGTGGTCTACCCTTATCTGTGGTTTTCCTTTTCACAGTTTCAGTTACCCATGGTTAACTGCATTCTGAAATATTAAAAGGAAAATTCCAGAAATAAACAATTCATAAGTTAATTGCACACTGTTCTACATAGTGTCAATTATTCCTGACAGTGCAGTTACTCCTTTCTTTGCTTGTTGGTCTGGTCGAACGATAAACAAACAAACAAACAAATAAATAATGATATTGTTAATGATCTAGGGAACAAATAGTATTTCCCTGAGCAGAAGCATCCTTTCCAACACAAGGAATAAGAGTTTGGATCTAATAGAACCTAAAGTGGGGGCGACAGGAAATAGAGACCACTAGGAGCAACTCCATCTCTGGGTTCCTGGACCTACATTTTCTAGAATCTGGAGATAGAACATCATGCATCAGTGGTTGTTTTAGTATCTTTGCTTTGTTTACTCAACGCCATAATCAAACTTCAAAGAGCCATCCCACCAGTGTTCAAACCAGTTCCAGATGTCCCACCACAATATCAAATCCTGAGACATGTGTGAGTGCTACAGCCTCAAAAAATTATCCCCAATGGAGGTTGCCCTATGTTCTAAGTCTGACCCTTTTTAAAAATCATTTCTCACATTTCTCTTTCTCCTGCTGATACATAATAGCCAAGTCCTACAATTTATTTGTTACATACCATTGTTGAATTAAATTTATTGGGGTGACATTAATAAAATCATACAGGTGTCAAGTGTAAACTTCAACAGTGCATCATATGTATAATGCACTGTGTGTTCACCATCCAAAGTTAAATTTCCTTCTGTCACCATTACCCTTACCTACCTCCCTCTTTCCCTCTGGTAACCACTAAACTGTTGTCCACATCCATGAGTCTCTGTGTGTCATGTTCATTTATTGCTTCATTTTAATCCTGGAGCATCTCCTATATTCCCCCACCACTGTGCTAAAATATGATTTGGGTGATCAGCTTAGAATATTGAGGGTTGACAGGGGTGAAGGTTGAGGAATTCAAGCATTTTACAAAGCACTGCTTCAGTTGAGGTATTTAAGTGGTTTTTAGGAAAGGGGGATTCTCTCTGTGAAGGAGCAGGGACTTTTTCAACACATACAAAGTTCAAGGATATTTAGTAGTTGAAGTTCCACAGAATAATCTATCAAATGTCCCCATCCTGTTACAAAATCTTACCTTCCTATCCAGATCTTGAAAAAAAAAATGTAGCAGAAGAAAATTTGACACTTGTTAAGGCTATGGATTCATCTTCTTTGCAGTTCTGTCTCCCTCACACTTAGATCCTGGCCCAATTTTCCATAGTCTGTCTTGAAACTGTAGGAGATGAAGCTCTCCTTAAATTGCCATATAGGCGTTCTAGTCTTCCGTTGAAGAATATACAATTTAGCCTATAATTTTTTTAATAATCCCAACATCAACCTCTTCATAACCTCTGTGATATATATTGCCTCTTTACTTCCAAAGTACCAGAGTTACAGTGTAATAGAAGCCTTACCTTCTATTTCTCCTTTATCCCAATCCATCATAGGTAAGAATTACAAACATTGTGAAGTTGGTGTTTATCCCAAGGTTTTTCAGTATTTACTTAACACCAGCAAGTTTCTTATTGTGAAACAGCTGATTAGTGATCCACCCCCAAAATTTCAGGTTTCTCAGAAACTCTGGGAACCTCTGTCAGAGCCTGAATTTCCCAACAAAACAAAGCCTAAAATGGAGATTGAAATATAAGTAATTTATTGAGGAGTATAATCCAGAAAGTAGAAATGAGGAGGTGGGGGAAGCAAAACGTTTAAGCAAATCTGAAGTGGCACATGACAGTGGTTGGCAGAAGGAAAAGTAAACAAGAAACAAGATAAAATAAACTGTATAAATGCTATGGAACAAAAATAAGGCATGAAAGGGAGATAGAGACACCAGGCATGAGTCCATTTTAAATAGAATGATCAGGGCAGGCCAAAGAGGTATAATGTGGCCAAATCACATTGGGCTTTGAAGTATATTTTTAGAAATTTGGCTCTAAGTGAGACAAGAAGCTTCTGGAGAATTTTGAGAGGGAATGTGGCTCATCCTGACTTACATTTGTTTAAAAAAGCTTTGTCTGTTGTCTAGAGAACAGACTATCTATGGGAAAAGAGCTGAAGCAGGGAAATATGTTGAGGCTATCACAGTAATCGAGTGAGAGAAGAAATGTTTTAGACCAAGATGATAGTGGTGGAGACAATAAGAAGTAATCAAATAATGGGTATAATTGAAAGTTAGACCCAACATGATTTGCTGACAGATTTTATGTGAGGTCTAAGAATACAGACTGAACAATCCAAAGGACCAAGATGGGAAAGAAGATATATTACAGTTATTATGTTTAATTTAGTCTTTGTGCAACTGGTATCATTACCACCATTTTCCCGATGAGGAAACAAATTCAAGAGAAGTGAAATGAAGTGGAATGTCCAAGGCCAGCTAATAAAGGAAAGAACTGGCACTTGAAAATATGTTTATTTCTATCCAACCTAGATGCTTTACTTTCTTGTATTACAACTCTTTTTCAAAGATCTTTTCTGGAAACATGATAGCAGTGACTATTCTGGGTCTTAGGGTATCGAGTTAGAGCTCCTTTTATCTCACTTGCTTAACTACAGGATTTGGAAAGATTTGGCATTGCAAAGTATGGATTATGTGACCTCGATTGTGGTGAGGAGGATTTAAAATTATTTTGAAGTTATGAAAACTGAAGCATGAAACTCTAAGAATTTTGAATTAAATTACCATCTTCATAATCCAAATTGTCCAAACCAATGAACAGCTCCAACTATTAGAGCCCCAGAGAAGCTCTGTAGTTGTCAAGTCATATTATCCATCAGTAGAAGAGAATGCCTCATACTTCATACTTTAAGCAACAAAAATCATTCTTTAATGAAACATGACATCTCAATGAGTATCATTTTGAAGGAAAGGAGAACTTCTTTGGGAATACCAACACTCAATTTACTGGTTTGGCAGGAGGGTAGGAAAGAATCAATCCCATTGTCTGAAAAATAGATCCATGGAGGTTGCACATTCTGCCTTTTCTCATGAAAGTCATCTAGATTCAGAGCTCCCACTAATCTCCAAAGGAACTCTAACCTCATATTGACATCCCTGAGAATGAAGAATTACTAAGGAAAACCGCCTACCTCTTCCTCCTCCACAATAAGACTGTGTATAGATAAAAAATAGTCAATGCCTTTACTTTGGATTTTAATTCTCAGTAACCTTAAGAATTCCACAGATTGAATGGGTAATAGAAAAAGAATATAAACATGAAAATAAAATTAGGACTATATAAGATTTGATAAAATAATTCCACCTTAAATTGAACTCTTGAAGAGCTGAAAGAGCACTTCAATTAGCGCATTTTAAATAGAAAATTTGTATCTCACTGATTAGTAACTGATTTGCAGATTGAACTCCACTGAGTCATTAAAACATAAGCAAATGTCTTAGTCTATTCAAATATATTCTGTGGTAGTAGATATTTGTTAAGGTCAAAACTTAATTCTAAAGCATGTTGAAAGTTCCAACCTTTGAAAGAAGTTTGATAGAATGACTCCTATGTGGAAAAGTAAGAAAATTGGCTCATGTTGTTACTTCGACACTATTGCTTTAATACTGAATGGTAGTGGAAGTTTTCTTGAGGAAAACATGAGGACAACATAACAGGGGTCCACCCAGCTAGCTGCTGCTACAGGAAATAATACCCAAGAGCAGCACAAGTTACAAAGAAAGGAATTGTGCGAGGAGCTAAATAAGGCTAGTACATGTAGCCCCCTAGTGGTCACATTGATGAGAGTATTAAATTACATTTACTCTAAAATCTTTCCTAAATATGACCTTTCTCGGTTGGAATTTGGCTAGAAACCAAGAAAGAGAAAAAAAAAATCTTTCCTAAATATGACCTTTCTCAGGTGGAATTTTAATAGAAACCAGGAAAGCGACAATATCCTACTGTGTTTTTATGAGACAAAAAGCTGACATTCTACAGCACTTCTACGGTTTTGATTGAATGGTTTGATGACAAATTTTAAAATAGATGAAATGTAGGTGATTATGTATTTACCATAGCTCTTCCATGTCCATCCCTTCATAACATTTTCTCTTTTTTGCTATCAGCTCATCCTCTGCTTATAGCCTCCATCAGTTTCTCATAAATGCCGATCCTGATGTGGCTTCTGCTAATGCCATTAGCAGTCCCACGTGTCTTCAGCTCTTCAATTCTTCATGCTTGTCTCTCCTGTGGGTGTCACTTTTCCCACTCTTTCTGGTTTATAGGTAAAATAGAGAAGTTTTTTTACATTCTATAGAGTGCATGTTTCCTTCTTATCTGGTCATCAAATCTTATCAGACATAAATAAAATCTTCCCAACTGAGCTCAGTTATTTCTGGGTGTTCAGGGAGATTATTGGGATCACTTTTAAGACAAGAGGTTTCCCTGGGACCTAAAGGTCCTAAAAGACAGACTTCAAATAATTGAGATTTAAATGCCTAGACTTCTATGTTAAATTTTGTGACATTTAAAGTCATCAGTGATTTAGTTTTGACTTATTTTCCTGGTGTTTGTGTGTGTGTGTGTGTGTGTGTGTGTGTGTGTGTGTGTGTGTGTGTGTGATATGTTCCTCTATGAAATCTCTGTTTCAGCCAATGCATACTATCTGTTGTCTCTTAACTTTGGAGGGCTTTCTCTCTTGTGCCTTTCCTTGAGTGTTCTTACTGCCTGCACTGGGTTATACACCTTCTTTTGCTTATGGAATTCTGATCTATATTTTAAAACCATATCTTTATCCAACTTCAGCTGTGAGGCTTTCCTGACCTCAGGTGAAGTGTTTTGTTTGTTTGTTTGTTTGTTTGTTTGTTTTGACCTGCTGTGACAAGGGCAGGATTTGTTGTAATGGAACAACAAATAAGAAATAGTTAGGAAATTTGTTTCACATACTTGGTTCTACTAATTATATGACCTTAAATACATACTTAATAATTTGTAATAAATAATTCTTGGCTTAACATCCAGTTCTTATCTGAGCTTCAAAAAATACTACATTTTGATTTATAACAAGAAAATAAAATCTGAAACTTTTTAAATGCTTTACAAATAAAAGGTTCTATTTTATAATTTAACATTTCTTAAAATCATTTTTTTTTTGTAATTTTACACGTTCCTCACATAAAAATTAGGACAAAGGCAGCACCCACCTCCAGGCGGCAAATGCGAAAATACATGTGATGTGCTCAGCACAGCATCTGGCATTTAAGAGGAACCGAATGCCTATCAGTGCTTTGCTCTGACCACTTGCAGTTTCACATTGTCCATGATTCACTTATGTCCAATTTTTTTCAGTCTTTTTCATCTCTGGGTTTGATTTTGAATAGTGTCTATTGCTCTCTCTACAAATTCACTTATCTTTTTTTCTGCCATGTCTCATCTGCTTTAACCTCATCCAGCATATTTTTAATTTTAGATATTTTATTTGCTCATCTCTAGAAATTTCATTAGCCTTTTTAAAAATAAAGTTTACATTTCTTTCCTTATATTTCTGTGTTCCTTCGCATTCTAGAATATATGAAACATATTCAGATGAGTTTTAATATCCTTGTCTGCTACTTCCATCATCTCGAGCTCATTTCTAGGTCCATTTCTATTGATTGACTTTTCTCCTATGTGTGGGTCATATTTCACTGCTGCTTCTCATACCTTGGTGATATTTTATTTGGTTGCCAAATGCTGCAAATTTAACATTGCTGACACTCAATGTTGTATTATTTTAAATACTGCTGTGTTTTCTTCTGGACCACAATTATGTTACCTAGAATCAACTTGGTCCTTTTTTCAGGCTAAATGATAAACTTTAATAGGTCATGTCCACAGAGATCTTATCCAAGGGTTTATTTAGCCCTACCTGCAGGGCAGTTCTCTTCTGAGAATTGTACATGAGGCCCCCGGACTACGCAGCTGAGAAAACTATCCCCAGTGTTATGAGAGTCCTGGAGAATTTTCATCCTCCTGCTTTTTGGTGGTTCTTTGCCCATCCTTTGTCAGTGTCTACTCATGCAGAGTACTCTCAGCTCAAGAGACCAATGGACCCTTCTGCAGATTTGAGTTGCTCATTCTTTTTCTCTCTCCCTCTCCTTCACTCTCTCTCTCTCCCTGGATCTCTCTCTCCCTGGATCTCTCTCTTCTCCTTCCCCTCCCCCTTCCTCCTCCCCTCTCCCTTTTCCCCACCCACTCTCTTCTCTTTTTCCTCTGCTGCTCTGCTTCACAAATTGGTCTCCTCAAACTTGGAATCTATCTCCTCTACTCCAAGCACCCAAGATTTGTTTAGGTTCCCCCACCCTGCACTGCTAACTAGAAACTATCTCTAGGCATTAAGTTGGATTAATCAATCAATTGTAGTCTTAGCTTCTTTCCCTTCTCTCCCCAGCACAGTCCTGAGCTGCCTGCTGTCCAAGTTGTTTCACGTGTTTTGTCTAGATTCTAGTTATGTAAGTGGAAGAGTAAATTCAGTTTTTCATATCCCATTATGGCCTAAAGGAAAAATTTTTACTGCAGTGTTTTCCACAAAATAATACTAAGAAATATTTCTCATATTTTTATTTTACTTTAGTAATTGGTAATAAAAAAAAGTGACTAGTTGAAAGTCTAAATTATTAATATGGTGCTGCTGCCTTACCCTTCATGAACCTAAATTATTTGGCTTAAATTTCCTGTGGGTGAGAAAGATGCAAGAACACCTAAAAAGACTGGAGATGAAGATATGGAGGGGTAACTAGGGACACATGTTCTGAAGTAAGTCAAAAAGAAAACATTCAGACAGATATTAAAGTTTAAGAGTTCATAAATGCCCTATGTGTCCTCATTGTTTCATTAGTGTCTTAAGGGGAAAAAAAGAAAAAGAAAAACCAAGAAGCCTGATCTATTGGACTTAAGAAATAATACTTGGAGTAAGCTTCATTTTTTCTGACTGTCATAAGAAATTAAAACTTTGGGCATATAGTTTTTGAGGTTTTAAGTCTTTTAGATACACTTCTGAGTCTGCCAACAGTGAGCAAAGCAAATTCATATAAGATGCTGACCATGCTCTTTCTATTCTAGTTTATAATTTAAAAGTATTTTCTTTCTGGTTAAATTCTCTGGATTACAGCCTTATAACCAGTCAAATCCCAATCCCAATTCTATTTCTCTTTCAAAACCTCAAACACCATGACATAAGAAAGAAACCTCGTATATAATAAATATTTTAGAAATGGCATCGGAATATCACAATCTGCTTTAGTCACTATACCAAATGAGAGATGTCACCATATTTAAATATAATTCAACCTCAAAGCAGACCAGAGAAATAAAGACAGATACCACTTATTCAGAGGTGCTGCGATAAAAAACAAAAGGTAAGATTTATGCTTAATAATTTTTTTACTAGTAATTTATTATAGGTTAGACAACAGTTAACGAAACTTGTTAGAAATGTATACAAAATAAAATTAAGGACTTTCTGTGAAACAGATTTGGTATTATCCGTTTTGATTGCTTGGAGTTTCCTAAATCTTTGTTTTACTTATTTATGTGTTTGTTTTACCTTTTGACCTCCCTTCACCCTCTTCTTTCCCCTACACCTCTCACCTCTGACAACTACCAATTTGTTTTCTGTATTTATGACCTTGGTTGGTTTGTTTGTTTATAGATGCCACATATAAGAGAGGTCAAACAGTATTTGTCTTTCTCTGATTTATTTCACTTAGCATAATACCCTTTAGGTCCATCTATGTTGTTGCAAAAGCCAAGATTTCATTCTTTTTATGGCTGAATAGTATTCCATTGTATTTATGTAAATACCACAGCTTCTTTGTCCATTCATCCATCAATGGACACTTAGGATGTTTCTGTATCTTAGCTATTGTAAATAATGCTGTAATGAACATGGGGGTGTGTTTATCTTTTTGAGTTTAGGTTTTTGTTTTCTTCAGGTATATACCCAGAGGTGGAATTTCTGGGTCATAAAGCAGCTCTGTATTTAATTTTCTGAGGAAGCTCCATACTTTTTTCCCATAGTGCTTGCACCAATTTACAATGCACAAGTTTTCCTTTTTCTACACATCCTCACCAACATTTGTTATTTCTTATCTTTTTGTTAACAGCCATTCTAACAGGTATGAGGTGATAACTCATTGTGGTTTTGATTTGCATTTCCTGGATAATTAATGATGTTCGCCTTATTTTTATGTACCTGTTGGCCTAGTGTACATCTTCTTTGAAAAAAAATGACTACTCATATCTTCTGCCCATTTTAAAATCATTTATTTATTTATTTATTTATTTATTTATTTATTTATTTATCTGATCTATTTATTTATTTGTTTGTTTGTTTGTTTGATTTTTGCTATTGAGTTGTATGAGTTCTTTATATTTTTTGGATCTTAGCCCTTTAGCAGATACATGATTTGCAAATATCTTCTCCCCATTCAACAGAATGGCTTCCTTTGTTGTGCAGAAGCTTTTAAAAATAATGTAAATCACATATTTATTTTTGCTTTTGTTGTTTTTGGTGTTAGATTAAAAATATCACTAAAATATATACAAGGAAGCTTACTGACTAGTTTTCTTCTAAGACTTTTATGATTTTGGGTCTTACAGTCAAGACTTTAATCCACTTTAAGGTCTTTTTTTGTGTATGATTTAAGATAGTGGTTCAGTTTCATTTATTTGTATGCGGCTATCCAGTTTTCCCAGCTTTTATTAACAATGCTGTCCTTTCCTCATTTTATACTGTTGACTCCTTTGTCATAAATTCAGCATATATGCATGAGTTAATTTCTGGGCTCTCTATTCTGTTCCATTGATCGATGTGTCTGTTTTTATGCCAACACCATACTGTGTTAATTACTATAGATTTGCAATATAGTTTGAAGTCATGGGGCGAGATACTGCTAACTTTATTCTTATGATCACTGTGGCTATTCAAGGTTATCTTTTTTTGAAACTTTTTTTTTATCTTCGTTCCATACAAATTTTAGGATTATTTGTTCCATTACTTTTATAAATGTCACTGAAATTTTTACAAGAATTATACTAATCTGTAGATTGCTTTGGGTAGTTATGGACATTTTAACAATATTGATTATTCCAATCCATGAGCACGTAATGTCTTTCTATTTATTTTTGTCTCTTTCAATTTCTTTCATCAATGTCTTATAGTTTTCAGTGTACAGGTCTTTCCCCTCCTCAGTTAAATATATTCTTAGGTATTTCATTATTTATATTCAATCATAAATGTAATTGTCTTATTTTACTTCTCTTTCCAATAAGCCTAGTAATTTTTATATGATATAAACATAATATATCATATAATATTTAAATATATTTTATGTAGAATACATTAGTATATTAAAATATACAAACACCAATTAAAAGTCAGTTTACAATCATTCTGCCAAGAATATTGAACTCATACATATGTTGCTTTGCCTAAATTTCAAATAATTCCAAGCGGCCTGCATTTTTCCTAGATATAACAGCTGATATGCATTGTTTATTTAATACTCCCTCATTAATAAAAGGACAGAAACAGAGTGAAATCAACAGCTCCACAAAGAATCAAGATCAGGACTTTCTGCCAAGAGCACTATGAAATGATGCCCATTTAAGTTAATCAAACACAAACTAAATTTCAAAAGAATTTCCTTTATGACTCCTCACATTATTTTGTATTTGATTTTCAGAAAAGTTTAAAAGCTAGCAGTTATTGTCTTAAATGCACCCCATCAAGAATCTCTTTAAATCCATGCAGGAAATGAAGTGTCATATATGCTCCTTTGTCCACTGATTACATTCAACTAAATAAACTTTAATAAAACCTTTACTAATTAGTATAACTAAATCATTGTAAACAATAACATCTCTATAATGACTATATTTTCAAAAATAATAATAAAAATAATTCTTAAGGACAGGAACTTTCAGTATCTTTATGGTACTTAGTATTTTAAATGTACTAGTTAAATATACTCTTCAAGAAGATAAAGGTAATTTTATTGAGTATTAATACAAACTACAATTTGAAAGTCTTGTCTGTTACAAAAAGTATAATCACATTCTGAGTTTTTTTTATTATCTAGTTGACTCTATATAGAAATAAAGCAATGTTCTAATTAATGTAGATAGTTCAAACTAACCAATGTACAGTTAAAATCTTAACTTCTATCATTGTTCTGGTGTGTAGATATAGTTACATTTAGTTTAAATTTTAAATAAATAAAATTTAAAAGATAGATATTAGCTGATCAAGTAAATACAATGGTGAACTGACATAGGGACTAAGATCACTGAAAAATTCAAAATACAAACACATCTTTATGTTTTGCTATTTTTAGTAAAAGATGACAACTTTAGTAGAAATCATTTTGAACAACAATATGAAAATAAATAAATAAGAATATTTGACCTTTGATTATTGATTTAGGAAAATGTAAAATAGCAATAGTACCAACACAAGCAAAAGTCTACTCTGCATAAAATAAATATTGAGAAAAACAATATTTGCTTGGAATTAAAAATGATTAAAGAATAAAAATGAAATCTGCTTGAAATCAGATATCTAAAGTTATAAAATGTTGCACATAAAATAAAGAGGACATACAAATTATTTAAACAAAAAAATATACTGGGAAAGATCATTAATTTTTCTTTCTTTTTCGAACCTTTATGAGTTTAACTATTAGGCTTTTATGACAGCTCATCTTTCATGCTCTCTTTTAAATCTGCATATACCAAAATACATTTATTTCATACTCAACTCAATTTCAAGATATATGAGCTCGTGAGTCAGATATAGATCATAATTTTGTAAATGAAGATTCTTTCATGGGAGTCCGAATATTAAGATATTTAAAAATTTTTTAAATTAGGTTCAAATCCACACTGTACCACTTGCTATCCATGTGACCTAGACCTAGTGCTAGTCACACACCATTCTAAATCTCTATTTGTACATATATAACATATGTAATATATACCAGCTTGCTGCCATGATTACATGAGATGACATCCATAGGTTCTTGGTGTGAAGATTGGCACTGAACAGTCCTCAATAAAAGCTGTGGCTGGTTATCACTTACGGCAATCATTTCCCACAAATATGACTTTATAATTTATTTTCATTACCTTTTCTTTTTTGGGTGGTTCTACATTTAGTCCAACTGTACTCCAAAATAGCACATTAGTTGTAAGCATTTTAAAATGAGAAAACTATTCAAGACAAAATAGCTTAACATTTTCTAACAATCTCAAAAGTACACCAAATCTTTATATTTTCATAGCTGCAAACACCAGTGGATGTGCCAAGAATTAGTGTCTTTTGTTCCAGTTTCATGCTCTATAATTCCTGAGTGATCTTTGGTGTAGGTTGAGGGTGAAGGTGGGGAAGTGAACAGTAAAGATCATTGTCTGGGAGCCACAGAAGATCAAACCTGCTTTACTGCAGACGAGCACACCCTGACCTCTGAAAAAACACCAAAGTTACCCATTGTGACATCTCATTATAACCTTTCAGCATTACTACTTTCTGCACAACTCAAAGTCACCATTTCCACAGGGACAAGTATATCAAAAACACAATCAGCTTCATAAAGCAACATGACTCTTCAGCACTAATTACTAATTTTCCTTGCAAATCTTAAACTGTATATCAAAGAGTGATGAATCTTGTGGGATAAGTACTAATTAACATGAGCCTCTTTTTTCCTGAAAATAGGAGTTTATAAATTTTTTTTTTATCTAGTTGGCATTCCCCTAAATAAAAATATTTATTTGTCCTTTCTTTTCTAAGCTTTTTGTAGGAAATTGAAGATTTATGAAATAGGAAGGGGAAAAAAATCATGCCCTCTCATCGCAAAGAAGAAACAGAAAGATCTCTAGTTTTATTCAAATTGCACTGAAGTGCTGATAAAGCCGCTAAGAAACAAGAAATTACACACTTTGTTGGCAGGATCCTAAATCAATAAAACATGTTTGGAAAGCAATTCAGCAATATGTTTTTAAAACTCTAAACATGCTTTTATCCTTGTATTTCATTCTCTATTGTATAATATAAAATGCTGATGAAACTTTTTGTTGAAATATTATTTATAATAGTGGCTAACTGAAAACAGCCAAAATAATACTAAAGTTAGGTGAGTTGTGGTATACATACACTAATACATAACATTATATACCAAATACATGAAAATACATTTGTAAAAGATTTTAAAGGTCATTTAAATAGAAAGTAATAAAATGTAACTTAAATGGCAGCCCATATTTAGGCTCTGAAGCGGGTTCTTTATCCCAATTAACTTCTATTTAATTAGTTAATTAACCATCAGTTAATTCCTAATCCCAATTAACCTCAGTGATGTTGGGTGGGTGGATTACTTATCTCTACCTCAGGTTCCTTATCTGTAAAATGAAGGAAATCATGTGATTTACCTCATCTGGTTGTTATGATCAATGAATACAATATTGCATACAAAATGATTATAACATGCCTGACACAGAAATCAATCAATGATATTAGCTCTTTTTATTATTTGTATAAAATTAGGATACCTAAATTTGTGTGTGATGTAAAAAGTACTTAGAAACAAGACATATGAATTGCACTACTACATCAAAAGCAGTATTCTTTGAATGCCAAGTGAGGTTTTTGTTCTGTTTTAATATGACTTTTGCTACATTTGTTGCTTTTTTACTGAGAAAAAAAATCAGTTAATTTTAATTATTATTTAAAGTTAAATAAAAACAATATCTCTGAAATGTTTGTGGACAGTGTCTGCTTCTAAATCAGCAGCTCTGTGTCACCAGGAAAATGTCAACTGTATTGCTCAATCACAAATTAGAGTTATAGGTTAAACAGTCATAATTTGTCAGATAGACACAAATTAATATTCTCAGATCTTCTCAATTAGTTCAATCTCAATCTCTCTCTCTCTCACTCACTCACTCTCTCACTTTTTCTCCCTCTCTCTCAACTAAAACGCGCAATGTCTATGTGGCTCATCATACACTTTTCTAGTTGCCATTATTTGAAGTCTACATTTCAAAACTAATCACCATGAATGAAGGAGAAATTCAAATATAAAATGACTTGTTACAATGAATATGTCTATATTATAACATGCCCGTTGCTATTGTATTAGTCAATGAATTTCTTCTTTGTTGGTCTTTGTCATTTTATTTCTATTTCTAATATCATTTTGAGAGTCTTAACCTCAACTGTATCTAGTGTTTCCAGCTTAATTGGCCCACAGCAAGGCTGTTCACTGCAATTACCCCAGCCAGTGTCAATAAGTAATCATTATAATTTCAGCATCAATGGCAACTTTAATAGGCATGAGCAAAAAGGTTTATAACAGCACTTAATTTTCAGAATGCTGAGTTGTAAAAAAGTGTTTTCACAGAAAAAAAGCAATAATGTATCTTACATGTAGTTAGGTTATTTTCTTTTTATTTTAATCCTTGCTCATTTTGTGTGGTCTTAGCAGGAGTCAACTGATGTAATGATTCTCAATTCTACTCTGAAATACACAGACATATAGACACACACAGACAAACACACATGCACACACACACACACACACACAACCAAAGCATAATGCTGCTAAGAACTCAAATAAGTGGAAGTCATTAAGGCCTAGAAGTGATACTGATGTTAGTGAAGCCTGCCGAATATCAGGAAATGCATTCACTTTCAAGGGCCTACAGTCTCTTTAAACTTAACTACAATTCTTGATGCACTAAATAACATTCTACTCATCTGCTAGAACATTTTTTTTAAATTGAGAACTATCTATTTTGATAAACAAGTGATGTAAGTTTATTATTGTGTGTACTCTGCTCCCCAATGTGAACCTGTTTTGTGGTAAATTTAGTCCATTTAATTTTTATTTCTAAGGATCTTTATTTGCCTCCCTTTTGTGTACAACTATTACCATTGTTGAAGTAAATTCTTGGCATACTCTGTAATAAAAAAGACCCTGACAGAAGACAGCTATGGAACAAAACCAAGTGAAAAGTGAAGGCAAATCTGGAGTTAGACTGGAATTCATTGGTATCTGTTAGTCCGTGTCCACAGAGAGCATAGAGCCTAAAATTGGTGAACAAAGTAGGATTGCAAACAAGAGTTGTACATAAGTGAAGCAGCTTAGAAGGAGCCAGGAGATACCAGGCTGGATGGCAAGGAGACTACAACCGACTGCAGAAACATTAAGAAAATTTTCAAAACTCAAAAGTTAAAAACTAATAAAAATTATAGTGGTAATATAACCAAGAGTGGGAGCAAAAGGTAGAGTAATCATGTAAGAAACTTAAGCTGGAAATCTTATGTTTAGAGAATAAAAAACTCAGGGCTGTCCAGTATCCATGTGGGTACTAGAAGGAGAGAATAATTTGTTTCTTAGTCAAGCTTTTGACCCAATCAGTGACATTCTGATATAATTTGTGTTGGAGTAAGAATTAATCCCAAAATTAAGACAATTGATGGGTTTAAGGGCTTAAATACACCCAAAAAATGATAGGAAGTTTGGTGAGATTATGATTCATGTGTTTATTATCAAAGAACATGATTTTCCAAGGCAAGCATTCATGAAATCAAAATCTTGCTGGAACATTTCCCATCAGGATGATTATGGTCATATTACTTCTTTTCACTGGAATTCAGTTATTTTGATCTCCAAATGAGGATAAGAATTCCCACCTCAAATATTATTGGAAGACTTGAAATAGTAATGAAAAGTACTTGTACATAAAAGATTCTTTATAAATAATAGTTACTTTATTAATATTAAAATCAGGGATAATTTTTACCTGAATAATTTAAGCAGTGATATATTGCTTTCAAAAGTTATAAAAATGTACTTTTTCTTTTTTATTTTTAGCCTCCTTATAATGATATTGCATAGGGAACTAATTCCTTTCCTTTTGTTTCAGTTCTATATATGAATTGCCAATTGTCTTTACCTACATATCTCAAAAAGCTCATATTTCTCACTGACCTTCAAAAAAAAGCCACTTCTACCACAAATGAGCTTTGTGTGTCTGAGTTTCTTAGTACTACATTTTATTCCACTGATTAATTTGTTTATTCCTGTTTCAATACCACAATGTCACTATTTCTTCTGTTTTATAGTAAGTCATAAAATGATAAAGTCTTACCCTGGAACTTTAAACTTTTTAAAAAATTTTATTTTTTATTAGTTTCAGGCTGACAAATACCGAGAACAAACAGGTAATTGCATGAGGGGAGGGTGTTGGGCAGCTGGGTGAAAAAGGTGAAAAGACGAAGAAGTATAAAGTAGTAGTTACAAACAGTCATGAGGACATAGAGTACAGCATAGAAAATATAGTAAATGACTATATTTTGACAAAATCTGAACCAATTTTTGGTTGTCCTTCCTGGAAGGTTACTATGGCATTTAGGAGGTAAAGGCCCGCAATGCTGCCAAACATCCTACAGTGCACTGGACAGCCCTAGATGACAAAGAATTGTCTGGCCTATTACCAGTAAAGCTACTATTAATTATTGTACAGAAATACACAATATCTGATAAGTACTCAAATGTTTATCAGCAAATAAATGGAAAAACAAAACTAGTGTATCTCTATAATGGAATACTGTTCAGCAATAAAAAGAGATGGCCACTGAGACATGCTACAACATGGGTAGCTTTCAAATAATTATGCTGAGTCAAAAAATACAGACATAAAAGAGTACGTATTCTATGATTCCATTTAAATATCATACCAGGGGATGTACACTGATGTATAGTAAAAAATATATCAATTGTTGTATGTGAGATTAAGGGAAATGAAAGGCAGCCTAAAGGGATTACAAAGGTGCATAATAAAAATGGGGAGGGGGTTATTCGTTCATTATCATATTTGTGATGATGATGTTATGAGTATATATTTATGTTAAAACTTATTAAATTGTACACTTCAAATATGTGTACTTTAAGGCAAGTTACGTTTTTCTGAATAGAGCTATATTTAAAACAATTTTAAAAGCACAATATAATACTATTTTATACCAATTGTACTGGCAAAGATATAAAAACATAGACAATTCCACGATATCAGAAACTTTTATATCCTACTACTGGGCAACAGAATGTGAGCTCCAACAAGGGCATGAATTTTTTGTTGGTTTGTTTTGTTCACTGATTTATTTCTAGGTTTAATAATTTAAAGTGTTAAATTAATATTTATTAAGCATAAATTATGTGCCAAGCATAATTTATGCTTATTAATATTAATTTAACATTTTAATAAATGAATGAAGCATATATCAGTGCATTTGACATTATAGTGTGTGGTTGACAGTACTCATTTCACATGAACCAGTAATTTTATGTATCTTGTACTTGCACAAATACACCAGGAAACACGTACAAAAGCATTCATTAGCAGCATTGTAATATCAAAAACTTCAAAAGATACAAATGTCTATCGTAAGTAAATGACAATTTGACAACATATTCATACAATGGAAAATTATAATTCAAATTAAAAGGATTATTACAGAACCACACAGCAGTATGCTGGAATCTCAAAAAAATAGAATATTTATGAGTGAAGAAGGCAGCAACAATATGTGCAATATGATGCCAGTTACATAGAATTAAGAAAAATCCCTGATACCTTTGTTTTACTAGTAAAGGAACAAAACAATTGTGAAAACCCAAAATATAACAAGTCAAAATTCAGAATTGTAATTACCCTTGGGGCAAAGAGGAGTAAGACATAAGTAATAAAAAGCACAGACAGTAATGTTCTATGTAAATATGTGTTTGGCTTGTTATTATTTGGTGTACCTTATTTATCTACATTGTATTTATCATTTTGCACATATCAAGTATTCCATTAAAATAAAATCATTTTTAAAAATAATAAGAAAATAGGAAAACTTGGAGTTCTGTATATAATAGCCCCTACCTAGAGGGAGAATGTGAGAGCTGTGTTCTGGGGCGTGGAGGAGGAGAGAGGAGTGTGAAGGGCTAACTTGAGGAGGCTTTAATTGCTCTGCCAACACTCCTGTTAACTTCGTCTTTCTCCTAAGATGCTTCTTGGATGTTTAAGAGAACAATCTTTTGTTTGTTTGTTTTTGTTTGTTTGTTTGTTTTTCCTGAGGGTCAGCATCAGGCTCCTTAGCTTCTGGACCAGTGGTGTGTGAGAGGAACAAGAATCCGGCCCTCTTGCATTCACCCACTGCTGGAGTTCTAAGAGGCAGAAGAGCTCCCTCAGTCAACGCGAGCATGTTTCCAGTTCTTTCTCAAAGACTAAGGTTTTCTCTCCTCTGTTTTCCATCATTAATATTTTCCTTAATTCTTATCTTGCACAATTTCCTTTGATATCTCTGCCTCCCTTACTTTATACTTAAAAGAAAATCTATAGTCCATGTATTTAAAAGGATCACTATAGGGAGATGCAATAAACACATTATGTTCCATCTGCCATTTTGAACTGTATTATAATTATTTTCTATTGTAAACATACACACGCAGAAAAAAATAACAAATTCAAATAAAAATGTTTTGAATAATTAGCTATTTTGAATTATTTCATTTTTCTCTTTACTAGACTAAGTGGAAAATCCTTGCAATGTCTGCCTACACCTTTTAGAATCCTAGCTCTTGGGCTGCTCCCTCAGAGCCTAGCTGTCATGCTATAGGAAATACTAGCCACAAAGAATGAAATAAAGGAAATCTAGTTAGCAACTTCACCTGAGAAACCAGCTGAGAGCAGTATTAATGAAAAAGGAGAATGGTGTGAAGGAAATTACAAGCATTAAAATTGTACGGATTCAAATTATTGAGAGTCTATGGTTAGAAATGAGACTGGAGAGGAAGGCAAGAGGCCATATCATGCAGGACCATGGACCAGACAGTTTAAGGAGTCCACACTTGATCATGTAGAAGATAGGGAGCATTAAAGACCTTTAATCTAAGAAGCAACATGGCTAAATTAGTCTTTAAATCAACCTTATCAGGTCCTGTGTGAAGTATAAATAAAAGGTTGAAAGTAGAAAAAGAAAACTGATGATAAAGCCAAGGAGGGGAAAACACTGTAATAATTCAGATGATATAAGAGTCTGATCTAGGTATACATGGAGAAGTGAATGGGTTTAGAGATATTATAGAGAAAAAATTAACATAACTGCTGATAGACTGAATACAGGGATAGAGATGAGGGAGAGATCAAGTGTGACTTCCATGTTTCTTGCTTTGCAATGGAAAAATGAATTAAACTAATAAGACTGAGAAAATATACTGGTTTGAAACATTAAGTTTGAGATGTCTATGAGAAATTAAGTGAGTGGCATCTAGCAAACCTTGGGTATATAAATATCATGTATTAAGTAGAATTAGGGCTGGAAATTCACTCACTCATTCATTCATTCATCCATTAAATCATTGTGAATTAAATGACTACCAGGTGCCAGGCATTACTCTAGGTGATTAAATTAGAGCAGAATACAAAACAAAGACTCTTCCTCATGGAGAGTATATTCTAATAAAGGAGACAGACCATAAATAATTAACCTAATCAAAAATAATAAATAAGTAGAAATGACTGGGTGTTATTTTAGATAGGGTAGTCGGGAAAGGTAGGGGATCTAGACATACATGGCAAAGTCACCTCAAGTGAGAACAGAGAATAAGAAGACACAAAATTAAAGAGTGGCAGTACTCTGACAAGTCAAGGACATTAGAAAGTGAGTCAAAGACTATCCTCGTTTATGTAACAAAGGGTAAAATTTCCTCAGGGTTTAAATAACCTTCTGGATAATCTTTATTATTTTTCTAAAATAACTAAGTCTACTGGTGATAAGTGATAGATGAAAATCGAAATAGGGAACAACATTTTTTAACATAATAGAACATCCCTGGAATGTTGAAACAGTGTAACATGTCTGAAAGAAGTATGCCATACGGTCTCTTATCAAAAGAAGACTAACATAAAATAGCTAAAATATAACCCATTATATAATTTAGAACTTACTTTTTTATATTGGGCGTAAATGTTTAAAAGTCACATTCTTTGTTCTAGGTGTTGTATACATACAACATTTCATATACGCTTATTTTTATTTTTGACTCTGGAGGTACTACTGGCTAAAATTTGTGAATACTTTATAAATTTAAAAGCAACTTTGTACCCATTGTAAGCATAGAAGAAGGCTAACTATAATTAGACACACAAATATCAAATATATTCTCCTGCACATATTGAAAAATACAATATTTCTAAATCTATGCTATGAATCACTTTTTTTTTCATTTTGTTCTAAGCTCCAGTTCCTATTAAATTACAGTAACTAATCTGAGGTGACTGTGAAAACCAAAGTGTATATACCATTTTCTTTCTATTATAGAACACTTGAATATTTTATGCACAAAACAAGCTATGAAGAGCTTCATGGACTTTCTTTCTTAGAAGGATAATTGCTGTAGAAATTGTATGTACAGATATGACGTGGCCTACAATGTCATCAAGTAATTGTGTGGAAATGTATTATAAGAGAGCTTTATTACAAAACAAATGACTAAAAACTGTCAGAATTATGTTGAAGAAAAACAATTCAATTTTATTTTTTTTAAGAAAGAGGAAATATTAGGGTATTTGGTGAATCTGTGTTGTTTAGTTACAGCTTTTGTTTTTCAGTGACATGTTCAAAAGTTTTTCATTTATTACTAAACTTAACTGTTCTCTACAAATGACTAAGCTTTTCTTTGGCAAGTATGTTTTAAGTATGCTAATATCTGTTTCTACTGTATCATAATTATCATGCATTGCTTATTTCAGGTCTTTAAGTATTATCATCTTCTATCACATTTCCTTGGCAAAGTTCATAGAATTTGTCTTAACTCCTTGTTACAAATGATCTTCTAATGCCATGAAATATAGGAAAATGGAGAGTTAAAGGGGAAAAAAGTGCCCATATAGAAATTTTGGAGCAACCATTAATATGGTTCACCAAGTATAAGGTCAGAATAATTCTTATTCTCAGAAAAAAAAATATTGTCATTAAAAGAGCATGTTGACCTTGAGGTGATAAAATTGATATGATTATGTTTTCATATTACTTTTGTGTGTGTCTGGTAAACACAGCTTCCTTTGCAAATAAGCATGTTATCCTGCCTGCTAAGAGGTATAGATGAAAAAAGGTGGTAGAAGACATTCTGAGAAGAGAGAAAAGCATGTGTAAAACAAAAAATCATACAATTATGTTGTATTCAGTATAGGTAATAAAAATGCACTATTTCAATCACCTAACTACTGTACCTGTGAAAATTCATTTTCAAATTGGACAGTGATTTGAAAATGGGTGCAGAATAAATTTTCCAATA
Source organism: Cynopterus sphinx (assembly GCA_030015415.1). Lineage (NCBI taxonomy): Eukaryota > Metazoa > Chordata > Mammalia > Chiroptera > Pteropodidae > Cynopterus > Cynopterus sphinx. The sequence goes on along the minus strand of CM057392.1, from coordinate 29,424,601 downwards.
ATTTTTATGTATGAATCATTAAAAGTACTCTATACTAACTTATTATTCATAGACTGATAGATAATTAAATAAATGTAATAATATTTTTAAGAGTTAGCTCCAAATATGCTCTAGAAAGTTATCCCTAAGGGTTGCAGACATAAATCTGCAGTTTATCTTTTACCTCCAAAGAAAAAAATTATGTTTTCTGTCTCTGCTAGGAAATAATGTGAATTTTAAACTGTGGTAATGATTGCTAGGGTTATCAATAAACTAATGGCACCCAAATAATTCCACCTTCTTTCTGTTATTCTGCCATCTATTTCCTATGCATTACCTATCTCTTCAAAAGGAATTTTTAACTTTATTTTTCTTCTTGCTATTTATATTTTATATGAAAAAAGACCTCAAGAACTCATACACATATGCACATATATTCATAATATGAAGATAAACACAGATGCCATATGACGTAAATCCCTGGGGATTATAACTTTCAAAAGTATCTGAATCTGAGTTGAGATTTCTTATACCAAAAAAAAAAAATGAACTTTTCAGTAAAATATTGGTAGTGTGTCTCTGATATCTCAAATTATCATTTTTTAATGTGGAAGCAATATTTATATCTCCAGTTCACATATTTAACACTTATGAAATATCATTTCTAGAAAAACCAACAGAAGACAACTCAAGGAGTATTAAAAGCATAATTGTATGACAAGGAGTTTTAGAGTGATTGCCAACTCCTCACCTTTTCATCTTATGGAGAACACAACGTTTTCCAGCTTCAGAAAAATGGAGTTGCTTGAGTACAGTTAAACGATGAAGGGTGCATTAAACAGTTGGTCATTTATTCTTTATTTGCCCTTGTGCGGCAGCTATTCTGCCTCTTTCCTTGAGCTCTACAAAACAGCAGTACTTGGAAAGTTGGAATAATCACTTTTCCCATCCTGCTGTCCATCCATCACTGAATTCTTCTTTAGGCATAAACAAGAGTCAGATTGACAAGGAAATTATATTACTGGGTATCTCTGTGTGTGAGGGGGACAGATTTCAGTGAAGGGGGGTTACTAATGGAATATCCAATTTGTAAGGAGAAAAAAAGTCTTTCCATTTATTTCTGCATAGTATTTTCAGATGATCAAAAGCCCCTTGATTAAGATAAATATGCATTACTACCTAACCAAATAGATTATTTCAACAGACTATTCATAAATGACAGTGCATATACGCATATATAATATCTACACACTTTGTGCCTTGGACAGAAAATACATATTGATAGTCTGCCCTGTAAAGTTTGTTTAAAACACTAAATATGATATCAAGGCCTCTGTCAATGACAGTAGAAGGTTCCGGGCACTATGTGTTTCATAATCTTGTATCTAGCTGACTCTTTACTTCTCTGCAGCTCAAGTTGCCATCAAATGCTGAACTGGAGCACGAGTCAATCCTCGTTTGGTTAACAAATTCCCCGCAAAATATCTCCCCAAGCCCCCAGGAGCTGTAGTGATGTCATATCCGTTGTCCAGGTCTCCACACCTCTCTCAGCCTTTACTCTCTTTTATCTTTTTCTTGGGTCAAAACTTTTGAGGTGGACTGGCTAGATAGCGACGGAAAGAGAGGGTAACCTGGGACGCGCAGGCTGGAGGCGCTTCAGAACCTCGGTCAGCGCCCACTGCAGCCCAACCCACCCCGGAGCTCGCGAACTCCCAGCGCTGAGAATGCCTGCGGAATGATCGCCCCCCAGGGCGGCTGCCGCTGCTGCTGCTGCTCCTGCTCCTGCTCCTGCTCCTGCTCCCGCTGCCGCCTCCGTCTCCACTCTGCTCTGACTGGCAGGAGGAAAGTGCAACTGACGAGGGAAAGGTCTCTGCAGTGAGAGTGGAGTGGCTACATAAAAGAGAGAGTAAAGAGGGGCAGAAACCCAGATCAGGATGCAGGCGACATCCAACCTACTCAATCTCCTGCTGCTGTCTTTGCTTGCTGGATTAGATCCTTCCAAGGTACGGGCAATATTTTAACTCTTGTTTGCAATAAATGTGCGATATAAAACAAACCGACCAAAAATGCAAATAAATATGCCCCCAAACGGCACGAAAGACAGCTCTCCAGCTATCTTGTGGTGCCTGGCGGATTCCTACTGCCTGGAAGGTAGCAAGGTGAACTACCGGAGGAATAGCTCCTCACGGTAGAGTCCTGGACAGAGGGGGTGTGGGGAGGGGGGACCAAGAGCGAATATAATGTGTATGGGCAGCGGGCAATGCGGCTCTCCCGGGAATTTAGCTTATTCCGTATCCCAGTGCTTAACGTGTGCTCTTCTGAAGTCGGACGGGTAATGCAAAGGAGTTAGCCGCTCAAACAATGCAATTTGTAAACATGTATTAGGAGATGGTGAACCGTTTCTTTGTTGAAAGCAGAGAAGTGTTTCCCAGCTGATCCTGGTCAGTAATACCCCCATCGCAGACGTGCTGCGGTTTGTGTCCAAAAACATTTGGGATGCTGCTTGTAACACACACGGCAAAGAGGCAGAGCTATACTCCCTGCCATGGCTGAGAGGCGTTGGTGAAAGGGGCTTGTGTTTATTTGCTTCTGTCTTTTCATTAAGGAAATTAGAAGGCACCGAGGAAGTTCCGATTATCAGTGTTAAACAGGAAGTGAGAACCTTGTCACACTAGGAGGGCAATAGGAAGAATGAGGTATCTCATAGCTGTTGAACTCTGAAAATTATCTGGTACTGGCAATTAAAGGGAACGCTAAGCTCTTTTTTGAAAAATGCAGAAAAATAAAAAATATTTTCAGCAGTATGTGATCAAGGTTTTGATGATAAAGTGCGATTACTTGAGAGCTTCAGCATTCTAAGAAACTCAAAATTATCTGGAATATGAGATAAAGTGTCTCATAAAAATAGTAAGAGATACAATTTTAAAATTACTTGTTTAAATGATCAAAGGAATTTGACACAACAGAAAAAAAAGATGATGCCTTGCTACAAAACCACTTAAATCTTATGTACCTTGAAATATTGTAAAGTTATTTTTAAAGCTTTACATTATCTGAGTGGTATAGAGAAATTAAGTTTCTTTTCATAATTGAATAGAACTAATTAAGATGTAACCAAGCATAATCCAATACTGCGGCTGACTGAGTATTTCTAGGCCTAATACAGTATAAAGTAAAAACTTAGCATCATATCATTATGCTCATAATTATTTCCGTGCACTTTTCATAGAGAGACCTAATGAGAATAAAATCATTTTATTTTAAAGCTATAGTTGTGCTAATATTATCACTAAAATCTTCGCAGTGTGTGAATGGCATCTTAATGATCTTAATATTTTACATACTAAGGGACAGCTTCAAAGCATTTTATATCTAGGTTAAAAGTGTTGATTTTGTTTTTATATTTTTTAAATCCCTTTTTTTTTCTTCTTGCCTCTAGATCTATAGTGACACATTTCACTGCCATTTTCACTATAATTGTTGGTTAAAACTTTTGAACACATTCCATTATGTACCTCATTTGGAATATTCTTAGTAAAACAGTTTAAAACAAACCTAATTACTGAATTATTGCAAAAAAAAAATTCACTTGGCTAAAAGTGAATTTTGTCATTCTTTAAAATGAATTTAGAAATGTAGTTTTGCTAAAAATGACATGTGTAGTTTCTCTAATATCTTTAATGCATAAATATCTTTGCTTCTTGCACTCCATTCTTTCCCCAAATACTTAAACAAAGAAGAACTGTTAAATACCGAGATAAATCCCCCAACAAATGACCCATTTTTATTCCATATGACCTTTTCTAGTATTGACAAGTTTATTTCTGCGTATTCAACAATATAAAACTTTTTTTCAGACTTAGCTGTGGCTTTTTGGTACAACTGAGCTGAAAAATTTAAGGATGGAAGGTATATATTAACTTTTTAAACTGTCTTTTTCAGCTTCTAAGTACTGCATTACTGTGCACAAACAGAAGGTTGTAATTTGTTCTATATCACATATAGCATTATAGAGAATATTAAAATGTTCATAGCAAGTGATTTTAATGTTGTAAAAAGTTTTTGGACTGGTAGACAAAATATTGCTTTTAAAAGGGAATAAAACCTATTTTTGCATGTTTTGCCAAAACTATTTTTCATCACCAAACTATATCACTGCCCATAACCACAAATGGCACCATTCAATTCTCAAAATAATTATGAATTAGGTAATAAACTAGGAATTTTCTCAAATTTTACTTATTATTATTCTAACTACTTAAGGGTTCACATAATAAAATTAGCTTTCATAATGCAAATTATGTTTAGTGAAATTGAAATTAAAAATCTGATAATAGTATCATACAAAACCAATTTTTCAACAAATAATAAGGTGATGACACTTAAATGCACAGAAAAACAGCTATTTTTTAATACTAATATATTAGAACTGATATATTTCATAACATTTTAAAATAAATTTGTTTAAGTATTCTTCTATATATTTTTGTTACACTTTATGTGTACAGTAAGCATGTGTATAACCATGCAGAGATAGAAATGGCAAAATAGGAGACCTCTTAAAATTGAATAAATTTTTTTTTCAGATGTAGGATTATGACATATATTAGAAACCTAAATCTTAGAGAGTGCTTATTATATATTAATTTATCTAAAAACAAAAAGGCTTTCCAACAAAATCAATTCCATTTCATAGAATACTATATAATATTTATGTTTATAATTTTTCTTCAAATTGAGACTTACAGATTTTTATGACATTTTATGAAGTGCTTAAGTATCGCCATCTTATGGTAACAAAAGTTATTTAAAAGTCAATTTTATTTTTAAATTTTAAAAGAATGCCCAAACTTCTAATATTAATAGGATGATTCTATTTTCAACATGTACTTACTTTCTTTTCTCTCATTTAATATACCAGAAAATTAGCAAGATTAGTATTTCCTTTTGGCAAAAGAAAGCAATACACCCTGCTAATTATTTGTATTTTTATATAGACAGATTATCAATTTTCCTCTCAGGAAAATTATGAGAATTATGTTTTCTTAATTAAAGTCTTATCACCAAGTTTCCAGTTCCATTTAGAACTCATGAGTATATCACTTTGTCTATTTTGAGAGATATTAATTAGTTTTATTTGTAATGGAGTATCTGAATTATAGGCAATCTACCAAATCATATTCAATAAGTAATTTAAAAAAAAAACTGAGAGCTTGTAGGAATTCAATTATTGCTCAGTTTTATCGAGAAATGAGTATTCCGGTGTAAGACATTCCTGTGGGCGGCTGCTAGATGGCATCTCTGTGCTTTTAAACTGAAGGAACTGAGTTCAATAATGACCTTGATAATACAAGAGTGAACCTCTTTTTTCTTTTACAGGTAGAATTTTAGCAGATCATTACTTGAACATGATAAGAAAATAGTAATCTCTGTGAATCAGAACTATGAATTTCTCTGCTGAATAAGTAGAAAGGAGCATATACATGAGGCTGTGCAGGTTTCAAACAGAACATTTACACACTGAGCCAGACACTTGAGTAACAGTTAAAAAAAGGTGGCATGGGTATAACCACATATTGCAGTGACTGTTGAACTTAAAAGCAGTCATGCTTATGTAGTAAACATACTACAAAATGCTCTGGCATGCTTCAATTGAGAAATCATTCACTATCTTCTTACCTAGAAATATATTAAAGAACTTAGCAGTATGATACTTGCTCACACTACAGACATAAAACACACCAATGATTCAGCAATAATCTTCAACACAAACTGTTCTGTCTGTCCAAAACAACCGGGCCAATTAGAATGCCTGCCTTAAATAAGATAGCTGCTTCAAATCCACGTAGACATGATAGAAACTAAGACAATTTCAATGATTATATTGTTAAATGCTCCATAACGTAATATACCATGTGTAAGTGCCTTCGTGTTTTGGTATTGCTAACAGTCATCAAAGACAGAAATTGACTAGAGGTGGCTTTTGTCCATAAATCTAAAATTCCTGTTCTTACAACTTTTAAATGAAATTGGTAAAAAGCAAATACAAGAGAAATAAATTGAAATCAGTATCAAACTGCTTTAAAATTTACCTTAAAATCTATCTTCTCCTATATCTACTCAATACAAGAGGCATCTTCTATACAATAGGGTCAACTAAAATTAGAACAGAAAATAAGGATTGATGTTATGTGACAAGAACCTGTAATTACATACCAATAAACCCTAATACAGCAGAAGGTGAAAAGTTCAGTGTGGCCTATCCATATTTTTAAAGAGTGAATGGCTTTTCTACTCTCATTTTATTCCATCCTCCCTGATCCAATTAAGTTTTTATTTTCAGAAAGTAAATGTTCTTTATCACTCTTTCTCTTGGCAACTTGAAAAAGTTAAAATTGTACTGCTTTCCTTTACTTTTTTAAAATGTTTTTTCCTGTATTTTGCAACTATTCTCTTTTTAAAATTACTACCATGATGATCAATTGATGCTCTATTAAGAGGGAAAGCAGACCAAATCTGAGAAAATAGGGGGTAGGATTCAGCGCCCTTCATTTCTCATTCCTATTTTACCACTAAGACACACAAATAATTTTGGGAAAGATGTGGTCTCAGTGCCCTCACTTGTAAAATTAGGGGGCTATATGTTCTTAAAACTTTTTTCTTAAATTTTAGAATAACTCTGTGCTGTGGTCTGCACATTTGTGCCCTCCCTCCTCCACAAGTCATATGTTGACCTAATGCCCAAGGTGATGGTATTAAGATATGAGGTCTCTGGCAGATAAGTAGGTCCTGAGGATGTAGTCCTCATGAATGAAATTAGCGCCCTTATATAAGAGGCCCCAGAAAGACAACTCATACTTTCCACCATGTGAAGATGGTGACCTTGAGGAGGGCCCTCATCTGACCATGCTAGTACTCTGATCTTGAAGTTGCAGCCTCCAGAACTGCAATAAATAAATATCTATTTATAAGTAACCGAGTCTGGAGTATTTTGTTATAGCAGCCCAAACGGACTAAGATACACTTCTGAATAATATTTGGTCCTGCATATTCATTGCTGACCCTTCCCAAGCAGGAACTTCCTTAAGGATTTTAGATTGGCAATTATTAGAAAAACTTTAATTTTTGTACTAAGAAAACACATAAAGAAAAGTGACACTGGATAAAGTTATAGCTTAGGAGATAAGACTTGGCATTTGATTTACTTAAGTATTAATTAGCCATCTTTTTTAATTTAAAAAATTGGCAACAGTGAAATTAAGAAAGGAGATAAAAAATAGTTTTCTTGGTAGGTTAGGTAAATAATAGTGAGCCTTTGGAAGTACCTGTTCATTTCTGTTCCTGTGTGTGTATGCATATATGTGAACAGATTATTTCACAGTGGCATTAAAATATTAAAGCAGCATCAAAAGTTATTTAAATACTCACTACCTAGAACCCAGGTTTAAATCTAAAATATGATGTTGAATCTGGTCCTCCATCTACTCAGTCTATGTCACTTACCAATTAAAAACCTAAAGGCTGTTTAAATGAAGCTAACTTAATCATGACAATTTTCAAATATAATTCCAAGGTTTGTACTCCAAACTAATGAAGATAGAATAAGGGGGAGCTGGACATGAAATCACAAGAACTGGTTTAAGTCCTAACTCTGTAACTGTTCAATAAGATATTAATCTCCCTGAAGTCCATTTTACAATAACTATGGAATAGATGTAATAGCAATGGAATTTATACAGTTATTGATATTAATATATGTCAAAATCTATTTTAAATCATAAAGTTCTATGCAAATATTCCACTAACATCAATCTATAACCAAATCTAAAGTCTGTTGTGTATCACTTATCAAGATCAAAATATCCTGCTGTTCCCTCTTCTCAGCTTTCAGAAAAGTGAATGTCATGTAAAATTATCAGTAGGGCTTCTCAGAAACAGCCCATAATTTGGGCCAAAGCTCCAATTGCAATACGCCACCTTAAAAATTAATAACATGTATATCCAAAAGGTACCGCCTACAAGTCTGTAAGGAAAAACTATGAGACTGAAGACTGGCTCAATACTATCAGAGCCAAATCACACCAAGAAAAGTGCTCTTAATCTAAACATGCAGAACAAATCACAGATAGGATGAATATACTTGAACAAAGAATCTATCAATGGATAAAGCTACTTTTTTGACCAGCAGGCGAGTGTGAGCTTCTTGTATCTTTACAAAGTCTATTGGTGGTAAAGTAGTTTAAATCCTAAGATTTAAAAATATTACACAGAGAAGCTTTAAAGGGGGATTTTCTCAAATTAAAGGAGTTCAGTCCCTCTGTTAATACCAATTTGCCTATTCTTCTCAATATAGACTTCTACAGAATGCTTGAAAAGAACCTTAATAGCCATTTAATATTTCTGATGTCACTCATTCAAAAGCGAGTCCACCTGAGTAACTTATGAAATGATTCTTTCTTTCTTTTCAAAGTTCAACCCATGTAGATAATATGAAGGGTAGATGAGAGTAACTATATAATATCTAAAATAGACCCTACCCATAAACAACTAATATTTAAGAAATGCATTATTTCAAAAATACCTGCCCATCATATTGCAGTGAGGTTTAACTTATTTTTGTTACTTGCTATAAGAGGTTGCAAACTCTTTTGGGGAGAGGAGGGTGCAAGATACAGGAACAGCATAAGACCATCTCCACGAATAGGGCCAATAATTTGAATGGTACTAATAAAAATGCTCACAATTTGTTAAAACAGTTAAAATATAGTTTTCTAAGAATATCTTTTGTGCATTAAAAACAAATTGTTCTAAAGCATATATCAAAGCTATACTGTCTATCATCCTTATACTAAGCCTTCAGAAGAATAAAAATAAGTTCAGAGACAGGATCACAGATGCTGTTGTGTTCATGCTTCTGCCTCTCCCTGGAAAGCTCTTACCCTCTTCTCCATATGTCGAACATTTACCTGTATTTTAAGATGCAGCTCAAGTGTTACTTCATCCATACATCCTTCTCTGGCGTTCCTCACATTCCAAGAGGAGGTAATCCTGATAAACTAAAAATTCCTATAATAAATGAATCATGTTCTACTTATATTCACAGCAAGAGACACTGGCACTGTGTCTAACACAGAACAGGTGTTCAACGAACACATACTGAATTGAGTTTCTTTTTTCTCCCAAATTTGCAAAATCACTCTTAAGATACTTATCACTTTCTTTTTTATAAATTGGGTATTGATTGTATTATGTCACCCCTACTAAATTATAATGTAACTGAGTGTAGGCTCTGTTTTTTGGTCATTATCCTTCCCTATCTAGCAACTAGCACACCTTTTCCATTCAGGTAAGATATTTAACAAGTATCTGTTGAATGTACAGATGAGTATATTAAGAAAATAAGTCAAGGAACAACTAAAAAACATAAAATCCTGAATTAAGCAATAGATGAATATAATCTATGTTTTTGGTGCATGCTCAAGATATTAGGGGAAGGGAAGTAAAACTGATTTTAAGAACCTTGTTTTCAAGGGATGACAACTCTTATACCATGTTGTTCAACTAGAATAATGCTACAAGATTATGCCTATTTAAATTTTTTATTAGTTTTCTGTCCTACCCTCACCATTCATAGTGCTATTGTGAGATGTGGTAACTCTCTGGGATGCTACACAACCTTCATACTCTTGTGAGTTACTTGCTGTATTTTATGGCACTCAGTGACAAAGTTAGTATATCCTCTTGTTCCTTGATGTATGTATAAGTTCATTTTATTTGCATAAGTTTATAAGTCTGAACATTTTATTAATGTGTTCTTATTCTTTTAACTGCCTTTATTTTATGTAATGTTTTAGACTTATTTGATAAATTAGTATATTATATATCTTTCTCCATCTCTTTTTAGGAACTGAGTAATTATTTTTATCATTAGTCCATTCATTTCTCCAACAACATAAAATTGCCATGTATGAAGTAGTGTATATTATTCTTTTCCTCTCCTCCCATTTTCCCATTCTTACATTTTGGATGGTTTGTTTATGGTGGCTTCTCCAAAATAGGTTTATAACACCAAAAAATAATAAAAAGTTTTGAACGTGGCCATTATCAAGTATGTAGTGTTGTTAGTTTTCCAAAAGATTGTACCAATTTATAGTACCAATTTATAGTGTTTCCAGTCATACATAAGAAAAACAGTTTTATCATATCATTACAAATATTAATGAATTTCAGATCATAAGCCATACCTCTGTCAAATATGGTGGTATTCTATCTAAAAACTAATGTTATTACAAAATAAAGTTTAAAGTACACTAATTCTTATAGATTCAAATGCATCACCATTATTTTCTTTATTTTACTGATGCCATTGATCAAAATATTTTGAATCTCCTCTTGAAATTGCCTTCAGAGCAATTCCAAGTAAAAAGCATATTATTTAAAAAATTTTTATTTTTTGTCTTTCAACTAGAGTTGACATTCAACATCATTTTATATTAGTTTCTGGGTATACAGCAAAGTGGTTAAACATTTATGTAATTTACGAGGTGATCCCTCCAACTAGTCTATTACCCACCTGGAACTATACAGGGTTATTACAATAATATTGACTATATTCCCTATGCTGTACTTCACAGGAGTGACTATTGTAACTACCAATTTTTATTTCTTAATCCCTTCATCTTTTTACACAGCCCCCAAACCCTCCCATCTGGCAATCACCAGTTTGTTTTCTGTATCTGAATTTGTTCTGGTTTTTTTGTTTGTTTGTTTATTTTGTTCTTTAGATTCCACGTGTAAGTGTGGAAATCATATGGTATTTGTCTTTCTCTGTCTGACTTATTTCACTTAATGTAATACACTCTAGGTCCAACCATGTTGTTGCAAATGATTAAATTTCATTTTTTATGGCTGAGTAATGTTGCACTGTATACATGTACCACAACTTCTTTATCCTATTGCCTTTTGATGAACACTTAGGTTGCTTCCATATCTTGCTATTGTAAATAGTGCTGCAGTGGATATATGGGTGCATATACTTTTTCGAATTACTTTTTTGGTTTTAGCTTTTCCCCATTGCATATAATGCTAGCTGTGGGTTTTTTGTACATGGCTTTTGTTATATTGAGATATGTTTCCTCTATTCCCACTTTGCTGAAAGTTTTTATCATAAATGGATGCCAGATTTTGTCAAATGTGTTTTCTGCATCTATTGATGTGATCATAATTTTTATCTTACAATTTGTTAATGTAGTGTATCACATTAATTGATTTGCAGATGTTGAACCAAGTTTGCATCCCAGAAATCAATCCAACTTGACCATGGTGTATGATATTTTTAACCATGTACCATATATTGCTAAATTGCCTTTGCTATGCTAAAATAATTTTGTGGATTTTTTGCATCTATGTTATCAGGGATATCGGCCTATAATTTTTTCTTGTAACATTTTTGTCTAGTTTTGAAATCACTGTAATGGTGGCCTTATAAAATGAGCCTGGGAGCCTTCCCTCCTCTGGAATTTTTTGAAAGAGTTTGAGAAGAATAGATGTTAATTTAAATTTTTCGTAAAATTCACCTGTGAAGAAAGACTTTTGTTTGTTGGAAAGTTGTTTTATTACTGGCTCAATTTCCTTGGTGGTAATCAGTCAGTTCATATTTTCTGTTTCTTCTTGATGTGGGACTGAGTTTTTTTAAAGAACTAAATATTCTGTTGAAATTATTTTTTATTATATGTCCTTGTAACTGTATCCTCTAAAAAATTAATATTGTCTCCATATTTATATATTATATTACTATATGAGCACAATACCACCATACAGAAAATTAAATGATTAAAAGCAAATATAAGTCTAGTGGTGTTATATTTATCTTAACTATAACTTCTCAATATCAAAAATTAAAAATTGTCATAATTAACTTTATAGATTAAAATTCTCTGAAAAGAAGTATCAGTAATAAAATTTTCAATAGCATAAGTAAATAGTTATTTAGATAACCCCAAAAAGAGGAGATAAACTGAATAGACAATCCTTTTTATTTTTCCATCTAAGGTGAAGGTGATTAAGAAGCATTATCCCATGATGAGTAAATAGCATTACTGTAGGGACCAATTCCAGATGTCAGGATTCCTTCAAATAGAGAATCAGTATTGGAAATGTTGATTCACTGGCACCAAAAAGTCACTTAGTGAAATACTGCCTTAGAAAAGACGCCATCACTTTCGGGAATGATCTATGTCATGGCTGTTTAGGGAATTGTTTATCTGAATTAGTACCAATGATGAGCATTTTTACACCTACATATATTTTGTGGCATGATGACTATATCTAATGCATACTGTTGCAGTACTATACAAACTGAAATATTGGCTCAAGACCCACTGAAGACTTTTTATTATACCTATTATTTATTATTTATACCACGCTAAAGATATATTCTACTCTTTATAAGAAGTTGAGTGCTAGACAAAGTCAATGACTCTGGTTTGACTGTCACATACCTTAAAGCACTCTGGGGATAAGCAGGAGGAAATATACAGAGAATTATGATGCTCATGCCAAAGAGGTAGCTATCAGAACAGAATGACTCAAAGTTGTACATAAGATATTTGAAAGAAGGAATCTAATAAATAGAATGAATCAATAACTTATTTTTGTATCTCTCATTGGTGGCTAAATATCATGACCCTATCAGTCAGTTAAAGCAAGAAAAGACACCAAATCTACATATTTGCCTGAAAATAAAAATGGAATATCTTTATTTGTCTGAAAAATAAAAATTATACATACATTTGTATGTAGCATGGAGATGAACACACTCAAATATGGACTGAGAGGACATAAGTATTTATTTACACATCAGGGATGGGTTGAAGATTTACAAATGGTATATAAATTTGTCAGTGTGTATTTAAGCATTTCAAATGAAGTTTATCCCTCCTACTAACACCATACACAACACACAAACACACACCCACACACATTGTATTCATTAATCTGAGACCCGTTTAACCTTCTATTACTAACTACTGGCATTCACAAGGTCTCTAATTTAGTTCAACTAATCTTCAATGTTTCTTACTAAGATGAAATGGAAGGAAAAGGCATAAAAACATCCTAAAGGGTGTTTTCTTTACTTGCAGAGGGAAAGGCAATAGAAATGTGATTGCATTTGTCCAGTTGTACATAATCATTACTTTCGGAAAAGATATCATTCAAGGAACTTGACCTAATTAATATTAATTTAACATATAAAAAAATCAAAAGAGAGAAATCATATCAAATCAGAGAAAATTATATAATAATGAGGAAATTGGAAAATTCATAGTGCTGTAGACAGAATGCTAAATAAGAATTAGAAAAACTGGACCTAACATCAGCTCTGCAATTATCTAGTTGTATCTCTTTGGGCAACTCATTAAAAAAATTTTTTTGTTGTTTTCCATCACCTCACGTACAAACTGAGGATAGTGAACCAAATGCTCTAATTTATTCATAGGTCATCCCAAAATGGGGACCATTCATATCTTATAAATGTAATTCATCATTTTCATCCTCTTTCCTTCTGCTCAAAGATTCTCAAATAGTTAAAATTAAAGATAAAATTGCGACTTCTTTACTTTACTGCTGATAAAGTTAATGTCATCGAGAAAATCATACTAATTTAATCCTATATGTATAGTAACACAAAAAATAAATGTAAATTATATATAAGCTTATTTCATATCCCAAGCATTATAGCATATTTAACATTTATTTTATATTCTTCTTTTTTTTTTGCTTTTAAAGATTAACGAAAAATAAATGAGCGAATGGCATGGCTCTATTGTCTTTATCCAATAATAGTTAAAAAAAAGAGACTCAGAGTTACAAGAAATAGGCCATCTATTTTATTTGTATTAAGGCAAGATTCTCCTCTATAACTAACTGATGGATGGTTAGCTAGCTTCTGTTCATGTTTCTAATATTGGGGAGCTGGACAATATTAAAGGGACTGAGTTATGTTTAACCAAAAATAATTATTAGAGTTTCTTTTCAAATTGAGTTATGACATCCAGTGATAGTTCCTACTACTGAGTTATGATTCTTTGGGTAAATATAGTAAGAAAAAAGGTATATGGATCGTGGTAGACAGAATAATGTCACTTCAAAGATGTTCTCATCCTAATCTCTAAAACCTGTGAACATGCTGCCTTATGTGGCCAAAGAGAACTTGTAGATGTAATTAAATTAAGACTCTTGAGATGGGAAGATTACCTTGGATTTTCTGATGTATTCAAGGTAATTAAAAAAAAAGTCCTTAAAAGAAGAAGGCTGGATGGTCAGAGTCAGAAAAGAAAGAGAGGATGACAGAAACAGAGAGTTGGAGAGAGGAACGTTAAAGGTAGAGAAAAGAGCTAAAAGCCAAGGAATGTGGGCTGCCTCTAGAAGCAAGAAAGCCAAAAAAATGGATTCTATAGAGCCTTGAGAAATAAAGACAACCTTGCTGACACTTTGATTTTAATATTGTAGGACTTATTTCAGACTTCAGCCCTCCAGAACTATAAGACACTAAACTGGTTTATGTTGCTTTAATTTACTCACTTTACAGTCATTTGTTATAGCATCAAAAGGAAACTAACATATTGGTCTAGATGATATTTATTAATATATAAACACAAAATGTAAGACAGCCAAATAAAGCTAGAGTCTACGAGTGTGAATAGATTACAGTAAGGTCTAAATTAGCTAACATAGAAATAAAAATTGCTTACTAAAGAAGACTAATTAGATAACACATAACTCCAATTTAATTATATAAGTTATCATGCTCCCTAGTTTTCACTTATGAGATACAAAGTGCATTTTTTGTTGTTCTTGTTGTTGTTAGATAAAATCTGCCTATAGAATCACATCCTCAATCTAAGAAGTAAATGGTTGTTTCATTTCTTTCACAGCAGAGGACTTTTAAAAGCATCTGATGTCAAATTCTTTATACCAGATCTGTAATCTACAGTAAAAATACAAAGAAACTGGCTGCTTTGATTTAGTCAAAAATAACGATGACAGCTCCTTCTTTTTCATCAGTCAAATGTGATCCACCGAAGGCACTGACATGTCTTCGAATGAAAGCAATTTTGTTTAGAGAATCAGTGAATGTTACACAATAAATGCACAATCAAATATGATGATCGTTTAGTGACATTCCACAAAATATAAGTAGGATTCACCCCTTTTATGTGCAATAGAGGGAAAAAATTATGTTGTTGAGTTTGCTTATTTAATTCTAAATAAGTGAGGTTTATTTTTAGCTTTATGACAATTAGTAGTGTGAAGAAAATAATTAGCACCCAAACGAATGATTCTCAATGATTGTAATTATCATATGATAGATTAGTCCACTAGAAATTGTATTCTAATCATTTTTCAACAAATACTCATGTCTGGCACTATTTTAAAAGTTGGAGATAAAATATTTTTTTAAAGGTAAACTATTACTCTCAAAAATCCCTTAATATTTCCTACTGGATAACTCATGCAGGTATACTAATAATAGTGATACTATATGATATATCCCATAACAGAGACTTGTATAAGTAGAGAATAGATAATGGGCATCTTCAACAAATTGGGGCATAAGAGAAAATTTCCTGAGAAAGGTGATGCTTAAAGAAAGATTAGCTAGACAATGAAGGGAAAAGGGGGTATTTAATTAAAAGGCAACAGCCTGCATGAAGTCACAAAGATGTAAAAGAGCATGTGAAACTATGAAGAGCTTTTTTGTATGACTTGCTCCTTTACTGTTAATTATATGGGAAACAGGAGAAACAATGCAGATTAAAAACAAAGAGAAATTGGTGACATTCAAATGGTATAAAAATGATCACTTAAAGGGTCTAAGACTTGACCAGATTTAAAAATACTTCTGGACTTTAATTACCTTAACCAAAACTAATAAACAAAACACAATATAGTTGTACTAGTCAGAGTCCTCCAGAGAAACAAAACAAATTGGATGTGATATATATACTGATATATGTATTGACATATAAATATAAATATCTATATCTTTAGATAGATAATAGATGATTAGATAGATAGATAGATAGATAGATAGACAGACAGACAGACAGACAGACATTTATCACAGTTTGCAAGCTGAAGACCCAGGAGAACTGATAGTGCAGTTCCGATCTGAATCTGAAGGCCTGAGAACCAGGGAAATTGGTGATATAGTTCCTGTCCAAAAGCCTGCAGGGTGAAGACCTAGAAAGGACCAAAATTTCAGTTTCAGTCCAAATGCAGGAAAATAAATCAATGTCCAGCTCAAAGGCAAGTAGGCAGAAGGAATTTTCTCTTATTTGACCTTCAACTGATTGGACAAGACCCACCTACATTAGGAGGAGAAATCTGCTTTACTTAGTCTACCAATTCAATTGTTAATGTCATCCAGAAACACCCTCACAGACACATCCGAAGTAATATTTGACCAAATACCTGGGCACCCCATGGTCTAGTCAAGTTGACACATAAAATTAACTATCAGGGTATTAATATTATATGTATAGAAAGAGTTATATAGCTGAATATCTCTATATTATATCTATCTATCTATCTATCTATCTATCTATCTATCATCTAACTATATTATTTCATCTCTACCTCAGAGCTAGCTTTGTAACCATCTACCTACTTTAATAATCAAAACATAAATTACTGAGAACCCAAACACACATCTTACCATTAGGTCTCTATAAATTCATTGTGATTGTATGTTCCTGCCTCATCCATATCATGCTGACTGGCTCTTACAAAAGTTGTGACTGAAGACATTTTTCACTGTGGGTTGCATCACCACTATCACAGATGAAGATTATTATTGCTTGATTATTAACATTATTGTAAATCCACTGATAACAAGTCTGTTTGTTGGGATGGTTTCCCTCAAAGAAAGGACTGTATCCTATATTTTAATCTAGTTACAAGATGATTCTACCTTGGTTGAACTAGTTTTAAATTTGGCATCACTTAAAACTTTTAGTCAGGCTACATATTGATTTCAAATTTTATTGACCATTTTTTTCATAATTTGAAGTTTATTGATCTTAAATTAAAAGAAACTTCCTCTTTTATCTTTCTTATTTTCTTTTCCTCCCTTCTTTCATTCCTTCTTTTCTCCCTTCCTTTCCTTTTCCTTCTGCCCCTCCTTCCTTCCCTCTCTCCTACACTCCTTTTCTTCTTCTCTTTCTTAATTCTTCACTCATTTTTGTTCTCCAATTCATTCAAACATAAAATAAAATTCCATCATAATGTTAAAATTTGAGCTCAAAAGTTCAAACCACATAAAATGGATAGCCTTGTTGCAACAAAGATGACAGAATGATTAGTATAAGCCTTTTATGGAAATTTGGGGCCAATCACGAATTACGTGACATTCTCACTACTAGACTTATGGTGAAAGATTTTTCATGTATTTTAGAATGTCTGCCATGCACCCAGGACTATGTGAAATCTAAGGGTATAGCAGTAACTAATAAAACAAAAATATTTTCCCTCATAATGCTTATAATCTAATTAAACAAATAAGCAAAATCTTTTTCATATGGTAATATATTATGTGAAGAAAAACAAAACAAAACAAAAAAGTGAGAGGTCTGACATGTCGTAGAGACCAATAATATAGGTTCCACAATAAAGGTGCTACTTGAACAACAACATGAAGAAATTAAGACAAGTGAGTTTCGTAGATATCTGGGATAAGAGAGTTCCAACAGAGAACATTTTAAGTACAAACAGAACAAAGCAAAATAATATCCAGCAGGTTTGAGAAAAGGTCGAAGTCTAGTGAATGAGAGAAATGAGCAAAAAGAAGCCTAATGAAAAATGAGAGCAGGAAGCCCAGTCATGTGGGTCCTATAAGTGGTCTGAAGGATGCTGAATGGGATGGAAAGATACTAGTGTGGTTTGAGCATAAATATGGCATGATATGTTTTATGTCTAAAAAGGATCATTTTGGTTTCTGTGTGAAGAATTTACTTCTGGTGGTAAGGGAAGAAGTAGAGAATTCAGGTGGTATAAAAAGTAAGTGTTGATAGTGGCTGACAGAATTTGTCAATGAATTGGAAACTGGCTATAGAAGGTTTTTGACTTGAGCAACTGAAAGGAAATATGTCTCTTGAAATGCAAAAATAAAACACAGAGAGGAGATTAGGAGTTTGATTTTGGACATGATAAGTTTGAAACATATATTAGCCATCAAATGGAGTTGTTGAGTAGACAATTGGTATCTGGAGTTAAGTGGAGAGGTCTGGCCTAAAAATGTCATTTTGGGGGCATCAGCACATACAGTATTTAAGCCCCTGAAACTGCAGAGGGGAACACACGTCATCAAGAGAAATAGTCTGAACACTGAGCCTCAAATATTTAGAGGTAAAAAGCTGAAGGAAAATTAACAATAATGAGTGAGAAAGAATCCATGAGATAGAAGGAAAACTTGAAGAAGACATTGTCCTGAAAACAATATGAATAAAATATCTCTCAAAAGTAGACTTATTAAATTATCCAATTATCATATGCTCCATATGGGCTAAGCAATATGAAAATTGAAAATTAATCACTGTCTTTAGAAATGGAATTCATTTGTGACATTGATAAGTGGTTTCAGTAGACTCATGGTGGCAAAATCTTCATCCTACTAAATTCAATAAAGAAATCAGGGACAAAGGAATCAGGAACAAAGAAGACAGTTTTCCCACTGCCAGGTTTAGTGAGAGAGGATTGGCAAAGGAATTCAGAGTGCTTTAGAGGCAGCTGTGTGCTTGGGGGAGAACCATATTTCAATAAAAGTAAAAAGGTGAAAAAATTTTTCAGAGAAGTAGGTAGACAAAAGGGAATATCACTAATGATGGATTGTTAGTTTCTCATACATTGCTATTAGCATGTACAGTGAAAGACATATCTAAGATTTTCCCAGGAACTAGTTATTTTTCCACTGACTAAGGTTTGCCCAGTCCAAACCTCTGCTGATATAGAAAATAGACAAAGCCATGAACTACCTAGAGTTATAATCAACAGAGATTATAGACAGTGGAAAGATGTATCACTCCCTTGCCCCTCGCTCTGGGCCAGATTTATCTAAGATGTCACATCATGCTCAAGGGAAGAATCATCCATTGAGTCTTAGAAGTTGATGGAATATAATGAGGAAAGAAGGGCAGAACTGACAGCATGTGGGATTGCATACTTTGACCATATTGGGTCAAAACTCTACTCTGAAAATTCTCTGGGAGTATTTTAAAGCAATATAAGATAATTGGATTGCTGACTGACGTGGAATTTATCTGTTCCAGATAGTAATTTTCCCATGTCCAAGAGAACATATTATTTCAGCCCTGCCAAACACATACAGGAAAATTGGGTTCACTTTGTTTTTTCTATTAATCCTGAGACCAAAATAAAATCTTACATCAGTGCACTATATTACTAAAAACAAATTTGTGATTTGTTATATTTAGCAATTGATTTGTCTAGAATATGCCTAAGGCGACACAGCTCACATATGGCTATTAATCTATTATATGTCTTTCTAATTATCCAACAAACATATAAGAAGAAAAATGTTAAGTTTAGTTTTACGACTAAAGTCTATGTGACTGACATTCTCCTCATTTCCCTTGCTATGGGAGATTATAATAGAGTAAAAGGAATGTGTAAAGTAATATAAAGTTAGTGTTGAACTAAGAATCTGAAAAAGGAAAAATTAAAGCATGTGCCTGTGTATTAATGCATATGTGTGTGTATGTTTGTAAAGAGAGCAAGTTTCATCTGGTAAATACTAGAGTAAAACCTCAACCATCGAAACTAATTACATTAATTATAGAAGTGAACAGGAAGAATCACAAGACTTTTAAATGCAGCTTATTTTCAAATCACATAATAATCTAAGTCAGTCTTACATATTTTATTTGAATTGTTGCCTAGTAGAATTTGTTAGATCTCTTTGCAAAAACAGATGAAAAGACTTTTAAATTATCCTACCAATTAAATATTCCGTAAAATTCTGTTTATACTAAGAAAGCCTGTTTCTTTCCTTACTTGCTTCTTCCTTTTTGGCTTTTACTCAAGAAAAATTTCATCTTTAACCTCTGTCACAATTATTACATGGTCCAAATGATGAGAAAATGCAATAAATAACACTTCTTGACTGAAATTGTTAAAAAATTACTGTCTTGCTTAAAGCATGTTACCTCCCACTAAATCATACATAAATCAGTAATATAATGGGGAAAATAATACTTCCTTCATGGATCTATGTAAAGAGTTTAAATAAGATAACATTTTGAAGCACTAAGTTCACTGCCTGGCATTTAGTAAGTAATAAATCAACAGCAGCTTATTTTTCAGTAAATTAATGTTCAAAAATACTGCTTGTGCTCTATGTCTGACTTCTTAATTAATGTGTCAGCTCTGTAGCTGACATTATTAATTCAGTTCATCTTATGCAATTTTACATGATTTCCAGTAAGTTTTATGAAAAAAGAAAAGACAGATTCGTTTCAAAAATTCTCTACCTGCGCCTGGCCCTGTGGTAATAAAGTTTAACATTTTTAGATTATCTTTTGAAACTGAGATGTGAAAGTGTTTCTATTTAGGGGACTAAAAGAAAACAAAGAAGGGAGCAAAGACCCTTCAAAATAGAAAAGGCTATATCTGTGGGAATAAATCAAGAGTACAACCAATTTTTCAAAAAAGATGAAAACCAATGATTTACTGTAAAGGTTAACAAATGAGGATGGAAGGAGGCACTTTTATATGTTCTAACTTTACTCACATATCATTTCTGATCTCTGGAACACTGAATATTAGTGCTGAAAATTCTGTTGCATAAAGCAAAATAGAATTGGACTCATAGAAATGACCCATAAAGCCCCTTCCAATACTGAGATATTTTTCAAGTTGACAAATCTTTGCTAAGCCCATGTTTAGTTCAGGTCCCCCAGATGCTGTGCTTTTAATGTGTTCCAATTCTCTGTGCTCTTTTCGTACTCATGCCCCATTTGGTATTTACACAGAATCATAGTAAGTGTTCACGAAAAAGAGAGAGACACACAGATCTAAATTGCATTTGACTGTGGTCCAACTCATAAGCAAAACAGAGTTTCTCCAAAAAGTCAAGATTAATTAAAGATGCCAGAATAGAATAAAATTAGTCACTGAATCATCTGAGAATTTTTCCAACTGTTATAGTGAAAATATTGACAATAAGGAAATCTCTTTGACTGAAATCCCCAAATGAATATTACTTAATTACAAAACACTGGGGCTCTTCCATTTTAGTAAAGGTGTTAGTTTTACCCTAGTACAATTGTTTTTTTAATAATTTTTATTTTTTTAATTACAGTCAGCATACTATATTAGTTTCAGGTATACAACATTGTGATCAGACACTTATACAATTTACAAAGTAATAACCCTGATAAATCTAGTACTTATCTGATACTGTACATAGTTATTATACTATTATTGACCATATTCCTTATGCCATACCTTACATCCCCATAAATATTTTGTAACTACCAATTTGTACTCCTTAATCCTTTTCTCTTTATATCCCATCCTCCCTACCAAAGCCTCTCCCATCTGGCATCCATCAAAATGTTCTCTGTATCTGTGAGTTTGTTTCTGTTTTATTTTATTCTTTAGATTCCACAACAGAATACCCTCTAGGTCCATGCATGTTATTATAGATGGCAAGATTTCACCCTTTTTATGGCTGAGTAATATTCCACTGTATATATGTACCACCTCTTCTTTATCCATTCATTCATGGATGGATATCCAGGTTGCCTACATACCTTAACTGCTGTAACATTTAATGTTGCAATGAGCATATGGATTCTCATGTCCCTTCAAAGTAGTGTTTAGAGTTTCTTTGAATAAATACCCAGAAGCTGTATTACTGGGTCCTGCTTTGTGTCTTGTTATAGCCTTTGTTTTAAAGTCTATTTTATCTGGTATTAGTATTACTACCCTAGCTTTCTCGTTTGTTTCCACAAACATCTTTTTCCATCTATTTTCTTTCAGGCTGTGTGTATCTTTCTATCTGAAGTGAGTCTTGTAGGCATTATATATAAGGGTCTTGTTTTCTTATCCATTCAGCCACCCTATCTTTTGATTGAAATATTTAATCCATTTACGTTTAAAATAATCTTTGGTAGATATGTAGTTATCTATCATTGCCATGTTGTTCATCTTTTATGAATATATATATTTTTTCCTTTTCTTCTTAAAGAAGTCTCTCCAACATTTTCGCTAATACTAGCTTAGTGGTGATAAACTCCTTTAGCTTTTTCTTCTCTGAAAACCTCTTTGTCCTTCCATTCTAAATGATAGCATTGCTGGGCAATCTTGGTTGTAGGTCCTTTCTTTTCATCACTTGAATATTTCATGTCAATCCCTTCTGGTCTACAAAGTTTCTGTTGAGAAATCAGCTGACAATTTCATGGGAGCTCCCTTGTAGGTAACTATCTGCTTTTCTCTTGCTGCTTTTTGATTCTCTCTTTGCCTTTAATCTTTGGCATTTTAATTATGATGTGTCTTGGTGCGTGCCAGTTAGGATTTATCTTGTTGGGGACTCTCTGTGCTTCCTGGGCTTGTATATTTATTTTCTTCACCAGGTAAAGGAAGTTTTCTATCATTATATCTTCAAATAGGTTTTCAGTTCCTTGCTTTCTCTCTTCTCTTCTGGTACCCTTATAATGCAAATGTGGGTACACTTGATGTTGTCCCAGAAGCCACTTAAACTATCCTCATTTTTTTGAATTCTTTTTTCATGTTGCTGTTCTGATTGGGTGTTTTCTGTTACCTTATCTTCTAAATTGCTGATTCAATTTCCTAGCACAATTGTTAATATATAGTTTGTATAACTCCCATTGAGATTTCCAGAAATTAAAATTTCTAATTTACTATTACCCAATCTTTATTTAAAGCATTGCTAACAGCAATTAATTCAGAGAAGATTGTTTAAATATACCAACTTATCAAATAAGACTGTCCATGAGCTAGAAATGTAATTGTAATAGCTCTCTCTTCCTCATTGTATTGTTCCCACTAAAGTATATTTTATATCATGCCAAATAAATCTTTTAATGAATGTGTAAAGAATTTTGAAATCCACAATAAAGAGAAGAAGAATGGAAAGTTATATTTCTTGAAGTCCAGCATATGGAAAAACCTTCAAAAATTTTTTTTTTAATTTAGGGAATATAGCATAATGGTTAAAAACCTCATGAGATAGAATTAAATTTGATCAAGAGTTCCTACTTATGAGCCAAGAAACTTTGAGAAATTATTTAACTTCTAGAAGCCTCAGTTTATTTATATATAAGTTCAGGTAAAAAAAAACATATCTCATAAAATTATTGTGGGAAGTATATGAGATATTTTCTGGAAGTGTCTGGAACATAGTTAAACAGGGGCAATCAATAAAGACACGATAATATTCAAGTATAGCCTGACAGCTAATCTATTATTGGTATTAGTATTTTTGTCTCTGTGTAATTGTCTCTTTTTAGGTTACCAGTTATGTAAGTCCTTTCCATTTGTGCTTTTTGCAAGATGGAAAAGGCATGAGTACAGCTAGAAGACAGTAATAGTCTGTCCAGTCTCGGGCATCCATCCAGTGACCAGATGGTCACTGCAGTCCACCTGGGTACATGTAAAATTTCCTGCAAATAATACCTGGTCAGAGTTCCTTAAGTGGGATTTAACTGCAAGATGTAATAATTTGAAATTATATATATATACATATATATAATTTGGGAGGGGAAGGCTAATGAAAAAGCTAAACAAACACAAATGGCTAATCACAAATCAACTGTATTGTGTCCTAGTGTTTTGGGGACTTTGGTTTCAGTCTTGTGTTCTTTTCTATCTTCTCCTTATTAATTTTTCAAAGTGCTTAGAATGTAATAATGTCCACTGAACTACAACTCACTTTTGCAAACATGTAGCAAATCCTTAAAACTTGCTTCTCATTCTTCTTCTACTTTCCTTCCTACATTGTTTTCTCTTATGTTCTTTTGGTCATTTTTACATTTGGTTTTCCCCTCCTTTTTTCAATTCCCTATGTTTGTATACTGCAGTGCTTCTTGTTTTAAATATTTTTTTTCCTGAAGATTGGACCCTCTATACAAAGAGCTACATTCTACTGTTTTCTTCTCACTTTTGTTCTTTTTGATAACTTACATCTCTACAGAAATAGCAATCTCATGAAATCTTTGTGTTACTTGTTGTGCTGCAAACATTAATAATAAGTGGCTTACATTTTCTGTGTCAGTGGTCACTTGGAGTTCCAAATGATATTTTGCTGGCTGAAAGGAGACTATGCTTATCCTCAAGAAACATTGATTTTTTGGCAAAAAAGACCGGCTGTAAGTGAGAAAGCCACCAGAAAAACACTTAGGAAATAAGCAAATTATTTCGGATATTTTCTGAATTCCTCTCCCTACAGTAAAAAAAAAAAAAAAATTTAAAAACAAACATTTTACAAATGTTTTTACTATTAATTCTTTAATGTCCAAAGGATGTTGCTTGTGGTTCCACACAGGTAAAAGTGTCAGTGCACAGATAATAAGCTTAAATTCATTTTAAGACTAAAAGCATGTCTGTAATTTAGGCTGATAATTACTTTCTAGCCATGGGACTATGTAGGTGTGTTGCTGTGCCAATTTAAATATTAATCTAAATGTTATGTGACAATATCCACACCACTGTCCCCAAACTGCAAATACTTGCTTGGGAGAAACCTGGATATGAAATGGATATGAAATTAATTTAGATAATTGAAATGATCTGCTTCCCGCTGAGCAGAAAGAACTATGTGCTTTACTTTTTTCTGTAAAGCACATCCCTCCACAGAGCATATATTGTAACTTTATATCGGCTTCCCATTTGTTCCCATAATCAACTCACTAGACAAATTCCATGGAGCAAGAGCTTTTCTAATGTCAACAGTGGTATCAACCATATAAACACCAACAAAAGCACCAAGTTCTATTATTTAATTTCCTCTTTCGTAAAAAGGAGAATAAGCGACCCTGATGAACAAATAAAGTTGTTTCTCATTTTCTATTTATCTTACAACTTGTTTAACAGAATATGTATCAAGAGCATGTTAAGACAGTCCTTGCAGGGGCTTACAATCTAGTTGTGCACACAGACTGAGCCAAAAAGTGATAACTATCAAAATGATGTAGCATTTGCAAATTGTCAAGAGGCTGCTTCAGAGCACAAGCAGGAGAGGTAGGGTTATGCAGCACGCAACCTTGTCAGGATCAGATTAAAGCAGCACCTTGCATTAAAGAACCCAACGGAAGCACAATAATAATAATAAGTGAGAACATTATAGATCCTTATCACCCAGATAAGAGGAAATTTGTAACATCTCCACACTGGCATAAAGATAAAATTATGAAAGGAGAACCACTACTCTGACTCTCAAACCCACTGACCTTTTACAGTTTCACTCTGCCAGACAGTTTTTTCTCCATGGGCCCAGAATACTCTGTTTTCATTTTTGCTGTACCATGTAAACATCCTTATCTTTTAGAGTCATATGTGTTTCTGTCAGATTCCCTCATGAACAGTTCAAGACCAGAAATTCAGTCTTTATTTTTGCATCTGCCTCAGAGGAGGCACACAGTAGCTTCTCAATAGTGGTCATTGAAGGAACTGAGACTACAGATCTTAAATTCACTTTTTGTGGTACATACAGTCTCAATTCAGTGAACCATGCAGCTTGTTCTCAGAATGACAAAGGTTCTGATTTCTGCTCCAGAGCATTCAAATTCTACATTGTTGGGTCAACATGTCAACTAAAACAAACACCTTGCCTGAGTTCTAAGCCTCTATGACTTCATCTAAAATTGAAGAGCATGAACTCGGCCATCTCTAAAAGGTTTTCCAGACCAGCATCCCAAAGTCAAATCTCAAGAATTAGCCAATGAAAGATAATAAAATTTCAGACAGAAATGATAACCTGCTAGAAAATAATGTTCATCAGTGGCAAAAAGAAAAAAATTTTAATGTCAAAATCAATGTACTCATTTACCAGTTTGGCCAATGAAACGCATGAAGAATATCAGAGCCTACAGCATTACCATAGAGATATCTGGTATTATAAAAGGCACAATTTCCAATATAAAGTGAGGTTTTTAATTTCCTTTTGGAAATATCACGGGACTGTCCTCTAATGGAACAGAAATCTGATCTGCCAAGAAACAAGGAGGTGCAGTATCACTATTACTTTCTCAAAGTAATATGAAAGCAGTAAAATGAAATGTCAGGAACTTGAAACAAATTGAAAAATAAACTTAAAAAAAATACTAGTTATATCACACTGTTATAGATTTGTAGAGAGAAAAATCCAAGTTAAAAAATATTTACTGAACTATGAACTCAAAAATTGATTTTTAAAACAGTTATCCTGAAGTCAAGTTTAGGAACACATACACATACATACACATATGTGTGCATGTGCACACACTCTAACATAAAGAAAAACTAAATTAGATTATCAACCACTGGCATATAAGCTACATAAAAGAAAGATATTCTTTTATTTCTCTTTGGGATATTCCCTGTGCTTCTAACAACTTGCTAAGTAAAGACTGGGCGGGACATAAATAAAAATGATCTGACCAAATAGAGCTTTTTCTGACAGCTCTAGTTCTTGAACTGTAGTGTCACCTTGGGCATCTCCAGGTCACACCAAAGGCTGGTCTCATTGGGCCACAAAAATAACTATTATATTGAACATCATATACTCCAATTAAATCACTTATCCAATTCAACAAGCATCTAAATGAAATGAGAAGTGTTGCTTTACTTCAAACAAGTTTTTAGAACTCCATTTTGGAATTTTTGCAACTTTTTAAACTATTAAGAATGCAGTCTGACCATCGAGGGTTTGTGAATAAGTGTGGCTATTTTCTAATTAGCAACAAGGAAATGATTTCACCAAAAAGAGGGGGGAAAATTGAAAATGGAGTTCTAGCATTCCAAAAGATTCACAACTTTTTGTGGTATAAACTGTGATTTCACATTTTGCAGAAAACAACTACAAAGAAAAGCTTTGGGGCCAGCCTAAATCCTACTGCTGGAGTTATCCCCAGTCCCCACCTCAGTCTAATCTCATGTTCAAGTGATTACCAATCCCTGTCACATCAGCACCATTAGTCTTAAATCTGCCCTTGTACTCCAATTATTTCATAACTGCTCTAGTTCAGGACCTCATTTCCTCTCACCTGGATCAGAACAATTGATGCTTACCTGTCTGCCACACTATAATTCCTTAAAACATCCTCACCACTGCTCTCAGCATAATCTTTCGACTATGGCTGAAAATGTAATTATTTCAGAATCCTACTTAAAAGTCTTCAAGATATTTTTATCATCTCAGAACCAAATCTAAAATCCTTTATATATGCATATACAGGCCTTTATAATCTAGCTATAGATTGTTCGTCTCCTATCACCCAGCTACTTCACATAGTATGCCCAGCAGTAACGTGCTTTAAAACACAAAATGTGATATTATGTCATGACACCTTATACTTCCATGCAAAAGTCATTCCTTCTGATGAGAATATCTTCCTCCCGAAGTTATTCTACCTCAAAAATTTCTATTTGTGCTTCAGCTTAACAGATTTCTCTGTGTGTAGCTTACTCTAGCAGAAAATGGGAGGGGATCCTTTTTTCCCTTTGTATTTGGGAAAACCATTAGGAAAGCTAACTTTATTATAATTCTCCTAACTATATTTGTGTTTGTCTCCCCACTAGAATGTGAAAACCTTAAAAAAATGAATCAGTGCCCTGTCTTCATTATTTACATTGCCAGAGCCTGGCAGAAGGCCTGACACGAAGTAGGAACTCAGTGAATTTTCATTAAAGAAGGAAGGAAAAAAGGGAGAGAGGGAAGGAAGCAAGGATAAATGGAGGAAAGAAAATAAGTAATTATTTAGTAGAAAGTAGTGTTTAGACAAAATGCTTTGTCTTTGTCTTCTTTCTCCCCAGCAACTTAATCCAAATATGTTTTTCAAAATAATAGCTGGAATAAATAAATACCAAAAACAATCTTAAAATTATACATATATATTTGTTATGAAAAATGGTGAACTACAGCCTTAAGAGTGCATGAGGAGACCCTGAGGGAACTCAGATATCTTTCAGACTTCCCTCGATGACTTTCTAGTAGAGATAAGAAGTTCCCATTTTAATTCTCCATCTAGAAATACCACTTCCTTTACCCTAGTCACACTACCTTCTCATAGCTCTGACTCACTTATTTTCACCATCATTCTAAGACTGGCAGCCCTTTCCCTGATATCTCACAGATACATTTTAGTGATGATACAGAGGAAAAAAAAAACCCGAAGGGGAAAAATCAATAAGAAAGCAGATCCAAAAAAGATTTCTGTTCAAGGACAACATTACAGATTCCTGAACCTAGAAATAGAAAATCCCATCTAAGATGTTAGAATTGGCTGCATATTATTGAAGTATGAATAAGGCAGGAAGAAACCAGATCATTTAAATGAAGAAAAAAGCCTATGTACTTTGATCCAACCATTCTCTAAACCCTTCCTGAGTACCTCCTTGTATAGGTCGTTGTGCTTGGCCCTTTATCAGAAAAAGAAATGTAAGATATGGCTTAGCTACTTCAGGTAAGTGAAACAACAATACAAAAGTCCTGCCACACAAAGGCTGCTCACTCTCACCCATTAATGCCATTGCTGAGAGAGCAACTGAAGACCTCAGAGAATCTGGTAAATGTCGAAGGACAGACAGAAGAGGCAATAAAAAGGCAGGGAATGCTCAGTGGAGCTATCTCAAACAAGAGCATTCCATTCTTAATTTCTGGCCTCTGTGCCTCCTGATTTCACTTCTCTATTATCCTTACTAAAATTCTAATCAAGAAGCTTATAATAAAGTCATCATCCTTTAAAGACTACAATTTATCTCCAGGAATGTTAAAGAGCTATTGTTTTTTGTTCACACATTAGTTAGGTTTATTCCATCATATAACATTCTCCCTATCACTTGAAGTCATTCAGAAATTGGCCCAATTTGATGTAGGAGGAGTAGCTAATTTGAGGGGAACAGGGGGACTCAGCAGTGAGGTAGTCATTAGTTTTACTTTTGCCTTTTCCACATAGCAGCCTTAAGACAGCAGGAGTATGTGGAATACCTGTGAGATATACATGAAGATGAAGAAGGGGTTCTAAAACCATTTTCTTTTCTGAAAATCTTTTCGACTCATTAAGTTTCTTTTACTCAATGACACTCCACTCTTAAACCCAGAACTGAGGTTAGTGCTATATCTTAGTTATGCCATGGATTTAATATAATTCTTGCGTTAATGAGAAAACTTAAACTCCCTTTGGATCATTATTTTTATGAAAGCTATGTTCTCTGAATTCTAAGCAACCGACTTAGAAATCTCTTGAAACATAATTCTTTATGATGTGGTATTTTCCTCTGTATGGGTAATTGTAAAAAAAAAAATCACAAGACCTTTTAAGCTGGTGCCAAATATATATTGCAGATAGAGAAGACATGAACTCCCAGGAATAGGAGGTGCTTAAAATACATGGAATCACACAAATTTATATGTTATCTTTTCCAGTATGCAGGCTCACAATAACTAGACAGGATGGCAAGCCATTTGTTTTGTAGTCTTGGCCACCCTGTTAAAATCAAGGCATCATAAAACTACTATTAGACAAAGAAAATATACCAACTGGCTACTTGGCTTCCTGAAACTTGAAACACACAAAAGGGAGAGCTAAGGACATGCATGATTTAAAAAACATAGACAACTAACATTTAATGGAAAAGATCTATAGTAAAAGAGGAAAAAAATGAGAGAAGATCCTGGGACTTGAAAGAAACGGATACTGAAAGAAAAGGATACTATGAAGAGTGACCGCCACATGCATCTGCCCAAACTCCTCTAATGGAAAAACAGTTAGGCTTCTCTCACCCATTACTCGGGACATGTGAGGATGGGGAAACGCAGCCGAGAGCGCAGAGGAGGTCTGAACCTGCATTAGTGTAACTATTATAACAGGATTCCTTTTTCCTGTTGATAAGTTATCTCAATTCTAGGCTTCATCCTAAAAACAGATGGTGCACATCTCTCTGGTCCTCTTGTCATTTCCCTTTTTCCACTGACTAGGATACAAATGACAAGTCAGGACCTTGAGCAAGTACCTTGGGTCTGAAGATGGAAGCTGTGTGTAACTGGCTAGCAGAACCTTCTATCAGCCTTGAACAGCAGATCTTTTGATTGCTACATAAGGGAGATATAAACTGCTATCTTGCTTAAGCCTTTTTTTTTTTTTTTTTGGTCATATTGATACATCAGCTTTGACAATACTCTAATACAGGAAAGTAGAAGGCAAATCAAGTACAGCCACAGAGGCCATGGTATCTGAATATGAGTCAAAAAGAAATGAGAAATTGTTAGTTTTTAATAGTGAAGACCTTTAAGAGTAGACATCGCTAGACCGTTGTACTAGAACTCAGAGCTATAAAAAAGAAATGCAAATTAGGGAGTGGTTTGTATACAGTTAGTTATGGAAATCCTGAATGTGTATTAGGTCAAAAACAGTGGTATAGAGGACAAAAGGGTCAGGTCATCACACAGCCTGGAGAAACTCCAGGAGGAGGAACACCTGAGAAGGAGAGAAATAAAAAACTAATGGAACTATCATATTTACCCTAATTTCCATAGTAAACATTCAGAATATTTTCCCTTTGAAAACTTTTTATTTTTATTTGAGAATGTCACCTTATTTTGAGATGCAAGAAATATATTAAATTAGAATGAGGCTAACAATAAAAAAGAAAAAGTATTTGAAATATACATAGATCCCTCAAATTTCAGAAGCTCACCTTCTAATACTAAACCCTCCTATCACTGTTTTAACTGGAAATGTGAGAACCCCAAGCTTCTTGACTTCTCAAGTCAAGAAACTCAGATGCTTTGTTAAAGGTTTAATTAGAATGGCGGGGTGATGCTGAAGCCTCTCAAAATTCAGGTCTGTGCATCTGATGTGCAGATAAAACCAAATACTGAAACACCAGTGGAGAAATCTTTATTCAATGTGCAAAAGTGAGAAGGCTAGAGAACTAGAGCTCTCAAATTTGTCTGCCTCAGAAAAGCAAGGTAGGGAACATGTATGTGGCTAGAGAGGAAGGGAGGAGGAGTTTTAGAGAACCAAGGGAAAAGTCTCTGTTTCTTCAGTCTCAAATAACATTTTGTGCCACCAGACTACTGGGTGTCAGCAGCTAGCTGCAACTTTCTTAAAGACCTTTCTTCCTTCTATAAAAGAAACTCATGAATTCTCCTTGTGACCCTGGAGCCATCTCCTCCTGCTTGAAAAGAGTACATCAGCCCCTTAAAATTATATTGTGAGAACAAGAGATGCCGCATTGAAGGACCTAGATTCTGCAAAATATCTCATAATTTTTAGTCAGTTTGCTTTATCTTTAAAGCAAAAAGCAGAAACTAGATATCTTGTGACCATCACCATTGTTCAAGCTATCACTGCTCTATGCTTAACTAACCATATTTTTTTATTCTCTCAAGCAAAGCATATGCTTAAATATTTCTCCCAGAACTTGTTTTACAGGCAGGCCTTCAGAACATGATTATCACCCTTTCTTAATGTTTCACTATAAGAATGTGACAGCCATGCCAATTGAAACAGTTCAAGTCTATACCTGTGCCCCTAGACTCTATGATATAACACCTAAACATGCTTACTGTCATGTTTGTGTCATGTCATGCCGACTGTCAGTTTCAAAAGCTTACTCTCTCTGTTCCCTTGCTCTGACTAATTGGTTTTTTGCCATCTTTCACATTTCCCTCACACAGATCTGTACACCTCATGAAAATATTTCCTTGCAAGCTAATAAGCCTCTTACCTTTTAGTCGCTGGGTACCTATCAATCAAAATCCAGGAAGGAAACAGATGTCAAATTCAAACAAGGAATTTTAATGAAAGATTCATTTACAAAAGGAAAAAAGGCTAAGGGAAACAGATTAAGAATGGTGCAGTGCCTTGGGGCTAGCAGCAGAGGCAAGCAACTATTGCCCGAAGCCTGAAGAGAGAAAGGAAGGAAGCAGTTTTCTGAACTGGAGAGTTCACCTGTAGGAGAGGGCCACCCAAAGTAAATCAGGACTTAGGATAAAGGCAGAGAATCAGGGGAATAAATATATCAATCTTCCATTGACCAAATCTAACCAGAAGCCATTACCAGCCCCCTCCTCCCAAACACTCTGCAGGAGGAGAAGGGCAGAGAGTGGGTATGGAAGTACACATTAAAAATAGGTGCCTCTTGAGTAGATGAAGATTTTGGTTACAGTGGAATGGGTACTATAAATAAATATGCTGTGTTAATTCAACTAATGAGAAAGTAGAGTAAATTGAAGCTATCAACAACATCTTAGCTTTTCCCCAGAATGAGATATTTATGGATTTTGGTGTGATAACCCAGTGATTCTAAGCTCTACATAATAGACACAGGACATCTGGGCTTGTACGTGTCTGCCAGATGGCATGGGATGCTCAAAGATCTGGATAGCTAATTTTACACAATAACCACTTCTAATCGGAGTTTTATATTGAAACCTCTGACATACTTTCACCAGCAATTGTACTGCCAAGTCAGGCTATAATAAATGTGCATGATTTAATAGCTAATTCTCCAGAAATATCACTTTTTTTGCCTCTTTTCAAAACCTTTACCCTGTGCAGTAGCTCACATTTTAATTCTACAACCTTCATCCTTCTTTTGATCCTTTCCTGCCCCTAAGTAGTAGTTCTCATGAGTTCAGGTGTGTATGTACTATTGTTCAGTCATGCAGAAGGTTTAAAGATATTTTTTGCCACAAATAAGCTTTGTCTCCCGAGGACTGAGAAAATTCCCATTACTACTTCTGTATTTTCCTGATGTCCTTTAATGGCCTTTAGGCAAATGTAGTTTCTCCCTAAAAGAGATGCCGTCTGTTTAATTTTCTCAGCTTTTTAACCTCATCACAATTTAAAAGGGTTTTGGATGACCTTCCCCTTATGAGCCAGAACATAAATCTCTGTTTCTTGTGGTAATTTGCTGTCTCAGAAATGCCATTTTATACCGTACTCACATGACAGGCTGCACCCCTCATGTAAATGACAGGGATCGATGGCGAAACACTGGTCTCCTTCCTTGCAGTTCTGCCTTTCATCCTACCTGCTTTCTGTTTTCCTCCCTTGGTGTCTACCAATTTGTTTAAAATAAAAATGCATTTCTCCCACATGCTTATATGTTGATATCCCTGTATTGAAAGTTATTTCCTTTTACTCAGAATAAAATCGGTGCTTGTGCAAAGGATCCGCTTTCAAGGAGTGAAAATCAAAATTCCCAGGTCCCTCCCTTCATGATTATGAGGTGAAAATAGCAAACACTTCTTTATTTTAAGCAAGCATTTCACTATTGTCCTCTGAAACCTAACAAAGTTTAGTTTACAAGTTACAAGTGCTGGATAATGGTGAATGAAGGTCCATTCAAGGTTTTACAGATTTTACTAACAGAAACATGAGACTTTAAAGATGAATGTTTCCAAGATATATTGTACTTTCAATTAATGAATTTTCTCCTTCATTTATAAATTAATAAAAACATATTCTATACTCAATTAACATGTTTTCCATTTATAATTCTTCAAAAGTTCTCCATTATCCTAAAATGAAAATGCCAACTCTGACATGTCATATAAAAGTCCAGTACTGTTGTCTGATCTCACCCCTTGTCTTTCTCATTCTGTCACACACTTCAGCAATATCCAAGGGTCCTAACCTGTTCTTCCTCGTGCCTGAGTGTTTTGGCACTTGCTGTTCTCTTAGCCTGAAATGCATACCATGCTCCTCCCAAACTTGCTTCCACATATATTCACCACTGCCACCACCCCCACCCCCACCACCACTTGCAATCTGCTTGGGGACTAATTTAGCAATCCCTTCTATAAAGTGTTGCTCAGTGTTAGCTGAGCTGAGAAAACAATCAGACATATCAATGAAAGTGAAAGCCATGTAAAAGCTACGTAGGCATAAAATTTGTTTTTACTCTTATTTTTTAATATTCATACATCACAGGCCCTGTGCTAATTATTAGCAATATAACCATATGTAGCAAGAGGCCATATCCTTTAGGAAATGATTATCCCTGGTGGAATAAACTCATTCATAAATTAATATTTACAACACATTAATAATTACTATGTTAAGAGTGTAATAAGATACAGAATGAATCTCTCTGTTTCTTCAGTTCTAACTGAGAAACTAGTAAGACATGACAAGGTAGACCTCCAGCCACAAGTGGGGAATTTATAGAAAGAACAAATTAAATTCTCTTCTCATCTCTTGGTCTTCTCATCAAAATTAAAGATGTAAAAAGAATATGAAACAACTGATGAAAGGAATGAAAAGAAACCTGCTTATAGCTCTTGGACTCCTCATTAAGCTCAAGAATATATGAAGCATCTAAGAGAAAAGAAAAAAGAAAAAAACAATAACAACAAAAGCCAAAACCGGTAGAGAGATTTCTTCTGAAAGAGCCATGTCTCCCTCTCCAGATACATGTGATGCTACCTACTCACACAAATCCTGGTAAAAGGGCTTCTAAAGGACCATCTGAAGAAGTTTGAGACAGATTTTCTGCAGTTAGACACATAAAGCTGGCATTAGATCAGTTAAAGCCGGCTGTGGACTGGTGCTGGCCTCTACCTGAAAAGAATCTAAAGGACAAGAGAAATGCTAACTACCTGCTTTGGAAGCAGACCAAGGACAGTGATAACGAAATTTTCCTGTATTCTTAGAGCTTGTCAGGCAAAAAGATACACGAAAAATTTCCACACACTGTGTGGCTATGGGAAAGACATGCATTATGAGACTTTTGGGTTCTGCCCGATATGGTACCCCAGAAGCATGAGGAGACTTCAACAGAAAGTCTGAGTTCGTACTGCCAGCTTGTCCAGGAGCTCTGCTCTGGACATGGTGCATCCACTAACATCAACTGAACTGAAAGAGCCCACCACGGAACTTGTGAAGATCCCAAGAAGTCACCCAATAAGACAGTTAGCTTTAATCAATGCTTCCCACATAGGGGTATGAAATATAACTAGCAACTCGATGAGCACAGAGACACCCAGCTAAGTAAGACTGGTTTATCCCTACCTGCTGCTCCCTCTCTGTGTATCACCCCCAAACTTTGACTTTGACAGCAAGTTGACTAACCAGTAAGGGAAGAGACAAACATGTTGAAAGGATAAAAAGACCTACTAATCCTTCTACTGGCTTCCAGTATGAAGCCAGCTGGAAATAGAAGAGAGAAAAGTATTCAACACAGAGAAGTTTCTTTAATCATTACAAAGGACATGCTAATTTCTGAATCAAGACTGTTACTTGAAGTAACTTCAGAGCCATCTGTTACTTTTGTCAAAACATAACAGCCCTGGAACCTGCTAGAACTTTTATTCTGGGACAGAGACATTCACTCCTATTGAATAAAGTACTGAGGATCAGTGAAAGTCAAGAAGAAAGTTGCATTTGATCATAATCCACATGTTATTTTGCTCAGCAAACCAGTTAAAGAACAAAGCACAATTTATTCTCCAAATATCATTGCAGGTGATTTTATTTTCTTTTATTTGGTGTTTCTGTAATTTAAAAAGGGAAAGAAAACATCACAACGACTTTACCATTTGTGATTTTCATTGATTAATGATTTGCCAAAGTCCTTACTAGAAGGTGCTTTGCTAGGTACCGCAGGTCAAAAAATGGGCAGGGAGACAATTGCATAATATCTAGTCAAAATCCCACATATGTTATGACACTGAATTGTGAATGTTTACAAACTTTGCAATCCCTGTATTTCTAACCACCCCTCCTTCCCTTTCTAACACTGACCTCTCAAAAAAATTTTTTAAAAAAGCCTACCCTGTCACTGATGAGAAGTGACTTACAGTAAACTTTAACTTTGAAAAACACTTTATGCCTACTACATTAAAAGCAAAAATGGTGCTAAAAAGAAGAAGCAGGTGATTTGATAATCTTGAAAAATAATTGAAAAAATTGACAGAGGTATTAATACATTAAAGCAAGGGTATCATGAGTGTTAGAAAAGAAGCAAAGAATGGGTGAGAGGAGGCTAAGCAGTTGAACCTTGGAATTTTCACAGACCCTCCCACACTCCTCAATGTATATTGCTATACAGTTTCCTTTAGAATATTTTTAACATACCATCTCTAAAGCTGAACTCTTCTGTGAAGTTTTATACCCAGTTTCCTGGATTACTTCATAAATTATATCTTTCAGTTATGAAAATATATTGGTTACATGCCTTCCAGCCTATTATGTAAATTTGTTTTATACTAATGCATAGTCTCCCCTCACTGTCTGCAGTAAATCTTTATCTTCTTTTTTGTGAAACACTGCAAGATTATAAATCATAACAATACTAACAAATACTGTTACATAGTCCTTTGCTCTGTTAGGGATCAGTGTCATTAGGAATTCATAAACTTCTCAAGCAATTAATGATTTTTTTAATGAAGAATCTAAAAGACAAGGAAAATTTTATTAGATGTAATTTTACATATAATGTGTAAATAGAGAAATAAAAATTGACTAAACCAAAGGATCTAGGTCTTTTGTAAATTTCATATTTAAGATGGATGCCGTATATAGCAATCTACTAAATACTGCCTTCGATAGTTGATTCCTTGGATCAAGCCTTCATTAGTCAAAAAGAGAAGAGTCATAAGTAATAATTTTTAACATTAGACATCTTTGCAGAAAAAGAAATAGTGTTAAACTGTTTCAGTTTAGTAAATAAAATGAAGTTAGAGATAGAAGAAAACACCAATAGAACTGTGTTGCTTTATAAATGACCTTTTTCTAGGCATATCGAGCTAGAATCATAAGAGTAAAAAGACTATGAGCCCCAGTACTTAGGGCACTTTCCCAAGAAAGAGTAATCCCCAGCCTTCCTCTAGGGGCTCAGGTTACTGCTGTGCCCAGCTAAGGGGCAGCCACAATGACTCTGAGTTATACTCCCAACTGCATTGCCCAGGCCCACCAGTCAGCATTTATACTGTTATTTTTGGCATTTATAGTATCTCATATTGCAAATTCTAGCTATATTGTGAGCTGCCTCCCTGGGTTATCCAAGTAATCTCTCAAGGTACCAATAATTACTTTTTTAGTGTTCTCAATACACAATTATATAGGTTTGAGATGGTTTGTCCCAATTCCTTGTTCCCCATAAGCCTCGTTATTTTTTGTACACAGTTTTGTAGAATACAGGGGTTTTCAAGAATCCAAGTATCATGTTACAATCAAAACATCTATACATTTTACTTTCTGTAGGGAGACTTATTGGTATCAGATACTGAATTATATAAGTCTTTGATTTCCTTTTCTTGAAGCAATTTTTGATAATTACTAATCAGTCCAATGCAATTGTCTAACCCACTTGTCATATTTCTCATGGGAAATTATAAATTTGCATTTTTATACATATGTCAATCTCTTGTGAATTTGGTTAACATATATCAGCAAACAACAGTTTAGTCAAGTCTTAACACCAATAAGATTGAGTTTCTTGGTTTAAAAAACTGAAGATCAGATTGTGACCTCCAAGGACCTAACAGAGATTAACACACCATCCTGTACGGTCTTGACTCAGCAGCCATCTAACCTCATGCAAGATTGATCCGCCTTTCTATTTTGCTGTACAACCTTTTTAAATGTCTAACTTCTGTATTGCAAGAAAAGAGAGACCGATCTTGAGTCAAACACCCAACTCTGAATAAATCAGTTAACTTCTCTCTAAGCCTAAATTGCCTCATGAAGAAACGATAAGATTTATGTACCCATTGCACAAGGTTGCTGTAACTGTTTCATAAACCTATAGCAGTACTTGGGATAGAGATGTGCTTGATAAAGTATACCCATTATTATTTTAATTCATGCTGAGCAACTTATCCCATTAATGCGAGTCCTGTCCCACCATTATGCCTCCAAATTCAGCAGAGCTTTAAAAAGTAAAATGAGAAAAAAGGGAGGGAAGGAAGAATACACTGGGAATTTAGAAGAATGTGGTTTTGAGGTCTGAGACCTTCCTAGTTCCGGTGTATGTCTAACCCCTAGCATACCTAACAGTAAAAATACATATATATATTTCTGTAGTATTGCTGAAAAGAAAAGCAATATAAATAGTATATCTATAAATATCAGATAAGTGGAGTTCTTAAAGAGTCCACAGTAGCTTCTGGGCTATCTTATTGGTAAGACACTATATAAGTCAATTAAAAGACTATGCACACTGTGTTCAAGATTTTTTTAAAAATCACTTTTACTCAAGAATGCAATCTCATATGCATACATTTTAGCCAGGAATTCTTCTTATGTCTTCTTAAATCCAATCTTCATTGCCTGCTCAGAGAGAGCAAATATAGACACATTCTAAAATTATGATAAAAAGCTTACCTGTCTTGAAGAAAATTTAGGAAGTATCTAATATGTATGCTCTTCTAACCCCCAAATCTACAATGTAGTATTGTAAAGATGACTCTGAATTAGTAAAATGATCTTACATTAACACTAATAAATTGTCTGAGTTTGGAAAACGATTAGACCTGTCTGAGCTTATTTTCTCCAAGTAAAATGGGATCAGTAATGTCAGTCATACCCATCGGTTCACGGTCTGGTAAAAAATTACTATGAAAAATTTAATTCATTATAATAGGAAACATAAATGAAAAAGTATATCACCATACTAAAACTGTAATGATTTTTAAATGTGAAATTCGATTTTTAAAAAAGCCCATACTAATAAAAACAGTAGATACAATTAACATGTAATTCAAATTGTCCATACTAAATTAAGCATAAAATCTGTTTTTCTCATCGTACTTTTAAAAGTCTCCATGTTTCAGGGGAATCAGGTTGGCTACTGCAGCCTCAAAAATTAGAGGCAGAATGGGTCATCTAAACCATTCACCCACGAATGCCATCTTCTGAACACAAGCACCTCTAAAGTTCATGCATTTAGCCACATAAATCACTGCTTAA
Source organism: Cynopterus sphinx (assembly GCA_030015415.1). Classification (NCBI taxonomy): domain Eukaryota; kingdom Metazoa; phylum Chordata; class Mammalia; order Chiroptera; family Pteropodidae; genus Cynopterus; species Cynopterus sphinx. Next base: position 29,385,461 of record CM057392.1, on the reverse strand, counting down.
TTCCATGATTGCCGTGTCTCTTCCTGCCGTGCACTCACATTTTGTTCTATTTGTCCGATAAATGCAAGCATTATGTTACCATCTTTCCTCTCCCTGGGATATTTTCTGAATTAAATACACTTAAGAACAAAGTGTTGTTTTAAGTTTCTCCAATTTCCATTCTCACTTCCTTACCATTCCTTGATATATGATGCTTGGAAATGGTGATTTGTCAATTTTAATAGTCTCCAGCCTTTTAAAAACCCACAATGTAATCCTTTCACTCTCTAATTATTCGGCTTGTTCCCAGAGAGAGTTCATTTCTGTAACATCCAGTTTTTATAATTTTCTCAAATTTCAAAGGGAAAAAAAGAAAGAATATGTAACTTTAGTATTAACTGTCATTTCAGTAGCCTGTCTTTGGCACAAGAGCTAGGCTTACATGTTATTATTGCAGCCACATTTGGCAATTAAATTAGCAGCAATTTGATTTTTAGATTATGCTTTAACAGAAGATTGGGTTGGATTTTTAAATTTTATATCTATTAATTCCTCTGTGGGGTCTACTGTGAAGGTGAAGATGATTGTCATTTGTATTCAGTTTGCTGTGTAGCTTTCATTCTGTCTCTGGTGTTTCTTAATCCACTTGCCTTCTGATCATTGTCTCTCTGATAAAGTGCATCATATGAGCATTCAGTGTAAGTGTTCAAACATCTTTTACTTTTCAGCAATCAAAACACCAAGTAAGAGGCTTTACATACTATAGTTTGAGTAGAAATTCTAAGTCTGAAACAACGGCTATATTAAGTCTGATTCTCGCTGTATCAAGTCTGAAACAACAGCTCATCAAGCAGTAATCAGTTCTGGATCCATCCGTTGAATGCACAGCTACATATTTTATATTATCAGGAAGGAATACATGGATTACCCACTGCAAATCACGCGCTATGATTACAAGCCTCCCAAAGCACCACATGAGTGTTTTTTACTGGATACAATCTGACTGCCTAAAACCACAAAATATTTACAAAGATATAAATGCAGACATAAAAGGAAATAACTGAGTCTAGAAGTTAATCAACCTAATTTTGTTATGCTGAGAGAACTGGCTGAATTAAAAAATGGAAGGTTATGGGGAGGAGTAAAATTGATGAGCACTGCTTTCAAAGGTTCCTCTTCCCAGCAATCTGAGAGAAAAAGCATCACTCACCTGATCATAATCTTCCCAAAAGGACCATTTTCTGGTCCTCGGGTATGCCGTGAGTTTAATGCCTCCAAGAAGGTACTCATTCTGTTCGCTCTATTAAGAATGATGTTGTCCAATGTTCTATGAAGACCCAGCTAAAATTTCACAATTTTTGTTACAGTTTCTAATCATTATACTTCAGACTTATTTACTCAGCAGAATTATTTGCTTCCTTCTATATGGCCTCATGTCATTTGGTTTATCCCTCCAGTGTGACATTTACGGTATGGCTAAATAAATACTTGTATATTTTGCATGTATATGCCTCTCTCTCTGAATGAGCTCTTTAAAAGATGGAATTATTTTAGTCATCTTTGTACCCCCAATACTGATAAAGTCTCCTAAATTATCAATATCAACCATTTATTATTAAATTAATTCAAATGCCACTGTTATTTTTAATTAGCTAGCTAGCTAATTTGTTATATTTATGACACCTACTCTGAGCTCTAAATCATCATTTACAACAGCTACTTAACATATCCTTGTAGATGTGTCAAAAGTAGCCAAAATGTAGTATGTCCAAAAATAAGTTCAAGTACTTCTCATCCCTAACATGAATTTGGCCTAACACCTCTTTCTACCCAGTTAATGTCACCATCCATCCAGTGGTGCAAGCCTGAAACTGAGAAGTCATTCTTGACACTTCCACATCTCCATTTCCATCCCATTCATACTCGTCTTGATTTTGCCTGCCAAATATCTTTGAGATTTTCAAGTTTTGCCATTTCAACCACCCTACTTTAACCTTAAACTTCAGAACCACCAATGGGTTTAAGAGAGGTGAACTAAAGGCAATAATTAAAAAGTGAGTAAAATATGAATACATTTGAAAGGTTTTTGATGATGAAAAATAAATTTTTTAAAGAACAAGATGTAATTACAGAATCCTCATCCTTTAGGATTAATCTATAAAGATATGACACTAGCATCCTAAAGTGTGTCCCTCATGACAGCCCCTCTTAAAGAATGTCTTTAGAAGGACAGCTGTACAATTGGCTTTATTCGACCTACCAACAGACTCTGAGCACCAGCTGCAGAATGGACTACTGCTTAAAGGGAGAGAGAGATTTCTATATGCTTCGTGGCAAGGGAGGTTTTGTGGAATGAGAAGAAAAGTCAAGGCTTATGAATTCTTGAGTGTTTCTCTAATGAGTCTTATTTGATATTATCAAATTATCTTAACTGTAGTTTAAACTGTAGTCACATTTTCCTTTGTTAGCCAGAGGTCTCAGGATGGATAACCTCTATCTTATAAGGCACTCATGATCCAATGGGGAAGAGAAAGGTATAAAGCATTTGCTATAATACAACATGACAGGATTATGTTTGGAAAATGGCTTAAGATAGTCAAAAACCAAAAAGATGCAAAACTGCCTTCTCTCTTCCCTCCATTTTTAAATAAAGTGTATAGATTACGTTTGAGGAAATCTAAGTGTACTTATAAGCCCTTTTTACTAAATGACCAAAACAAACATCTAAATAATTATATATAAAAGGCCATTCAAAATATCAGGGCCTTCCATTGATTGTCTTTGTGATTGTGTTGGATTGAGAGATGTAAGATGTAAGAAAGAATCATGAAGTAAAATTAACAGAATTTGGTGACTGGTATGAGAAATATAAAAGCTTAATAACTCTGTGATCTGTAGCTAGATGGTCGATGGTGATGCCCTTTAGTGAGATAAAGAATATAAGGATAGGATTAAAACTTTGGAGGTGGTGATAATGGGAAATCATGAAAGTTCAGTTCCGTATCTGTAGTCTTGAGGAAATTGAGGTATATCAAGAAGCAATTTGATGTACATACATAAAGAGTTGACCCTGAAGACATAGATTTGAGAGACATCAATACATTAAACACAGTTGAAAGAACTGGGAAAATGAGATTACCCTGGCATAAGTAAATTTACAAGTGAAATATAAAGAACCAAACCTGTGTAACTCCAAGAAAATGCCTCCAGCTAGGGGAAAGGAGCACTAATAGAGACCCAGGGAAAAATTCAGAAGGGAGAATTGGCTTGGAAACCAAAAGTGAAAAAAATTTTAACAAGTAGGGAATGAGTAATAGTAGTAAAAAACTGTACATTAGAAGTCAAGTAGTGCTGAAGACAAGCTATGAAAGATAGTAATCATGATTTTGTTAGATAAAGTTTCCAAAAAGCAACAAAGGCCAGTTAAATAAAAATAAAAAAATAAAAAAAAGATGCTAAGTAGATGTGACAATTCAATAGAATCTTACTTGCACAAGGAATGAGAGATACAGTGTCATAACTTGAGTAAGAAATAGCCCAGGGTGATGGTGTTTTAGATGAGAGATTATTTTTTATAAATTGGGTTAGCCCCATTTCCCAATTCCAGAATAGCTGAGGTGGCATTATGATGATATTCAGCAAACCTAGGGACACATAAATCCTGCCTTGATCCAACCACTTCTTTTCTCTTTTGAATTCACAACGGAGATATACGTACCACAACAGTAAAACAATTTAACATTTTTCTTATAAACTAAGATTTCAGTCTTGGAATTTGCATTTTAGCATGCCAAAATTAACATATGGAGAACTTATTTTATATAATATTTGGTATGTTGAAACAGTCTCGTAATGAAGCAGGCTGTACGATTGGCTCAGCTTTCCTTACCTCTCCCCAACCTCCAGAATTCAAACTGAATTTGGTATGCAGAAAGATCCCATTTTCCCACAACACAGTGTATTCTGACCCAAATCATAACTAGGAGATGGCAACTTCCATTAAAGAGTAGCCTGGAAAATAGTCATAGTTAGCTGTCTGAGAGATATCTAATGATGCCACTTATTAGCATAAAATGCTTAAATTTTGTCTAATCTAGATCTTCACTTCTCCTTTAGGATGAAATAAAAGAAGGTGGGCTCCTCCTCACTGAGAAGTCAATTATCATCTCCTACGAAACCTTAGAAATTCTATTATTATTTATCTTTCATTTAGTTTATCTTCATGTTAGGTGACACATCTAGTTTGAAATGTCTAAAGTAGAGTTGTTGCTTTTAGGCAAAAGTCATTATTGACACTTGAGGTAAGAACTCATCTTAAGAAAGCTATAAAAAGTATTAAGGCATGTTTTAAACCTAAATTAAAATATTTTAGGATGCACATTCTTTATAATAAAGAAGCAGTATTTCATGTCTCTAGAAATGGAATGAAATTTGCTTGGATTTTATAATAGTCTATGTATCCATTTACACTATCAGATTGTGCAAATTTGCTCATATTATTTCTAAAACAAAAATTACAGATAGGAGAAATTGCACATTACTACATCTAAATTTGAAGTGAGTTTTACAATGAAAGCGGACAATTTAATTTATTTAATTTTGTAACATAAGATAGAAAAGCAATTTGCTTTTTGGCTATAATTCTATTCAAATGGGTAGGCAATTTGGTCAGTCTTAATTATAGAAGAAATGGTGGTATTAACATAATTATAAATGGCTAACACAGAGGACGTTTTAAATTAATATTAGAATATATGTATTTAATGCTTATACTCAAATATAAATGTATCCTAGGAATAAACCCCATTTTAAATAAAATATTAACACTATATTTCATGAAGATCAAAGGGAGAAGTCAGAAATCTGGACAATTTCCCCTTCTTTCTCATTGCTCGAATCAATCCTTTCTCTCCCCTCATAGACTCTCCCTTAGGATCTAGATTCTGAGTTGGTTGTTTCCTGCCATATGTATCTATATTTCTCACTCTTATCTTTCTTACTCAGAAACTAATATAGGGCTAAATGTGCTGGACAATGGGTCACAGGGCCTGCTGGGCCTCAGCATCCTGTTCACAGATGTCTGTGAAGGTTAAAAATGTTAGGCTGAGTTTTTGCCCGGGGTTAGCCACTTTGGTGGCTGAACTTAGTATCTGTTCTATGGATTGGATAAAAAAGCCTTTCCAGAGATGTTCTGACCAAATAGAATCAATTGAAATTGGATAAACCAAAAAGTCTTTTTTCCTCTAGAATTTAGACTACAAATTACAAAGGGGTTTGACTAATTCATAGCAAGAAGAGGCAAAAAGGGACACACAGGGAGAAGGGCAGCTCTCATGAAAGAACAATTGTGTAAAGCAGAGATCTGAATTTTTTTCTGAAAAGGGCCAAATAGGAAAGATTTTAGGCTTTGCAAGCTATAGGATTGGTATCCGTTTCAACTTATCATCTCTGCCATCATATCAAGAAAACAGGCATGAACAAATATGTAAACAAATGAATGGAGCCATGTCCCAATAAAAAAAGCAGATGTGCTGAATCTGGCCCACAAGCCATCATCTGCCAATCTCTGTTCTGGAGTACTGCTGTCCTCTAGAAAGATAACATGACCCACATCTGCAATTACACATTTTCTAGTGTCCACGTTAAAAAAGTTAAACAGGTAAAATTCATTTTATTAATACTTTTTACTTAACCTAATGTGTCCAAAATGCTATCATTTCAACGTGTCAGAAATAAAAAGAATATTGAGAAATTTTACATTATTTTTAAAATAAATATTAGAAGCCCAGATTACATTTTACATTTAATGCACCTCTTGATTTAGACTAGGCCTTTCACTTAGAACAGAACTTCTCAGTTTAGAGCAGATAGGTTTCAAGTGCTGAATAGCCACCACTGATGAGTAGATATCATGTTGGACCATGTAGCTCCAGACTATGAAAGAGATTATGAGAGTAGCTTGTCTCTTGTGATGCCCGGAGTCCTTAAGATTTTTATTTGAAGCAATTTTCTAAAAATAGCTTGGGACTATCTTGTTACTGGCAGCCCAATTAGCCTATCCTAAAGTGTGAATAAATAAATAAATGAATGAACAATAGAAAGAATGCTAACTGTTAAGTACACCGACCATCCCCTCCCCTCTATTTTTACTCAGTTTACTGTCTTCATTATTTTTTAGGCTGCAAATTTTTTGAGGATTTCTCCTGCATATATTTGTGGTTTAGCAGCTCTCCTATGCTTTTTATTTCAGTCCACAGAGATACTCAATAACTGTTTTTGAGTAAGCATTGAATTGGATAGTCATTATATTTATCATCTACTCACAAAAATGTGTTGCTTTAAATTATCGAGCCCTATTACAGAACTGTCTTAAGTACTAGGTAACTAAGAAAATAAAGATTAAGTAATTTAAGGATTCTGTAAATTAGCTAAAATGTCAACAAGTCAGTCCAATCAAGAAGGAAGGACTCAGAGAGGCAGTCTTCCTTGAGCAGTCCTGCATGCTGCACAAGTATTTCTTAAGCAGATCAGCTCTTTATGGTGGTAAATGGCACAGCCGAGGTGCTGTTTATAAACAACGCTTATAATCATAAAAACCAGGGAGAAAGTTTAAAAACAATAGATAACTAAGAACTAGCTAAATGTTGGGTATTTAAAATTTTCTTCAGTCATTTGAAGAAATTTAAATATCTACATATTTTAGTTTTATTTCAAAGAAACAATCCCAATCAATATCTCTCAATCTATAATTCTGTCTTCTCTAATAAGATAGAGAAATGGAAAACTATTGTCCCCATAAAATTAGGTATCTTCTTTAGCAAAGAAATTTTTTTTTACTATTTGAAGAGGAAAAAGGAGTTTGAATAATTTTGCTGACTCAAGTTCAAAAAAACATGCCCTTATTTTAAGATTGGAATATCTCATAATTTAAAATTCTGAATGAATCCTTTATATATGCAGAATATTTCAAAATCTGTCAAGAACAGAACCTGCTTGCTAAAGAAATGGCACCTTTGAAGTCTTGAATCTGGCTGACCTTTCCTTCTGGCTTATTCAACATAAATGGCTGCAGAGAGTGAGTAAGTGTTGGGGGGGAAAAAGAAGCTAAGAACTCCCAGAATTCGGAAGCGCTTATGAACAGTAGATCATTTCCTTTCATTGAAGGAACCCCTGCCAACGTCTGATCATTCTGATGATTAGTTCAAATTAATCCTAAGTGATTCATTAAGCCAGTCTCCAGTTTATTATGAGGTCTAAGCTGCACACACCTGGAATAGGAAGATAGGACAGAAACCACTGTGTTTCATTTAACATAATACTTTGCCCAAAAAAATGCAGATTAATATCTCTATTTTCATGTATCCTGGTACATGAACAAAAATTCAGTGAAAAATAAGTTATAATTTCTCATAGAGCAATCACAATTGCTAATTCAAATTCAAAATTTATTTACTTGTTTCATTTGATTTTCCAAAATATACATTTTTGGTGGTTGTTATTTTCATCAGATGAAATTGACTCTACACAACTCAGAATGGGAAAATAAGATGATAAAAAGCTATGCTAATCCAAGTTTTTCTTAATGAGGTTGTCATAGGAATATATAACCTATTTATTAAGACCTATTAAATGCTAAAATTATAGCCTACACTATCATTTAACCTAAAATAGAGTCCACAAGTTAGATTTTCTATCTTCCTGCTGGGCAAATAAAGAAGCCGGAACAGAGCTTTTATGTAACTTGACCAACTTGCAGTAAATAGAAAATCTGGATTCATTTACTTGTTCAATCAATAAATATTTATTGAATTTCTTTTCTGAGCTTGACTATGTTCTAAGGTATCTAGCAATGAACAATCCAGACAAAGCCCTCATTCTTATAGAGGAAACTCTAGTACACAGAGGTAGGCAATTAAAAAAAAAAGACAAATATTACTAATAGCAATAGAAAGTGATAAGGTGAGAAATTCATCTGGGCGAAGGTAAAGAGTAAAGGGTTCAGAGGGTCTGGATTTTATATACTGAGGTCAAGCCGGGCTTCTCTGTTAAAAGGACATTTGAGCAGCAACACGAAAAGCACAACAAAGTGCATGTTCTAAGACCAAGAAAAACAAAGGGGTTTGATGGTGAATCTTGCTGATATGTTTGAGGAACATCACAAAGACCCAGGAAGGTCACTGGTCAAGTCACAAAGGGTCTTAAATATAGTAAGGAGAGTTCAGATTGAATTCCCTGTATGGCTGCAATAATCAGGGGCTTTTAACAGAGAAGCAACTTAATCTAAACTTTTATTCTAAGAAGATTATTCTTTAGAGCAATCGGAAGGGATCACTTCATAAATTATACAAATGTCTAGCCATTGTACTGTCTACCTAAAACTAACCTGAAATAATGATAAAAAGATTATTCTTTCTAGTTTGTAGAGAAAAGAGTATGATGGGAGATGTAGGGGTCAAAAAATATAAATGCATGTTAATACAGATCTGTCTGGAAATAGCAATCAAAGTTTGAGAAGGATTCTGATTTTTTAAATATTTTGAAAGTGAGCCAATACTGTAAATAAAAATATTTAATTAATTGAGTTAAGGATTGGCATTTATAATTTTTATAACTTTGCCTTTCAAATTATAGTTACTCTAAAAATATAGATTGAATGAATCAAATAATTTCTAAAGGAAATTTTATTATTTATTTAATTACCTTCTCGATTGTTTATTTAAAGGAATGGCACCAAATGAAGTCCTAGTATAACTTACTTGCTTAATATCTTTGCAAACTGTTTCTGTTGTGTAAGTTATATCCCTTTGTCTCTGGGATTTTCAGAAAAAAAAAATGTACACATTCCTAGATAGGAAGATTCACCCCATTCACCAAATTTCCTCTTTGTAACACACCTTTATTTCAAGAAGGAATCACACATTCTCTCATCATCATCATCATCATCATCATCATCATCATCATCATCCCTTTCCTTACCCTATTCCTCCTCCCTCCCCATCCTCTTCCTTTGGAAGACAGCTGGATGCTCAAAATAACAATACAAAAGTGACTGACTTGTACACACCAGAAAACAAAAACCTTCGTGATTGAGAACAATGAATATGGATGTGGTCTGCCTAAATTCAAATCAAAGCCCTTATTACTTTGGGACCATGGACAAGTTACCTAACTTTTCTGACCAAGTTCTGTCATCTGCGAAATGGAGATAATTTAGTAGTATTTATCTCAAAGGGTTGCCGTGAGAATTAAATAACATATTAACATAAAGGCTGAAGTGATTTTACTCTTTATTCCATTCCCTGTCCCTCTGGAATCATTATCTTTTTTGCCTGCTGTCTAATATTTTTAAAATCATTGTTTCATATATTTTGCCCAATTATAAAACATCAGAAAAAAGAGTAAATATATTCCGTGAGTCTTCAACTTGATCAGAAACAAGTTACCCTGTATGCTCTTATGGTTCACTGTTACATGTCTATTAGATCCTATAGCACAACTAGACTTGTGTTATTGTGTGTAAATGTGCCTTTTCATTATGAGCACTAATTCAGATAAAGGTGTTATATTAGGGAATCTATCACCTATGTGAGCTTAGGCAAGTAAACATTTCTATGAACCTCTACTTTTTTCATTGTAAACTTAAGACAAACATACATATTAATATACACAATATACAATAATAACATATTAAGATAACCACTCTAGTAGCGAAGTGAGTTTTAAATTTGATAATGCACAGATGTGCTTTGCAAGATACTGGAAAACAGCAATCAAGGAGCTTATATTTTAATACATGATTATCAACAGCATATGCCCCAGGTACTATTACTGGTGGGTCAGGTGTCTCAGAATGAGGAATGGGGGAAGATGAGCAGATGCACATGTGGAATCAAAATAAGAAGAGTTAGATTCATCCATCACTAGGTTAAAAATTTTTTTTTCACTGTGTCAATGCTCTTCTTCTTTAAACAGTGTTTGGGCAGGCACTACTTAAAATTTTCTGATTCTTTCCTTTACCTTTCTGGCCAACCTCCATCACATACTCCTTTAAATTTCTGTATCTTTCTTTAGATTATTAAGACAGTAAAGCTATAGGCAATCCTTACAGAACTAAGAGCTTTTATGTATAAATTTCTCTGTGTATGTTCTGATTCATATTAGGTGGATATCAATGTTTCATTCTCACAGCTTATTTTTTAAGCATTGATAACAATTAAATATAATTCATGTGGAAAAATGAAGCATAATATAGAAGTAATAATAGATTTTTTGAAGACATTGATCTATCAGAAATTTAGTCACCCTATCATTATTAAGAGCTATAGGAACATAACTTTCAATATTGCATTGGAGTTTTTACCAACAAATTATTTGGCAATGTTGTAAGAAGCAAAACTTGTATCTTAATCAGAAGCTTAAAGTAGTAACATGATGCAAATAAATTTTATTTCTAGAGTTTTATTAATTTAACCATATGTGGCATTATTAAATATAACAATATACAACAGCAGTGATTCATCTTTGTAGATCCCTATGCAAATACATGCTGAAGAGTATTACACACACATACACATTTTATATGTATATGTATACACATATATGTAACAGGTATACACTATATTGACAAATAGGGATATACACACCTATATATTTTAACTTAACTAAGACTGATAATGTTTGCAAATTAAGTGAAAATAACAGAAAACAGTATGTCTACAAGAGCATCTTTCTGGTCCAGATCTTTTCAATGTTTTGAAAGCTAAAAGAGAATTATCATGTCACTTTCTAACTCAGGGTCACTTTTTATGTTGAGTTTGTATATTTCCTGAGGACTAAGGTGATACCTGAAGCCCACTGCTCTATCTCAATTAATATCTGTATGTATATTTCAGTGTCAGTCAGTATTAAACCACAGAAGCAGAACCAATAGTAGGTATATAAAAGAATTATTGCAAAGAATTGTCTTACACAATTATGGGACAAGTCCAAAATCTGTAGGTCAGGCTGTCAGGAAAGGCAGGTTGAAACTCACAGCACAAGCTGAAGCCACTATCCACAGGTGGGATTTCTCCTTTCAGGTAAGCCTCGGCTCTACTTTCGAGGAAGGTTTTTTCATACCAATTGTTTCAGGCCCCTGGATTATCTGGGATAACCTCCCTTACCTAGAGTCAATGATTATAAGCTATAGTCACATCTACAGAATACCTTCACAGCAACATCTAGATTCATGACTGATTGAATAACGAATGGGACTGTAGCCTAGCTGAGTTGACACATCCAAAGACCATCACAACGCATGGACTAGAAAACTGAGAGTTTTGCCAGCCCTTTCTGTTTCTGAGCTCATACATCCACAGATTACATCCATTCTAAGGTGCTATATGAGTCAGAGTTGTAAATAGTTTGCAGCACTCACTGTTATTAACCAAAGAAGAAATTATGTCTAATTGCTAAGGCGAAAGGTTGTTCTTGATTTTTTTTCCCTCTCTGTTTTTCCAAGAACAAAGCATGAATGGATGTGTGGTTTCTTCCAATGCAGTGCTATTATTCAAAGATCGCTCTCCAGTAATTTATTCATTAACTGTGGGAAGAAAATAATTTGAGTCCTCATATTGTACTGCACGCATCAAAGAACAGTTCACCCTATGGCTACCGATTATGACAGGCAATTGTCTAGTAGTAATTGGAAAAACTGTACCAGGTCCATAAAATAATGGAACTGTAAAGGACTGTTCCATATAGTGATCATGTGGATTACTGTTATAGAAACAGAGAAGATGAAAAATGTGGCATGGGGATACAGAGACGGAAAATGAGAACCATATAGAAAACCCCTTGCTCCTGTGTGAATATACAAATTACATTAGGAGGAAACAGTAATATCTCCCTGGAACTCAAGATCCGAGACTTCAATTGTAACATTACATGTCTTGATTTAATAAAAATGTAGAGGAGGACACACAGGTAGAAAATGATTTAAAACTTTCTTGCAGTTTTGTTTTGCTTTTTTGCATAAAATCTCCACTTATTAAACCTAATTATTATAGCAACCTCAGTCTGTCACTAACCCTTACCCTGTGTTTGTTATCCTGGGGTTTTTAGATATTTAAGGTATCCCTGAATATGTTTCAAACGTGTTTGTGAAAGAATACTCCAATTTTGTAACATGAGTGTCTGTGCAGTTTTCTAGGGAGAGGGTTTACCATTTTCTTTAGCTTCCCAAAAATTCTATTACTTTAAAATGACTAAGATACACTTGGGGCATAAGCCCATTCTCATAGCTAGGCAGTTGTAATTGAATTTCGAATATTTAAATTCAAAATCCCAATGATTTAGGGTGTGATTTCATCTCTCCTAAATTTCATTTTCTCACCTACAAAATCAGAATGAAAATATTTTCTTGAAAGGGCAGGGAAGAGGAGCTTGGGTCTTCTTCTCTGAGAGTTCTTTCTAAGAGCCTAGAAATATTACTGAAGAAGAAACTGATACAAATGCCCTACTTTGTTTGAATCAAGTTTCAGTTTTAGTTTCAGTTTTAGCAAATGCTAGTTATAACAGAAATTTCTTTACCCCTTAGTAGACTATAATTTCTAATGTTTTAATGTAGGTATTTCTTTACCCCTTAGTAGATTACAATTACTGAAATATCATATATGTTTTTAAAGTTTTTTAAATGTCCGTAGTATTTTAATTTTTCATTGTTTCTGGATTTTTCCTTCCTTTATAGCCTTGTAGGGGAGTAAAAGTATCATTTACCTCTACTCTTCTAGGTTCTAGGCTGGGACCCCTTCTAACAAAAAACAGATTAACAAGAGAAAATCACATAAATATATTTAAGTTTTATAAGACACAGGAACTTTCATAAGGAAATAAAGCCCCCCAAAAAGAGTTAAACCTGAGTGTTTAATACTAGGTTAAGTGAATAGTATAGTCATGGGAAAACGTGATAGAACAAAGAATATGAGCTAAGTGTAGTAAATTGGGGAAATTTAGCAAGACCTGTTCTTTCAGATTTCTCTCTGTGTCCCTTCCTCTTTGGAGATAAGGATGCTCCTTTCCTGCAGGTACACAGAGAGAGTGCCTTTCACAGGAGGGATTTTTGACCCCTTCAGATGAAGGTCAGAAAGTCCTTCCTGTACATAGTTTCTCAAATTTCTTCAGCTTAAAATATTCAATATGTCAAGATGCCATATTTTGGGGTACAGTGTCCTGATTAGGTGATAGCATAATTAAGTGGGGTAACAAAGATGACTTAATGTCACAATGGCCTTACCAATCTCATTTGCGGACATGAATGAAATAATTCTTACAAATTTGCTGACCCCAATGTAACTACGATCTTTCAGTTCTACCTTTAAAATTCTCTCACAGCTGGCATGTTTCCAAAGACTTCAGTGAGAGACAGTGATCCCATCTGGACAACCAACTGCCCCATCCCTCCCTGCTGAGCCAAAGCCTGGGCCACTATTTGCCACTGCCATGCTACTGCTCTGCACTCGCTCTACCATGATGTGTGGTTGGGATCAGACATTCGCAGTAACTCTGCCCTCACTGTGGCTGATCTCCACTGCAGAGGCAGACTTCTGTCACACTCATGGTATTTGGGCTTTCAACCTGCGGATGCCTTTGCCTTGCCTTTACAATTTTCTGTGAGGTGAAAAGGGGAAACAGCATACTCCTTTCTATTACGATGGTCCCACAGAAGGGCTCCTTGGGCCCCACGGTGCTGAAAATTTTTGAGTCAACTCTTTGAGTTTTACCTACTGCCTACTGTTTCCTAGGGTACAAATGTGTCCACTGATGTAGATTCAGAACACATACCCTGTGCTGTAACCACCATTTCTGACTGACAGTTTCCTAGACTTGGATAGCCAGGTAGATATATTTAGATAGATATAACATAGATTAGATATAGGTATGGTTATGGGTATAATCATGTAGATGTAGATGTAGGTGTGGATGTGGGTGTGAACATGGATGTGGACATAGACATAGCCATAGAAGTAGACACAGACTCATACATTTCTGGGTCCTTACTGATATTTTGGAAATGTCAAGTGATATGTGCCCCTAAACTTTTCTGCATTTGCCTCTAACTTAACTGAGACTTGCTGTTGCATAAAAATGATATATAGATGATGGACAGGGACACAGAGATATAGATAGAGATTGAGACAGACAGAGACAGAGATAGAGGTAGTGAGACATACATATATAGTGTCAGCGATATAGATAGATGGTAGATACAGATATAGATAGATTAGATGATATTTAGATATAGATGATATAGATATAGAGATAGAGATGATAGATAGAGATAGAGATAGAGATGAGATAGAGATAGAGATGATAGAGATAGAGATAGAGAGAGATTAGATAGATATATAAATATAGATTAGATATAGATACAGATACAGATAGATATAGATATAGATGATATAGGTATAGATGATAGATATATAGATAGATGATAGATTAAATATAGATTAGATATAGATATATAGATATAGAAGATATAGATAGATATAGATATAGATTAGATATAGATATAGATAGACATAGACATAGACATAGACATAGACATAGACATAGACATAGACCGACAAAAAAAAATTTTTAAATCAAAACAGGTTTTTCAAAGCTCAAGAGGAGAATGTGAGAAGGACCTGAGTGCAGAGGTAAAAAATAATGCTCTCCAATAAGACTTATTCACATACTATGAATCCTGAGAAGAGTCCAGATCTATTGCAGTTCTAAAAAATGAATGAAACCTAAGGAACAAAATCAAATCCCAAAGTTCCATGTTTTGTTGTTCATTTGGCCCAACTTTCACTGTTCTGTATTAGTGGCTAGAAACATCTTTCTATAACTTCTTGGGTCAGAACATTAGAGAGCATACATGCATTTGCCTACTACAAATATACTCAAAGTACTTCTGCTATACTTCTTTGGTCCCATATAAATTCCCACAGCCATGTGTATATGCTTATGAAGTTTAAAGAAAATAGAGATAGAAATGTAAAGCAGATTATATATTTTTTCACTGATTCAGTTGCCTGATTCTTACAATCTTACCATAATTTTTATAAATTGCGGATTAATGCTCTTTTATGACCAATTTAAGAATTAGATGAAAATATATAATAGAAGGGACAATCACTATATGGATGGAGGCCAGGATAACACCTGGTTATTATAAAGTTTGATGACACCGCATATCCTAAAAGTAATTTAAGTGCCACCTCCCACCAAAACAAAACAAAACAAAATGAACAGCAAAAGCAAAAAACTTCTATTATAACCTTGCTTGAAAATTTCCACCACTGGGACCTTCTTTTTCTCTTTGGTTTTTTAAACAGTATATATATATATATTTTTTTTTTTTTTGAGAGCAATTTCAGGTTTATAATAAAATTGAAAGGAAAGCACATAAATTTCCCATATCCTCTTGCCCATACACATGCATAGCCTTCCCCATTATCAAAATCATTCCTCAGAGTGGTACATTTTTTACCCAGGATGAACCTACATTGCCACATCATAATCACCAAAGTCCAAAGTTAACCTTGGAGCTCACTCTTGTACAGTCTGTGAGTTTACACAAATGTATGACACTAATGTATGACACAAATGTATTTTCACTGACTTAAAAACCCTCTGTATGCCACCTATTTATCTTTCCCCCACCCCAACATATGGCACCCACTGATCTCTTTCATGTCTCCATGCTTTTGCTCATCTTTTCTTAACAGTCTACTTGATATAAGTAGCTTTGCAATGGTCTCAAGTCTGTCTCTCTTTAATTCTCTCTTCTGAAGCAACACATATTGAGTCCACTCCTTCATCCATATGATAGCCTTTCAAATATTTGAAGACAGATATCCCATGCCTCCTGAGTTTTATCTTCTCTCTCACATGTTTCAAACAGCCTTATCAGTATCATCACCTTCACGAAGATACACTCAAATTTGTCAGTAAGATTTGTAAAGCATGTAATTTAGATTTACATCTACAACTGCGAGTCCTGGAGAGCACAGACTATGTATAACCATCTTTGCAGGCCCAATGTGTCTTACCAGTAATGAGCAATGAGCTCGAGCTCACTTGTTGGATGAACAAATAAATAAAAGAAACTACTTTTAAAATATCCTTCTAATATAAATTACCTTTAACCATTTACTTCCCTATATGATTTCTTCAACCAATTTTAACGTCCAAAAAAGACTATAATCAAATAGACAAGAAAGTAAATTAGTTCTCTGGAAATAAAAATCCTAAGAGGTTTAGTATATAAGCTGTAGTTTTTCTCTTTATCTGGCTAGAGAACTGGATGGTGTTTGTGCCATCCTGGAACTGCTTACTATCCAAAGAAGGTTTTGTGCTTTGTGTTTTTGTTTTTTTAATGCATTGCAGGGGTTTTACAAAATGAGGCCTACCATGGCATTATAATTTATAAAAAATACTATCATTAGGACCACAGAAAAAAACAAGGACCGAAAGAACCACCCCCCTCTCCTGGGTACTAGTCTCACAAAAAGGATTCCAGGCAGTTGGGAAGTTTACCCTAGGTGAAGGAGACAAGGCATCTGGGACTTATCTGGCCAATCTGTGGATTCTCAGCATGGGAGCATGAGTTGGGCGAGTACTTGACAGACACAGTCCAATTCTCACCAGCCTCAGGGGAACTTGTTACAAATACCTCAAGAGAGGCAGCTCTAAGAAATTGAGAGACTAGGCCTAATAAGAGGTTCCTCTAATATATTCCGGGAAGCAATATAAGAAATCGAGTGAAAGGAAAAACTCAGTAGGGACCACAATAAGCTGTAACACAAGTGGGACAAAGCTTTTCTCTCTCTTGAGCAAAAGCAGCATGCACTGTGATGTGCATGACACTAAAGAACTTTGTGCTGATGATCTTGATGGGACTAGCAACAGTCAAGTCACTACTTACTGGCCAGGTAAAGGTTAAGGCACAAAGAGAGCCACCAGGAAATAGAACAAAGATAACCAAACTGAAAGTAGGTATGTGAAATAAGTGTGTGAAAATAAGCGTAGAAAATTATAAATATGAAGTTCAGAATCATATTTACTAAGTTCAAATCATCTACTAGTTACTAACTAGGTAACACTGGATAAGATCTTAATGTCTGCTCTTCATCTTTTTTAATTGCAAACTGAGATTATAATGGCACCTATGTCATAGTTTTGCTGTAAGTACTACATAAATTTATTTAAAGTGTCTGCATATAGTAGGCACTCAATGAACCTATTACCTATTATTAATACTATTGTCCTAAAGTAAAAACAACCTAAATCTTCCATCATAGGGACTAAGCTGAGTAAAAATGATAAAACAATTCATTGTAATAACAGGCAGCCATTGAAATTATACATGTAATAGAAAATGGGGAAATGTCTCTCTATCCATCCATCTATCCATCCATCCATCGATCCATCCATCCACCCATCCATCTATTAACCCGTTATTTTTTATATTTAAATAGCTGTTATACAACAAATATTGTTTAAAGATTTCCATCATAGCTTTCCTCAAATAAAAGAAAACGGGATTTTTTTCTCCAACTCTCCCACTTTCCTAGACTAGTGAATGATTTAGTAGAGAATGAAAGTAGAACAAAGAGGAAGATATATTTCTCCATACAGAAAAATGGTACATATTTAGGAGCTGTCACCTGTATCTAGGTAACATGAGAGACAAGTGTGAGAAACTAGGAGTATGAGACTATGTTCTAGACAATGAAGCCCAATAAGATAACAGCTGATACCAAAGGAAGAATATGAAAAACAAGAAACTCCCCTAGGAGAGTACATGGTTGATGAGATTTTAGATATTAATAGCTAATTATCTAATATTTTTTGTTTTGTGTTTTGTGGAGTGCATACTCCACAACCTTCATCCTAGCCTCTAATTGACACGACTTTGTGTTAGTGTTGCTTTGGGTAACTGAAAGAAATAGGAATCTGTTCCATGTTTGAATCAATATAGCACAGACAGGAGAGTGCAATCATGGGGACCGAATATAAGGAACTTCAGATTTGAGCAGTAATGGAAAACTGGAGTGTGCACTAAACAGGCTGAAAAATTTGCAAAACCTCTGAGAAGCTCTTGGAATTGCTCCCTTGAGTAGTGCAATTGAGCTGTTTTATTAATAATTAAAGGATAGGCTCTTACTATTTAGCTGGATGGCTGGGGGAAGAGGACATCCATAAGCACCTAGAGGACATTTCTGTAGGTACGTGTGTAGGGCTGAGCATGCACAGGAAATCCCCTTAACTTTGGGGGAGGGAGGGAAAGTCTTAGGGAATGTGTCCTGAGATGTGATGACATTTGGAATGTTTTGGGAGATAGGCTGGAAGTACTCTGAATTTCAATCACGTAAATAACACGAAAAAAGACTCAGAAACATGAGAGAACATAAAGGATTTTGTATGTAATGCTTTATATAAACAGCTTATCATAACACATGATTCCTATTTGTTTTATGGGGAAAATTAAAATACAAAAACACTATTATCAGAACTTTGTAAAACAGGTTACATATATAAAAATATTTAGAAAACACTGTGCCTGTGGGCACTGGACTATGTTATATCTAAATTATTCCATGCCAAATTGAAAGAGTTTTTCTTACACTATGCCACATGAGTAAAAGTGCCTTGAGATGGTTCCATACCCCAGTCTTTGAGTCTTCTAGCCAAGATCCCAAACATTGTGGAGCAGAAACAGTCCACCCTCCCTGTAACCTGTCTCAATGGCTGACCTATAGCAACCATGAAAGATAATACACAACAGGCTGTTTTAAGTCATTAAAGTCTATGGGTAACTTGTTATGTAATCAGAGTAACCAGAATGACATATTTAAATATTTACAATTAGGACTAACCAATAAATCCAAGTTCACATAGTGACTATATTTACAAACTATATAATTGTTATATTTATATAGAGTTACAGTAGTCACATCTATTTTCTCATTTAAAGAAATATAATACAGTAAGTACAAGCTCCGAATCTAGGAGTCTGACTACCTGGGTTTGAAATCTAGCTTGCCACTCACTAACTGTATAACTTTAGAAGAATTAATTAACCTCTGTATGTTTATTTCTTCCTCTGTATAATGGGTATAATGAAAATGCCAACCTGAGAGGGTTGTGCTGATGATAAGGAAGATACAACATGTAAAAACCTCACAACTTGACTGGAATAGAGTAATCACTTATTAACTCACTGAATGTTAGCTACCATTCCTATAGCATTCTTCTATTTGTTCAACAATACCATGAAATTAAGAATGAATATTATTCCAACTTTATAAGTAACAATTGAAGCTCAAAGAGATTGAGTATTTTGCCCAGGGACACACAGCTAAAAGGCAGCAAAGCTGGAGATCAAATCTGAGTCTTGTAACTCTAAGTCCTATTTTAATATGCATATGCCCGAACTTTACAGCAGCCTTATTTAATCAGAATGCATCTAATTTAAACATGATTCTAGGAGAGGTTGTTACATACAGGAAAGTTTGGAAACCACTGCAACTAACAAATATGGAATTTTCACAAAAGAAAAATTAAATATATATTTTTTCTTTTTTGAAAGCTTTACAAGAAAAAAGATAACTCTCTGAACTTTTCATATATGTAAAATAATCCATGCTGAGCAGATTTTGTCATGAGATCCCCAAAGTACTTTAATACATTCATGCCCCGTGAAAGACAATTGTTCCATTATTGTAGGTTGCCTTTAGTTGACCATGTGAGAACAAGAAGATGAGCTTATCCCTGGGTGACAGGCTGCCCTGTTGCTTTCTGGCAAAGATAAATTGCCATAAGTATTTCGAATTTGTTTATCTTGCTGCACACAAAGCTATAGAAAGTTTCTTGTGCCTGCTTTCCTGAGACAGGCAGAACTCCAGTAACCCCAGTGGATTGTCAATTATTATTACAAGATGCTACTGATGAGCTCCCCACGAGCTATATTAGGGGCACAAGTTACAACACCTGTGGATTCTGGCAAGCATAAGCAGCCTTTGATCTTTTTCCACTTCTCATTAAGACTCAGGAATGTGCTCAATGTGGCTACAAGCACCCTTATCTCACTTTGTCTGTGAACTCTAACTTTCACTTTATTATGTTATTTGTGACCACTACTGTGTAATACACAGACCACTGCTGCATTGACAGTGGAGGCAAGGGAGGGAGACAGAGAGAAGGTGCTCACTCTTCAAGGCTGTGTGAGAGCAGTGGGAAGGGGAGGAAACAAAGCAGGACACAAGAACAGAGATGTTTCCCCATACCAAGGGGTGATTTGCATAAAGGTCCTCAGCAATAAAGGGGCAAAAACTTTTTTTGGGGGGAAAGGGGTGCTTATGCATCTTGACAAGAGTCCAATGCCTTAGAATGGAATAAAAATGTGAGTTTGGTGAGTGACATGAAAAGTTTATCATTGAAATACAGACAGTTGATATGGTTTGGAGATAAAACAAAAACTCTTTGAAAGTGACCTGAGACAAGAAGACCTCTTAAATATTTCCATATACTAATTAAAAGCCTACTTGGCGTGGCATTTATTTGAGTTTGTAAGGTTCACCATTAATTATAAAAGGTAATCACACACACAAAAAAAATCACGTGTCTGAAATCATTTGAAATACTACAATACACACATTCCCATTAATATAAA
This sequence comes from Cynopterus sphinx, assembly GCA_030015415.1. Taxonomy (NCBI): domain Eukaryota; kingdom Metazoa; phylum Chordata; class Mammalia; order Chiroptera; family Pteropodidae; genus Cynopterus; species Cynopterus sphinx. The sequence continues at coordinate 29,364,781 of CM057392.1, read as the reverse complement.
TGCTTTTTTTTAGGTCTCTTTATTGTAGTAATCCCTTTCAAAGCTAACACAGAAATGGTCGCCTCCTGTACAAATGTAAAAGGACTGGCTCCTGGATCAGCCATTTACTAACTGTACATAGTCTTAAGACAATTATTTTTATGTCTTGACCTTTTATTTTCTCATCTGTAAATAAGGATTGTAATGGCAGCCTACTCTAGGAAGGGTGTCTGGATTGCCCTTTTATGGAATCGACCACACTTAAAGTCCTGCTCTCACCTACAAGTCCTTCTTGTCAGAGCACCCACCATGCTTCCTGCCTCCCACTCACACTCTACGTTGTACAGCTGTATAACCAGTGAACACTCAGTACATACTTTTGATTGAGTAAAGGAGAAAAATCTTGTGTAAATATGGTGTATTACCACCATATTTACAGAACATGAAGTTGAAGCTACAAATAGTTAAGTAATCTTACTGGGATCCAAAATTAAATGGTGAAAAATCCAGGATTTAAACCTCATTCTTATATCTTCTCATTCTACCATGTAGATTTCAACAGGATGCAGTTTCCAGACAGGAAGCTCACAGAGCATTTTAGGCTTTGCCTATAGCTACTATTATATTCTTCCTTGCACTGTGAGGTGCCAGCACTTGTCTTACCCGTGAATTCAGTTCAGGATTCCTTAAGGACAAGACCTCACATTTCTGATCTTTGTATTTGAATTCATAGTGCCTAGTTTAAAAAATATTTGTGGAATTGAGAAATTTAGCTTTCTAAAGAGATTCCACGAATCCCTTTGGGTTGGTTTAACTTGGTCTCTATCTGTGACTTTTTATTATGCCTTTTTTTTACAGCAAATTCAGGGTCCCTCCCATTCTCTTACATTTATCATAAAATTTTATGTAGTTTCTGCACAAATACTACCTTTTTCTCTCCATGGTTTATATATTCCATTTTGTCTCATATTTTTGAAGAATTATGAGAAACTATGAAATAAGTTTTACTAAATTTATCCTCTGCTGAAAGTCTTTTCTACAAACAACCTATAAATGCAAGTTTAGAACATGTAAAACAAACAGAGAGCATTATTGAAATTATTTGTTTTTCAAAAGACATTTAAAAATTCTATTCTCTCCAACTTTCTGATATTTTTTTGGATATTCCTGGTTAATTCAAATAAACTATTTACTTTGTGTGGCAGAAAAGAAAGTTCGAATTGTCCTATTATGACCCCTGCATGTAGTAGTTTAAATTTGATTTTATAGAGCCTTAAATGGTTTCCTAAGCTATTTCTAATTCATTCGAATTATCTGAATTAGAGGTCCATTAACTTTCATTAGGCTGTCTCAGAAGCTGACTACTGGCAAAATGCCACACTCCTGGAGCTTGAGGGGTAGAGAGAAATGAGGGACTAACAGAGTGGAGAGACCAGAAATAAAGGTAAACCTCCACCAAGATCTGGGCCCACGTTCTCTTCTGTATTCAAATGAACAAGACTGCAATTCAACTAGTACTTTCGGCATTAAAGCATCAGGATCCAAGAAAACTTAGTAGAATGCAAGGGATGGGTTTCCCAAGATGGCTCTATGTTTAGACTATACTTTTGTAAGGGCTTAGCATGACTCTAAAGCTTCTCGATTCTGCTCATCCAAACGTAGCAAAAAAACGAAAAGATGATTACACTGGGAGCATCATGACATTTTACAGTGCCAGGATGATGGAGTATCTGCTTAGTTAAGAAGTTTTACCTGCACAGTTGCTGCCGCTAGGAATCCATCACTAATGAGTTCAGGCCCATATATCATAGCTAGAAAGCATGTGACAGGTTTGAGTACCATCCAAGTCCTGGCATTTCAGGACTGTACTCTAATTTCCATCAGAATTTCTCAGGGTGTACGTGATCTTTACAGAGAAGGGGCAGTTGGCAAGTGAAGACATAGGAACAATGAATTATAATTAAAATGTAAAACAAAACGACAATGAAAGCAATTGTGTTTAGATCCAGACCTATCCGAATTAGAGTCTCAGGTCAGCCATCTCCATCCAGGCCTTGTGTGAGTAAATTTAATATCATTGAGCCTCAGCTTTACTATCTGAAAATGGATGAAGTATTACCCACCATTAGGGGATTTTTCAAAGTACTAAATTAGAAAATGAATATAGTGACAAGAACAGAATAGGTCCCCAGAACATATTTGCTGCTGCCTCGTGGTTGTAGTATATTGAAACAGTTACCCATTACCTCACCCTTAGGATCCAGGAGAAAACGCCATGAGTAGCTGTGAGTTCTAAAACTCAATGAATTTTCTAAAGTTTTCTCTGTAGAAAGTAGAAAAGTACTTATGAATTTAAGTAAGAGGAAACATACTTTTTGTGCAAATATTACTGTATCAATTTGCCAGTAAAACAGTCTCTCAGAAAATGAAGACACATTGCCAAATTCAATGTGTGTGGAGTCATGCACAATAAACCTCTGTAATCCTACAAAAAGAGTCATTCTAGCAAACATAATGAACGTGCCTTTTGTTTGTTTGTCTTTCCCTGCTGAATGTCTACATTTCCAAAGGTTTGCACCTGTAAGTATTTTTGAATATTTATTTCCCATAGTGATGTCCAAAGATGTTTTGTTCTAATCTAACAGTGTAAACATTCCCATGAGCAAAGACTTCATGTGGTCTCTAAAGACAGCCTCTAAATTAGTTGTAGCAGCTTCCTTTAATGTTCTTATTTATTCATTCAAGAAATATTTTTAAGTGCCTTCTGTGAGGCAAGCACTGTAAACATAATAGCGAACAACATAGAAACAGCCTGCCTTTACAGCTCACTCTTATCTTATGTTGGCCTACTACTAATTCTTAAAAACACCTTTTGCTAACTACTGAAGACAATAATATTCTCATACAAAATTAAAAATATATAGCATAGAATGGAAGCATTATCATCCTCTTTTCTACAAAATCATCACCATTAATAGTCTGGTATGTATTTTTCCACTTTTTCTTATTTACCTCTCTATATATTTATATATCATTACTTTTTCAAAATGGTATATTATGCAATCTTTAATATTTAGCATAATGACTAAATCATGGTAATTATTAAATATATTTCCTTGTAATAAAGTTTGCAGGCTCTGAATTAACTTTAAAACAAAAGGGTTGGGAACAAAACTTTAAGCTTTAAAAAAGTCAAATAGTCTTTGCAAAGTCATGAAAGGAAATTTTACATAGAGCTGCCAGCTTTAACCTGATTATCCTCTTACCAGATGGCAGTTATTCTCCAAATTTTAAAAGATGGACTGACTTTATCAAACAGGGCTTCTTAAAGAAAATTTCAGTGATGTGATAAATCTTCCTCCATCTTGCCAAGAAGTGTTCAAATGGATTATTTTTCAAAGGAGGATTTTTTTAAAGCCATTCTAGATTATAGGGAAGCTGATTTCTTTCTGTTTCATTCAAAAAATTGAAAGACAAGTCAAAATCATTTTAGAAGAAAATGCCATTTTATATCAAACCATTTCAGGCAATTTTTACTTTTCTCACAATTCCCGTGTAGGCTTTTATAGCATAGGGTTATAGAAGACTGTCATTTTTAGTCCTATCTATTTTTACAAAAGTGAAAGTGGTTATATGTAAAAAATGAAAGCTCCATTCCTTTAAAGTAAGGCTAAATAATTTTTAAAATATTTCAAGCTAAGTGCGACTCTCAAATGCTTTCAATTTCAAGGAATACCGTGGCCTTCACTTATCAATAGGCAAAAGTGATAACAGTGTGTTGCCAATTATCTTTTATTGCTTTTGTCATTTTTCAAAGGTAAAACTGGAATTAAAGGACTTCCTTTTTAATTGCAATAAGAACAGCAAACTTTCTTTTAATCCAAAGTTAGGAAACTTTGTTCATTTCCTACTTTTTATATTCTACCATATGTGAAATATAAACAGCTAGTTTTTAAATTCATCTTTGTAGACTCAGAAAGACATCAAAAATGGTCAGAACTAATTCTCCTATTTGTATAAGTGAAGAAACTCAGGGAGGTGACCAAGGGGTAGACCGACACCCTCAATGTGCCAATTACTCTATTAGGTGTTCTATTTCACCTCGTTTAAATCTGATAAACAACTGAAATCAGGGGCCTTAGGCCCAGTTTATGATCACTTGTCCAAAGTCACAAAAGTGATTTAATTGCAAAACTGAGACTTTTTCTAGAGAATTTTATCTCAATACAGAGCTCTTCCTGCTATACCAAACTGCCTTATATCACTGATTGATCAAAGGCTTCTATGACTATAAAGACAGTCTGAATAGAATCATAGTGTCAAAGATGAGATTTAAGACCAGATACTACAAACATGATTTTGTCTGTGATATAGACTAACCTATTATATATGGATTAGATATTATCTCTATTTCGGAACCACCTCTATTACCATAGAGAAAAGGTTTATGACCAAACAGTTCAATGTGGTTGAACATATGGCTTAACTGGCTTAAGCCAAAAGCTAGAAAATGAAAATATTTTTGTGGCACGGTTCAATTCAACCAACCTAAATCTTTATATATTGAACAATTTATTATGAGCAAGAGTATGGTATGTTTACAACCCTATACTTTAAAATAATCATCCAAATTCAAACCTAGATTTTTGCTACTTCCTCGTCTCACTTCTCTGTATCCTTGACACTTGGGTCAGTTATTAACCTAAAGAATGTAATTAAATATACTCACTAACTATTTACTAAGCATCCACCATGGGCTAAGGAAAGCGCTAGGTCTGGAGAGAACAACAAAGATTAAGATTTGTCAGTCCTCCAGGAGTTTACAGCCCAGGATAGAATATAGGCATACACATACAATTATAAAACTGTGATGGGGGGCCAAGAGGGATGAGTAGGCACACCACAGAGGGTTGTTACAGCAGTGAAAATACTCTGATACTGTAATAGTGGATAATGTCATTATACATTTGTCCATATATCATAATGTAAACTATGGACCTTGGCTGATAATGTTTCAATATAGGTTCAGTTCATCAACTGTTAACAAATGGACCATGCTGATTGGGATGCTGACAATGGGGAAACCTAAATGTGTATGGGAACAGGGGATATGTGGGAAGTCTCTGTACCTTCTTCTCAATTTTGCTGTAAACCTAAAACTGCTCCAAAAAAAAGTCTTTAATAAATTAAAAATTTAAAATTTAAAAAATAAAAACCAACCCTCTGTGATAACTACTACAGTAGACCTAAGTACCGCATATTATGGAATATGAAAATACATAAGAAGTTGCCTAATTTAGATGAGAATATGGTACAGCTTCTTATACAAAGTTTTATTTATTTTTATACACTCTTAATATAGAGTAATGTTGTTCATTTCCTATAAGGTAAATACAAATATTTAAGAAAAAATTAAAACAAACAGGCCTTTCACTGAGTATGTTCCATCCAGCTAGCTTTATCCCCCAACATGCCCTCTCCTGCACCCTATAACCATATGAAGCTATTCAACTCTCCTTCACAAACAGACCAGGTTCCTTAAAAACCCATAACCAAGTTTACTCATCTCCTCCCCCTGACTCAGCAGAAATGCATCTATCCATCCTCTAAAACTGAAATGAAATATTTCCTGTTATATTTCCCATCTCTTCACTTCTTTCCATCCTAAGATCTTTATTCATTCCCCTGTGATCCCACTGCATTCTGAACACAGCCAGCCATGCTATAGGGCTTCTCTCATAACACAAATTAACTCCAGACTTCCGGAGCATCTCACCCACCTGTGCATTCCCAGCTCCTGACCACATTACTTGTCCTATGCCGGGAACTAAACACTCATTAAACTTGGAATAACTGACTCCTGTGCTTGAAGGGCTTTGACCTAATCAGAGACACTAATTTATAGAACTGCAGTGCTGAAATAAATATAAGACTTTAAAATAAATCATCATGGGAATTAAATTTAGGGGCCCAAGAAGCAGCCTTTTGAGTATGACTTGAAGAGTACAAGCAGAGCTACTTCACTCAGTTTGCCGTGAATAACAGTGTTATGCAGAACTGTCAGTATGACAAATAAGAGGTAATGAGAAAGGCAAGTATATTTTTCAAGGATATACAATATTGTATCACATACCTGACACAATGCACTTAAATTTCCAGATCCCAAATTTCAGTAATAATATACTGAACATCCATACATGTCTTAGATTCCTATTACGCTCCATGTCACTTTTGCTTTTGCTTCATCATTTCTTTGTTACTACAGGTTAGATATTGAAATGTTTGATTTCTAATTTGTATAAAGAAAAGCCAAAATAATTATGAACTCCTCTTTGGTTTTGAGAGTAGGCTTTTGCTTCCCTGTCCATTGAAAAGTAAATGAAGGTACTTGATTTCCACAACTGTGCAAAGAGCTCATATTAACATTTTGATAATGAAAAATTGATCATTTGTTTTCTCCTACGTTTTAATTTTTAAAAGCCAGTTGACTTTCTAAGTTAAATATGTGCAATAAAATATTCTCATCCAATATTGTGTTTTGCCCCTGCCATGTTTCTTAGATACTGGAAATAACTTACAGTTACTAACATTCGTTTACTACACTGGAGACAATGTTCCAGCCTCACAGGTACTGTTAATATTAAAGATACTAAGTGGGAAACTTTGATTCTCAGTAACTTAAACTCAACTATTATTTTTCCAATTTTCTATTATTACAGTTTTATCTTTAAGTGGAGGGAAAACAAACAGATTTGTAGATTTTTAAAGCATATACAAAAATGTTAATAGAGAAAATATTTTAGCATATAACAACCAGGTAAAACAATCCCAACCTTAAAGAAAAATCACTGTAATTATAGCTGCCTAAATACTATACTTATATACATAAACTGGATTTAAAAACCAGAGAAACTATCAAAAGAATTATAGGTAGAGAAGATCCAGATAATTAAGTAAAGAACATTTATAATCTTAGATCTTTTTGATAATTGACTCAATTTTTCTTTTTCTTTTTTGTGAATAACTAAAGAATCCACACGTTTCATTTGTTAAATTTAAATGGGACTTCTCCCCTCAAGCTTAGCTAATTAAATAAACTTTAAACAGGTTTTACCATGTGTTAATTACTCCACTCATAAAATGAGGCCAGGAATATATTTCAGACATCCCTATTTTCAGGTTGTTCAGAATTCAGAAATGCTAAAATTCCCCTGTAGAATTTAGTGCAAAAATACAAGTCAAAAATAAGTAATTAGATTGAGATTATATATACACAGATATAAAAGGACATGGCCACAGGAGAATCTTAAAATATTTATAAATTCCACCAAATCTCCTTATATTATATTCAAAAGCAAATATTCAAAAGCAAAGGAATGGTCACACAGGAAAGAACATATCCTTGTGTAAATTTTAAAATTAGCATTCATTGGGGCAATCAGGTTAAAGTCAGTCATTCTACAGAAATATGACTAAAAAATAAAGGGCATTGTCTGCTGCAGAAGACTACCTGGCATCCAGAAAATGCCTGGTCAGAATCCTCTGAGGTTTGTGGTGAAGTCATAGGACCCTGTAGTCAGAGCACCTGGATAATATTCAGGCTTTATAAATTCACTAGCTTAGGCCAGTTACTTTCAGAGCTGAAATTTTATCGTCTGTAAGTTGGAAGAATTATCACAACTATTTTAAAGGGTTTCTGTGAAGTCTAAAGGAGTTATTGAATGTTACCTCTTGGAACAGTGCCTTCCAAATCATAGGTATTACGTATTTTAGCTACTGTTATTATTTTATTTATAAATTATTCTTCACATTTTCACAGGTCTTGATTTAAAAGAATGGTTTACATATCCACATACACATTTGATATCTCTGAGGGAAAAATATGCCAGAAAACAATCCATTTTTAGGGTGGGGTGGGGCTTTCACTACAGGAATTTAGTACTTCTTACTCTATAGAAGACAAATACACGAGATCCCTACAGATATGCATGAGGATAACTGGTTCTAAATAGTTCCAGGACAATCCAAGGATGGAGACACAGGAGGCAAAGTCAAACAGAAGAATACCCTTATGAAGAAAAATCCCGACCTAGCCATTTGAACCTCAACCAGCCCTGCTTAGCTAGAAACAGGAAGACACTGTTCTTAAAGGTAAACCCATCCCATTCCTCTTCAATCCTTACAATAAAAAAGATCTTCCAAGAACTGTATGTGTCTCAAAGTACAGACAAGAGACAAATGAATCTCTGTTTGACTCCTAACTCCACTACATAATAAATCAAGAACTAACATTTATTAAGCACTCATTAGGACTCAAGCACTTTATATGTGTTATCTCATTTTACCCTAATAAAAACTATGTGAAACAGATGTAATTATTAGCAGTAAGATAAAGTAATGAGGCATGGAGGCATTCAGTAACTTCCCCCAGGAACACACCCGGTAGGAAGTGGAGCCTGATTCACAACTAGGCAGTCTATGCAGACCATGCTCTCTCTTGCAGTACGACTTTAAGCAGGTTTCCCAAACTCTCTGAGTGTTAGTTCCCTCATCAGTTTACACAAACTTGTTACAGACATAAATTAGGTAATGTCTTAAATGACTTTATCATGCTCAACAAATTATATGTTTTATCATTATTCCTTATGAAGGATTAACCCACTGTAGTTGGATGGTAGAACTCTAAGGCTTGTTGACTCACTAGTCCCAAATGAAAATGAGCTGTGGTGCCCTCTGCCCCAAGCATCGCCCCTTGCAAACAAGGGGCCAAGTGTGAGCCTCTTCTCAAAGATGCCGGTTATACCTACATTTGCCTACTATGATCCTTTTCTCTTCAGTCCAGTGAAGCCTGACATTGGAAAGAGACAAAGAAACTTGCAGCCGCCTCTATTCTTCCAAATGTTTCTTTTATATCTGGAACTTAGATTTTATATCTGAGTCAAGTATCTGAGTCTTTAGTCTCATTCTGCTATAAAAAACTGGCTCTGAATTAAGGGATCATCAGGCCCATCAGCCTTAACAGAAGTTGATGGAATAAAATAAATATCAATATTTATAAAAATATTTAACTTCCTAAAAATAGATTGGTATCATTTATATATTTTAATTATCAGATATTTTATGTTTTATTAACAACTATTATCTTAAACTCAACACTGAGCATCTCTAAAATACTAAGTTGTAAGGATGAAAATAAGAAAAGCAGTAAAGGTATTTCTGTTTGGGTAAATGAATTCTCAGAGGTGGCATAGGAAGTTGAATATTATGAACAACTTGATTAATCAAATATTGTACAGATAACAGGAGTAATAGAAACACAAAGAAGGAAACACATTTTTGAGAAAAACAAACAAACTGTAATGGTTTAGGATATTTAAAAAATTAAATACATGCAGAAAGCACAGAAAACACAGAAACATATAACAGTACCCACTTAGCTGCTGTAAGCAATAGCCAGGATAAAGACAGTGACGAAAGAATATGTTAAGTAAGGGTCTCTACTGTTTACCAAAGCACCAGAGGCAGCATTAACACTGGCTGGTGCAAAGCCCTGACAGGAGCAGAAATGCATTTAAGCCCACTACCTCCATCACCTGGCAAGTGAACCCTGACTGGAAAAATACAAGCAAGTCACTGATTACCTACCAATGCCCAGACTGTAAATTCCCTTGGAATAAGATGCTAAACACAAGCAGAGAAAAATAAACCATCTGCATGTTTGCTTTCATTAGATGTTCTAAGTGGAAGAGTAGATAGTAAACATATTTTACTTCACACTAAGTTTTGAACTAGATATATTAATCCATTTAACAAACATTCACTGACTACTTTCACTGTGCCATTCTATTCTTGAAAGTGGAGTTGTATAAAACAAATAGCCCTAATCTCATGGAATTTATCTTCCATAGGAATGAGAGAGACTATAGAAAAAAAAAATCAGTGCAACAGACTGTACTGTGTTAAATTAATATGAAGAAAATTGAAGCACAGAACAATAGGAAATACTGGATTAATGTGGAAATTACCATTTTAAACAGAATAGTCAGGAAAGATCTCATGTTGAGAGTGACATCTGAGAAAGGGTCTTAAAAATATTAGGGAGCAAGCCATAAAGATATCTTGGGGAAGAAAATTTTAGAAAAGAAAAGAGCATTTGAAAACTTTTGAGTTAGCACATCAGGAAGGCCAGTGAGATTCAAAGAAGGTAAACAAGAGTCACGGGAGCTCAGGTAGAGCACAAGGAGCCAGAGCATAAAGGAGTTTACAGGCCACTGTAATGACTGGATTTTACTCAGAATGAGTTGGGAAATTTTTCTTACGTTGTACACAGATGAATTAAACCATTTAACTTATACTTTTTTTTTTGGAGGGGGGTTGCTTCTATCCTTTTTTATTAAGTTTATTGGGGTAACATTGGTTAATACAATTATATAATTTTCAGGTGTACATTATAATTTGACATCTGTATATTCTATTGTGTGTTTACCACCCAAAGTCCAGTTTCCTTCAGGTATCATATATTTCATCCCCTTTACCCACTTTTCCCTCATCCTACCCCCCTATATTTGACTCCCTTTACCCCTTCTACCCCCACCAACCACCCCCACCCTTTGGTAACCATTAGTCCATTGTCCATGTCCATGAGTCTCTGTCCTCTTTTTTTGTTGCTTTTAGATTTATATCCCACATACAAGTGATATCATGTGATTTTCAACTTTTTCTGTCTGGCTTATTTCACTTAGCATGATTATCTCAAGGTCCATTCATGTTGTCACAAATGGCAGTATTTCATCTCTTCATATGGCTGAGTAATATTCCATTGTATACATGTACCACAGTTTCTTTAGCCAATCATCTATCATAGGACACTTCGGTTGCTTCCATGTCCTGGCCACTGTGAATAATGCTGCTATGAACCTCGGTGTGCAAATCTCTTTATGGATATGAGTTTTCAAGTCTTTGGAATAAATACTCAGTAGAGAGATTGCTGGATTATATATATGGTAGATCAATTCTTAGTTTTTGAGGAAGCTCCGTACTGTTTTCTATAGTGGCTGTGCCAATTTGCAGTCCCACCAGCAGCGTATAAGGGTTCCTTTCTTTGCATCCTCTCCAACTTTTGTTATAACTTGTCCTGTTGATTATAGCTATTCTAACAGGTGTGAGATGGTATCTCATTGTGATTTTGATTTGCATTTCCTTAATAGCTAGTGATGTTGAGCACCTTTTCAAATATTTGTTGGTCATTTGTATGTCCTCTAGGGAGAAGTGTCTGTTCAGGTCCTCTGCCCATTTTTTGATTGGATCATTTGTTTTTTGTTGTTATTGAGTCATATGAGTTCTTTGTATATTTTAGATATTAGGCCCCTATCAGATTAAGGACCTAAATATAACACCTAAAATAATAAAATGCATAGAAGAAAACACAGGAGCTAAATTCAAGACCCTTGGACTTAGGATTTTATGAATTTGACCTCAAAGGCAAGGGAAGTAACAGCAAAAATAAATGAATGGGACTATATCAAATTAAAAAGCTTCTGCTGAGCAAAAGAAACTGTCAACAAGGTAAAGAGACAACCATCCAAATAGGAAAACATATTTGTAAACAATGCCTCCATTAACTTACATTTTTAAAGGCTCACTCTGTCTGTTGGTTGAAAATATACTGAAGGGAAGCAAGTATACAAATAGAAACCAATTACAAAACCATGGAAATAACCTAAGTGAAAGATAAATAATGGTAAAAGGTGTGGTGAGAAGTGTTCCCATTCATGAGCTATGGTTAAGGTAGAGTCAGCAGGATTTATTGATGGGTTGGACATGAACTAATTCTATACAGGAAATAATATTTTAGGGTTAAACAGCAGGTAGATAATAGTTAAATATCTGAGACTGGATAACCTCACTTAGGTATGAGTAGAGGAGACAGAGAAAGGTAAAAATCTATGGTTCTTGGGACAATTGACTGTCAGAGGTCAGAGGGTTTTAAGGGGGCAAAAAAAAAGGAGGCTGAGAAGAATAAGATGATGAAAGAGTAGGAAAGAGAACAAAGTCAGAATTCTGGATGTCAAATGAAGAATATATATCATGGAAAATAGAATGATCACCTGTGTCAAATTCTGCTGAGAGATCAACTGAATTGAAGACTGAGATTTGACCTCTGATTAATACTGTGGTGATTACTGATGACTACAACAATTTCTGTGGAGTAGTGGGAGTAGAACATGACTGCAATAAGTTAAAATAAGAAAAACAATTGGAGACAGAAAGTTCCGAACAATCAAGCATTTTACTTTTAAAAGGAGGAGAAATGGGCTGATAGAGGGATATGTGGAAGCAAAAGATCTTTGTAAGATTATACAAAGGTTTATGATTTGATAATTTAATATATTAAAATCTCTTTCAAATCTAGTATTTTATTGTTTTACAATTTACCAGAAAGAATTAAATCAGAACCAAATTAAGTTCCAAGATCTGGTTGTGTTTGCTCTCTGATAATAAAATTTTGCAAATAAAGTTAAGGTAAGTTTAAGAGTTGACATCTGATAGTAAACTAAAAATACCTATGTCCAATTAACTTAATCTATAAATTATCAATAACTTTCCTCTATTCTTTTGAAACCCAAGATTGGAAATATTCCTTGCCTATTTAACTGAATATGTTAAGTATGTTAAATATTGGCCTTATAATCTTTATTAATATTTAAATGTTTTGTATGAATAGATTAAGACAACCTAAATACTGAATTTTTGAGTGCTGAAGTCTACATCTAAAATGTAAGATATAGGTACTAATCTATTTGCTGTATGTAGCCATGTGCAGTAGGCAGATTCCACATCCTATTCCCAGAATCTGTGAATGTTACCTCATACAATAAAGGGCTTTTGCAGATGTGATTAAGAATTTTGAGATGGAAGATTATCCTGGTTTATCCAGGAGGGATAAATTTAATAAAAAGCATATTTATAAATAAAAAGGAGGCAGAAGAGTTAAAGTCAGAAAAGATGTGATGATGGAAGGAGAGGATGGAGCGATGTGATTGCTGGCTTTGAAAATGGCATGAAACTATGGGCCAAGGAATGCAGGCAGCCTACGGGTAGTAGAAAAGGCAGGGAAGCAGTTTCTTACCAAGAGTTCCTAGAAATGACCCAGCCCTGATAATACCTTAATGTTAGCTCCATGAGATCCATTTCACACCTCTGACCCATAGAAATATGAGATAATAAATTTCTCTTGTTGTAAGTCATTAATTTTGTGGTAATTTGTTACAGCAGCAACAGAAAACTAATCATCATTAGGGATCTATATCTGTTTAGGTCCCTCAGTAAACTGTGAACTCTTCAAAGTAAGGCTCTGGTCTTATCATCTCTTTATTTCTTATATATCTCTTCAGTAAGCAGTTGCTCACTAAATGTTGAAATTCTTTGGAAAATTAATTAATATTTAAGTATATATCAAAACCACACCAGTAATTATAAAAATGTCTGTGCAGAAGGAATTCCTAAAGGGGAGAATGATATAATGTGGTATTTATCTTCAATGTCTCTATAAAAATGAATTTATCAACATAAATGAAATAAAACTTGGATAACTATAAATTATGTGACATTTCCTACTCAGGATGACAGTTATCATTCCTGAATTTTAAAGAAATACACTATTTGATTTCCACAAATTTTTAATATAATTGCATTCTAGGATCTGTATATTTTTAATTATGGAAAAAGAAATGAGATAATTCAGCATTTCACTAAAATTTTAGCAATAGTGTTGTGATCTGTAAATTGTTTGCTGCTTTGATTTTTATTTTTGATATGATGACCAATAAAAGCATAACAATAATTTATCATTTTTTTTTTAAATAGTGTTTTCTGGAAACAACTTCACAAATTACACAAAACAAAGTCTGTGACTATCTTCATAAATAATGCTATATTTCATTTCAATCCTTTATTGTAGTATTGTCACTACAACAGATGATACTCCAATTTACAAATAGAATTAAAAATAAATGAGATCTTCACTCTTGATTTAACTCTGAAACATACTAACTTCTCTTAGTACACATACAGAATATTGTACTATCAAATTATAGACACAAAAACAGCTAAAAATAATACTGGATAATTATATTTAACAAAGTACACATCTATTGAAATCTATTAGACATGTTATTGAATATTAAATTGTTCTTAGCTCAGTGAAGCATTTTTCCTCATATTAAACTCATGATGTATTAAAGATTTCACTTGGTCTTCTTCAGAACTTTGTGATATCCCCAATACTGTGAAATCCAGTTTATGTGTTTAGTTTGTTCATGGCTTTCCCTTTTTATAGGTTTACTCAGTATATACTCAGTATACACTCAGTATATAGATATACTCAGTATATAGCTACGGGTATAAATATTTAGCTTAATATCTGGCTCATAGTAGGTGCTAAGTAATAAACAAACTACCTACATCTGTCATAAAAACTTTTTAAACTTAATGATTTATTTTTTAAAAACAACATTTAGTCATATATGACAGTCAGTACAAATTCAAACCAATTTGCTATCCCTTCAATATCTATACAAAAATAAATACTATAAAACATGAATAAAAATAATAATCCTTAAGTATTAAAAGGTAACCACTGTCGACAAATACCCCAATTCCTCTCAATATATTATATTTTGGAAAGCAGGAAGTTTAACTATATATTTCAAAAGTACTGTCAAAAATAGCTAAAACTGAAAATATAGCCAGCCAGAAAGCCAGTTCACCAACCAATCTCTCCTTGTGATATTATCTGTCGGAGATCATCTCCAGAAACATAAAAAATGGAGGTAAACTATACTTATCCTAGAGAGATAATGAGGATTAAATGAAGTACTACCTCAGAGGGAAGAGCTTGAACTGGGAAGTCAGAAAGACCTAAGTTTAAAATCCATTATGTCATCTCTGTAGGCCTCTAATCTTCACTTGGAAGAGGAGGATAGCAATATCTGTCTTTGAAATCTAGTTTGAACTTTTAAAGATAAGCTATGTCGAAGTATCTGACACAAAGTAAACACACAGTACACAGTAACTATTATTAGGGGGTGAAAGTAACTGCCCAGAACAAATGTTTAATGTTTAGAAATATTCTTGATCTGCAATCCACAGTTTCTAGTTGTGTAACAACTAAGTCAATTCAGTCGCAATGACTCAGTTTCCCACATATACAATGATGATGATAATAACCAGTCCTTTGTGCCTCTGAGAGTTGCTGAAAGAATCAAATGAGGCAATACAAATGAAAACCCTTTAAAAACTACAAAGTGGTATTATTAAGAGCTATGCTAATACTCACAATAACTTTAATAGCATAGATAAATCTGGCATTAATTCATAACAATGGGTTGTTTTACTGGGGACATTACAATGATCTATTTTCAGGATAGAAAGTTCCCAATGAATTGGCAAGTATATAGAAATAGACTTCTGAAAAGATGCCAAAGCTGGAATACCCTCAACTTGGCAGTTTCCAGCAATAGGAAGTGAAGCCATTCTACCTGGCAAAGATGGTTATTACTTTATTTTAACATCCATCGATTTCTCCATGTTTTGAATACGTGCCAACTAATTTTTTAGGAAGGGTTTTGGGTTATTTCTAAGAGAAGAGGGTTTCGTACTTTTGGCTCTATAAAATGATTATGATCATTATTGTTAAGTTCTTCAAGAGTAGAGAATTGAGCTTTAAAAAATAAGCATAAATTTTAAGATAAAAGGCTTCAAGATAACAGAACCCTCTTTATCAGTGTCATTTACTTGTTTTAAAAATGCTTTCATTTGAACAGCCAAAATCTATGAGAATTACAAAGTAAAAATTATTTAAAACAAATTTCAAAAAGCTAAATCTCATTTTAAAAAATAATAATTCTAGCTGTTTAAATAAAAAACAAAAAATTCAAGGATTTTCTTTACCTTGATAATATACTGGACAATTACACATAAAATATTGATATTCACTTACATCTTTTTCCACTTAAAAATCAAACTGACTTCCTTTTAGCAACTTAGTGCTTTGTATTCTAACACATCCTATTAATTCATTAAGAACATGTACTGTGTACATAGAATTCACACAGTGTACTATGTACTATGAACCTAGCTTATGTAATATTGGTATATGCATAATTTTTGAAGCTTTTAAAATCATTAATTTTTGCTGAGTTTACTTGAAATATATATACTTTAGTAGATCAAATGAGTAATAAAATCAAGATAAAAAAGAAGCGTCCTCATTGCACGCACAGTGATGAATAATACAAATATTAGACAAACTCTGAAACATATAAATTACTATTCTACAAAGAAATTTCCCAATCTCTTCTTTCCGTCATGTTTTTTTATCTGAACCTCATGATATGTGTATATAACTTCAATGCTCTTGCTCCAGACCTTCTGAAAACCCTTTTATTGTCTTAACCACTACAAAAGATTAAAGGTTGCAGGGAACCTGTGCAGACTTTTGCCCTTTAGCTACCCACACAGTATTAAATCTTGTCATTCAATCCCTGCTTCAGAACACTCTCACTCCTGATTTTTGACATCAGGGCACTATTAGAAGTGACACCTGTGGTGGCACAGGTCACTGGAATGTCATTCCAAAGCAATAAGCTAATCCAATTCTATCAAAATAGTATTCTGAAAACTGGGTACTCAGGAATGGGAAATAGTCAGGTTAAATTCTGAATTTGTGACTCAGCCCAGTTTAATAATTATTGTGAGATGCCAGACATTGTCATCCAACAAGTAATCCTGAGAAAGCAGTGTATTACCAAGTTATTTAGAACACGGTCATCACCCTCGATGATGTGCCCAGTGTACTGAGACAATTTTGAAAATAATGTGGTAAGTCTTAAGATATTGAGTATTGGCAGCACGTTCTGGGAGCAAGAGATGGAAAACCCAATTTTGACAAAGGCACTGAGAATGGCTTCGTGCCGACACTGGTGGAACAGACAAAACAGCCTAGAGATATAAGGTGTCAGTTCACCACCATGGACAATAAGCAATTTATTTAATTATGTATGTATGTCTCTTTTTTTCTGAAAAGGAAATGATATAGGTAATATACAGCCTACTTGGGAAATATTGACAAAAAATATAACTGGAATTCTTTATGAGGGTCTCACTTTAAATATTTAGTTTTCTGTCTGCTTTTCAGTTTTGTGCCTTAAGTATAGCATTAATTACCTCAATATACAGGGACCATCTGGAGTTTCACAATGAGTCCTGTGAGCAATGTTTCATGACTTAAGAATCTTTCATTTTTCTAGTCCCTTTTATTTTATATTTATCCAATTCATTTCTCCTCATGACACATTTAAGTCAGTTTATTCTGGTGCTAAATTTTCAGCTGATCTCCAATCCTAATGGTGATGAAAATTATTGTTTCTTCTGTAATTTAATGGTTTTGAGATTTCAGTATTTTTACAGTTGACTAGTGGATATTGATCTTTTTTTCCTGTAGGAATTTTAGGATTAAGGATCGAATTTGTAACCTCTGAATGCTACTACATGATTACCCTGCTATCACCTTCTCCACCCGAGTACCCTAAATGTCAATGTCAGTGTAAAACACTGTCAGTGTTTAAGTAGCAATAGGGTCTTTTGTGGTATATATCACAAACTATTAGCACAATCAAATAATGCCAGAATATCTCATTCATAAGATAATGTTATACAAAGTTCATGTCTTTTATTTCCAACCAGGCTTTAAGTATCTTCTGTTGATTTGTAATAGTAATACTCCTTTTCCAAGAAGCAAAATTGTTCCTATAAAATTTTTGGCCTCTTGTCTGTTGAGGGAGTTTAAGTCTCAAATTATTTAACGCAGAATTAGTAACCTCAAACTTTGCTGATCCAGCTTCATCTTAACCTTTCAATTAAAGTGTCTGATGTAGAAAATCAATAACTGCAGTTATATAATCTGTAGCCTTTCATGATAGGGAAGATGGTGCAATTATGACTAAGCCAGATATATAATTATTTCTTTATATCCTAACTAAAGTTAGAAAGCTAAACTTGGAGCACTGCTTTAGAAATTGCTTTGCTCCTTAAACACTTTCAAGACTGTTCAAATCATAAGTCCTTCCTACTAATTAATCTTCAGATTGGCATTACAGTGTGTTAGGAGGGAGAAGGTGGCACATTAAATGGAGTCTTTGCTTTGAAATTTCATACTCCTTATCGTTACTGGTAGGACAAATCCTAAGGAAAATAAATGAAATCTGACTTAATACCTTCTTTGCTTCTTTGAGCTTCGGTTCTTGCCCTATGTTTCTGGCATCCTGGTACCATTCTCTTAAGGATTCCACTCCCTCAATGTTATTGTTCTCAGATAGCTGACAACTGGCTCCTTTTAGAGTTTCATTTATAATGACTTTCCAAAAGGTACTTTCACTTTAACAGATCTTGAAGATCGAATAAATATTTAATGGAAGATATAGGTATTATCATAGACTATGGCAGACGAGAGATTATGGGGAGAAGGTAGCATCTGGATTTTCTTGAAATTAAACCACATTGGAAGACACAAGGTTTGACGTACCTCAGTTTTATAGTTCTCTCTCTCCCTGTACACATCCCCATGGTTCTCTTAACCTCTGTTCTAAATCCCTTTAGCCAATAGATTCAGCACTACTGCACTGTTTCAGTGAATAAGAATGTATACTGTAAAATTAGATAATAAGGGATTCAAATCCCCAGTACTCCATTAAGAAACTGACTTTGGGCATTTTGCTTTCATCTCTAACTTCAGTTTCCTCATCTTTAATGTAGGGATGACAGTAAAACTTACTTCACAGGATTTTTTTTTTCTTAAAATTAAATAAATGGCAACTGGGACGTAAACTTGCTGAAGACCCTCTGAGGAGTTATGTTGAATGTACCTCAAATTGCTTACACAAGGGTTGGAGAAAGGAATTGATCCTGTGGCTCGCGTCTCTAACTGGTTTAGATTCGCAGTTTTCAACTCCTTGCACTTCCAGATTTGCACATCCCACTGGCATTCCAAAAGATAGGAGTGGAGAAGCACCAAAGCAGAGAAACCATAAAAGTCACGTGATATAGCTGAGAAAAGATGCTGTCCATTTATACCTTAAAGCTCATTGCCAGAATAATAAGTAGAATATGCGGGCCAAGGGAATGTCAGGTAGAATAAAGACTTGTTTTATAAACCTTTTCCTGTTATGCTTCACTGCCAAAGCTTCACTACTTATGATCCTCGTCTGATATTAATAACTTATGTATTCAATATGAAAATGATACAACTTGAACGTTTAAATAAAAAATCTTTTGAAATTATCTAGTTAAGTAAGGTTGGAGACTCAAAATATGGAGAGAGTTCTAGGAAGTAATTGGGAATCTTACAATTTTAGGGTAGTAGGAAGACTCAAATAAATCTAGAATCGAATTAAAATCCCATGTGGCAAGTCACAGACTGGTGGTTTTGTGCAGGTTCCTTGCTTTGACTCAGGATTGCCAAGAACTGAGCGATCACTTTCTCTTTCTTTTCTCTGGTGTTTGTTTGTTTGTTTGTTTGTTTGCATTAGCTCCTCAAAAATAGAAACTGTGTCTGTACAGCTCATCACTGTCTCTTTACAATAAGTGCCAAATTACTGTTGGTGCCTACTTGACAAACTTGGAGGACTAAAATTGGATAAAAAAAAGTTGTGAGGTTAAAATTGGATAACAAATGTAAACATAAAAATCCAGAGCATGTTAATTTAACTTCCTTTCCTTCCACTCTATTACAATTAAGTAAGTCGATATATCATCAGAGTCCTTAGAGTAAATCTTTTTTCTTCCTACTAAGGGCAAGTGATGCAGCCACACAACTCTGGTCATTTCATCTGTTTCGCCAAAGAGGCCTCCAGATTTGCCACGAGGGCTTAACTCAGAGTTCCAGAATTGAGTTTAGGTCTCCTTGTATTAACTATCCTGTTTTTTAAGTTAATTTTGTTTAAAAATTAAACAAAAGTAAAAACCCCATTCTAATAACCTACCACCCTTTCCCCTTAAATATAACCTTATTTCTTTTAAATTGCAGGAGATGATGCATGCAATTTAAAAGAAATAAGTTTATATTTAACAGATATTCGCTTCTGTTTTGTTCAAAGGATACCCCCTGAGTTCCCTAGTAAATCACTGACTAGATTTATAATGCCTCTACTCACAGGGCAGCTACCCATAAAGTAACAAGATTCATAAAATATTACTCATATAAGTTTCTATGCCATTGTGCTATTTTCTTCTCAAATATTTGAACACTACAATGCCAAGAACTCTGCAGACTGAATATCTGTTCTGAATTGTGACTCAAAGAAAAATTGCTCACTGGAATTCCAAGTTCCCCGAAGGTGTCACTGAATCTTAGTTTATACTAATTGCTCCATCTCAGACGCTTTAAATATAGCAGTTATATAATTTGGAAATAGCAGTGATTTCTATCAGGGATTTAGGCCATAATTTCACTTCCTCATCAAAAAGAATTTGAAAATGCTAATATTTCAGAGTTTGTATAAAGAGAATTATTTAAATATGGTCCCAAGCCCTCAGGACTTTAAAATCTAAGAAGCACTAGCAGGAAAAAAAACAACATAAAAAGATATGTAAAATATTAACCAGCAAAGAAAGCCAGGAAAGTGATACAAATAACCATTATTTTAAGTCTAGCTTATGTATATATGTTTTACATTTCATGTTGTTGATATATTTTTGATGCTAGAGTCCAAATTTATGATTTTACAGTCCATTCAGAATGTATTTTACATGGTAGGCAATAAACAGAGAATGCATTTCTGTTATTTTAAGCCTGCAAGCTTGTGATAGATGAAGAGGATTATTTAACTGCAGAGTCGAAGTTTCTTTTGGACAAGGGATAAAATGAAAAACAAAATCATAATGTTATGCATCAAGATCAGCCTTGGTCTAGCCTTCCTTAAAAAGTATCATGCTTCTATGGTGTGAAGAACCTTACTGAATGATTCTGTATTTCACCTGGGCATCAGCTCTGCCTTTAAAGACATCTACCTTTCTTAGGGGATCTTAACATTTCCCAAACCAATACACACCCTTTTTATTAGAAACATTTTTAATGCTTCCAAAGCAATTCCTTGAAAACTATAACCTATCAGCCTCTACACAAAATAACATAAACTGCTGACACTCAAATTTAAAAACTCAATATAATGACCTAACTGTAGTACAACTGATATACATAAGACATGTATTAGTAATGGAATATGATTTTTAATATTAAAAGACATAATTAGGTAATAACCAGGGGTTTGCACTTATATGTATAATAATCATATGTATAAAAATTATAAATAAAGATTAACCAAATGTGTGATACTGACAACTCACATATTGTTGCCAAGAAAATACACTGATTTAGCTAGTGGATATTTTAAAAAATGGTAAAAGTGTCTTGGTAAAGTTCCAAACCAAATAAAATACATTTTTACTTTCAATTTACATGATAAATATATTCCTGGAAAACTTGGTTTACATTAAAGGCATGCCAAAACATTTTTTATTTATAAAAAAAAAAAATGTTCTCTATAGGATCAAATCAAAACAAACAGAATTTTTGCCCACATCAATGTCTTCAAAGATGTTTAAATGTCTTGAGATAGCCAGAAAAATTTTTTTACTATCTAGTCTATCTTTTGACTTAAAGCCATGAGAATTACGAATGAGTTCCTAAAAGTAGCAGCAGAGAAACTCCAAGGCAGAGTGAAAGATATTGTACAGTTGAATGGAATCAGCAAATTTACCATGAAAGAAGGTAGCTGTGAAAGCAGGTAGACAAAGTAGGAATGGACCATAAAAATTGTCTGATACACTCCTACATTAGTTTCTGGTGCCTGCTGAAACCAAGGTATCCACCTCTGAAGCCTCTAGGGGCAGCTCCATTCGGTGGCCATTCCAGAATCTAGTGGCTCCAGGCAGGCCTTGGCATGTGATTGCATTACTCCAAACCCTGCTTCCGTGGTCACAAGACCTCCTGCTCTTCTCTATGTGTCTGTATCTGTCTGCGTGTTTCTTATAAGGACACATGTCATTGGACTTCAAGTCCACCTGAATAATCTAGCATTATCTTATCAAAGATCCTTAACTCAATTACATTTACAAATATCCTTTTCCCAAATAAAATACCATTAATAGGTTAAGGGGTTAGGCTATGATCCTCTCTTTGTGGGAGCCGCCATTCAACTCACTACAACCTCCTTCCATTCCAGACTGGTTCTCTTATGCCTCATTGTGTCAACCCAAAACACCTCTACAGTAATCTAAACTACATCTATGTGTGTAGTACTGCCCCATTAAGAACCACCTAGGCTAGCAAGTTTTTCTGTCTATAGCTTCTTCCAACAAAAGGTGCGAAGCTATTCAAGAATTCTGATCACATACCATTTACTTTCTCCCATTATTTACTAATTTAGTCTAGACTGTTCTTCGCAATATCTGCCTTCACCGTTTTAGTTACAGATGTTTTTCTGGTACCAACACACAGCACAGTCAAGAAAAGCAAGGCCATTGAGAAAGGATTTAATTCTGCCTACTGAGGTATTCTAACACTTTTCTAGTCAAATCATTTAAACTGACTAAGACTCATATTTTGCACATGTAAAATGAGGATAGAAGTTCCCTCACAGGCATGTGCAATGATTAAATGAAATTATGCAGACAACTCTATTTTTAATGTGTAGAACACAATGTAAAAATAAATGGTCTTTGACTGTTAGATTTTGAATTGTATCTCATATCGGTGAGAAAAATAAATTCTAAGTAGATTAATTTTGCCAATATTAAATACTGTACCTCTATCTAACAATTTTTCACAATTTATTTTAGGGCTCCATATAAATAAATCAATATGTGAGTGAAGGCTAATAGGTTCGTACGAAATTTCATTTGGCACAGACAAAATTATAAATCGTTTAGCATGACTTTCAAGTGTCTCTTTTAAGAAAAACGGAACTTTCTAAAGATCTCAAGGACCTTCTTCCTTGTGCAAAAAGCACCTTCTGAGTTCAAACTAGGTAATGACAAAATGTCCTAGATTGATCAAGGACTTTTGCCCCACTTTATTAGAAGTTAGCCTTAGAGCAGATGATGGTACAAGTTCCAAAAAAGCTTTGACATTGCAGTAATGTCAATGATAAGTGATGTAAAAAACCTTTCAAATGAATATTTATAAATGTGTTATTTTGAACCTACCTGGAGACACCCTTTTGCTAGCTCTGCTGTATAAGCTGGGTCCCTTCTACAATTCTGCTAATGAAAACCACAGAAACGACTCTCAAAGTCATAGTGACTTGGGTTATTTTTCTCTATAGTCTGCATAGATAAGATCAAGTAAGGACAAGCAGTTATCAGGAGTAAGGCAAATTCTGAAACCAGCATTCCATTGTGTAATACTACCTGGGCAGAAAATTCATTGTCATTACAATGATTTTGCATTTAGGTTATAGAAATAGTCTTAATAAATTAGTCTAATAATTGACACGTGATTAGTATTTGTGCATGTGGACAGGTGTATTTTAACTATACTCTTTGCAGAGATGAACTTTAAATTCCTTTGACATATCCCCTTTCACCATATTTAAGTTATTGTCTAAATACATCACTCAGCTTATAATTTTATCTGGATCCCATAGCAATATTAAAAAAAAAAAACTAAAGTCTTCAATTGCTATTATAATTGTATCACTCTCCCATGTCAGTCACATTTATCTTTTAGCCTAATTTTTAATACTTTGTCACAGAAAATGGTTAAAAAACTGAACATTTTTATTTCCAAATAGCTTAAGATATGAAAAAATGAAATGTCAGTAAAATAATGAATGAGGCAAGTAACTTTTCAAAGGTCTGTACTAGTTTTAATTTAAAAAATACATATACATGTATAAGCATGCATGCATGTTTGCATATGTATACAGATATGTATTAACATATTCTAAATATGCACGCATACATATACATACACATACCTATATATATATATATATACATATATATATACATACATATATATGTACACACACACACGCATACATATATATATGTATGTATATATATAATCACATTCAAACTGGTCATTGATGGTGGTAAAGATCATTAGAAGTTGAGCGAGTGAGTTTAGCTGTCAGATTTCCAAAAGACTGCAGTAAATTTCTATTTCTTCTATCAAAAGCCTAGCTTTTGTAAAGAGGATTGTGTAATCTCCATCTGCAAGCTGCTGTTGCTTAGGATAAAAGATTCATTCTTGCTCTAGTTTTGTGAGAAGGATCTGAAAAGTATGAGTTTTTTTTCCCATGGTTTTATCATTGTATTGTAAATATGGTAGGAGTCACTTATAATTATGGAAAGATTATTAAGCTAGAATCAAAGGATTCTATGTCCTAAACCCAGCTTTTCATTTATTAACTTTTTCATCATAGAAAACTATTTCACCTCAGTTTTCTTCCATGTAAAACAAAAGCACCAAAATAAATTACCACTAAGCTGATGTCTTTTGTAATACAAAATACATAAAATACAGAATTTACTAGGCAGTTCACAGCTGGAAATACTAAAACCTACTATTTATATTTAAATATTTAAATCATCTCATTATTGTTAGGCTTTGAATTAAATTTAGGGCCATGTCATTTGTAAATGAATGTTTCAACCAATAACTTAGCAATGACATAAGAAATCAGGTGTATTTTATAAGTGTATTGAACACCAAAGTATTAAAAGGAACTGTGGCCTATAAAAGTCATTTCTCCAAGCGAGCTTAGACCCTAGTTTCTGTGGAATTGATTTAACAGTCAAAAAAACACCTTCACTTTACAGAAGGAAATATAGCTATTCCTCCCCTCGCTCCTCAAGGAAAAGACATTCGAAATTCAGCCCTATTCCCACTCTACTTAGAGAATGGAAAAGGTGTGGGAGTGAATTTTCCCTTGATCCTCACTGGTTACTCTTGATTTAACCAGATAGTACAGAGGGAAAAAGTCCACACAAATATGAGAACAAATCATCCCCTGGTTGTACTACTAACCAGAGTCCTCTGCTCAAGTCAGAGATGGATTATCTCTGGCTCTGAACTATTCATTAAACCTTCAAACGGTAACGTTCAGCCAACTGTTGAGTGTTCTCACAGTTCCTAGCTGCTGCCAATAACTCTGTCTTAAAAACACTGACTGCAGCTGCTACTTCAGGTGTAAATGAACAATCTCAATTCTAAAAGCCAGTGATGACAATTTTTATAGTGCCTCCTCCTTGTGATATAGTCAATTGCAGTTTCAGAGGCTTTATTTACTTCCTGCAAATCGACTGTTAGCTTGATGATCTCTCACCACTGAGAAATTTACAAGTTTCTTAAATCTACAGGGAAACCCTTACAGAGCAAATTGTTGGCTTTCCCCAAGAAGTAAATAGATCTAAAGTGCAATAACTCTTTAGGCAATATAACACTGATGGGAGTTAAAGTTTCTCATACCCAGGCTGGATACAGAGCATTAAATTACAGTTGGCCTGAGTCCATCGTTGAGTGTATCTTAAATGATATTCTTATTTAATGGCTGCTTTTAATGAGATTTTGATGTTCCAGGAAGTTTAGCTGGAGTCAGTGACAATCCAATGAATGTTCTGTTGTCTTCAGATTACTCTGTTTAAAAACTGGGATAGATGTTTTCCTCCACGGTGGCATTGAAGTGTTGCAATATGGAAGGAGATGCGGCATGGAGAGTGAAAGAACGTACATAAGGAGTAGGCGTAGCTGACTGAAGGCATATTAATGAAAAACAAAAATCTTGAAATATGCAATGTATCGGTGATGCATACACACCCACCAAATCGTGTTGCCACAGCCTCACCCCCAAAAACCTCCTTTTGGGAACCTTTGAAAAAGTTTCCTTTATTTTACCAAAGCACGGGAATTTTTAACAAATATCTCCTCAGGCCTCTTCTGTTTTATATTCATTTGTATCCATTGACTATAAGTGTTGTCTGTATCCACCACATGCTGACAGTGAGTTATTTGAGACACTGCCAGGGTGGTGGCTTTGGGGAAGTGGGTAGTGTTGGGGGAACGGAGTTGGGGAGATTGTGGGGAACTGAGGTAAACAGGTAGGAGGAGAATTGATGTCAGCAGTTTCATTTTTTCTGGATAGCTGATCTCCAAAATTATTTTTTTCAGTGACAGGGAGAAAGTTACTTGCCTTGATTTGTTTGCCATCAATTTTCACCTTCCAAAAAGAAAATCTTTTAGGGAAAGAGTCATTTGTCATCATTGAATTGTGCTACTGGCCACCATCTTTTCACAGCTTAGTGTTGTGCAGTTTTCATGTATGTATCAACCATTTATTCAAGTGCTAAAACAGATTTAGCTTTCCCCCATGTATTAGAAGATAAACAATATGTTCTAAGTTACTTAAAAGTTAGAAACTGACAAACTCTTGTCCACTTGTTCTAAGAACTGGGGACCACGTTTCAGTCTAGGACTTGCAGCCAGCCAGCAGCCGCATCTTCAAAATGAAGAATGAAAGGCCCCTTTCTTTTCCCATCCTGCTAAATGTTACATATAACTCCTGACTGGTTCCTGAAATAAAGTCAAGATTTTTTTTTCTCCTGCTTCACATGATTAATTTTGAAGTTCTGTTCCAATTTACCCTGACCATATCCTCTCCCATCTTCAATCACTTCTCCCATTTATTTTTGATTATCTTAGTTTCCTCAAGTAAGTGTGTAAGGATAGACTACACAATATCAAGAACTATAACTTGGCAAAGTATAATGATGACTAAATCAGCAGAAAAAAATACTCCCCAATTGCCTGTATTCTCTAGTGAATAATAGCTGGTATAGAAAGGAGAAAGTTTTAAAAAGTTTGGTTTTACTGAAATTGAGATGTCTTATTCTCATATCCTGAAACAAACTTGTTCTTCAATTGAAAATATTATAATATTTTAGTTTAAAGAGTTTTTCAGATATCACAATCCCTTAAGAAGGCCATGTATCAAAACATATAAAACTGTAAGTTCACAAAATAGTTTGAAGAATTGATTTTTCCTTCGATAGGACAGGAGAGAATTCACAGACTTTAATAGAAGCTGTAAGCAAGTAGACATCACTAATCAAAGTATAAAATAGCAAAAGTCAGAAGCTATATCATGCCTAACTTTTCTAGACTTCACTCCCTGACTATCCTTGGTCTCACATGCCTCAGCCCCATGACTGCAGTGACCCCCCATTTCTACTTGATTTCAGGCCCATTAAATCTTTTCTCTTGGGCAGAACTACATCTAATTAACCTTTGGATATCCGGGGCTCATCACTGTGGCACTTAGATATTTCTGAAAGAATGAAACTACTCTTTTAACTGAGTTTTGCATTCTCCCATACCTATTGCCTCTGTCCTCATCCTTCTCTCAAAGTTCAGGCCTTTGGCTGTTCCCTGGCCTTCCCACTGTCTGCCCTCTCAGGCTTCTCCTCTTTTCCTTCCCAGACAGGATTCAGTGTGAACCAATTCAAATACATGTCAACACTCACTTCACAATTTTCTCCTCTGTTCTTCTGCAATAATTGTCCTGTAATTCCTGAAATTCTCTACCTTTTCTGTCCTAAGGCCACTACACTCTGCTGGAAGAAGTCACAAATCAGACTAAATGCATTATGGCGCCACATTGTCAGAGTGAATCACCATGGCTGCTGGGAAGTCCCTTCCAACCTCACATTCTCAGCTCCCCCCTACACACACACACACTAGGCATGGTGGTCACTGATATAGGCTGTAGAGCCAAAGTCTTAGGTTTGATGCACAGCCCTGAAGTTACATTCTCTAAAGATTCAGTTTTCTACATTTAAAATGAGAGTGCTTACAGCACAGAACTGTTGGAAAGATTAAACGAATACAAATAAAGCATTAAGCTCAGTTCCTGGCAAACAGTAACCTCTAAATAATAGTAGGCATTATTGTTTATTGATAATGTAATTAGAACTAAATGACTGGTGTTCCCTTAACATATCAATTATTTCTAGCATTTCTATTTCTCTCTTTGTATATCTGATGATTGTGACAATCTCTCTTTTAATCTGTACTCTTGACCTCTAAACTTCCTAGGTCATTTTAGTTCCCTTCCCAACTTCAGTCTTTTTCTCCATACTACATAGTTCCTTCCTCTTTGGATACCAAACATGCTCAATTTCTTCATTTCCGCTTTGTGATGCCTCTATTTCAAGTTTTCACACCATCTGTCCCCCTACTTTGCTGCCAATATTATGGAAATAGAGCATGTCTTGGTGCCTCCACATCCTCAGAATTCATTTACTCCTTAAATGTATCCCTTTAATAAGGATCCAATATGGACTTGTTCTACTGAATAGTCTATTGAATATTATACTAAAATTATTCTCTCCAAAATACTACTTGACCTAATCACCAGTCTTGTCCTCTTTTTTAAAATCTCTCTCCCTCTGGCTTCCAGGTCAAGGTAGCATCATCGTTCATCTCTCTTTTTCAAATATTCCCTGGTTGTCTCCAGTGGTTCCTCTTCTTCCAGCTTCTCACCAGTAACCACAATTGTCAAAGATGTGTTGTTTTTAAATCTCTGCTCTTTACCTATTGATTCATCCACTGGGAAGTTTTTGACTCTGCTCTCCATGAAGATGATTCCTGAATCGGAATCTTTAACTGCAGCCTCACTCCTCAATTCCTTGCTTGAGATTTAAATTGTACACCATACGTCCCCAATTTGATTTACCTGTAGCATTTTAAATTAAATCAGGCAAAATCAAACTCATTCTGCCTATTACTTTCCCACTGATTTTCCTATTTCTTTTAAAGTACCACCATTGTCCCAGCTGAAATCAAGGAGTCACGTTAAACACCTTCTCTCCAGTTGCCCCCACAATGGAATATTTATCAGGTCTACAAATCACCATGCATTTCTCACACATACTCCTTCCACCACTTATAGTTCCATTATTCTTGTTCAGGCTTTTATTTTTTCTTTGTGGAACTTTTGCAATAACCCCTCATTGGTTTTCCTGCTATTAATCTGCTTCCTTATCCATTTTACATTTTGCAGATCATGTCATTAGCCACCTTGAAAACCTTTAGAGACTCACTTAAGTCCAAACACTTATTCCTGTAGCCTGATTCTTTGCCTATCTTTCCTTTCTAGCTAAATGTCTCCATATTCCATATGTAAGGGCATCCCATCTCCACACAGACAGCTCATTTTCCCCCCAACTGCCTGCCATATTTGATTATCTCCACTGCTTTCTCTCCGTTTTTTGTCTCCCTCTGAAATTCTACATTGTCCTGTGTGATTGATGAAATTCTATATAATCTTTAGGATGCTGCTCAAATATAATTTTCCTGAAGTCTTCCCTGGTTCTCTCAGCTGTTTTAACAACTATTTATTTTGCATGTCCAAAGTAATGTAAACTTCTTATAATGTTGTTTGCCTGTCTTAACTAGCATTGCTTTTAACCAGTTTATTAAAAGAAGAGATTTATCTTTGTATTTATCTTTGTATGTATCTCTCATATCATGTAATAGGCTCTGTGTAATAGTAATGAATTGTTAAAATGGGCACATATAGAAATATAGTCAAAGATAAATAGAAGTAAAGGACATGGAGAATCCAAAAATGTCATGAACACCCATTGCATTTCACATTATTTTTGAAATATGTTTAATAATTTGTTAAATATAGGCATTCCCTTCTAAAAGGAATTTCTAAATTTTCACTAAATTTATAGTTTACATTTTCAAATGTCCTCAAAATAGATTCAGTTAACAATCAAACCTAACCCATTATAGTCATCCACATCCATGACCCACTCTGACTTTGTTACCATGAATATGCTGCATATCTCAATCCTACTCTCCAAAATTCACTGTTCTCCTACCTTTGAATTCACTGAGCTTCTCCTCTACTGACTCTACCATTTTCTTGTGTCAAATCAGCCCCTTCCTTTCACTTTGGCCCATTATTTTCCCATTTATTTTCTTGCCTTTTCATCCGATTTTCTTGTTTCCCCATCTTTGCCTTCCACAGCCAAACTACAATCCACTTAATACCTTCTCCAAATTACTCAGATCATGAGCTTCTTGGAAAGATCAAACTGTGTACAGACTGGTGTCACAATCAGTTCAGCACCTTCCCTTCCTCTAACTCCAATTTGTTTTCGCTCAAGCATTATTTCTTCTGGAAAAACTTTCTTGATCAAACATACAATGGGCATGCAGGCTGGTTAGGTACTTTTCTTCCATGTTTCAATAGCACTCTGTGCATACATTGCATTCATTCCTTCAGTAAATATTTCTTAAGTCCATGTCCATGGGCTTGTCTAGATGCATGGTACATAGGAATGAACAAAGCAGAGAAACCTCCTGCCATCCTAAAACTTACATTCTAGTGAGGAAACATCAAACACACATGTAAATTCATGGGTAATGTCAGGCTATGATAAATAATAGGGGGGAAAGCAGAGTAAGAGAATACACTATTTCAAATGAGGATTTAAAATTTTTTTGTGACAATTCAACTTCTGTGACACAACTTAAGACTCTAGGATAGAGAAGTCCTCTCTAAGGAGTTAATATTAGAACAAAGATTAAAATGAAGTTTAAGAAATATATGTGTTAAGTAAAATACATATATAAATGTCTAAGTTTTATTTATTTACATATCAAACATATATAAATGTATTTTTTTCATTTTTATGAAAATTAAATTGTTTTTTTGCAATTAAAAATTATACTTGAATAGAACTATTTCCTTTTAAGAGAGTCAAATAAATTCATGAGATAAAAGATATGCTAATTTGTAAGATTCTTAATTCAGACGCAAATGGTAACCAGCAACTAATAAATACTAATTGCTGTGGTAGGTATTTCTGCATTGTCCCCAAAGATCTCTACCTGGCAGTCATGCCCTTATGCAATCCTATCTGTTTGCATATAGACCCCATCTAGTGACTCCCTTCTAATGAATGGAATATGCAAAAGCAATAGGATCACAGTTTCAATATGAGGTTACCAAAAGACTTTGGTGGTAGTCTTGTTACCCCAGCCTCTCTTTCCACCTGTTCTTGTTCTCTCTCTTGCTATATCCTCTCTCTCATCTTCTGTCATGTTGTGAGCTGCCCTAGGAATAGGTCTACAGAGAAAGAAAACGAGGGCAGCTTCAGGCCAATAGCCAGTGAGAAAATGACACTGTCAGTTCAACAACTTGTGAGAAACTGAATCCTGCCAACAACCATGTGTGTGTGAGCTCAGAAGCAGCTCTTGCCACATTTGAGCCTTCAGATATAGTCCAACTCCAGCCTTAATTTGTGACCTTGTGAGCCATACTTGTTACACAGCAAGAAATACCTAATATAACTGCCTTTTCCCTTTGTACACTCTCTTGGCACCTGTATAAATGCTTGCTGAATGAATTAATTAAATAAATGTTCAGGATTTTCCTGTTATCATCCAATTCTATTTTTTTTTCCTTTATTAGAAATGCATACTTGCTGATATAAATTAGTTCCCCAAATCACTCAGTATTAAATGTAATCACCAAAACATCCAGAAGCCAGATCCGAACATCATTTAGAATTATATGTAATCACCCACTCTAATTGCAAAACTTCTAATCACTTCACAAGTAAAGCTGCTGTTATTGCATGTGTCTGGAATCAGTCAAAAATCAAATCTTGATCTGCCACTTACTAGTCATATGACCTTGGAGGAGTAACATAACCTTGCTAAACTTCCTTAATTTCCTGATTTGTCAAAAAGAGATATTACTCACCTCAGAAGATTTTTATGAAGATTAAATTCATTAATGTGCTTTACCAGCTGTAAGCAAAAATGTAGCTATTATAATTAGGCTCTAAAAGACATCCTGGGGTGGGGAGGGGTTTTTTCAGAGTTTTCCCAAAACTCTTAAACCTAGCCTGAATGTTCCAATTTATCTTGCACTCTGAAGAATATTTGAACCAAGTCATATTAATTCGATTAAAAAAATAAATTAATTAAAAAATAAATCATGGCCTAAGAATCTCTAGCTTAGGTTAGAACTTAGAGGTTAAATTGTCATGAAATATTTTTAAATCTTTCATTTTTAAGTGTATTTGTTTGTTTGTAGTCCTTGAAACCTTACAAAATGGAAAAGCAGATTTGTTTGTGTCTAGCATGCAGAAATGCCAAAGAACACAGAATTGCCATTAATTTTTCCCAACTAGAACATCTTCATCCACCAAGTTCTTTCCTTAAAGGGTCATTTTGAAGTTGTTATTTACTTTCAATATACCAATCAACTATTTTTTAACTTTTCTGTTATTTTCCCCTATCTCCTACATAGTCTAAAAACATATTACATAGTTAAGAAGTGTTTTTATCTTGGAATAGGAATGTTATTTCTAAATTATAAATCTAAGGGAAAAATCCTTCTTGTGAAGTAAATGTGTTCTTTTCCAAGTAAAGTAATACTAAGGATGTAATGAAATGTAGTTCAATATTAAAATCTCTGACAAAGAAGGATATCAGATATTACACCTGATATTATCCCCTAGATAACACTCAAATATATTAAAAAATTTTAAATCATCCTTCTAAAACAGAAAATATAGAATAACTTCTCTAAAATCCTTTTTTTTTTTTAGTAAACTAAGAATATTTTCAATATGGATAAATATTAACGAAAAGTGATTCATTTCCTTTGAAAATTTTTTCCTGTTCAAAAACTAACAAAAAATTCCCTAGGAGTAAAACAATTTTTTTTTTTTTTTTGCTTTCAGACACATAATAGTTTTTCAAGCTCAGTCAATACTCGATTGAAATGTATTAATTGTTAATGTGTTTATCTCAAAAGAAATTTCAGAAAGTTGACTTAGAAACAGGAGTTCATTTTTCCTTTTATGATCTTACAAACTTTATTCCTACTCACAACTAGAACTAATCGACTACAGGTCAATATTATGTTTTAATGTAGAACAATTTTTTTTTTACCTTCTCTAAAGGTTGTTAAATTTATAACTGTTTCTAATATTATACTTAAATTATTAGTGCAGTGTTTTCTAATGTAGTTCACTATATATATGGGCTCCTGTGGTTACAAACTGATTTTTAAAAAATATTTAGTTTCATATACTTTCCCTTGGTTTTCATTTTCATGGTTATTTGAGAGCTATACTAGTAAATTGCTAAAAAATAGAGGTTATTATATTTTGTCATTCATAAATTAAAATTAGGAAGAATTTAATTAGCATTGTAATTCATTGTTCTTCTGCCATATAATACTTAACCATTTTACAAAATCGCTTATGTACATATGGAGAAATACATATTTTAATAAGTTTCAGAACATTTTTTATAAGGACATAATGATTACTATCTTGTGTTGGTAGTAGTCTCTATTATTGCATATTTTCATAGTGATTAATATATTGTTAGAATAATAGTGTTTTTAAATCTGAACATGTAAATTTATGCAGTTATTATTTTCCAATATTTTTGTTATCACAGATTATTCTTCTATGGGTAACTGGGACACATGAGATAGAAACATACAGATATACAAACACATCTGCAGTCAAAAAAGTTGAAAAGATTCTTTAGGGCAAGTTTTCCACATTGGGGTCTATGGACTTCTTGAGTTCCACAAGTATATTCTTCAAGTTTCTATGAAAGGTTTTAAATTCTGTGTTTTTTCTTGCAAAGATAAGCTGAAAGGGAATTAAATAAAATTATTTTCTGGATCACCTTATGACCATCTTTTATCCTAGTTTTGAATTAGAATTTTACTGCTTGTATTTACCTTTGTTTTAATGTTTTCTACTGCATTTACGCTCAGGGAGGGACAAATGAAGTCAAGAAATAATATAAAAAACGTTTCTCATTAGTTCAAATAGAAAAAAAGTGACCAGAGAATGAAGACATCATATGAGTATGTAAGCATGCTGAATCAAAACAAAACAAAAATAAAAACCCTGCACAACTGCAGTAAGTACCACATGACTATGTGCAAAATGTGAGCATATGAATTGCAGCCACTCATTTTAGAACATACCAGCTATACAGCATTTCATTACCAATAAGTGTCACGGTAAGTGTGCAAAATAATGACAATGACCTAGGCAGTGATTCAAGGATCACATACCCTTCTCAAATTTCAAAGATAAAATTAACAACAAATGAAAATTAAAAGATGCTAACATATCTTTATATTATTAAACTCAATCTAATCAGTTTAAATTCAAGAAAGCAATTTCATGTACCACTTCTTCTTATCAATTTAAATTTTATCATGTAAAAAAATAAAATTTTAAAATAAAAATAAAATCAGAAAATAAATAAATTTTATTATTTTAGTTTTAAATTTTTACTTATAGTTTTTGCTTCTTAATAAGAGTAAAATGAATAATAAATGTATTTCTAATCTTTATACATATTTATTACACATACATTTTACATATGTTATATTACAAAAGTCAATCTAAGTAAACAATGTCAATTTACTATTATTACTGCCTAATTTTTAAAATTAATTTATTGTCTACTTTTTAAATGGATCCATTTGATGACTCCAGCCTAAGAAATACTCCTCTAGTGTTTAAAACTTTTCATACACAAACCGGAGTAAAGAATACATATACCATAAGTATGCTCATGTGTGCGCGCACACACACACACACACACTGAAAATTTCACAGTTCTTACTCCTACTCTGCAAATATAAGAATTATGAAATTCAATCTGATATTCTATTCTATTTTGCAATTTCAAAAGCTATTTATGACCCATTAAGTTAATTTAAAAAACTAATAATAGTTAATCATACCAATTGTAACCCAGTGTTTCAGGGACTCTGCCAAACATTTCAACACTTTCCAGTAGGTGTCCTGATATGAGTCAAAGGTCCATATTTGAGCCCAACTGAAAGCGGATACAGCTTTCAATGGAAGAAAAAATGATTTTAAGCTCTCATTAATATATGATGTTAGTATAAGAAATGATGGATGCAGCATGGAATTTAGGTCTACTTTAATATAAGCAATATAAAAAAAAAAATCTCTTTGAGATTTACCAAGGTAGAACAGCACATACATAAGTCTAAAGTGAAAAATCCTATCTTGAATAAAGAGCAATTTGGTCATAGTGAACTGATATGCATAATTTATCTCTAGAAACTGAACTGGAGTTTTGGGGTTGTAGCAGAATCCACCAGAAACAAAATAACAGATTGTAGACAAATAAGCAAATAGGATAATTTAGTTCAGGGTCAGGCCAAAACTGGTGAAGAAATAAATCCCATTAATTGAAGTTGGAAATAAAGGTTAGCAGCACAGGCGAGGGCATGATGACTCCCATAAAAGGTTTTCCAGATAAACCAGTAAAAACCCTGAGCCTGTTTATCTTAGTCATTCCACCCTGAGCTAACATGAAAGTAACTAAAGGATTTAAATTTATTGATATTTGTATTTATTCTTTCTGTGGAAGGTAAACAGCTCAATACTGCGGTCATGTCCTCTATATCCTGAGAGTTCTGAGTAAAAAAACATCCCCAGGTGCTTCTACATCATATACAATATTTATATCTCCATTTGGGGAAAACATTTCAAATATGATAATGAAAGCTTAAGAAGGCAGCTGTCTTTTTAATGCATATGATTTGTGTTAAAAATTCTTGCAGTTACACTGTAATGGAACAAACAGTTTAGGTTGTTGAATACAGTTACAATTTGTATTATTGTTATAGTCACTGGACTGTGAAACACATTTAAAATGAATCTTAAAAAGAATTTAAGTATGGTAGAGAGGCAAATATTAACATAGTTATATGTTATGCTATATACACTTTCTTTAAAATAAAAAATAGTAAGTGATACATTCTGATAAAGTACAATTCTGAGTTCACACAGCATAAAATGAATAAAAGTCAATCTACCTGAAAAAATATTCTAACAGTTGAAATTACTTGTACTAAATATCAACACCGACTTAATAAACCTGATAATTTATATACCTATCACTTTATAGGTATCAGTACACACTGCTAATATGTCAAAAGAGATTGTTTTACAAAATATCAAATAACAATAATCATCTCCCTTCTGACATCTCACTAGTAGAGGACTTAGATTTCTGGTTCTCTGTGGCATATTATTTATTAACTGACACTGGAAACATTTTAAAACTATTTGATGCAAAAGTGAAGAGAGCTTCATTGGCCATGCTCTTCCTTGTCAGTTTGATAGCTTTCTTAGTGACCAAAAATTGGCTCACACAGATCTTTAAAAATCCTTTCATCTATAAAGAGATCAAGGATTCAGGGATTTAAGTTCATCAGTAGTATGAATGAATGAATGAATGAATGAATGAGTGAATGAGCAAATGAACGAACAAACACACACAGGCATGCGCGTGCACACAATACACAAACACACACACAAAATGTACAATCTACCATACAATCTGCTTGGTAAAAGTCAAGTCCTATTTCTCTGTTATCTTCAGCAAAAATATTATGAATAAAAATGTTAGAAAATTATGAATATAGCTATCTTCAATCTGTTAAATAATTGTAGATTGAATAGTGCTTATCAACAGACTATCTTTTGTTGGGTTCTAACAGCCCCTGTGGTTTCTTTACTGAGGCCAGGGTAATGTTCATAGCAACTTATAGATGTTAGAAAAGGTCTGGACATTAATAAAACAGTTGCTACACTTTGCATGCAATGTAGAGTTTTCACCATTTAAAAAATATGAGCAGGTAAAATTACTTGGTTTATCTTACTAGCCTTAAACATTGAAATAAAAAGAAGAAAGAGAGGTGGGGAGGGAAGGAAAAGCAAGGGGAGTTGAGTGGGGAAAAGGAAAGAAGAAAGACATGAACATACTGTAAAACATTTCCTTCAATTTTCTGCAGTAAAAAGTAACCACATTTTTTCTGAAAAAATAATGTATTTTGAAAAGAAATTTGGGAAAGAGTGAATGTTAGATAAATGTGTTACTTTGAAGGTAAAGTCTATTATCAGTTGCTATGAAGCTTCTATAGATGGTCTTTGAATAGAACAATATATGTGACCAAGTCTAACATTCACCAGCCTATTAAAAGAGTCTGAGATAATACAAAAACTTTCATCCCCTCCTCAGGCTTCTTTAGGAATTCTGGTACAGAACTGAGGCCAGAGCCAGTACATATCTTGCTTGGTACATCTGCATAGTTTACATAAGAAAAATAAATTGCAGAACTATGTATTACCAAAAGTAAGAGTCACACTCAGGGTAGCCTCTTTCTTGTCCAGCAGTCACACACAATATATATAGCTCAAACTAATAGGGAACTTTGTATGATTAGTTATACATTAGAAAAATATAAGAAGTTTTGTCCTAAGTGTGCTTAGTTTTATTATCTGCAGTGTATGTAATGGCAAATTTGAGAACTGGAGAGAAACAAAGATTAGGTTAAACTATATGTAATTGACCATATTCAATGTTTATATCTTTAAAATATGGTAATTTCACATGGTTCTAACACATAGTGAAATATCACTACATTTCATGATTTTCATAGTAAATAACATCTATACCAAACCTGAAATGTTAAACACTAGTAATGAATATTAAATGTACACAGCTCTGTATATACTCATCAGAAAGTTTGCCACTAACATCTACTTTCTTTAATAGCTAAACACCATGCTTGGCTTTACAAAAATGAAATTGGCATTAATGTAGATGATCTAATGCATATAAATACTGGCCTTTATTATTTATCACACCACAAAAGCTCTGAATGGTCTTGTAAACCTAGGTGAAAAAAGACAAATCCATTTAAAATGGTAATAATGTATGAGAGAAACTGATCCAAATATTAAAAAAAACACACCAAACTGCTTCCTGTAATAGTGGTCAATGGGTTATCAATATTTTTGTTCTTTTCCTGTTACTTACATTTTATTTTTATTGCTTTTATTTTAATATATTCATCTAGTAATAATTAGCATGTTATTCATACTGTACCTTTCTTATATGAAATACTTGATAAAGTATGTTACTATTTCTTTCAAAATTGATAATCATTTCAAAACTTCCTCTTTGTGTCTCCTCGAAAGTTTTAAATTGCCTTGCCTGAGCCCAACAAGAAGAAACTGCATATTTTGCATTCTAAATTACTGATTTATGAGGTAGATTATGTGCAAATTTAAAATCTCTAGCTTAATCCTTCTAAATTCTGAGAGCTAGGGAGAAGTAATATGTTCTCCCACCAAAAACCCTCTGCAGGATTCTGACATGAGTTCAACGAGAATAATTAGGAAGACAATTTTGCTAAGTCATTGTGAAAACTAATGCATTACTAATAACTTCTTGAGAGAGGTTATTATTAAATCAGATTCTCAGATTATCCAAATATTTGATTAGATTACAATTATGCTGTATTAAATAAGGTCTGAAAGGCTCACGCCATCAGCTAGAAAATGGAAATATTTGCTGCTTGAAGATTAATTTATTCCAGCAGTGATAACCTGTTCTGTTGTCTTGGATATGCCCAACTTCTATATAGGGTTGTCCCTACAGCTAGCACAGTTCTTCAGGTTCCAAGAGCTTTCGTGGTGTCAGAGCATGATCAGCCTACAGGCAACCGGGACTGGGGGATGAGGAGGCTGTACTGATTGGGGATCACACAGGCACGAAAGGGGGTTTGACTGAAGGTTTGCTAGGTGTTTTTCAGGGTCACCCCAATACAATATATATGGATACTAAATGTATGATTACATAACAATATCAGAACTAACAGAGCTCCTCTACTCTTAAAAGAAATATATATGTGTACCACCAATATTAGAAGTAGAAACGATATTGTGCTATTTTTGTTGAGTCTCACATCTATAAATTTTTGGACATAACATTTCCAAAAAACTGGATTATTTTACAATAAATGTTTGTTTTATATAGTTTTCTTCAAAAATACTATTAATCTTAATGTTGGATCTTATACTCAGTGGTATCTTAAAATCAAGTAAATTATATTTCATATATCTAACTTTCCATGCACTCTATGTAGGATGTAAAACTAACAAAATTATATACACAGATTTAATTTTCCTGAGTTTCATGACTGGTTGCAATCAGTGAAGAAATAGTCAATAATCTCTACATGTTTTTGTCAGAAGACTAGGCATAATGTTAAATATTTAGGCAAGAGTACAGAAAAAAAACGTGATTTCTGACAGAAAAGGTCTGAATGTGTGTTGTATCGACTGCTCTTTCCATAATTCCAGATTTTGGGGGATGGAAGTTATCCCCAAAAGTGGAGTCATTTCACCTACTACAAACTATTTTTTCTATAATAAGAAAATAATTTAGGAAAAATTTTATATTAAAATACTTTTTGCCTCTTAAATTCATGCTACTGCTGACTGTGACTATTTAAGAAATTCAGAAAATGCATTTACCAAACGGTCTTTGTATTAGTCTTGTATAAATTAAAATATTCTGAATACAAAATAGGATATCTGGCTACTTTCTATTCAGCACTGTGTTTATCAAAATGGCATTCAAGCAATCCATAGATAAGACCAGGCTTCTATATAAATCTACTTTTATTATGTGAATTAGTAACATTCCAGCCATGATAAAAGATAGGAGAAAGGGATTTTGGAACATGACTCAGTGTATTGCATCAAAAAGTAAAACAACTCATTAAATCCAAGACAGATATATAAAATATCTAACAAATCTCAAACATAATTTTTTATAAAAAGATGAAATGATGCAGAGCACAGCATCAAATAATTTAATATACAGCAAAGCAGATAAAATGTTGAATTTAAAGAAGATTATTATTTTAAGGAAAAGTTTTTCATTTATGTAAGAGTGATATCATCAGGAATAGGAAGAAATAAGAATAAATTTGGAAGGTCACCATTCAAATTGTGTTGTATAGTAAGTAGCACACAAAAAATACCATGAAAACTAAAAACTGAAAAGAAAATATAGTGATTAATGGACAAATGTTAAGCCATACATTGTGTTTTAGACAAAAGCGAATTCTCATTACTCACTGACAAACCAAGAGTCTACCGAACCCTGTGATACCTTCTGAAGTTATATAGCTCTCCTTTAACTTTATTAGTATCTCAAGGCTGAAGGAATAACTCAGCTCATTCCAAATCACTCCTTCACATTTCCTTCTCTTTGTGACATTCCTCAACAAATATGATTAAACCATATATATATTTGCAGTTCATATGATTTATCTGAGAGAAGATGATTATACTTTAATTGAAGTCCACAATGAGGTCTATCTAAATGCAGTTTGCATAACTCCTCTCTACTAATTCAACTACGCCTGATTTTAAAAACACAAATATGGACCGAGGCTAATTTTGAATCAGTTTTCAAGGATTCTGACTGCTTTTATTTTCTCAAGTTCTATAGTACGGTTTTCTGCTACCATCACAAGCTTGCTTCCTAGAACTCTGCTATCATTACTCAAAAGATTGACCCAGAAGATAGACTTCTGCTAGCAATGTTGGTAGCTCACAGGTAATGGCTTCTCACATGAGCTCAGGTTGACAACTGGAATCTTACCTATTAATTATTTCCACTACCTCCAACCAGCAATCTCAAGCCAGTATTAAAGCCTCGGTGCTACAGACTGTGTGCCATTACTCATCATTGTACTTGATGCAGGATACAAATGTATCAGCTTTTTGCAGTCCACGTCCCTCTGTGTGATAATTCAGTGAGCCGACCAACATATACAAATGCCTATGTGCTTTTTGTGGGCTCCTCGTGGTGACTATATAATCTGCTTCTTTTCACACTGACGAAATCCATAGCAGAACAATCTGGGGAGAGGTATACTGTATCCATCATTGAATACCAGCCACCGCCCCAAAATGGAGCATATGAACATTAACACAGCAGTTTGGAATAAACAATCTTCTACATCGTCCCTCTCATGAAAATACTGTCTAGGCTTTTCTTTCTGGGTATTATATTATGTCTCCATCTAAGGTATAAAATCCAGCTTTGGATTTCTCCAAAGACTGGTCAACTTCCAGATGCTCATGGTCTTGAATTGAAATAAAAGCTTTAGTATTTAGTTGTGGTTTCTCTGGAACATACATAGGAGAAGGCACCTAAGTTCCCACTGTTTTCATGAGCTTGCTTCTAGGGTCTTCTCATCTCCTGAGCTGCATCGAAAATGATGTCACCTACCATACACATCCTAAATCAGTTTCATAATTATTAAATGGAGAAACATCTAGCAAATCTCAGAAAATCTGAAGAATCCTCTAAGACTCAGTACCAATGAGATTAAAGTCAAAACTAAGCTTTAATGAAAAATGTGCTGCATAAATAAAATCTGAAAAATGATTTTCATTAAAATATAAATATTCAAGTGCCATGTCACCAACTAATTTACCTTAAAATATTTAAATTACATCATGTTTTAATAGATTGTACATACCACAATTTATTTTTGGCATTTAACAAAAAAAATAGGTTGATATTGAAAGTAGCACTGCGAACTTCAAGCCCAGATTGATTTTATTCATTTATCATTCCCTCCTCCCTCTTATGTAGCAAAATGATTATAAAACATTTTTTCAGAGACATTAAAATAAACAGAAATAACTTCTGATGATGTTTTTATTTATCAGTTATTTTAGAATTATAGCTCGTTGAAAATCTAGTTTTTAAGATGTCATAATGGCATCAACGAAATCTGAACATACTTCACCAGAATAAAATGCATGTTCTGTATTTTGAGTGCCAGCTTATAAAATAGAGGTCAAGGGACCAGAACTAGTGTCAGGAAGTCTGTCAAGATGGAGGAAGAAAATGGATAAATAGAAAAGGCCCAAGTTTTTCCCTAAAGAGTGATGGTGCCATTCTTTTGGGTTTATCCTACATGAACAGGAGAGTTGGAAAATTTTAAGGTTTGGCTCGTGTATAGACTGCATCAAATTATCAACAAATTAAAAATAACCATGGCTTGTACCACTGATTACTAGTCAAATATTTCAATTTTCTGCCTATTTAATAACTAATCTTTGTATATTACTTTATTGTTCACCAAGAACTTTCACATGTAAGCTCTTTTGTTCTTCCAAATAGCTCCATAAAGGATCCATTCATTAACAAATATATTTCAGATAATGTGTAGATTGGATGAGAACCTGAAATTTTAACTCAAGCGACACACCTAAGAGGGTGACAGAGCTGGATATGGAATCCCATCCCATGTACGTCTCACAACAGTATGCTACCACTCACAAGGCAATGTGAAAGGCAATTACGTGATGTGACGATTTGTTACAGCTAATGCTGAAACCCTTAGGCAAACCAGACAGTCTCCTAAGACTGACATACACAGTTAATATAGAATGGTTATTATAAAATAAATGAAAATTCAAAATATAAAAGTCTAATAAATTACTAGACAAATGACAATATTCAATTTGTGGTTTTAACATTAAAATTATTTCTTTGGCTGGCTTAAATTGTTTTCATCCTAAAACAAATATAAAGAAAACAACAGAGTTAGTTATTTGCCCTAATTTGTGAAGGTAACATTTATTTTTTAGCCACTCTTCATCCCAGAGGTTATAGAAATGCTTTAGTAAATTTAAGTTTTGTAAAAGCACTTTAGAAGGGTATGCCTTTATACAGTGGCCCGGCAGCTATGATGTCTCTCAGAGCGTTCACTGCACAGGTACTTTGGGAGTTGATGCATGGAGGCGGGAGCTCAAGAAGCCATCCAACACTTGGCACCACTCCCCTCCAGGATTTGCTAATTCCCTCTAATACAGTTTGCACGCTAAGGCTACTCAGAGCAGGTGGCTTCCGCTGCAGGAAGAGAGCTATGGAAAAATTTTCATAAAATAAATATTTATGAGCAATCCCAATCTTCATTTTAAGTATTAGAAAAAAATAAACTTTAAACAGAGAGAACCTTAGGAATTGCTGATCTAAAGCAGCATCTTTTAAATATTTACAACCTCCTTGTGTTACTTCTGAAATCTTTTAATCTGAAGTACAGTAAATAAATTAGGAGAGCAACACTGAGTATGCCAGAGAATTCTGATAGATTCCCTTTAGCATGGGGAAATCAGTCATTTATGTAAATAGTTTACTTGTTTTTGCACAAATTGTTTTTCAAGCAAAGTTAAATTGTTTTGCTATTCAACTAAAATCTAGTTTATGACACTTAAGTGATGGTGTCGAAGTTCTTTGTAGCGATTTCAAAATTGGCAAGACTATTTTTGCTAGACTACTGAAAGTTAGGTATAAGAGTTTATGATATTTTCCAATTACCTTGCATGCAAACATTTTTTTGGGGTCTTGTCATAAGCTTCAAAATAGGGGCAAATAGTTTAATGACAGAAAAAAAAAAACCAGAATATTTAAAATAGTAGTGTTTTATAAATTTCAGTAAAAAGATTATAAATGATCATCTCTTGTATACATTTTACATTTGCTCATTTAACTCTTCCTATATCCTAGAATGTGTATTTCAATCTTTTAAATTAATGGACTTTATTTTTTAGAGCAGTTTTATATTTACAGAAAAATTCAGCAGAGAGTACCGTGTCCCCATGTACACCTCTCTACCACACACAGGGGCTCAATTTCCTCTCTTACTGATGTCGTGCATTAATGTCTGCTATGGACCAAATTGCATCCCCCTCAAATTTCATATTCTCGATGTGATAGTTATTTGGAGATGGGGCTTTGGAGAGATAATTAGGCTTCACCAGTCTTGAGGGGTGGGGCACTCCTGATGGGATTAGTCCTCTAATAAGAATTGATACCAGAAGTCTTTCTCACCTTGTGAAGACACAATGAGAAGGCAGTCATCTGCCAGTTAGGAAGAAAGCACTCGCTGGAACCTGACTATACTGGCACCCTGACCTCTGAATTCTGGCCTCCAGAACTGTGAGAAGAAATCTC
Source organism: Cynopterus sphinx (assembly GCA_030015415.1). Lineage (NCBI taxonomy): Eukaryota > Metazoa > Chordata > Mammalia > Chiroptera > Pteropodidae > Cynopterus > Cynopterus sphinx. The sequence continues at coordinate 29,320,803 of CM057392.1, read as the reverse complement.
TGCTGTCTAAGACATCCAGTTTATGGTATTTTGTTTTTGCAGCCCAGGCTGCCTAATACGATGTGGCACATTTGTTACAATTGATGAACCAATATCAATACAATATTATTAACCAAAGTTCATAGTTCACACTATGGTTCACTATTTGTCTAGTATATTCTGTGTGTTTTGACAAATATATAATGACATTTACCCACCTTTACAGTATCATACAGAATCATTTCACTACCCTAATAGAATAAGCATGTTAATTGCATTTTCAGATTGCTCACCAGCTACCAACTTTTCCTCCCAGTCTGGGAGACATTATCTGTTTAAAAATTCCGGTAAATACAGTCATTCCATTTTTCTTCATTAATGCTGAATTTAATTACATACTTTGTTTCATAAACTAATTTCCTTAAATGGGTTTCACCCAGGACTATGAGGTCAGAAACAATTCTACTTAAGGAAATTGTTAGTCCTGAGGGGATTCTCAGTTATTGTGACTCAGAAAGTCTAATCTACAAATAAGAGAAGTTGGAATTGAGAGCTCTGCAATAACCTTCAGAATAATGTCTGCTCGAGACTTATATCAACTTGGAAAAACTTACAGGCTAGCCAGAAATTTCCAGTTGAAACTATATAAGTAGTTGGGAAGGTATGGCAGTATTCCTGTCCCTATTTCTTAAAGTCAGATATGTGGAAAATCTGCTCTCCTCTCATTCCTACCTCACGCAGTGTCACAGTGCAATTTAAACAACAGTTTTAACACTGGAGATGGGATACCAGCAGTTGTACTATGTAATCCTGGGTGAAATACTTAATACTGTAGAGCCTCAAATTCCTTATTTGTAAAATATCATAATTACACTTGCCTCACTTAATTTCTGAAATGATCAAAATGATATATGCCAAATTACTTAATATATATCAACATTCCTAATAGAGTACCTGATATTTGACACTTACTGAATATTTGTCACTATTATCATCCTTATTATTAGCATTTTTTTATACAGTGGAAATACAAAAAAATAAAATTAACCATAGTGACAGCTGCCTGTTGGATTGTAGGACATGCAAAAATTATCAAGACCTTCCACCTTAGCTATGGATAGTGGCAGCTGTACAGTCAATGTAACATCACATATTAGAGGTGGAGACAACATTAGAGTCAAGAAATCTTTATTGAAATTACTCCTGGCTTCCTTCTGGGTTAGTCTGACATGTATCTATTTACTTTCTAATGGTAGAATAGTTCAAAAATATAATTAGTCTTTGCAAACTATGTGGTCAACAGGCAGAAAAGGAATTTATAAAACAACCATTGATAGCAAAAATGTATTCAGAAAACTTCTAAATATTTTTTCCAACTAATTGAACTAGAGTACCACGAAGGTATCTCAACCCTGTGCACACTAATAGATGTAGGTGAAGTGAAGAAATGAAAAAAACAAAAGATCAGAGAAGTCATATTACATTTCAAAAATCAAGATCCTTTCTCTTTGCTAGATCATAAATCTTAAGACAACTTATTTTAATAAATAAAATGTAAATCACCTTGAAATAAAAATAGTTAACAGTTACAGGTTTTTAATTGTCTGGCAAAATTAAAATACTGAACAAGTATTATGTCATTTAACCAAAATATTAACTCCCAATGTGCCATTATTTTCTCCATCCTACATTAAAGAAAATTGAAAAAGATTTACTAGTAACTTGACTAAACAAGTTAATGGTGCAAACAGAATTTGAACCCAGGACATCAGGCTATAAAATTCTGTATTCAACTCTTCTTTCAAACTAGGGAAAAAAATACATTAGGAATTGGAAGAATTAAATTTAATATCAAGATCTAGCACACACTATTCCTAACCATGGAGAAGTTGTAACGTCCTGAAACACTCCTCTTTTTTAAAGAGGATACTACATACCTCACAGTCACTCTAAGAATAGAATGAGAGGACTCTGAAAGCTAGAAGAGGAAATATAAGGTATTGGCATTATTATTTTTTTTAAGTCAATAGGACCCCATGTGGTGCAATAGAACTTCTGGTTTCATTCTGGGTTGTGTTTAGTTTTTGGAGTATAACAGGCTGGAAAATTACTGTGGATTGCTTCTGTGCACATGTACACGTGTGTGTGTGTGTGTGTGTGTGTGTGTGTGTGTGTGCGTGTGTGTACATAGTAGCCTCTAGGAATTAATCCTTTCAAACATGTGAGTAGATAAAAAGCAAGGAAAGTTTCCAATTTGACATTTATCATTAAAATATCTTGCCGTGATAAAGGATAGAACTTCCACAAATGACTTATACAATTGCAACATTTATATTTTTTTATTTTTAATATAAAAGCTTGTATTTTTATTAGCCATTTATTTTACAAGCCTGAATTAGACCTATCAAAGACAATTTCCCCCTTATAAAATAAAGTGTGATGTATAAAACAGAAGAAATACAATGTTAAGCCCCTACAGGGTTTTTTGAGGCTGTTTCCCCCTCTCATCATATCTCCATATCTGAATACATATTCACAGAAAAAAGAGTCCATGAAGAGGCTCTTGCAGGGGATGTAATAGGATGCCAGTCACTCTTCCTTTGCCCATATTTCTATTATCACATTTGTATTTTTCAGTCCTACTTTGAGTTTATTTGTACCAAAAGAATTCTATTTTATAATGATATCTGGAGAGATGTATTCTTATTTTAGCAATTATTTTAGTTTGTGAAAATCTAAAAAATTTCCAGGATTTACTGAAGCATAACTTTTCAGCTATCAGCTTCTGAGTGTCCCTATGACCATGTAACCCAGATACTCATTCAACTGTAGAACCTATGGCTCTGTTGTAATTAAAATGAGCCTTATTTCTTTTAAAAATGTTCTGAAAATCACTACATTTTTCCATATTTTCTGGAATTTACTTTTCATAATGTACTCACTAAGATTCTCAAGACAATCGTCAACAGAGTTGACACAAAAGCAAAAAGTGATAGAACAAAGCTTTTGATTTCTAAAAAGTACCGAAATGTTAATCAGTTTAACTACTAAAATACAGTAATCAGATACCACATTTTTTAACACCATTCCATTCTACCTAGTTTTTTGATGCCAAGTTGAGGTTTCATTAAGAATAATTACCATTCATCATCATTTAACTTGAAAAGTCTAACTTCTGAGGAAAATGAGATTAAACTACAACAAGTGAGATCTTTCCAGGGAAGAGAGATAAATAGCTTTTGCAGACACTTACTATTTTTAAAAGGTGAAAAGCAAGCTGTAATTTTCATTTTTAAAAACAATTCCCCTGTAAGGAAAAGTACAGCTCTTACTTCAAGCAGACATATACTTATTACAGCTGAATGAACTACAGGATAAGAAACTTTGTTGAAAAACCTCAAATTTCAGAATCTCTCAAAACTCTCTATATATCAAATAAATATTCACAGACATCATTTAACTGCATCTGACTTTCCCCTTGAAATCCTTTATGGTCAGAATTCTGCAAAAAACCTTGACTCTGTTGTTTACATTCTGATGCACCCACCTGCTCCTTCATCGGCACACGTTAGGTGACTGGCTCTCCCAAGGTGATCAAACTAAAGTCATGAGTAGCCTCAACACTAATGGAATAAGCATTTTTCTACTCCATTTTTCTGCAACACGTGACATTGTTGATGTCATGACACATTCTCCTTGGCACATAAGACAAAACTTTCTCTTATTCCTCTTCCAACTTTTCCCAACATTGCTTCTTTCGACATTGGCTCACCCTAATTATTCTGTTTATCTCTAGAGTGATGCAATCTTAGAATTCTGTCGCAACCACCTTTTTTCATTCTGTATATCCTTTCTTAGTGGTACTCATCCATTGCCATGAGTGACAGTGATCAAATCTGAATCTCCTGCTCCAACGCATTTCCAAATCTCCAATTCCTATTTCTCCTTATAAAACATTTCCATTTGGATGTCCTACTGACATGTCATTCATGCTTAGCATGTTCAAAGCTGCATGTATTTTGCTCTGCCCAAACCTATGCCTCATCTGGACTCCCCTCTCTCCATTAGGGGGTCATCCTCAGGAGTTATAACCACCTCTTGATTTTCTCCACTCCAATCAGTCCTAAATAACTTTTGAGTATATCATATCTCTTTAGCCCTTTTCAGGTCTTTAAAAAAAAACTTTTCAGGACCGCTTGCCAGGGCCACATAATGTGTCACTCTACCAGATCCACTCTCTATTCATTCATAGTTCTCTCACTAAAACAAACCATGAGAATTCAGAAACTATTAAAATGAAAACACATCTGTATAATTGTAAGAGTTCTCTGTGCAGAGAAGAACAATTCGAGAACTGGGAGTCTTCCAACCAACGGTGGAATGAGGCTCAGAAATATGTTGTTACAGAAGCACTTAAACAGTGAAAACGCAGTGTTGGTTTATTCTTTATAATGATTGGTTATAGCACCAGAGTTTCTCCAAATGACAAGGACCGGTTAAAAGTATTACCTTATGCCTTTTTTGGAAAACAATTTAGGTTTAGGTTTTGTTTCTGATTTTTGAGGCATATATACAGGAAATGACCCAAGTTAATTTTTCTTGCATTGCAGGGTAAGCTATATTAGGTTTCTCATGTAGCCTAACTGGTTTTGTTTGCTCAGAGAATTTTCAAACCTGGTCTCCATTTTGTACTTTATTTTAACAAAATGAAATCAAACTAATCACATACTACATTAAAAACTTTTGCTTTGCTATCTCCCTGTTGCCAACAGTGTTGATTCGGACCTCCTCAGGAGAGCCTACAAGTCTTTCCAGCTCTTTTTAACCTCTGTCTACTCATCCTTGATCCTCACCTTTCTATGATTCAACTACATTGACCGTCTCACCTCCTCCAAACACTCCAGGCTGTCCTGATCCTTTGACTTTACTTCTGTGAAATGCTACACAGAAAGCCACATGTTCTTTAAGCCCAGCTTAATTATCATCTCTAATGTATTCAATAACTCAATGCTAAGTGAGCAGCTCCCTTATTAAGGATCCCACAGAAATAGCTCATTCTTCCACAGCAACATGTATCCCATTATGTTATGTACATGTCTACCTCGCTACTCAAATTCCAACAGTTTAAATATGGATTTTGTATCATTTCAATGTAAATGCTATTTTCAACATATTAATTTCAATATATATTCCATGTGTGTCTATGTGTATTTATTTTCATTTTATTTTCAGTGTATTATAATTTAACATTTTACTACAACTTAGAATGATTGTAAATATGCATTTGTTTTGTTTTGTTTTTGCTATTCTTGAGTGACATATCTACAGAGCTGTTTGTTATTGAATTAAAACACAGCTATATTAGGATATCTATTTTAGGGTTTGTATCTATTGATAGCCTGTTAGTCTCTCGGTTCTTGCTAATCGTGCATCTCTCTGCAGAAGATTCCAACCAAATCCAAATTTTTTATTCCATTTACTGTCAGCTAGAACATCAGCAAACTAAGCATTTTACAACTCTGTATATAGTAAAAGTAAATGGTGTCCTGGGGGGCTTTCTTATGTAACAAAGTAGATGCACTTTAATACTCAGGCTGTTTTTTTCTGTTTGGATCTAGAACTAAATTAATATGTATTTCTTTATTCTATTTGAGATATCTAGTCAGGTAGCAATGAAATAAGTAATATGGTCCCAAAATCTATTTATTCGTGTATTGGAATAAAAGCATGCTTATTCATTTCCATCAGATGTGTAGCACTATACTTTCTTGAGATTAAAAATGTGAAAAGTCCTTGAAAATTTGGTGGAGTGATAAATATAGAAATAAGAAATTATCAAAGAATGTGACTACACCTTAACCAGGCAGTAAAAGAGGCATAAAATCAAGAATCAGTGCTTCTCTGTGGAGCAACAGGAAGGGGGGCAGGGATGCTTTATCAGAAGTACCTGGAAAAAGTTTATATTGCATATTCTGTGCTCATTGCCACAGCATTGGGGGTGGGGGACTGGCAGGATATGAATACTAAAAAATCTCCCTAGGTAATCCGGACCTTTTCTACCTCTACCTCTACTGAGAATCACTGAGAGAATTACCGTTCTCCCCAGTTTGCTGAAAAGAAAGGGTTGAGAAACCTTCAGAAAAGAAACAAACTTTGAGTTGAATTTTTATGGGTGAGAAGTACACTAACATTCTAGAGGAAGAAAATAGTATTTAAGGACACAGAGGATCCAGAAACTTAGTAATTGGGGCAAACCTTATACTGTGATGTGTGAAGACAAAGTAAAACAAGCAGCTGGAAAGCCAGGCAGGCACTACATATCCTTTATAAAAAATTGGAAACCCCACATTAGTATCAAGAGACCCCTGTGCTGTGTGTAGCTGCCGAACCATGAACAACTCCACATGCACTAGTCTTCGAGATGTCAACGGGGTGAAAAAATGAGGTCACTGCTGTGCTCTGTAACTGAAGCCCTGTGGCAGGGAAGTCTGCAAGGGGCAAATATGAGCACAGTGTTATTGATAAGTGCTAGAAGACTTTCAAGGCAATGAGCAACATCCCTGGAGCTACTGACATCTCAGAGATCTTTTAAATGTCTAGGTGCAAAGAGGTAATATCCACATTATATGGAGAAGGTAAAGCAATTGTTTTGTAGTTGACCAAGTAAAATTTCACAATTATTCATTGACTACATGCTATTAATTGGGTGTATTTGTTCAAAAATATGTTGGGAATAATGATATTGGTAAAAGCTAATACTGTTTAATATTAATATGTTTCAGACACTGCACTAAGCATTTTTGTTGGTCAATTACTTAATAATAATCTTTACAATTACCTTATCAGCTAGGTACTAGTGTTTCCTCCTATTATAAAGATAAAGTAAATAGCTGTTTAGAAGTTAAATAACTTCCTTGGAGTGCAAAGTCGTTGGGTAGCAGAGCCAGAATTTATACCCAGGCCCAGCTGACTCTAGACTACAAGCTCTTTATCCCTGAGTAATACCGATGTGGTGGGATTGATAATTATGAACCTCGCTCTCCTTCAAAAACAATACTGCCAAAGAGGAAATAATCCTCTAGTCTAGATCCCTCAATTTGCACCATGAGGCCACAGGACCGTGACCACCCTCAGGAGTCCTCTCTGCAAGTGTTGAGAATGCAGCTGTCGGGTGACAATGAAACGGCAGACTATCATTTTTAGGTTAGTGATAAAGTTGTAACAGCAAAAATGCTTTAGTGGTAGAAGATTACAAAGAATAAAATTATCAGTAACTACAATTTCCAGATCTGAAGAATAAGAGGCTACCTTGCTATGTGACAATGTTTTTAACCTCCAACTGTTCATTATTAAAATAGACTTAACAATACAAACCAAACACAAAAGCCTGTTGTAAATTATCAGCAATACCACAGCTAGTAAGGGGTTGTAAATAGAAGTGCAGCTTTCAATGTACTGTCCCATGACTACATGAGGGAAAGACCAGTAAGTACCATTTGCCACGTCAGCAAAGAGCCAACCAAGTGTCTGACTTTTAAAGAATGGTATCATCTTCTAACATCATCAAAATGTAATATTCGTTCTTGTTTTCTCTAAAGCACAACACATAGTGAAGCCAAATAAATATTTTCAGACAGACACACACGCATAAACACAAGTTAAAATCAGTGAAGCTATATTCCAGTATTGAGCTGTTTATTATTTATTTTTAAAAAACTTCAAATATTTGAATAAATAAGTGATCATTATATATCACATCTCAATGACTACCTAACTTGCATATCTGTTTTATGCAAATGTATATATAAAAACATATGAATAGATGAATGTTTATTTGCATAATTTACTTAGTTTACATTAAGTACTATTAAATGTTCTTTGATTCCCCAATGTTGTTTTACAGCTCTTTTTTAAATTACCATTAACCAGAATTCAAAATGCTGATTACATTCTTAATATACTATGACATTTAACTATTTATGATTTTATGAAGTCAAGTATTTAAATTAAGATACTAATCACTCTAAAGAGATGTGGCATTATATATTTGAAATTTTTATTATTTATTGATTCAACATGCAAATTACAGTATTTGAACAATGATACTGAAAGTATTTAATTTTGGTAAAATAGAAAAAAGGATATAGTTAAAGAAGTTTTATTCAATTTAATACCAAAACAAAATTAATTTTAATCCAAATCAATGATTCCATTGGCTAGGACAACGTAGTACCAAACTTCAACTTCCAAAAGAGCAATTACATTTTTAAAGTAGAAATAAATTTGTCATATTAATTTATATTTACATATAGTGTTTCCTCAAATACATTTGGCCAATAAAACAACTTTCTGGGAATTGGGGACATTTTATTTCATCTGGCTGTATTTTAAATATATGAGGGAATGGTCATTAGTGCCCTACAAACTGACAGATTTCTGAAGCTGATGAAGTATGACTGCTGTTTTCCCTTCTGTGTGCATATGGAAACACAAACAATGCTGTTACATATACTGGCAGATCACTGAAGTAACTCTCTTTGGGAAAGGTTCTGACCAAATAACCTAGAAATGTTGTGTGAATTCCTAAAGCCTTTAATTAAAACTTTTTATTTTCTTTTTTAAAGCAAATCTAGTAGTGTCAAATACTCCGGTTTCATGTTTAGACCTACGAGTCCTTGAACTTGCCAGTTCTGAGTCGTGGGAGCATTGTCAGCCTTGGACTAATGGCACCACAGCCAGTGTCTCCCAGGATTTGTCCAGGCTGTGACTTTATGAGGCTGTTAGATATGCTAGGATAAATACTAATGATTTTAGGGTAAGAAGTTATTATATGGTGCACTGGCAGAAAAACACTCCTGAATGACCTGCTACTGATCTGAAAAAATTAATGTGCCTTTACCTTTTATACTAACATCCTCCTACACGTAAAATAATATCACATACTTGGAGACTCTACCAGAATATAAAATAACACTATAAAGCATAAAAGAAGGACCAAAGGCCTGGGAGTCTGCAGTGTAGATTGAATTCCACTTTGGGCTTGTGCTAATAAATAGTTTGCTTTTGCAGATATAAAGACTAAAAAGGTAAAGACTTACTAGAAAGTAATAGTGACTCTGAAAGGAATACAGAATGTGCTCCCATTGCAGAGACTTTCTAAATCAACTTCTTCCTGTGGACTACACAGGGCTGAAAAATCAACCTGATTGAGAAGGCTCTACAGTGCTTAGAACTAGAGCAGGGAAGGGAGAATAAACAGGAAACCATGCAGAAAGCCCAGTGGTGCAAACACCTGAGGAGAGGAAAGTATTCACTACAGAGAGGGGACAGAAATACTATCAACTTTGGGGGTCTGAGACAAAAAAAAAAAAAGAGCCAAATTGTAAAGACAAAGCAAAATCATAATGGATAAGAGCAAGTGACATGGGCTAGAGGTGTCATTGAGATGGGACAGAAGTGTGAACGTCCTTAGAAACTGTTTTCATGGGCCAGCCTGTGTGTGTGTGTGGTACGAGGCATATTAGCACTGGTGTTGAGGTGACCCCAGATGTTTGAGTTGGAGGAGGTACAAGCATTGAGTTGAGTGAGGTTCAGAGGACCCTATACCCACAAAACCCCCCAAACTATACCTTCCTAAAACCAGTTCTGGTTAGAAGATTAGTGATCACCCCCCACTTCTCCACGCAGCTGCTGCAGAGGAGGAGATGCTGGCACACCCGACACTGCCGCTTAAGTCCCCCAGCTTTGGTGAGCCAGCCAGGATAACTGATGGCTATGACACTGCTAGCACCTGAAAACTGTTGCAGCTGAGAGATCATGGACATCTGCAGGCAGAGAGTGCCATAAAATAGTATTTGTGAAGCTAGCTACTCAGGCTTAGCAACTCATGGCTCTTCTTTACTGAGTCTTTCCTCCCACAGATGGTCATATTTTTCTGTGTGTCTTTTGTGTCCTTTGCCATAAGAAGGAAATACCACAGGGACAGGACACAGGACTCCCTATAAGCTTGTTGTTCTAGCCAGCTTCAGTTGCTGGGGAATTCAGTTCTCTCCAGACCAGCGTCTGTGGAGACAAACTTTGCTGTGGGTCCCTCTTTAAAAGCTGATGAGGTTATCCTTTCCATCTCATTTCTATGTCCTAGGAGCTTGGCTTTGTGATCAGCAAACCCAACTTCCCTGGTCTCCACCATCTACAAGGTGCAATTACTAGGCTGCACCTGGTGGCCAGGCGAATAGACTGGGTTCCAAGTAAGTCTCTGTCAGCCACACCAGGTCTCAGGGGACTGTGTCATAAGAGGCCTTTGTCTCTCAATCTTCGTTTCCTGGTAGTGATGGAAAAATCCCATTCCAGTAGCGCCTGCCCCGGGCCATGAATTAGTGGGTTCACAGCTGGATCCATCTCACATTTTGTGGGAGACCAAGACACCACTGTCCACACACCCTCATCCTGACACCTGTGTACAGAGGGTCTGTGCTTTCTCTGGCTCTGGGGGTATAGTTCAGGCCCGTGAGGGTTGCATCCTTTGCACTCTCTTCGTGGAGGCCTTTGGCTTCCTTGCTTACATTACAAAGAGGCTTACTGGTGTGAGCTGCTATTAAAACCCTGCCGTCAATACAGACCAGGGATCCTTGGAAATGGAAAAACTTCAAAATTGGTAAGATGCTTCCTATCTTTGAATGGTATTACTAGTTGACTGACTCAAAGTAATTAATCAGTTATATACAACAAGAAATAAAATAGACACTAACCCCAAAGTTTTTCTGGATCATATGATATGGTAAAATATTTGTTATTACAGCTAGCTTAAGTTTGGTCTAATTAAATAGACATTCTTTTTTTGTTGTTATTAACATGAAATATATTTGTTTACAAAAGTAAGTTCATGTTATGTATTAAAAAATGTGTCAAGAAAATAGCTCAAGTAATAAGTGACCGAAATCTCAGTGTTTTAATGAATAAATAAAATAGATGCAAATAAAATAAAAGGTTTTTAGGTAAAACTAAAAATTTTTTGTGCTCTGAGCAAATATATTTTTATAAATTATTAAATATGTTCATAAATTTATTCATCTAAAGAATCCTCATATAACAGTTCACAATTGCTTACTTAGTTTCCACTACAAATTGAGAAGGACATTTGAAATATTTATACCTTCTAGCTATTGTGAAGATTCATGTGTAAGTTTTTGTTTGAACACATTTTCAGTTTTGGGAGATATTTATTTAGGAGCGAATTACCACATGGTAATTTTTTTGCAGGATGGAAATCCCAAACTATTTTACACAGAGGCCAGACCATTTTACATTTGCACAAGTAATGTTCGAGTGTTCCAATTCCTCTACATCACTGTCAACATTAGTTATTTTTAGTTTTCTCAATTATAACCATTATAGTGTGGGTGAAGGGGTATTGCACTATTATTTTAATTTGCATTTATATCACAACTAATGATGTCTAACATCTTTTTCGGTGTTTATCGAGCATTTGTATATCTCCTTTAGAGAAGGGTCTATTCATGTTCGTTTTTAAAATTTAGTTGTCTTTTGGTTGATGAGTCATAAAAGTTCTTGGATAACAGAATCTTATCAGATATATAATGTGCAACTGTTTTCTTCCGTCTTGTGGACTGTCTTTTTACTGTCTAGGTAGCTTCTTTTGATGTACTTTTAATCATGAAAAAGAAAACATGTTTTCCAAGATTATACATTAAAAACAAGAAGGGTTGTTACGATAATGGGTAATGTCAGACCACTTAAACCTAAATAATTTTGTTAGAAGATTAACAAAAATAATAACTGTTAGCAAACTAACAGTTAAAATTATCTCAGTTTCTAATAAATAAGAAAATACTTCAGTAAATATAGGATTTTAATTTTCAAGAATATTTAAAGGCAACTTCAAATTTGAGGGGATGTAAGGATCTACTGAGGCTACTGAGCTATAGAGACAAGAACAAAAAGCACAATCTGGGAGTCCCACAAGCAGAGTATACAAAGTGCAGTCTACTAGGAACTGTGCAGCAGGCGAACGAATGAAGCTTCATCTGTATTTGCAATCACTCTCCAGAGCTAGCATCACCTCAGATCATCAGGCATTAAATTCTCATAGGAGCACCAGTCCCTGGTGCCAAAAAAGTTGAGGACCTTGATGTAAAGAACTATATAACTCTATAGCTTGCTGCATTCAGCTGTGTAAACTATACTTTGCTTCTGTTACTTTTGGTGCAAAATATTAATGACTTAGAAAAACACATATGAACTAATGTAAAGTCACATTATATTGACATCATTCCTGAATTAACCAATATCTATCGACTAATCCCAAATGCTTGAGTTATTTAGAGTAAGGCAGAAAGGGAAAGAGTTGAAGTTGAACCTAAATTTCAAAGCCATAAAACACAGGTGGCCTCTAAGCTGTTCTCCCAAGAATCTCAGTCTACTCCTGAAGTGACAAGGTACTTGGAGACACAAAATGTAAGACCGAAATGCTCCGTAGATGCCAACAGCCACGCGGGAAATGCAGCATAGTGACTCCTTAGCAGGATTTAAAAATACAATGTCTCTTAATTCATCCTGTGGACTAAAGATAAAATGTTAACCTCATTGATACGTCACTGAGATACATATTATCGTCAGTGCAAAGTTAGCATGTTCTCTGCCACTGCACTTGACTTTAACAGAAAGCAGTTGTTGAGTTAGAGTGAAAAATGTTTTCTTCATGTCAGTTATAATCATAAAAAATAATTTATTTAAATTGCAATAAATTTCATGAATCCTGGAAGGGAAAAAAATGTATCATCATTTGTATGGATAAGTCTTTTTACTTTTCTCTGATCTGGCCTGATCAGACCAACCTGGAGTATTTCAGAGAATTTCATTCTAGTCTGAGCATGGTAATGTTGACTATCAAGAGTGTATCCAGATGGGAATAACCAGGAGGGTGGCAGCCCTGAAAGCATGTCATAAGATGAATGGTCATAAAGTCTGGGCATATTCTTCTTGAAAAAAGACAAGTTTAGGAAGCTTGATATTTTAAAGGGTCATTACGTAATGGAGAGAAGTAGACCTCTCAGCTGGTACATAGAAAGCAGAACTAAGACAGTGGGTGGAATATGAGTAGTCACAGGACTTACTCACGTTTGTAAATGTCCAATATCGGAGCACATCCTGAAAGTACCCAAGCTGAAAAATCAACATGTCGGAGATGTTGCAAAGTGGATCTTACTACTGAGTGAAATCTGGGCTAGGTGACCTTTAAGCTACATTCTTTGATATTCCAAACCTTTATTCCTAACCATTGGGAATAGCATACACACTGTGATGATGTTTTCTCACATTCATTTGGTTATGTAAACGTTTTTGAAATTTGGCTACAAGTTAAAATCAGAGCTTTAGAAAAGTGAAAATACATGTTCTACTTCAAGGCCCTTGAATAGCATTCCTGATGAAGGCCAGGAAATCTATATTTTCAAAGCAACAAGTGATTGTGCTGTATCCAGACCACTGTTCAAAGCACGGGGCTCCTAAGGTCAAGCCGATGGAGTCCACCCCTGTTATTGTCTGGTTATCAAAATCATGCTTTTGAGTAAGTGAAGACTGGGCAATTTAGCTCGGCAGCAAATTTTACCATGGGGAGATTTGTTAGTGAAAGGACAGCTAAGTAATGCTGCTGCTACTACTACTACTACTACTAGTAGTAGTAGTAGTAGTAGTAATAGTAATAATTGCTTAGAGGACATGCACCGTGCTCAGGACTTCATATGCAATGTCTTGTTAGGATAGGCCTGTGAGGTCAACCTCTAAATACTGCCTTTGTTACTTTACTGGAGGATGTAGTGCCAAGACACTTTGTTCTCTGAAATCATAGATTATCAGAAATGAAGCTGTTTGAAATCAGATCAGTAAAAATGTCACTCTGACACTGAGAAGCAGCCTCCATTTTCAACCCAGGTGCAAAACTTCTGATAAAGGTTTTTTGGACATAATGTTCAACATTCGTAATAACTTTGTAGTTTCCAAGGAAACAAAATCCAGAGTTCACTTTTCAACTCAGTCCTAATGTTAACTCCTTTGGTTAGAGCCTTGCTCTTTTTTGTCATTATCAAACTTCTGCTCTATTTAAATATTGTCTAAACTCCATCCTTTTCCCAAGTCCTATTTTTAACCCTGTTTGTTCCTTTACTTGGTGAGATACTCTTTGGTTCCTCTGGTGTGCAAATCTCTCTTGGTGGTCAAGTTAAGCCTAATTTTGTCAGGCTACAGGCACGTCCTTTATGCTATCAGATGGGCTCTATTAGTAGATATTATTATCTTTAATTCTGTAAAATAGGGTTCAGAAAAAAACCTAGGATCAAAGATTAAGTGACAGAACTGGGACTCTAACTTAGGTCTACATGATTTCAAAACCCATGCTCTTAACACTAAGCACACAGAGTTAGAGAACACTGGAGGTGAAAAAGAAACAAAGGTGTGACGTGCTGCTAAATTTTAAAAAATCAAGACTAAAATCAAGGTATCCTGACCTCCCAACCCCCATCACATCAGTAGTTTTTTCATTCAACTTCCAGCCAGCAACTTTTCAGGCTTCCCTGTGTGTTTGCACCTTCTATTTCTCTGGTACATCCAAGTGGCTCTGGGACCACCCAGGGCCTTCACTGAGACTGTAACACCAGAAACTTCAGGCGGTTCCCAGAACTCCAGATAATACCTGACTCTCCTCTCCCAGACATATAAGGGTATAACATAATCAAATTAATGCATTTAAATTTCTACAGCTTTTGAAATAAAATGCATCAACCTTCCTAGATACAGTTAATAGACTACCACCATAAAAATGAGTAAAGTATGTGAAAACATCATCCTTCTCTTCCTTTTCTACCCCACCCCAAAATCAGAGTACATGGGTGGCCATCTATTCTAAGTCTCTAGTTCACACTGAATTATAGATACCCAGGTATGTGTTCCCCAAGTCCTGCCATTGGGAAGCAGTAACATCCATCAAAATTCAGAAGTATTTACTAATCATGGGCACTTATTTAATGAATCCCCTCAAATCCCACTGAAATATCCCTTACTAAGAGTATACCATCCACCTTGAGCTACTGATTTTTGGATATGACAACTATCTAATGCTATTCAATTTAAATATAATGTAAGTTAATCAAAATCATGTGAAAGATCCAGGATTCCATGAAACTGATGGAAGTGCTGAGAGAGAATTGCTCTGATCAATTCAAAGACATTATTGAAGAGCATCTGGTGGATTTCTACTCTCTAACAACTGAAGAGAGAAGTTATGGAAAGGACTCCAAAACAAAATGATTTGAACAGCAAAGGCAGAAGAGAAGCTCTTAAAAAATTAAGGAAGTCCTCAAAGAGTTTTGCAAAACCAAATCTCTTTGGGGACAAAATACATCCTCATGATAAGATAAGATCATTTATTTTATTTGTGTTCATCTTTTCTTCAGGATAAAATTTCAACTACAACTTTTCTTCATTTATAGAAAATTTTAAAACCCACTCAAAGCAGATTAAGTTTTAAGGACCATTTTCTGTTAACAATTGATGGTAAGAACTCCTGAACCCCTTTCTTGGTGAGAAACATATGTGTTTGGGAACCCTTATTCTCATTTCTCTTGAAGAGTTTAACTTTTTTTCTTTTCTTGGTTGTGCCTCCTTCATCACACATAATGTGAGTCCAGGCACATCAGCCCTTCACTCAGGTCTGTCCCCTCCAAGTTGACATTCAAGGCCCCTTCTACTCGGTGTGGTCTGTAGACTGGCCACTGTGCATCACCTGAGAGCTTGTTAACTAGGAAGAAACTCAGATCCTGCCCTAAACATCTGAGGTAAATTTACATTTTTAACAAGACCCCCAGTGATTCATATGCACCTTTATATTTAAGAAGCGTTGTTCTAAATAATTCCAAGCATTTTTTTGCAATATTGAATTTTGTGAAATATAGAGGTCACTCATCTCCTCTCTTGCCTTCATTTCTAATAATTCACAACATTCTTATCCTTTCTCTGTCTTTCTCTTAATTCTCACTAGGGCACCAAAAAGGCCCCACGCTGCTCTCCCAGCTTTCATTTAACTTCTCACCCTGCTGCCCAATATTTACTGCATCTTTTCTGAGTGGTCTTCCTTTAAAGAGCGAACGAGTCTGTCATCACTGCCCTTCCTGCGACCCTTGAAAGACTAGTTGTAATAAGACCTAATCTCCATGGGGAGCCAGGTGCCTGCGGTTCCTACTCCCTCTCCAATCCCACTAACGTCCTCCTCCCACACCATTAGGCCCTGACTGGCCCCACTGCACTCCTTGGAGCTCCCTTAATAAGTGATCCTTCACATCTCAGTGGTACATTACTACTTGCTATCTATCCTCAGGACCAAATGGCCCTTTTTTCCTGATCTACTTAGGAAATTCTACTAAATCCACCTAAAACCACTGTCCCCTGAAGCCTTTTCTATCCTACCCAAATAGAATTGATAACATGTTTATGTCCCACTGCATTTTGTATATACTACATATTATATTGAAATTACTTTCACAGGTATTCTTCTCCCTTGTTTCTGTCAGTGATCCAGCAGAATATGAGATCTTGAATAAGAGTGAATTTTATTAATCTTTGACCACCAGCATTTAGTGTCCAGCATATAGAGGATGATCAATAAATCTCTGTTGAATGCATAAATGATCTACCATTAAACAAACCTTGCTCCTCAAATAATTCTAAATATATTTTTATAAGAAATTATTAACTTATATTATTGATATGAAAAAAAATTTATCACTGACATATTTATTAATAAATCACTCGTGGAAGAAAAAGCTATTAATGAGTTTCACATGAATTCTGTACCACCACTATTAAACAGCAATTATGAGCTGTCCCCAGTTTTAAATTCAGTCACTTCTTGAAAATCTTACAGGCTGCAGTAAGAAGTAAATTATAATCAAAGCATGCATGCTTGGATGTTTAGAAAAGGGAACTTTTGTTTATTCTGTTTTGTTTTAAATAATGTTGAACAAGTGCAGAGGTAAAACATAAAACTTCCAAATCTGAAGTGCAAAATATTCTCATTTTCCATGCTTAAATTGCAGCCATACAACCTAGGCAAAACATCAGAATCACATTGGGAGCGGGCAGGTCTTGCAAACCACGGTCTGATCCTACTTCAGTGCAGGACATCTAGAGAGGCTCAATCAAGTTTGGCAGAAGTGAACAAGAAAATAGAAGGAAAAAAAAGAAAAAGAGAAGTGGGGGAAGGAAACAAGGATGAAAGAAAAGGTGGAAAAAAATAAATGAAGAAAGAGGGAGGAGAAAGGAGGTGAGGGACAGAAAGAGGGGAAGGAAGAGGGGAAAGGGACGGGAAAGAGGAAGAATACACTGCAAAGACAATCCACTTTCAATAATAGCAATATCTCAACACTCCTCATTTTATAATGTTTGCAAATGTTTTTACAGAAACCTGACAAAAGCTTCCATACTAGAATTTTTAGCCTTATACTTTATGACTCCGATTATGTACAGATATTAGAATTCAAACTACTCTTCGTTGACATGTGTATGTAATTTTGAATACTATTTTCTTGATAATGTAAGGTCATTCAAGAACTCTGATATTTCTATTTTACTCCCTTCCTTCGCAAAGAAAATGCTGTTTTCATAATAGTGTTCATTTCTTTGTCACAGTGTCATTACACTCAGTAACCTGATATTATGGTTTAGATCAATATCATGATTTTATTAATCAAAATAGAGGTGAAAATGTAAAAACTAGGACAAAAAGATCCATATTGACAAAGGAAAAGCTGAAGTATATAACCCTTTACCATCTGAAGGATAGAACCAAATTCCTTATGGCTTAAATTTTATATTTTAGGGCCCATAGTAAATTATACTAGCCACTTCACTGTGCAAGTTAAAAATTAAGAGAATCAAGAGTTTAACTTATAAAACTAGCTCAAGCATCTTTTCCAATGAAGTTTTTCCCACCCATTTCACCACATGGTTCTACTTTCCCTTCCTGTACTCCTCTCCTATGTCTCTGTACTTAGAAGACTAGAACTATTCATCCCAAATGTTCATAATTGTTTATATTCTGTTATGTTCCCAGATTGATAAATTACCTAAAAGATGAGACTAAATCATATTAATCTTTCATTTTTCAGTAGGGTAGAGTTTCCAGCCCAAAGAATGAACTTAATAAATGTTTAATATGTCATTGACTTTAAAGGTCAATGAGAAAATAATAACATATTTCTGTTTATGTTTCACTAACAACAGAAAACTTTACATAATTAAGCTACAAAAAAAACATTAAGCAGAAAAAAGAATATATTTAATTTCAATAACAAAAAATGACCTTTGTCAAACCTTTTTTCCTTTACTTATCCACTGTCAAGTTCATAATTCTATGTCATTGGACCTCTTTTAGAAGAGTATTTACAAAAGGAGCAGTCATTACTTATGTCCTCCAATAACTGTTTCTTTAAAATTAATAGTCCTTAATTGCATTGAAACACAAAGGACAAGGGAATGAGGTAATAAGCTTGCACAGCTTTCTCTATGTGGTCGTTATTTTAATGACCTGGCCTTCACTGTTTTTCTGACTCCTTTTATAAAACTGTATAATTCTCATGACACTTTCAGTGACAAAGCATTCCTGATTTCTTTCAAGTCCAGATCTTTAGACATTTATGTTTATCTACATTTGTCTACCCAGGGTTTTCAAATCACAAAACAACCTTGACTACCCATACTGATGAGGGTACACTGCTGACAAATAACATAGCTAGTGCTGCTACATAAAATTAACTCTGCTGATCTGCTATTTATGTAAATTTGTAAAAGAGCAGGCTACAAATGTAATCTTTTTTTCATACTTTGATGTTTGGGGTTATTTACTACCACAGATTTTTGGTTCCTGCTAAACATACATTTCAAATTTCATGAGGGAGATAAGCTTTATAAAACAACTTACAACTTTTCAGAAAATTGCACATTAGAAGATCCAATTTTATTCTTTCATGCTGCCACTGAAAGTCTTCTTTCTGATCACCAGGCAATTTTCCAACCTCTTTGAGATTTCACTTCCTAAACAACTTCTTTCAGAAAAACTTTCGGCAATAATTTAACAATTCTGTCTGCCCTGGTGAGGTAGGTGAATTAGAAAAATCTGAAAATAGATTCCAATGAAAACGAAGCAGGGGCTGAACGTTTATCTGAGAGTCATTGTCTCTTCGGTGAGAGCTTTGTTCTACCACAAAGTCAAACTGAATAAGTGAAGACACGTTACTTTTGATTTTTGTGCTCAGCTTTAAAATTCATTTACCAAAAGTATGCCAACGATGGAACCACAATTTTCCCCCACATAATTCAAATATTTTAAAAAGACAAAATTTGAAATTAATATTTGCCATGATGATGTCATTGTTTGTGCATGCATACATGCATGTGTGCATAATAAAGAGATACTTAGAATGTGACTGTTGTGGTTCAAATATTGGCCTTGACATTTATTAGCTGTGTAACCTCAACTAGCTTAATTAACCTCTCAGGGCCTCAGCTCCTCATCCAGAAATAAGCTGTAGTAACAATATGAACCTCACAGGGTTTGTGGAAGAATTAAATGAGTTCATACAAGTTCCTAGAACAGTGCTGAGAAGACACTTCCAACAGGCAGCTCCCCGAGGCTCCTAGAGCCTTCCTCGGACACTATTAGTAGTCAGTCCCGATGAACCAACCATACTTGAATCAAGAATGTTTTGCACTTTTAAAACTCTTAACAATTAACTTTTATATTAGTGATTCACCTCAAAGTTTGGTGATCTTCACTTCTTTATCACAAACAATTTTTATCTCTAGTCCTTCTTCCATAAAGATGAGGAAAAGATATGTAAACACCTTTTCACTGACATGATGATGCTAAATTCAGTTGAGGGCTACTTGTTTGCCAGATCCTGTGATAAATGCTTTATAGATATGTTTATTTCATTCTCACAAATGCCTTAAAAATTGGGTTCTCGATTTACATGTAAATCCTGATGTATATGTAGGAAATCAAGGCTCTGGGAGGTAACACAGCTAGAAATCTAGAGAGTGAGGAGGAGTCTGTGTGACTGCGGGGATAACAGCTAACTCCTCAGAGCGACACTGTAGTATAGAAGGGGCTACTGGAAATTCAGTTTAATATCTTCATTTCTCAGGTGAAGAACCCAGAATCAGGGAGTGGCTAACCTGACACAAAATCAAAGTCTTCTTCTGCCTTACAGTCTGTGGGTCTCTCTGTCACACCACTCTGTATCCATCTTTCCTCTGGCCTAATCCTGAATTTATATTTTTCCACTTCTTTAATTTTGAGTAGAAAGTCTGGAGGGAAAAAATGTTTGCCCTGAATATGTTCCTCCCCCACACATCCATTTTTTTTTCCTTTGAAGCTACAACAACAGCTGCCGATGGAAGATCCCTCGGGCTTACAGAGTATCAGTCAGCTTCATAGATAAAGGCGAAGATGAGAAGGCAGAAATCCCTCCTTTAAAGAACTATACTATGTTTTTCACTCTAAATTCATTCTTTCATTAGTGAATACTTTTAAGTCAACCCTGAAACCTCAAGGCAAGAATGGCAAAGCACTAAATTCTAGGAGCTATAAGTGGTCCCTAATTAATTGCCAAGGGCTAAATGGGAGTCCAGTGAATGGACACTCAGATCTCTATCTTCCCTAATTCATTTTATTTAAACTCATCCTTTCCATAGCCTACAGTCTCTTCCACTTGCCCTATGTTATTAGAGACAAACTTCATTAGCCAAAGGCAAGAGGAAGAGAAAATTGCTTTTCATATTTATTTAGAGTTTAGTGACTTGAAGTTATCAAGAAAAGACAGACATGAGTTGGAGATAGCACTTCTTGTCTTAGACCAAAGGGGCTTGCATTCTAACTCTGAAATTTGGAAGTAAAAAGCATAACTTAACCATAAGCATAATGTTTCAATACTTAAAATAATATTTTCTCACACATATATCCATCATGCATACACAAAAAACACATGCAAAATTCAATATGTTACACTGGCTCATTTTGCAAAAAATAGACTATATTGTAATCTCACACTAAAAATGGTCTCCTTTTTAAACATGGTAGGTCACAAACAAAACAGTATCATATTTCACTATTCATTAATTTAATAAATATTTATTGAGAACCTACTATGCACTAGGCACTCTCCCAGGGATTGAGAAAACCCAAGTGAATGAAAAAGGCAAAATTCCTGCCTTTGTGGAGCTTTATTTCTAGTGGAGAAAACAGTAATAAACAAGTTGAATAAATAAAATATACAGAATGTAAACTCATAATAAGTTCTAAGGAGAAAAAAATGTTAAGCAGTGAAAGTGAATATAAAGTAACTAGACGAAAAGAGTAGGACTTTGAGATGGCATGGTCAGCAAAGATCTTCTAAGGTAATCTTTGAATTGAAAAGAAAATGAGAAGGTGTGCGGGAGACTAGAGAAGAGAGAATCCAAAGGCCTGAGGTGGAAGATGATCTTGCATCTCTGAGAAATAAGACTGGCTCCAGTGACGTGAACAAAGGGAAGAGCTGTAAGAAATGAGATCATCGGGAGCAGGGGGCCAATTATGTAGAATCTTCCAGTTCATGCTAAATATTTTGACTTTTACCATGCGTGAGATGAGGATCTCTTAGAGAGTGTTAAGTAGAGAAATAACATAATCAAGCTTATGTTTTAACAGGATCACTCTGATTGGGAGGCTAAAACTAGATTGAAGTGGTAAAAGGTCAATAACTGGGGGCTTTTGTAATAAACCAGATGAGAGACAATGGTGACTTGGAGCAGCACAGTAGCAGTGGGTGTGGTATAAAATGGTTAAATGCCAGATAAATTTTGAAAATAGAGACTAGAAAAACTGCTGAGGAAATCAATAAGGGATGTAAAATTAAAAAAAAAATAAGTAATTAAAGTTGAAATCATCTTTTGGCCTGACTACTAAACCATGGAGTTGAAGTGGGGAAGACAACAAGAATGACTACACGCATGTGGGTTTTTTTGTTTGTTTATTTCTTTGGGTTTTGTTTTGTTTTGTTTGCTGGAGATGAGCAAGGCATATCAGGAGCTCATTTTTTAACATGTTCAATTTAAGGTGTGTATTAAACATCCAAGTGGGGATGTCAAGTAGATAATTGGATATACAGACCTGAATTGATAGGAGAGGTCTGGAAGGAAGAAATGAATTTGGGAGTCATTAGCATATAGATGAGGAAGAAATCAACAAAAGAGACTGAAAAAATATGGGTCAAAAAGTTGGAGGAAAACTAGGTGAACGTGCTAGCCTCGAAGCCAAGTGAAGAAATTATTTCAAGGAGGAGAAAATAAAAGTCTGATGGTCTGATGAATGCTGCTTATAGGTCAAGAAAGTTGATGACTGAGAATTGACTGCTAAATTTAGCAATGCTGGGCCATTGGTAGCCTTTGTAAAAGTAGTATCAGTGGAATGAAGCGTGGACAAAAACTTGATTAGAAAGAGAAACTGAAGATGGAGAGTATAGACAACTCTATCAAGAAAGTATACTCTAAAGAGACAGTGAGAAAGAGAGGATAAAATTGAGCAAGTATGGTTTATTTGTTTGCATTTAAAATAAAAGATATAGGGAGTTTTTATACTGCTGGGAATGATACATTATATAGAGAAGATGATTTACTGACGTCAGAAAGAAGGGAAAGAAGGGAGTTGTCTCTGAGGAGGTGAGATGGATGTGATTTAGGGCAGTCTCCTCAAGGAGTGGTCAAGAATAACAGCATGAGCATCAGCTGGGAGATGGTCAGAAATGCAAGTTATGCTAGAGTTAATGTCAAACTCTCAGAGTAGGACCTAAAAACCTGAGTTTTAAGCTTTCCAGATAATTCTTATGCATGATGTCTGAAAGGTACTGAGGTAGTACACAGAGGAGGGGTCAACTTTACCTAGGAAAAGACTATTTATCCATGTCAACAGATGAGAGAGTAGTGTATATGAGCACAGACAAGCTGGGTAAGTAGATATGGTAATGTACCTTATCGAAGTTGTCTTGTAATTGCTTTGACTTTTCAGTGAAAGAAGAAGCAAGAATGTTCATTTCTTTTCTCTACTTTGAGTTGGACTATTAGCTCCCGAGACCCACAGAGATTTTGTGTCACTCAGAACAGTTGTATGATTTTCTTCATTCACTGTGACAAGGTGGAAAGTCAGCATGTACTTCAAGCCCAACTCAGCTACCCTAGCAAAGAACACAAACTTCCCACTTTTCCAGGGCCTAAGGTTCCTTAAGCTGATCTACACTTTCTGGCCTTGCACCAATCATGCCATTTCTTACCAAAGATAGGAGCACCATTTATAGAGCATCTGGCATGCTATAGGCACTTTCAAGTATATTCTCTTATTCATTCTAATAATCCCTCCAGATAGATGCTTGAATCCCTTATTTTACAGATGAGAAAATGAGGACTCATAAATGGAGCTGTTTATTTACCTGACCATTCATACATCGTGCCTTCACCCAAGGTATACAGCATCCCCAAAGTGATTTCAACACAAGCACTCTGTCTCCCATCTTCCTCTTTTTATACCGCTGTTTCTTTTTCCTACTTAACTTGCTAAAAAGAGTCCACTTTATTTTTCTAGCAGTCACTTTGGTTTAACTTCTTTAGCCAATTAACACAATTCATGTTTCAGAATTCTACCCAGTTGCTACCCGCTTCCTCTCCTCCTGCTCCTTCTCTGCTTTTCTCTCTTCATCAATAATTTCTTCACCCTCACAGTTGGTCTTGACATCTAATATTCCATTCTCCTCTCCTCCTCAAGCCACCCAAAGTTCAAATGTTTTAAATTACAATAAAGTACATGCAGACAATTCCTCCGTAAATATTGTATTGTTTAATAAGTAATCTCTACCTTTTTTCCCACTTTTCTTAGTCAGTTTTCTACCATATTAATGTGGCCATCCATCCATGTATTTGACTTTTCCATATCTGTCTAAGTTGAGTTCTTCAGGAACTCACATATACCTACTAAACAAATAGCCCCCAAACAAGAAAGTGCGTCAAGCATTAAAGTAATGTTAAACTTCTGTGCTCTAAGTCAAGGAAAAAAATAAAATTCCGATGACAACACATGCCAATATTATATAAGATAAACTCTTTTTTTACTCAGTATTTATTTGCTTATTATTTATTAAATAGGTTTATCATTAAGTATGCTCTGAATAATAAGAATACAGGCTACTGTAAGATCTAATGAATTAATCAAAATTAATCAATATATATCAGCATCCCATTAGTAATAATGAACTTGGTAGGTTTTATAGTTATTGATCCACATTGAACTTGTAAAATGAAAAGTATGTAGTCAGGTCATATTTTCTGTGAAATTACTAGTTACTAATAATTTTGCTGGTGAATTGAGTTGTTTTTGTTATTTTTAAACAAAAGTGTATAGGAATTATGTAAAGGTAACTAAATCTAGAGATTATCTTGAATTAAACTCTAAATAAAACTGTTGGTAGTTTTAATTTAAACATTTTTGTCATCTGTGTAGGACACATTATTTTTACTAGGCCATTAAGGTTGTGTGGTCTAGTGAAATTAACTTTTTTCTGAACTCCAGGGACTTTACTTAACACAGGCAACTCACATCCAGTATGTGGCAATAAACTATCTTTCTAAAGTTATATTTCTACTTTTATTTCTCATCCTGATGAACACCATTTACCACCCAAACCCCAAACTTGAAAATTTACCCCAGGTAACTTCTCCCTCACTTCTCACATCTACTCAATCACAAAGTGCTGCCAATTCTACCTCAAATATTTATGGAAACCATCCTTTTGAACTCCACATACAGCTTCTTATTCTGGGTCCTTATTATGTCTTGCCTAAACTATGAGAACATCCCTAAGTGGTCTTCCTGTCTCTGATACGTTCTGCTGTTCCTGCAATCCTCACCTGTCTAGCCTGCATCATAAAAATGCTAAAGTAGTCATTTCACATAAAACTAATGCCTTCATTGCTTTGCTTGAAATTCTTAAATTACATACAGGATAGCATACAGACATCTTTGGGTGACCCTGAAGCCTGGGAGCTGACCACTAATATTTCCAGCCTCATCTCTTGCCACTTACTCCATCACCATTCATACTATCCTTGTGGAATTTCTGTAACCACTGGGTTTTTTGCTACTTCTACATGGAATAATCACCCCCTCCATCTGCAAACTAAAATTCAACTTCTAAAATGAAAATTATAATGATAATCACTTCAATAGAGTAAGAGAACACCACAAACTAGCTCTTTATTATTCATAGTTATTTTTTATTTCCCACAACTAATAATCATTATAATTCAAGCTTTCCTATTTTAATATGTGCCATTTAAACTTGCTCTAAAAACAACACATCATAACTTTTATGTTGTTAATAAACATCATCGAATCATAAACTTTCACCATTGTTCCCCTTCAGTCTTTAGTGTAGTTATTTGCATCTCTGGGAAATTGCAAGAAGCATTCATTTGTGCTTTATTTTTATTTCTTCCTTTTACTTGGATTTGCAAATAAGAACACTGGTTTCCCTGACAATCCTATATTCTTCTAAAGATGCTATTATTTTGTTGACTGATAGTTTCATTAATAAGCATAATTACCATCTGCCAAGATGCATCTTAAATTATCCAGTAATTGCATGCATATGAGTTTTCAATTTTGGAAATTGAGCTCTATAAAAGACACTCCCCTCCTTTATTCAAGTCAGACAGAGTTACAGGTATATTTCTCAAACAATCATATTTGTAAATCCACTTTGCTTTTTTGCTATTGCCACACGGTAAGACTGATGTAAAATTTCACCATCCTTTCTATGAATACTATTACTTAATGTTAAGTTTAATATAGAAACAATTATTCTTTTATCCTTACTATTTTCTCATGTGATATGATTTTTGAAAGACAAAAATAATATTTGGTTTTCTCATACTATGGTTAAAAAATAAGAATCAATTGAAATCCTTCAGCTATTTTGATAGAAAAAAATAATACCCTGGTTCCTAGTGAAAGGAAAACTGAGGAGGATCTCAGTTTCATTCCAGTCTAAAGCTGTTTTTGAAAATAAAGAAGACACATACCTCTATAACTATGTATCTCTTTCAATTCTATTAAAGACATTTTATTTCTCCTGCCAAAACTGGTTAAGAAAAATACTTATCTTTGGCTGACAATTCCAATTACACACAAAGTCAGAATTTTTCTAAGGAATCAAAACAATATTTTTCCTTTTTATAACAGATTCCTTTTCACTTAATTTTCATTCAGCCATATTTCCCTTCATGCTTCTCTCTATATTTTTACTTTAAACCATATATATTATACAAGACAATGGCCTCTGATTTATTCCATTTGGAATCTAAGATTTAGATGTGGGCAATTTGTAGCATCTGTAAAAAGAATATAATAAAATTACCCACAAGCCCCAAATACAACATGTATGTTGGCCAACAAAACTCTAATAAAAAGATCACTGAATTTTAAACCTGGAAGGGGCCTTGGAGAGTATGGAGTCCAATTCCAATATATTGTAAAAAAGTAAAAAACAAAACAAAATAAAACGGAAGCCAAGGGATTTTAAGCCACTGGCCAGTCACACAACTAACTACAAGAGAACAAGGACAGACCCTCAGAGTCCCTGAATCCAACGCTATGCCTTTTATACAAGTCATACGTGCTTTCATGACATAGACTCCCCTCCTGCATCTGCCCGCCAATCCACTCAAGGTGAAAGTAGGATTAACTGAGTTTTCTGTGCCTAAGCAATTACTAGGCTCTCATTTGTAAAAGCAAAACTGGAAACATGTGACATTTCCATAAAAGCAGCTTTTCTCCAAGCCTGTCTTTTCTGTCTGTGCATATATAAGGTACCTAGGGTAATGTCCTCCACAGGCAGTAGCTATTAATCTATTTTTTTTTTTTGAGATGACAAAGCTAATTTTAGGTTACTATTTAAAAAAATAATCTCTTACTGTCAATATCTGATCATCTTGGAAATTCTTTGCAGACTTGTTTTCAGCTCTATGTCTGAAGAAATCTGGAGGTATTGAGACTGGTGTTTGAAATGCGCATGCTGGCAGTCCTGCTTTTAAAGGTGCATTTTTTATGAAGGATAAAAAGTAGATGATTACACACACTCGCAAAAACCCTATGGGAAAGAGACTCCAGGTAACTGACTGTAGAAGAGCCAGAAAAACTCAAGCCCCAGCTCCCTTCCACCTCTGCTCTGCTAATTAGCAACTAAGCCCTCCCAAGAATATCTCCTTTGATGATCAAGCAGTGTCAGATAAGGGAGAAAAGGAAGTGCAGGGCACCTCCCGTGAGGGGGGAGAGAGAGGTTCTGTGAGCTCTTCCCAGTGATTAGAGCCGGGGAAGTTGATCTCTTTTCATGCTGTGGATGTGGCGTGCTGCAGTCACGCCTCCGCTGCCAGCCCAGCGCCAGGATCTTAATCAGTCACTATGAACACTCATTAGCTCCACGGCAATGAGTCCTCCACTGCTGAAGCTTGGAGCTGTGCTTAGTACCATGGCAATGATCTCAAACTGGATGTCCCAAACTCTTCCATCCTTGGTAGGACTGAATTCCACAAGGCTGTCGACGACAGATGCCTTAGTAAGTCACCCCGTGGGGCTGGACATCTTGGGAAGTTAAGTGTATTAAACCAGTGGGCTTTGTTTTGACAGCTGCAAAGGCTGAGATTTTGTTTCTCTATGCGGGAACTTTAGGCATGGGTTTTTCTAATGGAAACTTTAAAATGACACCAAAAACAAATAATTGCCCAAGAAATTAACTGTGAAAGAAAATACTAGATTCATTAAATTTTTTAAAATAAAAAGCTTTAACTTGACTATATTCACCTGAGGTTTGAAAGGATTCTTAAAGAAAAATGTTTTGTTTCTTATTATTTTACTTCTTCTTTTAATGTCTGTAAAATCCCCATAATTTTTTTCCATAAAGTATTCTACAAAGTATAGTCTTTCTGATCTAGTTGTACTATAGCAGGTTCTTCCTTGGAATTGAATTTCGTGATTGTTTGCAATGCATTCAGAGAAACTAACCTCTTTTAAACATAAATGAATTTTTAAAAATCCTTAGCAAGTTAAAGCCTGCCAAAAAGATGTTAAGAGCCAAGAAACATGAAGAATAGATAACTTACATGATAAAATCATCTCCTCGTATAGTTTATTTTTTATTAAGACTTCTCTTACGAGTCTAAGTCCTATAGTCTTCATTCACTAAAAAGTAATGGCTTTTTAACCCTTCCCAAATTATGACAAAGTCTCTTCTAATAGTTTGGAGAATAGTTTAGTTAGCAATATTTAAAACCTTTTAAAAAAATGAAAACTACTGGTTTTCAAATAAATGTTTACAAATTCAAATAGAAGGAATATCCTGGAAAAACAATCTCCCTGCTATGGAATAAAGGCACAGAAACAATTAGTGTTTGGAGCACTTTTTAATCTTTATCTGTTTTTATCACCAGATTACTCTGATGGATCAGAAAAAGTCAGATACTGAAAGAAAAGTAACCCTCTATTTTCAAGACTTGTTTGTATTAATGATAATTAATCTATCAATCAATGTGTGATTAACTTAGTAGAGTCAGGTCAAATTAATTACATAATTTCACAGGTTCGCCCAGTGCTGAGGGCACCAGAAGAGCACATGTGAGGCGCACTTTGACCTGCTTTTATGTTTTTATCTCCCTCCAGTCACTTAAGAAACCTCTGTGCCCCAGTTATCGAGATTCCCCTCCTTACCTACATGATTTGCGTGTGGTTAGTGGAATATAAAGGAGAGTTGTGGTTATAAAGAAAGCATATATCATCAATAAACAATTACAAAGTAAAAAACACAATATTTAATATTTATTGAGCCAAATTTTCAAGTGTCTGATGGTTTTCAACAACTTGATTGTTTAACTCTTTTGGAAAGTGAATCTAAACTAAGAAATTCATAACTGAGTTATATTTCCAACTTGGTCCTTTGGTTCTCAGATATTTTATTTTTGTGTATATAGACATTGGTTTAGTTTTTTCTCTCTATTGGTGATAGAAGAGAATCAGATTTCCAAAATGATGTGTGATTCTTTCAGGGCTTCTAACTATCTTCTAAATTTAAAGTAAATTTATTTTCTTTACTTTTGTTTGGTAATCTGTTGGTTGAAAAATATAAAGCATTGCTATGATCTATGAAGGTGCTGACACAGCCAAGTATTCCTTTGGATGAAAACAAAAAGGAAGTTCAGGAAAGTTTGCACTATGGTATTTATTGAAATGGATGAAGAAACCAGGTTGCACAAGCTTGTTGTTATATTTCTTTTCTTCTGCATGTTTTACAGAATGGCTACCTTACCGAGGAATGGTGTCTATTATGACATTTCCCAACCTTAATTATTCAAGATAATTGCTCATACTTTAGGATTCCCGTGGTGAAAAATGAATGAATCTGTATTTCCTAATTAAGCTCATAAAATGTTAATGCTGGAAAGGCTCTTAGAAACCATCCAGGCCAGTAATTTTCACACTATTTTTGGCAGTAGTGCCTTTTTTTTTTTTTTTCAAAATTAAATCTTATGTAAACATACTGAATAAATATTTGTTAAATCAAATTTGAAGTGGAAATCCAATATATAAAACAGGTCATTGGTCAAACAAATAATAAATGATGGGGGAAGCATTTATCGGGTGGGCCTCCACCACCTGCTCCCTTGCCACACAATCAAGCCCTTGCCCTAGTCAAGATACCTCCAAGGAAACCTTAGAGCTCTCAAGAGCTTAGCTGGAAATGTGGCTGATCTAACCCAGCTTCCTCATTCTGCAAGTGGGAAACATGGACCCAAAATGTGTAACTGACTAAAGAGATTTCCCCAGCTGGTTAATGACAGAGATAAGGGCAGAAGCAAGTCACGTGACTGCAGTCCTGGGCAAGGAAGTTGTTTCATGCACTTTCACTAGCCTTTGCCCTCCTGGCCCTGGGCGCCACACTAGGTTCTTTCTGCTATACTCAGGTGGTTTTTGATGACCTTGGACTCCACTTTTCTTAGATTGAAGCATTAACAGTTCCCTTCCCCATAGGCAGGGCTATGCTGCCCAGCCCTTCCCAACTTTCTCACTCTATGTTCTTACATTAGATGGTATGAATGAGGTGGGCCTGAAATTGTGTACACGTCAAAATTAAAAAAAAAAAAAAAAAGGAAAAGAAAAAGATAGTTCTTAAAATTTGTTTAATGAGTGTTTGCAGCATGTACACCGATGGCAAAAAGTGCAGATTTACACAAATATGAACATGGTTTTCCCTGGAAGGGTAGTTTTAAATGATCTAGAAAGAAAATAATAAAAAATATAGGGTTTTATTTATTAAATGTCAAATCTGTTTATGGCAGGTGTCTCTTGAATTGGCAGTGTACATTTGATTGTTTCAAAGCTAAAAAAGGTTTTTAAATTTCCATGATATTTTTGTTAGTAAGTAGTTAAATACAGTTCCTTCTTAAGGAAATATGCTTCCTCTTCTTTTTTTAGAATCTTAAAAAATTCCTTTATCCTCCTCTTTGGCCCTATTTTCTATCTTTTTTTATCCCTCAAATCTGTCACTGAGCCCATCAACCTTTGGAGGAGCTGGTGTCTGCAGAGGCGAAGCCTCCACTCTGAGAGAGCTCAAGCTTCCTCTGACACTTGTCTCTGGTGCAGAGCTACTTCTCCTTGAGGCTGAGCTTCTGAGAAGTCCCCCATGCTGTGGACTCCACACCAGGAAGAGCCTGGAGAAGAGCAAGTGAACAGAGAACATTCAGTAGACACCAGCTGTTCTCATTCAGCCCAACCGCTGAGGTGGAAAGAGGCCTCAAAAGGCCCTGGGGGCATGAGAGATTAGTTTTGCTCATTTCCAAACATATAGCTGGCTTCTCCCCTTACATAAGTACTTAAATGAGTTAGTTTTACGTGCTCCAAAAGATGTAGAATACCCTGATCCAAACTGCCGATATTCTGTAAGTTTTTTACCTTCAATTCACCAACTTTTTTTAGACCTAGATGAAGATATCTGACTTCTCTGTTTTGTACTACCGTTTTTCTTCCTAAGTCCTTAGACAATGTCCATTTTGTGAAAGAGCAAATAAACAAATTAAGGACTGGGAGATGGATGAGAGAACAGAATGGCAAATCTTGAGAGCCACAGAGAATGTGATCATTGCCTTTTTAGAATGAAATTGTGACACATAAGAATGTGGATTTGTTCTTGCAGAAGTATGTCCACAGGGGGAAAATTACAGGGAGAAGTTCAGATTCAGCCCCTCAGCTTTCCACCAGTGAAAGGGGCTACCTACAAAGCAGGTGAAATTCCTATCGTGCAGAGTGCAAGCGGAAACGCAGGAGGAATATATAAGAGAAATATCATTGAGGAGAAAGACACAGGGCCACTAATGACTTCCCAACTCCAAATCATTATGAATTTCCAGAGTATGAGCAAAAGTGACCTACCAACCGAAATATGATGATGCTTTTGAGTTTTTATTTTTATGTTTTTATAGTTGTTTTTTTCTTAGAGCTTTAAGGTTTTCCTGAATGAAGAATAGGCACTTCTTATTTCAGTTCCACCCAGTCTCATAAAAAATAGGAAGAAAACTGCAATATCTGACATCTTTATTAACACATCCTCCAGAACACAGCTTCTTTTAGCATGGTCTGTCAACATCTCTCTAATTCCTGTCTTCACATTTCTCCTCTCTCCACAACTAAAGCCATTAGCATGCCAAATCATATTTCAACTTTCTGGGACCAAACCCATCCTCAGACCTAAAATTTGTAAAGGGTTTTCATCACTCAGACATCTCTACTCTAAATCAAATACGTTTAAGTAAAAGGTATTTTTTTTCTGCTTTATCTCCTCCTACCTTGTACACTACTTTCAACAGCTAGAGCCCTTATCCTTTTAAGCCTCACTCTGAACTTTTATGAAATTCCCAGAAACTCAACATAAAACACAAGACCTAGCAATGTTCAACCAATTGATTTTGTTCTCTTCAGAGGATCAGAATTCTCTCTTTGCCTAGCCCTCCACCTGAGCCCTGATGAATGGTTGCACTGCCTTCCACAGGAATATCCACTTGCATTCCTGAGCCCTCACTGCTAACTACTCCTGTGGGGTGCCAATGGATACTTGTTTCCATACTGTTTGGATAACACCCTCTGCCTGCCTGGGGGCATCGCCTCTAACCGCACTAGTTTGGCTATTGGTAAATGGACATAGACTAGCTATCTGCATTTATTTGAAAAGAATGAACCTAATGACTTCTGGGCTTAAAGTTGGAGAAAATTGGTATAAGTCTCACATGTGACAGTTACCAAATGGGTGATTTGAAGAAAAAAATGCTTATTTTTTTTTGGATTTGTTTCCTTATAAGTAAAATAATATACTGACTCTAAGAGTAGTTGGTTCAAAAGAAATGAAGAATACTAAAAGGAAGTGTTTTATAAACACAAAAACCTACTGAAATGTAAGATGTTTTGATATTTTTAACTTCTATCTCAGTTTTCAGGATACTTCTTTTCTAGTACAAAGCCCCCAAAGTTTTGGGATAAATCTCGCACAGTAGCTTTATACCTATACAGCATAGTTGTATAATTAAATTATAAACAAAGAATGCAGACTTGAAATCCAATTGTTAAAATTATCATTTTTATTCCCCTATTTAGAGAATTCTTAAATATTTCATGAGTTTTATAATATTAAGAACTGCTAAATAGTTCATTTATTTCTTCTAATTAACACAAAAGGTTCAAAGTGAACCACATCAGCAATCACTGTGATTAGCAATGTTTTAGATGGTTAAAAACAATCTGCACCCTCCAGGTCCAAGTGGTGGACTTCACAGTTCAGAAAATGCTATCAGGGTCATCATCATCATATGTAAAGAGAATTCAGATAACTTGTGGTTAAATTTTCAGGCTCCAAAATCAGACTGTGCAAGTACCAATCCCAGCTCTGCTGATTGCTGGCCTCCATGACCTTGGACCAAGTTCCTTACTGTCTGTAAGCCTCACTTTTTTCATCTATAAAATGGGCAAAATAGCATCCCCGGTCCACATGATTGTTGAGATTATCAAAGACAATAACACACGTGAACTGCCAGTTAATGGCTACAGCTCCATAAATGTTTGGCATTATTACACAAGTTTTGCTGACACTTGAATAACTGCTATTTTAAATTAAAATGGGAGCAAGTCTTTTGGTATCCAAACAATTTAAATATTTCCTTCCACATGAGGTCTTAGTTGGTTTTATTTTTATCCTCTTTTAAAAGCCATTATGGGTGTCCTAAAAGAGGTCACTAGAGATGCTTATAAAGCTTCCTTTATCACTGACCCTGAAACAGAGGTCTCTATCAAAACCCACAGGACTGCCAGGCACTCATCTCTTATATTAGCTTTTTTCTCTTTTGTGTTACCTTTTTCTTGCCAAAGAGGTTAACTCGTTATAGTTGAGATCATTTAAACTAACTCTGTAGTAGAGAAGGTCATGGCTTTTTTCAGTGATTCTTACAAGACAATTGGAAGTACAAACAAGGCTCAAGTCTTTACTTTTATTAAGCTGACACCTCAGGGGAATGCTAAATGAACATCAAACCCTGTTCACCTTTCCTGCTTTTCTCATTCCAGAGAGCAACTGTCAACTTGCCCTGTCATGATAAGCCCCTCACTAGTTAGCCAAACACTTGGCAAGTGAGAATCAATATTAATAGTGCCAGGTTTAATCATCAGTGTTTGCACTGCTGTTAAAGATATTTTAATATTACAATTGGGTGATCCCTGTTCCTTTATCCAAAAGCTAAATTTATTCTAGTGACAAGCCTTAATTTTGGGGCATATTTGAGATCTGTGTTCAATGTTAGAAGCCTAGCTGAAACTATAGAATCTATATCTAGATATAGCAATCCCATACCGTTACTCAGCTTAAACTTTTAATTATATCATTGAAACTACTCTGCAAAGCTGTTTCTATCTCCATCCTGTAGATAATCTCTCTGCATTTTTCTTCTTTAATACAGAAAGAATAATGCAATAACTTTTAAGATTCTATCCAGCATAATTCTGAGTATATCTTTCTATCCTAACTGGATATTCAGGTATAAACTCTAGAAGGAAAAGGGGGGGGTGAAAAAAAATAGAAATGATAATGAATTCATTGCCCCAGAAATGAAAGAGGCACAAGAGACTTCAATGAACTATCTAGGAAAGGAGGTTTAAGGAGACTAAAAAGATAGGTTCGGTATCATTTGCTTTCCATTATATATCAACAATGAGGCCTATGACATCTTTACCTGTTACTTGAATTTATAATTTATAGCTTCCTCAATATTTGCTCATGACTATTGTTGGAACGCCTACCATTACCCTTAGTGATTATCACTAAAGCCCTTGAAAAGAAAAAAAACTGTGTATTAGTTGACGGTATGTGATAAGCTTCCCTGGACTGAATAAACAGGAAATTATATTTGTTCTGCTCTGAATTCCAGAGAAGGAAAATCTCACAGAATGTGGCAGGTCTGTGGAGAGAGAAGTCAGCCTGATTTAGTCGTTTTTAAGAATTTGCTTCTGACCAGTCTATAGGTAAAGTGACCAGCCCAGTAACACTGGGCATTCTGCAAGATAATGTTCTGCTGGCCTCCATTCACCTCCTTGTTCCTTGCCCCAACTTAGCTCCTGACCCTCGGCCCTTTCTCAACTTTCCTTGGCCTAGCCCCTCCAACCCAATTCATTAAATACTTTATTTCCTAGACTAAATACATTTCCCTCTTCTCCTGACCAAAAAACAAAACACCTCTTTATCTACTGCATCCCTAGAAACCATAACAGAAAAGCTAAAGAATAGCAGTTCCCAGCTGTAGAAGTAAGATAGTGCTTAGAAGGAGGCCCATTGATTCACCTGATATTTCCAGAGGAAAAACAAATTCAGGTGCAAACTGGATGGCTTGTCTATATAATATCTGTTAGGTAGTTGTTTTCAATATCCATGTGATTGACCTTTAAAAACGATTATCTGGCTATTCAGCATTATACTGACATGGCTGTAAGCACTATAATTAAAAGCGAGCCTCCAGAGCAATACTGTCCAATAAGAAGGCCACAGGTGGCTCATGAGCACTGAAGATATGGCTGGCCCAAACCGAGGTGTGCCCAAAGTGAAAATGCCACTCGGTTTCAAAGACAGTACAGAAAAAGGATAATATAGAATGTACAGTACCTCATGAATATCAATCAGATGTTGAAATAAAAATATTTTTGATATACTTAAAATACATATTAAAATTAATTTTGGGTTTTTTTTATTTTTACACATGGCTACTAGAAAATTTTTAAGTTACACACGTGGCTCTCATTACTTTTCTACTGAAAAGTTCTGTGCTGGAGCATACTGCCCTGCTTCATGCACAGCTCTGCCACACACAAGCTGGGCATTTTCAGGCAGGTTAATTAATTCTGTCTTCTATGAAATGGGAACAATAATAATTCCTGTTCCTTTTTGCCTCTGCATCAACACATCGATGGACATGAGCCATTTCCTGGAATAGGACCTGACCTTGAGCATGCAGCATTCTTCAGCCTAGGCGATCGATCCCCAAAGAGAAACCCAACAGAGTCCTCATGCCAGTATTCAGTACTCGTGAGGGCTGGAGGAACGAGGAGCACCTCTCTGGGCTGTGCACCACGGCATCCACCACGACTCTGTCTTTACAGTGGGGAGTATACGCACAAAGCATAGTTCTTCCAGAAAATAACTAGATAAAAAATGAGGCTACTTATCTTTGTTCTTCATAAAATCTACCTGACATGGCAGAAGGAAGAAAGCCAATAAATCTTGTAGTTGGATATAAACTTATTGTTCAAGTAAGACAAATGAGAGACAAATATCAATACTAGAGAATATACATTAACCAAGTAATAAATTGTATAGACAGTCCTTCAGAAGTGGTGGAATCTATGAGGGCTAAGAAAACTGAAGGTGCACAAAGGAGGTATTTCAAGCAAGAAAGGCAAAATGAGTGACCCAAATATGAATCAAGGAGGCGGGCTTTCAGGACACACATAGACCAGTCTGGTTGGAGAACTTTCCTGTAGGAAGATACAGGAGGCAAACCTAAAAACTTAACAGGAAGCAGACTGCAGTAGAAATGGAACACAGCTTCAAATTAGGTTTCTAGGGAGGCAGAGTGAGATGTGCACAGGAGTAATTTGGGAAGATCAATTTGGCAGACTATGCCAAAATACTCTAACTCCTTTGGGATGCTGTATCCTTTGCAAAACAGTGTGGATCTAATTATTTTCACTCTGTATTCTCATGATACCTTTCCAGCTTTATTAATAATTGGCCCTTCAATACCTCGGAAGCTTCTTGGGATAGGGCTTTGCTTCAGAATATCACACATAAATGATAATCAGAAAAAAATATACTACTAATTACCATTTACTGTTCAGAAAGACAAGCTAACAGATTTTATATAGAAAGAGTGGTCATATGTTTCTAAAAGGTTATCGGATGCTTCTGAAGTTACATTAATATGTCCAAACATAACAAAAAGCATTAGACAGTGGTATAGGATCAATAAATGATTAACAATATGGAACTTAAAATAAGAGAAAGATTCTCCCTCTGGGCATGATAAGGAAGGTGTAACTGAATGAAGCTGTGCTGCCTGTGCTGCCTATGTAAGCTGTTTACTCTCCTTTTAACCTTAAAGAATAAAAATACAAACATTAATTATCAGAAAAAGATGCTTTGCTTAAAATGCTACAGACTCGCAATCTCTTCATCCTATAACGGAATCTGTGTTCTGTGTATCTGTCATTGGTCTCCTCAGACCCAGATTAGTCCCAAAGAAGGCTGGCAAGTGTACAGCTCAGCACAGGATCCCGACGGGCGATGCATTTGCACAGTGGTTGCTCCGGAACAGAACCTGTGCTCCCGGGATGCCAAAAGCAGGCAGCTTCGCCAACTGCTGGAAAAGGTAGGTGTCCTGTGTCCCCTGTGCATATTTTTATTGAAATCTATCATTTGTTGAAAAGGAAATGTAGGAAGACAGATAATAGTGAGGAGGGTCCACATTTTTGTCCCCCTTCTCAAATAAACTTTTTCCCTTTCCTTGAAAGGAATACCCCAAGCTTTCCAGTTCTATTCCACTTATGACTTTTTACTTTTCCCAACCCTTCCTTCTTAAGACTAGTTCTCTATTACATATCTTAATATCTAATCTGTGTCTCTTAAAAAAAAAAAAAAAAGGTAAGAAGTCTTATTCTGAAGCCAGAAATTTAGCCTCAGCTCTCAGGATCACACTATGCTCTTTGAGCTCATACTTTTGAATCCTATCACCAACCTTGCACAGAAGTTAAAATAATAGCATGCAATATGCAAGCTATCTGAACAGAAATGAATAATTCCCAGTATTTATCATCATCCTCTAAGTCATTCCTTTGAACATTAAGCTCTTCAATTTCATTCAATAGCATTCTTTCCATATAATTTACTTAAGCCGGATCCGTAACAATCAAATGCAGAATGCCCTTGATTCATTCTCTTTTACAGATAAAAGTCAGCTCACAAAAGGTTATTTATGTTTAGTTTGGGGAGGGAAAAAAAAACAATAAATGGTTCTCTCAATTATTCTCATTCAGACTTTTAGTTTGTTGGGCTCTGAATACAAGACAGCTGGGTTGGCCACGCTGATGGAAGGATGAAAATGCGTTTGAATTTTAAATACCATCAGGGATAATACCATAAATTAGGTGGTATGTGCTTTTAGAGGACGCCACACTCAACAACTCACTCTGTGAGATATCCTTACCATGATTGTCCTCACAATGATGGCACTGAATGGTAGCTTTTAAAGGAAAATTAGGAGCAGGTACAAGAATGAAAGCATCAAATTGGTCAATACAGACATTCCTACTCTATGTAATATCAAGCCTAGCCACAGTAACTTTCTTCCACTGCCATATCTAAAAATAAGTTCCCTCTATGTACATTATTTGGAAGTCTATTGATGCCCTAAGATTTTTAAATATTTCTGTCATGTTTTTGAACAAAGACTAGTCTGTTTTTCCTCCTCTTCTCTTATCCTCTTATCATATATTGGCTCTCTCTTAAGTATTGCTTTCTGATAAGATCCCATCCTTCCTATTCCTTCAGTATCTGTCCTCCAGCCAAGAGCAAATGTCATCTTAAAGTTAATAAGCCTCTCACCTGTTAGAAATCATGACATGTGAACTATGATTAGTCTTGGGTATTATGTTCAATTTTGATTTTATTTCTGTGAAAAAATTATCTCAGATATATAGTTTAATATTGTTTGGTCACTCAGAAAATTAATTTCATTGATAAAAAGATTTTACTTTGTTTTCCTATAAAAATGTATTTCTCCTCGAATTGCTGTTTTTTTTGCTCCAATCTTTTACGAAGAAAAAAAATTTTTCTACATCAGCTGTGGTAAGGAACATTTTCTTAAACACCATAACCTTATTTTGTTACTATTTTTCAGTATAGCACTGCATATACACACCCACACCTGGACTCAGACATTTCCTCAAAAATCAGTTGAAAAAATTCAAATAAAGTCTGAATGTCAGGAAGTGGATAATACCCTCTACAGGTCCAAAGTGAAGTGTATTCCAGAACTACGATAAAACCAGGAAATAGTAAAGGACAACTAAGGCAAAAAAGTACAACCAACGAGGTTGGTTGAAAACAATCACTGAAATATATATGACCACTCCTTTCAATATGCAATTTGTTTAATGTTTTAAAGAAATTTGAGAAAATCCCACCTTTGAAAATTCATCAATAGCTAAATGACAAAAAATCTTAGCAAAATCAAGATCTCTGCAAGTTAGATTTATCAAATTTATCATTTGGTAATGTTATGCCAACAGAGGAATAGTAAATTGTGCACACCATTTAGAGTGGCCTGAAGGAAGGAGCACTGACTTGCTGTATTGACCCAAAGAAAAGACATTTGATATAATAAGCATTCCTTATTCAGATCAAGCTAGTCCCTTGCTGACTTCTCTAGTTTCACATATATTCAAGGTACCAGAGGGCAAACAAAAGAATGACCTTCACATTCACCATTAATCAAAGGATTGGTTTAGTACAATAGTACCCACCTAATATATTTGTATCTACTCCATTCAGACCCTCACAGCAGAAGTAGCTTTCTTTCTATAACTTTTTATAAAAGAAAACTGGTGCTTTTGAGGTTAACAAGCCTGCCAGCATCACTCAACTAGTAGACTGTGGAGCTAAACAAATCAGTTTTGGTTTTTCTCAACACCATGTGAGTATCATCCATAATGCCACTGCTGGTACCCACATTCATTTAAGTGATGCTCTGTCAAACAATGTTAACAGTATTTCTATGACTGAATATTAGAAAAATTATAATTGGTTTCATGATATTTCAGGTTTTAATACACCTGAACTAAAATGGTTCACTTAAAAAAATATTTGTTAGCTATACAGCTTCTCTGTATAGTTAAAGATGTTCTGCATTGTCTAGGTCAATTTTTCCTAAAGCGTGACTTTTGGAATAGGATGCCAGTGACATCGTCATCAGTAAAATCACTTTAAGGAACACTGTGCATGATACTTCACTCTTGAAGGTTTCTACCACACAGTTTAATACTAAAGTTTCTGTGAAGCCCTACAGTAAAGAAATTTCTGTTTATTTTTGCTAACCCCAAGGCTATCTAAAGATATTGAACTGTTGGACTTTTTTTCTTAAAGTAGCCTCCACACTTAATGAATAAAAGTGAACATCAGAGACAAGCAGGCTAAAAGAAGAATCACCGCAGATGGGTCTTCTTCCAACAAGTGTAATCACTCTCTAGTGTCATCAGTGGGTTTCCATAACCAGTGGGAAACTAAACAGTCCTAGCTACAGCCAGCAGGAAGAGCAAAAGGCAGCCCAGAGCCAGATCCTTTCCAAGGAGACAACTCTATCTCTAGCAGTTACCCCAAATCAGCTCTTGTAATTATATATGATTCTGCAATATAGGTTATAATCGAAACTCAGCAAAAATTTTCTCAGTGCTTTTTCCCACAACACAAATAAAGTTGAAAATGAACTTCATAGGGTAAGCCAGAGGTAAAATAAAAAAGAGGCTGTTTTTTAACTTTACCCAGATTATCTCTTGCCCATCATTTTCTAATTGTACAGACTCTGCCCCAGTACATAGAATTCTTAGGAGAATATTAGCCATGGCAATGATAGGTATCTTCATAGACAAATGCCATATTTAAATATGTTGATAGTTTTTTTGATACAAATGGATTTTCTTTACTCATGTTTAACCAAAATGAAGCATAAAATTATTTTAAAAGCATTACATTTATCTTAGATGTAGTTACCATGCTTTTATGGTCTCAGAAATTTTGTGCTGCATTAAAGATTGTTTAAAAATTAAGCTTCCTGAATGTAGAAGTGATAGTAAATTAATAAATATTCAGGAGTCATATAATGCTATACCCTAACCAATGAAAGGAGAAAAAAACTTTCCTTAAAACATTAAAATACTAATTACCCATTATCACCACTGGAAGCCTAAGATAACTTTACCCAATAGATATTTATTGAGCAATTACTCTGCCTGGTTCTGTGCAAGGCCTTGGGTGTAAAATATATTAATAAACACAGCTTCCAAAATCACGGAGCTCCAAGAAGGAGCCACTTCTCTGCTCCCACCAACACATACATTTTATAATCAGTTTTAATATAAGCTAGACTGTAATTAATATGTCCTGAAAAGACAGGTCTCATGAAAGGCAGGACTATAGACCAATACAGCAAAAAAAACAATCAGAAAAATGTGACCTTCTCTGATAAGAAGAGGAGGAACTGAGGCAAGCCAAGACAGAAGAATCCACTACCTTTCCTGAAAGTGCCAATTCTGAGGAATATTATCAACAATGGGCTCTTTAGAGATGGCCAGTTCACTGAACTTTGTGACTTTACCTGATGACAAAAATTTGTCTCTGAACAAATCATCCATTCCTTAGTTATAAGTCGATTTTTACAATAAAAATAACTGTTTACTTATTACATAAATAATATACGTTAGTTAAAAAATAAATTGAATAACACATAAAAATACATGAAACAAAGTAAAGCTCACCTGAAATCTACCATGTTTTTTGCTGTCCAAGATTTCACGTATTCACTCACACAGATAAAATACAACTTTATGCAGATGTTTTATGCATGTTTAACAGGACCTCTTTCTACAATATTTTATTACCTCTCTTCACACCCACACCTCATCTCCTGCCAGAAAACTAGTGTTAACAACCTAATATGTATTCCATTGAATTTTCCATTCCTTTATGATCTTTTGCTAATATGCTCCATTTTGTTTTCCATGTGTGTGTCCATCTTGTGTGCATGAAAGACAGACAGAGTGAGAGAGCGAGAAAGAGAGGGGGAAATTTGACTTAGAATTAAAAAATAAAATTATATAACTATTTTATGTTTGCTTTTCTCATTTGCTTTTCTCATGGAAATCCCTCCAGGCTGAGCACTGCTTCTCAAAATTTAATGGACAAAGAAATCACTTGGGAATCGATAAAATGCAGGTTCTGATTTAGTAGCCTCCCAAGAATCTGCGTTTCTGAGAAGTTCCCAGGTAGATGCCTAAGCTACTGCTCTATAGACAATACTTTGAGAACCACGGGTGTAAAGAGATATCTTATTCTTTAAAATAGTTTATTCGCATCTCATTTCTCAATTCATTCAATAGCTCTCCTCCTATTAGAGGCTTTCTCTGTTTTCAGAATTTTGCTGCCACAACAATTCGAGCAGCCTTTCTTTCCTCAGTTCTACATGCTTTATAGGTCACCTATTTCCTACTTCTAAATAGCCTGGGGCTCAATGAATCTAGGGTGGTGCCATCAGCCTAACATGTGTTTACTGCTTCTCTCCTGAACA
The DNA here is from genome assembly GCA_030015415.1 of Cynopterus sphinx. Taxonomy (NCBI): domain Eukaryota; kingdom Metazoa; phylum Chordata; class Mammalia; order Chiroptera; family Pteropodidae; genus Cynopterus; species Cynopterus sphinx. The sequence goes on along the minus strand of CM057392.1, from coordinate 29,278,764 downwards.
CTTGATACAGATGCCAGGTCTCTTCAACAGCGTGATCTGCCGGGTACGAGGCGTCCCAGCACCACCCCCACTCGTCTTGGTCAATGCAGTCTCACTCCTGGGAGCACTGGCAGTGCAGCTTGTAGTAACTGAAATGGAATGAATGCATTCTAGATCTGTTGGATACTTCAGTATCACCCACAATTGCTAAGCATCCCAGATCTTGAAGAAGTCAGATTTAGTACTTATAGAAACAATGTATTTTAACATTTAACAGACTGGGGCATTATAAGCTTACAAAGCCCAGGAATAAAAATTTTACTTTTCAAAATTTTATTTTTATGACATATTAAATTCTCATTAATATTGTCATTTCTAATGCTAGAATGTCCATTTTATTATTTCTCTTGCTGGATTTTTTCATTGCTTTTCATGAAGTACTGACCTCCCAAAAATATGTCATGTAGAAATGCAGTTATAGATTGGGTATTTCCAGCTCTTTATGCTAATGTCATTTTTTGCTATTTTAGTAGTGATTGTTTATACCTGTAAACAGACAATAATTTACAGCCAATGTTCTTGTTTAACAGGTTCAGAACATGTCCCAGTCTATTGAAGTCTTAAATTTGAGAACCCAGAGAGATTTCCAATATGTCCTAAAAATGGAAACCCAAATGAAAGGGCTGAAGGCCAAGTTTCGGCAGATTGAAGATGATCGGAAGACACTAATGACCAAGCATTTTCAAGTAGGTCTGACTTCTGCAATCTTGTCAATCCAAATGAGACACTGAGTGCAATGAAGAGCCAGCATGGCACTCAGCTAGAAATAACTGTGTGCTGGCCCATATGTGCAAAGTGAAACTCATGGGGGACGTCAATCATCTCGCCACTGAAACCGTCCTTTAGCTAGTACCAACGTGGAAAAGACTTGCCATAAAAAGAGTCTCATCCTTCTAGAGCTAGGTTGGGGTTTCTGGATAGATTTATAGGCACTTCAATATCTATAACAAGGGGAAATCTAAAGAAAAACTAATAATTAAATTTATCAAAGTGTTTTTGATAACTTTATGCCCTAATATGAGAACTACAGAAAATATAAATTATTAAAAGAGGTAATAATACCATTATTAATAGCACACAGAAGGAGGGTAGTTTCATAAGTTGATACAAAGAAAGTCTTTTTTTTTTTTTTACTTTAAGTTGTATTGGCAATTATTTAGAAATAGTAAAAATAAATGGTCCTTTCAAGCATGTTATGTGGACATTTATTAACTATGTATGACAATGCATAGAATGAAATAAAATCTGACTATGGTAACACCATCTGCAAAGACACAGCATATAGTTTATAAAATACACTGGTTTTAAAACATAATAGCCCCAGATTTCCTTGCCAATTAAGAAGCAAGATTCACTACTGATGCTAAGGGAGTCAGTCTGAATTCAAGCTCTTGGTCAAACATTAGAAGTGCTTTTCACATCTAATTGTGACAGGCAGGGAGCTAGTCAGAGACATGCAACAGGATCTCCGCATAGCACATTTTAATATGGCAGAAATTTATGGTTTTGTAATTTTCTTCAGTGGGGCTCAGGAGCCTGAGTAGAGAGGTATATTAAACAGTCTTTCACTCAACCAGTTTTAAAGATTTACCCAAAAGGACAAGAGGGCAAGAACACTGATGGTATTGACAAGAGAAGAGGCTAAAGTGATGAATCATGAGGTTTAAGACGTAATCAAAGAGAGGGAGCTAAGAAATTAGAATTAGAAAAATGCCTAGAAGATACAATAAGTTTAAAAATTATTGGAAATAAGAGAATGAGTGACCTGGAAGAACAGAGAATTTATGGGCAAATAGTAAATGGAATAACATAAGGCTGAGGAACAAATAAATTAATTTTAACCAATATTTATTGAGCATTTACCATGTGCAAGGTAGTACTGGACCCTCTGCCGGATACATAATACATAATCTCTGCCCCATGAAAGAAAATTAATAGGCAGGTAAAATTGATAGTAAAAGTCATAAACTTTACTTAACAGCACAAAGGGAAGAGTAATTAATTTTGTCTAATTTTGTTTGGATAAGATCGGGGAAGGGTTACAAAATATGGGAATACTCAAGAAAACAATGTTGGATGAGTGTCTCCCTCCCACCAAAATATATTAAATCACAGAGGAGATCTAGGAAACTAAAAGATTTTCAATGTCAATTTTCAATGGTGAGGGTTAGGGTATAGACTGCAGAGCAACACTGTGAGCTCGATGCCAAGGTCATCGCCACAAGTAGGCCATGGTAAGCTGGCACTTACAGTGCATAAGGAGCCTTCCCAGAAAGGAAGAGGGACAGGAGAGGAGCTCAGGGTATCTGGCACTGAGTGAAACCATTCAAGCTCAGATGGGCAGTGCAGAGCTCTGTGATGACAAGGAGCAGCTTACAGGTGTCAGGGCTGGCAAAACTGGGGTCACATGATGATGCATGGGAACTCTCAGGAGAAGACAGGAAACAAGGAAATAATTTGCCTATTCTATGAGCTTGTCTAACAGCAGCCAGGCTACCAATTAGAAAATTAAATTTTAAGGCACTACTATATGACATAATGATTTTTATTTTCTTAGTTCATGTAATCCAAGTAGATACTGAAGTTATATGTCAAAATCCACATAGCAATGATGATAATAACAGTATTTTTCTGAAGAATTACACATATTCTATACATAGCCCCAAGCGTATTTTAAATTTACTATATATTAACTAATTTAATTCTCACAACAATCTTATCAGGTAGGTGCTATTTTTGTCCCTGTTATTCAGATGAGAAAATGAGGCACAATGAAGTTGAACAATTTTCCCACAGCCATAGATTTAATATGTACGTCCAGCTCCCAAGTTAAGTCTCTTAATATCAACACCACAATGCCTCTCTAAGTAGACTATAGCTCCCTGGATTAAATTTAAAGATCATGGTTGGGCAAGATAGCCTAGCTAACCTATGCTGTAAAAGAAACATAGTAGAAAGTGAAATCCTGGACAGGATTAGTAAACACCGAAGCTTCTTAAGAATTTGGTGTGTATATCGGCTGAACTTCCCACTGTTCTCTGACAAGTGTCTAGAGCTTCAAAACTGACTGCCAATAATCAAACTATGAAGTTTTGAAAAGACCCAAAAAATATAAATACCTATTTTTTTTAATTTAGGGGAAAATGCCACCAAAATTGTAACATTGTATTGTTCTCTTTTCACTCTTCATTGTCACAGTTGCTAACATATGCAGCAAGTGGTATCAACAGAACTAAATCTTCTCATTAAAATCCTAATGAAGCAATTATGTCTTTCTTTAGGGATGCCACAAGATGCTAAAATTAATAAGTTCATTTTTAACTGAGTCACCAATATGAATGAAGCTCTACAATTCTGCATTTAGACTGTAATATATATGAATCTTTCTCTTTATTAAGACCTGTCCCCTCCCACTCCACATGGACATATAGACAATCCAAAGAATTACAAGTGCTTAAAGCAAATAGAAATTTCCCCACAAGAAACATAAGCATATAAATCAGGGCAGCAATGGGAGCTCCTGCTATTTTAATGCATTTAGAGTAATAACATCTTCTCGATGTAATTTTAAAATGCAATTTTCAGCTCCTTAAATTAGTCAGTGTACAGCATGGTTTCTGACAGCACCTATGGATTATTCTCAAATGATGATAACAATGACAGCTCTTTCTACAAACAAGACAACCTGTGATACACTCACAACTGAAATAAGCTCATAAAATATTTTCATTGACCACCACCACCAAGTTAAAGGATAAGAAGAAAAGGTGACACTTCTGGAAACCAAAAATTGCAGGTGTGGCTCAGTCCCATGATTCTAGGAGAAGGACATTGAGTTGGCAAAATATGTTTATTATTCTCTAAACAAAAATCAACATTCCAGTTTCAAACAACTGTATAACTGGGCACAATTGTTACATAAATATGAACACCATGACCCCTGAAAGAGTTAATTCACCAAATTGCGTAAGCAACTCTGCTTTACATAAAGAGCTCTAAAATTATCTAGGCTAAGGTAAACAGAGTCATGGTGTGGGCAATAATTCAAAATAGCAAATAGCAACACACATTTCTCTGAGCTTAGAGAAACTTTACATGACTTATTATTATATTTGCTGAACTTCTCTTCCAAATGATGCTGTGCTAAGATGGATATTAAAAAGAGTGAGGAACACCTGGGCATAATGGAAGGACAGCATGGTGGAAAGCCATAAGGGGAAAGTTTGGTTAGGGAAAAAGTGCTCCACGATCCAAAATTTCCTATAAGTACCACTATAGCATGGATAATCAGTAGATGAGTAACTAGGCTTAACTATACACGCATAGGATATTTGACCTATTTCTGATAACTCATAATTAGAACATGGACCCTTCTTTTACTTTCCAACCAAATAACGGATTGTTCACTTTATGAAATGCTACTAGAAAGTGGGATAATACATAAACCCATGATTTCTACCATAGGAAGTTTTTGTAATTATGGTTAAGGATCAATCTGTTTTGTAAAAAAGATGTGTAACCATTTAGAGAGGTTCTTATATTGCAAAGCTGAGATAAGTGGATTTACTACTAATGATCATGTGGCCACTTACATTTTCATGAAATACCTCATTTCAACCAAAAATCAATAAGGAATTTTGAATCTGTTTTAATAATCTCCTTTAAGTATCATACTAAAAAGAACACAGCTACTTGATCTGTTTAAATGACTCTAAGGAACAATCGGCTGCTTTTCACAGGAGCTGAAAGAGAAGATGGACGAGCTCTTGCCCTTGATCCCTGTGCTGGAACAGTACAAAACAGATGCCAAGTTAATCACCCAATTCAAGGAGGAAATCCGGAATCTGTCTGCAGTCCTCACTGGGATTCAGGAGGAAATTGGAGCCTACGATTATGAGGAACTACATCAAAGGGTGCTTAGCTTGGAAACCAGACTTCGTGACTGCATGAAAAAGCTAAGTGAGTAGAACGATTACATTTGTCTAAATTGTGTTTTTAAGTAGTTTCAATGGAAACTGCATTCTTACATTTGCAAATAGTTAGCAACGCCTAATTATAGGGAAAACAGTGCCTGCTTTCTAAGTGTAAAGTAAGTGTTCCTTTAATGGTGTAAGCGTGCCTGGGTACTGAGTGATATTTGACTAACAGTCGCCTAATTTTCAGATCACCTTGTTACCACCTAATGGTTTGAAATAAGAAGTCTAGCAAATACAATGAATTCTATTGGCCACACTAATAGAAATAAGCTTTATCAAAGACAGCATGTTATGGTTAATCACTGATTGGCCAGGGGAGAGAGGAGGTAGTGGTATTCTGGTAGTGGAGAAAGTTAGAGATTGGAAAATAAGTTGTCCTGGGACAAAATACGAAACAGCAATGATTAAAGCAAACCAAACAACCCATACTATCTATGCAGGCTTACCATCAGCCACACTCATCTGCTCAGGAGGTAAAAAGGAGGCACCTACTCAAATAAATATTCACTGTTCTGGAGGGCCAAGCATATGAGGTGAACATTGGGCTTCAGTTCTTGACCTGGCCTGAGTTTAAAAACTCTTCCATTGCACCAATGTGCTAATTATTCCATCAAAGTTATCATGGAACTAATCTGTAACTTAAGTGAAATGAGGGGTTGTAAACCCATTTAGGAACAGTAGTTTAGTTGCTGACATGATGTGACATGACAAGGGAGTGGGGGCGGGGGGCTCAATAACCATAGAAAAAGTATTCTCTCAAAGTAAAGAAAACTTTCTGGAATAGGAAATAAAATGGGAAGAGGAGTAAAGAATTTGAAAAACATAATTCCTAGTAAAGAAAACTTCAAAGGATAAATATAAATGTTTAAAATAAAACTTAAATGAGTTTGAGAAGATTTTCAAAACTAATCTATGCACTCTGTCATTCCTAGCATCTCACAATAACCCAGAGCCACGGACTTTGCATCCTGAGACCAGGCTTCAGCTGGTTTCATTATGCTGGTCTCATGGACTGGAGAACAAATGGACTCTAATGCAAGGACAGGCGATAGAAAGGTCCTCTCTACTACACATCATGAACCCAAAAGTGTGCCAGTTACGATTTTGAGAGATTAACATGGAAAAATCTTGGGGTCTGCTCAATTTTAGAAATGAACTACACTTCTAGCACATGCTCTCTGAGCTGACTTAACTGGAAGTACTGTCCACTGCAGTTCTGTAACGCTGCACTCAGTTCCGTAACCTCATTTGTTTCTTCTAATCCACATGCAACCTGCCACATGCCATCGCCTCCAATATTGAAAACGACATTTGAGGCAAAGAAGGATAATCTAAGTGGACACAAATCCATCCTTTTTCTTAATGCTGAACCAGGGATAATGTTTCTATGGTATCCTTAAGCCTTAGGACTATAATCTACAATATATATAAAAGATTCTTTTTATTATTTTTCCCCCACAGACCACAGAGTTTGAAAGAATGTGACTCAAATAAACTTATTAATTAGTTAATATTTCTTTTAACTAATCAAAAACATAAACTCTAGCAACCAATACAGATATCAAACATCAATAAAACTAGTACTCAACTTTCTTACTTAATGAGATGGTTGCTATTCGAGTCAATTGATATGACCTTACAAAATATTGAAAATAGTTCTCACAAATCAAAAAGTCTTTCTAGATTACTAGCAACCCTCAGATCCCTGTTTACTTAGGAGAGAGGTCAGTGTCACAATGACTCTAACTCATTTATGCTATTTGTCCCAAGGACTGGGTATTTTCCTTTATCATACCATGTTTATGTCAATTAATCAAAACCACTTACTGAGAGTCTCATGAGCAGAGGAAGTATTTATCAGCTGGACCACAATTATCAATTAAAATGTAGAAAACATGTCCAGGTAGAGAGAGAGCCCTAACACCATGAAGTGTGAAGCCAAATGGTCCTTGAAAAAGTAAATAAATGAACTTTCATATTTTCTATTAAAAAAAAAATTACTGCACTTCTAAAGAAGGTATCTGATAAGATACATATATGCTTGCAAAAGAACACAAACATATAATTTTGAGTGTGGCACTAAGTTACAGTTTGATTAATATTTTACTTAGTATTTACATTTCTTGGGAACTGGTATAGATTGGACCAAATTATCTCCGTGAACGCTTTTAACTCCACACTTAGTATTATCTCATAAGTGCGTGCCCAAATATCAAAGTATCAGAACACACAGACTCAGAAAATAGAGGTTAATCACATCAGGACCATTAACAGAAAATGAAAAAAAAATACATAAATAAATGTATCAGGGGCTCAGTATTCCAAAGGGGTCTAAAATCTAGTCACTATGCTGCTCAGATTGAGAGTGGGACATTGGATAATTATGGTACCAGCAATATTGCAACAGGAGCAAGAAGGCCCATTTATCAGTGGCATCTTCACTCTTCACAAAAGCCTTTCAACACACATGACCAATTAGCAGACTGTAAAAATGGACTGAGGAAAGAAAATAAAATTACAACAATGATAAATGCATTTCCAGTCACCTTTTCAGTGGATTAGCTTTTAGGGAAAATGTCGCAGTGCATATCACATGAATTTTAAGAATTAAAAGACAAACTAGCTTCATTGCCTGCAAAGCCTGTTACTCCCAAATAGTAAAGAAGGTGCTGTAGAAATCACAAGTCATTGAGAGTACTATTGCACCATTCAGCTTATTTCTATTAGAGAATTGAAGAGAAAATAAAAATTAGAAAAAATGTTTCAACAGAAATGCACCCTAATGGCCTGAGTGAGGTACAGTAATGCTCTTTCCTCAGTGCTTAATTTTCTCCTATGAGAGACTCATTAAGTCCCCTGTGCTTAATTAAAACATATCCCTAGATATGCCAAATATAATTATAAGCACATGAGAATTTAACTAAAAAAAGCATGGTTAAAGCTCTAGCCTCCCTCCCTGAGATCAACAACAGATATTTAATGTAGATCATAACCAGGCTTTCCAGTTTTCCAGCCCTCTATTCCCCCAGGGCCGCTTGGTAGCTCTATCTTAGGGTAATGGTTTGGTGCCATCTAGTGAAGTACAGAATGTATCTTTCTATTAACACAAACAGTTTTGAAGCTTCATGTTTAACAAGTTATTAGCAGCATTCAGAACTTGAGGTCATAGTAATGAAACAGGTTATTGTCTTTACCATGTTTAAACCAAACTAGTTTTAAAAGGGAATCAAATTGTCTATATGTTAATAGTCATTTTTGCACATCCGAGTAATATTTAGTGAGTCCCCAGTGTGTGCCAGGTATTTGAGGATACAAACTTGAGTAGCAGACAGTCTCCCTCTTCTGTTGAGAAGGTTGCATTTTAGTGGGGACAATAAGTGCATAAGAAAGTAAATAAAGCAATGATGACAGCCTACTCTTTGACAAGCACTAGGCCAGCTCTTTCATTTGCGTTCTAATCACTGCAAGAACACTGGGTTAGGCATTATTATTGGCAACTTATCAAACACAAATTTCTCAGACAGTTTAAATTAATTTCCCAAAGGTACATGTTGGAGACAATAACTTTAAACACAAGTCCTTCTGAGTTCAGAGACTGAGATTTCTCTCCCACACATGATGTCTTTTGTTGGGTATATACAATAATAGAGAAATGCCCTGGACACCTCAGTAAGTAAAATTTAGTAAATATAACTCAACTGCTATAGAAAGAAAGAAGCCAGTCATTTTTTATTCTTCCCTGAACGTATTTGCAATCACCACACCTTCCTTCTCCCCCTTCACCAATCTCTCAAAACCACCTTTTCTGCATCCTCATTGGCACCACCCTGACCCAGAACATCGTTCATCATCTCTCAGTTGGATTACTGCAATGGCCTAACCACTCCCTCACCTGAAGCATTTCCTCTCCACCATGCTAGGTACTTAGAGTAATCTTTATCAAATGCAAATATAATCATAGCATATCTGTATTGAAGTGATTCTTCCTTTAAAAGTAAATCCAAATAGGTTTGTGTGGTTTATCCTGATGACAGATTCTGCCTAATTCTCCAGCCCTTTTCTGTCAAATTCTCACCCTGTGCTCACTCTAAACTTTAGCCATTCTAATATTTCAGTTCCTCAATTGTGTATGTGTTTTCTCCACCTCCTGGACATTGAACTTCCTCTCCCCTTTCATAGAAGACTCTTCCTGCTCACTTCACCCATCCAAATTCTGTTTTTCAGATTACATACCAGATATCAACTTTGCTACAGATGTTCTCAGATTGCTCTTTAACATGGTTAGACTTCCTTTGCATAGTCTCCTTAATCTGAAAATCCCAATTTGCTTTTTTTTTTTCATCTTTACCTCTTAAAGACAAGTTTTCCTTGTTTTGACAGGTCACAGACTATCAGTGTCCTATTCCAGCTGAATCTTTATAGACTATCGTAAAACATCTGAAACATAAGTAAAAATTAATGTCTATAGTCTTTGAAATCAAACACTTTTTAATTAAAGTTGTATGCTGCTCTCAAGAAGTAAATCAGTGTCTGTCAAATACAAAATATATCTTTTACAAAACAAAAAATTGGGGGGGAAAGAAAAAAACAAAAGCACAGGCCTTTTTCACCTTCTTGTTGCCATCTGTTCTTTCTTTAATGATAATGCAGTATTTCAACCCCAAACACCTGATATTTGGCTCTACTTGGCAATCAAATTAAGAAATATGGAAAATTACTGTGAAAGCTGGAATTAACAGAATAGTCAAACTGTGCCTGGGTTAGATAGAGAGAACTGAGATATAACTTGGAAATATAGTAGGGAAAATTTATAAGAATACCCCCTCAAATTAAATTGAGATCTTCAAATGAGTCATTTATCAAAGACAATTCTACTCTCCCTAAAATTCTAGATTGTAACGTAAAGTATAATTTCTCTAGTGTCCAGGCACTTGATGATGATGCATTTTTCTAGAACTTTGAGACATTTGTTAGTTTAGCACATTTTTAGATAATGATATATTTTACTATAAATTGACTTATCTTTTTTATGTCCTACATTTTCCTCGATTACAACTTAATTATAAGTGTTTAAGGATATCAAACCTGTGTTTTCAGAGGCAAGTATAAACTGCCAAATTATTTGGGATTCCACAATACAATTAATTCTGCTTCATTCAGTCTGGATGTTAAATAGGCTTCTCCTTAAAGATATGTTCATAATATAAGCTTTATCCCAGAAAATGTTGAGGCAGTTTTTAAAATAAATTAAGGGTAAAGTTGTTTATCGCAACTGTTTATGAAAAATAGAGGTATTTAGGCACATGTTATTCTTGACCCCATTTACCAACCACCCACTCTAAAAACTCATTCTAGCACCCCATCCAATGTGGCATCTATTATGTATGTCCTTATCAACACCTTTCCTTCAGCACTACAGTTGGTAAGTTAGGCATGCAAATAAAAGGTTAAATAATAGAAACAGTTTTACTATCAAATATATGGTAGAGATAAACCTATTTTAAGTAGCTTTACTAGACTTTAAAGATCAAATCATATCTGCCGCTTGCTATATGAGTTCTCCGATGGCCTTAAGTAAAAAGAAATAACATTCTGTCGTAAAGATATTTACTACTCCACTCCATTTAATTTACTTATATGGGTATGGCCTTAAGATTCAAATCCAGACACTATTCGTCCAGGACATTACAAAATACAATAAAATATTAAAGAAATAAACAAAAGAGAAGACAGATGTTTTTTATGCTTCATTGATCTAAACAACTGATCTTCCTGCTGAATTCCAAATGACATCTTTTTTTCCTGAGCTACAAATTGAAAAATATGAATTGTAACTTATCTTATAAAATTTAATGTCTAAAACATCAGACAAATAAAAAGGTCACATTCCTCAACTACCTATTCAGTCTGTTTTCTGAGTATGCAGAACTATACACATGCAACGTATTATAAAATGCTAATATTTTTCACGTGTCTCACTGGAGACAGAAGAGCATAGCAGGAGAAAATCAGTGAAGCAAAACTCTTAACTTCTTTTTTGCCATCTACTTTTACAGAAACATTTGTCTTCCAGGCATTTGGGGAAATTATCCTTTCTGTCTGGCTTCATTTCTCCTCCCAGAAAGTGAGAGTGAAGTGAGAAAGATAATTATTTGAACAAAAGCTAGTTTGCAGAAGAAAGAAATAGAAATGACTTTTATTATTTTATTTTGTTATTTTTACAATTTCTACACTTCGCCAGAATCTGGGAATACCTGTGTTTATTTAAACAAAGATCCTCAAAATTGAACCTAGCAAAGCAATCAGTTTTTATAAATTTCTGAAACTTAACTAATTTCATTTGACAAAATGGATTTTAGCTTAGGAATCCAATAATTATTTATAACAGAAACTTCTACTGGGATGCAATCAGCATTAAGAGCCATTTCTGTTTTTACCTTTCTGAGACTAACGGCAGGTAATGATGATGACCATGATCATATCATCCTGATGGTGTGTGTGTATTTGTTTTTGTTTTACCAGAACCACAAATACTACCTTCTCCCCATGAGCATATACAAGTATGTTGATCCCTTATCTATTAATGTTCTCTTAATAAAATAACAAAGTGTCAAGCTTCAGAACATCCATCTTATAGATGAGGACACCATCGCAGAGAATAAGTACACTATCCAATATAATACGATGATTTAATGCTGTGGCTTAACTTAGAAACCAGACCTCTTAAAACCCACCTAAGCATTCTAACTAAGATGGAATATACTACATAAAGAATATTCCCTAGGAAATTAGGAAATTCTCCGGGAAATTGTGGAAGAACAGCGAGACAAGATGATCACGTAAAAAAATAGAGCCATGCTTACTCATGGTTACTAAATAGATTAAATTATCATGCTCTCATGAGCTCATTTAATTATTCTCTCCTTCATATCATCGCTTTCTCCCTCTCTACTAGATTATTCTTAAAGGCAAACAAATCTTTCTTAAGCAACAATGAGATCAGCACGATAAAATTATCCCATACCCCCTATTTCTCTGTCCCCATCTCCCTGCTTCTCCTTGAGAGAATCTTCAATAGCTGCTGCTTGGGTTCACAGTCTTCAATACCTACTCCTATCCAGCTTCTGATCTCAACACTCTCTTCATTTGTTTCTTGTGCTCTCTAATGACTTATCTGCCAAATTTCATGGTCATTTCTTTGATTTTATCTTTTATCCATCTATTTTATCTAGATTTATCTTTATTTTATCTAGATCCCCCACATATCAGTACTTTCTTCTTAAAATGCCTTTTCCTTTTGGATTTCTTAACACCACTATTTTTTCTATTTATAGCTTCTTAGTGGGCTCTTTTGCTGGGTTCTATAAACACCTGATGCCCTTGCACTCTGTGCTATATGCCTTTCTCTTCTCTGGGTGTGTCCTCTCCCTAAGGTGATACTCAGGCTCTGACTTTCACTATAATCAACACACTGAAGACTGTCAAGACTGTTTCAAAAGAGTGTCTGCTACCTAGATTTGTATACTATCTCTTCTACATCACCACTGCCATGTAGAATAGTTATGAACAACTTAAAATACCCATATTGATTTTTTTATTTTTCCTCCCTAACCCATTCCTTCCTCAATCATTTCATCTGAGTAAATGACACTATAATCTGCCCAGCTGAACAAGCCAAAAGTCTGGATGTTATCCTAGATTCTTTTTGAGATTTTCTTTAATTCCTCTTTTTACTTTCCATTCTAACAACTAATCTAAAGCCCAGTTCTATCTAAATTTACCCCCAAAAAAACATAACCCAAATTCACCTATTATCTCCATCTTTATCGCTGCTACCATAATCTCTCACCTGAACCAGTTTGATAACCTAAGTGGTCCCTCTGCCTACACTCCATCTCTTCTACAATTAATTTTCCACACAGTAACTAGAGTGATCATTTTAAAATACAGTTCACATTCTGTCATTCCCCCATCTTATTAATACCATCTAACCACTTTCCATCATACCTAGAATAAAATACAAATCCTCCCTCTGATTTTACAAAGCTTCATTATCTGCACTATTCACCTCTCCAGCCTCATCTTCTACTTTTCCAAGAGTGCTCTAGACACACTGGCCCTTCTTATTTTTATTTCTCTTAATTCACCAAGTATATCTAGATTTAGGGTCTTTGTAAGAACAATAGTAATAGTTAACATTTTAAAATTCTTAACTGTGTACCAAACACTATACTAAACTCTTAGCATATATTTCCTATTTAATTTTCCCCAAACCTTATGAGATAGTAAATATTACTGTTGACACACTACAAGGTTAAACATTGTTCAAGGACCCCAGAGAGTAACTGACAGGATCCAGATCCAAATCTAGGCAGTCAGACTTCTGAACCTGTCTCCAACAATGCTAAAATGCTGCCTTTTACTAGCTGCTCCACTGCCTGAATGTCTTACCTTGCAGTTCATGGGTCCATGGCTGACTCCTTATCTCAGATTAAATATCATCCTCTCTGAGGTCTTCCCTACTCACCCAATCTAAAGCAGCTCCTTATTCTCTTCCTATCAAATTGCCCTATTAAATATCTACATTAAATTTATTCATACCTGATATACTGAATTTTCTTATTTAGTCTTTCCATTAAAATGTAAGCTTCACCAGATCAAAAGTGTCATGTCTCACTCACCATTATAATTCCAATACCTACAACAGTGCTCATTACATCTTAGCTGGATGAATGAGTGAATGAAACACCCCTTCGGAAGTCAACGTACAAAAGCCTTCTTTTAGAACCTATGAGTGTGCTTTCTGAGATAGAAGTGACTGGAATATGTACCAGTTACTTTCACCAAACAAGGTAGATGGCAAAAGAGGCAATGAGCCAGTAGACCACCACTCCAGGATCATCCAACATGGAGGAACCTTATGTAAAGCACCTTAGCCATGACTCAGTCTAAAGGACAGTTCCATACATAATTACTACAGACCTATTTTAGGTTCTAAGAAAGTTTATTGTCATGTTGTACAAAATTCTCAAAATACTATTTCAGATTAAGAAACTGAGGGACTCATTTAAGATATAGATACTATTTTTAAATTGTTATTATTTTGTATCATCAATTCTTCACTTCAAGTGTGCTTCTTAGATTAATACTACAAAGATTTACACAAAGGATTTGACTTTGGGATGAGAACTTGTTGTGGACTGAAGTCAAATCCAGAGTGGTAACAGGAAGACAAAGGCTGACATTGCACATTATGAGTTGCTGAGCAGAGGGGAGATAGTTGGTGGGTGACAGACACAGAGGAAAATGAGGGTGAGAAGAATGCACATCGGAAAAACAAAGAATACAAAACACAAAGTTCATAAATGTTCATGGAATCTTTCTGGTAAGAGACTGGATATGAAATACCTTTATTTGGAACCAGAACTCACATAGTTTCACATGCATATTTGAAAATGGTTTACATCTAATTTAAAAGCCAATTCACTGAGATCTCACAGTTAAAGTGTGCAAAATATACTGATTTCTTAGATTACAGAAATAAATTTCCTTCACACAAGCAGGACAACTACCATGAAGATACATATGAATGGCCAAATCAGTGAGACCTAATAAGAAATATAACTGCACCAAGCTTGCCCTTTTTAGACCCTCACATTCATTTTTTCATAGAAAAATAAACATGGAAGATTAAAGTTGCTTCTTTCTTTCTGTTTGACAGTTATGAGTATATTTTATGGAATAGAAATAAATGTGGCTTAAAATAAGATAAACATCAGGTTATTGAAAGAGACTATCTTAATGGAAGAGATGCTATTATATATTACAGTACTCAGGGCTAAATTTCTATAATTTTAATTTAATATCAACAGATATTCAGTGCACTCAATGCTACATCCTTTTATTCTAAATATAGATTTGTTCTGAAATAACTTCCTTACTTAACTTTCCTTGCCAGTTGATTCAAAATGAAAAAAAAAGAAATAGAAAAGATGAGCATAGCAATGGTATTTTGAGAAGCTACAACATATGGATCTATTTTGTCTCCCTGTTCACCTTACATACCCAAGGACCTGGCAGAGTCCTAATATATTATAAATTCTCAACAAATAATTATTAAATGAATAAATTGATTACTTTATATTTAAATAATAACTATTAGGCTTTACTTTCTAATGTACTTCAGAGAAAATGCCCATTTCTAGAAGAAGAAAACAAAGTCATTTTTAGTTTAGGAGTCAGAAGCTTTTAACTCCAGTATAATTTCTGTCTCAATTCCTGGTCTAAACAATCTCAGGCTCAGCAGTATCCCTCTGCCATATGGATACAATGCTGGGTTAAAGCCAAACGCCACGGAAGCCAAAACTTCCCAAGCCACAGATGCGCTGTCAAAAATTTTTGTAAATGTTGATTACATGAGATTCAGGACATGATTCCTGATCCCAAAGATAATTCTTAGGCATGTTTTAACTAACCTACCCAACTCAATTCCTATTAAAGTTATGTCTACATAAACCGAGTCCAGAAGATCATGTAAACTCAGAAAACGAATCAACATCTGAAATATACATACATCTAAAGAAAATATGAACTTGTGTCTACTTGCTTTGTCCAAACTATGCTTCAGTCTTCAAGCAACAGAAGCTACCCATAGCAAAGAGTCTGATTTTGCTGAAAGGCAGGTTTAAACCGTCACTCTTAAGTTTAACTGTAGAGTTTCATCATCTAAAACATTATGTTAAACTCCGTAACTATAAAATTTCTGTTCACTCTCAATATCTACACAGATTGAGATCACCATTTCTTACTGACTGTTGTTTCCATTTTGCCATTTCCTCTGGGTATAAAGTTTTGTGGGACAAACATTTCATTATGTTTCTATCTCATATTTGGGATGGTATACTGATCTATTTCCAGAATACATTTAAATTAACTTCTAAGTTTCCATGTATCTTTTTTTCCCTCAAATCATCATGAAAGATCATTCATCTTTAAAGGAAATTTTTGAAAAAATTTTAGACTAATTATTCCTCTTACGGAAAGTGAATCTTCAACGGGAGCATATTTTTCCAATGTCATAATCACTTATTACTTTGAAATAAAATTAATCACATGCATAGTACATTTCAGAAGTTTCTACATGTGTACTAACCACCATAATCACCTATTAGCTTTTCTTAATATCTATATGAAACAACTGGTAAATGTTATAATTCATTGTAAGGATTTTAAACTTCTTAGGGTTGAAAGAATGAGAGAGAGACTGCCATGTCAATTTTAAGATAGAGCTGAAAGTTCAAAGAAAAAAATTTCAATCTAATCCCTACAGAACTGAAACCAAATTAAAATGCAGGATATTCACAGCTTCCATTTCTAGAGACTGTTTACATCTTCAATTGTTTACCTACTTTCTAGACCTGCAAGGAAACCTGGCATATAAACACCCAGAAATGATTTTTCAATAGGTAATATATAAATGTGATGTTTTTAAAATTTAATGGCTGATATTGTTTTTGCAGCTATCATAACTTTTAAAAATAAAAAATATATGCACATAGCTAGAAAACTGTATGCTTAGAATAAAGAGACTCGGAATAAAAACCAAGCCTCCTCCTCCAGCTCTGCTCTCCAGAGGTAATCGCGTAGAAGTTTTATTTTAGGGCTTTAGGTGTTTAAATCTTATTTCTAATAATTTACTTATTTTTCCACTATTTTTAAGTTTGTTTTACACATTATTTACTGACTTTCTGCTCTACAAAATGATATAGGTCATTTAGCCAAAGCCAGTTTCTTTCCTGTCTCCTCGTAATATGCGTATGACTATTCACAACTTTATCAACTTTGTAACTTCAAGCCTCATATTTAAATCTTTATTATTATTTTTTAATCTGTATTATTTTTTCATCAACTATAAGTAAACTCTCTTAATACCATATTTTTAAATATGAAGTTAGTTATAACCCCAACTTTCTTTTATCTCTTCTCCCAATTTTTAATTCTCTCACAGTGTAACCTTTATCTATTGTATCGCACAGGAAATATTTTGTCTTTTATATAATCACAGAGCAGATGAAAAGTCTGCTAAGTATTCTGTAATACTCTATAAGTTATAATACTCTATAAGATGAGTGTTTACGTTACTATGATACTGTTTACATTGTCATTCAGGAATTAGGACGTAGACTCTGATGTTTTCCCTTCTTCTCTAAATCCAACGTCACATCTGTGCCACTAAAAGGAGGATATTACTAGAGTTTTAGGTTCAAATAAATTCCTTTATGTACTTCAGTAACTGCCTTCACCATATTCCCAGTTTTTCCTAGAGGGTCTCATACAATATTTCTATAGCTCAATCCATCTTATCTCTGAGACGCCCTCCTGGAGATGATCCATTGTGGACTAACTGCTCTCAAGACCTACTACTGCATAGTTGTTGTTCTGGGACAAAAAGTCATTGTTTTCCTGATCTTATGTTTGCTTATCTTGGTTTACTTGCTATTTTGCTATAATATGTCCTCAAGTAATTACAATATGTCTAAAGTGTGCACTGTAGGTAAACTTTGGGAAGTTTGCATGTCAGAAAATATCCTTATTCCACCTTTCTCTAATTTTTTTCCTAAACATAAAGGCACTAATCGCTGTCTTAAATCATCAGCACTGGATGCTGGAAGACAGCAATCAGTGCCTTTATTTAATTTACATGTTTTCTCTCTGCTCTCATTCTAGAAACTTGCTCTGCAGATGTAGGGGCTTCTATATTGATCCTACATATATTAATATTTTTCTTGTTTTCATTTTTATCTTTTTGTCTTAATTTGGGGAATAACTTTTCATTTTTAACCTGATTTTTTAAAAAAAATCCTATTTTTAACATCTAGTAGATCTTTTGTATTTCCTTTCATAGTGACCTATCTGTAATATACAAATCTTGCTAAAAATACCAGATCTCTTCTGCTCTCTGAAGTACCTCTCTTTTTATGGGGGTCTGATTTTTCTACACATTTACCTTGTTCATTCTTATTGTAAGCTTTTTAAAATCATATGCTAATCCTTGGTTATTCATTCACGTTTGAAGACTCAAACAATAAATGTGTTTGGAAACTCTGTGTATCTAGGTAGGGTTTGACATCTCATGCCACAGTGGGGACGGAAGGAGACTACCAATGTCAGAATGCAGAAGCCTTTGTTCTAGAGCTCCAATGTCTACATTAGTTGCCCTATGTCTTTTAAGGTAATTAACACAGTTTTGTAGACTTTTTAATTAACCTACTTTCTGGGGTTCTGCACCTATGAATGAAGATGGAATCAACTGCTCTGCAGGCACACTTTCAGTGATGTCCCTATTTTTAGGGCACTATCACACTCTCAACACCCTTTATGCCTATGTATCTGAGTCTATTCTTTGAGGTACAGCAGCCTTCTTTGCATAGACACCTTACATCTTTAACTATCACTCTTCATCATCTTTTGCCTTCTGGAAATTCATTAAAGTTTCTTCTCTATTAGTGGCTTTTACACCAGATTCTTTGCTTTGCGTTTTTTCTCCTATGTTTTACTTCTTTGCTATTATTTTAATGAGATCTTCAGAAAGAAAAGACATAAAATCGTGTATTAGTCTATTATCTTAAGCCAGAGTTACTTTTCATATCTTAGTCAACTAATTTGCTTTTTACATTTTGTTGAATTAATTATTCATGCCTAAAAAAAAACATATGTTTTGTTTTGTGATGTTTTTCAGGGGCAGGATGTCTTATTTATTTAAATATACTTGACTTTCCATGCACTTAGCATCTGTAAATTTAGAAATGTTTAAGTTAGCCATCATTAAATATCACATTAATTTCACTTGTATATTTAGAGAATATACTCAACTTTTTAGTTATTGAAATTTGTAGTTATCACTGAAGTAATAGTACAAAGTGTAAAGGTATCATCTTCTTCCTAACTGCATAACTTAGAATTTTGTCAGTTACAAATTATTCTTATGAGGAACATACAGAGAAAAATGAGCCAAAATCAGCATCAAGCTAGAGTTAGTTATGTTCTTGATATGCTTTGAGGATCTGTTCTTCCCCCTCCAAATACACAGAAACTAATAGAAAATTGCTAGACATTTAACAATTTTAAGGATTTAAGGCAGAGTACAATGGAAGAAACATGGAATTGATAAGATAAAAATAATTGTTTAAGTAAAACAACAAAGAGAAAAAAGAGGAAAAAAGGAATATAAAAGGAAAGACTATACTTTTGTTCAGACCAAAAATCAACATTTATAAGCACACACACACTGCCTTGGGTATAACAAATCACTTAAATTTTGCTGTATAAAAAAATCTCACAAAATGCCTGGGTTTTTGTTTGGTTTAAATTTTGACACTTACGAAGTCCACGATCTTCTTAAAATCTTATTTGATAAAAATGTTACAAGTTTTTAATACAGTCATTAATTTTTCATTATGTATACTGCATCAATTGACACTCCATATCTTTCATGGCATGTGACTGCAGGATCAAGGGCCTGAGTTTTGGGGCTTTTTTCCTTGCACCTCCATGGCTGTTCTTTCAGGCCCTTGCTATCTGTACAAGGCACTTCAAAACTCTACCTCTTTCAGGCAGG
This sequence comes from Cynopterus sphinx, assembly GCA_030015415.1. Lineage (NCBI taxonomy): Eukaryota > Metazoa > Chordata > Mammalia > Chiroptera > Pteropodidae > Cynopterus > Cynopterus sphinx. Next base: position 29,259,132 of record CM057392.1, on the reverse strand, counting down.
ACTGTGATTGAATTTTTATTGTCATATTCTATAATGATATCTGTCACAGAAGTTGCTCATTCATCAATACAAACTGAAGGTCTGCTTATAGAGTTCTTTCTGGCTTGTATAAGTTGTCCACAGTCTCAAAGCACAAGGGCAGGGGAGGGATGGGGGAAGGAGCTGGTGTCAGGTAAACAGGTCCATGAATAATTTAATTTTTCTGACTTCTTAAAAGACACAGCTGCTGCAATAGTATAACAATAATGACTTTTCTTACTTATTTCTTTAAAGATTGTACAAATAGTTTCCTAGTTTTAAAACCCATATTTTAGATTTAGAGTATTGAAAAGGCAACTCCTCATGGTTCAAATCATAGTTAAAGAAACAGCACACGACATGAATGACTGTTTATTTGGAACGTGTGATATTAATCCCATGAATCTGCTCTGTTTTAGGAGCCCTTCCTTTGCTTTTGGCATGAGTATGTGTGTTAGAATCATTGGCCATGTTAATCTAACATGTTTATGTTTCTCTAATTTCAGCATGTGGAAAACTGATGAAAATCACAGGCCCAATTACAGTCAAGACATCTGGAACCCGATTTGGTGCTTGGATGACAGATCCATTAGCATCTGAAAAAAATAACAGAGTATGTTGCTTCCACAAATGCCTTTGCTTAGAATTATGTTTTATTTACATTTTTTGTCTATAGAACTATTTGTTTTCTTCGGGGATATTAGTTTCAAGTTGAAAAATATTTTGTCACTGAAAATATTTTTGGTTTGGTAATATTAACATAGCTACAGATATATGGCAAACTTATTTTCATAAAATGTTTTATCCTATAATTCACCAATATAGTGAGTCTACTTTTTACTGGTTTTAGTCTTGTTTTTCACTTGAAAGGGCTACATTCTCTATTACTTCTTCTAAAAGCTACTCCTTAGTGTGAAGAAAAAGGCACTAAATAAGTGAAAAACTCAAGAGCTAACCAATTCACTAAACAAGCTAAAATGTCCCTGGAGTCTAGAGATAATTTTAAAGAAAAATCACTGACTTTAGCAATGTCTGTATTATATAAATCAATATACTGGAAACTTACCATAGCTCTACTCATGTTCTATCACAGAACTCAGTATACATTAAGATTATCAAGGGATGCATCCAAACGAGATTAGTAGCTAGATTAGTAAAAGGTTTCATTAAAAGGTAATTAGTTGTACCTATTAGCTGATCCAATAATGAACAAGTGTTTCTAGGAGGTTCTGCGGTATCCATAAAGGAAAAATAAGGTGAATATGTAAAATTAAACCATACATTTTTCAAAGCAAGTTATAGAATAAATTTGTAGAAGGTGGTATTTTTGCAGTTATCATTCATTGATTGCATTGATCAGTAACTAAACAAAGTTATGTGATTTGTACTGACACATGGTTGATCCACTCAGTAATATGCCCAGAATGGTCAAAAATAATAATAAAATAAAAAATAATAAAATACGATAAAATAGAATAAAATAAAACAAAGGACAAAAAGCAAATGAACCTCAAGAAAGTAAATTCAGCTGTTTCCTCTCCAAGAAGACCATGCCACTATTTTTGCAAAAGTCTGCAGTAGATGGCAACAGGTCAGCAGTAAGATATTGTGGGTTCCAGAGCTTGAGAATAGCGATATTAATATGTGCTGACTCTCACTGTGTTTGTTTTGAAATTCTCAGAAAAGTACTGAATATACTTACTCCATTTATTTTTTTCCTTCCTCCCAGGTCTGGTACATGGACAGTTATACTAACAACAAAATTGTCCGTGAGTACAAATCAATTGCGGACTTTGTCAGTGGGGCAGAATCAAGGACATACAACCTCCCTTTCAAATGGGCAGGAACTAACCATGTTGTCTACAATGGCTCACTCTATTTTAACAAGTATCAGAGTAACATAATCATCAAATACAGCTTTGATTTGGGGAGAGTGCTTGCCCAAAGAAGCCTGGAGTACGCTGGCTTTCACAATGTTTACCCCTACACGTGGGGTGGATTCTCTGACATTGACCTAATGGCTGATGAAATCGGGCTGTGGGCCGTGTATGCAACTAATCAGAATGCAGGCAATATTGTCATCAGTCAACTTAACCAAGATACCTTGGAGGTGATGAAAAGCTGGAACACCGGCTATCCCAAAAGAAGTGCAGGGGAGTCTTTCATGATCTGTGGGACATTGTATGTCACCAATTCCCACTTAACTGGAGCCAAGGTGTACTATTCCTATTCCACCAAAACTTCCACCTATGAGTACACAGACATCCCCTTTCACAACCAATACTTTCACATATCCATGCTTGACTACAATGCCAGAGATAGAGCTCTTTATGCCTGGAACAATGGTCACCAGGTCCTGTTCAATGTCACCCTTTTCCACATCATTAAGACTGAAGATGACACATAAACAAATGTAATTTCTTTTCACTGATCTAAACAGTGTCATTTGTGATAAACTCTATAGGACCCTTTTTTCTTAACTTCCTGCCATTTCTCCAAAGCACTTTTTATTATAAAGTTGGTGTTTCAAAAAGCAGCTGAGCCTGTCTAAATTAACCTGTTGGAAACACATCTTAACTCCTAAATTTACAAGGCCTATCATGCCCTTGTCATGAAAAGCACTAAAAAGAGCTTAAGTGGCTAAAGTCATAGTTTGCAAAAGATTAATGATCTGCCTTATATTAGAGACTAATGGTAGCTTAAAAGCATAAATGTCTTTTTTTTTTTTACTCTATTATTTTTTACTGTCTTTAGCTCCACATCGGAAATATTTGGTAGGAATCGAAAATAAATAAATAAATAAGTAAGTAAATAAATAAATAAATAAATGCACTTTCCCATTTATTTCTAAAAAAGGTTTGAGAATTTTATTTATATAGAAAAATAATACTGATCATTTTGCTATTCTACAATTCTCTGATGCGGTGCTGTACAGTCATTTTTAAATCTCTTGCTAACATTTTATTGGCAATATGTATTTCTACCATTGTAACCACCATTGTGCAATTGTATCTCTTCACTTCTGTGAAAGTAAGTAATATTTTTTATAAAATACACTGAAGTTTAACCTCAGTAATTATTATGGGTCAATTTTCAAGTGTGGTCAAGAAGGTATCTTCTTGGCTTACCCTTTTACATACAATTATAAGCTAAAAAGAAAATCAAATTACCTCCCTTACACAGAGTCTTTATTCTACTCCAAGTTCACTGGACCACTGACATGAATGCTAAACAGATTCAGTACAGATGAATTACTCTGCCCACTCCACTAAAAGCATCCCTTAGAGTGGCTTGCAGCTGAGTCACAAAAATTGGACTTGAGCTGACTACTCATTTATTATAAAACCAAACTGTGTTTTTCATGATTAAATATATTAGTGTTTTAACTTTTCCTTTACACACAACTTGCAATAATGTAACTCTTTGTGTCAGGCCTCTAAAAGTATATGAAGCACATACAAAAACTCTTCTAAAAGAAAATTTTTGTAATGTTACCTAGATTTACATTATAAATTCTGGAGAGTCATTGGCAAGATTTATGCAAAAGAAAATGATGGGAAGACTTGGGAGTTGTCTGTATGGTCTAAATGTGCAAACGACCAATTCAGATAATATGACAGGTGGGCAACCTCTTGTTACCCAGATTCACTGTGTGCACAGAAATACTATAGCCAAAAAAGAAAACTTAATAATATTTTATGTTAATAACCCCCAAAACACATAATCAATATATATCAAATATGTCATTGAGTCTGGATTTACTTTCCATATATTAAAGATATTCACCTAAGGAAGTTTTACAGAAACTAGTAAGGGTTGGTTTTATAATTTAAGAAGTATATTCTATAATAAATACTATATAACTTAAATTGTTGTAAATGTTTAGTTTCACACATACATAATATTGTAATTTCCTTTGTAAAATAAGGATATAATAATTCAGATAAAGTATTGTGTAAAGAAGTGCTAATACTTAAGGGTAATTCATTTTGAATGTCACAAAAAGAACATCCTTCTCAAATAGCTGTCAAAATTGTACAACTGAATAACCCAATACAGAAATTGTTAAAGTTTAACAAAGATTTTTTTTCCTACTGGGTCCTTTTGTAATGTTGTCTTCTCATTGAAAACATTTATATAAGTTCTCTGCTTTGGAGAGTTAGAAAATTTGGGGGGTTCACTTGTCATTGTACACGCACCACAAAAATAATCAGCCAATATCAAGAGTTTGTATGAAGAAAGTAAGTCAACTTTAGAAACGAATGAATTTTTAAGTAGATGGCCTCTACTGAATAGTTGGGTCTTCAGTGCTTGTTTTTTTGTTTTTTTGTTTTGTTTTGTTTTATTTTTAATGATGTAATATGGTATCATGTATATTCAAAACTTGGACTATCACAGCTTTATCGTGAGGTGTGCAGCCTGTAAAGTGCTTTCTTGTTTTCTGTGTGAGGTTTCATCGCCATCTCCAGTTTATAGTGTATGTGCTGCTAAAGCAAGCACAGGTTTTATTACTGTCACTAGAAGTGGGGTAACATGAGTTTAAAAATGTGATTTGCATTAAACATTTACAATTTAAAAGCATCTTTCTTAATAAATTATTATCAGTTTTGTGCCTGAAATAAATAAGAATTTACTCTAATCACTTTCTTTAATCTCAAATAAAATATTGTAAGAGAAATAATCAGTATTTTTTAAATCATCCACATAATCTAATCAGTAGAGAAATCCAAACTCAGAAGTCCTAATCTCAAGTGAATTGTGTAACTGCTTTTTTCTGAATTAGCCAGATCATTAACAAACTTCTTTGTCATTCAACTAATATAGTAGTAGTCTGATTGTGTTTATGTGACATTTGTATTTGTGGCACTTATATCACAATACGTATTACTTGCACACATATCTATGAGCTAGAAACATAGTGTTGCAGTGCATTGCTGATATGTAGAGAAAAAAGAGAAAATAATGACAGATGCCTATATGCAATATTACATGTGATTAAATAAGATTTACCATAAACTCAGAATCTCTGGTTCTTATCACCATACTCAGAGTAATTTCATCTTTAAAATACACACTACTCTCTCAGATTAAATATTATCTTTAGAAAATTGATTCTTATTCCTAAGAAGAAAACAATCTTTATAGCTTAAAATCATTACCAAACTTACAAGTACATATTTTTCAAACAGAAGAATAATTTTAGGATGTAACTATATAAAATTGTACTTACATTCAGCTAAAAACAAAACCAGTCATTTTATTCTACTAAGGTAAGCTTTATAAATAATAATCCTCTAATTTTATCTTCCTTAAAATAAAGATTTTTAAAAAAATGATCTGGTCTTAGCATTCAGGATTATCAATCTATTTCTTACAAATGCTAAATTTGAATAAATTGATAGAAAAATTAAAAATATTCCAAGTTACAGTAAATATGAAAAATACAGACATTGAAGTTTCTAAAAGCCAAGCTTTCTAGATACAATAATAATTTTGAAAACAAAATTTAAAATGGCATCTTGATGACTTGATGAGGTAGGTATGATTATAGCCTTTACTAAATATACAACTTGAGTTCCTACGACATAAAAGAATGTGCATCTGCAGGCGAAGCATACTTTGCCTTCTCTATCATCACATGATACATGGACCATGAGAAGTACTATTAAATGGTCTACCTTGCACTATAGGCAGAGAGCATTAATTAAAATTTAGATGTTATAAAATGATACAAAAACTTAATATCTCATTATTCATAGCTAGAAACAGTCATTTCTACAAAGGCTCAGAGGCACTATCATTCAGTTCGGTAGGCTGTATCCATGCTGAAATCAAGATCATAGAACGGTTTCTGGCTCTAAATTAAATAAACTCAGCATAAATCTCTTAGCTAATAATCTGACATTATCACTGACTCTTCAGAGAAGGTCTGGGGCTTAAAAAATATGTTCTGTTGAATTGTTGAACTTGTACTAAAAATACAGTGAAAACATTAGCTTATTGAAGAAAAACCAACTTCACTAAAATCTTTAATTTTTTCTGTGAAATACTGAATTCAATCCCTTGAATTAAAAAACTGCTCCATTGTTTAATCAATCAGAAAGAAATCCTCCCCAGTTCACTTTACCAAGCTGATGTCTCTGACTCACATCTTAAAATTATGTATGTTATATAGTTTATCCCTTTTGGATGATGCTATTCTGTCAGGCTTACAGAAATGTTAATCCTGTTTGGAGTCCGCCTTGTCTCCCAAATGTCAAACTAGTTGGCAGAAAACTTATCCCCTTTGAAGCTCAGTTTATCACTGGCCAAATAAGTCTTACTAGTATAAATTATTATTAAACATTCCTTGAAAATAATATAAAAGGGCATAAAGTTTTACCTTGCCAAGAGTTCCTACTACCTTCCCATAAGGATAACTATCTTAAAACATTATTCCTAATTAGAGATATGAAGCAATATGGTGACCCTGGAAGGATGCTCAGGAATACCTTAGTGTTGTAAGAAGTCTGCTGGTAAACCATACACACACACAACTTGCAACCAAGCTGCATCCCTATTGAAGCTATACTGTCTTCCCAGAAGAGCCTGCACCCATTTTTTTAAAAATAACTAAAATACTGCCATAATAAATCATTCTTTACCCCAATTTAGACTTTGAAATATCACACATCAGCAGACATTTACAAATAAATATTATATGACAAAGGTTATGAAAATAGAGCAAGAAATGAGCTGACCAGAAGAGACATTAGCCATTTTAAATTTAAGCATGTTATAGAAACTTAGCGTACTGAAAGTTGATAACACGTACCCAGCCAGCTCTTTGTCTAAACCATTCTTGACTTCACATGAATTTATGTTACCAATGTGTAGTTTATGGGCTTTCCATTAAATAATACTGCATTATTAATTTGTTTATTTGAAAAGTAATTCCTGAGCAAAAAAATGTGCCAATTTCTAGATCAGCAGGTAAATAAAATCTTCATGTGCTTACATCGTAGTGAGAACAGGTTGTAACAAAAATATTAATGAAGAATAAGTTCTGATTATACTAACTGATGTGAAGGAAAAAATTCTATGTCATAAAGAGTAACTGGTTATTTGCTAGGGGTCAGGTGGGGTAGGGGGTGATGTTAAGAGGGAATGAATAATCAGGGAAGGCTCCCAAGAAGATCTTGCCATAGTAAAATCAGTCAAGAAACAAATTATCACCATCTGATCCACATAAAAAAAATTGACCTCTTCCCATTTCTAGAAATTCATGTATCAAATAGTTCTTAATACTTCTCTACTTCAGTTTTGTGTTGTTGTTTCTTTAACTTAGAGCACAAGAAAATACTTCTGGGGATGGCTGAACCCTGAAAACATATGCTGAATTTAGAGTGTAAATGGATTCATACATATATTCACATAGGGGATGTACAGTATTTATCACTCTCTCAAAGAAAGCCATGATCTAAAAGATCATCTCTATGTCAATGTAATCGAACCCCAAATTTACTAAACATCTCTATAACAAGCACTAAAAGTCTGTTATGTCTTGCATTCTTCAAGAATTATACTTTGCATCAGAGAGAAAAAAAATCAACATCTTAGTATTATCAGTAATTATTTTCTTCAGAAGAATTCAAGATTAAGTTATTCCCTATAAAAACTCTAAAGAGATTTATTTTTTATTTGGACCATATTCAAGTATTTTTCTGTGATCAGGCCACTGGGGCAGATGTTTAACAGATTCGATGACCCATAATCTCTTTTAGGATTCCTGTCTTATATCTATTTGAACCTAGAGAACATTCTCATAATTCTAAAAAAGGCTTTTAGCAGCACCAGTAGAAATCAGACTGGAATTGAGCAGATGTGGTGTGCTTCAACAAATTTAACCACAAACACCTCTTCTAAAATTAGCTACACTGACAACACGTAAACAGTAAAAAGAAAGGTTATAACATGTGCCTTGGTTTAGAAGCTATTGTAGTTGATATGTATATAATCTACAGCTACAGAAAAAAAGTCAAAAAATATTTTGTATTAAAAAATATAACTCCAATCACATTTATACAGATAAAGTCATGCTGCATCAAGAACTAAGGCTGCTTCTATCAGTGATATTTTGACTCTGCCCTCAAAGGATTTGAGAAGACATCCATTAGGTTCTACTCCAATGCAAATCAAAAATAATAAGTATTTTCATTCTCTCTCCAGTGTCTTCATTAAACTCCATTAGAAACTACTCTTGGAATATGAAGTATGCATCGAAAAAGTTGATCATATCCTTAATTAAGTAATAAGTTATAGTCAAATGACATTCCTGCCACTTAGGTACAGTTTGGCCCAGCAAAGTGGTCAAAACACATAATTAATTTGTGATTAGCTTTTCTTGCCATTCTTCCTCAGAAAAAGTGCACTAAAAAAACATAAAAAGAACTCTATGCATTTTATATCACTTTCCATTTTTCAAGACTATTTCATTTCTATTCTTTCATGTAGTCCTTACAATAGCCCTACAGAATAAGTAGAGAAAACATTATCATCCCATTTTACAAACAAGAAAACAGAACATTTACGTTCCAGTGTTAACATACTTCTCCATGGCTATTCCATAGCCATCTTAAATTCAGTATGTTCCAAACTAAAATCTTTATTTTCCCTCACCTGACCCCCTAATCTGTTTTTCTTTCTACCTCAGCTAACAACAGCAATAGCCCATCCATAGTCTTGCTTTCTACCATACCTTTGGCTCTTTAAATGCACCTACCCATCTCATTACCATATTTCTATAATAAATAAATAAAATCTAATCATGATTAAAATCTAAATCATGTCTATTCCAGATATAGATATTTGTTCTCAATGATTACCTTCCAATTTGTTCAGTTCATTCACTGTTTCCTGCTGTCATTTGATTGACCCTCTGACCTTCATCTCCATGCTCCGAATCAGGCACCCTATTTGGAAAGTCTTCTTTGTTTACTGACCTCTGATTCCTCTCCTGTATAATTAGTTTTACCTATTGCTTTGGCCAAGATCTGCTTCCATCAGCTATGACTTATGGGATACTCCTTGACCAAACGAGACCTCAACCTTCCAAGTCAGATTAAAGGATAGAGTAACACCTTCCTTCATAATTTACATTCAAGACTGACCTCTTACTCTTCATTCAATAAATTCCTACTTATTATTCTATATTCACTTAAAATATCACATTTCTGAATCCTATAAAAAAGGTAATTTTTCTGTGTTCCCAAAGTATTGATCTTATATTGTCAAAATTATCACGACAGATTGCAATTGTTTCCTCCCCGCTAGTGTGGACTCACCAAGAACTGGGCAATGAGTTGTTTTCATTATAAATCTTGGGACAGTGCCTGACACAGAATAATCCCACAGTAAACATTAATAACCAAAGAAGTATGAGTGTAAAATACCCATTTTCCCACATCTAAAAAAAAAAACATTGAAAACTTTGTTACATTCTAAGAACATAAGACATTTTTTCCAACTTTACTGGAAATAAATTTCCATCCTTTACTAAGGTAAGATTCTAAATATAGAAAGTATCTAGAAGACAAAAAATGGGCTTAATTTGCTCTCTTGGGTGAACTATTCTCTGACAAAATTTATTTCAGGACAAAGTAGTTTAAAAGGGCTACCATGGTTATTTGCATTATATCTCTCCTTATCTATTTTTAAAAAGAAAAAGCATTTAAATTTTTTGCCCACTGAACTTTTGGTTTTTTTTTACCTCTGCAGGTAAAGACTTCTCTCAGAAATATACTTTGTCTCTGATAGAACAGACAAGGTTTTATCAAAGAGGCATGTGCTACCAGCCAGGGAAAAGTAAAGAGGCCATTCCTCCTCTCTCATGTGTCACCCCTCATCCTTATCTTTCGTTTGCAAGGGGTGCATCAACAAGAAATCAGTTGTTTGTTAATCTGTAGTGATTCTAAGTAAATGCATCTTGTAACACCTGCTAACATCAGAAAAGATCAGCTCTTCACATAGTGTAGGTAACTCTTCCAGAAGGCAGAATATTTTTTTTTTCTAAAATTAGGTCTAACTATATGTCTTTGAGCAATTTTCTTGGTTTCTGTAAATGAAAGCATTGACTTGAGTAGTTTTCAAAAGCTTCTCTTTAGAACTTGAGGTTTCTATAGGAATCCCAAGGAGTCTACCACAAAAGAATAGAGACGCTTAATTGAGGTGGGAAAATGAACCACAAACTCTCCCCCGTCTCCAGTAAAAGCACTTTTATCTATTTTTTAAATGCTTCTACGTTATGCTTCTATTGTCAGAAAGAAATTTTGTTGTTCTTTTTTAAAGTATAAAAACCGCTTAACTAGATGGTCCCCAAGGTTTTTCTGCTCTAACCTTCTCCTAATCTGTTATTCTAAAAGATCAATAGAGGCTGTGCGTGAACTGACAGTCAGATGCTTGTAAAGCTCAGACTGAAAGGAAAAATACCACAGGGAAAGGGGAAATAAAAATGAAAGTTCACTAATTTGGTTTCCAAAAGTTTTCAAGTAATTTCTAGAGAGTTATCTATATTATGTTAAAACTAAGACAAACATTTCATATTGTTCTCTATTACATGACTAAAACTTGCCACCTCACTAAGATATTCCACCTGCATAACTCAGTTTAAAACCCATGCTTCTCTCTTCTTTACACTCAAGAACTCATCCTCTCACATGGCTTCAACTGAATGACTTCCAAATCCATTTCATGTCTTCAAGTTCAGAATTTCTAGCTCTCTAAGTGATAGATATATGTGAATGCTCCATCAGCATAAAGGTGGCATATCTGTAAATGAACTAATCTTTTTTTATATTGGCTTCCCTAAGGAATAAAGTCTAATCTCACTCCATCTTCCTCAACAAATACTTAGGCTTCAGTCCTTGTCATTCTTCCCCCGCTATTCCCTATACCTATAGCCCTACCTGTAGTGTATTTCTTATCTGGTTAATTCTTGCCCATGTTTCAGTGATGAGCTTAAATATTGCTTCTCTGGAAAGCTTTCCTCGGCCATGTTATTTGCTCCCTTTTTGTGCTGTTATATTACATTGTGCTTTCCTCGACCACAGCATTTTACTAAAAATAAATATTTGTTTACTTGTCTGCCTCCTATCCTAGACTGTGGCTCTCTTGGGGTAATACAATTAGCATAATATTTCATGATAAACTGCAGGTTCTTTATGTTGCTGGTTTGACCATTATATTTCATCAATAATACTGTTCTTCTAGAAATATTTCTCTCTTCCATCACCTTCATTCCTGATGTCCAAACTCTCACTAAAATACAAAAATCTATTGTTTCTTCTTTCAAAGCATTTTTTCCTCCATCTTACTGACTTCCCAGTGTTACATCTCACCATCTTCTATCTGCCATACTATAAAATGTCATTGGTAGATATCCCTGTCTGCAACTCTCCTTTCAAAATCTAACCTGCATTCTTCCATCGTGTTCATCTAGAAAAAGCATCATGACACAGCCTGTTCAATAACAAACCATAGCTTTTTGTTTTTCATTCCATCAATTTCAGATTGCTCTGACTGAATCTACCTAACGTTTACAATTTCATTTTCCACATTACCTAACATACTTCCTCTAGTTCAGTCATAAGGTCTTCTTCCTTGTCCACATGCATAATATAATCTTTCTTTCCTCTAAGTTTATATCTACATTCTGAACATCTTCTTTCTCTTTTATCAGATCTTTACTTATGCTTCTTGGCCCAATGTAAAACTCACTCAGTGCAAATAATTCTATAAGGAGCATCAACATTCAAAAGTCAGGAAAAACAGGGGCCAAAGGAATTTGCAAGGGAACATGTGATTTTTGACTCTCCATAAGTATATAGAGGTATTGGTGAAATGATTTTCAGGGAAAGACTAGTTCACACACTGATAAAACAGACATAAAACATTGCCCTTGACCCTACAACCTAATAAATTACTTTCCCAAAAACATGTGAGCTTTTTGTTAGACCAACCTTTGTCAGAAGCTAATGATGTTATAAAATCTCATCAAATAAACCCCATATTTGAATCAACATTTCACTAGATCAACTCACATTGAGTATGTGATACAATTCCTAGTCCTGAGAAATAGAGGGACAGCCTCCTGTAATTTACCCCAAAGGAAACTGGCATATTTATTTATACTATAAACAAGTTTGGATTATACTGAAATTCCTTCTTGGGGTCCTTAACTTTCCTGTGGTATTCTTTAAGCTGATTTCAAAACTTATGTCCACTGAAAGCTTCTTGAAAACCTAGTATTTCAGTTACACCAAAACAATGGAGGCCAGTTCAGATCAGATTGTGGAATGAAGAAAGGGAGGACAGAAACCAGATGATGAAAGAAGATAAAGCTTTCAGTAAGAAAATATTTATGGTGTATCTATGAAATATCAGGCATACCCATTACACAAACTCGGTGCCAGTTACTGTGGACACAGAAACGAAGTACAGGCAAACTCAGGGCACCACTGAGAACTTTGCAGTCCACAGCACCGATGAGGTGCACTTCACATTTCATAAGAGCAGGAAGTACACACTGACCATTTTTTAAAGGCTTCTTAATCAGACTCAGCTGCAAAATTCTATTTCATGTCATTGAATCCGCTTATTTTCTCTCATTTTTATACACTGCCAAACAGCAAGTAAGTTGCATCATGGCAGGGATCGTGGCTCAATTATTACTCATGTTTGTATTTGCAGCACCTAAATTAGTACCTGAAATATAACAGTTTCTCAGTAAACTGCTCAATGAATGAATGAAACAATTAGTTGTTTAAAAATCAACAATTATCTATCAGAATTCCAATTAGCATATCTCAATATCTGATGTTATTTAGTTGCTAATTTCTTCATTAACTTTTAAACTGCTTTAGATTTTTTATATTTATATTCATAATAGGATCAAGTCTTTGTTTAAACACAGTGACTAAATGAGTAGCTGGTTAAGAAAAATTCCAAGTCTTGAGTCTGCAATGACACAAGCCAAACACCTCAGTTTTTTACCTGTCAAGAGGTAACAAAGATTATGCTTATTATAAGACTTTCTATAACTACTGCTACTACCTAGTAACAGCAATAATACAATGCTAGACTAACAACAGTAGAGAAGATTAATTAATACTGTCTGCAATTCAGTGGTCATCTTTAAAAAAAATAAAATAAAATAACAAAAACAAGTATTTGGGGATGTAGGGTTAAATTTTTTATGTCTTTCTTTAAAAATATCTGTGGAGACGTAACCAAATAATGAACTACTGAGAGAAAAATTTGCGTTCTAATAAGAACTGAAATGTCTCCATTACTTTTTTCCTTGTCAGAACTTTAGTGTTCCACTTTTTATAGTAGGCTGCTTAGACCTTCTGTTCTTATAGCTAGCAGGCAATTGGAAATTCCTTATTTTTCCCTAAGAGAGATAGAGATTCACAGTATAAAGTCAGCATTTCCCTAAAAACCATCAACATCTGTTGCAGTCATAAGTAACTTGCCTTTAGAGTCTCCTCAGAACATCCTGCAGAGCTGTGCTTACACCCACTGCTTCAGCCAGAAAAATAAAACAAAGGCCTTGTGAGAGTGATATAATGATCTAAGGGAACAGAACACAGTTGAGTGAAGAAAACATAAGGTTTACAGTGCCTCTATATATGACTTAGGCATTGATTCTGATTAAATTATGTATATTGGGCCATTTGCTGATGTCCCCATTCTACACAAGTTCTGTTTTCCCTAAATGCCAAAGAAGCACTATAGCATAAAAAGAGGATAACAAAAGAAAGGTTAAGTTCCAAGCTGCTATTCTCTAGATATAAATGCTATGTTCACTTTATTGACTTCCTGAATTCTTAAATCAAGCCATATAGTCTCCTGTTCATGTGGGCACTGTAAACTTTCTTTTCTAAACTTGGACTCTCAGAGCCACGGGAGTTATAAAGTCTCATTTTTCCAACGACTCACAAATATTCAAGTGGCCAGAATTTATACTCAGAAGAATGAAGCTGAGTTTGCAACCCAAGTAGAAAGACTGCTTCTATCTTTCCTCTCATTAATGGGCAGGCTGTGGCAAGACGATTTCACTTTTACTGAATGCCATCTATAAACTGCTAGTACTGAATCCTCATTCCTCAAAGCCCAAGGTGTTGACCATGTAACAAGAATTCACAGTTCCTTAAAAGGCATATTAATCGGTGTTATTTAAAAAAAACACATACACACAACAAAGCTTATATTGGTATCTTGCCAAAAAAAAAAAAAAAGTGAATAGAAAAGAATATCTGGACTGCTACTCATCACTACTCTGCACTGGCAAGAGTCAAGAGGAGGCCTTGATTGATAGGATAAAAGTTTTCTCCCTTCCCATCTTCCTTGTTTCTAATGATAAAAATTAAAAGGGAAGCCAGAGTATTCTGTGTGCTCCCATAACAAGTACTCACTGCCTCCTCACTCCACTGACCAATGTTCACAATGAAGTCACCAAGTCCAACCTTTTTATGGTCCAAAAACCCTATGACCATAGGTCACTCTAATGTAATACAAAGGTGCACAGAATTCTGACCCCACTAAGAGTTTCCTCTAGAACTCAAAACCTGCCATAAGAAAAAGCTACCTTTCTAACCACGGTTCTCAATGTTACCTTCATCTTCCTGATCTGACACCTGCCCACAGGAGTAAATCTTAAACCTAGCTCAGTTTAATTTCTTTCTTAGTTGGCTCTTCCATTCTGTTCTTTGGATCCACCCCTATAGATCCTGATTTAATGGGGCCTAGCAATATTATTACTTTTAAAGTTTCTGAGGAGGTTCTAGTACACAATCAGTGTTCTTAGAACCTCTTCTAAGTCTGATGGAAATCTCACCCTCCCTAAAGGACACAACTTCCTCTTCCAAAGGAGAGCTATTTCCTCTCCCAATGGCACTCACACATCTCGGTCTGGAGGTTAGTTTGAGTCCTCTCTGCTCTTCATTACCACTTCTTATCCACTCATCCTAACATTGCCACAACTCAGTTTTGAATCTTGTCATCAGGGCTTGGCACTCATTACATCTCTTTGTAGAATCATCTATGGACTCAGGTACCACTCCTTTTATTCAGAATTTTGCATCTTGACTCATCATCACTATCGCCAACATGACTACTGTAGATGGTTTTCTAATACTGAAGCCTCTCAATTTCTTGACCTCTTCTCTATCAGTGACCTTATATTTAGCCATGTGCTCACATGATCATTTGAGAGTATATACACACAAAATGTTTCTCTGGTGGAAAATTCCTCTCTTCAGAAAGTTGGTATCCTCCTTACCTAAACACACTATCCTTTTTTTCTTCAAAAGCAAAAGAATGGGAGAATTTTATCAACCCTATAGAGGGTGCTATGGGAGACATCACATTTCTGAACCAGACCATAAACCAGATTCCATTGCTGTTATCTCAAGGTATTAGAATTTTTACATATGGAATGATTCCTGAAATAATTAAATTTATGTCACAGGTTAATTTTTTTGTTGTTTAATAAAGCATTAGATTGTGATCCAATTTATTATAAAGAGGTTTGGCCTATTGTCCCATGTATTGCATACCATGAGGAAGGCAATTAGTCAATTTTCCAATTAAAATAAATGTGTTTTAATCATCATGTTCCATACAGGAAAAGGAAAAATGACTTCAATAATTGCACTTTGCATTTCTATAGCAAATTTCATCTAAGAAGCTCAAAGCACTAATTTAATTAAAGCCTCAACTATTCCCATGAAGTAGGTGCTATTATTTCCATTTGACAAAGCATAAACGAAGTCACAGAAAGATTAACTCGCTTGATTGTGGTTGCACAGTGAGTTAGTAGTGGAGGTCAGAATAAACCTTCAAATCTAAAGCAGATTGTTCACTATAGTCAGGATCAATAATCTCTCAGTATCTGTACTTTTTCACAAAGTCTCATCATCTCAACTCCTGCATGTAGCTAGAGCACTAGTGATTTTAATCCTTCATGGGCTTGGGGGATCAGAAGCATAGATTATTCAAAAATTCTTCCGATTTTTATTCTTGTATCCCACTTTCTAGGATGGTATTCATTTGGGGCAAACTCTGGTAGTATTTTCTTCTCTTTTTACTCAAACAACCTTTATAAACATATTCTCTTTTTACATAATTAGGTGGCCTAATCCCAGAAAGCAAGGCTGTTTGCTTTTAATTAAGAATTGAATTGTGCATCAAAATTTCATGGGACATTTTCAGAATCTTCATCTAATCTTTTCTTAATGAAATAAATCTAAGAGCTGCTCTGTTTGCATTAGTCACAGTACATGATATACATGATTTAAGTGTTGTGAGCAAACAAAGTTAAAATATATCAGGAAGTAGTCATTATCCATAGAATTAATAGTTAGACATTTTCAAGGGCAAAAAAATCCATCATCATTAAATTACTATATAGAATCATTTCATCTAATTGTCAAAGTCAGTTTCTTAACAACTGTTTTCTAACCTTTCAACCAAGAGGTCTATAAGCTCTTTCAAAAATTAATATTCTTAGAAAAATCATTTAGAAAAAAAGTAACTTTGTCTTACCAAGTCACTTCACATACAGATGTTGAGACTAATAAGGTCAAATGGGCAAAATCAAGATATGCTATTTCTTACTATTCAGTAATATATGAGACAGCTCAGGCTGCCATAACAGAATACCAGACTGGCTGGCTGAAATAAGAGAGATTCATTTTCTCAGAATTCTGGGTGCAAAAAGTCAAAGATCAAGGTGCCAGCAAGGTTGGTTTCGGGTGAGGCTTCTCTCTGTCTTTGGCTTGCAGATGGCCGCCTCCTTGCTCTGTTTTCACCTGACCTTCCCTCCGTGCACACATAGGAAAGGAGAGAGATCTCATCTTATTTTTATAAGGACACCAGTCTTATCAGTTTACAGCCCCACTTTATGACCTCATTTAACTTTAAAGACTATCTCCAAATACAGTCACATTAGGGGATTAGACGTTAGGGCTTCAACACCTGAATTTGAGGGGGGATAAAAATTCAGTCCTTAACAAGTAATTTCCATCTTAGTCAATGAAGCAGAAGAAGACCTACTACTATGTCCAGGAAGCCATAGACAAAAGGATAATCCTGAGCAGGAAGAACATAATTTAAATAAATAAATATATATTTTCAAATAAAATGTCTTTACTTCCTTAAAAAAAGAAATTAATACCACGGTTTACTGCTGAACTTTAATTCAAGTTCCCCTTTTCAAACAATTTGTTCCCCCAATCAGACCCATTCACCAACAGCACTGCCACTCCGGGCCTAGGAAACTCCTCTGAAGCCTATTCCTCATTGACTATGTACAAAGCACAGCTTCATTTTAGCTTTCAAAAGGAATCAATACCATAAAGCAGAAATTTCATTCATACATAAAGCAAAAAATCTGAAATTTAGGCTTGGCTCTGACATTCAAAGACACTATAATCTCAAGAACTGCATTCAATTTCTTTTCCCTCTATCTTCAGTTTTGATTATTAAATCCAGATTCAAAAATAGCTATGATTAAAAGATTCTGAGAACTTCAATATATGTAGCTAAGGAATAGTGCTAAATTATAATGGTAAATTATAGTTAGCATCAGGATATCCTTCAATTTACTCATCAGAAAAATGGTCATTATTTCAAGTACAGTGAACCATTCAGAAGGATGAATATGCAAAACAAGAATCTGTTAGAAACTTCTGGCAAGTCATTTCTGCTGCTTAGCCCCACCAAAGATAACAATTTTTATGGTTCTGAGTAACCTAAAAAATTTTTGCAATTTGTTTGGAAATTTATGAGATATGTCTTTGTAGAAAGATTCCCATTTATGCTGTATTTTTTATTCCCTTTTATCCCTTCTTATACTGTTTTGTACATAATCCCATTGCAGCATATTTCTCATTTTATTATATATAGTTATTTATAAGTTGTCTTCCTCATATATTGTAAGCTTCTTAAAACCTGGGATCAATTATTCATTTAGATGTGTTTCCCCAGCAGCTGGCATGGTACCTAGAACAAAGTATGACTCAATATGTTTGTTTAAACGTGTAGAAGATCCTTCCAGAACTGCAAATAATAATTTGATTTCCCCAGGTGTCTGAAGTATCCCTTCTTGTTTATGTAACTATATAGATTATTGAGGAATGGATAATAAAATAATCAAATCACCACTCCTTTCTAATTAGTAACATCTTTGTCTCTAGAATGCTTATAATGTAGCTTTGCTACACTCTAAATTAGAAGTATCCATGGTTCACATGTAAGGTGTTCGGGCTTATAAATTAGTATATTGTTGCAGGATTCTAGAACGGAGAGATGGGACGCCGAGGCTATAAGCATGAAGCAGTGTTTATTGATGCAGCACAGGCTCAGCGTATTCTTATCCAAAGGTTGAGCCTTCACTGTAACATAGCAGGCAGTTTTATACCATCTTGTACTTCCACATTCCTACACAGCTATAGATATCTCATATAAGGAAGGAGAACATAAAGAGAACACTGATTGGCCGCCAAACTAGAAATTGGTTTAATCAGTTAAGCAGGTTTTCAGATTGCAGCAGCCTGAGAGTCCTGGCTAAGGACTGGGGGTGCAGTCAGGAACTAACTTGTTTCCTAATGGTCAGGCAGGGTCATCCGGCCTCAATATGAGTATAAAACACAACACTATACAGGGGGATAGTACTTATTTTTTGTTGATCGGGAATTCTGAAAAGTTGAAAAATGGATTATCAATGATTTATGGAAGTGTTATTTCCAAAATTCAACTGTTACAAGAACAAGCATTTTCCATTTTCCTACCTGCCAAAAGCTATCAGAAAACAATGGGAAAGCACAGCCAGAGATGGGACATCCTAAAAGGCATGAGAGCTAATATTCTGCCTCCAAAAAATAAATAAATAAAATTTATATCCATTTTTTGATAATACAAAAATATCTAAGACACTAGAATTTACTAACAGTGCGCTAGAATAGTCGGATTATGTTCTCAATAAAGTAGGTCAAATCAGTGGAATAGTTCTAGATTATAGCCAAAAAATTTTTTAATTATCCTTTTAAAAGTCTTCTTACACATAAATACTACGGTAGTGGATGGTCTTCAGTCACATCTATGCCTGAGGAAAATGAGGCTTGCAGAGATTTAAGCACCTGGTTCACAAAGTATGGGTTCCCATCATCAGATCACGTGAGAACCTGTCATAAAGGCAAATCCTTGTGCCCTCACCCCCGCCTCAGACCTACTGAATCAGAATCTCTGGGACATGGCCCTATAATCTGTACTTTGACAGGTCCTCCATGTGTTTCAGTTTAGGCTAAAGCCTGAGAAGCTCATAGTCAATTGACGGTAAAGCCTTGGTTCCATCATTGCTTCAAGTACCTTGATTTCGCTGTTGATGCAATAAATGAATGTTTTAATGATGACGTTAATAACAATTTTGGAAATAATGATAAACCTCTGTCAAACTGTCTTCTGTCAGTGTCTACTTTCTTAGCTAAAAATCTGTGTTACGTGCCATTATGTTCACTATTATGCATATAAAGATATCTTCATTTAAAATCGAGAGTTCTCATCTCTTTTTTTAACCAAATTCATTATATAAATCATTCTGTATTTCTTTTCATGGTGTCCTCCAACTTTCTCCAGCTTCCTCATTCCATTTATGTTGCTTCCATTTTAGCACTCTCTCTCTCTGGCCTCTTTATATTAATCGTGATCATTGCTTACACAGGCTCTAGCGCAGCTTATCTTAGTGAATAAATTTTAATGCCAAGTTATTTAAATAGAATTTGAAACTGCAAAGGAGATTTATAGTTCAGGGAGTATCATCTGGAGAAGGCCCTAATTTATTTTCACGGTTATGTAAAATTTAGATCTCTTGTGTCTGTAACACCACCTGGAAGGAGCAGCAATTGTATTTCACGGGCTGGTCTGCACAAATGATTTAGACCAGACTCCAGACAGTAGGCAATCTTGTCCTTACCTTTTCCCCCCAGGAAATATTTAAATATTTTGTTCTCTAAGAGAAAGGAATGGAAATTAAATTGGACTATCACAAATATCCACAAAATCAGAATGCCCTTCCATATAAAGAACCTATGTTTATCACCAGAAAAACTCGAGCAAGCTACTTTTCCCATTTAAATAAAACAGACACTTTGTTGACCTATAAGTAAACAGAAGTCTCCCTCTAGGGATATCTCCAGAAACAATTACTATGGCCATATTTTACTCTTTACAAAGATGACCCTGAAAACAGAAACATAGCTGAAGTGTTGCCATGTGTTCCTGACTCCAGAAAGCCTGACTGAATCAGCCAGACTTGCATGCAACTGAGACTGTTTTAACTGCATTTACCTTTAAGAGGTGTACGGTCATGTGAGACAGGAAGGAATAGGATTCAAGTTCAAGCTACATGTCACTAGAAGCCACTTAAACACTGAAATTTAGTTCTCTCAGCTGTAAACTGCAAACCTGATATGGCCATCCCTCCTACAATAAAGTTCAGCATAAAATGAGAACCAATGGTTCTTAAACGAAGGTAATTTTGACCCCTTCCACATTTAATCCCAAATGACATTTTACAATTCCTTTTTGGTCATCACAGCTGAGGGGAAAAGTGGTTCTACTAAGCATCTTACATGCACAGGACAGTCCTTCACAGCAAAGAATTATCTGGCCCAGAACAGTCAACATGAGAAACTGGATGAGATGGTACATGTAAAATCGCTTTGTAAATTAAAAGACAGTTATTCAACAAATGTCTACTCTGTGTTGGGCAGTCATTTAGAAACCAGGTGGTATTCTTACGTTAAAACAAAAAACACAGAGATGAGGCACTATGTATCAATGTGTTTCTATCGACCCAAAAGGACTCATTTCTTTGACCTTCCAGTGCCTTGTCTAGTGTTTTGTTAGCTTATTTCACTGATTCAGTCAAAACTAATGGCAAAGATCCCTTGAAAACTGTTTATTCCTATACCAGACATCAATAGATATTCGAGAACTAACAATCTGGCATATTATCTTCAATAGTGTTGGAACATAATGACCCTTAACTTTTCACCCCCTCAAACCCTGTAACTTTCCATTTACCTGAAGTAAAGCTGACGAAATCCCCTATCCCAGGATGCTTAGCAACCCCACTGGCGCAAAAAAAGCCCACCGGCGCCAAAAGCCCCCTCCATCTTAGTGAAGGTCCAAGAGACCTATCAACACTAGCCCCCCTACCACAATCCAATCAACACCCTACACGAACACTAGCCGTCCCCAACCGGATCCTCCCCCTATATAAGCTCGCTCCTCCATTTAATAAATTGGAATTCCTCTCGGACTCCTGTGTGTCCTGGTGATTTCTTTCATCTTGGATCTCTGCGCGTCTTGGTGATTTCTTTCATTTCGGATTCCTGCGTGTTCTGGTGATTTCTTTCATTTCGGATTCCTGCGTGTTCTGGTGATTTCTTTCATTTCGGATTCCTGCGTGTTCTGGTGATTTCTTTCATTTCGGATTCCCACGTGTTCTGGTGGTTTCTTTCAAATAGCACTCATCATAATAATATGGATATAGTATATATAGCCCATAAATATCCCAGAGTTCATTGTGTGGTAATATCATTAATTTTTCTATATCAGCACAAAAAAAGGATTGAGTAAAGTATCAAAGTTTAATCATAATTGATGACAAATAATAATAATAATAATTTACACTGGTGAAGTACTTATGCCAGGCACTTACACTTATGTTAATCTAGTTAATCCTCACAACCAACCTTTGCCCATATTTTACATGTAAGAAAACTGAAGCACAGAGAGATTCAGTAAATTTCCCAAAGTCATACAGCTAACCAGTGACAAAACTAGGATTTGAACCTCAAGACAGTCTGGCTCCAGAGTCCACGTGCTTTATCTACCACGATATTTATCACAGAAGCCCAGGAGCAGCTAAATCTGTGTCATCCAGCAGAGCCACAGCTATGAGAGATTTAGCAGAGGCAAAGTGAGTGGATCAGCTGGACTCAAGAAAATTAAAAAAAGGAATCATAGCCACCTGATTGACAGCTGCCAGCCTGAAAAAGGGCATCGAAATATTTGGGCTAAGTCATACTACCCCCAGTGAAGTAACAGCCTTCCAGAATACTAGGGCCCCTTTGGTTTTGACCAAACTGTTTAAATAGCCAAGAACATGACATTGTTGTTGCCAAACACATGCTCACGGAAGGTGACATTTCAGTAGTTTTCTAAAGGAGAAATTGCTGCTTTCAGTTTGTTCCCATAAATTGTGTGAAATGGCCCATTACCTCTGGTCCTGGCAACAGGAAACTTCAAAGGCAAACTGAGAGGAGAAACACCATCTGAATGGCAAGTTGCCAGCACACAGACAACTAAACTGAGACACTCTGCAGGAAAGGGTGGGGCTTCACCGCCTGAAAAGCAGTCTGAATAACTGCCCTCTCTGCTTTCCTGTTTTCCCTTTGTTCTTCTAAGTGTGATTGGATGTGACGCAAATCCTTCACTAGGAAGCAGGTTCTCTTTCACAAAAACACACCCACCTATCTCTCCTTTGTCCCCAAATTCACAGAAACTCAGGTTAGCATCCAGAACCTTGAAAACGACAAAACCAAAGAGAACCATCTCCTGGCAAAAAAGCACTGAACTTTACTAAGTCATATTTTTTGCCTGTTGAAACTACTTTAAGTCAATTGTTTTATTCTAGTTATGAAATTTAAAAAGCAGTCTATCTTTTAAAAATAAATCTGATGAGGGGACAGAAAAGAACTTCACTTATTCATGCACCAAAATCCCATTTGAACAGTGTTTATGATCTGGCTCATTGACCAATCCTTGAAAACAAAGCTACGAACAACAACAACAAAAAACTTCCTACATATCATGTAAAACAGTCCATAAAACAGATGTTCATTTCTTCACACAATGTGAGCATCCTTGAAAAAAAAATCACTTTATTTCATTTAACTCTAACATACTCAATGGATGTTCATTTCATAACATTGAAATAAAATTGCATCTAAAATGTTAGCAAAAAAATTGCAAGCATATATTATAGTGACTGCTACAAATGTTTTAATCTTGAAAGATTCTGCCTGAATGCAGAGGCACAGCTTAGTTTGCCAAAGTCACTAGATATTAAAACTACAGCCCTCAAGTCATAATTGTAGGTAAGAAATAAATGTGCATTATGATGACTTGAAACTTATGAATATAATTATATCAACCAGGCTACTTTTCTCCTCATAAACAGCATAGGGTAGGCTATACAGAAATCATTTGTTCTAGTTAAAAACTGAGAAACCCAAGATGCAAACGATTTAAGTAACTCGCTGATAATTTACATTACTTATAGAAGTAAAACTTACGTCTTTGTCTCCTGAGTCTCAGTTCTGTTACTATCCTATTGGGCCAGCTATTGCTACATATCTTGTAATAAGGTTTTCACTTGCCTAAGAAATGAAAACATTACTGGAAGTAATTTCATAAAAGTAAATTATTTCTATTTTAAAGGACTGCCTTTGATTTGTTCCATTTTTTTTTTTTTTGTCTGTGCAAATGTTCTTTGTTAAAATTAAATGATGGTAATAAAAATGGTAGCTGTTTGTATTTCTAAATGGCCTTTCTTGGTATACCAGTCTGAACTCCCCTCTGTTGCACATATCTAAAGCCTAACTCAAACTGGTTTAAGCTAAGAAGAGAATTTATTGACTTGTAAATTAAAAAAAAAAGAAAATCCATGGTCATAGGTTCAAATGTTGCTGAATCCAAGGTTCAACTGATGTTTTCAAGACTTGGTCTCTCTCCATCTCTTGGCTCTGCTGTTTTTTAGACTTTTTCCTCAGATGTCACATGATGGCCTTAAGAGATTCAAGGTTACATCATCCTTACTGCTAACCTCACCGCAACTCCAGTCAGAAGAAAACTTCTCCCTCGTTACTAGCTCCAGAAAAGTCTTACTGAATGTGGTTAAGTCACATGACTAATCCTAAACCAATTACTGTAGCCAGAGAAAAACAGTGGTCTAATTATCCACCCATAAGCCCAAGGTAGAGTCAGTCCCCCAAAAACAAAATGAAGTAATCATGAGGAAGAGGCAAGCCCCTTAAAAAATCAGAATGCTGATAATTCAGAGAAGTGACTAATTCTGAGGTAAGCAAAAACATGTGCTATCCACTCGTCTTGCCAAAACTATGCCTTGACAATATCATTTTTCTGATTAAAAAAATAAAAATAGAGTTTTAACTCCTCAATCTCTAAAGCTAGAAACTGCTGTATTAATGTTCTAATAATGAGTCAACTTCCATGGTACCTACTAAGTAGTCACACAAGAATCTCTGGAATTCTAAGCAGCTTTTTTTCTCAGCTATTTAGACAGCTCAAAATCCAACTTTTCCTCACTAATAGCTAAACCTGTCCTTTAAACTCTTCCACCCAAAATTTTAAAATATAAAGTTACCCCAGCTATTAGAAAATATTGTTGAGCTAAATTATAACTTGCTCATATTGATATTGATAGAATAAAGGAGAGAGATATTCTGCCATCATGCTAGATGTGTTCCTAAGTCAGAATATGTTTACGTGAGCAAAGAAGTTCCAATTAGAGAGTTGGTGTTGTTTGACTTGCATGTTCTCACTTTTTGGTAAGTAAAAAAGTGTTAGAGTTATGATGCACTTTAAGAATGGGGTAATAATGCCCTCTTATTAAAAATTATATTTGTATCTGAAAATTGGTGCAAAGAATTTATTGATATGATAACTTTTGAAAAAGGAGCTAGGGTTGATCTTCAAAATACTCCCACCATTTCTCCTCTGTTTTCTACAGACCTTTTCAAGCTCTTGTATCTCTCCAAAGACAGCTCGCTGGCTTTAGATCATCAATCAAATTTCAAAATTATTTAAAAGGTCCAAAAGAGTTTATTTCCTTAAAAATATGCTCTTTTGACCACAGTGTCCTCATAATATAAATAAGACATTTCAAAAATACAAATGTTTCATATAGAAACACTAATATAAACATAGCCTGTTGATCTTCCTATGGATAACAGGTAACTGATAGAGACTCTTAAAGTCTGGACACCAAACACTCTGCTGCTCCTAACGTTGCCTCTGGGCTAATTCCATGCAATGCAAACTACTTAAATGGCTACTTTGCAGACCCTGCTCACTTGCCTCCTCTGCGATCACCAGAGATTTGTCTTCTATTATTGCCAAACTATAAAAAATGCTTTTTGATAATCTTTCTTGACAAATTAAAGGGTCTTTTTTTCTGTACTCACTTTTCTTGACCCTTCTCAATACCCTATTTTTTAAATACATTTTTATTTCAGAAGTTCTCCTTTCTTTTATGCAAATACTCAAACCCGGTTTCCATCTAATTTAGAAAAGCTTCTCCATATGCGCATATTCCCTCCTTTTCTCTAAATGTGAATAAGCTTAAAGAAGCTAATATCTTTCTAACATAGGCTCTTGTACGTACCAGTACCTTAAAAAGCATTCAAAAAAAAGTGGACTCTAAGGTTTAAACTGGAGGATAAAAATGTGCAATAAATATAGTTGCTCTGATTCACTAATCATTGGAGTGTAGAACACAGGCCTTACCAACTCCATTCCTTCCAGTTAGCTTTATAGGGTCTAGAAATAGCTGAGAGCTATTTCCCCAGCTAGACTGTAAGCTTCTAAAAAGTAAAAAGTAGTTCCTGTTTTGGGGGCCTTTGCGGGGGTTGCTTGTTTGGTTTTTGTATTCACAGCACCTAAGCATGTCTGGCTTGGAGGAGATCATAAAAAGCTTTTTAAAAAATAGCAAGCAGCCCAAATGTCTAGGTCATATGGTATGTGCAGGAGAATAAAAAGTTCTAAAAATGTATGTAAAGGAATATTGATCTACATGCTAAGAATTTTGGATTTATTCTGTATATAATAGCTTTGAGATGCTTTGTACAGAAAATAATATGAAAAGTTGACACTGACACTTACTCCTTGAACCTTTGGACTGTTTGAACTGGGCAAAGCAATCCTTGAACTGGGCCAAACCAACCCTGTCTCGTAAACAACAGTTTGCAAAGTTAATAGGAAAGCAGACATCCCAACTACAAGGACTGATGATTACTGACTCTCTGAAGGCAGAATCAGTAACCAGCCACGTATAACCAAAGAGTAACTCAGCTTGTTAGCACCAACAGAAATCTATTTCTATTCATGTAATTATTCCCTGCCTTTTCTTATAAAAACCCCTTGCCCTCACCCTGTAATCAGGACACTATTTGAGCTTCTGCCTGATTCTGTGCTTCAAGAACTCTTTTTCGTCCGAAATAAATGCTTGTTGCCTCTCATTTAGGCTTATTATTTTTATGTTAACAGTAATAGAATTTATTTAATACTTACTAAAGCATTTAGAACTGTGTCTACTGTATAGTAATTTCTCTATAATTGTTAGTTATTATTATCATCATCATCATTATCAGAGCTAAGTTTATTCCTTTTATAAGAATTCTGCTTTGTGTACTGATTTACGTTCATATTCAAATGTCCAAAACATTAAATTTGCCTTTACTATTTTCAAGGCATTTTCTCTGCAAAAACAGATTGCAAGAAAATTGCATCCACTTTTAGTCTCCTACTCTAAAATAAGTCTAGTTCCAAAGTCAACCACCTGCTTTAATCCCCAGAACTCTGTTCCAAGTTAAAATTTGCTTAACTACAATCTATCACCAATGTGCAAAGTTTCATTTTGAAAAGAGCTCCAGCACCTGCCTCTACCACAGGAACCACGAAGCCTGGGTGAGCAATTGTGTCTGCATGCCTAAATAAAAGGAAGGCGTCTGGGCGTGTTTGCCATGTGATCTTTGCAAAAATGAAGAGAGGATCACAGAGGAGATCAAGCTCAGGGAATTGGATAAATGGGCAGGCAGCTCTATGCAGACCACAAAATATTAATCAGACTTTGGAATAATTTTATTCTAGTTTGTATTCTTTGGAAATAACTTCTTTAGTAGCAGCTAAATGGGGTTCCCTAAGGCCTGCCAAATATCCCATTTAAATTAGCATATATTTGCATTTGTTGATATACAGAAAAATGCACTGCCGGACTACCGAAGGTATCCTACACTCACAGGTAAGTGATCTTCCTCTGTGGTTGTCTGGGCAACCAAGGCACAAATGATGCAGGAACACAAACTCTCTTTTTATGGCTAAGGACTGTGCTGCTCTAGGCAATTCATTCCTACTTTGCATGCCTTAGTTTTCTCATTTAAAAATGAATGGGGGAAATGTCATAAAACCTCTAAAATTAATTATCCTTCTAAAATTCTGATTTCTATTAAGCACATCTTTGCAATAGACAAGCTGTTGATCTAGGTTAAGGACTGGCAAATTATTGCCTAGAGGCCAAATGTTCCTGCCACCTATTTTTATAAATAAAGTTTCAGTGAAGCACAGTCACACCCATTCATTTATGTTTTGTCTATGGCTGCTTCCCCCAATGCCAGAGTCCAGTGGTGGTGACACAGACCAATTGTGGGAAAGTGGACAGTATTTACTACTCGAATAAATGAGCGGGCAGTTCATATCACATGAAAGTTTGCTGTTCTCTGATCTAAGTGAAAGTAAACAGAAAATTTTATTTTCTCATCTATTTCTTATGCTAATAGTGTCTCCAAATATGAATAAATTGAGAGCTCATAAATAAAATTTATGGCTGAAACAGTGTTCACAATTATTCGTTCTACTCTTAAATAATAAATGTCAGAGCAAATAAATGACAAATTTGTGACAAACTGTTCTGATGTTCAAGCCATCAGAAAGTGCCATGAAAAATGCTACTGTCACACCAAAACCAGTTCTCAGAACATGTGTGGAGTAGTCTAAACTGAAATATCAAACTGTCATTGTATTAAAGTAATTTTATTGCACAATAAATAGGACAGTTTTACAGGTCATTCTGATAGGCTTTACAAAATGAGAAATGATTTGGCATCAAAATCTCCCCATTCTCTCTTGCATGACTTTTTAATAGCTAAAGATGGTAGCTGTATGAATTCCATAGTGAATCCTATTTTAATTATATATAAAAAGAGAAATGCTAAATCATGCAATGAATAAGAAATGACTTAAAGAACTTTAGCTGGGTAAAATATATAAAACGATTACAGACTGATTCATGTCGGAGTTGACACGACTTTAAGTGTGTCTCTTCTTAGAACATTAAGTTGAAAATGAAAGCAGCCATTCAATTTTTTTCTATTTTTTAAATGGAGCATAACTGAAAATGTAAAAAGTGTGTCCTGGTTCTTCTAAAACTAGCCCTCACTCTATGTAAGTCTCAAAGCGTGTCAAGGGGCAAAGCCTTGCTGCTTCCCCTGTGGATGTTGTTCCTTTTCATCATCCCTTTAATTCTCATGCTTTTTGTTCATCATGCTTTTTGTTTACCCACTAAAATGCATTGCCTTGTTTATGAAAAAATCTTGAGTGTCAGTTTGGAGCCACACAGACCTGTATCTGATTTCTAGAATTGTGTCTTTGGGGAAGTTATTTAACCTCACCCAGCAAGCCAAGGATTCTACATCTGTCAAATTTGAAAAATAATAGTTGCTACTGCATTGGGTTGTTATGAGAAATCTATTTGCTAAATGTATATCCCCAGTATATAGCACATCCTTATAAATATCATTAGTCAACTCTCCACAGAAGAACAATGAAACTCTCTTTTTCCCCTCCTGCACCCACTAGTTTTCTAAAACTGTAGTATCCTATCAGTCATTCACTTCTTAGAGTTCAGTAGCAGATATCTCTCAAGTGGTTAGCTGGCACCTGTCAATCAAATTCTATTGTTGAAATTTGTTCCTATTGGGTTAAATTTTCAAGATATCATGCACCCCTTTCATAAAGTAGAAATAAGACTCAATCTCAAAGATGCTGTACTGGAAGTATTACTAAAGAGATCCCACAGATTTAAAATGTTGTGAGGCTAACAGTCCATGGAAGTCTGTGGATCTCTTACTTCATCATTCTTGACAGTAACCTAAGTAGTGGTTAATTATTTTCTACTTTCCTGAATACATCAAGTGTAAATCCACAGAATACATTAACCAAAGTCAATAAGCAGAGAGGAACAAAATACTTAAAAGCTTTACATCTAGACAGGATGGCCACTCTGACCATATGCATTTAATCATTTGTGTTATTTTAAAGGTCAGCATTACAGTTCAATTAGTAAATTTATTAGATGCATTTTCTTCTAGGAAAATTACTCATCTCAGCTTTTAAAACATGTTCAAATTCCAATTAAATATATTTCTTGGAAGGAATTCATATCAGATCTCTTGGTCTGACTTCAGACTTCTTATTGAAATTGTCACTTCATACTATTAAATTGTTTTCTCTCAAACATCTACAACTCTGTATAAAAGCAAAGGACAGGCGGAATCTTTGTATAAACAAGTAAGAGCAGAGGGATTGTATTTAAGTAATACAAGGTAAGGACTCCATGCCCTTTAATTAGTTCTGCTCCAAAAAAGTAATTTGTTGACTCTCAAAGTTAGTCCCAAATGAGTTTAAGGTGGTATTAAAGACTTTGCTCTAAAATATCTCTTTCTAGAGAAAATAATTTTAAGTCTATACAGGTAAATGGGATTGTCTGTTACCATTATCATAATATCCTATAAGAGCAACAGAAAAATGTGAAAAATAAGGATTATATAAGAAACATCTTTAAAAACAGTAGTAAAACAATAAAATTTAAGGAATTAAGTAAATCAAAATAAAGTGGAGGAGGGATGACATGGAATGGGTGATAGCATTTCTCATCATTTTCATCTTACATTTATAAACAAACAAACAAGACAAGCAGAGGGCTTCAAGTGGGAAACTTCTCTCTAATTCCACATGCAAAGGAATCAAGATCTAAAATTTGTTTTTGTATTTATAAAACATCAAAAAATTAAAAACTAATTCCAAAGTAATAAACTATTCTTACTATTCAATGGTCTCCTGCCATAAGCAAATGCTGAAATAATACACGGTATTCATTTTCATAACAAGAGAAACTGGTTGTCTAACACAGTCTATTATAAAACTGCACTTCTGTTACAGTTCTGGAGTCATTAACCACTGGTCATATTGAGGTTGGAACATGAAACAAGAGCCATTCCCTGAGCTGTTATCCTTAGAAGCTTCTACAATCTGATTACAACCCAACAAAGGCCTTGTCTATATCTGAATTAACTTCAAGTAGAACACTTAAAGGTTTATACTGATTCAAAGTTGGTACACTCCTCTGTGGGAAAAAAAATGGGAAAATGGGATTTGCACCATAAGCAATTGATTTAAAAAAAAAAAAAACTCTTGCTTCTATATAATTTAGTTGTAGTTTTAAATATAACATCAGATAAAAGAAAGCTAATGTGTTTGAAATTTGGCTTGCCTGGATTAATGTTCTTTGGATGACAGAGATGACATAAAATAAAAGTGTATTGTATGTGAAGTGAACGCTTGCAGGGAAGTAAAAGGATGGTACAGAACATGACACAGGATGCCTATAAAATCTGAGAAAAGATTCAAGTGTTTACAAGATAAAATCATTTATCAAATCTCTAAAAATATTTTATTCTGTGAATTTTCAAAGACTCATCAAACATTCAGATCTATTTTTAAAAATATCAGTGTCCACGCATGCCCCTTGAAATTGTTGTTTCCCCTAGTATTTTTTTGAACAAACTTGTTTAAACCGATCATTTCTGAGTAATCATTTTAATCAGCCCACTTATCTGATTGGTTGGCAGTGATTTTCTTTGGCTAATTGGGAAGATTAGCAGTGCCACACTGAAAGAATTGGTGATAATGAAACCAAACTACCTGCCTAATGACACAATTTAGATCTCATTAGTGGACTGTACAGCTCAATGTAGAAGGGCTATTACAAGGAGATGAAGGGCTAGAATCTCATCAGAGGCCTCCTCTTTCAAGCTTAAGTCTGCCTACTCCAAACAGAGATGTCAGAGTGCTCTGACCTTACTGAGTTGTGAGGCGGAAATAAATTAAGCAGGATATGGGCTAATTAAGCATCAGCTAATATTACTAGAAACATGACAGGCACTTCCTCCTGTAGCATTTAAACCTTGTAGTCACATTTCTACTATATGCCACATTTTAAATTGTGTTCTCATTACTTATTTAACAATCTTTAATTCTCCTCCTAGTTGGTGGCAACAGGCTGTGAGCTCCTGAAGAGTGGGGACTTTATTTAACTTAGTCTTTTTATCTACTCTAAAAGTGCAGGCATTCATTAAAAGTTAATGGAACGACTGAATGAATAATTAAAACATGCTAACACCTAAAACAATACAACGGAGGGGGCAAAAATCACATAAGAACTAGGACAGATGACCAGGGTAAAAAAAGGTGCACAAATTAAAGAGACATTTCCAACTTACGTCCATGACAGAGAGGTCCTTGGAAGAGATGGACATTCTTTGAAACAAGCAGTCTTGAGACTGGTTGCCACCTGGTGGCCTTAGAAAGCAACGTATGCTTTTGAGTCTACCTTGGTTGCAGAGGAGACTAAAAAATACTGGACCCCAAATTGCAACATCTCAGACGTACTGGAAGTTTGTTTCCTGCTTACAGGGATGCAGAAAGTACATCTATTCTCTGAAATGTTCCAGGCCACAATGCTTCTCTTACAAGACACTGAAGAGAATTAGCCACACATCAGTGCCAAAGGCAAAGAAATAGGGTCTAGCCATGTGCTAGCCAGAATTACATTTTTATGGAAGAAGAGAAAGGATAAAGAGGTCTCTGCCATACTTAGTTTCTTCATTTGTAAAAATAGGAATAATAATATCCGGTTGAAACTGTTGTCGCTAGAATTAAATGATAAAAATCAACAAAAAGGAGTAACAGAAGTAAAAAATACAAAAATTTAGCTAGCATAACTAAAAGAGCCCTTGATTCTTAGAAAAAAATAACAAGGGATATTTTTTCAATCATCTAAGGAGGAAAAACTGCATGACATTTTATTCTACCATAGGTTGAATTCTAGAGTTCTAGATGATCCATAGAGAAATTTCATGTATCCACACAGTTACCAAGAAGTCACTGTGGCCCCACTCTGTGCCAGGAACTGTGCTAGTCTCATGACACAGCTATGAAGAAAACAGAAATCTTGCCTTCAAACAGACATTAAACATGTATGACAGGAGAAACTTTCGAACAGTTATTTATGATCTTTCACCATTTCACCTTCTGAGAGGAATCATTTTTTTCAACCGCTCAGCTGTATGAATAGGATATAAGGAAAACAAAATGTCTGTTTGACATAAGTTAGTTTCTCCAATGATAAAAAAAAAAAAACTTGTGATATATGCTGATAAAAAGAAAAACACAGCACGCTGTCAGAGCAATTAACAGGGGGACCTAACTAAATCTAGGGGTGATCAAAGAATGTCTCCCTCATGAAGTGACATGTAAAATGAAGTCTGAAGTACAACTGGGTGTTATCCAGGTGACAGAAAGCCGGTAACAGGGCATTCCAAGCAGAAGAAATTTTATGCATAGGTTTCCATGCTGGAAGAAGCATGGGCACTGGCCAAACTGAAATGACGCCAGTATGACTAGAAGACATATGATGAGAGGAGAATAGGGTGGTGTGAGATTAACCACATCATACAGAGACCTGAAACCTGTGCCAAGGCTTTTGACCTTCACTGAAAGAACAATTGGAATCCACAGACTATTTTAAGCTAAAGTATAGCGCAATCTAATTTGCAATATAAAAAGTTCAATCTAGCTGTTAGAGAATGAATTAAAAGGAATAAAAAATAGGTCCAACAGGACCAATTCTGAGATGTTTTCTGTACTATAGGCAAAGTACCATTTTGGCTTAGACTAGTGTAGTGAAAAGGAGAGTGAGAGAAGAAAAGTGAATCAAGAAATAAATACTAGGTAGAAGAGCAGGACATGACAATTGATTGAATAAAGTGAGAACAGGAAGTAGGGATGATGAAGAGAAAGATTAAGGAATAATCCCAAAGGTTCTAACTTGAGTAACAGTAGATAATTGATGTTACATCCTAATTTGAGAAACACACAGAAAGAAACGTCTTATAGGAAGACCAGTGTTTAGAGAAAAAGTATAGCATCCTTTACAGATAATTTCTAATGGCACTTTTTTCTCTTCCTAGGATACTATTGCTATTCTTAGGAAACTTAAATACTTTTATTTTAATCAGATAGGTGTAAATATGCTTAAAGTAATGTTATGTACTATTTACTTTAGAATAATACTTGGACATACTCATTTTGGAGTTTTATTTTTCTTTACAGTGACCACTTTAAAAATCAGAGTAAAATTAGTTTGCATGCTGAAATTTGGCCATAATATAATCTTATCATTTAGTATCTGTAATTCTCAGCTTCCTTATCTGCAAGAGGATGGCTAAAATCATTCCTACTGTATGTACTTGTGATTAGAATTAAATGACACAATCCCTATGATTTCTACCATATCATAAACATTCAACAGATATATATTGAATATATTATATATTATGTATATATTATATATATATATAATTTTATATTATTAATATAGTATTAATAAATTTTATCAAATAAATTCAGAAATGCTATCTATTTTTCCCTTAAGATATTTGTTGTCTTCTATTTTAGTCTCCATAACAAAATACAGTTTGCCTAATCATATTACTTTATTACACTTTCATGACTTCTGTATTTCGATGTGCTTTCATGAACATTGGTTCATTTGAGCTGCGCCATATCTATGTGAGATAATCATGGCTGATAATATCATCCACATTTGTGAATAAGAAAAATATGCCTCAAAAGTAAATTTTATACATTATAAGGGGGCACACAGAGGAGCCAGGCTATAAACCAGGTCTTCTGAGCCTCTGACCAATAGTGAAATAGAATCTTATACAGAGACTGCTAAGGGAAGACAGCTGCTTTGTGTAAAGATAAAATAATTCTCCCATAGAAAATTCCTTCTAAGAACTCACCTTTCTCTTAGTTTATTGCTGTACCTTGGCATTTCAAAAGCACAGTCTGTGGTGAAATTTGCAAAAAACACTGGAAAGCACCTGAGATTCTGATTCAGAATTTATGATCGCACATAAATCTAAACCTTATCAGTGAGTTGTTATCTAGAGCTTATCTGAGAAGGAAAGAATAGTACCAATACTTGTATACATAATTTTTGTAATTGTAAGCCATGAGAACTACATTCTTTCAGTAAACATTTATTCAGCAATAAACATACAATGATATTTATTATTAGGCTAAGCTTCCAAGATACAAAAATAAATTAGGCATAGCCCATGACCTCAAAAAGTTTACAATACAAAGGTTAGAGACATATAAACAACTTATTGTCATAGAGTTCCTAATACCACATATATCTATATTAAAATATTCTTTTATCTGCCTGTTTTTCCTCTTAAACTTGAAGCTTCTTATGTTAGCATCATTTCCTAAGAAAGCTAGGAATCTAAAAGGATGAGAAGGAGACCTAACAGGGCCCAAATAAAGACCTGTATTCCAGGCAAAGAGAGTAGAGGCTGGAAAGGTAGTGAAGCATGAAGCCGTATGATTTGTAGAAGGAACCGAGAGCACATCAGTATAAAGAGAGGTTCTATGTTTAAGGTAGAGAGCAGAGACAATTTACTAGATGAGGATGATGTGGGTGTGTCCAGCTTTGAAATATTTATTCAACATGAGAAGAGGAGCAGAATCTGTGGAAAGATAAGGAGTTCAAACTTAGACACGTAATCTGAAAATTTCAGATGAAGGTAAGTCATTGTACATATAGGTTTGCAGCTCAAAAATTAAAAATTTTTAAGTCGCTCATGAATAAATGATAATCAGAATTATTTCTCAAGAAGAAAATGGTTACAACTAGAGATATACTCTTTGTAGAAAAAATGTGTGTATGTGTGTGTGTGTGTGTGTCTGTGTCTGTGTGTTTGTGTGTATTTAACACCATGAATAGGGCCGCAAGTCTTTGAAAAATTATATAAAATTATACCAGGAAATAAAAATACTGAGCTGCTAATATGAAAAACTTATATTGTCTCCATGTGCTGAAACTGGAGGAAACATGGCAGGCTTCCGCTCTGATGCAATGGTTAAAGGGAATGCTTGCAGTTTTAAAAAGTCAGGCTTCCTCTCAGAATGCCTATTTCAAACACAATAAGTGAAAATGAGACTCTTTATATATTTTCCATTCGAAATTTTGAAGGAAGAAGAAAAAAAAGACAGAAATACTTACATGAGTTCTTTTCTACTGCTTTAGGGCTTCTTTAATTCTGGTATATCTTTCTTCCTTTATAATAATTCTCATCAGAAAAGTATCTTACAACTAATTAACATCATTCTTGAAGCCTCACTTAGAGGCATTTAGCTGTTTTCATAATTGTTCATGGAGACAATTTCCCTGATTATTTTATAAGGGTTTTAAAACTATGCCAGAAGCATAGAAATAAAACAGAATCTGTACTCCTCATTTTCATATTCTCAAACAAAGCAGTGAAAATGCCATTGTACAAGTAACACAACAAGAAGAAAAAATATCGGATTTTATGGCTGGCCTAAATTTATCAGGCTTAAAACGATACCTGTTTCACTGGGTTAGCCTGGAAAGTATAAGTCAATAAAACATGCCATTATTACATGAACATAATCTCAAAGAATATTTAATCCTAGTCTCCACAGCGTTGAGTCAAGAAAGTCTTAAATGAATCAACAGAAACACACTTGAACATACTTTTTTTCTTATTTGACCTTTTATAAGCCCAGGAGCTGCAGGCACAGTCTCAGTGTACCCAGAAACTACACTGAACTGCTGCCTGAAAAAGTCGAAAGGTAAGTGAGAGAAACAACAAATCCTCTTCAACCAGTTATTCTTTCTTCATCAAATTCTCTTCTTCCTTCTAAGGAATTATGGGTCAGGCTCCAATGGCCAATATTAGAAATTACATCCTTTTTCTTTACATATAGCTCAGTAGTGTGTATTATCTCTTCTATATGCCAAAGAATAGGTGATGATAGATTATAAGAAAGAGATAACTACATACCACATACATTTCTTGAGTTCCACATCCTAGAATGTGTCAAGAAAGCTGGATGGCAATCTGTCTGACATTAGTATAATTGGTTGGAATTTGGAATAGATGAAATTTTGAATTATTTCCAACTCTGAAAAATCTGGCAGCTTAGACTGAAGCTCTCATGAAAAGTGTGGCATATAAAAACTATCAGTAATTACTACCAATATTTATCAACACATATAAAATATTATTGCCAATATAATACCTGGAAATCGATCTCGTCAAAGGGTCAGTATTATTAACAGTATTAGTAAGATAGTAGTAGTAATACAATTTCTGACAACTTAGTATATATGTGGCACTATTCAAAGCAGTTTATATGTATTATTTATTCCATTTGACCCTGAAAACATCATAAGAAATAGATAATTTTATCATTTCTATTTTACTGATGAAAAACAAGGTACAAAAATGTTAAATAATTTCCCCAAGATCATATGGTTAAAACTGGAGGAGCTACTTAGTAAAACAGAATATTCTGAAGAATATAGAAAATCTTCTATTTCAGATATATGGTAAAATAGATACCTTTAAAAACTCACAACATAAAAATTTAAAAACAATCTATAAAGTATAATGAACATCACTTTAAATTCATGGCTAAATTGTTAAGAAAATAAGAGAAATCCCAAGGGCAAAAAAAAAAAAAAAAGAGGAACTGGAAACAAGAATATATGCTTACTCTAAAGTAAAATGGCCAGAGATGATTTACTGATCTCAGTATGGTACAAGTAGCAAAACCTTGGGTCTCACATAAGTTGGAGTGTTAGAAATAAGATCCTCAACATAGAGTTGGGAAACTGAGAGGTCTGTAGTCTTAGTAATACTGTAGTAAGGGGAAAAAAATACTGTTAGAAAGGAGGAAAAACAAGGAAATTTTAGCTTCTATGTGGAATCCGTGTGCAAAAAAAAAATTCTGGAAATTTCTTCAAGTCACATCTAAGCTTAGATTTATAATTCATATTATTTGCAAGGTCCAAGAGAAAAATCTTAAAGTGGTAGCATTCTGAAGAATCAAAGGCACATTTTTCTAAGAGAAAAACACAAAAACTTTAGGAAAATATGATGCCATCATTGAGCGTCACCAGATGCAACCAACAGCAGAATTAGGTATCCTATAACATCATATAATGTAATTATAAGATTCAGAATATGAAACAACATTTTTAAATATTTAAGTATACTAAAATAGAATAATAATTGAGAACAATAAGATAATTGTTTTTAAGATAAGGCATATTTCAAAATAAGTAAAAGTAAATCTAGAGATAACAACGTTATGGCTAAAATTACAGCTACAGATTAAAATGAATGTTCTGATTAAACATTATATTATAGTCAAAGAAAAATGATTGAATTGAAAAATATATATAAATAAATTACTGATAATCCAGGCCAGAAAAACAATAAGCTGAAATAAAATTAAAAATACAGAAGCTAAAATGAGAAAGTCTAACAAATATATACCTGGATTTTGAGAAGAAAATGAGAAAGAGGGTGAGATATTTGAAAAAATAATGGCTGGATTCTCTCAATGGGCTGCTACTCACAAATAGGAACAAATATTGGGCAAAAGAAATGAGACAAAAGAATTATATGTTGTACAATTCCATTTATGTAAAGTTCAAAAACTGACAATATTCACCTTTGGTTACAAAATTCCAGACAGTGATAATATTTGGGGATAGGAAATGACTGAAAGAGACTGTGAGGGCTGTATCTCAAGTTCTAAAAATATTGTAGTTCTTGATTTGTAGACTGGCTAAATCAATATATGGGGTCTGTAAAATGTCATCAAACTGTGCATATTATATTTCAATAAAATGTTTTAAAAGCTTTAGGATTTTCCAGAATTAATAAATATAAAAATCATCAGGTTAAAGAAGTAAACTTTTCATCTAGAAAAATTATATAAAAATTGCAGAAGACAAAAAGATCTTAAGCATCCAAAGAGAAACAAAGACAGGTTACATGTAAAGGAATGTCAATTAGATTTTTAAATAATCAGCAACAGTAACAAGAGAAAGCAGAAAACAGTGAAATAATATTTAGAAGTCCTGAGAGACAATAATTGCCAATATGTAATTTTATATAAAATACATCATTTAAGAATAAAGAAAAATTTTAATAGATTTTCAACAAAAACTATAAATGTTCATCAAAAAAATGATTAAATGTATTTATAAATTTGTTTCAGAAAAAAGGAAATAGTCACAGAAAGAAAATCTGATGAGAAAAAAAAATTTAAACAATTTAATAGCAGATAGCCAAAATATACAAATAAAAATATATTTATTAAAAAATTATATATTGATTTTAGAAGAAACATAGGAGGCACAAAGAATGCGGTCATATTTCTAACATAAATACAGTTAGAGTACCAAAAGAAAATCAGAAAGAAAAAGAAGAAGCTAAGTATGGGTGATAATTTTCTAGAATTTACGAAAAACAGCAATCCAAGTATTCAAGAAACACTGTAAAACTTAAGCACGATAAAACAAAGAAAACTACACATAGTCTCATAATACAAAAACTGATGAAATCAAATGAGAAAATCTGAAAATAAGGCAGATAATCAAGATATATTATTCAGATAATTTCTCAACAGAAATAATGGAAACTAATCAATAATAGAATAAAATCTTTAAAGCACTAAGAAATATTTACCAACTTATATTTCTGTATACATAAAAGATATCCTTTGTATATGAAGCTTAAATGAAAATATTTTAAAATGTTTCAGAAAAATCAAGAGAAACTGAGAGACTGTCACCAGTAAACCTGCACAGAAAAGATTATTAAAGAGGAGTTTATTAGAACAGTATCAAAATAATCCCAGATGGAAACCTAGAGACATCAGAAAGAATAAAGAGTGATGGAATGGGTAGATGTTCCGGAAAGGATAAAGAATAACAGAATGGGTAAGTGTGTAGATAAATATAAATTAATATTGACGATACAAATCAATAATGCAAGAAAGACACCCAGTTCACTGATTAAAGCCCAAGATGTTTCAATAGCTGTTAATGGCTTGCTCTTTGAAGATGGCAGACCATTATTTACCATATCCTAACTGCCTACAAAAGTCTTACACTAAAACAGCACAAAAATCAAAAGTTTTCCAAAATGACTGCTGTTTGTGCTTGGAATCACCAGCTGCCTTACCCTCCAACTAGATGAATCACCTAAGTTGTTCCTCATGGCTTGAATCAAGCTGACATTCACTATAAAAAGACTATAGATTTCGTCATTTAGCTCTAGGAAAACAATCCTACCAATCCCCAGCTGATTTATTGATGTCTTTTTCAGATAAAACCAAAGTCTAGATTTCAGGGAAGGTATTCATGCCAAAATTTAAATAATGCTAGAACATAGAAAAATTTTTAATTCCCCTTTACTTTTAAAGATGGCTTGTAAATACAAAAAAAAGCGAAAACTTTACTAAGAGGAACTCATATTAAGATATTTACTTATATTTTAATTATAAGAATTTAGTCTTATATTATCAGTCTAAAAAGGTTGACATAAAATATATA
Organism: Cynopterus sphinx; assembly: GCA_030015415.1. Classification (NCBI taxonomy): domain Eukaryota; kingdom Metazoa; phylum Chordata; class Mammalia; order Chiroptera; family Pteropodidae; genus Cynopterus; species Cynopterus sphinx. The sequence goes on along the minus strand of CM057392.1, from coordinate 29,219,423 downwards.
TAAATTAAATTTCCCTACTTTAGAAAACATTTAATTGATTCAGAATATTTAGGAATATATTATCTATTGTATGTCTTCCTATTACTTCTTTTAAGGAAACATATATTATAAATGTTATATATATGAAAATATACACATGTGCACACATAAAAAAAGTAATTGGAGCAAAAATGCTTCATACCAAAATAGGTGTCATATAATTATTAATCCAAATGCACTTAACAGATAAGAAACATGGAATGTTTTTTTTTAAGTAATTAAAGATGTTCACAAAACCAATATAATTACTTCTGTTTGCTTTCCACTTACAACATAATGAAACTTTGACCAATTTGCTGAGGAAGTACTGACTACTATGTGGGTGAGAGAGAGAGACAGTCTTCTCTGTGTGAAAGGGATATGTCCAGTAAGGCTCATCTGACAATATTTTAGGACTCACTGTCCACTGGAAATGGTTGCCAGGCCTTCTGGCATCTCATTTGATGTCCCCTTATTACAGTCCCTTCTCCTGCCACGAGACCACCAACATGAACTTGACCTCTTGCTTGATTGAAACATACTGCCAGTTTTCAATCCCTGTTGCACCAGACAAAGGGTATGGCTATTAATAATGTTGATTATATTCATTCACAAACAAGTTCTTCAAGCCCACTTCTAATTCATAGACTTTTAAATGTTCCATAATTATATTTACCATGGTTATATAATAACTTTCCTTTAAATTCATCACATTGCTAAAAAATGATTATGATCAATGAATATGGAAAAATAGAATAAATAACTTAGTCATGTGACAAGTGGTGGTGAGATTTTGAGGAAATGAATAGCCTATACAGGTGAATTACTTTACAATAAGAAGAAAGTTTAAGAACCTGAAACTAAAAAATTTGATAAGGATTTTAAGCCTTTCTTTTTCATTTATTTTTTCAAAAATGTTTAAATTAAAATTTATTTATACCCTCATTGCTCACCAAAATATTTTAACCTCTTTGAAAATGTCAGTAAAATACTAGAGGGAGGAGAAGTCTTCTGTGGGGTGCACTATTTCATTTTCTTAAGGAAATGAGGTGAGGGAATGTATCTGACTCCACAAATCCATGAAGACTCCACATACAGAGGTTATAACTCAAACAGAGATTGTTCCAAACAATTTTACTTATTCCCTCCTTCCATTAATCAATGTATTCATTCATGTACTTATGTGCTTAACAAACTTTAATTACATATGTATTATAGTCCAGAAACTCTGCTAAATATTGCAATTTTAAATAGTTTAAACATGATTCTAATTTTTTAGAAAGTCAAAGAAAAACCCTCCTTATAAACTAGTGATTATAACACAACTTATAAGATTAGAAATTACACATGTAAACCCAAAATGCTATTCAAATGAAAAAAGGTGAAAATATGTCTCTAAAAGACAGGAAATAACAATGCCATTCCATCATAGATTTAGTAATAGTAGTAGTAGTAGTATCAACTTTCCAGTTGAATGTAAGCTTCATGAGGAACTTTCTCATGCCTGGCACAACATAACACTCACTAATTATGTGTTTGTTTTTTTAAAAAAAATGATTAAATAAAATTCTGTTTACGCCTACAACACCCAGTCTTCCGAGGTGGTCTCCTATCCAAGTACTAACCAGGTCTGACTCTGCTTGTTCAGGGTAGCATGGCTGTAGACAAATAAATAAAATTCTAGTACAAATTTCTTGCTTTACACATGATAAAATATAAAATGCCCAATGATGCATACAGCTGAACTGAAAACTAGGTCTCTCTGTTCCCATATTGTCTTTACTTAGAAAATAAACTCAGTGTAATTTTACACACTATTATTACTGCAGCTGGCTATTTGGGAGTATGAAAAATATACTAGGAAAATTAATTTTAACAAATGAAAGTATCTTTGTATCTGGAGTAATAGCTGGAGTTAACTAATGGACTGATTGACCAACACAAATATGGTAAATAAAGAACCTGTGCCTTGAAGAAAGCTCTTTTATACCTTTAACTTAAAAAAAAGCAGAAAAACAGTCTTCATGTAATAAATAATTTAACATTTTAATACTTTTCCTCCATCCTTCTTATTTCCCATATGATTTTATACAGAATGGTTTGCTATTTAGTTCATAATATAAAAAAATATTCAACTTAAATGTTGTAATCTATGTAGTCTGAGAAAAGATGCCACTATTTCAATACTTTCTACAGTAGTTGAAAATGACCATAGGTAATTTGTCTCTTTTATTTTCAAACAGTTTTGTGAAATGAATGAATAGTTATTTTTAATTTAATTAAATATCTCAGGAATACTTGTAAGAGAAAGCTGTTTATGGTATTACAATAGCTCTAATTTTTAAGCCTATAAACATATTTAAACTACAATTTTATAGAATTCAAGGGTATAAATATAATTGATCAACTCTCTGTAGTTATCTCACATTATAAGAATATAAAATAGTATTCTCCTGTAGCCATGCAACATTAAAGAATAGTGAATACTAAGTATGTAATGTCAAACATGCCAAAATTCTCACAAGTAAAAATTGAGTAGTAATGGATTATTGTTGAGAGGGCATGAAAGAAAAATAGTCTCAACCAAGAAACTTTTAAGAATTTAGAACAAATTCTGTATACTTAAACTAAAAGAAGCAAACAGTACAATGCTGGCCATAAAAATAGCATAACTAATCTCCATACTGTATGGTAATGTACTTTTTAATTAGATTTTACAGACATAATAACTATTTATCTGACACCTGTATTCTGATGTACATTATACAGTGCCTCTCATACATATTTCATCTGATCCTCCTACCATTAAGAGTGAATAAATAATATATGTCACATGCTTAAAAGAGTTCTGAGTACATAGTGCTATATGAATGTCAGATGTTATTGTTTTTATTTTTATATTAATATGTATGCCACAGGGTTCTGAGGATAAACTGAGATAATGCCTTTCTATCATTTAGCCAGGTGTATGGCACATAAGGTAAATTCTTCATAAAGGTTAGTCTTGTTATTGCCATTATTTATTGCCATTATTATTATTATATTATTATTTCCATTTTAAAGATGACATTAAGGCAGAGTCTTGCTTAAAGTGGCACAAGTATTAAATTAAAGATTCAATACTCAAATTTGTATCACTTAATACCTAGGTCAGTTTTCCTTTTATCACTTTCTTCCAACACTTCTTTAATATGTTTTGGATTAAAGGGAGTCTTGGAGTTTACTATTCTAGAAATTTAGGAGAGAATCTGAAATGTGCTCACTTAATGAATTCAGTCACTCATTTTATAGTATATTTAACTGTCTACTTTGTGCTAGACACTGTGCGAGGTGTTGAAGTTAACTAGTGAATAAAAAACCCAACAAGATTCTTGTTCTTCTTGACCTTCCCAAATACCAAAGAGAAACTGTTTCTCAAGGACTCAAACTGCATTACTGTTGGCTTATAATAGCCATCAATGCTATGACAGAGATGTACCTGGTACTATGAGAACTTTCAATAGGGACAACTCATCTGGCCAACGAGTTTAGGAACTATTTCTCTAAAGAACTGAAGAAAGGAAGTTAACTAGGCTGAGGCAAAGTAGAGCAAAGCAAGTACCAGATGGAAGAAACAGTCTAAGGAAGGAGAAAATCTGCACTTTAAAAAAAAATTTTTTTAAGGCTAGCATAGCTGTTCCAAATAGAATGGGAGGAAATGTGGTACCAATATGGTCTGAAGATGTACTCAGATGACATACCATGCAAGGCTGAATAGAAAATGTTAAGTGTTCTGTTCTTCATTCTAACAGCTATGGAAAGCTAAAAAAGTGATATTTAATGGGACAGGAGTAAGAAGAAATCAGATTTGCAGTTCAAACACATTACTCTGGCTTCCATGTTTTGAATTGGAAAAAGGGCAAGAACAAGTGTAGAAGACAAATCTCAAACCTATTGAATGATCCATGTGAGAATCCACAGTAACTAGGACAAGTATAGTGGGGCTGGAAGTGAAGAGAAGTGGACAAATTCATCAGCAAAGATGAGAAGATGTCATATCAGCTAATGAACCAGAGATTCATTTTTGTAACTCTTTTGCCTATCTGTAATAATTAAAGACATACACATGAATGAGATTGCCCACAGAAAGGTTTGATGTAAAAAGAGAAGGAAGCCTAGGATGGAGCCTAGAAGATCTTTAATATTTCACATTTGGCTAAAGGAAAATGACCTTGCAAATATGACAGTAGCCACAGAGGCAGAGAGAACTCCAAACTCAGGAAAGATAGTGCTTCATCAAGAAGGCAAGGACATCAAATGTCCACTGGATTTAGTGGTATAGAATTCTGAGAAAGAGTTGGTTCAATAACGTGATGTGGAGGGAAAGTTTCAAAAGATGGTAAAGGCATGGAGACTAAGAGGACAGCACAGTTGGTCATCATTGTAAGAAAACTTTTTTTGAAAAACTTGCATTATTCAAAATTGCTATAACTCAAGACAGATTCTGACAAAGTATGGTAGATATTTATATATACAGCATAAATAGTACTGACATCTGACTATAGCATAAGAGGTTTTTTCCAATTTTACTGAGATATAATTGACATATAAATTATATTAGTTTAAGGTATAAAATGATTTGATATATGTATATATTATAAAATGATTTCCACAATAAGTTTAGTTAGCACCCATCACCTCACAGTTACAATATTTTTTTCATATAATGAGAACTTTTAAATCTACTTTTTTAGCTACAAAATACTTTACAACTTCTCCACCAACCAACTTTGGATTAAAGCAATTCTTAAACGTTTCATTTGTAGTGATTTGCATTACTTCAAATTTTGTCACATAGGTATGCTAGTAATGAGTCATACCACACCATTTAAAATTTGTATGTTTTGAATTTACATAAAATCCCCCCCAAAATTGTAGAGGCAGCACTTTTGAAAAATTGGGCTATCAAGGGGTCAAAGAAGAAGGCATGTTTTTAAAAATAAGCATGTATCAACATCAAATGTATGTGGCAGACTCCACACTGCTCTATAATCTAGACATTTGAGGCCTTCTGTCTTCCTAGTTGAATCAGTTCACTCAGTTCAATGCTTATCAGCATATAAAATTGTCTATCCAACAGGAAGTCAGTGGCAACTTTTGGTTTATAATCAATTCTGGGCACATGGTAAATAATGATTAAATGTTTAGTATCTAAGTGATTGCTGGGTAAAGGGAGGGGAGCCATATCTTTTTCTTTAACAGCAAAATTGAGAGAAATTAATATTGCTCCAAAACAGCTTTAAAAAATAAAACAAGTTGAGGTTTGGCTTACTTAAATATATCACATAACCCAACCAGAGTTTCTTCCTTAAAATTATAATATAAAAGAGAAAGTAAAAAAAAAAAAAAAAAAAAGAACTAAAGCAGGGTTGCTTTAGGAAAATAATTCTTGATTATCTGAGATCACATGGCCCACACCTTTAAATTCCATCCTTTGTAGATTTGTTTTCTACGGTTAGTAAATAAACTAGTTTTAGTGTACATGTAAGTTTTTATACTATTTGAATACTAGAAAGTACAATTTTTTGAGTTCCTACAGTGTACCAGTGTAGGTAAACAGACACATGTAGACACACATGTACACACACACACACACACACACACACACACAATTCATATTCTTATATATCACTTAGATACAGAAATTATTTCTATTACAGATGGGAAAACTCAAGATTAACAAAACTAAGTAAAATGCCCAAAGCCATATAGTTTGTAAATGGCAAAGTTGGCAGAGCTGTAATTTGCCCCAATTTTGTCTTATCTCAAAACCTCTTCCTACATTGCCAGTCTAGTGAAGAACTAGATGTAGGATAGAGGTAGGAGGTAAAGGAGAAACAGCAAAACAAAAAAGATATAAAATATCATAGAATCCATATTCTTTATGTGACATCCCACCCCCACTCCATGATGCCTGCAATTCATTTCCAGTAGAATTTTCACAAACAGCCTCAGGTAGTCACTGTATATGTATGAAAACAAGCTCATATTTAAAAAGACCCTTTTCATTGAATTTCCCAGGGAACAGGGAATAAACTACCAAACCTGAACCTCTGAATCAAAACCAGGCAACATTAATATGTAAAAGACTTCCAAAGCAGAAGAATTTGTTAAGTATCAATAGTGAGAAAACCAATGGCAAGTTATTTGAGAAACTTCAAAGGGGCTTTACCTCAGGAGAACGAGTTACTGAAATTGATTCTATCTTAACAAGACATTATCTCTAATGGAAACAGAAATCTATTTTCTAAGTCCTAATATGCAGAACAAGCATAAAAACTTAACAAGAATTACAGATTAGGAAAATTACCACTGCTGGAACAATCTAATAATATGGAAATGCAGAACCACAGGGAGAACTTCATAATTTGGAAGGTGAATCATCCTAAATAAATTGATTATTTATGAACTAAAGATAAATATTACAGAAAAAGAGAAATGATTTATGTTCTCACATGACTATTAACTCAGGAGCATAATTTCCCCTCATTTTAATATAAGTAATCATCATCATCTGAATTTTTGAAGTTAAAAAAAATCTTTTTTAACAAATTAAGTTGATTTTTCAACTGTATACTAAATCAAGTAAAGTAAGAAGTAAAATAAAATGCTTTCAACCCCGGCATAGCAACACTTAAATATTTTTAAGTTTTATCATTTTAACATAGACAAATAGAGATAATTAATGAATTTGGAGAATTATCAATAGCAAGTGATGAGTGCTATGGACAAAGAAAAAGTAGAACAGAGTCAAATGTCCAGCTCATCTTCCCAACTCCAGTCCCATCAGATTCTTTTCTGTGGATTCCGGAGGAAGCAGCCCCACAGAGGCAACCACTTTCAACAGACCTTTCCATGAGCAGCTCCTTTGGGTTTTGAACTGGGTCTGGGTCTGCTTGGCTTCTCAGATTTCTATGCAAAGCTCCCATTCCAGAACTTTGTCTCTGGTTCTCCTACATTTGTGTAAGGTTCCTTTCCTATGACAAAACTTTAATCCCATAAAATCATAGCTCTGCTTCCTCACATGTGCTCTGACCAATATACAAGCCATTCTTCACACTGCAATAAAAATGTTCTTTCCAAGGACAAAGTGTGATCACGTTCTTTATCCATGAACAGAAGTCAATGATGCCCCATTTCCTTCAGGGTAGAGTCCTAATTTTGAAACGCTGCTTACCAGGCCTTCATGATCCAACCTCAACCTATCAAAATAGGCTTCTCTCTCAGCTATAAAGGCAAAAAATTTCTACCCTTTCCTCAAACTCACTCTCATCTCTAGGTCATCAAACATACCTTCCCCTTCCCTGAAATATTCCCTTCATCTCTTATCTAATAAATGTCTTATTCTTCAGACTTCAAATGAAAGATAATTCTTACATAAACCCTCCCAATGTCAACATTACTGGTTAGGTTTTTATACCATAAAGACCCACAGTGTCCCAGGATCCCATTCTGTAACCTCTTATCACACCTCATTTGATGACATGTCTTCCTCACTAAACAATATGCAGGACAACAACCACATTCTGCTTTGTTTGCTGTTATGCCCTCAGTACCAACACGATTCCCAGCATATAATAAAAACTTTATCGACATTTGTGGAATGAACAGATGGTTTAACATATAAATCAGAGGTATAATAGTCATATATTTCTCTGAAAAAAAAATGAGCACAAATTTAGAGGATTAAAACAAAACACGTTTATTATCTTATGGCTTCTGGGAATGAAGAACCCAGACACGGCTTCAATGTGTCTGCTTCTTCAGGACCTTGATCACATGCTGCTGCCATCAAGGTGGCAGCCAGAGCTGCCATCTCATCTGAAAACCTGACTGGAAAGCATGAGTTTCTAAAATTATATGGTTGTGCAAGTCCATTCCTTGCAGGTTGTTAGACTGATGGTCTCCATTCCTTGCTGGCTGTTGGCTACAGGCCAACTCCAGTTCCTTGCCATGTGAAAGCTTTCTATTTGCTTGCTTCATCAAAGCCAGCAAAGGGGATTCAGCTACCAAGACAAAAGTGAGAACCTTTTGAAATCTAATAACAGAAGTGGCATCCCTTCAACATTGAGGTATAGTGTTGGCTAGCGAGTTACTCATGGAAAGGGAACTACACACGGCCATGAATACCAGGTGGGGATTACTAGAGATGAACTTGGAGTCTGCCTACCATAACAGGTGTGTACCAAGAGTTATGCTGGAACATCTATGATGAGTTTCTACTGGTCATCAAATTGCACATATGTGGGTGGCTCAAGCTAACCTAAAAATTCTGTGACAAACCAGTTAGAAGACATACTTTATGGATTGAGGTTGCCTTCCACGGGGTTTAAGTTCATCTTATCTAAATGTATTTAAAATATCTAAGCAGTAATAACTAGCAGTAGAAAGATTTTAGTGAATGCTAGTAATATTATGAACAAATAGAGCAAAAAGTAAAACTTAAGGAGTGAATCAGTCAGATGGTTTACAATAATACTCATAATACATGTAGGTTGCAAGTCAGCTATGGCTCTAATTCAGGTTCTAGCTGTGCTCCATGCCTTTTTTGTGCCAGGATCCAGACAAGCTGCTGTATTGCTTGGGAACATTCCATTCGTAAGACAGTGAAATGGACCAGAAGCATGGTTCAAACCAAGATGCCTATTAAAGCATTTGCTCAAAACTGAAACATGTATTTCCACTGGCCATTCCGAACATGGGTGGGAAGTATACTTCACCAAAGAAGAACAGAGAGTTAGACAGGTTAAGGACTTGCCAGTGTTTATACAGTAAGTTAATGGCAGAACTAAACCTAACACTCAAGTCTTTCATCTATTTCCTCATTCTTTCAACAAAGTTTTATTTCATTTTTATATGTATTGCCAAAACTCAAACTAGGAACTGGGGTATAAGAAATAAATGAGGCTATAGTTAAAGATCACAGTTTATTAAGGAGGTAGGTATGTGATGAAAAATTCACTATATTATTCTTGGTGGAAGCTTTACATTGGACATCATTTGAGCTAGGTATTAACCAATGAATAGAAATGTGCCGGGTTAATTTAATTAAGATAGTGCAGTGTGGGCATTTCAGGGAAAAAGGAAGACAGCAAGTGCAAAAGCACAGAGACAGTGAAGAGCATGAAAACAGAGTCTCAAAGCGGTTTGAACACAGGCAAATGTAGTCAGTGGAGCACATGAGGAATCCCCAAAATGGCTCCCTACATTACACAGATTTCTACAAAGTTCTTCCTATCTCTGGCCTTTGGAGAACAGTAAGATTTCTGCTGGCTTTTAAAAAGTAAATATATGAGAAGTACCAAAAAGAAAAAAGAAAAGATGTTTAAAGAATGACAAAGTCCATTGACTTTAGTGACATAAGCTCAAGTTCTATTTTATCTTCTTAGTTTAAGATTTTTAATTATGTGTAAAAGTGGCCTTAAAGTTCATGATCAATAAAAGTATGGGTGGATCCCCAAATTTCAGAAACATAAATATGTGACCAAATATCATAGTCACAGAGCAAATGTGTTTGTTTTCCATACCAGAAAAGTGCTATACTTTTAGTGAGTCTAGTCCACTCCTGGAAATTACAGGAGGATGGAAGTAAGATAAAATAGTATGTCTTTGATGAAATGAGCCCTATATAATCCAGAGCTGCTCTATAATTCAAATAGTTACCAGATCTACCACTTCGATAAAAATTACAAGTTAAATCAGGAAAGCAGCAGGTCAATTTAACCAGCAGTTGACTTTTTCTCTATGGAATTAACCAAACTAGTTACTTGATGCTATGTAGATAATTTTGTTGGAAAAAAATGTTCAGCTAATATAACATCTCAAAGGGCACCGCTCTTATATATTCCAGGACTATAAAATAACCCCTAAATACAAGACTCCATTTCTCATTCACAATTTTAAGAGATGGAGGAAATCAAGTGTTACAGTGGAAATTTGGACTTTTCCTGTGAAAATGAGAGGAAGCTGACATGTATTTATTTAGTGCTTTTTTTTTATATCAAGCTTTTTCCAAGTATCAACTCCTTTAATCCTATAAAATAAACATTCTCTTCCCTCTTTTACAAATGTAAAAACTGAGGGTCAAAAATGTTTACTATCTTGGCTAAGGTTAAGTGATGACCTTTTCATTTTAAAAGCCACACTCTCTCTGATCCACTGAGCTACCACAGCTACCACAGCTCTAAGCTGGAGGGAGAAGGAAGTGGGCCCTAAGAATATTTAACTGCTCACTAACCTGGGCGGCCAAGCATTTAGCGTGCCCCAGACCATCCAGATTACCTGTATCCCAGGAATTTCCTCATCCTGGGCAAACTGGGGCTGTGAGTCACTTTAAAATACTATTCCCTGAAATTCATGTTGGTTTATAAGGAATAGAGAAAAACAGCACAGAGAGGACCAGATCCCCTATTAATTACAAAAGTGGCATAAATGACCGCTGAAGACATGAAGGGAAGAGTGTAGGGAAGTACAGTTGCTTTTACTGCTGGTTTGTTTTTTCCTGGCATAAAGTTATTTTTGCATTGCCTGGTTCTCTCTACCTCCTTTCACCATTCACCTTCACCAACTTACATGACTAACAGTGCATATGGAACACCTTAAAAAGTTTCATTAGTGCTTTAATCTAACAAAGAGAATTAGCTATCATTAGCACCAGAGTTATTTAAATATTAAGTTGCTGCCAAAATAGTACTTGTAGACTGTGGTTCAGCCTTCCATTTAAAGTGAGCTAGTCAGCTCCTTGTTCAAGCCCACCTCATGACAGAATGAAAATGTGTTGGCTTATGCAATGTCACATTTGGAACATAGGTGGGAAGTACACCTCACCTATAGAAGCACCAGGAGTTACCTGGCCCTTCTTGGACAGACAAGAGGCATACTGATTGAGAATAATGACACAATATGCCAAAAGAATAATTTATTCCAATATCTTCATGTTATTATTATAGGTAAGGATTCTGAGGTTAATGACTTGCCAGAGTTTATACAGTAAGTTGATGGCAGAACTAAATGTAACACCCAAGTCTTTCGCCTATTTGCTCATTCTTTCAACAGTTTTATTTCACTTTTCTCTGCATTGCCAGAACTCTAACTGGACCTTAAGGTCCCATGTATTTCCATCTCTGCCTTACAATGTGCCTGAAATGCTACCACGAGTAGGGGTTTAGAAAATGTTCTAGGACAGGGGGAGGCAGCTTCTCTGAGAGGCGAGGAGGGAGGGGAAGCTTCACTTGCAAATTGGCAAAGAGTCAGCCCGTCCTTGTTGCAGGTGCAGCAAATGTGCTTTTCTAGCATTTTCTACAAAGGTGAACTCTGAGCCAGTGAGTCAAGGGTATCACAAATTCATTTATTTTGTAAGGTTTTGGATCTAAGCTCATTTAAAATTTTAAGATGTCATTTGGCAGAAAAGATCATTCCCACCAGAAAATATGCTTTTTATTTCAAAACAAATTTACTGAGTGGGTCAGTTCTCTGGAGACATAGCTGTTTTCATTGTTTAAGTCAAAGGTCTCTGTTCCTTGCAGGAGCTATTTTATCAACTTCAGATGACCTCTGTCGAGCTGGCATAATACTATACAGAAGTTATCTTGATTCTTGGCAATGTTTATTGCCTCTTTGTATTACTGAAAGAACAGTTACATCCTAGCATAATGAGGACATTTTTCCAAATCTCAAGTTGAATGTTTGGCCTTATGGAAAGAATAAAGTCAAAGCTGTAAGAGAATTATAAAGACAGCTTTGTAGCAACATTTTGTACCGTACAGTCCATTACAAAGAACACTCTTTAATATGGAAAAGCCATTGCTAACATTGTGGTTTGTAGTGCTTAAACCACAGATGCACAAACTTTGCTTCTGTCAATATGTTGGATCATGAATTCTTTATTTTCAATGCCTTGGAAATCTGAAGTGAAGAAAATGTACTGTGTATACAGTCACCTTATTTCTCACATCAAAAATAGAAAAGAATATTTATAGCTGAATTTCCCAAGTGGATGACCTTAAGTAAAGACCTATAATCAAATAAGGCTTAGAAAATCACAATGTATATGAGCATAATAGAGTTATCAGATGTTTGACAAAATATTCAAACCACTACCAGCAACAAAATTTTTTGACCTCAGAATCCTATGTAATATTATTACTTTGGTACTTATAAGGATCAAATATTTGCAATCATGCTTGTCTTGTAAAATCACAGATGTAAAGTCACTATGGTTATTAACAGAGACTTGTGTCCAGTCTATAATTGTATTAGGTGTCCCTGGAAAGCTGTAAAATTAGTCAAGACTTAAAAATGTTATTTAACATATTACATCAAATCTAGGTCAGTGATCTTAAATGGCTGAAGTGACTCTCCAGTCTCCTAAATCCGGCTTCCTTCGGACACTGCACAAGCATACCTCAGAGATACTGCAGTTTTGGTTCCAGGCCACTGTAATAAAGTGAACACTGCAATAAAGCTAGTCATAATCTTTTTGCTAGTGTTAGGGTCCATCCTTCCATTTGTGAAAAATGTAACATCTGTGAGGCACAATAAAGTACAATTAAACAAGGTATGCCTGTAGTGGCTTACTATGCCATCCCATTAACTCAGGTAAATAAAATGTTTTCTTCTGCTCCATTAAATTGAGTTAATGCAATACTCTATGGAATGTTGGGATGATAGTCAATGTATGAGTCAAAAGAGTCAATGAAGGTTGGTTCATTTGTGGGCACAAGGCAAAGGGGCAGCACCTCAAAGAGCAATGGGCTCCATCAGGGCTAGTATTGGGTACTATCTGAAGATCAACAAGCATCTTTCCTGAGAGTGTGACAGGGAAAATATCACAGGTCATCTATCAATCTTTTCTACCTAAGCCTCCACCCAAAAAAAGCACCTTGGTAAAATGGTCATTGAAGAGGAAAGATTATTATTCACTTCATAGTCTACCTGAGATTTATAAGTGCTTTTATTAAACCTAGTTTTGTTTTAATGTTGTTTTAAATGATGTAACTCAATCTGCAATTCATCAGATATACAATAAGATACACAAAAACAGAGTTTAACACTATATTCTTTAGGTACTAAGAAACTCTGTATTACTGAGTTAGAAAAGAAGTATCCCAATAAAAATCACCAAACAGAAAAACAATCTGTAAATAATACCACATTTTACTGCTATTTTTTTTTTAATTTATTTGTCTAAGATGGTAGAATTCCTATATATTACTAATGACTCTCGAAGGAAATAGCCTTCTATAAACTAATTCATTAAAATTATGAAATTCTAAAACTCAATACAAGAGAACATAATAGGAAGTGATTCCTAGGAGGTATTTTCTCATCACAAAGTTGTTCGGCTTCCTTCACAGTGTATTTTCTCTGTATGTTGGCACAGTCTTGAAAATAAGAGACCAGTGCAATAACTCCACTATAATTCGAGCAACCAGCTATAACATTGCACTATCAGTGAGATTCTAGGGTTGCAGGTAAATAATTCTTTTAAAATATATATTTCAGTACATTAGGGGAATATATGCCAAATAGTTATTTGTTTATGTGACTTTCATGATGCCATAGTCAATAATTTCCTAATAGGTAATTTTTTTAATTTGCAGATAATGCTCAAGAACATTTTACTACAATACTAATTTTAATTCATATATAATAAGATGTCTAAAGTCAGAAAACTTTCCAATTTGTCCAGTTTGGTGAAAATGTGAGAAATTACTACATTGTTAAAACTGTACTAGACAAGGCTCACTATAAATATTAATAAATAAGATCTCTTTAGGAGATTATTTTCTAGCAACACAGAAAACTTTCAAGTACAATAAAATAGCTTTGATGCCTGAGTCATCTCTATAGATATTTGATTTACACAGAGAAAACAGTCATAATAGCAATGAAAAATGTTTACCTAACTCTACTACTTTTTAATTCATGCATTTTTTCTATACTACATGATACAGAATACATAAATTTATCATAAAACTAGAATGTTTTTAAATACACAAAAGACAAAATTTTAGATTTATACTTTAGATTTAATGTCCATTTTATGACTCTTTCTATAAGCTTTGTTTTCTGAGGTTAAAGGAAAACACATTATATTTCAATTCATTCAAACAATACAAGGTATAAAACGGACTGTCAGTAGTTTTTAAAGCCAATAACCCTCTTTCTTTCTTTCTTTGAGGTCTTGCTTGCATACAGCCCAATCTTATTTCAGCTTTCTTGAGCAGCCAAAAAAGCAATATGCTGGTGAGAACACTGCTGGGAACAGTAATTGAATGAATCAAATCTGAATCCTTACCCAGTTCAGGTCCAGCAAATAGATGACATTTAAGAATAACTGTTTCTCCTTTGTAGCTATATTAGCTGCAGTACTTTCTTTCAGCAATATATAAAAGTATTCTGAAGACAGTCTCTTGAATGTTTAAGTAGCATCTGGCCGAAAAACAGTTGCTAAGGATGTCTCTTTTGTTTTTTGTTGTTGTTGTTGTTGTTGTTGTTTTTTCCTTTTTCATTTACAAACTCAAAATTTTATATAGGAATTTGACCACTTTAATCAAGTCTACCTAAAGTATGCAAGCAAATAAGACTTCAAATATATGTTTGTTTCTGTTGTTGCTGTGAATGGAATTGATTCTACTTTAAAAAATTCATAACTAAGTTAAACTCACAAACTACAACCCAACTTATTTCCAGAGATCTTTCAGTTTACAAACCCAATCTATATCCTCTAATAGGATCTGGGGACTCAATCCCCTAGTGGGAGCAAGAAGATATTGAAAATTTATACCATATATGCAACAGAAAATGGTGTTTTGTTTCCTTTTATGTCCCTTTCTAATGTATCTCCTTTATTAAAGTGTATCTAATATCTTACAAAAAGGAAACCAAAGTAAATATAAGTTCTGAAAAATTATCCTGAACATAAAAATTCAGTATACTGCCTTGTCTACAGACCTGCTTCCTACACAGAACAGATTAAATCTCAGTATTTAGAGAACCAAGGAGGAGGGAGCTGCACATTTCTTTTACAGAAGAAATGGGTAAACTGGACCACATGTTGGGTACAGGGAATACACCTCACTCCATTCTGGGTTCTACATACGAATGGGTGAGTTAGCCCAGACATCACAAGAGGTAGAACAAAAACATCTCTGCAATGTCTAAGCTAAAATGTTACTTTAGAAATTTCGCAAGTCAGTAGACATCAGTCCATAAGATGAATCAAACCTGTTAAACACATCCTTTTGCTCAAAGATAGATATAGTTACTAAAAAAGAAAAACTCTGGTCCTTTGAGAGGAATGTTATGCTTTTATAGAGTCTTTCTAGGTTAGAGATATAGTTAATAGTTCCTATGGATAATGTACAATTACTCTCATCATCCTAGATGTAATATGTGTGTGTGTATTTCTTAGAATACATCACCACAGTTGATATTATTTAAATGTACAGTCATCCTGTGCATCATCTTACATATATCATGTAGCTTAGAGGACAAGAAAAGCTCAGAAATAAGTAGTTTTCATTATTTCTTTGCTGCTATTATGAGTTTGGGGGGTTCGTTATGAAAGTTATGATCTCAGCCAGCTGACAAAGTGCTGGCAGGGAAGAGCGAGCAGATTCAGGCCAACAGGAGACGTCTTCTCCAGAATCTGAGTCTTCAGGACAAGCTCCCTTCCTGCCAGCTGCAAGAAGAATACTATCTTCTGCATGGATATTTCTTATTGATTTTTAACAACAGTATATATTCCAAGAAGTTTATATCTTTATCTATCACTTATATGTGGTTTATGATTTTTAGCTAAATTAGATTTTATTAAAAATACATTTATGTGGTTTCTCAATTTTTTTTTTTTTTTGTCTTCTGGATTTTGTATCTAGCTGAGAAAGTCTTCTTCATTGAAATATTAAGTAGTCCAAAAATGTGCCCCTGTTTGTTGCATCCATCCTCCCTACCATTGATCTGAGGCCCTCCCCTTCTCATCAGGAATGCAGCCAGGCCTTGCCTTTTATGCATCAGCAAAACTGAAAAGCTAACACGAGTTTCCCACTTTTACCAGGCCGTAGCTCACCTGCATGACGTAATCATATTGCCTGCCCTTAACTAGAACACCACTCCCTCCTCTCTCCCATTACCCTTGCTTAACCCTACACACCCTTAAGGAGTCCATTAAAGTGTCATTTCCTCCAGGAGAAGTTTCTTACCCCCAACAACATCAGGTCTTACTATGTATTGTAAGTCCTCACTTAAAGTTGTCAATAGATTCTTCAACTTTAAGCAAAATGACTATAGTGAAGCTAATTTTACCATAGGCTAATTGATAGAAGCAAGACTTAGGTTCCTAAGGTTCCTAAGGCATCTCAACATTACAAAGAGGATTTAAACAAAACGATATTATTCAAAGACCTGCTGTATCCCACAATACCATGTGCTGTGTAATCCTTTATATCTGTATCTCCCATGTGACTATGAGTTGCCTGTCACTGAGAACTGTCCCTTGTCAATCATATATCTGAGCCCTTTGCACAGTAACTGGGCCCTAAAGGAGATCAAGAAATGTTTGACAAATTGATGAATACATTAACAAAATGTACAGTTTATAGGATCATCATAATAACAGCTTGGATAGAGGTTTAAAATTTCTAGGACAATTAAGAAGGTTACCAGTTCCAACCCCACATAAGACGATTTTGAAAGCAAATCCCAGTTTCAGATATCTATGATACTCACGCTTTCCCTTTATTATAATTTTCTTCTGAAATACTGTGTGAGAATTGAAGCTTGATTCCATCAGGGCTTGAGTGAATCTCTTATTATATTACTCTGAAAAGATTGCTTTGTGCTTTACACTTACATATGAAAACTGCTTTTTCTCTCCCCTCCTCACTAAAGTCCCTAAAGCATTTCTAGAAAAACCCAGATAAACTTAATTTATCAAAGACACCAAAGGGGATTTTAACATATTAAAATAAAAGCACAAGTGAAGATTTCTGAAGTATATACTTTGGAGAAAATATTATTATAATATAAATACAAGTCATTTCAAATAAGAAAGTTCTCTTCTAGAAATTCAGGTTTTTATATATTTTAAATAATTTTTAAAACCAAAAAGAACATAGTACCCTTTTAGTTCAGTGACTCTAATTATGACCTACGTTACAGTGTATTATCTAACCTTTCTTCCTGGCCTCTGCATATATATCTCTAACACTCTAAGAAACAATTTCACCCTAAATGCACATGTCATAGCACTAATAATTAACACCAGACACTTAACTAGGGCTTGATATATACCACTTTTTGTATGATACCTAAACAATACATACACATATATATTCACACATGTGTACATGATACACCCACACATACACATATTCACTTTAACATCAAAAACCAACTTTATGAGGTAGGTACAATTGTTTTCTCCTTTTTCTATTAAAGAGAAAAATGAGGCGTAAATGATTGAGGATCTTGTTTCAGCTGAAAACCAGGGAGACGGAATACAAACCCAGGCACTCTGGCTCCTGTTCTACTGACCGCTCCCAGCCCCCATGCTCTTCAGCCACTCATTGATGGAAGTATGTGAATGATAAACACTGACAGAGCTGGGTTCACATCTGAGCCCCACAACCTTAATACTGGAAATCTGTTATTCACAACAAGAATTTGGGTTAATTTATTAAGCTGGACCACAAGCAATTTCTTTATCTATAAAATAGTTATTTAAGTTTACAATCTTGCTGGGAGAGTAAAATAAATATGTGTAAAGTTTCCAGCAAGTGCCCAGTGCATAATGAGTGGTTAACAAATGTTAATTCCCTTCTCTCGCTGTTCCTCAGATATCTCAAATTTAAAATGTCACAAGGCCAATTCCCAGAAACTTTCTGTCCCTTCCATGCCTTAACTCAGTGAGAAATTAACATGTGCCCAATAACCTCAATATAATCCTGTTTTCTCTTTCTCCACTACCACATCAAATTGACCATCTGTTCTATCACTGGCATATTTCTCAAATCTCTCATGTTCCCTTTCCTCCAACTTCAATGCCAGCCAACACTGTTTTAATGTGGGCTCCTAGAAACTTTCACAGAAGTTATCATAATAGTTCCCTAGCTGATTCCTCTGCTTGTGGTCCCTCTGCTTCCCAGCTCATCAGTGGCTACCTCAGTTATTGAATCACTAGAATACAAATCTCAACCAAGTCATTCTGGTACTTAATCACCTTCACTGTTTCCACATAGCCAATAGGGTGAAGTTCAAACTCTAGCTTAGTAAGTCTAGTTTCATCCTGCCTTAGTAAATTTAGCTCCCAATACTACATTCCTCAAGCTTAAAGTAATATCAAATTTCTAGTCGTTTGACATGATGTGACAGTTGGCTCCCCTGTCCTTAGTACATGCTCTTCCCTTCAACTTAAAAGGCCATTGAAACTTTTGAAATTAAATGAAAGATTAGATAAATTGA
Source organism: Cynopterus sphinx (assembly GCA_030015415.1). NCBI lineage: Eukaryota > Metazoa > Chordata > Mammalia > Chiroptera > Pteropodidae > Cynopterus > Cynopterus sphinx. The sequence goes on along the minus strand of CM057392.1, from coordinate 29,200,901 downwards.
GCAATGGATTTGCGACTTCATATATCCAGTTGTTCTCCAAACAAAATCTCTCACACTTTAGTCTTATATCCATCAGAAAAAAAAAAAAAAACTAGTCATACAGACTCAGACTGGGAATAAAGATGACATGACAATCACCCAGGTTAACAGGGTATCAGACTAAGAGTAAGGCAATGCACCAACAATCCATAAAAATATATGAAAAGATAAAAGCCCGTAATGACATTATAAATAAAAGTTTTAGAAATGCCAGATTTTGCTTGAACCACATGTGTACCAATAGTAACATTCAAGAGACTGTTTAGAAACCAAAGGCCCTGAACATAGTCTACATACCCCACCAAGATAGAGAAGGCAGGAAAACCATAAGAGAAAATCTTCTGACTCCAGCCACACACCACTTATTCGGGGACCCGGGATACATTTACCATAAAAAAAAGAACCTGTTTCAATTGCATTGGAATTATGAGCCATTCAACCTAGAACCTGTCCTCCTCTCGGCTACTCACCACATCAAATCCTTTACTTTTAAAGCCAAACCAAACGAAAACTCTCCAGATGAAACGTGGTGAAAGAAGGTTTCACAGAAGCAAAGACAGAAGCCCCGGTAAGTTACCTTGTTTAATGGCAGACGCCTGAGAGCTCCGGCCAGGGCCTGGTCCAGGTGGGTGGAATGTAGAGTCTCCCGGGAAGGCAAACAGGACACAAGTGGAGCCTGCAGGGCGCATTTTGTGGCTTCAGGTGTGCAGGGAGAAGAGCCGGGCGCAGAGGGCGCAGAGGGCCCCCAGATGTGGGGGCCGGGACCCTGCCCCGAGGTCTGTGCACCGGCAGGGATGCCCTTGGCCGCACGGGGCGCGAACTGCGCATGCTCAGGCCACAAGTCTCTCAGCGTCAAGGAGGCAGAAGGCCGCAGCCGGGAGGCAGCGCATCGGTGCGAACCCATGGGGCCCAGGTCCACTATCTTCAAAGGCTTGAGGCGCTGCAACCAGAAGGTGCCGATCCAATACCTTGGGGCCAGATTTTCCTCCCAGCAGCAGTGAGGCGTGTTTCAGGAATTCTTCCAGCAAACTATGGCTGCTTCTTCCTGGAGCCCTTCCCCCCCCCAAAAAAAAAAGGCTCAGGGCGTTGCTGTCTCTACCGACCTCACCCACGGCCTGCACCTTACTCCTGGGAAGCTGGCCCCTTCACCCAAGACTCAGCATCAGGGGAAGTTCTCTTTTGAATAACGTGGGGGCTACCCGAGCTGGAGCCAGGGCCTTGGATAGGTGGGTGGGATGGGGCGGTTTCTCAGAAAAGCAAACAGGTCACAGCTGGAGCTGCAGGGTGTGCTTTGTGTCTTTGGGAGTGTGGAGGAAGAGTAAGTGCAAGTCCAGATGGAAAGACAGGGAAAGGATGGGCTAAGAATCAGGGGTGGCTTTCACATCCCTCACTTATAATGAAGGACTGCCCATAGAATAAGACTCATTTCCCAAGACAAAGACACCAACAACTGAAGCTGAAATGAGCCCTCCAATTGTCCATGATGTTCAAAAATAGAGTCTGAGGGCTAAGTACACAAAAGTGCTTTTCAGGGCTTCATGCCAGCAGGCAAATGGACACTGAAAGAGGTCAGTACACTACATCCTTCACCTACCCACCTGCTAGAAAATGAAAAACTTCTATTCAAGAGTGGACAAATGTCATGAGATCTCTGAAATGATATCTGCAATCAAGGGAAAGGAGCCATTGCTTTGAAGGCTTAGAAGAAAAGTATTACTGAAAACAGTTTTCTTCAAGAGATGAAAGAAAATGTAAGATGCTCAAGAGTACATTTTCTTTATATGGCAAAAAGGAATACAAAGATCTGCTAAGAAGAGTCTGCAGAAGAGTCACCACAGATTATCAAATGTGTCCTCTGGAGGAAATTTTGGGAAAACCCTCTCAGTAAAGAAAAATATGTATGTAATATTAAAATGAATAAGAAGAGGATATACACAAAAACTAAGAAAAGAACTAGTCCAACAAATATAGAGGTTCTCAAGGAAAAAGCAAGGAAAAAAATGAATCAAAAATATAACAAAATACTCTTTCTGGTCTTAAAAATACCTAAGGCTACAAATCAAAATATCTCACCAAATCATATGCAAAAACGGAGAATACATACACACATACACTCTGGTAATTAAACATGCCAAATAAAAAGCAAAAGCCTAACCTTAGTTTTAAAAAATAAATAAAGCTATATGTTTCTTACAAGAAAATTACTAAAATGAAGAAAATTGGAAAATTTAAAGGATGAACAAAACACTGGATGAAAGCACATCCAAGGAAAACTGCAATGATCATATTAAAGATGATAATATTTTATAAAGCATTGTTTTTTTCCTTCATAAATCATGTTCACTAGCATTTAAAGTATATTTCTGCATGGGAAGTAGAGGTCAGAGTAATCTCCAATCAGCTTAGAATCCACAACACAAAACTGGTCTGAGGGGAGAACTGCTGCTATTTCTGCCTCCACCATCACCCATACAGGCAGAAAAGGAAGTCCCACACAGTGCCTCTTCCTTTCCAGAGTCACTTCTGAGACAAAACCTCACATAAGGAAAATTTCCTTTTATAATCGAATGCCCCATAGAAGAGGAGTTGGGCAAGTGAAGAAAATCTAAAATACTAACCTTTTAAGCCAAAAGATATTGAGGTCTTAAAAATACTATTTAAAATATTATATATAAAAAATGCTTTTACCAGATTAGACCGTTTAGTTATTTCTCTGTAGTCAGCATGTGTGTGTGTCTGTGTGTGTGTGTGTGTGTGTGTGTGTGTGTGTGTGTGTGAAAGAGAGAAAGATTCTTCAATGTGTAAATACTATTAAAGAAATCTGCATTCTCTTTGCAAACTGAAGTACAATCCAAGTAACTGGGACATGTCACCATGACACAGAATTAAAAACATATATTCCAGAGCCAAACTGCCCAGTTTGGGATGAAGTTTAACCTCTCCATGTTCCAGTACCCTCATATATTAAATGGAGTATCTATTACATAGAATAGTGGTAATGATTAAAGTTTGGTTACATGTGTGTAAAGTGTATAATACTTGTGTTAGAAATGTTTGTTAAATACATGTGTGGCTCTGTTCATTAATATCCAGGAAATAACTATATTTCTCAAGACCCTTTGAAAAAACTTAAATAAAAGGAAGATTTGGCTCACCTAACAGAGCCATAAGAAGAACATAAGCCACAGACACACAAATAATGCAATATATCTATAAAAAAATTGGAACCAAGGTTTTAAGCACCACAAGAACTCTCCCTCTTTACCTCTCTGATCAGTTTAACCTTCCAGGTCAGAACCACTTGATTGTTCCCACTTAGTACAAGGGCTCAGGCGTGGAACAATCACTGTGATCCACATAAAGATGGTAACTCCCATTGGAAGTCACATGGGTAGAAAGAATACAAATGATTAACAACTTAACCAGTGTTTACTTTGTGCCTGGCACTCTTCTAAGCATTTTGCATGTGCTAATTCTAACACATTTATTGCTCATAATAATCCAATGAGGTATTATTGTAGAAAGAAGAAACAGAGGCCATAATAATTAAGAAACTTGCCCAAGGCCACACACTAGTTATTGGCTTTTAAGATTTTAAACCAATCTACACTTCAACCTATTCTCAGAATCTAAGCTCTCATTTACAACCAAACACCTTGAAATATACATTGTAGAGATATGAAAGAAGTGCATAAATATTATTAACAATAGTTATCTCTAGTCACAATACTGTGGGTAGATTTAAATTTTTTCTCTATATTTCAAGTTTATTTATATTTAACTTTCTTCAGATAAAAATAATAAAATATATTTTTAATAAACTTCCAGTCCCTAGTTCAAGATTGCAGACAAAGGAAATATATTTAGCTTAGTTAAAACACAGAATTACAAAAAAATGAGTCAACATATTAAAGAAAAAAATGGGATAAATTAAGAAAAAGAAATATATTGACAGATGAAACAGATTGGAGTAAATAGTACTCCAGAATGTGATATGGAATGGAAGAGGGAGCCATTTCATCCATGAGAGACTAGGAAGATCTCTGAGCTCAGAGTCTATAGCATCAGTGGAAGAAAGGCTGTAAACAAGGGGAATTCTTTCAAAATCTGCATACAGAAGTACTGCACTCAACCCATTATCCACTACTCCAATCATGGAGCACAAAGGACAGCTCAGTATTTACCCCAAAGAGAAAAATAATTAGTAGACTCTACTCCAAAAATAATAAATTCCTTTGGACCTAAGAATTCTAATATGAATAGTGTTCAAATGTTGGTGCCTGGCCCTGTCCTATCTTCCATAAATAAAAGAAAAGTGCTAAAATGTCTATGGTAACCACTGTAAGAAAAAAAATGGATACAGTTTCTAAATTGATCCAAGATGAAATAGAAAATCTGATTGGTCTTATGAACATTAAATAACTTGACTAAACAGCTAAAAAAAAATAGAAGAAAAAAATAGAATGAGGAAAATCATAAGAAAAAGTTTCATCATTACAAATAAAGACATGAAACAAAATGTTTAAAATACATAGAGAAAAAAAATAAGTAAAAATAAAGTGGGAAAAACAGCACAAAATAAGAGGGTAGAAATGAATCCAAATATTTAATAATTATAGCAACTACAAAAGGATTAAAGTTTCTAATTAGAGGACTGAGATCTTTTTCAGATTATTATTTTTAAAAAATCAGCCAAGAGCTGTTTACGAGAGACACTTAAAATATAAGGACATAGAAAAGTTGAATATAAAAAAAAGATAGACATACATCAATCAAAAGAAAGCTAAGATAGCATAATTAATATCAAATATAATAAACTTTAAGGCCAATAACATTACTAGGAATGAAGAGAACCACACTTTATTTATAAGAGGTTAAATTCACTAGGAAGAAATAAAAATTCTAAACTTACAGGAACACAACAATAGTTTCAATCAGAGTCAATCCTCAACATTTGTGGATTCTATAATTTGTGAATTTGCTTGCTGACAAAATCTTACCTGTAACCCCGAAAGTAATGCTTGTAGCATTTCTGTGGTCATACACAGACATGGACAGAGAAGAAAAAAATTTAAGGAGTTCAAAATGTGTATTGCCAGCTAAAGTGAACAAGGTGATAGTCTGCCTCGTTTCCATTTTCATACTGTAAATATGTGTCTTTCATGCCTGTTTATGTGTCAACCGCCATGTTTTCTTATTTTTGTCTTTTTTCTTGGTAGTTGCACTGTTTAATATGGCCCCAAGAGTAGTGCTGTAGTTCTGTAATGTTTTCATTGGCACTAGAAGACTGTGGTCCTTACAGCAAAGACATGTGTTGGATAAGTGTCGTTCAACCATCAGTGATAGTGTTGTTGGCTTTGAAATAATGGTAATACATCAACAATATATAATAACTAAGATATCTTTTAAAAACACACATAAAGCAAGATTATGTTTTGGTGAGTTGATAAAAATGGTATCAGAGTTTCACATGAACCCAACCTTCTGCCTAGTTCAATACTCGCTATTTCAGTATTTGAGCTAACTTTATAGGACATAACTACAAAGACCAAAGAGAATTGGCTGTATATAAAGCAAAAACTGATAGAACTACAAACTGATCAATACACTATCAAAATAAAAGATTTAATAAACCTATTCCAGAATCTGGAAGACCAAACAGACAAAAATAAATCATAGGAATGTATAAAATTTGAACAAAATTAACAAATTTTGTCTGAAGACAAATAAACATCTAGTCACTCTAATAGGGTGTAACAAGAAGATGGCAGTGTCATTCTGTGTTATTTTTGTAAAAATGTATAATCTGGTTTTAATCATGAGGAAACAGCTAACAGAACCAAATTGAGATACAATCTGCAAAATAATGAGCCTGTGCACTTCAAAACTGTCTAAGTCATGAAAGACAAAGAATTGATCTTGATTAAATAAGACTAGCTAGAGGCAATGCATAATCCTGAATTGGCCTCTATACAATTGTAGCTGTAGTAGATAGTACAGAGAATTGATGAAATTTGAGTATAGATATTTTTAGGGAAATTGAAGATATTTGATTATGAATTAGAAATTCAATAATAGTATAGTGTCAGTGATAAATTTCCTGATGTTAATAATTGCTCTGTGGTTGTCCATGAGATTATCATTGATTTTACAGAAATATACACTGAAGTATTTGGGGTCATGGGTATAATGTCTGCACTTACTCTCGAATGGTTTAAAAAGAAACGAGAGAGAGAAAGACAGAGAGAGAGACAGAGAAAAGGAAATCATGAAGCAAATGGTGAATCTGGATAAAGAGTATGCAGCAATTCATTGCACTATTCTTAAAAGTCTTCTAAGGTTGAAATTATGCCAACATTTAAAAATTTCAACAACAAAATTAACTGTGATCATAAATATATTGAGGAAGACCAAAATAAAGCACATAGAGAATAATAACAAAAAACATGGAACAGATAAAACACAGGTTAGAAACTGATATTAGGAGGAATGATCATCAGGTACCACTAGTAGCCAAAAGGCTTTGGTAAAGAAATATTTATTCATTAGAAAAAATTAATTAAGCACTCACATTCATTGACTATTGTGGCAGGCACTGTAGATACTAGAAATCTCACACACACACTTGGTAAAGTGTCTTGACATCAAATGAGCAGTTTTCCAATGCTTAGACAGCAGACTGACAAGAGCAAGGCAGAAGAAGGCAAAGCCCCATTTAAAGATAGAGCTCAGAGTCAAGGATCCAAACAGAAGCCTAGTTATAAAAATCAAGGCACACATATATGTTACCTTAAAACTGAAATGTTTGTGTAAAAAAGCTAAAGTGTGAAGAATAAGGTTCAGCAAGAAGATTAGGGTCAGTTGATAAGTCCTATTTGGAAGGGCCTTGACATTGAGAAATAATCACGCAGCATTATCTATAAGAATAGTTCAGTAAATTAATCTAAATAGTATTTAACACATAGTGAGTTCAAGATTCAGCTCAGGGTTCAACGTAGTTATAAAATTTTTCCTCAGAATTACCTTCCCACCTAATTTGGTCCCTTATCACCCGGTGCATGATCCAAAAGCCACAGAATCAGAGTATTTGCTACACTGTATGGAAAATGTCAGCATGTATATTTGTCTCCTCATCTAAATTCTCTCAGAGAAAGGGTTACTTCTTGGTCATCTTTTTTTGACCAACATCTTGTGTAGTGCTGGACACAGAATAGTTGCTAAATAAATGCTTGATAAATGAATAAAGAATGAATGAACATCAAAACTATAGCAACTGCTACAGGAAAAGAAATAACCATAACTAAGCCTTCGTAATTTACATTACTTTTACAAAATGATAAAAAGTTTAAAATGGTGAGCATCCAGAACAAAAATGCATTACATATTGGAGTACTCTTTTCTCTTTCTGAGAAGATTCTTTATCTACTTCTCCGACTTTAAAAGATTCCACAAAAGAATTGAAATTCAAGAAGCCATGATTTTGAAAAAGACAAGAAGTGACTAACAGAGAAGACTTCCTTCCTTAGTGGATTCATATTAAGCTCATGGTTGAATGTGTAATATAATTCCCCTTGATGTGTAGCCACAAATTGGTTACCACACTTGGTATCTTGAATGAGACATAAATAGTCATAATTCTTCCAGATGAAGTCAAACTTAGATATAAACAGCTAAAAATTCAGAACTGAAATAAAGAAGTAAATATGAGCAGAGTCCAAGATCTCGCAGCTCGGCTTACTCCCTCTGGGAAGAACATTATCATTTGTTATTCTGGCATTGCATTCAACATCTTTTCATCTGCAGAAGGCCTGAATTCTTTGCTACAGGCCAAATATTCTGATTTGCTTCTCCTTGCTTCTTTACACTGATTTAATAAAACAATTGACTTTTTACAAAGTCATAGCCTGATGACCAGAATAACCAGAATACAAAATGACCAGAATACAGAATACAGTTTGCCCAGTGCTAGATTTGAGGATCTGAGTGGAGCAACCATGATATAAGAACTGGAACCACGAAGAATACTTAATCTGTATTTATTCCATTTTCTATCATTTAGTTTTTAATATGGAAGCCATTCCTTGCTAAAAAATTAAAATAAAATAAAATAAAATAAAATATAAAATAAAATAAAATAATAAAATAAAATAAAATAAAATAAAATAATAAAATAAAAAGTCTACCTCAAGTCCTTTCATCTGCTTTTGGAGAATCATTCGATCTTACAGTTGGATATGACTTTTAAGCAATGTTTTTTTCAATTATGTGCACCATGGTGCACATGGAATGGTTAGAAGATGGAGATAGTTTACTTCACCAACAGGGAATATGGTGGACAGAGCCCCAGCTAGTTGCCTTAAGTGGTCTCATCAGTTCATCACACTGTCAGATATATATATCGTGTGTGTGTGTGTGTGTGTGTGTGTGTGTGTGTGTGTGTGTGTGTGTGTGGTGTGATGATATAGGCATGATTAGAAACCACTACTTTGGAGATCATGAAGTCTAACTTACTTAAGAAGAAATACTCACTACAAGCATTCTGGCCCAAGATTACTTGAGAGCTCTACTTGTACGTATTCTATTACAGATTTCTCAACTTAATAACCCAACTCTTTTTTGAAAGGTCTTCCAGAGAAAGAGGTTTTAAAAATCCTATTCTAATGTCTGTGAATTGATTCAAACTCTGACATTTGAAGTTATGGTAGATACAACTTCACATGATAGTTTTGAATATTAGAATGCAGATATTACATCTTTTTTAGTTATCACTTCTCCTGGACACATATTTTCATTTTTTTATATTTGCTCAATTGCAGTTAACATAGACTATTATATTAGTTTCAGTTACACAATATAGTGATTAGACATTTATATAACTTAAAAGTTATTACTCCAATAAATCTAGTATCTATCTGACATCATACATAGTTATTTCAATATTATTGGCTATAATCCTTATGCTATACTTTATATCCCCATGACTATTTTGTAACTACCCTCTAGGTAAATCCATGTAGTAAGAGTTTATTTTTTATGACTAATAATCCAATGCATATATGTACCACCTCTTCTTTATCCATATATCTATTGATGGACACACATGTTGCCTCCATAGCTCGGCTATTGTGAATAATGCTGCAGTGGACATGTGAATTCTCATGCCCCTTCAAAGTAGTGTTTTGGGTTTCTTCAAATAAATACCCAGACATGGGATAATCGGGTCCATCCTTTTATCTCATTATAGACTTTGTCTATTTTGTCTGTTATCCAAGCTTTTTTGCTTGTTTGTTTGTTTACATTTTCATGAAACATCTTTTTCCATTTCTTTACTTTCAGTCTTTGTGTGTCTTTCAATCTGAAGTGAGTCCCTTGTAGAAATCATATGTATGGGTCTTGTTTGCTTATTCATTTGGCTACCCTATGTCTTTTGATTGGAACATTTAATCCACTTACATTTAAAGTGACTGTTGATAGATATTGGTTACTGCCATTTTATTATTCATATTTTTTTATCTTTTTTTATAAAGAAGTTCTAACATTTTTTATAATACTGGTTTGGTGTTGATGAACTCCTTCAGCTTTTTCTTTTCTGGGAAGCTCTTTATCTGTCCCTCAACTCTAAATTATAGCCTTGCTGGGTAGAGTAATCTTAGTTGAACATCTTTGCTTTTCATCATTTTGAATATTTCACATTGTCCCTTCTGGCCTACAAAGAAATCAGCTGACAGAAAGATATAAATTTTCAATTCCCTCAAATATTTTTAAAACCACAAGGTTTAAGAACCATTTTCAATTTAGCAACAAACTTATTTACTTAAAAATGTCTCTCTCTAAATATAAAATACCAGATGCAATTGAATCAAAGCTTATTAAAATGTCTATTATTTCCTCAATTTTATTTAATCAAAAATCAAAAGAGGTTTTATTCATCTTACCAAATTCATCATATTTTTTGTGGGCATTGAATTTGTGGTCAGTGAAAAACCTCAGGGTGTTTTATAGGAACTGCTATAGAGTCAAATCATATCTTCTTCACCTCATTTTGTGTTTTTCATTAATAAACTATTTTTATAGAAATTTTAGTTTCACAACAAAATTGAGCAGTAAGTTCAGAGAATTGCTATATAGCCTCTCTCTCAACACACGCACAGCCTCCCATCTGCCCTAGAAGGTGTATTTTTCACAAGGATGAACCTACAATAATATCATTATCACCAAAAGTTCATAGTTTACATTAGGGCTCACTCAAAACTGTGTGAGTTTTGACAGGTGTATTCTGATATGATGCACCACTCTAGTATTATACAAAATAGTTTCACCAATTTAAAAATTCTCTGTGCTCTAGCTTTTCATCCATTCACATCTTTAAACTCTAGCAACCACTAGTCTTTTTACTGTCTCCATAGTTTTATCTTTTCTGAAATGTTATATAATAGAAATTACACAATATATAGTCTTTTCAGATTGACAATTTTCATTTCATAATACACATTAAAGGCTCTTTCATGTCTTTTTCTCCATGACAAAGTAAGCTTATTTCAGGAATGCAAGACTGATTTGATATTTGAAAAATCAATGTAACCCACTATATTAACAGGCTAAAAAAGAAAATTCACATGATCATATCAATTAATACATATAAAGCATTTGCCAAAATTCAATACTCATTCATGATTAAAAACACTAGGAAAAATGGAATAAAGAGGCTCTTTCTCCACTTAAAAAAGACAAAGAGCACCTACAGAAAATCTTAGGTTAACATTATTCTTGATAGTAAAAGATTCACCTCTTTTCCTAAGACCAGTAGAAGACAAGGATGTCATTTCTTGCCACTTCTATTCAGCATTTTACTGGAGGTTCTAACCAGGGAAATTACTCAACTGAACTTTCTCCCAAGCTTTATTGAGGTATATCAACAAATAAAATTGGATATATTTAAGGTATACAACATGGTACTTTAACATATGACTACACTGTAAAATGATTAGCACAATCAACTTGATTAACACATCCATTATTTCACATAGTTACTGTTTGTATGTGTGTGGTCAGAACAATTAAGACCTAGTCTCTTAAAAAATTTCAAGTATACAATATTATTAACTATAGTTACCATGCTGTACATTAGATTCTTAGATCTTAGTCATCTTATGACTGCAAAGTTTGTACTTTTTCACCATCTCCCCCTTTCCCCATGCCCCAGCTCCTAGCATTCATTATTCTACTCTGTTTCTATGAGTTTGACATTTAAAAAAAAAACTCATTTAGTTAGATTAAAAGATAGCAGTTTTCTTTTTTCCTATGTTAAGTTTAATTATAGTTACTTCTCACATGAAAATTAAGGTTTTATTCCTGTTTTGTTTTCATTGTTGCTAGATCTTTTAAACATGACCATTTTTTAGGTCTTCAGTCAGGTAATTAAATTGCAAAGTAATTGCAAAGCATGTTACACAACTCAGGCAGGCCAGGATTGCCTGGCACAGCACTAGAAACTTTCCTTTTCCTTGGCATATAGCCACCTAAATATCAACAAAGATTTTCTTATCTGTTATATTTTTTCTTATCTCTTTCTTTATTGTGGTATAATTAAAAAGAACGTCATTTGAAATCACACATAGTTTATTAGTTGACTAATATTAGTTTACTATAACAAACCAACCTAAAAACAGCTTACATACATTAAAATTTTATGTCATCCTCCTCTAAAGACTTAAAGGCATTCCTGATTGACTAGAAACTTTCCTTCAAGCAGTAATTCAGAACACAGACTCCAATATTCTGGCTCTGCCATCTTCAAAATATGGTTCCAAAAGTTGTCAGGTTCCCCTGTATCAAGTGAATAAGGTGAAAAGTGAATAAGCCATTTAAAAATCCTAAGAGTAAATCATAAAACTGGTGAATGTAATTGCTTCTGGTAAACCACATCCCAACAACAACTCCACATTATGGGAAGAGAGACACAATTTTGAGGGAGGCTGCTGTCTTTCTTTAAAATAATCCACCCCTCTGGACTTCTTTTCCTTCAAGTCAAGCTCTCTTCAAGGGGGACCATCCAACGTCCATTCAGAAACCATCCAGGGGAAAGTTTGGAATATCAAGTAAAATGCAAACTTCTTTACCAAGTCCAAATAAGTCCAAATGTGGCCCCTCGTCCTCCTATAAATTAACAAATTAGCTTTGACTCACTTCACATACATTCTCATTCTCTCTCCCTCTCTCTCTCTTTCTCTCTCTCTCTTTCTTCCTCTATCCCTCACTTCTCTTCCTCTTCCTCTTCCTCCTCCCTCCCTCCCTCTCTCCCTCTCAATAGACAGCAGAGAAGTGGAGACAGGAAAACTATAATAAAAACACCCAGGAGGAAAAGAGTATGGAAAATAATGTAGTCACAGCAACAATGAACTTCTGAAGGGTAGGCATTAACACCTCAAAATTGATGGTTGAAGATGTTCCCAGATTAGACCATCATCCTGCTCTCATTAGGAATGCTCTTGCCCACTGCTATCTCTTGACACTAGCTCCAGCCCTGAGAGGTTTGTCCTTCTCTCTTATCCTCTGTGAGCATGAAGGAGTGAGCCCCATTTAGGGCCTGTACAACTTGCAGAGCCTGCTTCCAACTGGTTCAAAGTTAGGGGTGCAAAAATTGTTTTATAGTTATAGGCTTTTTCTAGGCCAGGTTCATGGGGCTTTTGGCAATAAGAATCTCTCAAAACCCTAGCAGCCTCTGCTGGTTTATCTCTTTCCAGTCAGGTCTGTGTGATAGAAACCATGAACAAATTTTGGGGGAGTGTAAGCCTATCTGATTTCTTCGATTGTTCACTCCCACGACATCCTCTTGAAACTGAGTTGTTTTTATCTGGAAGCCATCTGACACTTTATGCTTCATCAAAAAAGGAACATCATAGTCTGGTGTTTGTCCCAGGGTTGATTACCGGAAAAAAATCTCAATAGCTTTGTTGCTCAAAGCATTTTTTCAGTTTTACTTGTATTGTTTGCCGGTGTAGAAACAGAGAGCTTTTCCAACTCTGCAAGACCCAAAATTTCTGGAAACTTTCTATCTACTTTCATTTTTGCTTTCAAATTGCCAGTTCTTCCAATGCTTGTTTTGTTTTGTAATATCTTGCCAAATGCAGTAAGAAGCAATCAACACAAAATCAGCTGTCTATACTCCAAATTTTTTTGGTTATTTAATATAGATCTACACATTTTCAACTTTCAACATGCATTTTCTTGTCATATCAAGCCTATTAAGCTAGAGCCACATACTTTAATTATTGTAGAAGAAGCATCCTTTCTTAAGATTCTGAGATTCTAATTTTCACATTAAAGATAAGTTAGTTGATGTAACAAATAAAACACAAATTTTAAATGGCCTAAACACATGAGAAGTTTATTATTCACTCCTATAAAGGTTCCAAAATAAAAGTTCCTGATCTTTGGAAGGCTCTCCTTTAATTCAGAGAAGTAGGCTGCTTCCACCTATGGAACCACCACCTTTCAAGGTCATCGTGTTGATCTTCAATGTTCGTGCAAGGGCAAGACCCAGTGGAAAAACCACATATTAAAAACTCTTGTCCCTTCTACTCATGTGTGATGGGTATTCACACAGGAAGGGCCACATCTGCTTGCAAAAAGAATTTTGTTAGCCTCCTCACTCTTCAATAGAAAATTCTAGAGGCAAGTAAATTCCAGTTACTAAAGTAACATGAAATTTCTGCACAGAACATTCATTTCGAATTAGCATTGACTCCAAAACCCAAAAATTTTATTATGAAATTTTGATCTGACCAATATTACACCAAATAAAAACATGACAAATTATTTGCATAGCAATTAAAAATTGACATCTGTATTATCATAAACACAAAATTAAGAAACAACAATAACAAATGATACTTGGTTACTAAAATTAAGCTTTAAAAAAGTGGGAAAAGCAGGAAACGAATATGCCATTAAGAATCATGAGTTATTATTAATACTAAACCAGAAAGACAAGAGATGGGTGAAGGAATGATAACTGAACTAGTAATGAGATACTACCACACAACTCAACAAAATGGCTGAAATTTTATCAATCAATCTGATAATACTGTTAGAATGTAAAATACCTGAAACTCTCTTACTCCGTTAAATGAAGTAAAAATTGTTTGGCAGAATCTACTAAATCTGACTACATGCCTTCCTAATGCTTAAAAAGTCCACTCCTAATTATATATGCCACCAAAATGTGTGCAGATGTGCAACAACAGACACACATGAGAATGCTCATAGCAGAGTTATTGATAATAACCAAAACTCAGAAACAGCCCAAATGTCCATCAAGAAGAGAACAAATTCTTAAAGTATATTTTTAAGCAATGAAGTTCTTTCAAACAATAATTCAGGACACACTTCTGCTATATGCCATCAAGTGAATAAATGCCACAAGAACAAGATGGAGCCAGACACAAAAATATATACTGTCTTATTTGACTTCATAAAGCATCTAAAGAGACTGATCTAATCCGTGATATTAAAGTCAGAATAATGATTACCCTTTGGCTGGGTTCAGGCAGGAGGTCAATAGGTAAGCAGCTAGAGGGTGCAAGAGGGAGGTTTCTGAAATGCTGATAATATCTTCATTTGGGTACTTACACTGTGGTATGTTCACTTAGCAAAAATGATGACCTTAAGATTTATGCACTTTCAAAAAAAGTTAATGTTTTCATCACTCAATTTTCCTTTTACTATTTCTTTTCATCTGTGCACCATAATCTAAAATGATTAGTATACTAACAAAACTACACTTGTTAACTGTTAGTACTATTTTTCTTCTTACACTCTTAAAAATTTTAGCTAGTGATCTATATTTTTGAGTTCATAATGTTATTTATGATATTACTTAAGTCATCATAGCAATTGTAATACTAATAAGTAATAAAATTAAGACACAGCATTTTTTAGTTCTACCAGTTATTTATTTGGATTGTTATTCAGCATTTGTACTCAAGGTTGATCACCCACAAGACATGTTCATTTCATTACAGTGACCATTTGACTGGTAGTTCTAGTCACAGTGTCTGAATCCACTAACTTGTTCCAACAATTTTCATGATGTCACCAATAGCAATCATTACTTCCCAACTTCAAAATGTGCTTCTTTAACAGCAAAAATATATATATTTTGTTTTCCAGGCAATCTAATTCCAAGGAATTGAATAATTTCAAAAAGATTATTGAAATATGAAAACACCCTAGATTCTCATAGCCATAGTTATAGACCCTTAGAGGTCTGGGAACTAATATCATATGATATCTATTGTAGGCTTAGATTAAAAAGGAAAGCACCTGATTCTTAATTGTCCTCAATAAATGGTTTTGTTGTTGAACAACTTGAAAGGGCTACTTAAAGAGGTCTGCAACAGTAACATTTTAAATGCTTTGTATTTGAATTGTGAATCTGATCTTCCATCTGTTCACTGACTTTTCAAGTCTTCTCCTTGGAGTGTAGCCTCTGCTATCTATAAACTTTTACTGGCTTTGAAGGTGAACAAGATAGTTTTCTGGTTTTAAATACCTTTAATGCTAATGAATTAGTTTTGACTCAAGGTTTTTATTTTTCTTTGGGGGAGGACAGATGTTCAATATATTCTGTCAGGGATTTTGCTAAGTGTTGGGTAGATAGCAATTACTGAGGGACAAAGCCTTTGCCCTCCAAAAACACAATATATGGAGAAAATTTTTTAAAGCAAATGCAATAATCTCTGAGATATGCACCGAGTGCAAGGAAGTAAGGATAAATTCAACTTGACAAATCAAGAAAGCTTTATAAAATAGATATCATTAGGGCTTTGAAGGATCTGTAATAATAACTTACATTTACATAGCAATTTTTGCAAGAACTTTTACATGTATTTCATTTTTCTTTAAGGAAAAAAAATCCTTTTTGAGTTTTATATTGTCAATATTATTATACCTAACTTAAGTGATTTGACAAGGCCATTGAAAACATGAAGTGTCAGGATTACGGTTCAAGTCTTTAAAGGGGCAGTAAGGTTTAGAAGAAGAAGAGAGGGCTTTGTAATCAGAGTAAACTGTCTTTGAAATACTGCTCTGCTACTGCTATGTGAGAAAATTACATATCCTTTCTGAGCCTTGGTTTCTTGATCTATAACATCAGGATTACTGTGCACTTTTATGTGTTAACAAATACACATGAAGTGTCTAGTACTCTGTTTAGGAGAGCGGCCACTCAACTTACCAGTGGCTTTTTTTTTCTTTCTTGATTTGATGCTGGGGGATAGGGTGATGATATGGTAAAACAATGTTTTATAAAAACTAGGGTGGTAACGTGACAGGTGGATTGAATTACCAAGAGAATGTATGCTAGTCAGGAGTGTTTTAACAACAGTCTAGCAAAACATGATGAATTTGAAACTAAGGCAATAGCAGCTGGAATAGGAAAGAGAGAAGAATAATGAAAAACATTCAAAAGTAGAATTGCTTTCATGATTGGCTGATTGTCAAGAGTGGAGAGGAGGGGCAGTGAATAATTGAATAATTTGGAAAACTGGTATATGGTGCTGCCAGGTCTTGAGATAGAGAATACAGATGGACAAGATGATTTACAGGTGGATACTCTACTCTTTTAGACAAACTGAATTAGTAATGCTTGTTGAGAAGAGATGTCTATGTAGGCAGCTGGAGACAGTGGTCCTGAGCTCAAGAAAGATGTCAGGGATTTCAGGCCTAGGTGGTGGAATAGGTAAACCCTGTGCTTGCATCCTCTCATAACCACATAAAAATTACAACTAAACTACGGAACAACCATCATTGAGAATTGCCTAAAATCTAGCTGAACAGAAGTCCTACAACTAAGGACATACAGAAGAGGCCACATAGAGACTGGTAAAAAGGACAGAGATACTGAACAGCTGGTTCCACACCCAACTGTGGTGGTTAAACATCAGGAAGATATTTCAACTGTGGAGGCCCCCCTGGAGGAGTAAGGGGTCCCAGCCCCACACCAGGATACCCAGTCCAGGGTTTCATTGGTAGGAAGAGAAGTCTCCACAACTTCTGGCTGTGAAAACCAGCAGATATTGTGAATGAGTGAGAAAATAAGGTAGCTAGGATTCCTCTTAAAGAGCTCCCACAGGGACTTACTTGCTGATAGACTCACTCGTTCTGAGCTCCAGCCCTGGGGCAGCTGCTCCAAAAGCACCAAGGAATATTGGGAGAACTGAATTGCCCAGCTTCAGGGCAAGGGCTGGAGAGGCAGCTTTCTCCCAGACTAAAGTGCCTATAAAATTCATTGGTCCTTTGTTGAGCCCTTCCCTTGCATGCAGACCCAAGTGGGAATTATATCTGAGTCTCCTTCAATACCTTAGGAGGTAGATTAGTCTCACTAACAGGCACCACCCCACCCTGCTAATTTCCTGGGACCTTGCCCCACCCAACTTGCAGTCACACTCAAGCTTCTTCTAGTGGCTTCTCCATACAAATGATCTGTCTTGACTCATGCTATGGAATTTCCTAAAATCTTCCAAAGGTTCACAAATCCTAACAGTGTTTGACCTTCATATGCCCCTTACCTCTCCCTAAGCATCCCCAAGCCTAGTACTAGTGGCAGCCAGCCTTTGTTTGTGGCTTGGCATCTCTATGTACCTCTAGGCCAAGTGCAGGTGATGGCCATCTGCAGATTGCTTAGTGGTTCATGCTAGGTGGCCCTGTGCTATGGAAGTTGGCTGGCAAGGAGGCCTCTCCTAGAAGGTCCAGTAGCCAGATTCAGACCAAACTGAAGCACTACTTAGAACTGCTTCCAAAGACAACACACTGAAAAGGTCAACTGGGCAGACACCAGAGTGCTGCTAAAGCAAATCCTGCTTTACAGGGCTAGCCCTTCACTGGCCTGTCCTCACAACCAATTAGCCCAAGGGTCAATCTCTCCCAATGACAAACAAACAGCAACCAAGGCTGAACTACAACAGGAAAGCACATATAACCCATACAAGGAACATACCTGGAGCACCTAACTCAGGTGACCAAGGAAGACTATACCACTGGGCCCTACAACACACCTACTACATAAGGCTACTCTAATAAGACCAGGTGACAGAGCAGCCCTACCTAACAAAAAGAAACACAGAAATACAGTCAAAGTGGAGAGACAAAGAAACATGTCCCAGGTGAAAGAACAGAACAAAACTCCAGAAAAAATAACTAAAGAACATGGAGACAAGCAATCTACTAGATGTAAAGTTCAAAAACACTGGTTACAAGGATGATCAATGAACTTAGAGGAAGAGTAGATGAACTCAATGAGAACTTTCACAAAGGGATAGAAACATAAAAATGGACATAGAAAACAAAAAAGAACCAGTCAGAAATGAAGAAGAACTAAAATGAAGAATACCTTAGGAGGTAGATTAAAAAATTAATAGTAGATTAATCAACAGTAAATTAGACAAAGCAAGGATCAAGGTAGATAAGGTAGCAGGAAACATTTAATCAGAATAACGGGGGGAAAAAAGACTCCAAAAAAAATGAGGGGCCTCTGAGACAACATTTACATTACAGGGGTACCAGAGGAGAAGAGAGAGAGTAAGGGTTAGAAATCTATTTAAAGAAATAATTGCTGAAAACTTTTCTAGCCTGGTGAAGAAAATAGACTAACAAGTCCAGGAGCACAGAGAGTCTCAAACAAATAGACCCACATCAAGACACATTATAATTAAAATGCCAAAGGTTAAAGACAAAGGAAGAATCTTAAAAGCACCAAAAGAAAAGAAGTTAGTTACTTACAAGGGAGCTCCCACAAGACTGTTTGCTGATTTCTCAACAGAAACTTTGCAGGCCAGAAGCAGTTGGCACAAAATATTCAAAGTGATGAAAAGTAAGGACCTACAACCAAGATTACTCTACCCAGCAAAGCTATCATTTAGAATCAAAGGGCAGGTAAGAGCTCGCCAGACAGAAAAAAAAACTAAAGGAGTTCTTCAACATCAAACTAGTATTACAAGAAATGTTAAAGAGACATCTTATATGTGCTGCCTACACAAAATTCACTTTGGATTAAAAGATACAGAGACTTAAAGTAAAGAGATGAAAAAAGATATTTTATGAAAATGGAAACAAACAAATATACAAAGAAAAGCTGGAGTAGCAATACTTATTTCAGACAAAATAGACTTTTAAACAGAAGTTATAACAAGAGACAAAAAATGATCCAGTAATCTCACTTCTGGGTATTTATTTAAAGAAACCCAAAACACTGCTTTGAAGGGACATGATAATCCACATGTTTATTGCAGCATTATTTACAATAGACAAGATTTGGTGGCAACCTGGGTGTCCACTATGGATGAATGAATATAGAAGAGATAGTACATATATACAATAGATTACTCAGCTATTAAAAAGAATGAAATCTTGCCACCTGCAGCAACATGGATGGCCCTAGAAGGTATTGTCCTGAGTGGAATAAATCAGACAAAGATAAATGCCATCTGATTTCACTTACATTGGACTATAAAGAACAAAATAAACTAAGAAACAAAGAAAAACAAACTCATAGATACAACTGATAGTTGTCAGATGGGAAGAGGGTTGAGTGGTATGTGGGAAAAAAGGAGAAGGAATTTAAAAAGTACAAAAAGGTAGTTACGAAATAGTCATGAGGATATAAAATACAGAATAATGAATATAGTCAATACATATTCTGATAACTATGTATAGTTCTGGATGAGTACTATGAGTTATCACTTTATAAGTTATATTAATGTCTAATTACCATCCTATATAGCTGAAATTAACATAATATATTGTCAACTGTAACTGAAAAATATAAAATTAAAAAACAAAACAAATATCCAAAAAAATGTCAGGATTGTTTTTTTTAGATTTAAAATCAAGACATAATTGAGAATTGAAGGCATGCTAAAAAAATGAGAGCAACCAGATAGAACCTATAGGCCAATACTGAAAAAGAAAAACCTAAGAAATAATAACATTTAAGGATCAAGGTATGAGGTGGGGTGAAAGGAACCCAGGAAAAACCCAAACATGATTAGTCAAATATTTGGAAGAAAAGTAAAATAAGTGACATGACACAGAAACTAAGAGAGAAGAGACTTAGGGGAAGAGTCAACAAATAAATTACCACAGAAAGAATTAAAAACATGAGAAGTTGTGAGATGTCACTAGTAAAGTTTAACAGCTTTAGTGTATTGGATTAAAAAAAAAAGAAAAGAAATGTCTCTGTCAGAAAAAGAGGTAAAGAATCTATGGAAAATAATAAGCATGAGCAAAGACATTAAAACAGAAAATAGTAAGGTGTGTTACCTCCTTTATGTGCAGCTTCGGAAAAGGCATCCCCCCTCCACTGAGCAGACACAACCCCAAAAGTGTCTAACCAGGCAAAAGTACAGGCTGCATTTCAGCTCCCTTTTCCCCTCTGCTTCCATGTATGTAGTACACAGACGGCACAACCATTTGCAACAGCTCATTTAGTTGAAATGCAGGGTACAGGAAGAATAGCACTAGGACATAAATATGGAAAGACTTCTTATAGATCACACTGTGGAGAGTCTTGAAAGACAGTTGGGACTTTTGTGCTCATTTCAGGAGGTCAATGGGGAACCATCCATGTCTGAGAGGTTCACTGAAAGAAGATGAGTAGGGCCACAAAATGTGAGGTGGATGGCAGGAGGGAATTGCTGGCAGTGGGGGAATGCCTTAGAAAGCTACTGCGATTATATAGCTTAATGCACAAGTTCATTTTCCCTTTGATTTGATTTAATAGATTTTAATAAAGTCTGGAAAATAAAAGTGAGGGGAGGGTCAGAAAAAGCACAGTTTTTATCCACAGAGCTTTGGTTTCTAAAATGTAAAAAGATTTAGATGTAGTTCCTCCTCGAGCAAATTAGGCAGATACAGAGAAAGGTGGCAAGATGATTTAGTGCCCTGCTTTTCCACTTCTCTGAGGAACTTAAATGCCTTAAATTATTATTTGTGGCCTTTCCCTTTGGTCTTCCTCATGTTTCCTGCTTCTAGAAGAGATAAGTTGAGTTCTAGAAGGCCAGAACTTTAAAAACTAAACATTTCAGCCAAACCAGCTTTTGGCCTCATGTGGATTGTCTCTCTTGTTAATGCCTTAAAATGTTCATAAAATGATTATTGTCTGACTTTTAATTACTTACTGGATTGTTGTAATGTACCTGTTAACCTGGCTTGATACATCCAAAAAGGCAAGATAAAGGAGAAAAAATGAGAAGAATAAGAATAGGAAAAAGAAGTGATAAACAAGTTAGGAAAACTAAATAATCATGGAGTGCCTTGTTCTATATGCATGACATGAGATTATAGAACCCTCATAACAATCCTGCTATTGCTATCAACATTTTACAGATAAGAAATCTGAACTATTTAGAGATCTGACTTCCTCAATTATACTAATGGCAACTGATTCAAAAACTCTCAAGTCACTAATAAGGAAATAAATATTACCGTGATATCCCTATTAAACAACAGTTAAAATGAATACACTAATTATACATGAATCAGCAGGGGTAAAGTGACACATACTATTGGGTAGAAAATATGTTTCAAAAAATATATACAAAATGAAAACATACATGAAACATTTTTAATTAAAAATTAAAAATAACATTCAATTCAACCATCCAGCTAAGATAGAGTAGCAGTCATCAGAAATTCACCTCCCTCCTGAAATAATTATGGGGAAAAAAAAACATAAAAGGAAACAAGAGGAGGGCCACAGCTTACTGCCTTGAAAGAGATTTCAGTCTGTGACAGAAAAGGTAGGGGACTCCATGAATCTAGGAGACAGAGGTGAGATTCCTGGGACATTAAAGCAGCCAGAATCCATAGGACAAAGTACCAAAGAGGAGAGAGAGAGAGAAAAGAGACCTGGAGATTTGCAGAGGACCACATTCCACCTCCCCACCCCACCCTCATGAGTATTTGGCAGGACGCCAATAAATTCAAGTGTGTGAGAAAACCATCCACGAGTAGGAAAAACAATTGAAATTGATTATGGGGAACTGGACCTAGCACTCACACATAGTGGAGACCAGTGTCTGTCAGACTGTAAAACCTCCTAAATCACAGAGCACTGTGGAAAGTATCCAGGAATGTGTTGATTCATTAGTGAGGAATGATTAATTCTAGATGGAGAATTGATCCAAGTTTACCTGTCAAATCCTTTTAATGATTTGCCAGATTCAAAAGAAAGCAAACTATTTCCAAGTAGCTAAAAACAAAGTTTAAAAAAATTTCTAATAATACAAAATTATTCAGTGCCAAACAAGTTAAAACTCACAATATTTGATATCTAATCAAAGTTTACCAGGGGTGTAAAGAGACAGGAAAGCACACTCCATAATAAGGAGAATAATAAATCAATTGAAATTGATCCAGAATTGATGTGGATGCTAGAATTAGCAGACAAGTACATTGAAACATTTATTATAACCATATTTTTATGTTCAAAAAGTTTACTAGAAACACAGAAGACATAAAAGAATGATTCATATTGAACTAGAGATGAAAATGACTATATCTGAAGTGAAAAAATACACTAGCTAGACACTGCAGGAAAAAAAGATGAGTAAATTTGAAAATATGGTAATAGAAACTATCCAAAATCAAATACACAGAATGAAAAGGAATTTTTAAAAATGAAAAGAACATCAGCGAGCTGTGTGACAACTTCAGCTGAAGACCTCTAAGCATAGTAGAGAGAGTAAAGAACCAAAATAATATTTGAATAAATAATGACAAATAATTTTCCAAACTTCATCAACAATATTCACCCACATATCCAAAAAGCTCAATTAACCCAGATACAAGAATCATGAAGAAAACTGCACCAATGCAAATCATAATCAAACTGCTGAAAATCAGAGATAAAGAGGAAATCTTAAAGCAGTCAGAGAACAAGGACATGTGATTAGAGAGGAACAGACCTAAGGATTACATCAGAGTTCTCCTCTGAAACAAGTGAGAAACAGTGAGGCGACATAGACAAGTACTGGGAGTGGAGGTGAGTGGGGAGCTCTCAGCCTTCAATTCTATCTCCAGTGAATATACCTGGGGGAAAAAATGAAGGCAAAATAAAAATAGTTTTAGACATGCAAAAGTTTGAAGAATTCATCACCAGCACTCCTGAAATGAACTACAAGAAATGTTAAAAAAAAAAAAAGTATTTGAAGAAAAAATAAATCCAAGTTTTTATAAATGACCAATATCAACATATTAAGAGCATAAAATCTGGGGACAAACTTTATCACTTCCTAACTGTGAGACTTTGGGCAAGTAACAACATTTTTGTACTTTGGTTTTCTCATAAGTTGTTAATGATAGTGTCTATCTTAGGTTGTTGGGAAGATCAAATTGTGTGATGTATGTGTGTAGGTGTTTGCATGCACGTGTGCCAGCCAGATTATTGACTATCAATAAAAGCACCATAACTGCTTACTGTTGTATATGGTTAGATATATATGTAATAAAAGTAGAAAATTATGGATGAGAGGGTATACACAGAACAAATCCACCAATAAGAAGAGTCAGAGTTAAAGAGCAAAAGACAGCTGGAAATCACATGCCACAAGGAGTAAGCATGTGATGAATAAAGGAATGGAGCAATCCTTACCTATCCCGGCTTCATAGGAAAAAGAGAAGAGTTCTGCCTAGAGAAAGAGAGATGTTCTTCCTCCTCAGTAAGGAAAGAACTCACTCAAGAGTGCTTAACCTTTCAATCACCATGGAAGTTCAATTCCCAGGGACTATGGAACAGTGAGGATGAACATCCCTCCTTTTCAGGGATGGCTGGTGTGAAATCAAGCCTGGAGCATTGCTTAAAGGTTTAGGCACAAACAACTGTCAGAAAGATGTTAATTTTCAAATTCATGAATGAGCTTCCGGGTCCCAGGATCCCTTTACTGTATAGGAATGTGGTATGTGAGTGAGTGCATGCATGCACGCATGTGTGTGTTTAGAGAGAGGCTCCATAATCTTCATGAGTGTCAAAATAAAGACTTTTGCCCCCCTTCCCCCAAATGATACAAACTACTGAGCCAAGAAAAAGCTGATTGAAATTAGAAAGCACATTAATTAGGTTGTTTAGATTATTTGATTCTAAAAACTAGTTCTCTGTTTTAAAGGGCCCTTGGGGATTGTCAGTCCCTGAGATCATCAAACCAACTAAGATGAAGTAAAAATTGTGGCAGACACCAGTTTATAATTTATTAATTGACCAAGAGAAATGTAGCTGCTATAAAACCTGAGCTTAGATAACATGTCCACAGCATTTTTTTCTCTTAAAATCCAACTTTAAAAGGAAGCTATCATAACCCCAAGATTACATAGTTAGAAGAACTTAGAACATTTAGATTTTCTTATTAAAAATCCTCCAAATAAGATAACTTCAGAGTCTTTCTCACCATTAGAATAATCCTGGCAACAGGAACAGAAGACATTAAATATTATGACCCTAGGGACATGCTCCTTTCTCTGGGCATAATTGGATGTTCCTTGACCACACTGTTTATGAGCTCCAGGGTTTGTTTGTTTGTTTGTTTGTTTGTTCTTTGAATGCTTTTTAGACTTTCTATTACTACTTTGTTTTTCTTTATATCTGTTAATATTATTTATGCTACCACTATAAATTGCTAATACAGCCTGAGAAGAAGAAAAAAAAAAACCTATTGGTTTCATAATGCAATTCTAAAAGTACAATGCCGTCTCTTTTATTATCAAAGTCTAAAAGAATTCTCACAGCTTCAAGTACTAATCATAACAATAAACTTAATGCCTAATGAAAATATTTCCCAACTGTTACCCCTCACTTTTTAATAGTGCATAATAATGGTAGACTGACTCCTCAACAATCTAATCCATCTTATATCCCTCCCTTCATGTCCACTTTTTTCCCATGTGCCCCAGAAGAAGGAGAAACTAATTGTGCTTGTGTGTGCATGCTTGCATGCACGTGCATGTGCACATACACACACACATAAATAGGTTCAAGTATAAGGTCTTTGAGGTCAAAATTATTTTGACCTCACCAACTACTCTTGGGGCTGCACACCTATAAGAGATGATCAGTGAACACCACTAACTTCCAGTTGACCTTAAGTAAAGGAAAAAAGAACTCTGTTCTATGTGAAATAGAAATAGCATTTAGTGTGGAGCTATTGATTTGCCTCTAAAGATGATTTGAATAATATACTCATAATGACAATTCTTCTTTCAATATCAAAAAAACCTCAGCTATGTAGAAATTCTTTTAATATACTATTTCTGTATATGCATTCATTAAAAAAAGATTCTGAACTTTTTCTACCAAAAATATGTAAAATTTCTTTAAATATTAAATATTTTCTACAGACACTAATTAAGTGCAGAGTTGTGGAACCATTCCAGTTATTCCTGCTATTTCTTTTTTCCTTACTGGGATGGGAAAGATCTATGAATAGGACCTCTAGGCCATTTCTTAATTGCTTCAGGGAGAGAACTTAGGGACAGAAGAAAGGGAGCAAAATATTAATCAGAAAGTAACACTGCCATTTCTTTAAACTCTGTACTAGACTAATACAATCGTGGCTTGTACATGATTTTAAAAAAGGCAAACTCTGCAGAGATAACAAAAATGATTCCAACACAGGCATAGTCTCTATAATATTTATACTGCATAAGAATGGAAAATACTGAACTTGAAGAAAATAAGAGCTAGAAAAAATAGACACAAACAAGTGACTATTATAAAGAGGATATTATGCTGAGAGAGAGAGAGAGAGAGAAGCTTTTCAATATATGCCTCAAATTTTTCAAACCAAGTACAATATAACAAATTAAAATAAAAAAAAAATTGTTTGGAAAATAAAAAGGGAAGTAAATAACTCAGGTATCCCCTATGGATCCTCATGTACACCCCAATGACCCCATGCCCCATCATCCCTTAAACAGGATAAACATGCTTCTATTTTTTTTTTAAGGTTGATATCATAATGTGGAATTACATTTTAGTGCAGCTCTATCAGTAACTGGTCAAGAATGAATCAATGGATTCACTGAGCATTTTCTACATGACTCTGTTAGGAGCCAAAGCTACAGGATTCCTGATCTAAGAAATCTCACATTTAACAAATGCTTATGGTCACCCTTGTCATTGCAGCAAACAGGTACTTAAAAATATAATGGCTACCAAGGTAAACACTGTCCCTGATCTCATGGAGGTTGCATTCTAACCCAGAAGATAGACTTATTTTTCCCAAGTTCAAACTCAAGCTCCACTACTTCTGTCTTTGTAATCTTGAACAAGTCACTTAACGTCTGCACCACAGTTTCATAATTGACAAATTGGAGATAATAATAGAACATACTTGGTAGGCTTGTTGTAAGACTTAAATGAGGTAACATGTAAAATGCTTAGGATAGTATCTGGCACATAATAAAGCACAGAAAAGTGCTAACTAAAATTACATTTATCAAAAAGATGTGGAGTAAGGGAGAAAGGTAGGAAAAGAAAAGTGAGAGAGAAATTATTCTAAACAACAAACAAAACAAATTTCCTGAGAAAGTAAACAATATATTTGCAGAAATAAAGGAATTGAAAAGGAAACTTAATGCAAGATTGATTTGGAGAGACAGATAGGGCTCAGATCCAACAGGCCTTTCAGGCTCTCAAGAACTTTAGGCAATCATCCAATTGGATGTTATTAGGAGTTTTAAGTGGGAGAGTAACATGGTTAAATTTTCATTTTAAATAAAACAATCTCCAGTGAAGAATGCTTTATTAGAGCAAAATGGAGAAATGAAGCTTAAGAAGCTATAACTGCAATATCAGTAAGAGATGATGGTGGCTTAGAATTGAGAGGCAGTGGTAGAGATAAAGAGCAATTTAGGATGAAGATGTTACAAAAGTTTAAATATGAGTCAATCTATGTTAATTATTATATTTAATCAGATTTTAAATTTCTACAACTGGATGCATGATGATGCCATCCACTGACATAAGAAATATAAATAGAGCTGGTTTGGAGGGAAAAAAACGAATTCAATATTTGAGTATGTGTATTAGTTCACTTGATCTGACAAATAAAACACTACAACTGTGTGTCTTCAACAACAGAATTTCATTTTCTTACAGATCTGGAGGTTAGAAGTCCAAGATCAAGATGTCAGCAGGTTTGGATTTGATTTCTTCTAGGCCTCTCCTTGGCTTGTAAATGGCTGTCTTCTCACAGTGTTGTCTCTCAGTCTATATGTCTGTGTCCTCATCTGCCCTTTTTATGGGAACACCAATCATGTTGAATTAGGACTCACCTTAATGATGCCATTTTAACTTAATTTACCCTATCTCTAAATATAGTCACATTCTGAAATACTGAGAGTTAGGATTTTAACATCATAATTTGGTGACAGAGGGAGGCAAAAATTAAGTCCACAACAGTAAGTTATGTTTAAGGGTACCTGTGAAAAAATGCATGAAAAAAAAAACATACAAGAGACACATCTGGAGTACCTGACTCAGGTGACCAGGGAGATTGCACCTCTGGGCCCCAAAGGACCCCTGCTACACAAGGACACCCTACTGGGACCAGAAAACATAGTACCTCTACCTAATGCATAGAAATAAACACAGGAAGTCTCTCAAAATGGGGAGACAAAGAAACATGTCCCAAATGAAAGAACAAAACAAAGCTCCAGAAAGAAAAAATGGAGATAAGCAATCTACTAGATGCAGAGTTCAAAATGCTGGTTATAAGGAGGTTTAACGATCACAGTTAGAACTTTGACACAAGGTAGGAAACATAAAAATGGAGATAGAAAACATAAAAAAGAACTAAAGAACCAGTCAAAAATGAAGACTAAAATAAATAAAGAATGCATTAGAAGAAATCAACAGAAGATTAGATGAAGCAGAGGATCAAATCAGAGATTTAGAAGATGAGGTAGCAGGAAACTATCAGAACAGCAACAACAAAAACAAGAATTTAAAAAACAAGGATAGTTTAAGAGGTCCCTGGGACAACATTAAGAGTGACAACATTTTCATTATAGGTTACCAGAAGAAGAGAGAGGACAAGGAATTGAAAACCTATTTGAAGAAATCATGACTAAAAACTTTCCTAACCTGTTGAAGGAAATAGACTTACAAGTCCAAGAAGTGCGGAGAGTCCCAAACAAGATGAACCCAAACAGGCCCACACCAAGACACATCCTAATTAAAATGGCCAAAGGTTGAAGACAAAGAGAGAATATTAAAAGCAGCAATAGAAAAGTAGTTACATACAAGTGAGCTCCCACAAGACTATCAGCTGATTTCTCAACAGAAACTTTGCAGGCCAGAGGGGTTGGCCTGAAAACACTTAAATATTTAAAGTGATGAAAAACAACGACCAAAAACCAAGATTACCCAGAAAATTTATTATTTAGAATCAAAGGACAAGTAAAAACCTTCCCCAATTAAAAAAATAAAACAAAACAAAACTTAAAGAGCTTATCACCACCAAACCAATATTATAAGAAATGTTAAAAAAAGAAAAGAAAATGATCAAAAATATAAATAATAAAACAGCAATACCTACATATCTATCAACAATTACTTTAAATATAAATGGTTAAGTACTCCAATTGAAAGATAGGGGGGCTGAATGGATAAGAAGTCAGGTACTCCTTGCATATGTTGTCTACAAGAGACTCACTTCAGATGGAAAGACACACACAGACTGAAAATAAAGGGATGGAAAAAGACATTCCATGAAAACGGAAAGAAACAAAGATACAAAACACGGTGGGGTAGCAATATTTATACCAGATAAAATAGATTTTAAAACAAAGACTATAACAAGAGACAAAGAAGAACCCAATAATCTCGCTTCTGCATATTTATTTGAAGAAACACAAGGCACTACTTTAAGGGACAGATGCATCATGTGTTCAATGCAGTATTATTTACAATAACCAAGGTATAGAGGCAACCTGGATGTCCATCAATGGATGAATAGATAAAAAAGAGCTGGTACACGTATATAATGAAATGTTACTCAGCCATAAAAATACAAGGAAATCTTACCAACTGCAACAACATAGATGAACCTAGAGAATATTATGCTAAGTGAAATAAGTGAGTCAGAGAAAGGCAAATACCATATTATTTCACTTATATATGGAACCTAAAAACAAAATAAATGAACAAACAAAACAGAAACAGATTCATAGATACAGAGAACATACTGATGGTTACCAGATGGGAGTGGTTTAGGGGCGGGTGACATAGGGGAAGGGATTAAAAAGTACAAATCGGTAGTTACAAAATAGTCACAGGGATGTAAAATATAGCATAGAGAGTACAGTCAATAATATTGTAATAAGTATGAATGGTGTCAGATGGGTACTAGATTTATTAGATAATCACTTTCATAAATTATGTGTTTGATCACTATGTTGTACACCTGAAACTAATATAATATTATATACAAACTATAATAAAAGAATAAAACATTATTTTAAAAATTAAAAATGTAATAGGAGATATTGATTGATTAAGAGATGATAATATGAGATAGTGTTAAAAGATCAATAGAAACAGACTGATATAGGACCATGGAGGGCTTATATTTGTTCATTTAATACATATTTATGGAGCAGACATTGTAATCAGTATTAGAAACATAATAGTAAAAAGACAAAAAAAGTACCCACTCTGATGAACTTAATAGTCTAATCAGAGTAAAATAATCAGGCATTTAAAACAGAGAAAAGTGCAGTGTAGGTATATTAGAATTCTGAAGAATTAAAAAGAGATTTCATTAAAATAATGGGACAGAGGACAGAGGCTGAGAAGAGGCCATTCGTATTAAAGGGAACAACTATTCCCCAAAGTACTGAGTCATGAAAGAGCTTAGTGTTCTGGGGGAACAGAGAGATATTCATATTAAGAGAGCTGTAACATGGAGAGCAAAGAAATCTATGTGTAAATATGCATGTTGAAGTCATCTTATAAAAGAATTTCCACGCCAAACTCAGAAATTTGCATTTTTTTCAGTATCAACAGTGCCCAACAGAGGTTTTAAACAGGAACAAAATCATCAATTTTGTGTTATAGAAACATCATTGACAGTAAACTGGAGTGAATAGAAATCAGTAATGGACATACCTATTAAGATTCTGTTGCAATAATCCAAAAGAGAGATAATGCAAGCTTTATTGAACTGGTGGCAAAGGGGTGTAAAAAAAAAAAGGGCCAACTGGAGCATTTTTATATAGAATTGTCAGATTTCATTTCCACTAAGAGTGGGAGGAGAAAAAAGAGGTATCAAGAAAGAGGGGTCAATAAAACAATAAAACAAAGCAAAAGATGACATTCTCATTGAGAAACACAGGAGACTGAAACAATCTGGATGTTCAGGAATGTAACTGGGGTGGGATAATATTTTGAAACAATAAACAGGCTCCTCTCCTTCATTCAGACCCCAGTGAGAACACTCTACATGACAACACTAAGAGTTGGATTGTTATAACAGATATGCAAAGGAGAGAGAGAGAGAGAGAGAGAGAGAGAGAGAGAGAGAGAGAGAGAGAGAGCTCTTCTTGTTTCAAAACAGAATTTTGAAATACACAGTACAAAATTTTTGATGAAAAAAACTTTTAAATTGTGAGATACTGAATTTTAAGGATCAAAAACCATATGAAGAACAAGATGTTTGAGTTTGAAATCATAAACAGAAAAATCTGAGCTCGGTTAGAGCCAATCTTTCCTTTTACCAGAGAGAAAGTAAAATTTCCTTGGGCTGATAAAGAAGAGTCAGAGAAGAAACTAATATTTATATACTCACATGGGACTTTGAGAAGTATACCCTCTGTTTGTATTCTAGATTAAAACTTTGTTGGGAGGGGTAAAGTAGGGACAATAAATCACCCAGACTGGGGATTTAAGAGCAGCGAAGACCTGAAGACCTATGCTGGTTTGGTTTAGCATTAGCAGAATACAAATGAAGACATTACTCTCCCATGTCTCCAGACCAGAATGAAAGAGCATCAGAAATTGCCCATGTCTACATTGGGAAGATCTCAGAAGTAAGGACAAAAGGCCAAAAGATCGATTTTGTGTTCAAAACAACCGAAGCGTGACCTGCTTGGGTGAGTACTAGAGACCAAATATAATACAGCCGTCTCTGCAGGCACCCACTAGGACAGACTCTGATGACCAGGAACCAATGCATCTGCAAAGTAGGCGTCAGCAAGAACAGGCATAAATTAGATAGAGCCCCACCACCCCTCCTACCCAACGTGCCTGTTTATGCCTCTGGAACTTAAATGCAATTTCAGTTGACTATGAATCAAACTGAAAACCAAACTGAAAATTTCTGCCAATGCACAGTAAATTTAGTTATAGAAAACAAAGATGTATTTTTGCTTGCAGAATTTCAGTAAGTGACAGAAACACAAATCTAGAACTAAGAAGAAAAGTCTGGGCCAGAGATTTCAGTTTGGCAGCCATTAACAGGCAGAAACTAAAGCTACAGGAGCGGATGAGATAAAGAATAAGAAGGCCAGAGCCCTCAGTGCTGTCACATTCAGGGGACAAGCTTAGAAGGACATAAAAATAGAGGCAGAAAGTCTTTCATTTCCACTCATTCATTTGGAGATGAGCAGAAGAGTACTGGTGGAAGAGAGAGCAAGAAATCCAAGGTCACTAGAGTCAAAAATCATTTGGGATGTGTGCTAGATCTAAGTAGACTATGGTTGACTTGATCAAGAAAGTTTTATGGGAATAGTAAAGACAGAGGCCAGAATCATTAGGTTCAGTAAAGAAGAGAAAATTTGACAAAGTAAAGATAGTAGGTAGAGTCTGTGTTTAAAAAAAAAAAAATGTGCCAAAAGAATGGAGGGAGAGAACTTTGAAGGTGATATTCAATGAAAGAAGTGTTTTGGGTTTTTATTTGATTTTTATTTTCATTCTGAAGATTTATTTATGCTTTATTTTGTTTGATGGAGGTATTATTAAGTATAGGAAGAGAGAAAATAGATAAATAGGATGACTGAGTGATTATGGGAGCAGTAATGAGAATGTCAGCCAGTGTGAAGTGAAATACTTGGAAGAGAGCAACATGAAGGAAAAACTGAATGAGCTCAGAATGAATACTGTCATAGCAGTGAAGAAGCAAATTCAGTGACTTTCATTATATTTTTTCTAAGAAGATGGCGACAGGATAGAGAAGATGGGAGGAAAAGAGAAAGCCCCAAAAAATGGAGAATCCTTGCATAAATAAGAATGAATAAAAGACTGCCGAGCTGTTCTGAGGGCCCAGCAGGAAGTGACACCCTAAAACCTACTGCCATCTATCAACACAGTATTTTCTACAGCAAAACTTATTAATTACTAGAAACTAAGACACAATTCCTATGTTAGTTTGCTCCATTGGAGGAAACACACAATTGTAGTTCGACGTGGTGAGTCCTGCAGAAGCCGGACAAACTAGGTGCCATGGATGTGACAGCTAACTTTGGATGTTAGAGAAGGCTTAACAGATGATGTGACATTTGTTTTAGAATTTGAGGGAGGAAGTTTTATAAGAAAACAAAGAAGGGAGGGTTTTCTAATTATAAACACAGCATATGGAAATCATGGAATTATAAAGAGTTGGAAATTTCAGAATAAGGTATAAATTTGATGTGACTCTAGAATGGAAAGAGGAGAGAGAAAGGTTGGAAACTATTCACCTAGAAAATTAAAACTAGAGAGACTGAAATAAATTATTTCTGTTTCTTATAGGTTTTCAATGATTTTGTGATTTTAATAATGCAAGGGTCACAGGAAAGGCGGACTCACTGCTGACACAAAATAGTATTGCTTAGTCTAATGATAGAATGTGTTCAAAGGGAGATTTAAAAAAAAAGAAAAGGACATTCTACCATGGTGTCACATTTGGTCAATTAACTCTTCAGGATTGCATATCAACAGCTAGATAGATGTAGATAGTGAGATAGCTGATAGATAAATAGATAAATATAGATAGACAATTAATAGACATATTTCCTGAAATTTCTCTTGTTTACTGGTTTCCTCTTTGGAAATCATAGGTAAGACTATATTTTAGAATCCTCAGTCAAGAAGAAAAAGAAAATGTCTCCTTTGGCCACAAATGGGAAGATATGTATGTTAATTTGAGGATAATGGCACATCAAGTGGCAGCGAGTGGTCTGTGCAACATCAATCATAGTAGTTCAATAATCACAATGTACTAACTGGTGCACTATCCGTAGTGCATCATTAGAGTGGCAGAATGAAAGGGACTGTTACAGAACACCATGCCTAAAAAGAATGCAATGGATTTCAGCCCTACAGATGAAGAAATAGAAGATATTCAGGTAAGAGATCTCTGAACCACTTTTGCTAAACTGTTAGGATGTAGGGTCTTCACTCTCTGGAAATTACACTCCAATCCCAATCTGACCATTTCTTCAGCAACAGCTGATCAATTAATTCTCTTCTATTTAGAAAAAGTAAATTGCCACATTTATTTTTATTTCGTTTTCCTTTGGAAAATG
Source organism: Cynopterus sphinx (assembly GCA_030015415.1). Lineage (NCBI taxonomy): Eukaryota > Metazoa > Chordata > Mammalia > Chiroptera > Pteropodidae > Cynopterus > Cynopterus sphinx. The sequence continues at coordinate 29,167,307 of CM057392.1, read as the reverse complement.
TTAACACATTTCCTAAAGCACTACTCAGATTTACAATTCTTACTATGCATGGATATCTAAAATTCCTTTGACAAGAAACAAAGTTATTTCTTCCTCAGTTAAAATAAAGCTGAAATACGTTGAAAGAGTGAACATTTATTGAGCACGTACTAAATGGCAGAGACTTCCACAAACCTTAGACATAGAAACTGCTATTATTTCATTTTACCCACAAAGAAACTAAGGCACAGAGAGTCTAAATTACAAGCACAACATTACATGACTGTAAGTGGTGGATCTGAGATTTGAATCCAGACAGTCTGGCTCTCAAATCTAATTTAATTGCTATGCAAAATAAGGACCAAAGATTAATGGAGCATTTCTCCTGAGGTTTTACAGATGAACAAGAGGAAATACACTGGAGAGAAAGGGGGAGACACAAATTGCTGAAACAAAAGGTAGCAAATGCCATGGAAAGGAGAAAATGACAGTAAGGCCAGAGGTACCAAGGAAAAACCTCAGTGGCACCCCAGCTTTGTTAAGAGCAATCATAGGCATAGGGTCTTCTCAGAGTCATCCCTGCAGACTCCTCCCATCCCCCAGGGATTTATTCATGAAGGCAGACTGTCTCCCATCAGGACCTCTTTCCCATCAACACTGAGCTAGCTCTATACTTAACACTGCATTTTAGGCTAACTAATCGCATTCTTATCTGATAATTTATTAGTCTGTAACACAATCCATTTTAGAAAGTGCTAAATAAATATAGTGTAATCATTTTTTATAAATTTTCTGTTATTTCTGTTAAAGATTGTAGTTAGAGCTAATGAACATTTAGCTCTGTCATCTTCACACAAACTTTAAGTGCTACCAAATGTCATATTTTTTTCCCTAAGGTTAATGCCAATTGTTGACTATGCATGGAATGAAAGAATCCTGTATTTTCGTTCCAACAAGAGCTATTTAAAGCTAGATTCTAAGGAGCAACATAGCTTTCCTGATTTTACTTATCTGGGAGCTGTGTAAGTCGACATCAGAACCTTGCTAGGCTACACACTCCATGGCCCAAGAACCTCCCTTCTCAGAAAACAGAGCAGAAGGTCATCAGGAAGGAGACCAGGCATCAACCCCATCTTTGTCAGGCTTTTAGTCTTAGTGAAGATCAACACAAGTCATGTTGGTCTTGAACCCTGATAAGAGCCAATGTTGAGAAAAATCTTATTATTACTCTTTATTTATAATATTTTTTTATAAGCAGATGAGGTGACCACAGATATAAAGATATAGTATTAGTCCCACTAAGTTTGCCAATTTTAGGTTCACTTATCAGTGACTGGTCCATCGAGTGGAGAACGGTGAATGTGATGCCTAGTCTACGGGCTACATGCCCATGTGGGTCAGCTTTCTTACTTCCCAAACTAACCTAGGAAGGAGTCATGAGAACTGTACATATTAACTAAATATTAACCCAGATTGTATTCAGAGCCTGCTTCGTGTGAAGCAGGAGAGTTAACCTAGGAAAGAACCCACCCCACTCCAGGATGCGGCTCTGGAATTTTTCCTCAGTCCCTTATTCAGTCCTCTCCCTGCAGCTCTGGTAGTTCTCCCTTGTCCTTTACTTGGACTTCTCTCCATTTTAATTCCAAGCCTGAGACCCGAACAGGAGAAACAAGCCAAGGCCAGGAGACAAGATAGATGGGATAGGCCACCTTCTCCCCTCAGGGTGGAGTGAGAAACAAGCCAAGACGGGGAGGCAGGTTGAATAGGCTTAGGACACCCACCCCCACCCCCAAGAAAACAAAAGCCCACTATTCAACAGCTCTAGCCAGACTCTGAGCTGCCTGTACCTCTCTAAGTGTATACTTTTGCTTTAATAAAATTCATGCTTTCTTGCTTGCTTGCTATTTGTCGTGCCCTTGAATTCATTCTTGCAGCCTAAGACAAGACCCTGGTCATCGGAGCTTCAGGGTCAGGGTTCTTCTTTGGACTCCCACCCTGTCCAGCACCCCAGCAGCCCATGATGCTAGACACGGGGACTTCTAGTTAGCACACACCCAGACCATGGGGAACCCATGGGAAGATTCCTGCTGAGGTTACTAACTTCTTCCCTATGCCTTTAATGTTGCAAACCCACACTGCAAAAGGGAAAACAGAAAACTGAATTCCTCACACACTCGCAGGGGTGGAGGTCTCTCTCATTCTCTCTGTCTTTGAGAGGAGGCCACATATCTGTCTGTGGAGCATTATTCCTTCTCTAATACACTTCTTTTTTGTCACCAACTCTGGTTGCACTTGAGTTCTTTCCTGTACGCAGCCAAAGATCCTTTCTCTCTTGGGGTAGGACCTGAGTCCCTACTCAGGGAGATTCCCCTTGTCCTGTATCAAGACCACTTTGAAAAATTTCCTTTGGGGAAAACAAAATCCAGACAAATTATTGTTATGATTGTTTCTTGATGACTCCATCTTGCATGTGTCCTACTAATTCTAGATCAGCAGTGTTACGGTTATATAACAAGACCATCATTTCTTATTCATGCCTTCCTTCAACAATTATCTAATTGGTGCAAGGTACTGCTTTAAGATATATATATAGAAATGAGCAAGATAAAGACCCTGCACTCATTCCAGAAGGGGGATGCAGACAGCAATCATATATACACAAATGATAAAACTTTAGAGGAAAACAGAATAGGGTCATAAGAAAATGTTGAGAGCTGCTAGTGCTATAAGTAGGGTCGTCAAAGCGGCCTCTCCACCAAGCTGGCAATTGGACTAAGAGCCAAATGGTGAAATAGAATCTGACATGTCAAGTGGAAGAGGATTTCAGGCATAGAAAACTGCAATTGCACAAGCTCCCTGCCTGTGAGGAGCAGGGAGAAGGGCAATGCAGGTGACACAGAAGGAGAGAAGCAAAGACCCATGGGAAATGCTCCTCCATTGTGTAGAGCTTTGAGGACGTGGTAAGAATTGGGGATTATATGACAATGACAATAGGAAGCCTTGTGGGGAAGGGGTTACAGAAATGAATAATATGATTTGATGAACACTTTAAGGAAAATTTTTTTGGTTTCTGATTGGAGAATGGCCTTGGGTTTGGGGACAGAAATGAATGTGGCAGTTTGAAAGGTCATTTAGGAGACTTCTGATGCAGTAAAAGTGAGAGGTGATGGTGACATCACCAATGCAGTAAAGATGTTGAGAAGTCTTCTGATTTGGGAAGTTGTTTGAGACAGCACCAATAAGACTTCTTGATGGATTGTGTATGAATTTTAGAGAAACTGTACCCTACAGCATTAGCACCTGCTCTAGGCTTTAATGTACTCACTGAGTTGGTCACTGAGCTACTTCTATAGAGAAAAAACTTGACTTCTAGCAAGAAAAATGTATGTAAGAAAAATGTAGTGGTTGAGTTTTCTTGTTTTATATTGCCGTGTTAAGAAAAATTATACTTAGAGATCTCTGTATGAGCAGAGTGTTAGTTAATCTGTTTAACATAGCTTTCAAGCTCTTCTAAAATGAAATATACTAAAAATTTTCATCTGCTTCACTCCTGTGGCATTAAATGTAAATGCAAAACCGCCAGAACACATATGAGAACATATTTGATGCTCAGCATCTAATTCTTCTCTGGTTTCATCATAAAACCTAATCTTTAGATTCTGGGCCCATTAAAATGTTCTATCTTCATTTTCTCTGGAGCTTTTACTTTAGCAGTTAAATTCCCATTCTTCTTTGTACACAAAGCATATAGCTGTTAAAAATGGATTTTAAAATTGGCCATTTTCAGTGAGGCATTTGACTTACATCAGGATGTGAGAAGGTCACAGCTTGTCAAACATGCCAACTACTATTAATATTTTATTGATTCTCGTGAAAATCATTTTCAACTGTGCTAAGCATATATCTTATTGTGTTTCCTAAATCCAGACAGATCAGTTGAGAGCAGGGTATCATCATCCTGGTTCCCAAAAGAATTATTTTCACTTAATTGCACATTGGTGTATGGCCATCAATCAATATTCAGGGTGATTATAAGAAACAGTTCTCTGAAATCCACAGTATCATTTGCTTTCAGATTTAGTAAAAAAGTTTCTTTATTAAATCGCAAGCAATCTTTTTTATGAAGTGCTTACCAGAGAGATTCCTGTTTGATGAGAATATTAAAATTGCCTGTTAATTGTGCTTTTGTAAAATAAACTAGATTTTTTTTTACAATTGCAATGAATCCTGACTCAATTTTCCTTTTTGCATAAGCTGTTAAAGAAATTCCAAAGTATTTTGGGTTATGTACAAAATACTTCAATAGGTTATTATAGTATGCATGTTGGCATTTTTTCTCTTTTGCTTTTTTTTTTTTCTACTTGATCTCCTCGGATCTCAGTTTTCCTGTTCTAAAACTTGAAAGTTGGATTATGAAATATCCAAATATCTTCCCTTCTGTAACTGTGAATATTAAGATAGATGAAATATGCACTTCAGCTTCTAAAATAGGGAAAGGGTTTTTGCACCCCTCAAATTTCAGTATAGAAGTAGCTGCTTACTTTGCCTACATATAAAACCAGCTCTGCCTTCAGGATTGAAAACTCCAAGTCTTATTCTATCCTGTCAAGTCACAAAGTCACACTCATCAGAACTGGACTCTTCGAGCTACGTCTTTGAGTTCTTGAAACTTATGAGGTTATTTCAAGTGACCAAAGCTCTCTAGTAGTTTGTAACTTACACATAAGTCATTCAGTTTATAATTGAAACCCAGAAAATGAATAAAGAAAAAAACTTTATGGCATCAGTAACAAATTTCAGGAAAGTATTTTATTTTGGCCTGAACTATTGCCAACAGCCTCTGTCCTCTACTTTGTGAACCCAGAAAATCATAAAGTAAAATTGTTCCCCAGACTAGATACTGGCTCTCACCATGCCAAGCTACTACAAACACAAAAATAAACACACAGGAGATGTAAATGAGCAAAAATTTGAAGGAAATAACACTCTGTAAATCAACAAGGAGCTATAAAGTAATGCAGTATTTTTTAAAGCTTCTTTATGCTGTGCCTATGCCAAGAGCTCAAATCGTGTCTGGCTCCAAGCACTAGCTATATTTCACTATCATATATCTTCCACTTGGGATTTTTAAAGTGATTTGCAGACTAAAAAATGTTGGGAACGACAGCTTTTGAGTCTCTTAGTACTGTGGACAGAGTGGAAACTGAGAAACTGCAGGCAAACTGCCTCAAGTACTGCGTCCTCACTCCATGGTCTTATCTGGAGACTAATGATTATTTTAGACATCCCGAGGCTTTTTCCCCTGCACCTTGCAAGAGGAGAACCTATTAAATCTTATGCCTCAGAATTTCTTCCCAACTTGTGAACTCTGCCATTAAGCCAACTCTTTCTTTACCTGCTTGTGTCCTAGTCCCTACCTCCTTCCTAGGAAGGGGTTCGCTAAAAAGTTAATGCCACTGTGATTCATAGAAAGATTAAAAAAAAAAAAAACAGTTAATTTCTCAGGAAATAAATAAAATAAACATGCAAAATTTCAATTTTTGTTCTATATTGGTTTTTTATATTCCTTGTATGCCATCTTTTCTTACAGATTTTTTTCACATTCAAGTCCAATGTTTTCAATTCTTTCATTGCAATATCATTGCAAAAAGCAACGCCAAGTAGCAAAACTTGTAGTTGAAAACTACAACACAGATGCCTAATCATTGACTCTCCACTAATTTCTTTTAATTGCACTCTTTTGGTTAGATTCCCAAATACAAAGTAATAGAAGAAGATGGTTCACATTTTTTAAGATCTGCAAATGTGAGGAGATTGTGTGTGTGTGTGTGTCTGTGTGTGTGTGTGTGTGTGTGTGTGTGCGCGTGCACGCAGTGTATAAACTGGTTGACTAACACTGACTTTCAGAACTGCTCCTATAATCTCCACATGGAGATTACCCAGGTGGGCCTGGCCTAATTGCATGTGTCCTTTAAATGTGGGTCTAGAAGTCAGAGGTTGGAGGGGGTCAGGGATTTACATTTTTTCATCAATTCTTTCTACATGAGAATCCAAAAGAGAGGGGAAAATTTTTAGGAAAAACCTAGGCTCTCAATAAACTAAATTCAGGGAGGTTTGTTTTTAATCATTTCTGTCTGAAACTTCAGAGTTTCTATCACATAGAAAAATCTACAATTTAGATCAATAATATTTTTGCATTGCTAATAAATACCTAATTAATAAAGTATAAGAGTAAAAATTGAGCAAATCATTATTAATGTAAATAACCCAAGCAAGGTTCTAAAAAAAATCTGAACTTTCATTAAGCTTACAAAATGTCCTAAGTTTAATTCTAAGTCACTTAGCAGCTTAAAAAGAAAATCCATGTATTAGCTGTCAGTTTTGTAGATCAGAAGTCTGAAATGGCGTGGCTACGTTCTCTGCCCAGAGAATCACAAGACTGAAATCAAGCTGTGTGCTGAACTTAATTCTCATCTGCAGGTTCTGAGGAAAATTCCTCTTCCAAGCTCATTCTTATCATTGGCAGAATTCAGTTCCTTCTGTTTGTAGGACTGAGATCCCTGTTTTCTTGCTGGCTCTTCGTCAGGGACTGCTTTCAGCAACGAGAGGCCATTCACATTCTGTGCCATATGACCCCCCCTATCTCTATCTTCAAGTTAGAAATGGCACATTTACTTCTCTGGCCCTCTTCAAGTCTCTGACCCTCTCCATCTCTACCTTCTAGACCCACATTTAAAGAACACATGCAATTAGGCTAGGCCCGCGTGGATAATCTTCATAACTTAAGGTCAATTGATTTGAGACCTTAATTACACCTGCAAAATCCATTTTGTCTTTTAACATAATATAATCTTGAAACTGAAAACCATCATATTCATAATCGTAGGCATTATAAAGGGTGTATACATCAGGAAGCAGGAATCTTGGGTGCCATTGCCGAATACTCCCAATCTCACATGCTAACTAATAATATGATGAATTCCACAATATAATATTTAATGAATGGGAAATTATTAATGAAAATTGTATGCAATATCATTAGTAATGTGACAAAAGTTATGGGTAATTTAGAAACTACCCAAATAGATCTTTGGTTCATATTCTCTGGTTGTGGTTCAAAACTAATTATAATAGAACCAGTATTACTAAATTACTATCTGTATGCAGAAAAATGTTGACCCATTTTTATCGTTCTTCTTGAGTTAAAGGCAAAAGTCAAGACTTGAAAGAAACTTTGGAATTGCCATCCAAGGTAGATGGAGAAGTAACAATCACACATTAAAATCTGCCTGGGTCAAAGAAAGCCTTAATATTGTAGGCTGCAGATAAAAACACCAACATAGCAGGTCTTACTTAACAACCATTGGTTGCTTGCCAAAAATGTTGTACATAAACTAGAGCAGGCAAACTATGTGCTTTGAGATTACACACATTTCTTTCTCTTTTTTATTAATTTAATTGGGGTGACATTGGTTAATAAAATTATACAGGTTTCAAGTGTACAATTCAACAGGACATCATATGTATATTGTATTGTGTGTTCACACTCAAAATTAAATCTCTTTCTGTCACCATATATTTGAACTTCTTTACCCTTATCTATCTCCCTGCCTCACCACTAAGTTGAGAACTATATAATATATAAAGTTGAGAACTCTATAATGTCACTCATATGTGGGATATAAAACTGAAAGCAACAAATGAACAGGACAAACAAAGACTCATGGACATGGACAACAGTTTAGCGATTACACCCATTTCTTAAATAATAACTGCTGCTAAAAAATTTCATCAGTTTATCAGGAGAAGTTCCTAAAATCAGAGTATAGATAGCAACGGTTGTGATGCAGAGAGAAGTTCAGACGAAATTTTGTTAACTTAAAAGCCACTCACGTTACTCCATTGCTCAATTTCTAGCTCCAAGATTTAAGGACACATTTTCTTAAGAGATAATATAAAGTAGCAGGTGACTTCAAATAAATTAGAAAAAAAATCTATTTAAAAAGTAAGAATAACACTGTTTCTTTATATTCAGGAAACAGTTCTTCCAACATTGCACAAAAATTCTGTGTGCTGAATTGGATCACTGGAATAACGGCAAAACACTGATTACATCTGAGTCTAGACTGTGAAGAGAAGTTAACTCTTCAGTATAGTCAACTATAATCAGAGAAGGAAACTTACGTACTTGGTGGTGATATCCCAATCCAGAAATATCCTATTCTGGAAGAAATAGTTGCTATAGATCTTGTCCCAAAACTGACCTCAAATCAAAATATTTTGTATTGCAAAATACATAATATAATGAACTCAAGAGAAATCTACAGCAAACATTGCTAAAAAGTCTAAATCCTGGATTTCAACATCACATTCTAAAAATAGACCTAGTGAACACTTTTAAGTAAAATGTCAAATTTCGTTTAATCATCTTTGACTAGAAGGCAAAATGGTGTACCTCTAGCTATAAATTTCATATTTTTGGTTACCAAGCTCTATTTTTTCAGTTTTTTTTTTTAATGTCTAAGTTGGCCACATCATGGATTTCTAGTCATGAAAATAAAATTTTTAGTGAAAGATTGCACTGATGTTTGAGTTACTGGTTAAGCATGCTCCTCCTCACATCATATTTCGTGACAACCAGCAATACTCAATGCCTGCATTCAACCTAATTATCTGCAGAGGAATGTATAAAGTAAAGCCAGTATTGTCTTGTGAATTGGAAAAATCACACCGTTTTCCTCACTATCTCTACTCACCAGTCATTCTCAGTACTTCGCTTTTAGTCACCAAACGTGTAGTTTTTTTTTTCCTCACACCAACCATTTTTTCAATTCTCTGCAGATACTAGGTGGGCATCTTACACTGTAAAACAATTCTAACACCATCTACCTGGAGATGGCTTTAGGTCCCACAGGTTAAGGGCTCAGTCCTACAAGACTGCCCAACCCCCTACTTCAGGTGCCAATTGCATGCAAGTCCAGGGTGCTACCTGTACTCTGACAGACTAACTATTAATTAGAAGTTCCCACCACCTTTTCCTTGGGTACATTAACTTTTTAGGATGGCTCACAGAACTCAGGAAAGTACTTTACTATTTATTATCCACTTATTATAAAGGGATAATAAAGCAACAGCCAGATGGGAGAGATGGGGGAAGGGGCTTCCATGTTCTCTCTGGGTTCTCCATCCTCCTGGCACCTCCAGGTATTCAGCAATCTGGAAGCAATCTGAACCTTGTCCTTTTAGGTTTTGAAGGAGGTTTCTCTACATAGGAATGATTTATTAAATCCTTGGCCATAGGTGATTAAACTGATTTCCAGACCCTCCCCCTCTTAGGAAGAGAGAATTGTGGCTAAAGTTCCAACCCTCTAATCATGTGGTTGGTTTCCCCTTGCAAACAGCCCCCATCCTGAGGCTATTCAGCGGCCCCTGTCATCTCATTGGCATACAAAAAGGTACTTAACACTTCAGGTTCCAAGGGTTTTAATCACCTTGTAATCACCTTGGCTAAAGACTAGAACATTTATTTCCTATTATATCACAACATCACACCTTGGCTTTTTAAAACTTATAACACAGTTCAATTTTTATCTACTATTACCAATTTGTATGTGGAAACACAGAAAATTGTGTTTTTCTAAATCTGCTTTGCATTAGGTTTCATCCGTGAATTAAAGAAAAGTAACTTTAGCGCCCGAAGAACTTTCAAGAAGAAATTAATTTGTGAGTAATGCAGTCATGGCTATGTTAAGAAAAATTTTTTCATGTATTCATAAAATCGCTATAAATATTAAGGACATGGAGGAACAGCTATTTCCCTCAAAAACCTGGATTAAACTGCATTAAAATGGGTTTAAATATAATTAAACATTAATGTTTGTATCAGAGTCTAATGTTAATTTGAACATATAGGTTTCAAAAATCCTTTATAACATACATTATAAATATATGTACACATTTATATTGCATTACCTGTGTGGTAGGAAACACAGATAAAACTTGTTGAAATAAATATAAAATTTCTCAAGTTTTAGAAAAGTTTGCCTTAATCTTAAAGCTAAAATAGTTTGTGATTGAATTTTCCCTTGAATCCTTGAACAAAGGACAGAAAAATTAGAAAATAAAGAATCAAAGAACTAGGTAAGAACATTATATGGTATTCTCTTCATTTAAATGATTAGTGCAATTGTAGGATTGTAAAATGTTCTCAGTTCATCTTTTCCACAATAGGTTTAATTTTTCTAATTACTGTCCTCTAACTTTAAAATTAAGCATCTTGCTACACTTGACCTCAGTTGGGTGCCCAACTATTTTAAAAGGCTATTCAAGAAAAATAAGTTTTTAAATACTTCATGTGTCACATCTATTTAAATATGAGTCTTTAAAATAGATTCTGACCAAAATTTCAGAGTTAACAACCTTTTCCTAAATATGCATGTAAAAGTAGCAAAGACTATAGACTAGTGGTTACCAGAGGGTAGGGGGTGGGAGTAAGGGGGAAGTAGATGGGGTAAAACAGGTCAAATATGTGGTGACAGAAAGAAATCTAACTATAGGAGATGAACACACAGTGTAAATATATATATGTGTGTGTGTGTATATATATATATAGATATATATATATATATGTACGTATATATATATATATCTATCTATATATATATATCTTACTGTTAACATGTACAGATGAAATTTATTGGATTTCATTAACCAATGTCACCATAAAAATAAATTAATTTAATTAAATTAATTTAATTAAATGAATAAAAATAAATAAATAAAAGATAAATTTAAAAATATTTTTTTAAAAAGTGGCAGGTTTGTGAAAATGGCTTCAGAACTAATGTGATTTCAGTCAGAACTTCAAAGAAGAACTCAGAGTGAGACGTTCTACTCATTTAATTTAGTATGAGAAGCATATACAAAGACCACACAGAGCGAATTATTGGATATTCTGAAATGACCCTTCTTATAAAAACGTCAGCTGAATTTAAAAAGGAAAAGTCATTAAGTCATGTGAAATGATGTTGACAGGCATCCTATGGTGCAGCAGCAAAATTCCTAGCCATGTGCATAAATATACTGCTGAGTTACCTAAAAGTCCTCTGAGCGTGGATTCTGTTAGCACCCCAAATGGTGAAGGACAGGTCATTACGGGGAGAAGTTAGGAACTTTTCTCTTTTTACCTCCCTTTCCAGAGCTCTATTAAACTTGGATTCCAGCCCTCCCTGCCCTTTGCTTCTCAGTGGCCTTGATCGGGCCTGCCACCACTCAGCTTTGTAAAACAGAAAGGTCTCTCTTAATAACAGCTCATGTTTGCTTATGTGAGATTAATTACATTTTATTGCAAAAGAGCATTTAATTAATATGGATATGAATGTATATTTTTCATCAGAATATTTATATTTTTTCCCTATTGAAGTAATATTGGCTTCAGCAACTACTAAATCTAATCTAATTTTTGTGATAACTATGAGAAGGGTGGAGTACGGAGGGAGATCCCTGAGACCTCTGGACCACAAAAAGTCCTGATGCCCTAGGGCAACAAGTGGACCTGGCTGTTATTGCTGAAAATTTATCATGAGATATAAGGTGTTGTATTCCTCTATTATCAATGCCCCCAAGTCCTACAGCTGTCCTGACTCTCCCACTAGACTCCCAGACTCTTCTTCACTTTCTGGAAAGTTCTGCTCTCCTCTAATCACCCCCTATCACCAGCACATACATATTCTCTTTTCCATTTGAAATTACTGTAGTTTAGTTAGTCTTTAATTATATTTTCCACCATAATATCTCTATTATGATGGCTTGGAACACAGCCCTGTGCCTCTGATATTTATGGTTCCCATTTAGCTCTGCCTCTTCGGAAGAGTCCCAGTTTCAAAATTCTGTCCTATTGTCCCTGTAAATGGACTCACATTTATCAAACCATCTGTCCTGGATTTTAGTTTCTAAAATATTGCCTTAGCACTCTTGGTTGTAACTGGAAATGCTTTTTTTTTTTTCCTCAAGGAAATAATATTATAAATGTTAGGCAAGGCCCAAGGCTCATTTAACCCTAGTTGAATATAGTACAGTTAATATTAATAAATTATTTGTCATTAATCTACAAGCCTACACTGATTTTATGGTGGATAAATGTTTAGAGGACATCTCAGCATTTGGGCTAGAGGGGGTGATGAGCTAACTAACACCAAAGGAGAGCAGGTAATGTTGGAAAACACACAAATAACTCATAGCAGTTGTATATATGTGAGTTTGGCTTTTATAGATTGTAAGAAACAAAGCTATATCCAGTTCCTGCCAAGTAATGAAAGTTTATTATACAGATCATCAGAGAAGTAAGTAAAATATAAAAGAATCCAAGTAACCAGACAGCTGAAGCCATGGGGAAAAAATCTGAAGTGACCTGGAGAACAGAACAAGGGCACGGTGTCTCTGTGGACACAGTGACAGCTGCAGAGGGCTGGGTGTCTCTTTCTGCCTCTGCAGTGCTGCTCTGCTTTTAGGTGACTCAGCTATTCCCTGTTTGCTCTTTCAACTTATCACCACTTGACTCTCATGCTATCTGTATTAAAAATGCCCAAGTGAGAGAATGTTATTGCTTTGGACAGTCTTCATCTAATGCAACGAGAACCACATCAGGGTTGCTGTCCACTAAATAACAGCCGCTTTGGGGAATTCCACCAATTCTTAATCCGTTCATTTGTGGTGAGGACGCTGACTTAGGGTGTTCGTATGCCCTGGTTTATCCTGGTTTGTCCTTGATGGTTCCAATTTATACTTGCTTTCCTGTTGTAATGGCACCCCTTCATTCTCAAAAATGTTTGATTTGTAATACAATTTACATGGTTGATTTATGCAGAATCACATTGTATCATAGTATGAGATTTGTAGGTTGGAAAATGCCTGAAGGAGGGGAAGTACTGCCATTCACCCCAACCATCTGTCCAATTCAGTCTGATATTGCCTCAGCAAAGGCCAATCAATTAAATTGCTAGGTTATGAGACTATTTCTACCAGTAACACACAACTCATCAGTTCTAGATGCATATAATGTTACATTGATTCATTCAAAATATTTTTCATGGAGCACCTTTATATCCCACGCACTAGCCTAGCACTGCAGCTTCAATAGTTTATATCCCACGCACTAGCCTAGCACTGCAGCTTCAATAGTCAACAAAAAATTTAAAGAATTCTTACTCTTGTGGTGCTTACATACTGGTTGCATATTTTCCTACTCATAGCAAATATTTATTGAATACTTCTATATGATGGGCACTGTTGTCCTCATACTACATATATTATTTCATTGTGTCCTCAAAATAACTGCACAGAGTGGGTCCTATTATTGCTGACATTATCACCATCATCATCATCATCATTGACAGAACCACAGAGAAGTTTAGAAACAAGTCAAGATGAGGCAGCTAGTGAGTGGTAGACCTGAGATCTGAACCCAGACAGTCTAGTTCTCAGTCCCTGCTCAGAACCACTATTACACCATTTCCTTGTGCAGCAGGAACTGCGTTCTTCCTCTTGAGAACTTTTAGAAATTGTAAAAGAATTCCAGGGTGGTAAAAACCCAAGGGGGTCAGCACTACTTAAATTTCAAAGAAAATTTGAACTGGAATATGAATAAATTACTATTACCCTTCTCTTATCAGTTTTTAGCATTAATCAGGCACAAGTTAATAGAATTTTGTCTACTTAGTGGAGACGACCTCACAGATAAATTGCCTATCAGTGTCACATGCTCAGAGGTTGCATTTCTCTTAGATTACATGCACATGCTCAGTCATTGTTTTCCAAGTCATTATTCCATCAGCATGGCTGAGTTCTAAAGCTTTTTCCAGACTTAGGCACACTTTGCTAAATCCAACTTTCCAGCCTATGAACACTTAAACTATTGTCTTTTAACCAGGTCACCAGCCTAGTTGCCACTTTTCTTAAAAAATCAATTAATTAAAAAAATATGCAGATATTCTTATTCTTATATTCTTTCCTCAGTGTAATTGCTGGTTGTCTACAAGAAGATTATCAGGGCTTCATGCCAGAATGCAAGATTAGATTGTTATTTATGACATGAATGAATTTTTGAGAATATCCTGCTAAGTGAAATTGATCAGATAGAGAAAGTCAGGAGCCAAACGATTTCAGTCATAGATTTAGGTGGGATATAAAAATGAAAGTAGCAAACAAACAAGACAAACAAACAAAAACTCACAGACATGGACAAGAGTATAGTCGTTATCCAAGGGAAAGAGGGGAGGAGGATCTAGATAAGGGTATAGGGGGGCAAATAAATGGTGACGGAAGATTTGGCTTGCGTGGTGAACACACAATGCTATATACAGATGATGTATTATAGAACTGTACACTTGAAATCTATGTAATTTTATTAACCAATGTCACCCCCAATAAATTTAATTTTAAAAAAATCACTAATACGACTTGCCACATTAACAGAATTAAGGAGAAAGTTTTATGATCCTTGTAATAATTACCAACTGAAAAAGCAACTGAAAATTCAACATTCACAATAAAAATCTCACAAAACTAAGAATAGAAGGAAGCTGCCTCGATTTGATACACAATATCTATGTAAAACCTTTAGTTAACTTCTATAATGATGAATTAAAGAACTTTTTGCCCTAAAATTAGAAACATGTTAAGAATGACTGCTCTTACCCCATCTTATTAACATTGCAATGAATGTCCTAGCAAAGCAATAAGGTAACAAAAGGAAATGAGCATATTGACTTATAAAGAAGTACACTGACCCTATTCCAAAATAATTGTTTATGTAGGAAGTCCTCAAGAATCTATAAAATTATTCTAATTATTTTTGTAATTTAACACGATGTAGAATACAAGGTCAATTAAAAAATATGATAGCAAGTCAATTAAAATTTCAATTGCAGAATAGATATGGATATGTAGTGTAGCATGGGGAAGATGGTTAATAATGTTGTAGTAAATAAGTAAGGGGGAAGAAGGGTACTAGATTTAGTGAGGTGATCTTTTTGTGAGTTATGTGGACCTCTGATCACTCTGATGTACAGCTGAAACTGGTATATTATTGTATGCCAACTATAATTGAAAAAAAAACTTCATTGAATTTTACAATGTAAATACAAGCAACTAATTGTCAGTCTATTTCAATAAACCCAGAAAAAAATCATCACTTTTAATTTAATGAAATGAACTACTCTATTTGCAGGAAGTTAGCCAGAAAGAAAAAGAAAATTCAATTATAGTTTTATAAATTGGCAATCAAAATTAGAAAATCAATTTACAAAATAATAATACTTAGAATAGCAAAAAAATGCTTAGGAATTTTTATTAATATGTAAGAAATCTACACTTAATATTATTTTTAAAAGAGAGAAATTAAAATAGCTTAAATAGAGATGAACTATGTTAATGAATTGGGAGACTTAATATTGTTAAGATATCAATTATCTCTGCACTACCAGAGGCAATTAGATAGAGTTTTATTGTTAAAGAAGACTCAAAGGACTCAAAATAGCAATGCTTACAAACCTAGAGTTTATTGTAGAAAAAGAATTAATACAACAACCACTTTAAGGGGCTTTCAACTACTTTAAGCATTTAGAGAGGCCAAGTGCAGGTCCAGTTGTCCTCCCTCTGTAAGGTTCATAGGGAGACACACTTTCTCTTTTGGATAAGAAACTACCAAAACATGCTGGGAATACCTCAGCACCGAAGAGCCTGAGATTGAATCTCAGCTGGGATTTTTTATACCCTGCTGGTCACGTAGGCATTTCTGCTATGTAAACAGCCCCAATAGTAGAGCTCTCCAGAGACCAGATGCAAATCATCTAGCTAACTATTATCAATAAAAAAAATGCTGAAAAACAACCACTCTGAAATTTCTTGGTCATGACTAAAAACCAAAACTATTCATCAGTATGTTTTATGCCTCAAACAGAAGTCAGTGCAATGCAGGCACTTTAGCAAAACAACTCAGGGCCAATGAAGAGCTCCTGGAATTAACCTTCGTGGCAAAATCCCTCAACAGAGATAGAATCAACACCCCCTCTATCAAAATCCTAGTAGACATTTTTGTTGAAATTGAGACATATTCCAAAACATATACAGAGACTCAAGCAATCTAAAAAAATAAATATTGGAAAAAAAAGAACAAAGTTAGAGGACTCACATTGTCTGATTGTAAGACTTACTATAAAGGTACAATAAGTGAGACAGTGTGGAGTTGACATAGATATAGATGGCTAGATCAGTGCAATAGAATGGAGTCTAGAATTGGTCCTCACAAATACAATTAATTGATTCTTGACAAAGGTACCAAAGTAATTCATACTTCTCCCTATCTGTCTCGCTAGGTAAAACTAAAAATTCTTTTAAAACAAACTAAAGGGAACCAAAATTTTGCTACCCAGAAGCTGCTTTTGGAATATTAATTTTAAAACTCAGAAAAAACCTTTGACCCTAGCCTTTTCTTGCCCAAGAGATTCAAACAGAAAAATCTGCTTTAGGAAGGGAGCCTTGACTTAATTACCTTAAGAATCTTCACCCTAGCATTAGTCTGGAAAACTCCAAACCTGTTAGCTAGATGCTCCCACCCCCAAACCCCCATCCCTTGTTGCATTGTTTCTGAGTTGTGTAGCAAAAATTTTCCTGCCACTTGTGTTCCGCTCTTCTTCATCTACCTGTAAATCGCCCATTTTCACTTCTGAAATCTAAGACCTCATTCCCCACCTTTTATATCTTGTCCAAAAATCTCTTATGTACCCAATGTTGCCACATTCACGTTGTCATTTTCATACTTATGTGAAATTCCTCATACGTATGTATTAAACCTTTGGATTTTCTCCTGTTAATCTGTCTCTGTTAATTTGATTATTAGCCCAGCTAGAAGAACTTAAAAGGTGGAAAAGTGTTAATTATTTTTAGCCCCAACAAAGCAAAGCAAAACAAAACAAAACAATACATAAGAATCTGAACAAACGTTGGTTAATTCTCTGGGCTTTACTTTGCCTAACGTATACCACAGCAGGTGATACAGAAGCCAGCAAACCTGGAAATGCCAACAGGAACAGACAAAAACTCCTTCCTAAAATGTCTGTTCTCGCTAGACAGAAGATTGTGAAGAGGTAGTCTATCCTCTGTTAATTTTTTTTTTAGCCTATTTTCTAGCCTATTATTTAGCTGCTGTTCAAATATGGCAATCTTCTACCCTCACCTAATTATAACGAGGTACACATACACACCACCCAAACCCACTTGGGTGGTATCAAAGAGGGCTGAGGTCTGGCACTTTTAATTAAAACAATGAGCAGAGCATCAGGGACTCACGTGACTATAAGACTCTAATAATTATATTATTAAAGTCCCAGAAGGAAGGGAGAAAGAAGATAGGGCTAAAAAGTCTTAGAAGAAGTAATGGCTAAAATTCTCCAAGTTTGCCTACTCTTTATTTCCCTTAGTAATTTTTAGCTGACATCTTTCTTCCTCCAACATTTCATTAAACAAAAAATATATATATATTATATATATATTTTATATTTATATATATATATTTTTATATATATATATATTTTTTTAATGAAATGTTGGAGGAAGAAAGATGTCAGCTAAATGCCTTAACATGAGAATTTATTGTGTTAAGGTATTGAAACTGGGTAATTCTTTTCTCTTCTCAGTATTCCAATTTTAATGTGATTATGATTTTAATAAAAATTAATTTGTAATAATTTTCTTTTAAAAACTAATCTCAACTCCTACTACTATAAACCATATAAAAAATAACAATTCAAATTACAAAGCTTTTATAAAAAAATAGGAGAATATCTTTATACCCTTTAGGTAGGTAAAAATTTATTTGGCTCAAAGAAACATGAGTGCAAAAAATACTATCTATAAAAGAAAAAGTGATAAGTTAGAATTCATCAAAATTAAAAAACTCTGCTCTTCGAGAGACACCATTAAGAAAATGAAAATGTAAGTCACACAATAGGAGAAAAAATTTTCAAAACATATCTGATCAAACATTCTTATTTGGAATCTATAAAAGACACTTACTATTCAATAAAAAAAAAGATAGCTGACCAAAAACATAAACAAATGTGAATAAATACTTCATAAAAGAAGATGTTCAAATGTGTATAAGCACAAGAAACAATTCTCAACCTCATTTGTAATCAGAGAAACACATATAAAATAGTATAAGATACAACTTCACATCCACCAGAACAGATAAAATTCAAGACTGACATCACTGGGCATTGGTGAAGATGTGAACCAAATAGTGGGAGAAAGTGCAGACTCCACACAGACAATGGCCCTGTTGGGGAATTGATTTTTTTTATTAACATGATTATGAAATGACATCGAACAAAACGACATTATTAAAGGTCCTACTGTATAGTAACAACTTTAATCCTCACAGCAGCCTGTGGTACAATTATTATACCATTATTGTAATTGAGAAACTGGACAAGTTAAGAAATGCACCCAAGGACTACTCAACTAGAAAGAGGTGAGGCTGATATGACATCAAGACTCAGATATCCCTATTAGCAAACTGATAAAGTTCTTATATTCCAATGAAAAATTCATTCAAATTATGTCGTCTGGAGATGAGCCAGCACTAACATCAAGTGTACCTGTGTCTGATTTGTGCGAGGTCACTTGTACCTGTTGGGTCTTCTTTAGCAGTAGGATTGCCCTGGGGGACCTCTTCCAGGAATTGAGGAAGTGTTTCTTCTCCAACATCTGATCTTGTTACCATCACACTGTCACCCTCTCAGAAAGATGCAAAGCAGTTCACTCCTGGCTGCACTCTCAAGTCCCCTGCCTCAGCTAAATTTTCCTGTTCTGAAAATAAAGCAGCTGCTAATGCCTTGTTGGGAATTGAGAGACAAATCTCATTTTGCCTCCCCAAAGCGAAGTCTGGCTGGAAAAATTTTTTTCTTAACTGAGGTATTTTCACCTGATTAAATAAAAATTTAAAGTTTGTCTCTTCTCAGCTAATTTTCCTAACTCTAACCTGTTAGTTATTCATTGAAAACCAGCCAGAAACTACACTTATTTTAACTCTCTGGAGCCTTTCCTCTGTTTCCAAATTTAAAAAAAAAATTACATTAAACTAATGATCGTCTTTTGTCCAACAGTCTTAGTGGAAGAGCTAGTCCCTTTGTGGAGTTCACTGTGGACCTCAGCTTTATAAAGAGAAACAAAGTTGACAAATGTAGGTTCAAAATCTAGCACCATCACTTATTCTTATGTGATGTTAGGCCAAATATCTAATTACATCCTTGAGTCTCATTATCTTCATCTACAAAATGAATATTACTTAATATTTACCTCATCAAACTGTAGTAGGGCTTCTAGGAGTTAAACCATATATGGTGCTTATCACAAGTCTGCCATAAAATATATGTATTCAAAAACATTAATACCTCTCCCCATTCAACCTTTATCCATGCACTGTCAATATAAATTTCTTGTGTTTCCAGTCCAAAGCCATCACTTAATCCAACCTTAGGGTTTTTTCGGGAAATATTCTTTTTGGGAAGCCTTTAAACATTAATAGAATATTTAAACTAATATGGCTTCCTTTCAAATCCAAACCAATAGTGATAGCATGGAAATCAATTTGGTAGGTAACATGAAACTATAGAAAAAGCTAATACGCTCAGGGCTGGACTTAGAAACCCTAAAGGATTCCATCAAATCTAATTAGGGGCTGAATCTGACTAGAATTCAGCATAGATAAATAAATCTAGAGCACAAATCCAAAAATATAGCAGCACACACAAATATTTGAGGATTTAATTTTCAACAAGTCATAAGGATCAACAATCTACGTGTTCTTTTTTGCACATAAAAATATGTTCTTAAGGTGTATGGTCTACTTTAATTCATCTTCAAAATGTGGAGCTTGCCCAAAATTATTCTACTTTACTGCATTACTGGGTATAAAGTACCAGAATAAGGGTGGTTATCCTGTTTTACCCTGAGCTAGTCACAACACACTTAGATGTAGTTGGGGGTATTACCATGAATGAGATTTTGAAATGCTAGAATAAGTGCTAAAAAGAGCATCTAAGAAGGTGAGAGGATTCAATGCAATAGCATATGAGCTGTGGTCAAATTCCCAGCAGAGAGGAAGCTTTGTGTGGAATGTCATAATTGACCTTTTCATTACAACAAAGAGAAATTAGATTTGTTTTTTCTATGTGCCCCAAGGAGCAACACAAAAAACAATGAGTATTATTTTTTTGGAGCCAGATTTTATTTCAATCTAAGGAAAAACTTCTTAATAATTATATCTATTATTAAATTGAACAGATTACCTTATAAAAAAGTTCAAGGGGTCAAATATGTGGTGACAGAAGTCTAACTATAAGTGGTAAACATACAATGATTATATATATATATATATGTATATATATATATATATGCCTTACTGCTAAATCGCACACCTGAAACTTAATTGATTTCATTAACCAATGTTGCCAAAATAAATTAATTAATTTAAAAAACAAAGCAGAAAGTTTCAATCACTGGTTGTTTGAGAACAAAAGCAGGAGGGTTTTATCTCATCAGAAAATGACCTCCAGCGTGCTTTCCAACTAGAATTTCTTTCAGCTCCTTTATCCAAAATTGCCTGTAAACATGTACTCTGGAAGTAAATTCGGAGTAGGAGGAGAGTGTGGGATTGTGTGATATGTTCTAAATGAGACCCCCCCCTACACCATACATAGGCCTGTACTCTATTCTCAAATTAAAGATGATTAATGAGACTGCAAGACCTAGAAGTCTTATATTTTTACTTATAACTCTGCTTAGGATTTAGTAAGTTAATAAATATTATGTCCCTCACAGGCATAACTTCTTCTTCCCCAAACTCACACCTTCCTTCCCTCCTTTTATTCACCAGCCACTGCACTTCCTCTATCATTTCATCTGTCTCCTTCTGTAGCCTCAGTCTCATCAACTCTGACTGTCATATATTTGAGTGGTAACAAGCTCAGAGCTGAACAAAATGGTGGCAACTCAGAGACTTTTCTTTCTGGCAGAGTTTATCTGCTTCAGCCAGTTTTTTTTCTATCTTCCTATCTTAGCTCATGACATAAAATTCACTGCGTTTGCCAATCTGCCCTGCACCTTCTCACTTGAAATCTATTTATTGTTATATCTAGAGAATTGCCTAGGAAAGGAATATTTCTTGATGCATGTATAGAGCTGGGGCCTATTATAAAACAAATGGAACCAGCGGGGAAATTACTTTTGTTTTGGCTGTGTTAGAGATGCACATTTGTGTTTTATGTATCCTTTCAAGCTCAGCCTCCTTCTACCTTATAATTAATATTCCAGAGTCTTGATCGCAGAGTGTGTACCTGTCACAAGAAAACTGTGCCAGTCTTTCTTTTGATATTTTTTTGTTCACATGCCAAACTCTGCTGTGCAGCCTTCCCAGAGGAATTCTATTTCAACTCTAAAAAGTTGTTAACATAAGGCTAAGCCTGTACTGTGACCTTATTATGACAGCTTGTTCAAAACTGCAAAAGACAAAGGACAAAAAAAGTTTAGAAATTGTGTTTGTTACATACACACATGGTCTCTACAATATGCTAATGTCGGAAATGGTGGAGGTTACATTTCTAGAAGAAAAACAGGAGACGTGAACTATTTCTTATTTCTTTCAGTCATTTCAATAGTCACCAGCTCTCCAGAATCCCCCCAAATCTGACTGTTAAAATGCAGGGGTAGAACTCGTCAGATAAAATCCTGTGGCAACTACTGAGAAGGATCCTATAGAAATCTTTAATTATTTAATTCCAATTATTTAACCTCTTAAGTTATTCTAAGTGTTAGTATGGAATTCCTTTCACCTAAGGAGGTGAAAAAAATGCTTATGTGATTCTATCATGTAGGGTGCCTTGAAGTATTCAACAGTAGGCATAGAGTATGTATATAATGTAATCTTAAAATAGGAAAGCAGAATCTAGAATAACATGAAAACATTTACTAAAAATATACAATTTATATAATGTTACTTAATGTAGTGGCAAATTAGAAACAATCAAAATATCCAACAATGGGAAGATGATTATGTAAATGCTGGTATATTCATCTCATAGAATGTTATACGGTTGCTAAAAATAACATTAAAAAGTTTATAATACCACAAGGACACAATTATGACATAATGAAAAAGTAGGACTAAAATGCTGCAAATAAAATATGATCACAATGTTATAAATAAAGGTCATAGAAGAAAAGTTTTCAGATGAACTACAGATACTTTTAGTCTCCTTTGTCCCCTAATATTTCCAGTTATTGTTTAATGATTGTACATTTTTACAATGTAACATTATAAAATATTTGTAAAACCATATTTGAAGAGTAATTTGTCAAAATATATTAATTGTGAAAATGCCTGTGTCCTACCACCCAGTAATTCCATTCTTAGGGATATGGCAGCAGAAAGAAATGTTCACACTGTGTACAAGGTCACAACTACAAAAATGTTCAATGTTGCATCAACTAACAGCAAGAAACAAAGAATAAACTGTGTTTAAAAAAAAAACAGTAAAATTAAATGAACCAGAGCTGTAGAGGTCAAAATAGGTAAATCTCAGAAGCATAATGGTGACCAAAAAAAAAAATAATCAAGTCAAAGAAAATACGTATAGTATAACATTTTTATAAAGTTTAAAATATCCTAAGAAGTACTATATATTATTTATGTATGCTTATATCTGTAGCAACAGTGAACAATAAAGAAATGCATAAATAGAGTATATCACACTCAAAATAGTACAAAACCTTTAGGAAGAGAGAGGAGAGATTTACTTTAATATTTTCACAGCACAAAATCTTAACCAAAATGTCACTAGCACAGCACAGTAATTGCTACCCATGCTATTTTCATTGTGCTGGTTTGTTCTCTTTTTCCTCAACAGAGTATAATACCACCTAGAACTGGGATGAGTATAGTGTCAAAGTTATTATAAGAACTTTTTTAAAAATCAGCAAACTTCTCTAAATATGAAGAGTAAAAGAATCCTGAAAAATTGCTTCCTTAGAAGGTGAGAAAGTAATTCTGGAAAGTCAGTATATTTTCCAAGGAAAAGAAAACAGAAAAAACCAATAGTATAAAGATGAAAATAGAATGCTAAAGAATATTTATTTTAAATATACAGAGTATTACCAATAGTCAATAAAATATGAATACAAATTGGCTGACTGAACATTATTATCTATCATCTAGATATGAAAATGTGAAAAATATACAATAATGTTTTTTTGAATATAGAATCTTTCATGTTAATCTAGATTCTGACTTCTCAGGAGCATCAGAAGTCTTTCCTATCTCACATTTATGTCTGTGCTTCCTAGTTTTACATCAGCCAGAGAACATAAATAATTACTCATTGTTAAGAAAGTAACATACTTGCCATTATGCAGTAAAAATATATATGTTCTTTAAAAAAAAACTCTAAAAATGCAGATATGCCAATGTTTTTTGTTTCAAGAGTTAATTTATAGCCAATGACTTGCAAGAAAATAGCTCATTTGAATGGAAAAAATGATATACTAACATATTATGTTCATGTTTTTTTTGTTGTTGTTGTTTGCTACTGTTGTTGTTCTTGTTTTGTTTTGTTTTTACTGATGCCTATTTTGACTGGGTCCATCAGATACAGTGAACTGAAACCTCAGGACATGGATTGCTTTAATGATATTCAAAATTTTGTTTCTGTTCTTCTAGAGCATAATAATTTAAATATGCACAATGTTTCACATATCAATACTTGGAACCCTCTTGAGAAGTGGCATTAGGCAAATTTCAAGCATGATTAACACTTAAGGTTCATAGCCTAGGAAGATTTTAAAGATCTGTCTTTTATCAAATCTTTGCCCATAAAAGAAGGGATCTTGCCTCATAGAGGACAAACAAAGCAAAGAGACGTTTCAATTAGGTAAAGAATACAGTAGCTACAGCTTGCTTAAGCAAGTTTTAAAGACTTTCTTTTCCTTTCCATCAAATAACCCCTAAAGAGTCATATTCTTGTTAGTTTCACAAGAAAAAGCAAGAAATACTCTATTAAAAATTTTATAGCTGAGTATACCAAGTCTCAAAGCACAATAAAAAAATTCAGCAAAAAAAAAAAAATACACACAATAAGTTTCCACACTGTTACTTTATAAAATAAGTTTATTTTAGGTTATTTTCAGTCATTCTTTAAAATAAAAATTGATTAGTGACCAGAATTGACCCAAATTGGGCTTCCAATCTTTCCCTGTTCAGTCTTTTATGCTCATGTGTCTCCTTCAATAGAAAAGTCAATATTCTTCTAAAATCCAAGACTTAATTAGATTTTAAGGATTTTTTGTTTCTAACCAGAGCAATAAAATTATTTTCCTGATAAAAATGTGAATTTATTATTGGTCTTCCAGTCAAGATGGTGGACTAAATAAACATTGTGCTTACTTCCTCTCACAACCACATTAAATGTACAAAGAGAGAACCTTAAAAGCAGCAAGAGAAAAGTAGTTAGTTACCTAAAGGGAGCTCACATAAAACTGTCAGCTGATTTCTCAACAGAAACTTTGTAGGTCAAAAGAGATTGCACAAAATATTGAAAATGATGAACAGCAAGGATCTATAAACAAGATTACTTTACCCAGCAAAGTTATCATTTAGACTCAAAGGACAGATAAAGAGCTTACCAGATAATAAAAGCCTAATGGAGTTCAGCACCACCAAGCCAGTGTTACAGAAAATGTTGGAGGGGCTTATCTAAAAGGAAGAATAAAGAACAATAATAAAATGGGAATAACTACATATCTATCAACAATTAGTTTACAAGTAAATGGATAAAATGCTCCAATCAAAAGACATATGATGGCTAAATGGATAAGAAAAGAAGCACTTATATATACTACCTACAAGAGACTCACTTCAGATCTAAAGACACACCCAGACTGAAAGAGATAAAAAAAAGACGTTTCATGAAAATAGAAACAAATTTTAAAGAGCTGGGGTATCAATACTAACATCAGACAAAATAGACTTTAAAACAAAGGCTATAATAAGAGATGAAGAAAGACCCAGTAATCTAGCTTCTAGGTATTTATTCAAACAAACCAAAAACACTACTCTGAAGGAAGTCGTGTACCCATATATTCATTGAAGCATTATTTACTATAGCCAAGATATGAAAGCAACATGTGTGTTCATCAATAGATGTATGGATAAAGAAGTGGTACATATATATAACGGGATATTACTCAGCTATAAAAAAAAATTACCATCTGCAGCAACATGGATGGACCTAGAGGGTATTGCGCTGAGTGGGTTAAGTTAGACAGAGAAAGACAAATGCCATATGATTTCACTTACATGTGAAATCTAAAAATCAAAAGAAAACAAAACAAAAATGAACTTATAGATACAGATAACATGTTGATGGTTGTCAGGTGGGAGGGTGTTTGGAGGGGTAGATGAAAAAAGGTGAAGGATTAAGAAGTAAAAATTGGTAGTTACAAAATAGTTCACAAGGATACAAAGTATGGCATAAGTCAGTAATGTTGGAAAAACTACATATGGTGTCAGAAGGGTACTAGATTTATTAGGATGATCACTTTGTAAATCATATAATGTCTAATCACTATATTGTATACCTGAAACTAATATAATATAGTATTCCAACTGTAATTTAAAAATTGTTTTATTTAAAATATTAAAAAATAGTTAATACTTATTGAGCATGAAAAAGAAGCCAACTCCATCACTTGCCAGCTACATACTGAGCCCATTTCCCATGCACAATCTGGGAGTAAGCATGATCTTTGCTGCTGAACCCCTCATGGGATTGTTATTAGAAACGAATGAGATAATTTATAGAAAAACCCTCTGTAACCATATAACCCAACACAAATAACATCCACTTTCATCAAAAAATGTTTGACGATGCCAAAAATATATGAATTTATTGTCTTTCAATTTCTCTCAGAATATCTCTTAATAGAGATTGTCATGTGGGAAAAATTCAACCCCTCAAAGTTAACCTCCCAGGACTCTTCTATATACTGGACTTTGTCAAAAACCAGTTGAATCAAACAACATAATTCTTTAATTAGAGAAAAACAGCAATTGTAAAAAGCACCATTTATTTAAAAGATTTTCAGGTAATTTACACATCAATAGAAGGCACACTTAATTTCAAAAGTGTAACATCTGCATCAAAGCCAGGAAAGAAATATGAGTTCTGGGAGCTCTGCAGCAAAAATAGTGCCTAGAATAATACTTTGAATTCAGTTAATTTGTTGATACCTCACTGATGTCTAAGGATTGACAATTCAAAGTACAGAAAACAGAAAAAACTAGAAATATTATCAAGTGCTGTATCTTTGAAAATATTACCAAAGCAAATTTTGATAAGACAAAACCAAGTTTATTCTTGCCATGGTAAGGGAGGGCAAAGGTTTTAAATTTTGGTTTGACATGGGTCTTTCAATTTATAGGCTTGGTTAGGATTGATTGGGTAAGAATCAAGATAATGCTAATCTAGTATTGATGGACAACAGCAAGGCAAAGATTTTTACCCAAGGTCAAGTGTTTCGGAGTAAACATTCATTAGAAGCTAGCTATGGAGAGTTAAACAGTCTGATGTTCACTTAAATACTTTTTCCTGGAACTAACAAGAAAGTTACTTACAACTTTTACCTTCTTGGGCAATAGTTTCCTGGAAACTAGAAACAGTGAAATGCCAGCTCACATTAATATAGACAGTAAGCTATTGGGTGTGGATAGTTTGGTTCTCGAGGTCCTTGGTGACAATGGCCATACAATTGAAAAGTATTATCCAAATCTTTGAGATTAAAAATAGCCTCTTTTAATAAGTACACTGGACAATGGACAATAACTGGGATACTCCTGAGCGAAAAAGGTTGTATGGTTAACCTACCTGTGACAAGACTCCAAACTTTCCAGGTACCTAGTCCCATTCCTTCTCTACTCCAAACAAGGGAAGAACTGCCTCACCTTCATTCAGGAAAGTGATTTGCTTCATAGATAAACTGCCTTTCTAGTCACACTGAAAACAAGGCAAATCATTGACTTGCAGCACACTGAGGAGAGGACATAACAAAGTCCCATATACCAATCAGTCGTCATGGGCAGGAATTTCAAGATTCTGTTCTTTTTCATTAGCTTTACTTCCTACATGGCCCAAGAAGTATTGATAAAGGGAGGATGGTTATGTCATTTATAAACAACAGTCCCCTTCATCCATAATTTTGCTTTCAGCAAAATAGTCAACTGCAGTCTGAAAAAGTTAAAATGAAAGATTCCAGAAATAAACAATTGATGAATGAATCGTGCACTATGCTGGGTAGTGTGATGAAATCTGTCATCCTGCTCTGACCCAGGACATGAATCATCCGTTTGTCCAGAGTATCCACGCTGTATAGGCTCCCTGCCTTGTAGTAAGTCACTCAGTAGCCCTCTGGGTTATTGGGTCAACTGTGTGGTATCACAGCTCTTGTTTTCAGGTAACCCTTATTTTACTTAATAATGACCCCAAGGCAGAAGAGTACGGATGCTGGCAGCTCAAATATGCTGAAGAGAAGCCATAATTTGCTTCAAGTGAAAAGGTAAGTTCAGCACAATAAGGTATTTTGAAAGACAACATTCACATAACTTTTATTACAGTATATTGTCATAATTGTTCTATTTTATTAGTATTATTAATTATTGTTGTTAATCTCTTACTGTATCCAATTTATAAATCAAACTTTATTGTAGGTAGATAAGTATGTATGTATAGGAAAAAGCAGTACATACAGGGTTTGATACTATCCCCCACAGATAAAAGGAGACTACTATAATAGAATTTTCACTTTTTTAGCTTATTTCTGATCAGGTCAGAAACAATATGGTGTAGTAGTTAAGAGCACAGACTAGCTAGACTGCATGGATTCACACTGTGGCTCTCGGACTTAACTATCTGTTTGAATGTGGCAGAATTATTTAATCAGCATCTGTTTCCTCATCTGTAATACAGAAATAAGGGTAACCTGAAGATAGGCTGTTACAAGAATATGTTGAACTAATAAGCATAAAATAGGTTCCACAAACTACAGCCAGGGCCTACTGCCCATATTTGTAAAACTGGCAAGCTCAAAACAGTTTTCACATTTTTAAATAGTTAGGAGGGGAGAGTCAAAGCAAGGGTAACATTTTGCAATACATGAAATTTTATGAAATTAAAATTTCAGTGTCCACCGTAAAGTTGTATTGGAACGCAAACATGCTCACTCACTCTATCAGTCTATGGCTGCCTTTACATTTTAAAGGCAGAGTTGAATTCTTACAACTGAGACCATATGGCCTGAAATACCTAAAATATTTACTATCTGGCTCTTTACAGAAGTGCTTACTCCTGCTAGGTAAATAGTGTCAGTGCCCCTCCCTGGCGTTTGTGTGCTTGTACTTCTACCTTCCTGGACTTCCTTTGGAGGAGTGCCCTGAAGCTATCAGAATTACATTGCTTGCCTGCAGATGGAGAGGGCTGGAAATACCTGGCAGGTTACCTTTCACTGATCCACCAGGGCCCTCAGCCATTGACTGACTGGTATTGGATTATGAAAGCATCTCCCTTGCCCAAGTTGGAATAAATTCTGAGAGGTGATTTATTCTTTGTAGATACTTTTATGCTATAGATACTTTTCTGTTGGGGAACAGGTTATCTTTCTGCTTGTTACTTTAGTATTCTGCAATGCTGTTGAGATGGCAGGATTGAGTGATTTCCAATGTCACTATATTCTTCCTTTAAAAACAGTTGTAAGTAGGTAAATGCTGATTTGGATACAATCTGAGAAAATGTCCATTGCTTAGAAAACAGGATGCCACACTGTAAGCCTTCCTCTTCTAAGTGTTCAGAATGTGCTATTCGGCCATTCAGTGGCCATGGTTGGGTGATCTAGAGATGAGTTTCTTCATATCTCCAGGTTGAGAAACTCAGCAGTTTTTGACTATTATATACCAGGCCCTATATGTTAACTGCTGAGAATATGTTGAACTTAATATGACCCAGGCCTTGAAAATGTCACACTTTTGTGAGGTCCTCACAGTGTCATAGTCCACTAAAGCAGGGACTGGATCTTCCATTACTTTTAAATTTTCTGAGTGCCAAGCACAGTAATATGTTGAATAAATACTTGTTAAATGTAATTGTACTTCATCATTCTCAAGAATGGGAATCTATCCAGCCACGGCAGCAGCCTAATTCCACACATAACTCCTATAAAGGAATTTTTGACATATAACATAACATTATATAATGTCACCAGGAAGGGGCTCGAGGCCAAGCTTCCAAAGTCCCAACTCCTTGCTCCTATTCTATTAACAATTCTCAAGGTGACCCTGGACAATTCACTTCATTCTTTAAGTCTCAATTTCTTCAACTATAAAGTAAAAAGTCCAGACTAGATTATTCATAATGTTTATTTCAGTTCCAAAATTCTGATTTCTCTGAACTATCCAATTACTTAGCAAACCTTGACTTTTCTGAATTAATAGATTTATTTTTGGGCTAAATCCAATACTATTACAAAAATTGAACTGCAGAATTTTTAAACACGATAGAGTTTTTTTTTTTTTTTTGAGGTGGAACCTATATGTCCTATGATTTATTCTGTCTACAGTCTCAGGCTTGAAAATAATATTTCTCCAACACATCATTTAGTCTTTTATAAAAAAGGATTTGCAATAAGTTCAGAAAAATATTTTCTACTTATTTTCTGACTCACATTTCTAGACAGAACCAAGATGTAATTGATGCCATCTTTTCTCTATTTCAGCAAATGGCCTCATTTCATCACTTTGAATTATCTTTTAGATTTAAAAATTTTTTAACACTCAAGTTTATTACTTTTTTCTAACCACTCTGTCTCTTTCTAAGGTCCCCAAACCTTACTAGGGGTCTTCATATTTGTAAAAAGTTAAATCCAAAGTAGCTTATGTTTCAAAAATAAATGTAAAACCTTGATACAGAAAGCAGGAATAATTTTTATTTATTATTTTGATGCAAATAATTTATTATTTGGTCACTCAGACATAATTTTAGGTATGTAGTTGAGCATTCTCCTTGTTCCAACTTTTTAAAATTAGGAACTCAATTTTTATGTGATTCTAAAAATAAATTCAAGTATAGAAATTTTATACTCTTCACATCTTCCTTCCTTTTTTTTTTTTTTTATCTCTGAAACTGTGCCTCTTCCCAATACCTGTCTCCAATGGAAAAGAAGAGAATTTTCTCTCCAGCAGTATTGATCTCCACATAATTTATCCATTTTTTCAAAATTTACTGGACACTAGTACTTGGCCTGATGCTAGATAGTGAAAAGATAAAGGAAGAAACAGGGAAGGTTTCCCAGAAAATGTTATATTGCATCTTGAAGAATGAGTGAAGTTATAAAAAGAAGATAGAGGCTTAAAGATGAGAAAACACAGCAAATCAGGAGTCTGTAAGTGTCCTAGGAAGGCTGAAGCACAGGGTTCTCTATAAAACATAGTAAGATTAATCAAATATCAGTCAAATATGTGTGATTTATCAATGTAACTATCACTGTTTCCTCTTCCCAAGGTAGTCCTACTATAGGATTATTTAGTCTCTGGTGAAAGGAAACAAATATATATTTTCAAATATTTCACCATCATCTATTTCTTTTTTTTTCTTTCTTTACAGTTTTTAATTTATCTTCTAACTCCATCATTCAGCTCTCTTATTTCCTTGGGTCCTATTTCAGTTGTCACTGGGTAAGTAGGGGCCAACTGCAAACCAGGCTCAAGGTCGATTCTACATTAAAATTCTGGCATTCAGCATTTATGGATTTAGAAAGACTAAAAGCTAAGCTAAAGAGATGAAAAATTGGCTTCTAACCCAAATTCAATACAGCAGTGTGTGTTGTGGAGTCCTGGGCTAGGAAATTCCTTAAGATCATCTTTAAAAGAAAATACACAAATAAAAATAAAAAGAATGACTTTACATCCTCTGTAAAGAAAAAAAAAATAGAAAACACCACATATGATACTAACAAAAGTGAAGGAAATTGCTAAAATTGCATTTTTAAAAACAGAGTATCTGGTTTACTCCCATCTCCATCCCCAAGAGATCCTTAATAAGCCAGAAATAAACATATACTTAAACAATAATCCCTCCAAAGACATCTGCATCTTAATAGCATTACCAATACGTGTTTGTATATATACTCACACACTCATGCAAACACGTACGCAGGCACATGTGCACATACCCATATCCTTGCCCCGCAGGAGGTACATGATCGAAGACGATGAAATACAATCAAGTTCAAGGGCCAGTCTTGGCCTAAATAATCACTGGCAGTCAAACAAAACAGATTGTCTATAATCATCTCTCACTTTAATGGAGAGGATGGTGGCGCCATGCCTCTATTCCTTCGTGTCATACTCCTGATTTCATTGCCTAATCACACGAATCAGAAAACATTAGTAGGCAAAGTGAATGCAGCTTAATTGGTTCTAGACTTTAGTGAAATAGTTTCTGGACTATTTCGTTCTCCTTTTGCCAAGCTCTGAAGAAACCTTTTTAAATTTTCATTTTTTTTAAATTTTTTTGTTACTACGACATACAAACATCATATTAGTTTCAGGCGTACAACATACGGATTAGACATTATATAATTTACAAAGTGATCACCCTGATAAATCTAGTACCCATTAGACACCACATGTGGTTATTACATTATTATTGACAATATTCCTATGCTATACTTTATATCCCCGTGACTGTTTTGCAACTGCCAATTTATACCTCTTTAATCTCTCAACTTTTATCCACCCCCTTCAACCCCCCTCTCATGTGGCAACCATCAATTGTTCTCTATATCTATGAGTTTGTTTCTGTTTTGTTCTTTTTTTTTATTTTGTTTTTTAAGATTTCACATATAAGTGAAATCATATGGCATTTGTCTTTCTCTGTCTAACTTACCCACTCAGCACTATATTCTCTAGGTCCATCCATGTTGTTATAGATGGCAAGATTTTATCTTTTTTTTTTATGGCTGTGTAATATCCCATTATGTATATATAACACCTCTTCTTTATCCATATATCTATTGATGACACACATGTTGCTTCTATATCTGCCAAGAATGCAAATAATGCTGCAATGAACATATGGATGCACATGTTCCTTCAAAGCTGTGTTTTGGGGTTTGTTTGAATAAACACCCAGAAGCTGATTGCTGGGTCCTTTTTGTCTTTTATTTTAAAGTCTATTTTGTCTAGTAAAAGTATGGCTACCATAGCATTTTTATCTCCCATTATCATAAAATATCTTTTTCATCTCTTTATTTTCATTCTGTGTGTTTTTTTATCTAAAGTGAGTCTCTTGTAGGCATTATGTATAAAGGCTTGTTTTTTTATCTATTCAGCCACCCTATTTTTTTTATTGGAGCATTTAATCCATTTACATATAAAGTAATTATTGATAGATATGCAGTTATTGCCATTTTATTATTCTTTTTTCTCTTTTTCTTTTCTTCTTCTTAAAATAGTCCCTTTAACATTTCTTGTAATATTAGTTTTGTTGTGATGAACTCCTTTAGCTTTTTCCTCTGGCCTGCAAAGTTTCTGTTGAGAAATCAGCTGATGGTCTTTTGAGAGCTCCCTTGTAGGTAACTAACTGCTTCTTCCTTGCTGTTTTTAAGATTCTTTGTCTTTAATATTTGGCATTTTAATTATGATGTGTCTTGGTGTGGCCCTATTTGGGATCATCTTGTTTGGGATTCTCTACACTTCCTGGGACGTACTTTTATTTAGCCAGCAGAAAATGTTTGACCTTTCATTGTCATCACGTTGGTCATTTGAAGTTCATCCTATAAAGATACATATTCACATGCCAAGTCATTCTCTTGCCAGCATGATGTTTTACAAGTCTGAAAACAAAGAAAAGATGGTCATTCTTGTACTGGTGTCAAAAACCAAGTCTCAGCATGAGGGTCTTGAAGGGGGTCCAGAAAAGCTCAGAGGGGTTAGAATAGGTTTCTTTAAATATTAACAATATCATGCAACAAAAGGAAGCAATCAGTTAATTATGTATTTGACAGATAAAACATCAAAATGTTAGGGTGACTAACTCATGGTAATGGGATTAAAGAATATTTTTTTATTATATTTATGATTTTCTATATTCTAATTTATCCAAGATAAACAATTATATTATTAATCAATCAGAAAAACTAAAATGTCAGAATACAGTTTCAAAAACTTAATACTAAAAGAAGTGGCAATGCATAACAAAACAGAAAAAGCACTTTTCTTTGGGCTTAACCAATCCAAGTTTAGATTTTATCTTTGCATATACTATGATCTTGGGCAGATTATTTAGTCTCTCTGAATCGTAGTTTACCTAAAAATTAGCTAAATAATTCCTAATTCATAGGATTGCAATGAAGATAAAATAAAACAAATGCACAGGGATTTGAAAGAATTTTCACTAGTATTATTAAGATGAACTTCCGCTTTCTCAAAGTTAAAAGGCTGTCCCTGAGTCTTCTTTCTTCCTGCCACCTTACCCATTAATTCATGGTGATTCCTGTGGTTTATACCTCTGACACTCATCTCATGGACATTTGAGGGCTGAACATAGTAAGTTAGTAATAAGAAAACTTTGGATGTATCTAATCTAGCATGCTTTGCAGATGTATAATGGTTTCCATTAGTAAAAATAATAATGGTAAGGAACAATTCCTGTGCCATTATTCTATGTAAGGTTCTGGATTAATCACTTCCTATGTATTATCTCACATTATCTTTATAGAGACCTAATGAGCTAATACTATTAGAGATTAGAGGCTAGAAACTTGCCTGGCACCATGGAGCTAAAAATTGGTAGATCTGGGTCTCTAACCTCAAGTCTGTAAGGCTTCAAGGGGTAGTGTTATAATGAAATAATTAAAAAAAAAAATGTCAGCTCAAGACATACTTCCAATTTCTTTTTTATTCAAAATCTCGTTCTTAGACATAAGGTACATTAAACTCTACAATGCTCCATTGGAAATTTCTCCGAGTCATAACGGGAAAAACAAAAATCTAAACTCTCCAAACAAGTCTGGTCATGCAAGCTGAAGAAACCAGCAAAGCTGTGACTGAATCACATTTCTGGTGCATGCTAAAGTTTCTGCTCCTCAGACACCAAGGTCAGAACAAACATTTGTTATAGCATGCGATTCTGTTTTCATAGACTCTGAAGCAATCAAACCAGACCAAACCAAATCTATTGGAAAATAAATCATTATTCTTCTCAGCTATTTAACCATGTAATCCTGGTTAGTCAAAATGGAGATTAATTTTGCATTGTCCACATACAATAGTATTTCTGTGTCCTTGATATTTGGTGATCTTATTTCCTCAGGATGGTGCCTTCTCTTCCATTTAATAAAATAATGCCTTAAAATGTCAGATTAAGAAATTTGAGGTTTGCAGGAACAGATACTGTTTCTTTATGAAGTCTAGGGAATGATGTGGTGTGTTTTATTTTAAAGAGAGTAGTTTTTAGTTTTTAAATTAGAAAAATCATGCACACATTTGTTTCTTCTGCCCTTGGAGATTATAAAATCCCAGAGGCAACTCATTTTTTCAGAGTATTTGCTGTCAAGAAGCAATGAAGTGCAAATGAAAGCCAACTGAACTTAGCAATTTGTTTATTCAGAAAGAAAACAGCTGAAAAAAAAATAGAGTATTTTAATAATTAGCCAGTTGTGTTAGAAAAGGGACATTGCAGTATATGATCTAACATTATAATAAGGAGCCTGGTACTTTGAATGGTAAAGAACTAGCAACAAACCTTCTTCTAATTCAGGGGAAAATGTCCTCAAAAAGAGGGGAAACGTAGAGAAAGTGGCTTCAGTTTTGAATTTTATTTATTATGTCTCCAAACTCAAAGTAATTTTTAAAAAAGTTTTACAGTATAATATGTTTTAAGGACCTTTACAAATAGAAGGCTTCATGAGCCAAGGCTAAAGATAGTGTTGTTGAGGAATTATAAACGAGGATAGCTGTCATGGGGTACTTTTCTCATCTATATGGTGAAAAGTCAAGTTCTGATGATACTCCTTTGTCTAAATGCCTGTACCTACTGTAAAATTTAAAAAGAAATGAGCTAACCTCTGCTGTACAGCCTAATTATTAGCTATTTGCTGACATGAGATGCAAAGTTAATTGCAAGCAGCACTCCACATTACTTTACTACAGATTCTTAATTAACCACAAAGTCCTTTCACCATGTACCTGGTCAGAACATTCCTTAAAAATATAAAAGATACATTTAAAGAATAGTTATAAGCATACATCTTTAAGATGTGAAGTTGTGACTATGGTCCAGCCAGAACCACAAGAATTGGAGCCAGAAATAGTGCTTTCTCCAAAGCTCGCCTCTTTACCTTTCTGCCATCTGCCAACAAATGGAGAACTTGAGCCCTTTCATTCCAGAGATGTATCCTGTCAATTCAGAAGGAGAATGGCCCAGATGTCAGGTAGTCTGCTTTTATTTAGCAATATCTGGCCATTTAAAGTCTTGGTGAATAACTGGAGAACTAAGTTAAATAATGTGTCACATAGGTCCTAAGAAATATGAAAAATGAAGTAGTCTTTGTGTTAAGTTGCTTTAGTTACCTGGAGGGGAGAGAGGAAAGGAGGGGAGTATAGAGAGCAAAAGAACTAAAAAGAGGGTTGAGGAGAAACAAAGATGGTTTATGGTCTTATCAGAAGTTCCTAAAGTTGGTTACAAGTCAAAATAACTCAGTATACTAAATGCATTGAACCAGAATAATTCAACAGCTGAGGCCCAGAAACTGTGGCTACTGTTATTGTGTGATTGTTGTTGCTTGTGCTGATGCTGTTCTTCAGAGGATCTAATATGTTTGGAGAACATCTGAAAGACTTCAGCCTTTAGAACCCAGGGTTACAATGTAGCTGAGTTACCCCAGGACTTCCAACACCCAGGGGAACAAGACCCTATAATACCAACAACAGTTCTTTCCTATAAAAACAGACTCTTTTACTCCTCCTTTGATCCTGCAGATGCAAATATAATGCAATTTTTTATCAAAACCACTTTATCCTATTGTTCCTTCTGCCAGAAAAGATAGTGCATAACACCCTCCTGGCTTTGATGCAGACAATGAAACTTTCTAATAGATTGTCAATTGCTTTGACACAAAAGCTAGAGAAAATGTAACTTATCCCAGAACCGGGCTCCCAATCTGTCTCCAGCACTGCAGCTGTCAAATTTGGCCCCTAAAATGCCCTTGATTAAAGGAGTGAGCCAGAGAAAGAGTAATAGTCTGCCAAGTAAGGTGGCTATAATCCTCAATATTGGTAATTACACTTCAAATACACTGAACTTTGTTGTTGAAGCTCAGAAAATAAAACTCTGATTCATCTAAACAAAAGATGATTCAGATCTTGCAAGACTCAAAAGCTAAAGATGTTCTAAAATATCCCCTGCAGCTAAATTACCTTCATTTATAATTTTGTCAGATCTCCTAAGACAGCTTTTGCCTCATCTGATCATCTGAAGAAACCTTAGCCAATCATAGAAAGTGCTGCACTAGGCTCACTTTTCTGAGAAAGAATATCAAGTCGGAAGTCAGGCTCTATTTGATACTGAAAATCTAAGTCCTCTCCTACTTTCAGTCAATAGCTCGGAGCTTTCATCAAGAAGGAAGAGCTCACCTGCTCTGTCCTCATCCAAAAATACCCAGAAGCATCTTTTGGAATCACTGTTAGCATCACGATCATGGTCAAAGCCTTCGTTAACATGACATTGGAGTTCTGATATCTCAGTTAACTCAAATGTATTTTTTTCATGTTCAATATGTCACCGACTCAGACTCAAGAGTTAGAAATATTTACAGAACAAGTCAGTGATACGGTGCAACCTTGACTGCTGTTATCTAGCATCTGGGTCCTTCCTTTTCATTTATGGGTTTTCTCATTAATATAGAATGATTTTGTTGAATTTTCCATCCTGTATCCATTAATACATCACTTAACTCCTTCTACAGTCAACAATGTCAAGGTTCACACAATAGTCTTCATCATAGTGTTTCTTCTGTGTGTCTAACTTGTAGATAGCCTGCTGCTAATATAGCAACATTAAGTTTAATAGCAGCATGGTAGTATTAGCCCTGAATGAAGTCCAGTACTTTTTACAATTCTGCCAATTGGCATCAATTAATTCATCTTTATAAAACCAGTCATCAAATATTTGAGATAAAACACAAGGATTCTTATATTTAACCATCCCCCCCCACACACACACACACAAACCATTCAAGCAAATAAAGCTAGTTTACCTCAGACAGAAATTAAATTTTGGTTATGTTTTTAAAAATTTCTTCTACTAGAAGTTCTCTTTGTAGTTTCAACTTCACTCTTCCAGAACCTCCTCCACAATCTACTTAAAAAAATGATCTTGAAACTCAATCTCCTTTTTTAAAAAGCCACATTTAGAAAATCCTCATTCAACCTGCACTCTCCAGGCATTCCCCAAATAATCAAAGAATAAATAGATTGAAATCTCCAGTTTAGAATGTCATTTCAGAAATTAATCCCACCAGAAAGTAGTGCTTCTTATATTGTCACAGTTGTGGCTAAATCATTTTATAGGCACTGATGACATATTAGTCCTGATACCCACTTAGCTGCAAACACTGCATTCTAAAGGAGGGCTCCCCTGACCTTGGATGCAAAGCCAAACAGAAGCAAAGGAGTGCCTCTAATTTGGCACCATGTTGCTTCATTTTCCTATGATGTCACCCCAGCCCAATGGAGCAGAAAAGGAATATCTAGACCTTGTGTGTTTGGAAACTTGAGATTTTATTAGTAGTAGTTGTAGTGGTATCAGTAGTAGTAGCAGTAGCAGTAGTAGTAGTAGTAGTAGTAGTAGTAGTAGTAGTAGTAGGGGTAATAGTGGCAATAGTGGTAAAAGCTCTCATTTATTACCATGGGTCAGACACCATGGTAAATGCTCTACGTGCATTGTCAATGTATTTAATGATTGAAAATTTTGGAAAATATTAATTTCAATATTGGTAATCTCAGACATTTGAATATTCAAGAGGAGACCTAGATTTCCAAGTAGATTTTTTCTTAAGACATCAGGAAAGAACTTGTCTAATTAGACAAGGGCAGAGAGCTGAAAGGA
The DNA here is from genome assembly GCA_030015415.1 of Cynopterus sphinx. Taxonomy (NCBI): domain Eukaryota; kingdom Metazoa; phylum Chordata; class Mammalia; order Chiroptera; family Pteropodidae; genus Cynopterus; species Cynopterus sphinx. The sequence continues at coordinate 29,129,064 of CM057392.1, read as the reverse complement.
AGTTCAAGGAAAGAAAGCTGAAAAAAGAGAACATATTTCAAGAGTAAATCTTCAGGAAGGATAACAATATCGGAGACCCAAGTAAGATACAGATAGTACAGTATCAAGGTTCAGAGAAAGTGGACAAAGAGATTGTGTTAACAGCTGGTCAGGGAAGTATGTATACTATGTTCACATCAAACATGAAGATCAAAACAAATGAGGTAGGCAGTTTGAGGCTTGTATAGCTTAATTATGGCTTCACATTTATTAACAAGCTTGGTATTTAAATTCTAGAATACCTTCACCTGGTGATGAAAAAAAAACACAAAAAGCCCCCCTAATCAAACTCCTTTATCTGTCAGTAATTGTTGAAATTCAAGTAATAACCTTGCTGGGATCTAGTTTCATTAATTGTATAAAGAAAATTAATCAAACCACCCTGCCTACATCGCACATAAAATGTATATATATATGTATATATATATGTGTGTGTGTGTGTGTGTGTGTGTGTGTGTGTGTATTTGGATATATATATCCAAAGTCATGGCTAGATATTCTAATCCTGTGTGAGAGTAACAGAACAATATAAAAAATTTCAAATGAGATACTAGGATCTCTGCCTCATTAACTTATAATGGAAAGAGTGTAGTGAGAATGGACCAAAAAGACCCATTTGGGAATACTACCTGAAGGAAGAAATATATAAACATTTTTCTTATGTTTCCACTAATTGATTTAGTCATGTATTCATTTAATCGATAATTTTCCTCACTGGGAATTTTTAAGCTTATTTTCTCTTACTTCTTGTTGTGTAGATATGGAAAATACGATAGTAGCTATTCAAAAATTAACTATAAAATCACCACCTAATTTTTCTTCTTTAGGAGAAATAACTTTCATGGTAACTTCAATGGTTTTCATTCTTACTCAATAAGAAATGTTTTTTAACTCCTTAATCGCCCTCTGAACTTGTCTAAACTCAGTGTGGAAACTTAGGTTGTCTGTCAAATTGTTAGAATGCAGAAAGGTTTCTTTATCAGATATTGTCCAGGGCATAGGCTGTAGCCTATGTCAGCTGGGCCTGAACTTAATCAAGGTCAACTTTGATTGCTAATGCCCTGATGTATCCGACAAAGCAAATGTAAATCCTCTTTAAAGAAGATAACATGATATTTAGCCTTGAATTATCTCAACAGTTAATTTTCCAAAATACAATGTCCAGCACACATGCTAAGATCACTAAAACACATTTTCCTTTTTCCAGTAAAGTTAGCATTATCAGTTATGCTGGCTTTAAAAATGTTATTTAATCTATTGGAAATTTTATGTATCTATTTATGCACTATTCAAAGCTAGCAGTAGAATAACTTATGGAAGTTTTTGTGCGAAAAAGCTGGATGTGTTTCTTTATTCTCATTTTATTTATATTCAACACAGTGCAGAGTCCCTTAAAACATAAGTTAATACTTTCAACAAATATCAATTACTGTATTAAATCATTTAAATTAAAAAAAAAAAAACAAAACAGAAATATCTTAGAACAAGAAACCCTGAGAAAGGACCAAGAAAAACAGCCAATTCCGTGTCAAGCTTGAAAACATTACCAGAGAGCTATAACCTATGAAAAGTGATATAGGGTCTACTAAAAAGAACTAAGCGAAAAAGCTTAGAAAATGGTAGGATATGAAAACTCAATACAAACAAATGAAGACAGACTAAAGTATGAAGAGGAATTGATGTAGGAAGAAATAAAGAGAAAGATGGTAAATATGCGGAGTCTCTAAATGAGCAGCAAATGAACAAAACACTAAGAATGGTCTTTTAAAAATACAGTGTAAATAAACTTTTTACACATTATTATTTGTTGTATTATACAGTCACTGCTCATTAAGACTTACCCATATTCGCATATATATGTAGGTGTGTTAGAAAACATAAGAAAACAATGGCTTATATAAGTCAATGTAAATGAGTTAATATGTTCTAACAACCTTGCAACGTCCAAGGAAAATCAAAAATGCACGTTGTAATTTCTAGAATAAACACACATACACACACACCACAAGGCAGACAATTCTTTTTTTCATTTCTTGAATTGTTTTATTTTATTTATATTTTTTCTATTAGAGTCAACACTTATTTGTATTAGTTTTGAGTATAGTGGTTAGACATTTATAGATAGCATTTATATAGTTATATAGTTGATATAGTCTATGAGATGATCTCCCTGATTAGTCTAGTACCTGTCTGGCACTAAATATAGTTTTTACAAGACTTTTGACTGTATTTTCTGTGCAGTCCTTCACATCCCCATGACTTATTTTGTAACTATCAATTTGTACTTCTTAATTTGTTCACCTTTTTCACCCAGCCTGCCAACTCCCCTTCCATTTGGCAATCATTATTTTGTTCTCTGTATCTATGAGTCTGTTTCCATTTTGTTTATTTATTTTGTTCCTTATATTCCACATATAAGTGATTATATAGTATTTGTCTTTCTCCATCTGACTTATTTCACTTAGCATAATACTCTGTAGATCCATCCACGTCATTGCAAATGGTAAGATTTCATCATTTTATGGCCAAGTAATGTTCCATTTTATATGTGCACCACTTCTTTATCCAATCATCTGTTGATGGGCATTTAGGTTGCTTCCACGTCTTGGCTATTATAAATAGCACTGCAGTAGAAATAGGGGTACATATATCTTTTCAAATTAGTGTTTTGATTTTCTTAGGATAAATAACCAGAAGTGGAATTGCTGGGACATAACGTAGTTCTATTTTTAATTTTTTCAAAGAAACTTCATACTGTTTTCTACAGTGGCTTCACCAATTTGCAGTCCCACCAACAGTGTATGAGGGTTCTCTTTTCTCCACATCCTTGCCAGGACTTGTCATTTTTTGATATATTTATGATAGCCATTCTGACAGGTGTGAGGTGATATCTCATTGTGGTTTTAATTTGCATTTCTCTGATGAGTAGTGACACTGAGCATTTTTTATATGTCTATCAAATGTTCGTATGTCCTCTTTGGAGAAATGCCTATTCAGATCCTCTGACTATTTTTTAATTGGACTGTTTGTTTTCTTGGTTTTGATTTATATGCATTCTTTATGAATTTTGAAAATTAACTCCTTATCAGATATATCACTGGCAAATAGTTTCTTCCATTCCATAGGTTGTCTTTTCACTTTATTGATGGTTTCCTTTGCCATGCAAAACCTTTTCAATTTAATGTAGTCCCATTTGTTTTTCTTTTGTTTCCCTTGTCTGAGAAGACTTACCAGAAAAAAATATTACTGAGAACAATGTCAGAGAGTTTACTGTCTATGTTTTCTTCCAGGACTTTTATGGTTTCAGTTTACCTTTATGTCTTGAATCCATTTTGAGTTTGTTCTTTCTTATACATGATGTGACAGTGGCCTAGTTTCTTTTTTTCTTTCTTTCTTTTTTTTTTTTGAATGTATCTGTTCAGTTTTCCTAATACCATTTGTTGAATAAACTGTCTTTACCCCTCTATATGTTTTCGCCTGCCTTGTCATAGATTAATTGAGGTTTTGGTTTATTTATGGGCTTTCTATACTGTCCCATTGATCCCTATGTTTGTTTTTATGCTGGTACCATACTGGTCTGATTACTATAGCCTTGAAGTCTTGTTTGATATCAGACAGTGTGATACCTCCAATTTTGTCATGGCTATTTGGGGGTCTTTTATGATTCCATATAAATTTAAGAATTTTTCATTTTAGTTCTATGAAAAAATATCATTGGTATTTTGATAGAGATTGCATTGAATATATAGATTGCTTTGGATAGTATTGACATTTTAATGGTGTTAGTTCTTCCTGTCTATGAACATGATACATGCTTCCATTTATTTGTATCTTCTTCAAATTTTTTCTTCAATGACATAATTTTCTAATAGGTTTTTTATTACCTTAAATTTATTCCTCAGTATTTTTTTGATATAATCGTAAATAGAACTGTGTTCTTAATTTCTCTTTCTGGTAGTTTATTATTGGTATATAAAAATGTAAATGATTTCTAAATATAAATTTTGTATATTGCTACTTTACTGAATTCATTTGTCAGTTCTAACAGTTTTTGGTGGAAGCTTTAGGATTCTCAATATATAATATCATGTCATCTGCAAATAATGACAGTTTGACATCTTCCTTTCCAATTTGGATTTTTTAAAAAATTTCTTTGTCTTGTCTGATTGCTGTAGCTAAGACTTCTAATACTATGTTGATCAAGTGGTCAAGGTGGTCATCCTTCTCTTATTCTTGATCTTAAGAAAAACACTTTCAGCTTTTCCCCATTGAGTATGATGTTAGCTATGAGTTTATCATATATGGCCTTTATTATGTGAGGTATGTTCCCTCTATTCCCACTTTCCTGAGAGTTTTTATCATAAATGAATGCTGGCTTTTGTCGAACATTTTTTCTGCATCTATTGATATGATAGTGATTTTTATCGTTCAATTTGCTAATGTGATGACTCACATTAATTGATTTGTGGCTATCAAACCAATCTTGCACCCCAGGAATAAATTCAACTCAATAATGGTGTATGATATTTTTAATCATACATCATGTATTCCTGAATTTGATTTGCTAAAACTTTGTTGAAGATTTTTGCATCTATGATCATCAGGGATATTAGCCCATAATTTTTTGTGATATCTTCATCTAGTTTTAGAGACAGAGTAGTTAATGGTGGCCTCATAAAATAAGCTTGGGAACTTTTCCCCTTCTTGAATTTTTTAGAAGAGTTTGAGAAGAATAGGTGTTAATTCTTCTTTTAATTTTTGGTAAAATTCACCAATGAAACTATCTGGGAGTTTTTTGATTGCTAATTTGATTTTACTAGTAGTAATCAGTCAGTTCAAATTTTCTGTTTCTTCTTGACAGGGTCTTAGGAGATTATAAGTATCTGTTTCTTCCAGATTGTCCAGTTTGTTGCCAAGCAATTGCTTGTAATATTTTCTCATAATCCTTTCTATTTCTGTGGTGTCAGTTGTCACTTCTCTTTCATTTCTGATTTTATTTATTTGGGTCCTTTATTTATTTATTTATTTATTTATTTATTTATTTATTTATTCATTTTTATTTATTTATTTTTTTTGATGAGTCTGGTTAAAGTTTTGTCAATTTTGTCTTTTCAATGAACCAGCTCTAGGTTTTTCATTTATTGCCACTCTGATCATTATTCTTTCTTTCCTTCTACTCACATTGGGCTTTGTTTGTTTCTTTTTCTAGTTTCTTTAAGTATGAAGTTAGGTTGTTTATTTGAGATTTTTCTTGTTACTTGAGGTAGACCTGTACTATTATTAACTTCCCTCTGAGGAGTGCTCTCACTGTGTCCCATAGATTTTTGGGTTATTGTGTTTTGTTTTGTCTTGTTTTTATTTTTCTCTAGATATCTTTTGATGTCTTCCTTGATCACATTGTTAACCCATTTACTGTTTGTTAGCATGTCTTATAGTCTTCATGTGTTTGTGTATTTTTTAGTTTTTTCTTATAATTTATTTCTAGTTTTTATACCATTGTGATCGGAAAAGACACTTGATATAATTTCAACCTTCTTAAATTTATCGAGAGTTTTTTCATGCCCTCACATGCAGTCTATCTTGAAAATATTCCTTTTACATTAAAAAACTTAAGAAGAATGTTTATTCTGCTGCTTTTGGGTGACACACTAAAAATATCAATTAAATTAGTCTGGTCTTTGTTTCCTTGTTGAGATTTTGTTTGAAAGATCTGTTCAATGAGGTATCAATGAGGTGTTAAAGTTCCCTACTATGACTATATTTCTGTCAATCTCTCTCATTTTATGTCACTCAATATTTGCTTTATATATTTATGTAAAGCTCCTGTGTTGGGTGCATAAATGTTGACTAGAGTACATACCTGTTGTAGGATTGATTCTCTCATCATTATGTGATACCCTTTTTTGTCTCTTATTATAGCCTTTGTTTTAAAGTCTATTTTGTCTGATATATAAATATTGCTATCCCAGCTTTCCCTTATTGGACTTGTATGTCTATTTCCTTCACCTGGTGAGAAACGTTTTCAGTCATTATTTCTTCAAATTTATTCTCAATCTCTTGCTCTCTCTTCTCCTTCTGCTACCCCTATAATGCAAATTTTGTCATGCGTGTTGTGGCTCCCGAGGTCCCTTAAACTATCTTCATTTTTCTTTATTTTTTTTTATTTTTGCTGTTCCAGTTGGGTGTTTTTTGCAAATTGTCTCAAATTTCTGATTCAATATTCTGCTTAATCTAATTACTATTACTTTCTCCTAGTGTATTCTTCATTTCAGTTATTGTAGTCTTCATCTCTGACTGTTTCTTTTTTATGGTTTCTATGTCCTTTTTTGTGCTTATTAGCTCTTTGTCTAAGTCTCACTTAAATTATCTATTCTTCCCTTAAGTTTATAGAGCATCCTTATGACCAGTATTTTAAACTCTGTATCTGATAAGTTGCTTGTCTCCATTTCATTTAATTTTTTTTCTGGAGTTTTCTCTTATTGTTTCATTTGGGACATGTTTCTTTATTTTCTCATTTTGACTGCCTCTCTGTATTCATTTCTGTGTATTAGATCTTCATGCTACATCTCCCAGTCTTGACCAGGTGGTCTTATGTGGTAGTTTCTCTGTGTGGCCCAGTGGTGTAGTCTTCTTGATCACCTGTGACAAGTGCTTCAGGAGTGTCCCTTTTGTTGGTTGTGTGTGTCTTCCTGTTGTAGTTGAAACTTGAATGCTGTTGGCATGTCAGTGGGTGAAACTGATTCTCAGGCTGACTGGCTGTGAGGACTGGTCACACCTACAGCATATTAGCTTGTATGTGTGGACTGACCCCATGGAGTGAAATTTGCACCAGCAGGTTCTTATGCCTGTTGAGACCACCCTTTGGGTGTGCCACTTGTGGGGCTAATCAGATGGTTCTCTGTTGTGGTCTGATGCTAGCCTCTGGATATTTTGGTTCTGGGGACCGTTGGGAGGGGGTTTCCAAGCAGCCCAAGGTCAGCTGCTGCCTGTGACTGCCTGGGGGAACCTGGTATGAGCTACAAACCTAAGATAGATGATTCCAACTAGAGTGTGGAGACAAAAGTTATTACTGTGGTTAATGGAAAGGAAAGACATAGCCAAAGCTGATTTTTTGAATGGGAAGAAACATATAAGAAAGGGTGGGGTGCTAATATCATTTTTACATTAAGATACAGTAGAAAATTGATGGAGAAAATGGAGGTATAAGGAAAATAAATAAACAAAATTGATCAAATAGAACTAAAAGAAATACCACAGCTTTCAAAATTGTGAGAAATAGAGAGGTGACATAAGCATTATAAATGAGCTAAATGTTCATCTTTCATCATAAGGCATCAAATTGATAAATTAGAAGACAGTAGGATAAGGATTTCATTTTGGTTTAAGGGTAATTACCCGAAAAACTAAAATAAAAAATAGTTCAGTTTGGTGATATTCTCTTACAAGTGTGACTGATGGTAAAGAATGACACAGGAACTGCTGCATAGTATTTTTAGTTTTTCTGTGTGATTACTTCACACTTTGGACAAATAAAATTTAGATTATATATATTTATATATAATCTTATAGGACATGAATATACAGCTATAGTAAATCACACTTATAGCTAATAAAAGCAATATTATTAAAATAGTATATATTTCACATTAAATATAATTTTATATATTTTTACATATCCATATTGTATATACTTATGTTGATATTTATGTGTTAATACTGGAAAATTTAATTTTAATTGTCTTATAAACTAATTTTATTTTTACTGATCTTTAATATATAAGATTGTTAAAATCTGAGTCATATTTTTACAAGTTTTGAGTCAGACAGATTAGGTTTCAAACCACTTTTCTGCCATAACCTAGCTTTAAAACATAGAAAAATTTATTTAACCTCTTTCAGTCTCTATTTTCTCATATATAAAGCAAGAAAAATTATAGCTTCTGTCAGAAGTGTTGTGATAATTGTAGATAATATATTTAAAATGCTCAGCTCATGCCTGACATGAATAAGTGATCAATAAATAAAAATAATCACTATAATTCAATACCATTACTATCCCTTTATTTAATAATTTTTTTCTGGGACCTAATACACACAAAACATTTTCCTAAGACTTCCCATGAGAAATTTACAGTACAGTAGGAGAAAATAAACAGAGGATACTATGGGTGTAGGGCCCTCAGGGGAGGCTTTCTTGAGTCATTGACATTTGAACCGAATTATGACAAATAAACTGAGTTAAAGAATGGAAATTTCAAATAGAACAGCATGGACCAACAGCATAGATATAAAATAACGTGATATGTTTTATGTCTTATATAAGGACTTTGATTTTGTCCAACTCTATAGAGAGCCACTGAAGAATTTTAAGCAGGACAATTACTATAATTGATATTACAAAGACCACTCTGTTAGCAATAATATGCATAAACTGGAAGGAGACTATAGAAGAAGAAATTGTAAGTGATTAAGATGAGGGAGTCTAGTTAAAATAATGTCATAGTAATCTGGGAGGTAAGTGAGAAAGACCTGAATTAATAGGAATGGAAAGCAAGGTTAGAAATTAAAAATTAAGAAGTTAGATACTAAAGACATAGATTACCTTAATGGGACAAGTGAATGAGAGGGAAGAATTTAAGATGGCTTTGGAAACAAGGTGAATAGTGGTGTATTAACTGAGACAGAAAATGCAGATGAAGAAAAGCAGGTTGGGACATACTGTATATGGGCTGTCTCCAGAATATCAAGTGCAGATGTCCAGTGAGTAGATCTGAAGCTCAGGAGAAAGTCTGGGTTAAGGGTCTATAAATGGCTCAGTACATAGATAATGGCTATAAATAGGAGTTTATACTAATTCTCCAAAGGAAGTCATAGGAACTCAGAAGAGCATTTACTCTCTATAGAAAAACCAGCTCCCCCGACTCACCCATTGCTGTACTTGTACAAAATATATTTTTGTTCGCCAAAATTTTTACGATTGAATGCCTATGATTGTCCAAATGCAGCGATTGCTCACATATCATATTCTAAATATATATATTTACATTCCTGGGCTAGACTAAATTATTCTAGAGCAGGGACTAGGTCATATCTATATTATCTATATTATCACTAGTATAAGTTCTGGCACACAGACTACCCTAAATCCATGTTTACTAAGTTAATTCCTCAAGCCTCTAAGAGCATTATAATACTATTTCTTATACAGTGTTTGAATCACAATTGTTTCTAAATTTTTAATTTAAGTTGTTTCCGTATCTCTGGCTCCCACTTTATACCCTACTGCATGTTACTGCTCATATTTCTTTAAAATATACATCAGTAAAGCCACCCAGTCAACTACATGGAGCCTAGATAATTATGACACAATTTGTGCGAGAATAAGAGGAACTTGAAAAAGGTGTAGGTAAACATTTGCACTCCCAAACTGTTCATGAATAACCCCAGGGCCAGAAATTGGGAGGAAAAGAATGATATCATTGACATTGCAATTTGGGGGATAAGATGATACCCACTTTCAAGTGAAACCAAGTCCAGTAGAGAAGTGCCTTTCGTCTGTGGGAGACTCTTATCCTATTCTAGGTCTGTCCACCACACAAAGATTTAACTTGCAGATCTAGCAAAAAAAAATTATAATATTCCCCCTAGATGATTAATTTTGAGAATAACAGTAAGACATGTGAGACATTTTTTCAAAATGTGGAATGCATTTGGAAAGAGAAAGTCACATTAAAAGTCAGCTTGACACAAAAATTTGCACACAAAAACACCAGCAACAAATAAATAACATTGGGAAGCAATTGTCTTGCCTTGACTATACACAAATGGAGAAAAGTCTTCAAATGTTTTGATACATTTATTTTGAAATGCCTGTCAACCTCAGAAGCTGTTCTGGCAATACATTTACTGGCAATTCTTGCACCGTGTTCTTTTCAAAGCTATTAACCAAATGTTAAATATTATGCGAGTGCCATTTGGAAAAAAATGTGTCTGAGATGCATTTAATTTGTAACTAATTATGTAAGTTTCTCACAAGTAATTAAATAGAACAAAAGAATATTTGGAATAAAGACTATTTTTCACCAGAAAGATAAAAGTTTCACAAAGCGAGTTTATCAAAAAAACAAGTGATTCATTTTTAAGCAAAAACAAATAAGAATATGACATGTAATAAAATGAATTAAGGTAGTAAAGGAGGGGCACATCTTAAATTTTGTAGCACATTGAATTCATATAGCAATGGCCTATTTTCCTGTTTTCCTTGTTATCATCATTAATAATTAAAGGGAATTAAGAATTGCCTTTCTGTATTTAATTTCCAGCTAACATCCTAAGGATCACCTAGGGAGAGAAGTGAAGTCCAGTCTTTTGCCAAAGCAAACACAGGCAGTGTTTATAAAAGTCAAAATTTTAGTTCATGAGTAAAAATGCAATTAGCCACATGGAAAAACATCCAGAAAAATCATTCCTAGACTAGTCTTTCTATCTGGGAATAATTAGCAGCACAACCCCCCAGTATCTGCTGATGAGTGATGGTTGTCCAGTGTCCCCATTTAAGTTCAAGGTCTTTGCCTGCCAGCCTCCTATGTTACTAGCCTCAATGTCTTGCATTCTGCCCAAAATACCCCTTAGTTTGGCTGATTGACAAAGGTTGTCATAGTGTACATTTTCATATGGAAAGAATATTTTTCTTAAATATAATTCTAAACTGTCATGGTCATTATTGGCTCCAATAATAAAGATAGAGACATATGAGAAAGAAAGAAAATAAATAGAAAAAGAAAACAATTTCCCCAATTCCCCATTAACTCACCTAATAAATAATAAAGTCATCATATTGCATAGCATTTTACTATACATTGATAGCGCACTCGTCTGATTAAGAGATTGCCAGTACTGTATTTACCACGTACCTTAGAAAAATTAAAAGGCAAACAAGCAAACAAGATTGCCATCTTTGGCTATGTGCCTACTGAATATCTTTATATTTCCCGAATATTATTTTTAAAAGAAGACAGTGGCCTATGCTCAAAGGATCTGTTTCAAGGAAGGAACGACACAATAACCCAGGAACTCTCCATTCCTGTTCTTTAGAACAAGGCAAATAGTTAATGAAACATGATTTTTCAAGGCTAATTAGCCCAATTTCCCTTCTATGTGAGTAAGAATCAGGTTCGAAACCACCGTGACTTTATGTGATATCTAAACACAGGAGAGGAGCCTCTTCACACCATGGCGTGGAGCATAGCCACAAAGCATGACAGCCTGCAGGTTTTGAAATCAGACTTCCTGAAACTGAATCGCTATCCAGCCGTTGACTAAGCACAGAAAACTAAGTTACACAACTTCTTTGTGCTTTGGGATCCTTATCTTCAGTCCACATATATGTAATAATAACGACTTTGCAGGTTTTTTGTGAAGATTAACTAAGCTAGGACAATACAAAACTAGTATAATGCCTGCCACATGCAAAGAACTTAAGAAAAATTGGCTATTTATTATTACTATACTGGGCCTTCAATACATACAGCTGACTTGTGAGACATTATCTTACGTAGGGGGTCCAGATAGGACCAAGGCTGAGGAGTACCCAGTGTTGTCAATTGGGTCATGGCCCTCCCCTAAACTGTGTGCACCTACTCATTATCTTGGAGACTAAAGAGGCACTGGGGTAAAAATTTGAACTACATTCATAATAAGGGTTCAAATCCATAAAGGAATGTGTGAGGAACTGGGAGAGGAGATGAGGTACTGGTAACAAGAGGAGGGTTCTGCCAAATTTGCATAGGGGCCCTGAGATGGAAATTCCTTGGAGAAAGAAGGGCCTGGCCCAAGGAGCAGAAAAAGAATGAGAGAGAACAGTAATTGTAGGTAGAGATGGTGGTTATTACCTGAGACTATCCCAAAGTAGCTGTCCTAGTGGAGTGGAAGAAAGAAGAAGGCTACATTATTAATTTCTATAGTAATTCAGAAGTCAGGCAACAGTACTGGAGATGCTCCTTGCCCTTGATCTGAACAGAGGGCAGAGGTGGCACCAATGTCTGAAGTAAATCAGCAGAGATCTGACCCTCAGGAAGTCAGGCCAGCTGAAGGCAGAGCAGTGCTGCTGAGCTGACGAAGGGGCGGCTGCAGGATGCAGGATCAACTAACAGCGCAGTCAGTAGGTTGTCAGGGTGACCATTGCTGAGGTGGTGGAAAGAGTCCATACAAAACGGTGGCCCAGCCCAGAGCAGCAAAATTCCACCCTGGGGTGGAGTGGCCAGAGTGATTTCAGATACTCACAGGTAATCTTTAGGAAAGATTCACCCTCAGAACCCTCTGAATTTTCCCCCTTGGATGCTCAGGGTAATCTTCCTGACCAAGTTCCAATGCCACCAATTTAACTTTGACATGAGGCCTCCTGGCCGATGACCACGAGCTTGCTCTAGCCTCCCTCAGGGAGGGATCAGTACCAGGTAGAACTCTCCATAACACAGTCTGTGTCCCTTGAATTCAGGGATCTCAAGACCCTTTAAAAAGTAGCGAAGTTTTTTTTGTTTGGTTTTTTTTTTTTTTGCAATGTAGTTCATGTTTGTATTTTTAAAGTACTACTTTGCAAGTCTTCATTTTTCAAATTTTTATTACAAAATAACATGATTCCATTAGAGGAAATTAGAAAATAAAGCTCTAAGTTTATTACTTAGTATTTTTTATATTAGAAGTCATTTTCAAATTTTGCATATTTACATATGAACCTTATAACAACTCTGAGGTAAATTGCTTAAGAGACTCAGGTATTTTAGGCCAACGATTTTCAAGCATTTTGACTGCAACCTACACTAAGAAAAATAAATAACAGTATGATCCAGTGGATACAGCTGAAACCAAAGTTTCCTTAACAACATTTACTTTTCTATGTTCAGTGTGACCTGATTTAGTGTATATTGTATTATTTCATCTTTTAAATAAACCCACTAACAAAGTGTGTTTCGATTTGAAAAATACCACAGTGTGATATTACTGCTTACTATTTTTTGATAAACTCATCTTCTACTCCTTACACACACACACACGCACACACGCAGACACACACACACACATACACTGCATTGAGAATATATATCTCAAAAATATACAAATGGGACAAAACAGGGTCTCTCCAAAATGGGCTGTTTTCATAATCCTAATGACCGCCAGGATAGCATGTGAGCACATGGATTTCCTGTCCCTCAGATCAAGAGGATCAATTGATCAAATATGGGAAGGCTTTGTGTGAGAGACTATCCTGAAGCGCTCTGGGAGCACTTGTTTCTTCTGTCTGAATGAGGTAGTATTGACTGTGGGACATATATTATTTGTCAAAGGAGTGTTAAGTGGTAATTGAAGTTTAGGAGGGAAGGTTTTTATAGCTGACAAGAAAACAAACTATAGGTTTTCTCTAGAGTATATGACTTTCTGGATTTAAAAATCATGTGGATTAGGAATATGGGATTTCTGACTAATAGTTCTCTACAATGTGCCATTGATTTGTGTGTCTAACCCACCACCAATACCACACTGTCTCAATTATTGTAACTATACAATAAGTCTTGAAATCAAGTAGAGTGATTCCTCTCAGTTTATTCTTCTTTTTCAATATCCTGTTAGGTAATCTAATGCTTATACCTTTTGATATAAATTTTATAATAAACTTATCTATGTCTATAAAAATACTTTCCTGAGATGTTACAGGTATGGCATTAAACCTATCAGTCAGTCTGGGAAGAATTCACAACTTTATGATGTTGAAACTTCCAACCCATATGCTCTACATCTTTGATTTCTTTCATCATCATTTTATAGTTCTCAGCATCAAGATCATTCACATGTTTTATTAAATTTAAATAAGTATTTTACTTTCTTTGGAGTGGTTATAAATGATATTAAGTTTTTAGTTTTAGTTTCCACATGTTCAGTATTAGTATAGAGAAATGTAATACAGTTTTGTGTGTCAATCTTTTATTCTGCAACCCTGTTGAATATACTTAATAGTTCTAAAAATTTTGTTTTGGTTTTGGTCTTGGAGTCCTTGGCATTTTCTATGTAGGATAGCTCATTATCTGCAAATAAGAACAGTTTCATTTCCTCCTTTCCGGTCTTCATGTCTTTTTCTTTTTTTCCTGCCTTATTACAGTAGCTAGAAGTTTTAGTACTATATTGAATAACAGCAATGTCAATAAATTAAATTTATTATTCTATGCAAGAACAAAAAGTCTAAGAATACACAGAGTACTCCTAAAATGCAAGACAAGTTATAAATATGTTACATCAAATTTCAAAATTGGTTGAACGTATTCAGTTCTTGCAACCAGGTAATTCTACTTCTAAATATATATTATCAGGGGTGGGATGAGCTGTAGGGAGCTAGTCCTGGGTCTGCAGCTTCTGGAAGGGTGGGGCATGACACAAACATGAGCTAAAGTGGTTGAGGAATGAACCAGAGAAGGGGCAGGGCCCAGTGGAAGGGTCAGGAATTAAATTTTTAACTAAAAAAATCACTCTCACTTGTGCTCCTGGAGACACATACAAGAAACTTCATAGAGGCATCCCTCTTCATAGCAAAATATTGGAAACAGTATTCATCTGAAGGATGTTAATGTTAAATAAGCTGTTAATGTTAAATAAATTGTGTATATTTATTAATGTTATTAATAAAAAGTTATTAATGTTAAATAAGTTGTGTATATTTGTACAATGAGATATTACACATTATTGACAAAGGATAACCTAGACCTACATGAAGCGATGTGGATAGACTTTTGAAACCTAACTTTTGAAGTATAAAGTTGTCATAAAATATGTGGGATATAAGCTTAAAAGCAACAAACGCACAGGGCAAATGGAGACTCATGGACATGGACAATGGACTAGTGGTTACCAGAGGGAAGGGAGAAGGGGGAGGAAATAAAAATACATAAAATGTCCAATAAATAAATAAAATGGTTTTTTTAAGAAAAATATTTAAAATATAAAAATTAGCTTTCCCTTAAAAAAAAGAGAAAGTGTAGTTATTTTTCAAAAGAGATGTTATTTATGTAAACTTGTAATTGGTTAAACTATTGTTATTTTTAAATAAATCAACATACAATTAAATCAATAAATAAAGCTGTCATAAAAGACAGCATACAGGATATTATAACTTTTGAAAAGACAAGTAAAGCAAAACTAAACAATATGTAGTTTCAGTGTGCATGCATACATGGCAAAACAAGGGCAACAACAAACAAGTAAATGATAAACAATATTCTAAGTATCGATTACTTGACTGAGAGGTAAGTAGAGAGTGAAATTAAAGAGGTACACAGGTAGCATCAAGAGTATTGATAATGTTCTCTTGCTTAAGTTAGGTGGGAAAGACATAAACATTACTTCATTCTTCTTTATAATTTAAATATCTTTTTGTTCATAAGAAATATTTCATAATTTAACAAAAATAAAAATTAAAGAATATGCATACCAAACTCATGATAGCAGCTGCTTCTCAGGAGAGCAGGAGAGAAACAGAACTAGGGTGTAATGGTTTAAAAGAAATTTAGTTCTAATAATTTACTTCTTTAACAATATGAGAAGGAAATATAACAAAATAAACAAAATATTCACAAGTATCAATTCTGAGAGTATGTGCAGGGGATACAGAATTTTGCTCTTATTCTTTACAAATTCCCCTTCTGAATTATTTTCAAAATAAACTCTTGTATCCCCATCTTCTTTGTCCTGGGATTTTAATGCCATAGATAAATAGACAGATAACTAAATAGATTACTTGGCAGGCAGACAGTTAAAAAAAATAAAAATGTGAAGTGTAATGATATAGAAATTTGGTTTCATCCTCAGAGACACACTGAGAACAGCAACTGATACATCACAAAATAGCACTTAACTCTTGGCTGAGTGAGATAATAAACACGTTCAGTTTATGCCATATCTTTATACTGCGTATCATTTTAACACCACCTAAATCACCATGGGATTACTTCTGACAGCAAAATTAACAGAAGGCAAGTAGTGAAAGGTAAGAAATATCATTACTCAGATATCTACCAAAAATCAGTGACACTGTACCAACTATAAGCATTTGATAACTATAAAAACATTTAAAGGCTACATCCACAATACAAACTGACAAAATAACTTAAAGAGCCATTGAAATCTGCAAGACTCTAAAAGATAGCACTTGAATTCTCAAAAGCATAGCAGTTAGAAAGTGGGCTTGATTTCAAAAGCAAAAGAAAAAAATATTTGCACAATGGAAAGATAAAATTGTCAACTAAACAAGAATCTTGTATAACCCAGAAAGAGAAATGAAATTGATATGTCAAAAATCCTGGGAGAATGAAATATAGGAATGATCAAAACTAACAGAAAGAAAAATGCATGAAAAGATAAGAAAATTTTATGTGAAAACTATGGAAAGAGTCATCAAAAATGTCAAATACTTCCCAGTGGTCATAGAACTACATGCTGTTCCTCGGAGGAGAAAAGACTATTCCACGTCATCAGAAAACTGAGGATTGGTAAATACACATGCAGCTTATAGAATGTCATTAAATATATTGTCATTCCTTCTTCTATGTTTGAGTGTGTTTCTAGCTAATTGAGATTAAGAGTCTGTTCTACCAGCCCTGAATCACACTGGGTCTCAAAGATTAACACAAGTTGTAAACCCTGGGATGGCAGGGTTGGTGCTTGGTTCATCATTTTCATCTCCCCAGCACTTATGATAGTACTTTGTTCATAATAGGTGCTCAGAAAATTTATAATAAAAAATAATACCAGTACTTCTAGAGAAAATATATCTTTTCCACCATCTTAATAATCAAATGTGCCCTGAATTAAATTTTTTTTTGACAGCGCGATAATAAGAAACACTGGATTAACCATACTGCTATACTTCGAGAGTTATCTAGATGGGACTTTCTCTAATGTGGTATTGTAAATAGTTTTTGTGCTTAGTGAATGAAAGCTTTGTCAGAGAGTCCGTACAAATAATAAGAGAAGCTCCACACTCAAATAACCCACCCTACCTCTTCGACTATTTAGTTGTGAAATCTTCAATAACTATTTTACCTCCCTGGCCCACAGTTTCTCCATCTAGAAGACTAGGGTGTGAAACTAGACGACCCCTGTGATTTGTGCAACTCTTTCATATAGTCTTCAATGTAAATCCATGAAAAAAAAACAAACTAAATATAACCTATAATATTCTTAGACTGCACTTTATTTAGCATAGCCTTCATTCCCAACAGCAATTAAAAAAAAAAAAAAAACAGAACTATGATTTTCCAACATCAGCCCAGCAGGGCTTTCCTAACTAGGTAGTGACAAATCACAAACACCAACAGAGCCCTGTGAACTTGGTAGAGGCAAAACTGCTGCTTCCCAAATTAGTGAGCATGAAAAGACCTATTAGGGAATAATGGGGCTCATACATGTGGAACAGGATCAAGGCAGAACTGACAGAATAGCTGCACCACAGTGTGGCTGCTCGCTCACAAACAGACATGCCAGACTAACAGTGGAAGCCAAGGTGATGGAAATAAACAGTCAGTATCTTCTGCTATTGCGTGCCTGTCCCAACTCACTCCCAGCCACCCTGTGGAAAGCATAGCTTCTACGGAGACCTAAGTTTTGAAACAGTTGGCTCTGCCATGGCAGGGTAGCAATTCCCTGTCTTTCTAAAGTGTCCTACCAAAAGCCAGCTTCTCTTAAGTTAAAAGATGCCCAAAAGATCAAGGAAAATAGACAATGAAACCCAAATGGTGTTAACTGAAATGAATGTGAAATGCAAAAATAAAAAAAGAAAGAATTATATATACACGAACCATTGGTGTAGAGCCTAGTGGCTTCGTTTTTATCCTCTCTAATACAGTCATGCACCTCACAGTGACATTTTGGTCAATGATGGATTTGCATATAAGACAGTGGTCCCATAAGATTATATTGGAGCCAAGAATTTCCTATCGCCTAATGATATCGTAGTTGTCCTGATGTTATAGCGCAACACATTACCCAACATGTTTGTGGTGATGTTGGTGTAAACAAACCTATAGCACTACCAGCTGCATAAAAGTATAGCACATACAATTGTGTATAGTACATAATCATAATAACTGATAACAAGTGACTATGTTACTGGCTTATGTATTTACTATGCTATACTGTTCTTTATCATTATTATAGTGTGTACTCTTTCTACTTATTAAAAAATAAAGTTTACTGTAAAACAGTGTGCTGTGTTATACCAACAGCAATCTCATACATCTCATATTTACCACATCTCTTGATTGCTTCATTTTTCCCTTGTGCTTGATTTAATCTCATGTTATTTTGTTCATCATGGCCTCAAAGTGTACAAAATCTACTGCCAGTGTTGCCAGCAAGAGGCAACATCAAGTGATTGACCTGAAAATAAAATTAAAAGTGATTAAGAAATACAAATTACTAGTGATGGTTATTGCTCAGGAGTCAGGCCTGTGTCATTTTGTCTCAGCTACAATTTTGAAGAACAAGAACAAAGTGACAGAAATTTTTAAAGAATCTGCTTTAATGTAGCAATGAGACTACTTAAAATATGAGAAAAGTCTTATATCAAACATGGAGGAACTTCTAATGACCCAGACCGAAGACTAGACACAGAAGGATGTCCCTCTCAGCATCATGATGATCACAAAGAAAAATTTGTTTGCAATGTTGAAAGAAAAGGCTGAACCCAACTACAATGCTGAATTTACTGCTAGTTCTGAGTAGTTCAATGGTTCAAGAATTGCTACTCATCTACAGCCATGCCACCCTGAACAAGCCCGATCCCATCTGATCTTGGATGCTAAGCAGGGACGGGCCTGGTTAGTACTTGAATGAGAGATCACCTGGAAAGACCTGGTGCT
This sequence comes from Cynopterus sphinx, assembly GCA_030015415.1. NCBI lineage: Eukaryota > Metazoa > Chordata > Mammalia > Chiroptera > Pteropodidae > Cynopterus > Cynopterus sphinx. The sequence goes on along the minus strand of CM057392.1, from coordinate 29,110,123 downwards.
TTAGGCGCTAAAAATAAAAAATAAGGGATTGTAAGCTGACTAGGTCCTTGTAAACTGTGAGGTCAACTAAGGGCTGCTTTGCCTAAAAATAAAAAAATTGTTATTCATTACATAATATGAAAATAATTGGTGAGTGTGAGTTGTGAGTTGCTAATGTGAAGGCAGCTGCAGAATTTTTGAAAAATCTAGATAAGCTGATTATGGAAGAAAATTAGTTGCCAGGGCAAATATTCAATATGGATGAAAAAATCCCTATTCTGGAAACAAATGTCTGAAAGAACATTCATCTTTAAGGAGACCAAGAAAATGCTAGGTTTCAAGGCATAGCCCAAGGATAACAGTCTTGCTTAGCAGCAGTGTTGCAGGCTACAAGATGAAACCCTTTGTGATCTGCCGCAGTGAGAATCTCAGGGCCTATCAACACATCAGTGAGCACACAGTGCCAGGGTACTACAGGAGCAATAAGCCCTCTTGAATTGCTATGCCAGTGAAATAGAGAAGTACTATTTGAGAATAATATAACTTCCAAGATTTTACTTATTATTGATAATGCTCCTGGATATCCTCCTCTCCTTGGTGATCTCAATATCAAAGTGGTGTTTCTTCTTCCTAAACTCACCTCTTTTATCTAACCAATAGATGAAAGAATTATAATAGCTTTCAAGGAATACTACCCAGGGGGAACTTTACCCAGGCTATTGCTACTACTGAGGAAGATATTGAGGAAAACATTGATGCAATTCTGGAAGAATTACAATGTCCATGATTGTGTCAAGAACCTTGCTTGGTCTTGGGGCAATCACCAAGGACTTTATGAATGGCAACTGGAAGAAGACAAGAGCTTTGTCCATAACTTCAAAGGATTTTTTTAAAGATGAGAAGGTTGCAAAAATCAACAAGGCGGTGGTTAAGATGGCAAACAAATTTAACCTGGGATGAGGATGACTTTAAGGAGCTCCTAGAGATAATTCCTGATGAATTGACTAAAAATGAGTTGTTGGAACTGGAACAGAAATGCACAGGTAAAGAAGAGGTAAGACAAAAGGAAATTGCAGGTAAAGAAAAAGAACCTCCAAAAAAATTCAGTGAAGGGTTTAGCAAAAGCTTTCCAAACCTCAGGAAGCTCCTTTAAAAGTTCAAAAACATGTACCCTGACACCAAAACGTTTTTATTAATAGAGAGGAATGTTCATGGTGTATTATCTGCTTACAAGCAAGTCTGTGATGAACAAACAAGAAAAGAAAACAAGCAAATCACCATGGACAAATTTCCAATGACAGCTCCATGTCTGTTATTGCCCCCTAAAGATCTTCCAGTGAAACAAGAGGTCCAGGAGGAAGAGGGTGATATTGATGATCCTGACCCTGTGCAAACTCAGGCTAATGTGTGTGTTTGTGTCTTTAACAAAATTTTTTAAAAGTTAAAAAAACTAAAAAATGCTCGTAGAAAAAGGATATATAGAAAGAAAATACTTTTGCACAGCTGTGCAATGTGTTTATCTTAAGTTAATATCATTCCAAAGGAGTCAAAAGATTTTCTTAAATTTAAAAGCTTATAAAAAAGAAAGTTACAGTAAGTTAGAGTTAATGTATTATTTAAAAATTTTTAAATAAATTTAATGTAGCCCAAGCTTGCAGTGTGTATAAAGTCTACAGTAGTGCACGGTCATGTCATGGGCCTTCAGTCACTCACTGAGTCACCCAGAGTGATTCCCAGATCTGCAAGCTCCTTTTGTGCTAAGTGCCCAATAAAGGTATACCATTTTTATCTTTTATACCATATTTTTACTGTACCTTTTGTATGTCTAGATGCACAAATTACCATTGTATTGCAACTGCCTACAATATTCAGTACAGTAACATGCTGTACAGGTTTGCATCCTAGGAGCAATAGCTTACCATGCAGCCTAGGTGTGTAGCAGGCTGTACCATCTAGGTTTGTGTAAATGCACTCAATGATATTTCCACAAAGATGAAATCGTCTAACACAGTTCTCAGAATATATCCCTAGTAAGTGACATATGACTATAGAGTACGCGTTACAAACCCCAAGGGACAGGGGGGACCTTATCTGATCTCTTGGCACAGAATCACATCACACAAAAAGAATCTTCTGGAATGAACAATTCATTTCTGTGAAACCCAAAGTTTTGTATTACAAGTATAGACTCTCTAGAGCCCAGACTTTATTTTTTTAACTTTGATCATGAACTTTTTCTCTTATATATCTGATTAGGCTTAATGAGTTAGCTAAGTTAATGAAGTGTGATGTCCCATTAAATACATCAACTGACAACAATTAATTCCTCAGAGCATGTTCTCTGTTGATTGATTATATTTTTCAGTGTGCGGTAGAATTTAAGTGATGTAAATCTCTTAGCAGAAAAGAGAAGTTTTAAATTCTGAGAGTTTAATTCAAAGAAAATGATTATTTTTCATAAGTGAACTTTGTTCATCGGTTCAGAAAATAAGTTTGTTGATCTGTCAACATTTTAATGAAAAGTTCACAAAAACAAGTTACCATTCGAAGAAAAGAATTTCACTTCTCATTGAAAGCCTCCGCCAGGAGTTCCCAGATCGCATAGAGTACTTCTCTGTAGTTATATTAGATCTAAGTACATTATTGTGCTACATCTAGATAAGAAGTAACAATAAGTTTAGAGGTCTAGAAAGAAAGCTCAGAAATGTAGAAAAATATAAATTTTTTGAATTTAGAGAAATCCCCAAATCCCTTTATTCATCTTTGGTAACAGCCCAGTTTGCCCCAAAGCACCTATCACAGGAAGCCTGCAACTTTCTCACAAATCACCTCAGTAATAAATGGGCCATCTCAAAGACTTCTTAAGTGATTTGAATAGAAATAGTGCAGAATTTTTCAGGAGATTAAAATCCATTTAAATCATCTCAGTGAGTGAAATTAACCAACCTAGGAAAATCTTAGCTAGAAAAGACCAACACCTGTTTAAGCATAAATAGCTCAATAATGAGCACTAAGCAAGTGACAAAAGAACTCAAAGCTATCATTTGTAAAATACACCCACAGTTAGAAGAGTCTGAATATCCAAAGATTATTGGAGAGATTAGTATTAGATTGGGGGAAGCAGTCAATGCATGATAATGAGAAAATTTCCTGGCATTTCCTTCTAACTTCACAACAATTTCCTCTTGTTGACACATAGAGAAGACTTAAGAGCATTTAACCATACATTCATTGACTGAACGTAGCAGCAAAGAGCCAGTTTGTCCTTGAGACATGTACTTGTAGTGTCTGAGAACAGAATAACCTTTCTTAGTTCTTACATATTACTAAACAGCTGAGAGTCCTTAAAAAAAATTCTGTATTCAGTGAAGTAGGTGTTTAATGTTTGCAGGCTAATCAAAGAGGCATCCTTGAATCCTGTTCACTTAACCAACGACGGAACATAAGTAGCATTTATTAACCTCAGTTGGCTTGTTGTCAATGGTAGATTTTTTGGTTGTTTATTTTTATGGTACCTAAAACTAGGACATAAAAACAAATGATCAGTGACGGTCACTTTATATATTCAAGTAAATTATTCAACAAACCCATTAATTGAGTCACGCCCTCCACATTTCATTCATAACCTTGAAGTTAGTATAAAGGGTTTTCACAACTGACCAAGTGAAAAATAATAAACTTACAGAGGCCAAAAATATAGCGTGGCTCTTCTATAGCTACATGAGATATGATTGTTGAATCTCAACAGTAGAGGAAAGCAAAATATTACCAATTAAAGTCAGTAAAATTTACTGGCTAGCCAAGCCATTGAAATTTATAGGCACCTGCTCCTCTCAGGAGCCTGAACTGGTTAGCAGATTTCTTCTTCCTCATTCAAGATGCCTCCCATTGCATTCTGGCTCACTGTATTGGCAATTTCTATTGCTACCACAGAACTGGGTTGGCATGTAGCAGATGAAAACACAAAACTGTATAGCTCCAGTCCCACCTATAACTTCCCCTTTGCTTCTTTCCCTTTTACCCCCAACGATTAGACCCATCTATTGGTGTCTCTTTTCAATACAATCATCTACTCATATCAAAAGCAGAAAGCAAAAAAGAAGCTGACTAAACACTGGTTTAAACATAAAGTACTTCTAGAGACTTAAAAAAAAATAAATTATATTATTCGTTTTCAAATAAAACTATTGTAAGCAGGTAGAATAAATCCTCCATCTGTTTAGTATGGGCATTCATTATTGCACAATGCCTACTGCCATTTGAACATCCCACTTAAATGTATCCGTTTTTAGATAAACAAATTACAAGCCAGGTGAAACGCTCTGTTAATTCTTCTTAATATAACGGGCTCCAGTGTATTTTGTCCAGCCCAATGTCTTCCAAAGTGTGGACTAAAGACCATCTTAAACATGTTAGTGACCTGGGGATAAGGGACAGATTATAGAAACACAAATTTCTGGGCCCCCATCTACTGAATCAGAATGTCTTGGCGAGGGCCTCAGGAACCTGCATTGTTAATACACACCCCCAATAATCCTTATGCACTAAAATCAGGTTCACAGTCAAGTCAATGAACCCTGACTCCTCCCTGAAAAGAAAACCACCCTCTCTGTGAAACTGTCAATGATAAGGGAACTAATGATAAGGCCATTTCATAAATTACAAATGTACAACAGAGGTTAATTGAATGAAATGTGCTGAGTCCTGACTATTCCACACTGTACCTGTAGTTGGCCTTCAGCACTTGCCACAGTGTTCTGCCCTATAACACACTTGATGTATCTATTCCCCCCATTTGGCCAAAGGTATGAGAAAGCAATATCAGTGTCTTCCTGTATTTTGCTAGTGCCAAATTTGGTGTTAATTATATGTAACGAAATGAAGGAATAAAAGAATAAATACTGTGTCTAGTAAGTCAGCTTATTCGGATATACAAGTGACTTAGAGAAACTCCACTTAAAACTGCCAGAGAGCAATACATCATATTTTATTGCATCTAAGATGCCATTGATTATAAAACACACCATTATTTTTTGTATAACCAAGAAAGAAAAATTCTGAAAAGTACATATGATGCCGCATTGATTGTGAGATACACCCCAATTATGAGGATGATAAAAAATGTGAAAGAATGTTTCTCAGTATCAGTGAAGCAGGGAACTTCTTATATGGTACCTCGTAGCCACACCTCCACAGAAAGTGGTTTTCATGCTGTATCATTCATTTACTCCCGATTCATCACCTTACCATGTAATGCAAATAGGGTGCACAATTCATTTGAGGAACCACAGTCTGAGAAATTCTACAGAAAGACACTCTTCCCAGAGAATACTGTTCAAAGCATGTACGACTCGCTGTAAAATGTGGCCTCAGCAGCCCCTGCTTCACTGAGCATCCAAATAGGTCACTCACCTTTCCATCCAGCGTGCATTGGTGTAGGCCCCAGAACTCTGTAATATGAGCCTTAAATTGTATGCAGTGTGTAAGTGGGAGTAATAAAAATGAGTGGGTGGGCCAGGGATGGAAGCCATCTATTTAAATGAATTTTAAACCTAATTAGGTGACTAATTGTGCATCAGAACTTAGTTGTCCTACAACATGTCATGTACAGTTAATGATGATTTATTCTAAAATTCTTCAGATTGCTCTGCTCTCCATTTTCAATGACTTATATCACTAAAAAAAAAAACTCTGTTTTGAGAATGTTCTCTTTTTACATTATTCTGTCTATTAAATTTGCCAAAATTTAGAAGCATCGTATGTTATGAAATGAAAAGTAAAACAAAATGCTATTTAAAGCTGCCCCCAGAACCTTACATGGGGCACAGAACTGAAGCAGTAAATCCTGGGCCACATTTGCCAAACAAAAAGTATTATGTCTGTAACTACCAAGATTTCAAGACAAATGGAGCATTGTATTGGTAAAGCTTTTACAGGCCTAAATGGTATGGTAGTAAATGAACCTCAAATTTGATTTCCCTAAGTCAATTTTTGAGGCCCAGGGAGGCAAAGACAGTAAGAAATTAAACCAAACAGTTTTGACTTGGCTTGTCGGACAAAGAGATGGGATCATGGTATCGAGGGGATAAAATCAGGTAGTTAACCTTGTGGAAAGTTCACATGAATTAGATTTGGTAGACCCAGCTTCGGAACTTGGTCTCATCCACCTTTCTTACAATAGTAGACCTCCCTGGGATGGGGCAGAAGGAGGCAGGTGGGAGGGCACCCTCTAATGTGTGAACACAAAAAGGTTCCCTGCCATCCAGGAGGAGACTGGACTCTGCATTTGGGAAGTTAAGCAAAGAATGTCAGAGTCCCTTCCTTCTATTCTCCTCCCCTGCGACCTCCCCTTGTACCAAACTTTTCCTCTCTTTATCAGCCCATCTGCCATCCCTGACTATCATTTTGCATTCACGAAAGCAATGTGTAGTAACCTTAATGTGTTAGTTAGGCAGAAAACTGGAATTGAATTTTTGTTCCAGTCCCACAACCGATGCCATTCTGTGACATTAGGCAAACTCAATCTTTCCCTCAGCCTCACTATTCTGATCTGCACAATGAACATGAAACCTATTTCACAGTTATTATAGGCATTTGAGAAGATAATGCATGTGAACACCCTACTTCATGCCTGGCATATATACAGGTACTCGAATAATGCTGTTTCATTCAACATTGGTTCCTTAGAATGTTGATGAGATGCCATGAGAACTTAATTCTTGTTCATATCAATTAGCCTGGGGTAGAAATGGTTTCATTACACGTCATTATGCCTAAAATCATAAAACCTATCGATGACATTGAGCAAAGACTTACTGTAGAGAAAACCTCATCCAACAAGTATTTATTAAGAGCCTACTGTGTGTCACTCAAACTGAGCTGGTATACAGGTGAACTAAAGACGGAAGAGTGAGTCAAAAAGACTTGGTACTGGACCTTTTAGAGTGTGAGGTCCACAGGTAGGACATATAATAAAACAATCATAAAAAATCATGTCAGTGCTCTAATAATAGAATGACAAGGAGTTTTGTGAGGCATTGGAGACAGGAAAAATTACCAAAAGATATGTAAGAGTTATTCAGGCCATTTGGGGGTGGGGAATAAGATTTCAGGCAGAGAAAACAGTTGAGTGAAGGCAGCACTTATTTCAGAAAGTGAAAGAACTTGCATTTATAGGGACCGGCAGCTTCAATAATATGTGTAAGAAGAAAGGCTTCAGATAGGAAATGAAGATGTCTTAAGGAATTTGAGTTTTGCCGTAGAGCAGTGGAAAACAAATAAAAGGCTTTTCAATCAAAGACGGGCGTGATCAGAATCAACAAATTCTAGAACAATCATTTTGCTTTAGTTTGGAAAAGTGGATTGCAACAGAGCAAAGTGGAAGAGATTTCTGCTGGAAGAGAGTATGTCGTTCTAGAAGGTAGTGGATAGAAAACTTGGCCTGGTGTAGGGCGACTGAAATAGATGAAGATGGAGAGGTGGAAATGATGTGAGGATAGAATAAAAGGACAGTTGGGCATTCACTGGGATGTGCGTGGTGGGGAAGCAGTCGGGAGCAGACAGAAAGGGGCTGATGAAAATGGAGAATTCAGGAAGTCAGGCTTTGGCTGTGTCACTGGGAAACCAGAGCAGCCGACTGAGAGAAGGGAAGGAGGAGGAGTTAAGTCTGAGATATTATTAGAAACCCTAGAATTGTTAGAATGCCGATTGGCAGTGAAGAGACAGCCAATTGGCAGTTGGAGCTATGTCAACATTATTTGTAAAAATCTGCTTCATTCATTAATTCATGCTGGGTTTTTCTTAGAATGGTCTTTTGAATCTAACGGTTCAGGTCATACTTTCTCAGGTCATTGAGTTTCACAGAAATAGCAAACATGCTCTTGCGGCCCTGAGGGAAGCCTTCGAGCATTTGCCTGCTCTGTTCCCCGGACACCTATAATTTCCCTGAAGAACAGCCTTTCTGGTCTCGATATGCAAGGACCGCAAACTACGGTGTGGGGCAGAAAAACTAATTTTGCTCAATGTGTGCACTAAACATCTGCCGTTTTCTCAAAATGTTTCTCCATCTAATTAAATCCAAAAAGGCCACTACAGATTACCTCCACTAACATGTGGCAGGCTGTCCTCAGACACAGTCTGAGGGGATGGAATGAAAAGTCGGGTTTTCCGTGCTACGGAGCTAAGGGAGGAAGCCTGGTTCTCGGTTATTCCACAAAGGAAGCAGCCTGCAGCACAGCGAGCTTGAGGGAACACTTTGCAAAGAGCTCCGTGCTCGTGGACCAGGACCTAGGAGTGTGTGCTGATCCGCACACAACTGCAGACCGAAACTGGAGCCTTTTTCGTTGCTTTCATTACCCTAGAAGGGGCTGCCGGCCTCCCTATAATCGTGAACAATTTCTTTGCCAATTGCATCAGAAATGCTTTTCATAAACATTCTAGTAACAGATTTTCCCTCAATGTTTGCCATGTCCTTTTGGGTTTCATCAATGCTCCTCCTTTGCAATTCATTTTCTGAGTTTGGATCCATAAGCAGCACATAAATTTCAAATCTGCTTCTAGTTCCCTTCTGCGGAAATGATGATGCTACGTATGTTTCAGATGCTCATTAGTGAAGGGCAAAAAAGTACCCCTAATCCAAAATCACTCCGTTTCTCTTCCCCTTTACATCTGAATCTGGACTGTGCTGTGTTCTTTATGAAGATTCCGCCACCCACGTGGAAAATTACTTCTTTCCTTGTGTAAGTTAAGGGTGCACAGCTCATTGGCCACATCTGAGGTCCATTCATGTACAAGTCAGGATTATTATTTCCTTGGAAAAACACAACTTAATCTTTTCTCCACCTCCTCTATATTAAAACAGATTTTTGCTGAACTATTTCCTCAGGGTTGGGATGTAGAAAATGACTAACTACCTTTTCTAACAGTAAAACTCCAAATTGCACTTTGTTCATCTAGTGTGTCTTTATAAGCACCCAGTCTCCTTTTTTCTTCAGGACATAATTACATGGATCACTAGAAAAGCGTGTAATTTCAACTCATGCCAAGTGGAGAATGAGGATTTAAAAATACAATAACAATGACACTTTAAGCCACAGTAATAATAATAATGGCTACCAATTATTGAGGATGTCCTGTATAGCAGAACTTTGCCAAGTTCTTCGCTAAGAGGTTACCATAGTTTAAATTAGTTTTTCTGCATAAAAATGCTATGAGATAGATATTTGTTTTAATTGCTTCCTTTTCGCCCCATTGGTGAGGAAGGGATTTCTGCCATAGGGTGATGGGGATGGCTAAACACTCAACACCCAAGATTTAGCAGATGAGATCTACAGCAGTATATTAGTCACATATACTCACAGCCAAGGAAGGAGGACACCATAGGCCATAGAGGGGCACATGGGTTTGTACTCAGGAACAGAAGTTATGAGAGATAGACTTTGTAGCATCAAGAGGGTAGGATACCCCTGGTTCCCATGGGAGGATGTGATTGACTCGTTTGAACAATCCTGCAGGCTGGCAGGAAACTAAACTCACAGAGATAACCAGGAACGGTGCTTGGTCCATTTGATAAGAAAGTGTGTTTGACTAAGGGACCTTATCTGTGGGAGCAGAATAGGGAAGGGAACTTGGGGTTAGGATCTTTGAGCCCCTTCCGATTTCACCAGATGTCAAGGCAACACTTAATTTTAAACCTTAATTTTAGGCATCACACTATATTATTATCTTCTCATTATCAGGTGCAGAAACTGAAATTCTGAGAGTTTTAATAATGCTCTTGGGTGACACAGGTGGCAAATGATACAGCCAGGATATGGTCCTAGGTTTCTTCATCTGGAAAGGTAAAGAAGTATTTATTTCTTGTCTTAAACAAATATTTTGTGTTATATTTTCAAGTTTGCTCTGTCATCTTTTTAAGATATAATAGAATACTCTTTAAAAATCTAATCCTATTGACTTTATTTTTAAAAAAATAAACATCTAAATCTGGCTTAGAAATTACAGTAGGCAGAATAATGGTCCCCCAAAGATACCTATGTCCTAATCCCAGGAACCTGGGAATATGCTACCTTTTATGACAAAAGGGACTTTCGCATGTAACCAAGTTAAGGACCTTGAAATGAGGAGATTACCCCGTGTTATTGGATAAACCCAATGGAATCGTGTAAGGGTTCTTATAAACAAAAGAGTGGGCAGGACAGTCAGAAAAGAAATGTGATGACAGAAGTAGAGCCAGAGTCTTGGCTCAGAGCCAAGGAACTCAGCACCTCTAGAAGCAATGGATTCTTCCCAAGAGCCTCCAGAAAGCACATTCCCACCAACACCTTGATTTTAGCCTTGTGACTCCCATTGCAGTTTTAACCTTCACAACTACATAAGATAACAAATTTATGTTGTTTTCAAGCCACTAACCTTGTGGTAATTTGTTACAGCAGCCACAGGAAACTAATGCAACAATGGTAATACAGCTTGTTTAAATTTGTTGTCATTTTCTTCTTAAATCTCCAGTTTCTTCCTAGGAGATTTTGATATTCACAAACATTAACCTCTGCTCCTATGGTCTCTCACAGACCTTGCTGATGCCCATGTCTGCTCAGCTTCCCCAAATTCTACCTCATCTCCAGCACCCACCCTATTTTACATTAATATTTCTCCAATTCACCTTTTATTTCCTTCTCAAGGATTCTCATTCACATTTGATTTCTGCTTTGTACTTCCTTTACTGTGAACCTCAGGCCCTTCTGTCTTCAGCTTTTATTTTACTAATTTCCTTCCATGCTCCATACTTCTTCTATGCTTCTTCTCCCTCTCTGATCTGCTAACACTATCTCTTATCAACTCAGGACTTGGCTTAACTTTATGTAGAAATAAGAAGGGCCAAGAATACACAAGGTAATCTTGAAAGGCAAAACTGAGGGCTTATCTGGCCAGATAGCAGGACTTACTATAAAGCTATAATAATTAAGACAGTGTATCATTGATGAAAGAATTGAAAAACTTAGTGAACAGACAGGAGAGCCCAGAACCAGACCCACACATACTCATTGTATCAGCCTGCCCTCACACCAGCATCTCTTACACTGTCTGTACCCAATGTCTGTGCTTTTTGTTCCCAAGAAAAGTTGCAGAGTTAGGGAAGGAGTATACTAACCAATCCTCTTGATGCATTGGCTTAGTGGGAAAGTCAAAGCTTGTAGAGATATCTGCAAAACATATCAAAACCAAAACAAGACAAAACAAAAAACTGCAAGTGTATCCAGCTACAGACATGAAGAAGAAACCAGTGGGAGGTCTACAGCAAATTGTTGCCTTGATGTATTGGCACTCCTGTAGGTGCCCTGCCCAACACCTAGTGGGGGCCTAGGGCTGCTGCTGGTCAGCGGGGATGGTAGTCAAGAAGATAAGCTAGATATGGAGATCAGAAGAACGAGGAAGAGCTAGAATCCACCAGGACCTCTGTATTTGTTGATGGACAAATCCAAAAAAACTTCCGAAGAATAATGGCCACTTTCTCATTGTCTCCTTTCAAATCTTGTGCAAGTTTCTCTATTAGTTAATCCTATTGGAAAACCATTCAAAAAGGGAGATTTTGAGAAATGTAGAAAGGGAGAAGTTGAGAAACGTAGTTCTCAACTTAACCAAGTTAGTATGGAACAGTTTGACACGTACAGTTAACTGATTTATAAAAAATGTAACACCTAAGTACAATGCAGAAAAGATGATCTTTTCAATAAATTTCCTGGATCAATTGGATATCCATTTGGGAAAAAGCATATCTTAATACCTAGCTCACACCATAAACATAATCAATTTTAGATGGATTATAGATCTAAATGTAAACAGTAAAACAATAAAATTTTAAGAGGAGACATAGACAAATATTTTCCAAACCCTGAGGTAGGCATAAATTTTTTTAAACAGGACACAAAAAGCATCAATTATAAAGAATAAAAAATTGATAAAATTGACTGCCTTAAAATTAATAATCACTGTTCATCAAAAAACACCATTAAGAGAATGAAAAGACAAACTATATAATGGGAAGAGATATATGCAATATTTATGTTAGGTGCTCATATTCGGAATATTTAAATAACTCCTACAAATAACAAGCAAGCATATAACCTCATAGTGGGCAAAAATGTGTGCCGGCACATCACAAAGGAGTATATCTAATGGCCAATGTGTTAGTTATCTATTGTCATGTAACAATCTACTCTAAAATGCAATGGCCTAAGGCAACATACGTTATTATTCTCCTGGGTCAGAAATCCATATACTTAGTTAAGTCCTCTGACTCTGTGATTCTCACAAGGCTGCAGTCTTCTCGAACTAAAGTCAAGTGCAGATGGATCTGCTTTTAAGATCGCTCCAGTGGTTGTTGACAGCATTCAACTCCTCCATGGCTGTTGGAATGAAGCCTTGAGTTCCTCAGTTCTTAGTCACAAAGCCTCCTCATACAGAAGGTCACAATATAACAGCTGGCTTTTTCAGAGTAAGCATGCAAGATGGCAAGAGTGCCAACAAAATGGAAGTCATAGTCTTCACAACCTAATCTCAGGTGCAACACCCTATCACTTCTGCTATAAATTTTTCTACATACTTTGTCTATAGATCTGAAGCAAGTAACTAGTTCCAGCATACAAATGAGGGAGGGTGATAGGTTACACAAAGGTATTACTATCAGAACAACTAGAACTCTCAAACACTGCTGATTGGCAAATAAATTGTTATAATCAACTTGGAAAAAAATTTGGTAATATTTTTTTTTAATTTAAAATACACATAACCTCTAACCCAGCAATTCTACCCATTTGTAGATAACCAAATAAAACATATTCAAGTGTTTATTCAAAAATGTGTAAAAAAAGAAAAAGTTTATAGTAACACTCATGATAGCCAAGCCAATTTAAATGTCAAGTATTAGCAAAATGAAAAAATAAATTGTGTCATATCTGTACAATGAATTCAGCACAACAAAGATGAGTAGATTACAACTATATCCAAAACTGTGAATGAATCTCTCAAATATAACTTGAATGAAATAAATTGGGAAAAATTTAAGGAAGCATACCACACAATTCCATTTATATAAACCACAAGCCAGAGTATTCATGGTGTTAAAAGTCAGAATAGGCTACCTTGCAGCAGAGACTACATAGGGGCTTCTGGGGTTTTGCTCAGAAAATCTGATACTTTCCAATCTCATTCAGAACTCATTGAACTACAGGATCCTACATGATTTGTCCCATAAGCTTCTCCCCACTATCTCTTTCCTCATTTAGTATTTCCCTCACTCACTATTCCAGGTTCCTTAAACTCTCCAACCATATGTCTACTGAAAGGCATTTCCTTTTTATTGCTGTTATGCCTGGAAACTTCTTCCCCCTGATTTTGAAATGCCTTGCATTCTCATCTTTGTCAGATTTTATTCAAATGAAAGCTCATTAGAGAATACTTCCCTGATTACTTTATTTTTGCCATATAGTTGTTGATATCAGGCATATCATACGTTTATTTTCTAATATCTATCCTCTACCACTAGAGCATAAACTTTAGAATCAGGGACTTTTTTAAATAACTGTTTCCATGAAATCTAGAACAGTAGCCATTTTTTAATTATTTGTTAAAATAAATAAATAAACCAGGAAGCCTCATAAAGAGTTGAAGAAGGATCACAGAATCTGAGTTAAAATTGGTATAGACAGGGTCCAGTGAAAATCACATGCCACAGACAGGCTATCAATTAAGGTTAGTGAAAAAAAAGGAGTTAATGGTCCATGTTCAATATTTTAAGACCAATAGGTCTGGAGAGGGTAATATCTACTTGATGCAGGTGTTAATATCTCATGGGTCTGTTCTGAGAAAGATGAGAATGAGGACCAATATCAGAACTCCCAGGTGGCAGTAGTTCTCCCCAGAAGATATAAATCTGAGTTGTGCACTCAATCTTTCTGAGTACTTTCTATGTGAACAGAGTTCATTCCCTCTGATACAGGCCTAATGAAAGAGTTTACACACATCTAAGAAAACAAAAGTAATTTATGTAACAGAGAGCAATGAAATCAGCTATATGATCAGACTTTCAAGAAGCTTGTAGTACATCAAATAAATTGTTTAATTGATTTTTGTAGCTGTTAGCTTAAGACTGCTGTCTGTTCATAACTACTGTTAAGATTATTGCTTTGGTAGATGAATTTATCTACTGAAAGTGACAGCTTTTAATCGGTTGCTGCTATATTGGTCACAAATAGAAATGATATGACAAATGTTGCCAAGGAACACTTAGTTCATATTCCTTTTTATTCTATATTCCTGTTTGTCTTGGGTCATTTGACTCACAGATTTATCTAATTCACATAAGCAGCTCGTTGGCCCACATTAGCCGTCTTTCCTTATGTTTTCCATTACTTGTACTCTGTGTAAATGTTTTATCTTCCTCATTGTCTCTATGGATTAATGACTATTCACAACATTAAGTTGAAATGTGTTTTCTCTTGAGTTTTTAGCTTCTGAAAGAATGGTGAACCTGATGTAATATAAATCAATATTTAAATGCATGCATTCTGTAGTAACAATATTCAACTTGTTTATTAGCACTTTATGATAGCTTCTGTCTCCTAATTGCATTTTTAATGGTAGTTGGTCATGCAGTTCATCGTCACAAGAACCTAAAAGATGGTGTAAACAGATATGTAGTGAATGGAACACATCAACATATTAACTAAGTATAAATACCCGCCTCCAACCCCAATACAACCAGAAGAACATAGCACTTCCAATCTGACTTTCAACCTTCTTTTCAGAACACCATAAAGCATATGTAGGTGTGGCACAGAAAATTACGCATTTATTTATAATTTGGCAGTTTACATGTATTTCAAAAAGTGCCTAAATGCATGTGTTTTTAATATAACCTTACATATACAAATCAAGAAAGATAACATAAAATAAAGGATTTATTTTTTTGCTAACATGTTAAATTCAAATAAACCCATACATCATGAATTCATTAGAGTAAAAATAGGGCAAATAACCATCAATAAGAAAAATGTAATAGTAAGGGAGCACCTATATAAATTTTGTAAAAAATCAATATTGATCTTATTAATATTTTCTATTTCAAATTATTGAACTTCAAAGACTACTAGTGGAAAATAACAAGCATATATAAGTCAATTTGATCTTTCATGACTGAATCAATTTCAGTTTTAGGCTAGCAATTGTCCAAGATAAGAAAACTCTCTTTATTATAAAATTAACACAATATTCTTTTCTCTAGACAAACACACAAACTTACTTCTGGTACTTCCAACTTTTTTTATACTTTATACACTCATTCCTTATTTCATTTATTGAGAATATAACATACACGTCATCTTAGCATTTTTTGCTTTTGCCTGTCATGTTTCTGGCATCCACTATGCTACAAAGAGACTGCCCAATGATTCTTGTTTTAAGCCCAAACAGCTTGCTTTTCCCTGAAGCATTCCTTGTTTTCAAAAAGCTATTTTCTTCCCTTTGCCCCATTTCTTTGCAGAAAGCCTGTGTTTCCCTTTAATGATTCCAGCTGAAGAAATGTAGGCAAACTGCCTACCTATGCTAGTTTGCACTGAAACAAGAATAAAGAACCTATTAAATCCCAGTCATTCCCTGTGCATGTTCAACTTAAAAATCAGTGAGAATTAAATTGAACACTTTACAGTTTGGTGGTCTCACCAACAAAATGATAGTGAAGAGAGCCAGGGTGTTAGGAATTTGAATAGGCACTGTCCTCTAGCACAATAAAATACTATGATGCATGTTCAATCATTTCTGTCACGGGTTGAAGGTGGCTTCTGAAACCATTCACTCTCCTTGAAGACCAAGTACACTCCTACAACTAGAAAAAAGAAAACCTGAGATGGAGTCTCAGATGTTAACACTAATCAGCCTTTAGTGGGTAAAATTTAAGGCTGTGGAAATGAGAGGCAGGAAATAGCATCTGAGACCTAAAGGAAGAGTGGCAAGAATTATGAGCAATCTCACCATTATCTGCCCCTGTACCATAGTTTCCACAAGTAGAAACAAGTCCTAGTTAACCTAATGAATCATTACTATTGTTCCAATGAACTATCATTATCCTTATTCAAAAACATTTACTGATTCCTCTGTACAAATCTCTGGACAAAAAAACACAAAAGAATAGAAAAATAGTATAGGCCTACTAGGAACTTATTCATAAGATAAGGAAAAGAATAATTACAAAAGAATAAATAAGTGAATAGCAGCATGAGATAATACATATTATATAGCCTGGGTATTACAAATTTATAGACATTTTAGAAACAGTAAACCTTAGAGATTTTCTGGTCTGGCCTCATTATTGAGTTACAGGGAAGTTAAGTGGGTCATCCAACGTTGCATGACTTAAAACTGGCATTCCAACTCCCAATATTGCCGACAAGTGATGATAGTAATTAAAGAAAGCAACTTGATCAATATAAAGCCAAAACAGGAAAAGAGGTCACTATTTCTCTTTCAACACATTCACCAATTTATGTTCTATTATCCAGAATCATTGGCAAAGGGTGGGCCTTTGTTCGTCCTGTGAAAATAATCTTATGTAGACTAAAAACAGGCCCCTGTTTTACTGCTGCCAGGTTACATAATGATGAGCAGCAGGAAACCACAAGCCTGTTTAGAACACTCCATGACCCATTTTACTGGTCAGAGCATCTGGTCACCATGTAAAAAGGTTCTATAATGGTCTGCCTTCATTATTTATTCTTCATTTACTAAATGAGTTGGGGGAATTCTCACATCTTAGTGTTTGTGAAGAAAACCTGAAGAGAATTAAATGACTATTCAGCTTTGAAATGAGCAATCTTGCTTATGAGAAATATTATACTTTTATTCAAAGTGGATCCCATAGAAAGAAACAGCCAATTCTTAGACAGATAAAGAGAACAGTGAAGACATATTGTAAGAATGCCACTAAAATATAAAGAAAGTCATTTTCCTTACTGCCCATGGGGGAAACCAGGTGGGAGAAGATAAAAACAAAGTAATTTCTTAGGTAAGTAAATGAAAATTGCATTCGCTGTCACCATATTGTTGATTATGTTGCAATAAGAATTCCCAAGTATATATACCAGCTGAGTCACCAAGGTGACCCCCTGAACACATTCAAGAAAGACAAAAAAAATTATTGACCTGTGAGAATGGTATTTATCTTTTTCAGAGGAACAGTAGGAACCAAATAGATCTTCATTCATTAAGAAATGTTCAAAGCTCATACATTATCAACATGGGTGGTAGTGGCAGCAAGATGTTAGAGAAATGAATAGAGGATGAAATTACAAAATAGTCAGAAAAGTATGAGACTATAAAAGCTATCCAGCATGCTTTCCTAAAGGGTAAATCTTTTCAGGTAAATGTGGTAGCAATTTAAAAAGATATTAGTCCAGTAAAGTGAATCACTAGGTATTAGCAAATCCCATATGTATTTGAAATTTGTACCATATAAATTCTTCTTATAAACATAAATTCAGTAGAGATGGAGGGAGGCAGGTTGAGGTTGGGTTTAGGGGTCAGGGAGAGAAAGTCTTGGTAGTAATAAGTAACCAAGTACCTGATTGAAAAGAAATCGTATTCCTTTAATGTAGCCAAGTGCTTGGTTTATAGCTACTAGTCAAACATATTTGTTTTAGAAAATGAGAAAGAAATGAAAAAATTTACTTTCTAAACTGAGATCATCAAGAGAAGACTGTAATAAATTTAGGAATGGAAGAACTGATCCATTAATACATAAAACTCTGTGTTAGGGTCATGAATGTTTAGAAGAGAAATTTGCTTGGGGAGGGATTGGAAACAGGAGTATTCATCCAAATTTGGAATTATATAAGCATTAAGATGAACAAAATTAAGCATTTCTTGTAGGGCACCAGGGAGAAATTACTTGATGACTTTCACTTCAGAATTTCCTTTTCTTAATTACACCAAAAAAAATTTACACTGTTTAGTTCAAGCAGTCTCACGAAGCTTTAGCTACATCTCGATTAAATAGCATAGGAAATTGCACAAGGAACCAGCTAGAAATTAAAACAAGTATGTAAGCAACTTTGATCAAGTTGTTTCCGAACTAGAATTTTTTAAAAAATGGAAAGAAATGATTCTTGTCTTTTACTATTTGTCATCTTAACTTCAAACTGATGCCCAGCTCATTAATTATGTAGGACACTAAATTTTTGAGTGAAATATTGTAGCTATGAGTTTTTGTCAGACCAGCATATTTTCTGTCTTCCTGTAACTGGGAACAATATGGCCCCATTTTTGTTTTCTTCAGGAATCGTGTAAATAATGGTACCCTCTACTTCCCAGCCCAAATAGAAGCATTTGGCATAGCGCTGTCTACTAACATATTCTATTCCTCTGGCCAAGCAAAGACACATGACCTAAACAAGGCCTCTGAGAATCAGGAATTTTTCAGAATTAGCCTGACTCAAAGAATGTTCAATCGGTATTGGTTAAAAGAATGCCAGGCAACTGAATAATAACCTAGTGGAAATAAACTAGACCTGCTCCTTTCCTTTAAGGTATGATGCAATGTGAGAAGAGTATAATAACCCTGGACTGCTCAGCTCCTCATCAGTAGGCTATAATGATGCTGAGATTAAAGGAAAGCAGATACAAACATAACTAAGATGACTAAAGAGAGAGAAATTTTCATGAATTCCTCATGGAATTTCTGGTTTGGGGATGAATAAATTCCTTTTTTTGCTGAAGTTGATCTGAGTTTCTATCACTTGCCCAAAGAAACTCAGGACAAATACAATGACCTTTGGCTATACCTTAACAGACCCCCCAGAGTACCTAGCAGAAAAAGGGGTGATCAAATAAGCAATCATTATAGATTTAAATAAAATGTATTTCATTCTAGATATAAAGAAATTCAAAATTGCTATTGGAAAAAGCAAAAAATTTTACTCTCAGTGCACTTTCAATTCTACTTGTTCTTGCATTAAGCCTAATAATATTACTTTAGGAAAAAATAGATAATATTAAGTTCATGTATATCTGTATTCTGCATAATATAGAATACTCTAAAAAGTTCATGGCTTACTATTTCATTTTCATAATTTAAGACTTTCATATAGTATTAGAAACATTTATAATTTATTAGCAACTTTTTCTTGCATTTCCTTTTTTCTTATTGCTTTGGAAGGCTATTTCAAATTTACCATTAATTGATGAGTTTCATCTTATGAACATTAAGTGTCAGAATAATAACCTCAGATTCCCAAAAGGCCACAAAAGAGGCTTTACTGCATGGGGAGCTTAAGAGTGTCTTAAACTGTAATTATGGTAAAAGAATTCCACTTAAAAGCCTTTGGGAATTGAACCATGGCTGTAAATTATCCTTCAAAGTGTAGAAGATGAATAGGAAGAAGACATCTCAAGTGTAATTCAACATTTGTCTGATAAATATTTATGGAATTCTGACAACAATAGAAGTACTATTCTAGGTGCTACAGAAAAAACCATAAAGATGGTGATAACAACCCTGATATTAAAACCCTGATATTAACCAAAGTGTCCTACAATAGATGATTGGAATATCACTCAGCCATAAAAAGATGAAATATTGCCATTTACGACAACGTGGCGGAGCCTCAAGATAATCATGCTTAGCGAAATACGCCAGACAGAAAAAGTTGAAAACTACATGACATCACTTATATGTGTGATATAAATCTAAAAGCAACAATGACAAAAAATAAAAACAAATAGTACTAACAAACAGAGACTCATGGACATGGACAATAGTCTAGTGGTTACCAGAGGGTAGAGGGGAAGAGGGTGGTAAATGGGGTAAAAGGGGTCAAATATGAGATGACAGAAAGAAATCTAACTATTGGTGGTGAACACACAATGCAATATATAGATGCCTTACTGTAAAATTATACACCTGAAATGTACTAGATTTAATTAACCAATTCACTATAACAATAAATAAAATTTTATAAATAGATAGATGATAGATAGATAGATAGATAGATAGATAGATAGATAGATGATAGATAGATAGATAGATAGATAGATAGATAGATGATAGATAGATAGATAGATAGATAGATGATTAGATAGATAGATAGATAGATAGATAGATAGATAGGTGATAGATAGACAGACAGACAGATAGATAAACAAAACCCTAATATTATAATTGGAGATGAAGATAATAAGAGTAAATAAGGGAAGCTCTGTGGGCACTGTTAAGTCTGGGAAGCCACTTAGGAGTTTTAGACAGGGGAAGGACATAATCTAATTTTCTTTTCAGGAAGGTCACTGGCTCTGGTGGGAGGCTGGACTGTAGGATTAGAATCAGGGACACCAGTAGGAAGCTATTATGATCCAGGGGAGATATGACGGTAGCTTGGGCTAAGTAATCGAAATGAAGAGAAGTGGATAGTGCAGTATCTTTTGGGAAGTAAAGACTGTAGAATTTATAAGAGGAAGGTGAAGGAAAAAGAAGAATCAAGGAATCTCATTTCTACATTTGACAAAGAACTTTAAGAATGTGACTCTAGATAGCACAGAGTACTTGACACATCTCTACGTCAAACTAAATGTTAAACTTGCTCTAAATTTCAGGAGATTTAATGTCATAAAGTAAAAATGACTAAGCTAATGATATAATTAAAAATATAATTATGAAGTGACCACCTTTCTTTTGCAAGGAAAATACTCTCCTTTAAAGAGGTTTGTTACTAGGGAGAAAATGATGGGAGTTTGAATATTTTAGATCTTTAAGTTGACGATATACTATCTAATACAGAGATCTCCTTTAGGCTGTCTCCATATCACTTAATATGATCTTTAATTATTATCTCTCATTTTTGTGTATGGGGTTTATACCTTTTTCAATTGCAACCTTATGCTACTTTGTATCTTATCATTTAACTCATTTTTTTTCTCACAGTAATGGCTCAATAAACATTTGTTTAGTGTACAAATCACTTGCTTTTGAAGAAGTGTCTCCCTCATCTCCATTTGGTCATTATTTACTCATTTTTCCAATACAATTAAGCAACAGCTCCTGGATGAGCCTTCTCAGCTGCCTTCAGTCCTCCCAGAGCATTTCATCCTCACCACCTTCACTGGCTGACTCTTCACCCTTCCCTTGTGGTTTCTGTGATTAGCAAGGAAATCGGTCCCTTCCATCATTAAAACTTCATGTCCCATATTCTAAAAGTGTGCAACTCAACTAACAAAGAGAATTTAAATGTTTCACTCTCCTGGGGAAAAAATGAAATCCTTTCATTAGATCTTGAATATTTTATTCTCCTGAACAAATTCTATACCCTTTTACTAGATCCTTAATGTTTTACCAGACAAAAATTGTGACCAGTACATATTGTGAATGCTACATGTCAAAATTGGAATTTCAATGGCATGCCTTTCAAACAGTTTAAAGCTCACTAAGGCATGATAATCCACCTTCCTTCCGTGACAGACAGTTCACCATATCTCATCTCCCCTCCCCAAAAGCATGAGGCAGCTCCTTTCCTGCAGCCACAAGACAAATCTGGAAGAGAGACTTTTTGTCTTAAGTGTAAGAAGAAGCCTACATTTTTTATGTTTTTAAGCGCAGTGTGTGGCATTCCCCAGGACCTGGCTTGGTGGGAA
The DNA here is from genome assembly GCA_030015415.1 of Cynopterus sphinx. Taxonomy (NCBI): domain Eukaryota; kingdom Metazoa; phylum Chordata; class Mammalia; order Chiroptera; family Pteropodidae; genus Cynopterus; species Cynopterus sphinx. Next base: position 29,088,475 of record CM057392.1, on the reverse strand, counting down.
CCCTCCTCCTCCTTTCTTGCTATGCATTTCTATGAACAGCAAGATCCTTTTAAATTTTGTGCCATTTTTCACAATACCTCATTTCTCTTCCCTACTAAATAATCAAGTTCCTAGACCAGTCCTAATAACCACCACAAGGGATTTGGAAAATATTTGTTTAATAAATTATCACATACACTTAATTAAGAAACAAATCAATGAATGAATAAATGAATAGTTCCTTTGATGGCTAAGATTTGACTTTGAGGGCAGTCTTATTTGGGCCAATTTTTTTTTTAACTTTCCATTTAGTCAGATTTGCATTACAAAGTCTCCTTTGTGCAAACACTCCAGGGCAACTGTGCAAAGTCATTTTAAAAGTAAATGCCATCAAATATTAATAAGATGAGCAAAGGGAAATGAGCTTGTAGTTTATCCCAGATAATAAGAGCAAGTTTTCCCTTAAAGTATGAATACATACAGGAATTTAAAGCTCCCTTCTAGACACCAAACAGAGGCTTGTGGGTAGCAAAGCCAACTAGGAAAAGTAGAGTGAGTGGAGCATATGGGAAGATTAAATGGGTAGAAACCTCCTGATATGGTGAACAAGGACCTTAGAAGATGTTGATATTTTCCCCATTAAATTTTCTTCCCAGAATATACTTACATCTATATTTAATCTAAGAGAGAAATAAATTTAAAGTTATATTTTAGCCATCATACAATCTCACTGTAACCTTTTAAAATAACTAAAGCATCTCTACTCCAGTGTCTAGACAGGCTTCACTTGTTCTAACGAAAGAAGAAACAGAAAGTACACCCTGGCCTGACAGAACAACAAGCTTGGCTGAGAATGAAAGAAAAGTGGTCTGACAAGGACCCCACTCAAAGACGGTTTTCAGTGTATTATAAAATGTGTTTTATTGGATCAAGAAACTACATACTGAAAAAAGAGTCAATTTGTCATTAAATAAGAGCTGTGTGTCCTAGACCTCACCCCCACAGCATCTTTCTGCTATGCATGGGGAGCCAGAACCAGCTCTATGACTGGTCTTACTTGTAACAAGAACATTGGATTAAGCATCAAAATAGCAGGCTTCTAACCCTGCAGTGCAGACAGCTGACCTTGACAAATCATTCACTTCTGTGGGACTCACTTACTTATCTGGAGTAAAAATACCAATGATATCAGTCTCCCAGGACTATATGAATATATGTAAGATATACGCACAATAAGCTACAGCCTAGACAGTGTACTCAGATAAGCCCTCTGCCGCTCAATCCTCCTACCTCATGCTTAGATAAGTGTTAGTATTATGTAAATAAAAAAGCCTTACATGGAAAATTACAAACTTTAAATTCCAGGAAACATAAGCTATTGACTAATTAATAATATGGGGTAACTACTGGTATCACATGTGTCCTGAATATATCCAGTGTAGCCCTCCCCTGGCTGAGCTCGAGTAAAGAATGAACCAGTGGACCCACCACTGTGGGTGAAAAAAAAAAAAAAACCGTACACTGGGTCAGAAAGAATGTCAAGAATCTGAGAAATAATGTCAAAAATCAAGCCGGGTTACTGTGTCTAAAGGTGTTCCTTCAAGCTGGTAGCCCTTAGGGTGTTAATTGTATAATGTTGAGAGCAGGTGATACCAGCACTGACCTTAGCTTCTCTGGGCCACTAGAGGGTGCCAGCAATGCCCTGCTCTACTGAAAAAAAAAAAATGAAAATAAAAAAGGCTTGTCATCTCTATACTTATTTAAGAGCAGGAATTATTTTGACTTTATAAAGTCATAGAACTCTTGCTATTAAATTATTTGTCTGGAATACAGAAGGACAAGATGACAGTTATAGTCCCTGGAAGGACAAATAAAACACAAATTCAAGAATCAAAAATGAGATATTCTGAGCATAACTGCCCTTACAAATTCATTGCTATTCAGTACATTGATATAGAGTGCCCTAGTATGATGTCTGCAGATAACGTACACATTTTTTTTAAACTCGATATCCTCTAATTATTTATTCCCATGTGTCTCAGATATGAGCAGAGATCTTGAATATGTCTTTGCTTTCATCCCAAGCAGTTGTGCCAGTCCACTGGCAGCACATTTGCAAGACAAAGTAGTAAATAGCATATATGTGAACATTGAAGTGTATTAATGGAAAAAAATAAACTCAGCACCAACTATAACATACCTTTATATTGTTGACTTCTTTCCAAACCCTGTCACCTGTTTCCATCCATATTGAATCACTACTGTAAATATTGCATTAATTATATCATTGCTTTTTTAAAATAGTTTTTGCCTCACATATGTACACTTATATATTTTAGACTTCCTATTTTGAAGTTTTATTAAAATTATATCATCCTATGTGTTGTTTTTGTGATTTTTTAAACATGATTCGTGTTAAATTGATAAATCTATGATTCATCCATTTTTTTCCATGTGTTAGTCATTCATTCCATTTAAATACCACATTGATTTAATTGCTGTCTTGCTATTGGACATTGCGGTTGTTTCCACTTTTGTTCTTACGATCAATTAACAAAACTACTATTAACATTCTTGCGTATGCCCCTTAGGACACAGAGGCAAGAGTGTCTCCAGGGCATGAACCTAAGAGGAGAATGTCTAGATCATAGATTGTGTTTATCTTCAACTTCCAAGAAAAGACTAAATTATTTCCAAATTTGTGGTTCCACTTTGTACTCCTGTTAACAGTGTGTGAGAGCTCCCATTGCTTCAAATCCTTGCTCAGATTGGCATTGTCAGTTAGATACCAATAAAAACATTGAGGTACATAGAGATTAAGTAAAATGTCCAAAGTTATGCAACTATAAACTATGCTGCCTCTTAAAAGTTCTTACGGTCAGCTCACTAGGAGTGGATACTAGCTAGACATTTAATGCAGAGCCTTAAGTCAAAGTTGACGACCAATTCCCCTAATCTCTGTGGTGGTAGTTGGAGCATATATGAAGCCCAACCCAACAGAGGAGAGAATATTACTACTGTGTGAAGAATAGTGCACCGTATTCTAAGAAGAACAGAAGAGAAATATAATACATGGTTTCTACCCACCAACATTTTACATTCTAAAGGTAAGCTTAGTCACAGAAAACAATTCAATAGTAATTCCACCTGATATGCATTTATTCTATTTAATTTCATAAATATTTGCTTGAGCTTACTCTATTTCACAAACTGACTAGAGATGCAAAAATCAGGATCTGTATTCAAGAAGAAAGATGAGGGAGGCATGGGTATGTTTAAAATACCTCAAGGTTTCATGGGGAAAAGCAGGCTTGTAAATCATTGGTTGAAATTCCACTGTGGTCAGTGCACTCAAACATCAGGGACTCAATAGGAAGATGTGACTGACATATCCTAGAAGACCAAGGAATGCTTGCTAGGAAAGCTCATGCTTACACTCAATCTTAAAGGATTCATCTTTAATATATCTATGAATGGACCATTTCTTATTTGGGAATATAAATTTTGTTCCTAAATAAAAATTGATTGTATCTGACATTTCCTTGGTACATCATAGATATGCAAACCTGAGATACAATCAAACTTTAGATGTTGCAAATCAGTCTAACTTGGGGCATAGCATTTAGAAAATCAATTTAGTGAAAGGCCAACTGCCAGGGCAATGGACACATGTATTTTCACATCAACACCCTTCTGCTAGCTAATACAAAAGTTATGTCAATGACTAGATTGATGCCATGAATAAAAAGATTTCTCAAGTTTAATCCTTATTTTCACACATTTCAAGAATTTTAGGATTTGGAAATATATGGTGGGTTCTTGTCATTAAAATTTTTAAATGAGTTTAAGATCCCATATTTTGACATATGCATCAGTGGTGCTTCACTTCAGATGCATTCATTCTTTCAACAGATCTTTACCAGACATCCATTCAGTGCTGGGTACCCTTCTGGGCATAGAGTAAATGACAGATCACGAGGCAAACAAGAGTCTAGTTTCAGAAAGGCTAGTGGAGAAACACTGAAAAAACTTTGTAAGAAATGAATAAATAAGTTAATTTTAGGTAAGAATTAGAAGCACTTTGAGGAAAATAAATAAAACAAAAGTGGTGGGTTAGAGAATGTGTTGGGAGCTATAGAAGGAAATTATTTTAGCTAGGGTGGCCCCAAAAGACCTCTCTGAAAATAAGACATTTTTATCTAAGACTAGAATGATAAATAAGTACCAACCATGAAAGATCTAGTAAAAAAAAAAATCCAAATAGTAGGAACAGCAAGTGCAAAGGCTGTGAGACAGAGGTGACCCTGTAATGCTGAGGGACAGAGGAAAACCAAAGTGGCTGAAGAATAGTTAAAAAAAAAAGAGTGGTCAGAGCTGAAGCCAGGGAAGATGGCTGTAGACAGATCATAGAGGGTCTAAAAGAACACAGTAAGAAGTCTGGATTTTCTTTTCATTAGAAAGTCAGTGGAGGGATACAAGCAAGTTATGATGTGCTTAGATGTAAGTTTTTTAAATATCGTTTCAGCTACTGTGAAGAGAATTGACTGAAGAAGAAAATAATAGAAACAGGAAAATCGACTAGGGGGCAAATGTAATTGGGCAAATTAAGACATGATAATGGGTCAGACTAGAGTAGTAGAAGTTGATGAGATATAATCATATGCATGATGCTTGGAAATAGAGCTAGCAACATACTTGTAAATTGGGGTTTTGGTTTGGGGGATGATCAAGGTAAGACTCAGAAAAAAAACTTAAAAAGAATTGGAAGATAAAAAAATACTTATATTTTGCCATGTTAAGTCTGTAACACCTATTACATATCTGAGTGAAGATGATAAATTAGCTTCTAGAAATATGATTTTAGAATTCAGATGAAAGATATAGAAAAAAAGGGATTTATATTTATGAGTTACCTTTGTACAGATAATATGTGCATCCTTATATGTGAGTGATGTCATAAAAAAAAGGTATAGAGAAAGGAAAGGGGTTACATGCACAGACTCCTATGGCCTCCAGCATTTAAAGAATATGATAGAAGAGGAAGAGATGCAAGGGAGATTGAGAAAGAACATCAGTGAGGTAGCAGGAAACCAAGAAACTGTGATATCACAAAGTCCTAGAGAATTTCAAAAACAGCATTTGTCAGTGGTTGCTGTGAGGCCACAAAAGATGAGGACAGATAACTGACTAGGATATGGGGAATTACAGGGCCCCAGTGACCTTGATAAAAACATTTTAGAAGTTTGGTGGCAATGAAAGCCTGATTATCGACATATGTTAGCCTGCTATTATTGTAACAAATCACCACAAAATTCAGTGGCTTAAAATAACAATTATTATTTCTTACAAGTTTATAGGTCTGCTTGTGGGTCAGCTAATCCAGGCCAGCTCAGCTGATCTCAGCTGGGTTAACTGAAGAAGCTACAATTAACCAGTGGGTATCCTAGAAGTCAAATGTTCTAGGACAGCCTCAACTGGGACAATGACTCATCTCTTTTGCAGGATATCTCAGCCTCCCAAAGAATAGTACTGGTTTATTTTTAGAATGGTGGCAGAGTTCCAAGAAAAAGGGCAGGAGGGCACAAGGCTTCCTGAAACTTTGTCTGAAAATGGGCACGCCATACAACATCAATGCTCTTCTATCTTATTGGCAAAAGCAAGTCCAAGTTCATCCTAGAATCAGAGTGGGCAGAGACTACAAAGTTAGAGACCAGAGGGCATGAATACAAGGAGACTGCACATTAGAACCCCAAATGCAATTAAGTTACCATATGTGGGCAAGAGGGTTGAGGAGAGAACAGGAGGAGGGTGCATAGGGACAGCCACACTATTTTGAAAAATTCTGCTTTAAAAAGTGTCAGACAGATGGGTGTCAAACTAGAGATGTGGTGGTGTCAAAGACTCTGTTTTGTTTGCCTATTAGATTTTTGTTTTTAAAGGTGAAATATGAAAGGGTACGTATTGAAATGATTCAGGAGACAGAGAGTTCAGGAGGGACAAGGATACCTGTGAAAACACAGTCAATGAGTACATAGGTGACAATCAGAGGGGTTGTCCTTATGTAGAAGCAGGGACATGTCTTCAAGTACAACAGAAAAAAAGGAAGAGCATGTGCTTATCTGGTCACTCTTGTGCTAAATTCAATTAATTTCTGAATCACTGAGGATTGAGAAAGTTGTACTGGCTCAGGGAAATTTTTTTTAAAAAAAAGTGCTTACAAATCAAAATATACAGAGAACTGTTCACTTCGGGGTGGGAAGGGTGTTACTTCTGCTATGAAATGAAACTGTTGAGAGACAAAAACAAAATATGCAAGAAAAGGAATCACCTGGAATCAGTCTTGATTCCAGAAGTCAAAATAGTCCACAAGGACTTGCAAACCTAGTGATGTAAAATGTGCCTATAGAGAAGTCACTCTTCAATGTAAACTACTGCTTTGGATTCATGGTACAAATTTGCACTATACTCATAGAATGTTACATTTTGAACGTGTGATATTAAAACATCCTTTATTTCACTGATCACTTGAGGAATTGAAATAGCCATTCAGTTAAAGATTTCTTAAATGTACAATCCACTGAAAGCATGAAAAATTCATCAACTCACTTTCTAGAGCTTTTGAGCTAATTGCCCATGACGTGGGTCAAATGTCTTTGAGTGCCTAATACCATTTAGGCAAATTAGTTCAGACAGAGGTGGTTGGAGGAGAGAAAGTTGCAAAATTGAACTTTAAAAATCTCAGTTTATTATGTAGTTTTTATATAATCTTAAATTTGAAATTATAGATTGAGAGGGAGCTATGTGTGGCAGACAGTTAACATAACACGTACTGTTTCAAAATCAGAAGTCCTCTTTCATTCAAACCTGGTTTTGATTTCACTGAAAACTCAGGCTGACTATCTAAAAACTGAACTTTTTATGTCTATTGTTAGGTTTTTGTTTTTATATTAGTTAAAGCCAATACCACAGGATTCCTAGGTCAAGAACAGAAGCTTCCTAATTTCAAAAGGCTTCCTGCAAATCCTCCCTATATATGATTTTATCCTAGGTAGATTGCCTCAGGCTGCCTGTGAGGATCCTAACATGACAAGTCAAGAGCAATTAAAGACAGGATGGGATTCCTTAAGTTCTTCACTTCCATTTTCCAAAATCAAAACTTTTTCAATATTTTTAATCTGACTCTAGAAATGCTTAATTGCAATGAATCCATCACATAGAGCGGGATGAGCAGGTAGAAGGTATACATAGTCAGAGATATATATAGTAAGGCAGAGTCAGCACAAGCAAAGCAGGCCAATCAGACACCAGAAATAATATTGTATGTCAACTATAATTTAAAAATAAGTTTTAAAAATTATAGTTAATGTCATTAAAAACAATAACAGCCAGGAGCACAGGAAAGGGAAAAAGGAAGAGATAGCTGAACAGACCAGAGGTAATTGAGTAATCAGACAAGTTCATTCACTTTGATAAAAATGTATTGAGTACCTACAATGAGTCAGACATGGTTTAGAAATAGAAATGGGGAAAGGGAACAAGGCGAAGTAGACATATAAATGTATACAGATGACCTTTCAACAACACAGGTTTGAACTGCATGGGTCCACTTAATATTTTTCAATAAATACTATAAGTGCATTTTCTCTTCCTTATGATTTTAATAATATTTTCTTTTCTCTGTCATACTTAATTATAAGAATACAGTATCTAGTACATATAACATACGAAATATGTGTTAATTGACTGTGTCAGTAAGGCTTCTGGTCAACAATAAGCTATTAGTTTTGGGAGAATCAAAAGTCACATGTGAATTTTCTAATATGTGGAGGATCGATGCCCCTAACCCTCACATTGTCCTGGGATCAATATTAATGTAATATAAATGTAATGCAATGTTAAGGTTATACAAAGGATTCCATGGATGCCCAAAGAGGGGCGTTTAATTAAGTCTGAGGCTCCAGAGGATGTTTGCTGGCAAGTATATTTTTTGAGCTGTATCTTAAAGGGAGGGATAGAAACTATGGAGGTAAAAATAGAAGAAGATTTTGAACAGAGGCAAAGCAGAAGCCCAAGGTCAGGAAATATTATAGTATCTATAGGGGAAGTATAAGCAGTAAGGCTGAAGTTGTTAACAGACAAGGTCATGTTGGCTAAGTCGGAGTGAGCAGTTACATAACCACACCCATACCTACAGATTATAGGCAAAAATATGTAACTCGTCACTTTCAAGTGGCTTGCTCTTTGGCCAGATGAAATAACATGAGGGAAAAACTACTTATCTCCACGTTCAGTTTTTACTATCATCAAAATCAGACTAAACACATTTGACAATCTCAATTCCGATTTCTCCTCACCAACAAAGCCCAGTATTTGCACTTGAACTTTTCCTGAAAACTTTTCCACTAACCTTAGGTTATTTTGAGGCAGTTAATTAATTAAAGCCATTTAAGACATTGTTAACTAAGACAGGGAGTTTTTAGGGACAGGATTTTGATGATTTGAGTTGTGTTGAGAATACTAATATTGAAATAAACTGGATAAGCCATTTACTGATAGTGTTCTGCTACGGTAAAACTGTAAAGTACAGCCTACAAATACTGAACTGATATTTAATGAGTTCTTATTTATGAAAAAAAAAAGAATCTTTCTGGACTATAAAAAGGATCCAATGATTTGTGTGGAAGGCAGAGCTTAAATAGCAGAGTTTATTACATAATCTGAAATCGAGTACCTCTCTGGAAAGCTTTAAAAGATGTAGCTCTCACATATATTTCTGCTGTCCTGGGTAGCAGATTAAGCTAAATCTTTTTTTTAATTGTAAAATTTCTGCATTTATATCATCATGCTAAATATCATTGGCTAAGTTCTGTTCTGTAGTTCTAATAAAGCCAAATTCCTAGTAACTAAAGAGACAACTACCCGTGTTACAGCTGTAGATTGGCTCTCTAACAGGAAAGGAAACATCTCACAAAGGCTGAGATCAAATCCTTAATGGGACTTCAACTTGCTGGGGAAGAGATCTATTCCAAGCATAAACACAACCCTCCAGAGATAGTCTTTTTATGATGCTATTAAATGTCTAATAGGTGTTCAACATCAGCTGTGAACTTGTGAACCCAGAAGAGATTTGGAGTTATTTATAAGTGCAGTGTCATATAATACACACACACACACACACACACACACACACACACACACACCTGATACAAGCATAGTCATTGCACTATCACTGCTGTAAAACTTACCTGTATAAGAAGTCCTAAAAAAAATAGAAAAAAATAACTACAAAATGGTTTATAGTGACTCTACAAAATCAATAGCTAGCCACATTAACACAAAAAAACATTTACGAACTAAATGACATGCTGTTTTGTACTGTTGACTATTTTAGTTAGTTATGTATTTTATTGTCTGCATTTAAGAACCCTACATAACAAACTTATTTCTCCATAGTATACATTCTTTATAATCTTAATATTAAAAAAGCATTCCAATTTTAAAAGTGCTGGTTGGAATTCTTTGTTAGGCCTTAGGGGCTAGTAATTTCATACTTCCCAACCAGGCATTTATATTCTCATACTTAAATAAATGCAAATCTCTACTTTTGTAGCAGATATGGTCATAAAGAAGTCTTTAAATACAGAATTTCTTTGAAAATTACATTGTAGTACATAAATGGGGAATTGGCCGTTAAGTAAAATATATAGGAAATCCTTTAATATGGTGAATCCTTTGGTAAATTGAACAAAGAAGATCCTTTAATATATGTTTTATAAATTAAAACTTTGTGTATATTTTCTTAAACTGGGGCAGATTTGTATACCTTATTTCTAAGGCAGAAAAAAATTTTTATTGAGTGACTTGGGACTTTGGTGAGATCACTCAAACTTTAATACCGAGTAGGGTGTTTCAAAAAAATGAATTTTTTTGATAGGTGACCAGATTATTGCCTACATCTTGAATATCCCTTTGGTAATCTCGAATATCCATGTATCAAGAATCATTTTCAGCAACCATTCATTCATTATATCAGAAAAAGAATATATTGAAAGATATATATATATACATACATATTCTCATAAAATATCAGGAAAGGCCTGAAATATCTGGTTTGCAGACTACACAGCCAGGAAAAACAGTCCAATTCCACTGATAGAATGCTCCAGTTAAGGTTCCATTGTTAATATTACAGCCCTAGAGTTTGCACTGGTCACCCAGAGCATGGAACTCTATCCCCAAAATGTGTGTGTGTTTGAGACCTCTTCACATCACTGTCCTCTGAGCTGAATCCCAACTGAGTTATCTCTAACCTGCACCCTAGTTTTAATGAAAATTAGGAAACCTTTTCTGTCTTTTACCTTAGAAGGATGTATCACATGTTGACAGATTTTAAGAGGGGTATTCAGAAGGTACTAGGAAGACCATAAATAAGATAAATGTTCACTACAGTGTACCTAACATCAATATACTCTATTTTCCTATGCTTAAACTTCCAAGCATTGACAATCACCACAACAAATGTTTACATCTAACATAATGCAACTATTAAAAAAAACCTGAAATGCACTCACTCCCTCCCTGGAAGAGGGGACTACCCAACAAGTCAATGGTTACCATATCAGCTCCAAGTCTAAACTGACAGATCTTATCCCAATAGCCTGTAATTGTGGATGAAATGGAGATATCAACCATCACCCTTGGGTACAATGAAATTAAATAGGTAAAATGGTAACAGAAACAGAGACGTAAATTAGTTAACACAAAGATTTTTTTTCCCACAAGAAAACTGAGCATTCATTCAACAGTATGTTAGGGAGATAGGCCTTAGGCGATGCCACCAAATCTGCCACCATGACCAATTTATTCAATATTTGAATAAACATGCACAGGTTTGTCTGAGAAACAGCTAGTGACAAAATGGTCATCTTGTATAATTGACTACCATGAACCTCTTCTAGAATGGAGGGTATTTTCTGGATATTCAGATATTTTTGTACTACCTAATCTAAAAAGTTAATTTACATATTTCTCTCGCAGAACTTCTTTTTATGAACTTTTGTGTCTATCTATTCCAAGCTCATAGATTATTGAATAAAAGCTTTAGCATCTGCCATAAATATTTGTAAATGTATACCTTAAACATTTGTCCTTCTAAACAAAAAGAACCTGGGGCATACTTTTCAACCAGTTATCCACTGGGAAGATTTTACTTCCCGTTAGTCTTCAGAAACTCCTCAAAGTGGGGCTATATTGATGCAATAGTCCACTTTCAGCTAGTGCTAGTGTAATATTAATGAGTCTACTTTTAACTTTTGCCTTCTTCAATCAAAGGTCTTTGGATTTGGATGAAAGAATGCTAAGAATATAAGTCACCTGCTAATGGAATGTACTTTTTGTGATGTTAAACCATATTCTTGGTTTGCCAGCGAAAGTACCAGTTTATCTCAGCTGTCACAGTATAAGTGTTAGCAGTGCCCTTTTTATTTTCAAAAGTGTCCTGGTTTTCAGAAAACTACTGAAAGAAAACACAGGCAGTAAACTTTTCGACATTTCTCTTAGTATATTTTCTCAGGCAAGGGAAACAAAAGAAAAAATAAACATATAGGAATACATCAAACTAAAAAGTTTTGCACAGCAAAGGAAACCATCAAAAACATGAAAAGACAACCTACAGAAGATATTTGTCAGTGATACATCTGATAGGGGGTTGATATCCAAAATTTATAAAGAACTCATACAACTTAATACTAAAAAAACAAACAATCAGTTAAAAAATGAGCAGAGGACCTGAATAGACATTTCTCCCAAGAGGACACACAGATGGCCAATAGACATATGAAAAGAGGCTCAGTGTCACTAATCACCAGAGAAATGCAAATTAAAATCACAATGAGACATTACCTACACCTGTCGAATGGCTATCATCAGTAAGTCAACAGACAACAGGTGTTGGCCAGGATGTGGAGAAAAGGAAACCCTCATGCACTGTTGGTTTGTAAATTGGTGCAGTCATTGTGGAATATAATATAAAGGTTCATCAAAAAATTAAAAGTAGAACTACCTATGACCCAGCAATTCCACTTCTGGGTAAGAAAGAAATCCAAAACTCTAATTTGAAAAGACATTTGAAACCCTATGTTCATTGCAGCATTATTTACAATATCCAAGGAATAGAAGCTACCTAAGTGCCCATCAATAGATGATTAGATAAAGGAGAGGTGGTACATGTATATGATGGCATATTACGTTGTCATTAAAAAAAAATGAAATTTTACCATTTGCAACACATGGATGAACCTAGAGGGTATTATGCTATGTGAATTAAGTCAGACAGAGAAAGACAAGTACCATATGATTTTTCACTTATATGTGGAAACTAAAAAACAAAATAAACAAACAAAATAGAAAAGTGTCCTGGTTGAGATAATAACGTATATTCACCCAATACATACTAATTTCTCTTGATAATAAAGTGCTGCTGGTCACACCTAACTTTTATTCTTGGTGGATTGGCTCACCAAAGTATCCTAATTCATCATGGACACCATAACTGATAATCAGCTGCTTAAACTCTACTAGAACCTATTGACAAGAAAAGACTAGTTACTTGTCAATGAAGACATGGCTTTGCTCCAAAACACTGGGTATCTCTGCTATGATTCCCCTACTGTGATTTGCACCCCAAAGTGCTAGACATACTTTGAATGGCACTGTAGCCACTCCATCATAAGAGAAATGGTAGAATAGAGTACACTATAGTTTGCCTCTGCCAGAGAGGCTTCCCTTCACCTAAGACTCTCAAGTCTGGCAGTCTTTTGAGTGATAGGGTGAACTATTCAGAAGCTCACTCCCAAATACAGTAGGCATTTCTCTAACCTCCAAGCAGGCCCATCAAACTTGTGCCTTGTTATTAGTCATATGGCAAATTAAGGGCACAACCTTACTTTTCTGGAAATATCTTAGCAGGTCTCTTAATAGCAGATCCATGAAAAGGTAAATGAAGCTGCAGGCCCTGTATTTTCACACATGTTATTGGCCTCTCTCTGGCACTGCACACCAAGGCACTAGAATAACTACTACTCCCTGATCTCACAGTCCTTTCGGCATCAGTGTGGTAGAACACACAGTGTCCTATGAAATGGTGAGAATATCAGGGTGCTTAAAGACTACATTTTTTTTTTCATGAATTAAAGAGTTAACATGGCCCTGAAACAAGATGAAAACAATGTGTTGCTCTCCCTGTAAGGTCAAAGAAAACCGCTTCTGTTGTTCTCTGTACACCGAGATAGATAAAAATCAAGAGCTAGATAATAGATGCCATAGGAGGTCTTCATTTGTTCCAATAAAGAGATAACATTTGGAACAGCAACTGAAATTAGTCACTACATGAATAAGCTGATGAAATCTTGTCACTTTTACCAAGATCAGTATGCCTTCTGAATGGCCAAGCAGGTAAGTTCAATGGGGTTTCCACTGATTGGTGTTGGCTTAAAGTCAGTGTCCACGACACTGCACACAGTTACCCAAATAAAAGAACACAAGTTCAGGAAAAGTTAGATGGAAGGTTTAACTAAAGTCTTACAATATATCACAGAACCTATCTTCAAGTATACCATGCCTCCTCCCTTTTCATTTTTCTTTTTCTTTTTTATTTATTTATTTTTTCGCTCTCTGAGTCTGTTCATTGACTTAGTTCCTGAAATTGAAGAATTTCCATGACTCTCCATCACAGTGGCCCAAGACTAGCCTCTTTTTACCAAACCTGGATTCTTGGTTTCATTGTTTGGTTCTGGTTTTCTGATTCAAGTGAGATTTTAATAGGCTAGCTATCTAATTCAAACCCAGTTACCCCATAATCAATTATGTACCCTCAAATATGCTTGCAGAAAATACAATTCTCATTATGACTCTACTTTTGCTGCCCATAATAGAAACTGTAATCACCTCTGCCACTCTAGGATCCATCACTCCCACTGAAATCACAGAGCCCATATCAATCTCGCTCCGACCACTTAGGCAAGTTATTTAAGCTCTCTGTTAAAATTACTGGTATTTCCTGTGGTCACTACTTCCTGTACTTGCTACTTCTATTATAACTTACAGTTACAGTTACTATGAGGACAGTGAGTTAAAACATGCTAAATGTTTAGAAGAGTACTTAGCACAAAGTAAGAGTTCAGTGTCAGTTATTATTATATATTTTCCTTTGAATTATTTTTTTATAATAATTTAAATATTATGTGTGTACAGCATTAATGTAAATTGACTGCAGAGGCCTTTTCATCTTGTTTAAGTATATATGAACTACTTTCTTATTAAATAAATGTTTTCTTATTAAATAAAATTATTAACCAGTCTGTACAGGAGGTGCCCTGGAGCACCAGGAAGTCCTTGTATTTCCAACTTCCTTGGTGTTCATATGTAGAGTCAGAATGAGTAACTCAATTCTTCCAGAATTCTTTGGTATTTATCTTTGTTTTTTTCACTAAACCAGATAGCTCTCTAAGAAATTCACTGGAGATGCCATAAGGCATAATGGCTTTGAAAAGACCAAACTGAGTTTAAATCCTGATTCTGCCAATTGCTGGCTGCTGTTCATTTAGCAAGTTTCTTAAACTCAACTTATCATGTGAGGATTAAATTTTATTGTATGTAAAATGCCCAGCAAAGCACTACTTAATAAATGGTGACACTTAACTCTGTTAGTAATAGGATTACTAACGTCAACACAAAATCATTTTTTGTTATTTATGACACATACAGTTTCAGTGAATGTCCTTTTAAAAACATTATAAATAATCCAGTAAAGGGAAGGTGAAACCAACAGTTTTAGAATATTACATTGGGTAGCTTTAGATCGCAAATAAAGGTGTCTTAGTCCACAGCAGTAATTGATGATCTTCATTCACAAGAGGAAAACACATATATTTCACTCACACCTCACTAGGTTTGAGTTATGGAGGCATTTATTATTTTAAGAGTACCTCCCACTGCTCACCACCATCCATAAAGTGTTCTTTCACCTGGCACCCTTGACAATGTGAAAAGCACAAATGTAGTTTCTAAATAGCACACGGCAATTAGAGTAATGATCTTTCCATGTACTGGATGCTGGACTGCTCCTCATCTACCCCATTTCAGCTGGCTAGGAAGGTTTGCCATGGGGTGCTACTTTAAAAGCCTCTTTTCTATAAAAACTATGGAAAGAAATTGTCTGCTGAAAAATACCACTAGAAATTGAGCTTGCATCTGTTTTGCCAAAAATGTTAAATTCTCTCAGCAGTTTTTTGAATTCTATTCCAAAGTAATATTAAACCATTGATGACAACACTGCGTAATTCAAAAGAAAAGAATAGATATGCTCCAGCAAGGAAAATTGTATAACACTATGGTTTAGTGTAATAGAAGCCAGCAAATATTTCTAATAAAAATTTCAGCCATTAAAGCACCAGGGACTCCATCAGGACAGGCACTATATTCTAACTCGATTACGTTGTGCATTAAAAGTAGTGGTATGGCAGCATCTATTAGACTTGCTATTACCTTTGCACCATACTCATTGACCAAAGGAGCAGGGAAAACCCTTTCTTCTAAGGAAGAAGAAAACTAAAAAGCAAATTTACTGGAATGCATAATAGGTGCTCCTTGGGAGAATGCTTTAGGTTTCAGTTCATTTCTTCTTAAGACGAACATTCCCACTGAAAGCATCAGAGTAAACATTATGCCTCATTACTCCTTTGCATTGTTCATACAGCACACATATAGGTATAACACTGATTAATGGAAAGAGATTACAATACTCAATGACTCTGAATAAGCAATGGCAAAAGCAAACATTTACTAGACTCCATGAATTAAAAAAATTCTCTAACAAAGCATATGGTGGGAGGGTAATGACTCGAGCTACCCTAGTGAAAAACACAGAGTCCCCTTTCCTATGAATCGCTGGGCTCGATGTGTGGTGTTCAGAACTACTCAACCCCATATATTACTCTGAAATGACAAAGCAAATAAATGACAATTGAGAAAATAAACTCCAGATACATATGGTTTACTGGACATTTGATAATCTCAAAAGCATGTATGGGAGTTATGTGCAGGTTCTCATGGTCTCTAACGAAAGAAAGAAAGAAAGAAAGAAAGAAAGAAAGAAAGAAAGAAAGAAAGAAAGGAAGGAAGGAAGGAAGGAAGGAAGGAAGGAAGGAAGGAAGGAAGGAAGGAAGGAAGGAAAGAAAGAAAGAAAGAAAGAAAGAAAGAAAGAAAGAAAGAAAGAAAGAAAGAAAGAAAAGCTTTGATATTTTACAAATTATTTTCCCCTATAAACCAGATAAATAGTATTTCTGACAGAATAATTCCCTAATACAATCTGTCTTGGTCTTTCAGCAAAACTTTTCAAAAGTAAGAATAATTATATAAACTATTGTATACTAAATAAATAGGTAAATTTTTTTCACATGGATATTCTGCCATAACATGAATCTCAAGATAACAAAGAAAAAGGACACCAATGTTGGTTTTAATAGCTGCAAGGTGAGTAAAACATGTTACCTTTAATAGCATCAGAAATGTTAAAGGCAATTTAGATCCATGGTCTCCAAACCAAACTAATCTTTAGAATTCTTTATTGAGAATTCTTTGCACTATTCTACTTCCTGGGCCTCATGCCAGACACATTGGTATGACTGGGTTGCATGATTATAGGCTCATATGTTGAAGTCCAAACCCTCAGTAGCTCAGAATATAACTATATCTGGAAATAGGGCCTTTAAAAAAAATGATTAAGAAGAAACGGGGTCTTTAAGGTGAACCCTAAGCCAATTTGACTATTGTTCTTATAGGAGGATATTAGAACACAGACAAGCACAGTGGAAAGTTCACATGAAAACAGAGGGTAAGGATGGTCATCTACAACCAAGGAGAGAGGCCTCAGAAGAAATCAACCCTGTGGACACAGTGATCTCAGACTTCCAGCCCCCCAAATCATGAGAAAATTACTTTGTTGTTTAAGCTGCCTTTTTGGTAGTACTTTATTAGGGCAGCCCTAGCAGACTACTATATCCACTAAATCAGAATCTCTAGGTATTGTCCAAACAAATTTTCTCTTTAAAAATATCCCTAGGTTTACATACACAAAGGAAATGCAAACAGGATATTAAAGAGATAATTGCATTCCCATGTTTATTGCAGCATTATTCACAATAGGAAAGATATGAAAACAACCTATGTGTTCATCAAAGATGAATGAATAAAGAAGTGACACACACACACACACGCACGCATGCACGCACGCGCACGTGCAAATGAAATACTATTCAACCATAAGAAGGAAATCCTGCTGTTTGTGACAGACAACTTGGATAAACCTTGAGGGCATCATACTGAGTGAATTAAGTCAGGGAGAGAAAGATAAACCCTGTATGATACCACTTCCATGTAGAATCTAAAACAGTTGAACTCATAGAAACAGAGAATAGAATGGTGGCGATGAGGGCTTAGAGGCGAGGGAAGTGGGGGAGATATTGCTCAAAGGGCACAAATTTCCAGTTAGAAGATGAGTAAATTCTGGGGAATCTAATGCCCAGCATTGTGATTATAATGAGCAATAACACAGTATATACTCAAAGGTTGTTCAGAGAGTGGATAGATCTTAAATGTTCTCACCACAAAAAAGAAATGGTAATTATGTGACAGGATGGGGGTTTCAGCTAACAGCTACGATGGTAATCATTGTGCAGTATCTTAGGTGTATCAAATCAACACATTGTATACCTTAAATTTATACAATGTTATATGTAAATTATATCTCAATAAAGCTAGGCAAAAAGATATCCCAGGTGATTTTGATAATTGGCCAGACCTAGATCAACCCCACCAGGCAGCAGTTAAAGTCAGTTATTTATTCATTCACTTTGTTTTGTTTTTTGAAAGGACGATTACAGAGCATCTGCTCTGAACCAGGAATAGTTCCAGACACTGGGGATACAGATGAATCAGACACAATAATTGCATTCAAAGAGCTCACTGTTTCAAGGATACAGACATAAGACGTGGAGTTAACACAGCAGAAGCTGTCAAAGGAGTGCTGAGAAAGGGCACTTCAAGTTTACAGAGGTCAAGAAAGTTTCTTGAGAGAGGTGATGTTGGAGATGTATACTGAAATATGGGTAGGAGTAAACCAAGTAAAGAGAACTGGGAGGAAGGGACAACATGAGTGGAACTACAAAGACATAGGACAGAATAATCAGCGCAGAGAACCGTGAGTGGTTCATAGGTGCATTCTGTAGATCTAAGGGAGAACACAGACTATACTTGACAATGGCCATTAAGTGACCTTGACCCAAAGCATTAATTCTTCTCCATCCATATTTTCCTACTATCTCTAAAATTGAAAAAGAAAATAGCCACAAGAAGAAACATACATAGTTGAATTCATTTAGAGTTCTAGGAGTTTTGGATTCCAAACAAGAACCAACTTCTGATTTTCAGATTCTATTAAAGACCTACAAAAGTTTTAAGTGAAAGTGGATCACAGATCTTGAGAATAAGAATACAGTAGAACTCTCTGTAATAATAATCTTCTAGATAAAGGGCTTAGTTTTATTTGAACATATAAATAGAATTATTTATATGTACTGTCAGAATTATTTTTGTTTCAGTGAGAAACATTCACTCAAACCAGTTTTAGTAGAGAACTTACTGAGTTCAAAAATTAAAACTAATTTCATAAAATGGCAAAGTCCACAGACTTAAAAAAAAAGGTCTTGGAACACACTGTCTCTATCTCACCCACCTCTCAGGTCTCCCGTTCTCTGTGTTGGTCTCATTTTCAGGGACATCTTTGCCATGTAGTGGGAAAATAGCCAACAGCAAGTCAGACTTCTATCTATTTTGCATGTTCTTGAGAGCTCTTTTAGATATTTCAATAAACACCATTAAGAAGGCTTCAAATGGTCATAGGAATCAGATGCCCAGCCTTGCACCAGGCATGGTAGCCGAAGGGATGCAGGGCTATGACAGGCCAGGTTTGGGAGAATGTGTCTTCACCAACATCCAGATGAAGAACTCATGGTCATCTAAAATACATGAACTAAAAATAAGGGAGACGCAGTTAGTCACCCCCACCATCACCCCCCAAAAATCAAACTGTTGTTCTAAAAATTAAAAAAAAAAAAAGCTTGCAAGGCAAAACATCAGATATCCATTACAAACACAGAATTCTATTAATCTGGCTGAGGAATTAGAGGTAAGGAAAGCCCCTTCTTCCCCTCAAATAAAATAGTCCTTGGGAATTATCCATATTGTGTATAAATACACATTTTAGAAACTATTCAAATTAAGGGAAATAAACTCTTAGGCTATAACTTTTCATCTCTCCACACTAGTATCAACATCATCTCCAGTGCCATTATGTGTATAGCCAGTCCAAAGTGCAGAGCATTGTTCTGACCATAAATGGGAGTCACTGGCCACTATGCTAAGGAACAGACTCAGCACCATTCCATCATCCTATGGCATTCATCCCTGTTCACTAGAGGTTGAAAAATTAAGCCTATATTTCCCAAGTTCCCTATAGCTAGATCCTACATTTGACTATATCCCACTAAGAGGTTCACTTATGAGACTTCGATGGTAGTGACAGATTGTAAGCAGGGACTGCACAGATCTGACATTCATGGTCAAGGCGCCCTTAGGTTTTCCTGCCACAGCTCTAGATGATGTTCTGGTCAATAGGTGTAGAATAACAGAAGACAAGAGTAAGATTTTTTATTTCTCTTGAAACACTGCCATGATGTGTCTGGGCATTTCTTTTACGGTCTCAACTTCTGTCTCTGTAATACAATCTTGTATTACAAAAATTCTCTAAGCCAACTTATTAATGCTCTGGGATAAATTTGTTTTCATTTTAACTAACCAGAGTGAATTTGACTATAAAGAACACTGACTAATACAAGGAGAGAATAGTATAAATATAGCTGAGACTCTGATAGAATAAAACTCTGCTTACATAACATTCATACTACACTGCTAGATAAGACGATGTTTGTGGAATATATAATATAATAATATATAAATTAAGCTTATATTAGATTTTATCAAGCAAGTCAGAATGTTTTCTTGGCCTAGAATTATTGAAGGGAGTTTAAAATTAAAAAATAATTTTTTTAAATAGACTGTCATTTACTGAAGGCTTACATGTAAGATAAAATGAAAAAGCAACAACTAGACAGAAGTTGAGCAAATACCAAATCTTAGTTCTTCACAAATTAAAATTACAGACTTTCTTTAATATAAGAGCACAATCTAAGACATCTTCCAAGCATTGTCTTGAGAACAGAGGGGAGAAAGGACCTCATGATAGGTAAGAGAGGAGACAATGCATGACACTCAGAAGAGAGAAGAAAATGAACCTTCAAGTCCTAAGCTGGCAAATGTCAAAAAAGCTACCTAAAAAGAATACTAATAATACCAATCTGAAAGAGGACACCTTGAAGATCTGTAAATAGTTTACTGTGTTTTGCCATTTGAATAAAATATTACATCTCTTCGTTAGTTGAAATTTAAAATTTTCATATGTGACATGAAATTCTATTAATTATGGAGTCTGCTTTTTTCAGAAACTCTGCATGAAAATGTTCTCATCAAATAAACACACACACACACACACACACACACGTAGTGATGGTGTGTTAATTAACTAGATGATAGGAATCCTTTCACAATGCATACATAAATTACCAAGATGTACATTTTCAATATCTTACAATTTTATTTGTTAATTATACCTCAGTAAAACCAAAAATAATAAAGAAAGAGTATACACATCACAACATCATTAAATCTTTACAGGACATAAGTCAATACCCAAAGTGAATTCAAATAATAATAAAGATGGACCATGTATGCATAATAAAATTTAGTTTTAAAAAATACAAGTTTCACAACTATAAGATAAGGAGATAAGAATAGAAAATATCTCTGTGTCAGAAAATTAGGTGTTTGGTTAAACCTAAGTTGAATGTGAGTCAGTAGAGAAATAAAGAGGTAAAAAATAATTGATTCTTTTTTCGTTTACTAAGCTAGAAGTTCAGAGCTCAGAAAGAGAGGCCACATGTCTTCCTCACTTATTGAATAAACCTATCTTAGGGTACTAAGCTCCATATTAAGTGTAACATTTCAAGAGAGACATTGAGAAATGGATGCGTAAACAGAGGACCATGTCCAAGATGGCAAGAAGAGAGGATGTGGAATAAAGGTATTTGCAGAATGCTTGATAGAACTGTGTCCATCTGGCCTGGGAAGGACAGAGCTGCTTTTAAATATTTAAACAATGTCCTTGTGGATGCAGGATTAAACTTATTCTAGGAAGCTTGTAAAAACTAAAATCAATTATGCTATAAAATCGTTGGCTACTGTGACCCAAATAACCTCAAGTCCTCTTGCCTTCTGTGTTCATCATTTTCTTTTATATCCAAACAAAATAACACTCCTCCTTTCCCCATATGTCCATGATTTTCTGGAGGGCGGAGGAAGTTGCTTATATTCTGCTTTTCTGCTCCCACCTGTTGCTCCTGCTCCAGCTTTTTCTCATGTGCTGTTCTGCTCGCATCACCCACTTCCTACAACTGTCCTAGATTTTTCTTCATGCCAAGCCATCTCCCTTTCATTTCACAAAGCACCATTCCACAATGCTATTACATAACAGAGTTTAAGTGAAACCTTTGGTTTGCTGAGTACCCTGACAGAACAAAGCAAACAAACAAAAAAGCCCACAATCAATTATTAAAAACCAATGTTCTTATGGTTGATATGCCCCATCACCATATCTCTGGACACTATTTATGTTCTTGTTTCTTCCCTGAGTCCCAGAATCTCAAACACCGGCCTTTAGGTCACCACCAGATCAAAGTTAAATTCTAATTCTTTTATTAAATGGTATTCCCTTTTACTCATTTCTTCCCCTTACATACTATAACCTAGGTACTGTTTTCATGATTTTTCACAAACAATTTTTCTAAAGTAAAGAGCCTTTTAGCCAGACTTTTATCTTAACTATTCACAGTACCACCTGAAAACCTAAATTTTGAGTTTTTATTTAAGATTTCACAAATTTTCAATTCAATTCTTAGAAGGTGCTCTCAGTTCCCTCTGCAGTCCTCCATCACTATTGGTCTGGAAGCAGAAGAGCAGACAGATAACAGAGAACTGATTCTCCTTGTACCCAGAACTAACTCCAGGTGAGTGCAACAATAATTTTTCTCATTCCATAAGAGCCTTATAACATTTGGTGCTATCACCAAAGGAGATGGCTGATTCTCGAGGCCCTGAATTTCCCCAGCTGAATTAATTCCAGCATAGACATCAATTTACTATTTGGGGCACTGGTATAGGGTAGAAAGTCCAAAGAAACCCCATCCAACTCTAGAAGTGTAGGGTTCTGTTAGTTCCTATGCCACTGTGACATCCTAAGAACATATGCTTGTGGAATGAAAACTCCACGTTGCGAAGAAGAGAAAAAAAATAAGAAAAACAAAACAAGTCTACGTGGCTCCTGTCTACTTAACATTTTGCCACTCAGTAATAAAAGAACAGTGCACTTTTTTCATTCTCAGTCGGTCCAAAGAAACTGTATTTTAATGAGGACTGCCTCATTTACTTTTTTATAATCCTCAGTTAATCCTTCAGGTCGGGTTAATGACATGTCTCACAAAGAACAAGTCCAATTTTTGAGTCACAGTCACTCAACCCAATTCAAATCTTTAAAACCTTTTCCTCTCAGCTGTTTCTGATTCTAAGTAATTTCTCTAATTCTCAAATTAATCCTCATTAGCAGTGGACTCTTCTATGGGGAAACCAAAGTCCCTTTCCTGAACGTGATGGTCCATTGAAGCAGGGCTAGTTGTAATAGAGGGTTTTGTAAAAGAATTTAACATGATAACAAATGCTGTCTTTCTATACTGAGCTGAAATGATTTGCCTATGGCATAGCTGACACATGAATGTTTCTATCTCAATAATCAATAGATATGTCTCCACAATAAATTTAGCTTCAGGAATTACCGACAATCCTAATAATGCTCAAAAATAATCAAATGTGGCATACACATGTCAACTCATGTTCCATATTTCTTTTCTTATAAATAATGGGTCTAGACCTGGCATACTGGCATTGGGAAACTCAAACCATTTGTGTCTCATTACAACTTGCCTCTCTAACAATTTTTAGAAAATTTTTAACCAGAAAACTTTTCATTACAGTCTCCTAACCACAGTGGGTTTGAGGTAAAGCCCATCTGTGTTGTTTTCTAGTCTCCTAAATACAGAAGCAGATTATCTCTGAAATTGTGGTTTGGCTATAGCCATACCCCAACCCCAACTTCTATATCAGTTTGACTCACAAAGATGTAGCCTTTCTCCCAGATACCCTTAGTTATGATGAGCCCAGTAAATGCCTAAGATTCTCTAGGTGCAGTTCCAGACACACAGTTTCTGATAATAGTCATTTCACAAGAGGATGAAGTTCAAACTGCAGTACCATGAGGCAGCCCAGGTATTCACATCTGGTCACTGGTCCCTCAGACATGACCACTGGGAGAGTGAGTTCTCCTGCAGGTCAACAAGAAAATGCCCAAATGCCCACCACATTATAATATAGTCTTCTTATCCATAAATGTGTCTCTACTTGCATCGCAGTTTCAGAGTGTACTGTTAGGGCTGGTTGCTTACTTTCCCTGTGGCATCTGTCACCTCATTTTCACTTCTTTGTGTACCCTGAGTTCCTAAAATAAAAGTGCTAAAACATGCCCTCAATTATCTGGAAATTAGAATCCAATCATGAAGCATCATTCTAGGCCACTTGAGAAGCACAGAGAAGAGAAGAGGAAGCTGGTTGCTGGCTTCCTAGCTCCATCACAATTTCACAACCACTCGTGATCTTTAATCTGAAGAATCTCTACACTTGCATCTGAAAATAATAAATTTTTTATTTTTTAGCATTACTGAGCTTTACAAATTTTATTAAATACATGTATATGTGTGTGTATGTATATATATATGTTTGTATGTATGTGTGTGTATGTGTGTGTGCATATATATATATATATATATATATATATATATATATACTATCAAAGAGTAAGTTTTCAATAATCTAGTCATGACAGCAAGTCTGTTGTAAGAAAACCATTCTCACACACACTTCAGGAACAACACAACTTTTCTTAAAGAGTTTGAATATATTTTTCAGGAATTTAAACCTTTAAAATATTTATAATACTTGAACCAGTGATCCAACTTCTGGAAATTTATCATGAGGTAATAATCAGAAACACAAACAAAAATATTGCTGCAGTGGTATTTTCAAAAGTGACAAAATAGAAAAAGAGGAAATGGTTAAATTGTGGTATTCATGCAACTAAATATTATACAACCATTAAATATAATGCTTATGATGAATTTTAAATAACATTTTCAAAGCTTAAAAGTAGAAGGTAAAATTGCAGACTGTAGCACTTTGGTATTTTTTTAGCTGGAAGGAAATACCAAAGTCAAAAGTGGCAAGACTAAAAAACTAAAAAAATAATAAAATAAATTTTACCTTCTATATTTTTCTAGAGAGTCAAAAGAACAAAATGTGATTATAGAGTAAATGGGAAATATGCTGAAAATTCCTTATGGACAATTTATGTACCAAGAAAGTCTTAAGATGGTGGAAAGCTTTTAAGTCTCTCTTGACCTAACTTAGGACTCAGTGCAAGTGGGACATTATAAAATGTCACTTACAGGTTTTTTTCCCCAGATCCACCAAGATTTATTATAATTAGGTTTTACTGCATTCCATTAGCAAAAAATATATGCCTAAGTATGTGTTCTTTGGTAATTAAGACTTTGCATTTGGTCTGTTACTTCTTTTTGCACCTGAGGCATGCTCTAGTGGCCCTAAAACACATGCCCTGTTAATCCTCACCATTAAGCTGGCAATTATAATTCTATTACCATTAGCCAAAGTATAAGACCTCTGAAATCCGGTAGTTGAACCATCTCAACCTAAGAAAAAGTGTCTCTGAAGTTATCAGTCAGGAATCCCTACTTCACCACCCTCACCCCAAAGAAACAAATCTTGAATAGGATTTATATCAGTTACCTACTGCCACAATAATGCTATTAATAAACTATACCCCCAAATTGGCCTTTATTTAGTTCACAAGTCTGTGCATATCCGCTAGACACACGTGCACATCTGGGGTCTGCTGGCCACCAGAGGGGAGACCTGACTGCTCCACACGTCTCTTGCATCCCTCCAGCAGGCTAGCCCGGGTGTGTTCCCACAGGAAAGACAAGGCTTCAAGAGCAGAAGCAGCACCATGTTGTACCTTGAAACTAATATAATAGTGCATGTCAACTGTAATTTAAAAATTAATTTTAAAAAATTAATATTTTTAGGGGGTGGCTTCATAGTGTAGTGGTTATCATGTCTGCTTTACACGCAGAAGGTCCTGGGTTTGTGCCCCAGATGGAGCCGCAAACCATACCCCGGATGTGCCTGGCCCGCTGAGTGCACTGGTGGTGCCAGGCCCCGGGTGTGCTATGAGCGCATGGAGGGAAAAGGCAACATCTGTAGATTAAGGGTGGAAGTTGGGGAGGGTGGGAATTAAAGAGGGAAAAAAATTAATTTTTTTAAAAAAAGAGCAGAAGCAACAGTTTATAAGCACTTTTCCAAACATCTACATACTTCAAATCTACAAATCATGTGGTCAAACTCAGAATCCAGGGACAGAAAGAAAGGCTGCCTCTTTAGTGAGAGTAACGACAGAGTCACAAAGCAGAGGTCATGAATACCAGGAGGGGTGAAGAATTGAGGGCACTAGTGCAATCAATCTACCATAAAGGATTCCTATTACAAATCTCATTTTCAGCAGGAAGTTTCCATCAGTGCCACAATGGCTCCGAGTTGCTCTGCAGCTGATTAATGTCTTTAAAAAACCCAAAGTAGGAGTGAAATTGACCAAAAGATATTTTTAAAACAAAAACCCAGCTATTCTTAATTACCTTAGACAATATTACATGACCTCCTCCCTGGCAACCACTCATGGGTGAAGTTGGCTACATTGAAAATTAACATGAGTTATATACATAATGTATATATTATATAAATTAAAATGTTAAAGTAGTATAAATGACATGTAAAGAAATTAAATGGATCGATCAATTTAATTAAAATAATTATATAAGAAAATACATCAATTTGTAAATTTTTTATTATTTTTACGAGCAAGGAAGGAATATGAAGACTACTAATAAAATCACTTCCTTCAAAATGGTAAGTCTTTTTCTTCTCCTTATGCTGATATAGAGCTAGCCCAAGTAACTAAGCCTGGATGATTGATTACCCATCTTTACTTTTAGACCTGACCCATGGGCAAGAAATTCTCATGTACATTGTACAAAACAGCTATCCTAGAACATACAAACCCCTCAGGGAGAGTAGATTAAAACTGAAAAAGGGCGGGAGCGGAAACTGCACACCCTCAGAGTCCTAGGCTCTGAGGAGACAGACATTGTACTTACTGCACATTATTGCTTTATGCAAGAAACTAGGCCACCCCACATTCAAGGGGTGGAGGAAAAACCCACCTCTTGAGGAGAGGGATGGCAAAGAAACACTGCAAAGAAGTGTGAGTACAGGGATGAGAAATTATTAGGGCCAATTTGCCAAGTATCTTTCCCAAAAGGTGATAATTATAACTATTATTTCTTATAACCCTGAGAAATAATATAGAAACTCTGGGTAAATTGCATGCAATTAGAAATAACACATTCAATTTAAAAAGAAAATGTCCATGAGAGTTTGAATCTGCAGATGGCCTATGTGTATGTAATCAGACTAACTAGGTGTGACTAGTGGCTGGACACGTGCCAAAGAGACCCTTATTCTTTCTACCCAGAATTTCCTTGGAAATTGTGTGGGATGGATTCATAACTCCATTTAAATATATATCTAATTGGCTGTTTTTTCCATGATGTTGGCATTTCCTTCATCTATTGACTTAAAAGTGAGAAAGAAAACTTCTTTCCCTAGCTTATAGTCAGAAATTCAGAAAGTTTCTTTACTAAAATGATTGCTGTGTATCTATTCCACTCAACATCTATTTCATTTTGCTGCCAGAGTTTCTCTCCCCAGTTCATCATTTACCTTTTTTAAATCTCTTTCCTAAGCTTATGGAATGTATAAGAAAAGCTTTCCCAGACCTGACACTTGCTTCACCTCCATCACTGCTGCTGCTGCTTACCTAACCCAGCTGACAGCCTGGCAGAGTGCAGCCTACAAGCCCCTGGGGAATTAGCCACCACAGCCTGTGCAGAAATCCCATGCTTGCTTTATGCTGTGGATTGAATAGTGGTCCCCCACAAAAAAGATATGACCAAGTTCTAACACCTGGAAACTATAAATATGATCTTTTGGAAAAAGGGTCTTTGAGGACATAATTAATTAAGGATCTTGACATGAGGTCATCCTAGATTCAGGGTGAGCCCTAAATCCTATGACAAATGTTCTTATAAGAAGAGAGGATACAGAAGGTGATGTAGGAAAGAGGTCATGTGAAGACAGAGGCAGAGATGGGATTTATGCTGACACAGCCAAGGCATGCCGGGAGCCACCAGAAGCTGAAAGAAACCAGGAAGGGTCAGTCCTCCCTTAGAGGCTGAGGATGTGACATCCCCTGCAGACATCTTAGTTTCAAACCTCTGGCCTCCAGAACTATGAAAGAACTCATTTCAGCTGTTTTAAGCTGCCCAGTATGTGGTAACTTGTTTTGACAGTCTTTGAAACTAACACACTTCACTTTGCCAAGATCTACATAAGTAGAGACCAACAGAATGGTCCCTGGACTTGAGCTTCCTGCCCTTGATTGAGAAGATAACTTCTGCATCCTCACCCAATGCCACAGTCCTATGACTCTGAGACTCTCAATGACCCATCCCCTCTCTCCAGGTGGAAGATACCCTGGCAGGAAGTCTAGCCCCTACACACACACACACACACACACACACACACACACACACACACACACACACACAAATTGTCATAACATTCATACTTCATGAATAAAGTTCCTCAGCTGCTAACACACAAACGCTTTGAAATTGATTCTTTATTCCCCCTCTTGTATCTTATCAAAAAAGGAGAGTTGGGAGTTCCCAAGATTTAACCCATTTCCCCGTTTAGCGTTAAGTTAATTTTACATAAACACACTCTTTGAGGTTTTCAATGTGAAAATAAAATATCAAAACTGTTCTTGGAATTATTTCTAAACAGAACGTGCCTCTAATCCTGATGTAACATGATAAATCAGATTCACCAAATGAATCTTCAGCTAACAACTGTTCGAGACAAAGGTAACATCATGCATGGAAATGCTATATATTCTAGGATTTGACATTTTTAGCAATTGAGAATTACTATATTTTGTAAATGGAAATACCACTAAAAACAGAATGCTATAAATAGAATGATGTCATTTGCTTCTAAAGATGATATTGATAGACCAGAGCGTTACAAAAATAATAATAAAAGTGAGCTATTTTGTGGCAAACTTTGAGGGTAAGGTTACAACTATAATCCGCGAGTTATCTCGGGGGTAAATGCTACATCCACAGTGACGCTGGTGAGTATTCTCAGGGCAAACAGGAAATGAGCTAAAATGTAAGAGGTTGAGAAAGGACATTGTATATATCCATGAAGGTGTAAGTACGTTTGCTTATGCATATGCGAAGGTTTGCACAACGATGTGTGGTTTGTATTGGTGATCCACTGCTATGTAACCAATTACTCCAAAACTCAGTGGTTTACAACAAACATGTATTATCCCACATTATCTGTGGATTAGGAATTCCAAAGCGGTTTAGCTGAGCAGTTCTAGCTCAGAGGCTCACAGGAGGTTGCAGTTCAGATGTTAGCAGGAGTAACAAACATCTGAAGGCTTGCCTGGGGCTGGAGGATCTGCTTCCTATGGCTCACTCATTTGGCTGTTAGCATACCTCAGTCCCTCACTGATTATCTGCCAGAGGGCTCAGTTCCTCACCACTAGGGCCCCTCCTCACAATGTGGCAGCTGGCTTGCTTTTGCATACTTTATCAGAGAGAAGAGGGTTGGGGGACAGAGTCTTTTATGAGTGAGCCTTGGAAGTGACAAACTATCACTTCTACAGTGTTCTACTGGTTGCACTTATCAACCCTGGTACAGCAAAAAAGAGACTCACGAAGGCATGAATACTGGGGACCACGGGGGGGTCACCCTAGAGGGTGGATATCCCACTTATTTTTTTCTAAAAGTAGTTGCTAACTTTCAGATTAGCTTTTTCATGTTCTTGGAATACTGAATTTAATCATTCACCTTATTCCCATTCTCAAAGTATTGGATTATATTTTAAAACTTTTTTGACAATTAAAAGAAAATTAAAAATTATTGTTCTTTTTTTTTTCTTCTTTAAATTTTATTTAAAATTTTAAAAAGTTAGACATTTATACAATAATTAGAAATTATTATTCTTTCTAATGTCTAACATTCTATGTGGAATAAGATAGACAATAATTAGAAGAAAATCTCAATTAGTTTTATAACATATTTCATATCAACTGACTGTGATGGTATACTTTACTAGCTAACTAGTTTCATGCTACTGATATTTCCTCATGGAAGAACAGAGAGTAAGAAAATACTTTCATTAATTACATGAGATATGGCTCCAAACTGAAATGCATATTAAAAGCATTGACAGGCAGATTGACTACAGGACTAGAAAAATAGACCTTGGTGCCTGGTTAAAAAAGGGACATGATTACACAAAATGAATGCATCTCCAATGTTCAAAACAAACAATTCACAATTATTGAGAGGACTCTCAGAACGTTCTTTTCTTTGGGGAAAGCTTTGTGACATTCATCTGTCTCTCAAAGGCAAATCACATCCCTCAAAATGTAACAATCATAAGTTATAATTACTGTAATATAGTAGTGTGTATCAACTCTTTCCTTAACATTAGATATTCTGCACAACAATTTCACATAGTGTTATAATTTCCTGTTATTTAGTTTTTTCAGCAATCATTTCCTCACGAATTTAAATATAAAAGAAATCAAGAAATTCTATTCACTATGCATATTCAACCCCCAACTTTTTTTTCCCAAATACAGAACTACAAAGTAATTGATACCATCTGTTATCGTCAACTATTTTCATGATTTGTGTGGTACCTGAACATTTATTGTAACTAAAAAAAGAACACAGTAGCTTTATTTTTGTTCAGTGATTACAAGAATGCAACAACAGCATCTGTGACTGTCACTAATCAGGGAGTCTCTTAGCAGAAATATGGTCCAATCATATGTGGCTGATACATTAAAAATTATTACTAAACATAAAATGCTAATTATTTTCTTTATGTCTCCAGGCCATGGCCAATTGGATTGCTACAGAACATTGGAAATCTTGGCTGGTCCAAAGAAAAATTTTTAAAAAACTGTTACAAAGCAAAAAAAAAAAAAAAAAAAAAAAACCCTAAAACAGGAACCAATCCTCACCTATAGACATGGTCTGGAGTTAGGGCCTCTCTCTTTAACACTATGTCTGCCTGTGGTAGAAAACAACAAACCAGCAGGTGCTGAAACATGATGCCTTAAAATTATTTTATCACTTATTATGATGTAAATCTTTTGTCTCTATGGGCAGAGAAGAGATGGTGTAGTTTTCTATGACAACAGAAAATTTTAGTTTTGTTTTTAAACTACCCATCCAGTGCATCAACTATAAGTACTTCAAATAAGGATACAAGTACTTTTTGCCACTGATACTCTCAGGATATTTGTAAAAAGAGGTTGTGATTCAATCCTAGTGATGGAGAATGAATTAGATAAAGTTAATAAGTTGACAAGACAAGCAAAAATTCTGTTGAAACTGCCTTAGATTCCTTAGTCACTTCAACAACATGGATTTATCCTTTTATGTAAGAGCAGAATATAGTGTTGAGGTCTCAGAGCTGTTACAGAACTTCACCTACTTTTTTCCTCCTAAGTATGTATTGATTAACTTCCATCTGCCTCCTTTTAATGTGGAAGCTCCAACAGTGAAGAAAACAATCACTCTCCTCAAGAAGATTAAAGTCTAGTAGAGGTAACAGGCAAGAAATAGGTATTTACAATACCATGTGGTAAGTGCTGCAGGAGAGATACATATAGTTGTGATGAGAACACAAAATAGAAATCTAACCCAGAGTTCAAAAGCAGAAAAAACTTCCCGTAGGAAGTTCATCACAGAAGTAGAGCCAGGACAATTCCAGGTTCAGGGAGAAAGAGCTGAGGGCAAGAGATGAACTGGAATTCTAGGGGAACATCTGTAGTTCTGTATGAAATGGATCAGAGTGAAGATGGGTGCCAATGAGAGAATGATATCTAACAAGCGAGATAAGAATGAAGAATCTCATCAGCCAATAAAAAGTTTTGTTGAAACTAAAGTGCAGCAAAGAAATTGACTGTAACTATTTAAGGGAGTCAGCGATTCTATCTATCAAAATCAAGGGATGAAAAGTAGAAAGGCAAAGAAAGCAAAGATATATACGTATATATTATGTGCACACAAGCACATACACACACACGCATTCCTTGTAGAGGGATGGGTGCTCGGCATGTTTGCCTGTGACTTGGGCTGAATCCTTCTGAGTATCTACTCCAAAGACAGCCAAAGTTGGGTAATTGGTTTTGCAACCTCAAAAATGTTAGGAATAATTTTTGAATGCATTATAAAAGTTTATAATGGTTTTTTTAAAAAAAAAAAATGTTTTCCATGCTATGATTCACAACTTCCACTGGGAATAAGTCCCCACTTTTTATAAAATTTATAAAAAATTTTCTTATGAACTTTGTAGAAATTAAGGCTTGCTCTACTAGTAACTAGTTCACTCTCAGCATGCTGTCAATTTTCAGTCAAGACCCTTAATCAGACATTCCTTTTTTAAAATTTAATCGACTAAAATGTGAATATTTTAAAAATTAAGAACTCAACTCATAGAAATATAAAATAATACTATCAAAGATTTTATTTAACTCATTGACTGATGAGAAAATCAATAAGGCACAAAAACTGGTTCAAAGGAGAATACGAAGCATGGACATACAATAGACAAGACTGCTAAAATGAATTTGCTAATAGGTAAAAACTGGTTAACAACTTAAAATATAATGTTTAAGATAATCTTTTCTATGAAGCAGAAACAAATTGTGTCTCTAAGTACACAATTCAATTGCATTGCTTTGTATCAGACTCCTAAAGAAATATCAATTTTCTACAACTTAATTTATACCCCCAAAGAGTTGCAAAATTGTCATTGACAGATGATCAAAGGTGCACAGCACTATAGAGACAGATAATCTCTGAAAGGACTCCCTGACATGCCTTAGAAAAAACAAACATCTCCTTGAGCATTTCTAAATCTTTTTTTTGACAAATCTAACATGATTATGCAACTATTCTTTTTATGTACATATATAATATCCCTACAGAAAATGAATGTTTTAATGTTTTCCTTTACATCAAGATAGTAATAAAATTTTGACACATTCTCATAAATAAATTTTCTGAAATGTTTTTTATAATAATTTTAGAAATTCTGAATGTTCAAAAAAACTAACATAATAATCTGATTTTACACTGAAATATCAAATTGACATTTTATTTTTTAATATAAAGGTTATAAAAGAATTAAATTAAGTTTGTGGACAAAATATAAATTTTTAGGAGAACCTAATACAACATTTATAATTTTGATTTATCAGATTTATAAAATTTGCTTAAGTGCTTAGTAACTTTTTAAGTCTATTTTTAGTTAAAAGTATGTTGCACAACAATATGAATATAGTTAATGACACTGAACTAACTATATACTTAAAAACAGTAAAAAAAAAAAAAGCTTAATGTGATATATATTCCACTGTAATAAAAAAGTACATTTATTTGTTTTTTGAAGTGCCTGAGATCAAGACATTTAAAATTTGTAAATGTAGTTTGTAAGGCTTACGGGAATTTAAAACAACTTAATTTGTAAATGAAGTTAATGGGTGGAGGAACTTAATCCAATAATTTATGAATTAATTGGATATTGATTTTTAAGAAGTTGAAGTAATAATTCTTATTTTTAACGTTAGATATACAAATAAGGTTAAAAGATGTGGATTTGGAGGTTGAGAGATTACAAGATGAGGCAGGATAGCTAAGGGAAACCAGATCACAATAATTAGGAGTTTAGGTTATTTCTTGTAACAGAGAGCTGCAAAAGTAAAGCAATAGGAGTAACTATTAGAGTAGCATATATATAAGTTAAAAAGAACCACTCTGACTTGTTCTGTAGGGAAAAACTGAGGGAAACTAGATTGCTGGCAAATTTTATATATATATATATTTAATATATATATTTTTAATATATATATGTATCTTTTAAAAAGTTATTGCTATTATTTGGGTGAAATATAATGATGATCAAGACTAAAACAATGAAGTAGTTATTACAATCAATTTATATTGAGCACCTATTATGAGTCAAGAACTCTTGTAAGCACTCTACCAGTACAAACTCATTTTATCCTTAAATCGATGTTATAAGGGAGGTACTATTATTACCTTACACAGCATAAGAATTAACCTTCCACTCACCATCATAGTTCAAAGTCATAGGAAAATTCAAAGAATACGTGAGTTAGCAAATGCTTTATCAACTTGATTGGGGCATGGGGAATGGAAAACCAATTGATACTATTAAAAGGGGCTTAGCAAAAATTTTAAGTTTATTTGAGCAAAAACCTATCGGAATGGGGCGGCACCAGACTGGAAGTAGTTGGAAAAACTCCGCTGCCAGGGGCCCCAGAGAGACATCTATAGAGAAAAGATGGGAGGAAAGTAATTGTTGATTGTCTGTGGTTGGTTGTCCTTGGTTTCGGTTTCCAGGCTTAGATTTTGGTTTGGTTATCTAGATCTTAATGGCATTAAATCTATCTCCATCTAATAGCCTCTTTGTTTAATTAATGGTAAATAATCAATTTCTTACTGCTTTCAGTTCCAAATTCAAGTGAGAATAGGTCCAATATAGAAAAGATTTTGTTCAAACAGCAGTTAGTACTAATTTAAACAACCAAGTATTAACTTACAAAGAAATCAGTTTCAAAAAACATAAATAATTGATTTGGAAATAAACAACAATTTTTTTATGATAAGGTATATGAGGGAAGAGTTACTTTTTGATTTATTTGTTGGTGCATGTGGTAGCTTCCATGTTTGATCTCCCAAGAAATCTCGTTTTAGTAAACGAACAAATGGAAGTAACTTGGGAAATGGGTAAGGTTTTACATATGCCATGAAACCTCACAGGTCATGTTCTCTCTCAACAATAATTTCAAGTTGTCTTTTGCAAAATGTGAGGTTTTTACATCTGCATATGTAAAGTCTCAGACTTTCAGATGCTTCATCTGAACTCAAGGAATTGAAGGATTCCAGGGTTTTGCTGTCTCAAAGTACTCATTGCTCAATTCATCCCCAAACTTGCCTTGCTCAGTTGTACATGAAAACACCAGCTACCAAAATCTTAATTTTTATACACAAGAGAGAGCGATGGAGGGGGGTGATGTTTTCTCCTCTGTAGTGGTAAGGACACACATTGTTTGCCTTAGATCTGCAATGCCATACAGTGGAGTGGGGGCAAGAGAAAAGGCAGTGTTTCTCAAGAGCCTGAATCATACCCGAGGAACAAACAATTGATCTGACTCCTTGGCATGGCCTTAAAGGAACACTATGCTAACGTTCTACCAGGTTTTTCCTTTAAGATTCTGCAAATTAGGCAGAAAGCTTTAAAAGTGCAAGCTGAAGGCAGGGTCTGCTGCTTCATTATCAGTTGAAAGGCCAGTTCCACAGACCAGTTCTTACATTACAAATCATCGCAATGACAGTCTATTATCATGTGATCATTTTCACCCATTCCTACAGGAGTGTCTGCATCAGTGAACTAGAATATTCATCCACTTCTCTTAATTGAGACTCCCTAAAGTATTCTTATCAGGAGTTCCTGGAAATAAATTACCCAAAACTTTATACCTCCCTAGTGAGCATCATTTTAGAACTTCGCATTTCAGCATGTCCTTTCATTAACAATAAAAAGCACCTTTGGGGAAAAGAGATTATGAATATGGTTTTAGAGGATGGTCATAATGCAGGTCTAACTTCACTTGCATGATCAGTGCACACTACCTGACATCAAATAAATCAGCTGGGCTCCACAACAAAATCTAGAAATAGATTTAGTGCAACCCACTAAAAATGAAGCAATGGTCTTTA
This sequence comes from Cynopterus sphinx, assembly GCA_030015415.1. Taxonomy (NCBI): domain Eukaryota; kingdom Metazoa; phylum Chordata; class Mammalia; order Chiroptera; family Pteropodidae; genus Cynopterus; species Cynopterus sphinx. The sequence goes on along the minus strand of CM057392.1, from coordinate 29,053,126 downwards.
CAATATCCTAATTGCTTTAAGTGGACTATAAGTGCTCAATGTCCAGTGTCAGACAGAAATGAATATCATATAGTGGAAACTCAATTTTATTGCAAACAGACTTGAGATCAAATCAGGTTTTTTTTTAAATTGATATTTTGATATTAAGAAGTTAACTTAAATCTCTTAGTATTATTATTAACAAAACAGAAACTATGATAACTGCCCTTTAAATCATTATGAAATGTATGAAAAATATATGTTAGATACCTGCCGTGTGGTAGGCATTATTCTGACTTTCAGGATTAGAATTCTAAAGCAAACCTGTGACAAACATGCAAGCCAAGTAGAAAATATGCTTGAGAGACGGAAAATTGTCTCATGCCCCTCCATTAAAAATGCTAAGGCTCCAGAACCATTAGCTATAGAGAAAAAGAAATGTTTTCAGTGAACTAATTACAGCTACAAATGAAAAAGTCAACTTCACACTTGGAAAATGTGAACATAAAGGTAGTTGCCAACCATGTTTACAGTGGCATCATCTTTTAATTAGAGGTGATTAGAAGATGCATTAAATTTATGGTGTCTGGTGATAAAAACAAGAATAATCAAATAATAACCATGATTTTACAAAACCTAGCCTTTTCCCAAGTGATTATTAAAGTTCCAAGTGATCCTAAAGACTCACCAAATATTATATAACACTACAAACAACTGCAAAAGTCCATCACATTTCCTTCAAGTCCTTGGTGAATAATGGTGCGTCTATACTGATAACAGCATGCTAAGTAAAACACACTCATGCTATTTTCTCTACTTTAGACACTTGTGTTTATTCCATCATAGTGCATAACTCAGTGTCTTTTACGTAATAAGTGTTTCATAATTACTTTACAGAGTATAGTCACAGAGAACACAAATGCAAATTCTTTAATCAAACAACAGATGATTTCACTTTAAAGGGTATGAGATTATGGAAACATCCGTATTGAACACAAGCTTTGATTTGAAGAGAATTATAGCTTATGAGTCAAATAATTATGGGTTTCGTGTTTTGCATATTTATTTCCAAGTCTATTCCCCATCCTTTGCAAAAATTTTGGGCTCATTTGACCACATGGAGATCTCTGAATTCTCACATCTGTTGTCCAATGATGTGGGAAAAAAAATAGTATTTTATCACTGAAGTCATAATGCCGAAAAAGACAATCACAAAAACTTTCAGTGAACTTACATAAGTGAAAACGTTAATGAATTGCAAAAATTGAAATTGGTGTTCCTCACTTTGGCTCATAATGAACAAGAGTGTGTCCCATGACGAATCACCAGGAAAGTGCACCAGAACCAACAAGGAATCAGGAGAGGCAGCTGCTTTCTTGGCAACAGAAGTGGCAGCATCTGGTGCGTCTCAATAGGCAGACTGCATCGAGGTGCTGCAGTTCTCCCCTGTGATGCTTCTAAAGCAACTTATCCCTGCCTATTACATGAAAAGTGCTGTAGTTATTTCTACATTGCTTACGAAGAAAGTGGAAATGACATGTGTTACCAGCACATTAAAAGACTACTTTCCTTTTAAAGACTTCATAAAAATCCAACAATGAGGCTATCCACCAAAATAACTTTGCTTCAACAAATAGAAGTTTCCCTCTCACATGGAATCCAGGGTAAACAAACAAGAGCTGACATGGGGGCTTCATTATCACCTGGGACTTGGACTGCTTTCAGTTCTACTTCATAATTACTCATACGGGGTCCAGTGTGGTGCTCCAACGGTATCTGAGTTCTCAACAGCAAGAAGAGAGTAGGGGGAGGCAGGGTCAAAGTATACCTACCAACTATCTTAAGAAAGTTTTGCACATTCCACTTACATCCTTTTGGATAGACCTTAGACATATGACCATACCCATTTGCAAATATAATCCCAATTCCAGCCGGTCATGTGCCTCAGCAATAATTCGGAGTTCTAAGAAGAAGAGATGGCTATTAGGATGAGCAACACTAGTTTATACCACAGCTGCTAAAATGTCAAGAATCTGAATAGATTACAAGACAAAGGATATTTATAAATGTTGGTATCATGGGAGCACAGATCTAGAGAGAAAGGAAATGCTATGGCATTTGGCTTTGCTACTGACTCATGAATCAATACAACTGGAATCTGCAGAGTTCTCTTACAACATTTCTGAGGCCCTTACACATTAGAAATTATTTTCAATGTCATAAGTTTCGGAGCCCTTGACTAGTCTTTGATCAATCACAAGTGGCTTGAATCCCTTGTGAGACTTTCTTGGGTCAGAAATGTTTACGGATCAGAATACTTTTTGTTATCAAATTGAGATTTAGTTGTCAAGGAAGTGCCAAGGGAGCACAAAAGTTGAGATGGGTGGAAAATGGAAAACTGGGACAAGAAATTTTTGAGGTAGGTGCTGGCAACAGTGCATTGACACCTTGCTACCCCCTCACACCACCCCTCCTAATTCTCTATCATCCAAGTTCAGGCCAATTAGTCATTGTATACCAGCATATAAGCCAGCCAAGTGCAATGGCATCCTGAAGCACTAATCAACCAGTGTATAGAAAAAATGGCTTCCTTTGGCAGAAAACGACAGTTTCAATAATATAGTAAACTCAAACGGGGTGCAGCTCCATCACTGAGGTAGCTGGCAGAAAGCAGAAGAAAACCTCTGGCAACCATTCATGTCATGTTTTTGAATAACCACAGACTACAAGCTTCTTCCTCTCTCTTTTAAGGTAGAAGATATATAATTTTCAAAAAAGGACAGGTTTTTCACGCTGCTAATACAAAAAGTTGGCAAAGATTTTTTTAGACATTACAAGGACATCTGTTTTTTGTTTGTATTTGGTCTTACATTTTAAATATGATGATACAGCTGGGTTGGGGTGAGCTTTTTTCCTTCCCTATTACTATTTGATAGTAGTTGTAACATAATTACTCCACAGAGTAATCACAACCTACTCCTGCCTTTTGTCAGTGCTTCTACATGTAATATCACGATTCAACAAGACAATCTAATGACAAGTATTCACAAGGACTTTCTAGTGAAATCATATTCTACCTCATTATTTGCAAAAGGAAAGGGTCCTTCTGTTATCTGACTGGGGTAGCCAGCCTCCAAGATGGCCCCCAATATTCCTCAACTCCTTGTGCTCATTTCCTATATTAGTCTCCTTCCACACTGAAACAGAGCTGGTCTATGTGATAACTAAAGCAGTCATGACAGTGTGTGCCTTTCAGGGATAGGCCGACAATAATATTGAAGCTCTGAGTTTTTTAGATGCTTTACTTCAGTGGAAACCAGCCATAATACCATAAGGACAGTCAACCAGTCCTATGGAGAGGCCAGGCAGGAGGAAAACTAAGACGTCCAGCATATAAATTAGTTACCTTGATGGAGGAGCCTATAACTATGTCAAGCCCTCACATCACTGAAGCCCCGACTGACATCATGAGAGCCTTCAAGAGAGAAGAATCTAGCCAAGCTGTTCCCAAATTCCTAAGCCACAGAAATGTTGACAGGTAATAGATATTTAAGCTGCTTCTTAGCCCTTAAATTTGGGGGCAGTGTGTCACACAGTAATAGATAACTCATGTACATGCAATCACAGGTAGCCCTCTTTTTTATAGCTTTTACACTCTGGCTAATTCCCATAGGGAAATACACTGACCAGCGTCTCCCTTCAAAGATTCCTTTAAAATACACCACACACGCACACACGCACACACACACACACACACTCAAGTGTAATCAGACTGACCATTTGACAATATTGAATATAATTGCAATGCCACTCCAGTAGGACTACTGTGAGACTAATCTGACCTAATCCTATTGTCGTGACTTCCCCCCCTCTCTCACAAATCTGGGAAAATATCTCCATTAGGTCATATTTTAAAATAGTCATGTTCGTCCAATGAATCAAGGAGACAGTATAAGTCTGGGGAGAGGTAGCCTCCTCCAGCTGACTTTAAAGTTATCAGTCTGTGAAAAATGTCTCTCATTGGTTTAGATGGCTTTACGGATCTGCTGCATCTGAGCCACTTAGTTGTCTCTTGTTGGGAAAAGGTAATCAATCTCAGCCAAACATGTGCCCAAAGTCTTAATCATTGCTCACTACTGCCACCTCCTGGACATCCAATGCTTTGTAAATGTTAGATTAAAGTGGAGGGACAACTGGTCCTTATCTAAGGACACGGAGCAAAGGCTTCCAGGACAACATAACCATGTTCACATTTTAATCGCTTTAGTTTATTTAAGCAGTGAACACTAAGACCAACATATAGTAAACCATAAGATTACAATAGGGCCTAACTAATAATTGAGGCAACAGGATGCAATTTCAATTCATAGTTTCTCTCAAACTCATGTTCTTTCTGCAACCAGCGGTGTGACTTGAAACAGACCACTTGGCCACCATTTAAAATAAATGCAGCAGTGTTGGCCTACTGATCTAAAATGGAAAGAACAATAAACCAGACTCTTTTAAATTGTAAAGTTAAATTATGCCTGCATTAAAATGTTCCACGTGGGTTTTAAGGGAAAGCTGAACATGCAAACCTCTGCCTTTGTGCTATTCTGAAAGTTAGCTCAAATGCAAAAATTATCCTTAAGGATTTATGACCTCAATGTCATACTCCGTTTGTCCTTCTGGATGAATACTGTGACTCCCTTTCTTGTTAAATGCATGCCTAAATCAGAATATTTAACCTGTTTAATGTGACTCTTCTTGTTTTGAAATTTATCCGCATCTCACAAGATTCATAATTTGCTTATGCTTACTGTTACTGGCCCTATTTTCAAAATAAATGTTTGAATCACTTCTAAACATATATTGTAAATGTGTTTATTTTTGAGAACAGGACCCCCCATCTTCTATGGATCCCAAAACAATTCCTGGAAATGCGGGGTTGCTCTTGCTTTGCAATTCTGCGCAAGAGAGAATTTGGAAAATCCATACATTGGAAACTGAGATGAATAGTCATCTGGCTTCTGACTGGTGGATGTCCCCTCATTTCCCCCTGCACAAAGATCTCAAGCAAGTGACTAAAAAGCCATGTTTTCAAAAATGTCTGAATCTGTGGTTGTATTTCAACAAGTCAAAATGTTGACGACTCTCTACAAAATATTTGCACAGCCATTATCCCTTCAACAAACAGTCCATCATCATAAATACCATATCTGGCATGTTTTCTCTACAATCATCCCTCCAAAAGCACACACACACACACACACACACACACACACACACACACACACACACACACGCACAGAGAGAGAGAGAGAGAGAGAGAGAGAGAGAGAGAGAGAATTTTCTAAGTATTTCTCATGGAATGCAGATGGAATGCAGACATTGGTAGCTGTTTTATCAAATCCTATATGAACAATTCTTTTTTACTTCTTCACCTGTTCTTATCAAACCTTCAGGAAATTATGGTATACATCATTAAAACAGTCTGATGGGGGAAGAAAACATTTCTAGTGATTCCCAGTCTTCAGCAATAGATCTCAGAAGCCATTTAAACAAAATACCAGTTTTTAATGGGGTTAAAAAAGAGTTTTTGTACAAATTTTATGGCACAAACTTGAATTCCAGGTCTCTCCTTAAAGCCATCCTTGTTTACCCTGAAATGTCCTTCACCTGCTCTGACCTGTGTGATCGGTTTCATTCTAACAAGACTGAAATATAATATCTCAATAAAGGAAAATTTCCAGAGTATGACATCCTTTGCTGTATTTGTTATTGTTGTTGCTGTTGTTGTTGTTGCTGCTGTTGTTGCTATTTTGGGAATAAATTCTGTCTGGGCAGATCAACTATTCAATGTCCAGTGGCTTTAGCTGACAGACTATGTCTAATACACACCAAGATAAGGAGGGACGAGTGGGAGGTGGATTGACAGGGAGCCAGCTTGTGAGCCATATGCAAATGAAATATCTTGAAGTCAAACCTGCCTATTCCTCTCAGTCTCCCATCCTCTTCAACTTGTAGCCCAGCTGTCAGTGCCGCCCAACTGCCTCTCCCATGCTGTCTAGAGAATACCATCTAGATGGCCTATCTTATTTTTCCTTTCTGCCTCCCATGGCATCTCTACCTCCCCACTGTGCAAAGAGCAGGCAACGGGTATTTCACGTCATTATTTTGCCATTTGCCATCTGATGCTCTTCATTTAATTTTAGCATTGTGCATGTGGAAAATCATCCATTTATATTCTTAAAAGGCAAGAGAGGCCATTAGGCTTGCTCACATATTAGAATGTTCCTTTCCAGTAACAGTGTGAGCTGTCTGGTGTGATGGATTTTTGGAGCTGAGATCTTCGACATATAAAATGTCGTACAGAGACTTTAAATCCTAGGACTGAGTTATTTGAGGTTTTTTTTAAAAAAGCACTTTCCCAGTAGTTATATATCTTGATGATTAATGCTTACGAAAAAATAACAGGTGCTATGACATAGAAAAATATCAGGTGACAAGAATGTAGCTCTTCACATGTATTGCAGAAATCTCATTGTTATCTTACTTGCCCCTCTAATTTCTCCTCACCATTCCCCACTCTACCAAGGAAACCATGAAATGCAGAGAGGGGAGAAAGTCAAATGATTCTTTCCTTTATGCAGCCCAAGTGGTAATCGTAGTTCCCTTCTTTCCCACAAGAGTAGATCAATATACAAACACACTCAAAGAGGCTTCACTTTCTGCCTAAGGCTTTGTGAGTAAAATAGATAAGGATGGGTGAGTGGAAGAAGATAAAAGAGGCTTTTGAGGGTAAAGAATCATTGTGTAACTAGATGTGCTACATCTACTCCAAAGATGGAGCAGGCATCGTTTCCAAAAAAACACCCACTTCCTTTTGCTACTTTCAATGTACTTTTTTAAAACAGACTGTATTTTTAGAGCGGATTTAAGGTTCACAGCAAAATCGAGCAGAAGGTACCAAAAGTTCCCATATACTTCCTGTCCCCACACATGCAGAACCTCCCCCATTATTAACATCCCCCACCAGAGTGGCACATTTGTTGCAGAGGATAAACCTACACTGCCACGTCATTATCATCCAAATTTCACAGCTTATATTAGGGTTCACTCTCAGTGATGTACATTCTATAGATTTTGACAAATGGATAATAACATGTATTCACCATTATATTAACATACAGGGTAGTTTCACTGCCCTAAAAATCCTCCATGCTCTGCCTGTTTACCCTTTCCTCCCCCACTAACGTCTGGCAATCACTAATCATTTTACTATCTCCATAATTTGGCTTCTTCCAAAAGCTCATATAGTTGGAATCATATGGTTTGTAGCCTTTTCAGATTGGCTTCTCTCACTTACAAACACTCATTTCGGTTTCTTCCATGTCTTCTTATGGCTTTTCCACCACATTTTTATTGATTCAAGATGTGGATACTAACCAAATCCAAGGGCATAGTTAAAGTGAACACAGGGTCCAGGGGATAGATGACATATGTTTCCCAAGAAAGAACTGGAAAGGGCACAGTAAAGCACTGTCTTCCTCTGTTGCCAAGGCCTTCCCTTGTTTTCGTAATTTCAAACCAAACATTAAAAACAAAGTCTGGGAAGTTGAGAGCCACAGTCAAAAAAGAGCCAGAAAGACTTCTCTGGGTTCCCATTCCTGTGTACCTAGGAAGTTTAAAGCAAGTTTCTTAGCCTTTCTGACCCTTAGGTTCCTTACCTATAAAAAGAAGTGCTTTAAGGATTTCACACAATACCAGTATAGTATCCAGCATGGCTTCAGCACTCAAAAAATTATAATAGTATATGTTGACTAATTATGAGGCATTCTCTCCCCCTATGAACATAACATGGAGGAAAATGAATGTGTCTTTCAAACTAGAAAAACATATACATGATGATGTATTAACCATCTGTGAATTTTAACTAAAAGATCTAAAAATAGCTTTTCCAAAAAAGAATCAAAACTCAAATCAAAGAGATTTTATTTTGGTAAGCAAGAGCCATTCTGATTGAATCATACCATATCTAAAGAAGGACTAAATGAACTGAAGATGATCAGATTAAAAAAAAAAAAAAGATGCCAACACTGGGAGATTGGCAGTAGTTTCCACCCTACCCTGAGGAGAGTGACAGATGCTATAGAATACATGACCTCTCAGATAGGTTAACCTATTATAGAGCAGGTATGAGTCACTGTGCATCAACTGGCTTGAGATGAAATATTCCTTAAAATTATTCCACCTTCCTCTGAAGTGATTACATGCTTACCAAACAACTTTCTGATTACTCATTTCACTTCTGAGTATATTGATTCCAAAGGTTAAAAAAAAAAAAGTGTACTGAATAGCAAGCACCACCAACTCACTCTAGAAAATAACATCTCACACTGTATAGTCATAAATTGTCAATCTGGGTTATCTACTGTAGTCTCTATTAAGTTTGATTAATATTACTTCTGCAAGTCCAGTGAATACTGAGATAATGATTCAGAGGTGGTCTAAATCACAGCAATTTCACCAATTGATTAGGTCTTTTGGTTGTCATCCTGTGTTTTCTTGGTGGCGTCTTGCTTTCCTCTCACTGCCTCTATGCCCTAACCTCTTTCTACCTATAACAGTCACCAATTTTGATTAAATATAATGTTTAATTTCCATTGGAATGTAGAAGAATTTTTCATGTGCAGACAATGTTCTCATAGGAAACTAAATGAAGGAGACAGCTTTTTAGGTCAAAAGAATAGAAAATAAATTCTTTCTATTGTTTAGTCATTTGTGGGGGGTAGGCGGCAATAATTCTCAAAGCAAAAAGTCCCAAATCAAATATCATGTAACAAATTTTAAAAGAAAATAAGAGAAACATTGTATAATAAACAATATAGGAAACAATTTCAATGATGTCAAATATGTGGGTAATAATCATCAAAGCAAAATAAAACATTTTTAAAATGAGAAAGTAAAAGATTTGCCCCCAAAAAGAAAGATGTAGGGAACACTATTTCCAGAAAGGGCTATTATGAATTAAAAATAAACATCTTAGTATTATGCTTGTCAATTGGAAACTTACTGAACTTAAGAGAAATGGCCTTGAAAGCTAACCTAATTGAATCCATTTTCGTGGACTATTTAAGATAGAGGACTATCTCTCAGATCGTTTGGAAAATAATGGAATTCAAACACAGCACTAATCCAATCAGAATTTTCAAGAGTCAATATCACCTACTTAGCATGATGATATCTGCAAAGCCATTACTGTTGACTCTACTTTCACTATTCAAAAGTATTGCATTGTTATTAAACTATGGCTTTAGGAGCTATTTAGATTATTTCCCCCTAAGCACCCTTTATAATTTATTCCATCTGGAAGATTTGCATCAAGCATAATTTAAAATCTTCAAACTCTATTCTCTTGGTACAGAAGCAAATCTCCCATTAGCACTAATGAAAGCTATCTATACATCTCAAGCAGTGTACCTCTCATAAGGGTTTAAGAACCAAAATGATTTCTGTCCTGAGAGGTCCAAGATCGTGGTGTAAGAGGACATTTAACTCAATCCCCTGCCATGAGCAGACTTAAATATACCTGTATATGGAGAGCAGTTACTCCTACAAGATGACTAAGGACTGAATGGACAGCTTCTGAACAACATGTGGGAGAAAGAGACTGAATAAAGAAGTCTGGGGATCTAAGGGAGCCCTCGAGGAGCTGGGGGACCTCTCTGAGCCAGAGAAGCCAGTGGTGCTATTGTTCACATCCCCTCCATCCCTGATAGCATGGTAGGGGCTCTATCCTGGCTTTGGCCTATCTGTAGGGTTGCTGTAGATGTTCCTGAACACACTGCCTGAGCTCATTTTGGCCCTGAACAAAGGGAGCAAGCAGGATTAACAGGACATCACTACATGCACCTGGCCTCTCCACCTGGAGCCTCCCAGGCTCAGTGGGCTAGTACCTTGGCCACCTTAGGCACTGACTTTGCTCCTATCAGCCGGTCAAAATCACCCAGCATAGACAGCCTACACAGAGGCCAGTTCTACATAAGGCTACATTTTTAAGACTGAAAAAAATAGCTATTATGCCTAATTCATATAAACAAACATAGAAAGTCAAACAAAATGAAAAGACAATATTCGTCAAATGAGAGAACAAGAAAAATCTCCAGAAAAAAAAAAAAACCTAAAGAAATGAAGATATGTCCTCTGACTAATAAAGAATTCAAACACGTGGACATAAGGATGCTCACCAAACTTGAGAGTGGAACAGAGAAAATTAGGGAGAATATCAACAAAGAGTTAGAAAGTATAATAAAGAACCAAGCAGACCTGAAGATTACAATAACAGAAATGAAAAAACAGACTAGAAGAAATCAATAGCAGATTAACTAACACAAAACAGATCAGTGACCTGGAAGACAGACCAGTAGAAATCACCCAGCAGAAAAGCAGAAATAAAAAAATTTTTTTTTAAATGGGAATAATTTAAAGGATCTCTTGAATAATATCAAGCGCTCAAACATTTTTATTATAGGGATTCCAGAAAGAGAAGAAAAAGAGAAAGGAATAGAAATTTTATTTAAGGGAGTAATGGCTGAAAACTTTCCTAATCTGGGAAAGGAAATAGACATCCAGATCCAGGAAGCACAGAGTTCCAAAGAAAATGAACTATGAGAGTGGCAGCATTAGAGAGACTCTGGATACAATTTAACAAGGTTAAAATGCAAAGTGTGATTGTTTTCTAAATGACAGTATTCCTTTAAAAAGTATGTCACGTTTCTGCCAAAAAAAACCCCCAAAAAACAAAAATAAAACTCAGCAGGGGTTCTCACAGGCTCACTGAATTAAAAAAAAAAATCCCAATTTTAGATTATAATACTTCACCTACAGAGTGCTTCTTTTGCTGAAAGTCAGAAGTTCATCAAATCTTATGTGGGCCATACACTTCCTTTAGCTAGATTTTTAGAAGGTTAGAAAATGTGGGGTAATTTCATGACAAAAAGCCTGTCATTTCAGCTGCTGTATTTTTATTTTTCCAGCCAGTGTGCTACTGAATTTCTCCACTGAGCATCACACTCAGAGCAACCTGCAGCCATTTCTCCCCAAAGCACCACCAACCTTGCAGCTTCCTCCTGGAGGTTCTCCTGGCAAGTTTATGAGCTTGTTTGGACCCAAAACTTCTGGATTGCTGCAAGAGTAAATCTAGGCTGAGCTCCCTCCCTCACCCCTTAGTGAAACAAAGGGGATATTTAATGCCTCTTGAAAACACAGAAATAATCCTGAGGAAGATTAAAGGATTTCTTCATATTTTGGAATCAAATAGCTGTTAAAAAAAAAAAAACTGGGATAGTCTCCAAGTTTTGATGTGGGGAAAAATTTGATTATCACAACATTATCACTGAGGCTGTAAGCAGCACAAAACATTGATATAAAGCAACATCAGTGCTGATTAAACACTATTAGCATATTCAGTTGGAAACACAAATGTAAACACAGACTTCCAATGTTTGCATCACATACAATTACAATATTCGTCTTTGTGCAGGAGTGAGTAAACAGAGACTCAGAGACAAAAGAAAACCAAGGATGTACGCTCCAAGAATATGCAAATGATGCTTAAAGTGGCATAGAAGGTCTTATTCATCTTTTTTAAAAAATTGGTTATGTTCCCTCTTATTTTTTTCTTTATAGCTTGTAGCTATTAGTGCTTGTGATCTTGCCAAGTGGAATGTGGCTGGGAACATATGTTTAGTAAAAATGTGTGCAGGCATGCGTGTACACGCGCACACACTCACACCATTAAAGCAATACCATGGTTTCCTCTTAAACTGACAGATGCAAGGAACTTCGGGAATTGAGATACTTCGCTATTTTAATTCCCCACATTATGTTCAGGCACTTATAGTCTGAGTACGTTAGAGTAAAGGGAAATAAATAGTAAGTCTTATACACATCAAGAATAGTAAGAGATGACGAGCAGTCTGGAGCAGTTGCTTTTGTTTGTCCATTTTTTGTGTTTTTTTTTTTTTAGTGTTTCTCCCTCCCCAGCTTCTGATTTCATACATTTTCAAGATCCCAGAAACTCAGCCTTCTGTGCATAATTGGTTTCCTCTGCACTGACCTCAACCAAGCTCACAATCCATTTACAACCATCCGGACCTTAGTATAGGTATTCTGTGCCTCTAGCTCCATCTTACTTTCCCTCCCCCCAATTCCTAATTTGGTTTTGTAAGTCACCTCATATTCTTCATGGCATAAGGTTGGCTGTAAATATAAGACTTTCAATTATGTATGCATATTCATGGAAAAACATTAAGATAATATTAAAGTCATGTTTATATTAGGGCTGAAATAGTTCTTTGCCCTACACTCTGTAGGCATCAAGATTGAGAACCTGAAAGAGAAAAGAACTGAGAATCAAAACCCTGAATTCATATCCAAATTTTGCTACTAC